>JAOTQM010000051.1:0-2400000 GCA_026939265.1 Oreonectes daqikongensis
GAGAGAGAGAGAGAGAGAGCATTGCTCATCATTGAGAGAGACTGTGTGAGCAATAAATCAATGACGGGTGTGAAGGAAATCCATCATAGAGATGAAAGAGGTGGGCATCACGTGGAGACACAGGGCAGGAAACTTATGTATCGAATCAAGTCTCCATTCATATCACAGTCTGCCGAGTCATAAACAGATGCTTTACTGTGGTAAATCACTGTAATCTAGTCACAAGAGCATTTAGTCAAGACATCCAGCAGCAGGTGTTCTGTTGTCATTAGAATAAAACTAAAAAGAATTGATGTGTGTTTGTGTTACAGGAGACGTCCAGTTCAGTGAAGCCACGGGATATCCCATGATGCAACAGTGGAGAGTGCGGAGTAACCTGTACAAGGTGAAACTCAGTGCTATCACCCTGTCAACAGGTAAAACATCTGCACACACATGAGAAAAATATTCAAGTGCTGGGTTTCTTTTAAACTTATGAGCATACTTCAGTCTACTTTTTATGTACTTCTCAGAAATGTATTTAAAATGACACTTGACTTAAACTGACAGAGACGCTCTGAAGTTTTGATGGAAATATACTTAAAAGTATAATGAAGTATGCTTGCCGTGTAAATGTGTTTCAAGTATAAAAGTTACACTGCAAAATAACATATGAATAAAAAACTTGAAGCATACTTGCAGTATAAAGATTACTAATCAAAGAGTATGCTTCAAAGTGTACTTTTATATACTAAAACTGTGCTACAAGTAGTACAAGAATATCAGTAAATCCATATTATAAGTTTACTTGTGTGTGGTTGCTGAATAAATGAAAAATGTAGCTGTAAACTACTCAGACTTTAATATTACGTAATACGTATAAAAAGTAAAAAATAATACGTATTAAAAGTAAATTAAAAAGCCTATTTGGTCCCAAGTAGTATTAAAATATTACACTTACAAGTATACTACTAGTACATTAATGTTAATATACTTAAGTTAGTATACTTACTATACTTGGCATTTACTTAAGTATACCAGTAATGAACCTAAAGTATACTTGTTTTGTGTAAGGGTTTGATCGTTTTTTTCATTCGTATTATTCTGTTATCTAACATAGTAAACTAGCAGCTGTGAATGTCGATTTATGAATAATAAGCATCAGTTCACTTTTAAGGTTTTTATTTAAGGAGTAATATTTGAGAGCCCTACACAAAACATCTGGTTTATTTCACCATCAAATCAAAGGGACATAAGAAAGTATGTTTTGCATTCAAACACTATTAATATTACACTAATAAATGTGCTTTTCCTAGATTAAAATGAAGAAATTTGTTTTAATTCGCAATGCAAAAAAGATATTCTATAGTTCTGAAAATACTGCATTGGCTTTATGTGATTATTACTGTGTGTTTGATGATATGTGAAGGTAAAATATGACCTGGTCACGTTCACTCAACATGTATTGTTTGTGTATGTGTGTGCTGGTGTGTTTGGTCAGACTTCTCCAAGGTTCTGAAGTCCCTGACGCCGGACAGCACACGAGATGAGATGCTGGCGTTCATTCAGCAGTACGGCAGTCATTACATCTCTGAGGCTCTGTTCGGTTCTGAACTCACCTGTAACATCTACTTTCCCAGCAAGAAGGTCCAACAGCAGCTCTGGCTCCAGTACCAGAAAGGTAAGAGAGACAATATAAACAAATAAATCAATTAATAAAGGTCAAATCCAGTCATCTCATGTGTATTTAAGAGTTTTTAATGCTCCGAGTTCATATATTATACATGTGAAGTGCTTTAACGGTGGCAGATTACAATTGTTTGACAACATTTAAGTAAAGATTTCAATTGTGTACACATAAAGGCTATAGTAGAGAACTTTTAACAGGATCACAGTAAAAGTATTTAGTCAGAATAGACCAGAAGAGCTCAGATATGTTGACTTTATTGCACGCAGTTGGTCATGAACAATACATGAACAAAGTCATTTTACAGACACCAACAATGCAGAACACATCATCATGTTGTGATGTTATAAAAGTTTCCTTTTAAAGTATCCCACCTCCTGAAAGAACAACAGTGTCCAAGTTTTATAACACAGATGTATGATGGGTAATGCGAAATAACTCTAGGGTATTTATATGCGATTACACCGGCACTGCTGATAATCTTCCTGAAATGAATAAGTGAATATACCAGAAAAACCATCATTATATAGAGTGTTGAAAGTAGTTGCTTCTTAATGTAAGAAATGGTAACAGAAGACCAGAAGTGTGCAAATCAAACACGTTACTAATCTCTTCTATGATTTTAGAAGTTTGTGCTGCCGACTTTAAAGCAGCTCTCTTTCCACTCGATATCTGATGAACTTAAAATCCATCTCTTCAAAACAAGGACACTTAAATGCAGAATATCATGTGTAGTACAGTAAACTGCGATGTGCGTGCGTGCGTGCGTGCGTGCGTGCGTGCGTGTGTGCGACAGTCCTTTGGTTTCACAAACCAGATTACAGTACAACCAATCACAGTCAATGATTAACAGTAACAGACAACTTATAAATATCTGCTTGATTCCTCAAGTTTAATGTTCACAAGTTACACTGGTTTTGAACATCTGTTCATGATCGTAACGTCCGGAGAAACATGAGCTTCAGATATGAGGGGGCACTTTAACATCGAGGCATTGTGGGAAAAAACTACCGACACATAAATATGACGACACACACACACCAGCAGTGTTTGTAGTAATCTGGCTTGCTTTGCCAGTAGAAACGTAAATCACAGATGAGAACAAACGTCCACACGCTCTCAGTTATTGCCATCAGTTGTGCTGTATTCCAAAGTATTCGTCCAAAGCGGCCAAAAATAATACACATCCTCCAATCGCTCCATGGCAGTGATGAATCGCATTTGCAATGTTGCCGTTGAATTAAAGCGCTCATAAAAATGTCCCTCACACACATCAGGTTTAGCAGGTAGAGGAACGTCTCTTCTGCAAGTACGTGTAGACCTTCACGCAGTGGTCCCAGCAATCTAAAACCAGCAGCTGTCCCTTCTGAGTAACAGCGACCCCTACAGGGCAGGTAAGACCCTCCTGAATGAGAACGTTATGGCCGCCTTCTTTAGGGAACTGGAGGATCTCTTTGCGGCCGCTGTCCGTCACGAGCAAGTCGCCGTTTGAATCCACGCACATGCCCGTAATGCACCGGAAGTCCTCGGACTCGGAGAAGAAGTGGCTGAGCTGTTTTCCCAACTGGCCGTCCATGCCCACCGAGCCGATGGAGAAGCCCCCCTCCAGGTGATGCTCGTTGTGTCTGTTCTCAATGTTCAGGCCCAAGCCCTGCGTGAAGTAGACCGTACCCGAGGAGTCGCAAGTCACAAATTTGGGCCTGACCGCCGAGCACAGGCGGTTGTAGTTCACCACCCCTACGTTGCGATCCACCGCCAGGCACCACAGCTTTCCGCCCTCCACGTCGGACACGACGAACTGACCCGAGGGCATGGCGGCGATCCCCCACGGCTTGATCAGCTGGTTCTTATGGCAGGCGATGCAGTGGCCCTCTGTGGTGTAAACCTTCACGGAGTTGTCGTAGTTGTCGGTGACGCCGATGAGGCCCTGAGCGGTGATGGCGATGGAGAGGGGGATAAGGTTGGGGAGGTCGGCCCCGAGGAAGCTCAGAACGAAGTTGTCGATGCTGCTCGGGTTGCGGCGTATCTCTCGTTGGAAGCCCTTGCGGTTGAAGATCTGGATGCGATAGTTGCCCCGGTCGGCCACGAGCACCTCTCCCTGCGGCGTGACGCAGATGCTGACCGGCAGGTTGAACATGCCGGGCAGATTCCCCTTGCAGCCCATTTTCTTCACAAACTGACAGAGCTGGCCGCCGGTTGCCCCTGGAGATGGACCTCCTCCGTCGACGGACTTGGACTTGAAATTAACAGGTGAAGCGCAGACCGCCTCTTCAACGGCCGTTTCCATGTCAATATCACGATAAATGTCCAGAGGAGCGGCAGCGGCGAACTCCAGTCCGTCTTCCTCCTCTGCGTTGATGGTGCAGGGTTTTGTAGTCAGCTGTCCTACATCTAAAGGTTTCGAGTGCTCGGTTTTAAGCAGTTCAGGGTCTTGCAGTTTCAGAATGATGGGCAGATTGGTTTTAAAGTCCAACTCCTCTTCGTCGTTATTACTTTCCTCCTCTAACAGAGCGATATCGGTCTGCTTGACCCTCATGGTGAGATAGTCACAACGGGACACCACCTGAACTTCAGCGATATTGAGCAGGTATGTCTGCTCCTCCAGAATCTGTGCATTGAGCTTCTCTATTTCAGCCATGGATGCGGCGAAGGCCCGACGGGAGCGGCCCAGTTCCTCCTGGAGCCTCAGTTCGGCCTTTGCGTACTCCTGCTGAACCGCCTTGTACTTCAGTCGGAGCGATTTCGCGACGTTGTCAATTGCTGCCTTCTTTTTCTGAATGCTACCCATCGCCTCCCGCAAGTTAGCGAGCTTCCCGCCGAGGTCCTTCCGCCGCTGTTCGGCGGCCACGCGAATGGCCTGCACGACGTGACCATGCCGCTGGTGAGCCTCGCTCTTGCAGATGTCGCACAACACCACGCCACAGTCACGACAGTACTGACGGGGCAGCCGGTTCTTACAAGACTTGCACATGAGACCCATGGTGGATGCGCATGAACTGGCACAATCGATGATCTTCAGCACGGTGAGATTGTCGGCCAGCTGGGAAATGCTGCTCATGCGAGAGACTTTACTGCAGAAGGGACAGCGCACGCCGTTGATTGTACTGGCGAGGAGTTTCTCAAGGCACTGGCGACACACGGAGTGACCACACTGAAGCAGTTTGGGCCGGAGCTGCTCCTGGTTGTAGGTCTCCAGGCAGATGGGACATTCCAACACCTCCCGAACCAACTCTGGATCCAGAGTTGTCGGTGTAGCCATGATGCCTTCCGATGCGTCTACAGGAGAGAAGAGAAGTTTTGAACAGAATTTTTCTGATACAGTATTTCCATGAACCATTTAAAATATTTTTGACACATACAGTACGAGTCTAGTGAATGGAATGCTAATATACGTGATGCTATTTAACTATAGCAAGTGTACGAAAAATTGCTTTTACACTTAAAATATAATTTTATACTTTGAAACGGTTCATCTGCAGTCCTTGGAAGATGCTGACTCATCTCAAAATAACAGCCTGACCAATCTGTCATAAACTTTAATATTTACTGTAATCCGTCATTATAACTGAGAAGGAACCTAAAACTTTTAGCACATGCACAAAAGTCCAGACAGCGGCGAGATGACGTCACATCACTGTAACAGCAGTGTGATGCCATGCACTGGTCCTGATGCTGCATCCTACCACACCTACTGATGCATTCATACACCACGATCACATAATCAGAGTTCACAGGGGATTTTCGACGTATAAACACACTTGTAATCAAATAACAATAATAAATACTGGACAAAAACCCAACGTCACTCGTGTGTTTATTTTGGTCGTCAGCTGCCAATCATCGATCAGCTTTCAGAAGCATGTATTATAATTTATTAGCACGTTTAATACATGCAAACGTCGCTGTAATACAGTCCATCATATATATGGTCAACAGTCTGATCGTATGCGGTTATATATCTAAATATCTAGTGTTTAGCGTGAATAAACACAGGCCCAGACTTCAAAACACTGCGATCTGAATCCTTTCCTTCTGTCTGAAGCGCGCGCGTCATACGTGACGACACGCGCAATCATGACACACAATAAACACGTTCGCGCACGTTCACTCTGAGATTACTGTTATGAATGATAATGTTAATATTATTAGTTTCTTACCGTCAGTTCAACAGCAGCTCGCCTGACGTGACGACGCGCGCGCCTCTCATGTCAACGGGTGCGCGCGGCACTGCGGAGTTGACGTCATCACGGCGGGCGGACTCTTCGTGTAAGCGGCGTTTTATTGGTTCCTTCGGAAGGGGTGCGCGCCTGCGTGTGTTGATTGACGTGAGATGGCACAAATCAGACGAGAAGATGAGAACGTTAAAGCATCCAGTCAGTTATTTTTGGGGTTATTTTTTTTGTTTATAATCTGGAAGATATTTGAAATATATAAATAAAACAGACAAGCTTATATTTATTTTAGGGCTGTCAAAAGATTAATCGCGATAAAACGCATTCAGAATAAAAGTTTGTGTTTACATAATAGATGTCTGTTCACTGTGCATATTCATTTTGTATTTATGAACATAAACACATACATGTAGGCCTATATATATTTAGGAAATATTTAGACGTATTTATTTATATTTACCAATAATTGAAATTATATTTAAATGTTTATACATTTTTATATTTTAAATTTTTCTTAAATATATACATGTATGGGTTTGATTTTATAAATACTAAATTAATATGCAGACATATATTATGTAAACACAAACTTTTATTCTGGATTAATCGTTTGACAGCCCTAATTCATTTTCAATGATGATATGTTTTAATAAATTATTCATGCATGTTTTATTTTTTGATATTACAGTGTTATATTTGTAATATAATTTATAACAACAGCGTGTGTGTGTGCGTGCGTGCCTGCGTGCGTGCGTGTTTTCCCAATATATAATCCAACTGTAAAGTATTATGGATTATATGTGGGTAGTTGACAAATAAACCCTGTATCCTATGGTGTGACAGCAAAGATTTAGAAAAACAATGAAGATAAATCTTTCATATGCTAATATTATGAATATAAAACAATATACTATTAACAGTTTGTTTTCTAAATGTTTTGCTGTCACACCATAGGACACATACGGTGTTAGTCAACTGTCCATGTACAGTATAGTCATATACCGCTAGATGTCAGCAAACATCTGTGTTGTTTACAAACCTTGCCATTAAAGAAATATATCAATGCGTTTTTTTAATTAATACCATATACGTGTAAACTAAAAATTTTATTATTGGTGTTTAATTAAAAGTAACAAATTCAGCATCTTATCAACTTTATGATGTACACCAACATTCATTATAATGAATGTGTATGCGTGTTGCTGTGGGCTCAGCAGGGGGCGCTGTCATCTCACAACAGTTGTCATGTTCTCTAGTGTCATAAAGATCAGAATCAGAAAGAAATTGTAATTCTGAATTAAATAAACGTGTGTCTGTGGTGAGCGTACTAAATGATACCTATTTGAATATGTAAAAATGCATGTGAGGGTTCGTTTTAAGGCATGGTTAGTGACAGAAAATACCATTAGGTGAGAATTTTAACAAACACAATCTTAGTGTACTAAGTCACATGTTGTATTCGATATATCGGATCAGAAACAGATTTGCGTCGTATGACTTTATTTTCCATGATGTTGGCTACAGTCACGAGGAGCCGTCCGTCGGGCCAGATGTGCAGAAAGACTCGATATGATGAAGTGTGCACTGCAGGAAATGAATCATTTCAAAAGCTGACTGGTAATCTGTAACCAATTACTTAATCCGTGTGTTTTCCTCAGTTTCTCTTCCTCCGTGTGCTGCTGTGAGAACTTACACACTCGCGTCTGCGGTTCGGTTTGGCATATGTGCGTGTTGTTGCGGACGCAAAGGCCGTCGGACTGTTTGTTCTGCCGCTTGGCTTTTCAAAGAGTTCTCCTGTCATGCTAAACAAGTCCATTGTGATCATGACTCATGTGATTGTCAGAGAGCAGAGCTACACACACCACACAATCTCAACACACTATTAATAATCTCGATCAACACAAGCGCGTTGTTTTTGTTTGCCAAGGCTGCCGTGCACGAACAGAAACGAGAAAATCCGTTTTCTCAATTTTATCACCTTACTGTATGACTCTCCTACATACAGTACTATTGTACTAAACAATGCTATTATTTGAAGAAATCTAACATATAAGTGTGACACGTGGACATAATTATATGGAGACAGACAATTTAAATCAAGTTAACATTTGTTTTTAAGAGTTGTGGTATTCTCATCATCTGCTTGTTCTGACGTGAATCACACATCTGTCTCTGTCACCCTCACAGAAGTCACAGAACAGGGCGGCCGGCGGGACCTGAAAGCCGTGCCCTTCATCAGTTACCTGTCGGGTCTGCTGAAGACGCAGCTGCTGTCTGATGACCTGGTGGCCGGCGTGGAGATCCGCTGCCAGGAGAAGGGCAGCTGCCCGGCGGCCTGTCACCTGTGCAGGCAAACGGGCCGTGAGACGCCCAGCCCGTCGCCCGTCCTGCTGGAGGTCAGCCGCGTCGTGCCCCTGTACAGCCTGGTGCAGGACAACATCACTAAAGAGGTAAAAGAAAGAGCTCGTTTTTTAACATTCACGACTTCTTCACTAATTGTAAGAAGTGTTTAGAGTTGGTGCTGTGTAATTGAGAGACTTCACCGGACACACCAGTAGATGGCAGGAGTGATTTTCTTTAGAATAAAACATCGTTCTACAGTTTAAGTTCCTTTTATTCATCCTCATGTCATGTCAAACCTGTATGAGTTTCTTTCTTCTGCAGAACATATTTTAAAGAACCCCATTGTATGAACACAAAACATTTCTCAAAATATCTTCTGTTGTGTTCCACTGATGATTTACAAACACATGAGAGAGAATAAATGATGACAGAATGTTGAACTGTTTGACTATAACGTAATGTCCTGGCAACATTAGCGTTAGCAGTCACTGTGTCTTGTGAGTCACGGCTGTAATGAGGATATTAAATGATGTTTTGGAGCAGATAGCAGGACTGTCTTTTCCACATCATCCTTTCTGAAGCAGAAGATGCTATTAACCAGCGTCTGTTGTTCTGCAGTATCAAGAGACCAGAGAGAGTGACTCACTAACCAAATGGCCGGGCACCCGCCCGTACCCGACGGCATCTAATTGCTTCTCACGCTGAAGACGGTACCTGTGTGTGTGTGTGTGTGTGTGTGTGTGTGTGTGTGTGTCTGGACCTCGCCAGTTACAGCAGCTTTGACAATAACGAAAAGCTGGCAATCGATAGCAGACGGTCCCTAGCGGGGGTCTGTCGATAGGTAAACAAACAGGAGAGCCAAACGTCTCCCCCACCCTCACTCTCGCATACAGAGTCGACTAGGCTGACGCATATGAAGATGCCGCGAGGTTATGAGGATGATATTGATGTCATCGACCCTCGGGACGAGCCGGGGCTTCTCAAACGACCGTCCATCAATGAAGACCCACAGGACACACAGATTCATGCACGACAGATGAGATCTCTTTAATATCTCAATTATTTCTCCTCGACATGAGATTAAATGGAGACCAAATGGACAGTTATCTCAGATATTTCTCTCGAGAAAAAAAGTCTGAAATCTCACAAACGTCTCTGCCATTAGAGTTTCAGAACAAGAACTCAGATTTGTCTGCAATTAAAAGTCTATATTTTTGAAGATCTCAATATGAACTCAAACATTTTTTATCACGTTTACCCAAAAATCTACATTCATTCATTCATTCATTCATTCATTCATTCATTGGTGGTGTTGAGGAGATCTCCCCCAGTCTATGTAAAGCGCTTTGAGTGCCTAGAAAAGCGCTATATAAATGTAATGAATTATTATTATTTACATTTTTAGCAAAATTGATACACAACTGAGAATCTCCTGAGCTGTAAATGAGCAACATCTGAGCAATAAGATTTTCTTCTGGGAGCTCAATGTCATCGTTTCTCTTCCAGAAACATAAAGTTTTGAGTTCTTGGATACTCGCTCTGCAAAACTTCTTGAAAGCGTTATTTATTAGCAGTTTAATGGGTGGAGCGTGTGGGGTTTTTTGGCGTGTGTTTTGGAGATAGTCTTTGCAATAATTGAGCGCATGGCGGCTTATTAAAATCGCTCCTATAAACATAAGTTAAAGCGCTCCGGTGGGGAATTGCCGTCCACGGCGTTCAAAGGCGCTTCCGATCCGATCGGCCCGCCGTCTCCGTTCGCTCTGGAAGAAAGCGGCTCTTATAAGTTGGTATTAAAGCTCAGCCAAGTTGCTGACCGAAATCAATTTTTCAGGGAATGCTATACCCATGGATTTTGCTGGCCATTCAAGTAGATGGAGGAAGCAAATCGAATCAGCTTTTAAGCAGCCCTGAGCCAATTCACCGCTTTTATCGGCCGTCCTCGTGTCCCCTCCTGACCCCCGGGTTCAATCGAAGGCATATCTCCCTTCCTGGAAGATGCTTATAGGTGTTCCTAGAAAGACGGACATTTCCTTCACTACATTAGAGCCAATGATGGGAATGACCTGTTTGCTGAGCTTTTGGGTCATCGGATGAATCAATTCCTCTGGCCAGCTGGCTAATGTTTGCACATATCAGACGGTGATTGGGGACAGTAATGGGCTGAGCTCACAGGAGTCAAACGCGTAATAACATTTGGATGTCATGATCGTGGCGTTGGTTCTTGGTATCGGGGATGGGTTCTGTGAAGTCCGAGAGTCTGTCGTAAACGCACAATTGTTGTTGTAAACCGTTTATTTTGCACAGATGTTAGACAAATGTAATTGTGTAAACATAGTTTCTTTCATGACAAAAACAATTGTATAGACTGAATACTGAAGAAATATCAGCCAATAAGAGCTCAGAATAGATTTTTTTATTCCAATATTGTTCAAAAAGCACCATAACATAAACTAGTTTCGCTAATAATTCCCAAAGTTACATTTGTGTTATTCCATAACTGTGATGAATTTACTACAATTCTAAAATGTCTAGAAATAGAAATAAAGAGTAAATAAGTGACACTAAACTCTGTAACACCAGCTCACGAAAATCTGTTCTAAGAACAATTTACTAATATTTCCATGAAGTTATAAAAACATTATTTCTAAATGTTTTTGAACCTTCCGCTTACAGTGTAAAGGCCTGTGCACACTCGGACGATAATCGCATTTTCCGATACGTTCATACGCAAGCGATTTTCACTGAAATACACCGGTACACAAGGTGGCGCTGCGCAACTTGTGCTTCGGACACCCGCTTTTCACTCAGAAGAAGAAGAGAGCCTTATTTATTTATTTTTCCTTGATTCATCTTTATTCATCTTTTTGATGAAAAGGACACTTTTACGCCTGCCGTTTTCGCGTCTGTGTGCACGCTCACATTGCCGCTCTTTGTTTAGTCACGAGGCGTTAAACGTTGGCGATTATCCTCCGGGTGTGCACAGGCCTTAAGAATAACATTTTATACAAACTTTTAATTGCATTTAGCAATGCCATTAAATGCTCTTTTAACGTTACTCCGGTATTGTTTTTGATAACTTTTAGAGAACGTTCTCACAACGTTCCCTGCTAGCTCGTGTATAAAGTGTGTGTTCTTGTTTAAGTGTTATCAGTAAAGTCTCAGAAGCCTCCAGCAGTCGTGACTGATGCATGGCAGAGTTCCACTAAGGGTTCCCCCGTCCTCCTCCACTGACCTCCAGCAACCCCATATACATGCACACACCCCTAATTACATTCCCTGTTTACTCAGTGGAAACTGGTTTAGGTTACTCTGCAAACATAAACACGCCAATAATGGCTTCGTCTATTTTTCACATGTGCACTTGAGCAGTCACGCGTGTTTTTCTAGGAAACTGCTGGTGGTAAATGTATGTGCACG
Source organism: Oreonectes daqikongensis (assembly GCA_026939265.1). Lineage (NCBI taxonomy): Eukaryota > Metazoa > Chordata > Actinopteri > Cypriniformes > Nemacheilidae > Oreonectes > Oreonectes daqikongensis. The sequence continues at coordinate 11,599 of JAOTQM010000051.1, forward strand.
TTTGCGGCCCGCTGTTTGTCTGCGAGCGGCCCCGCTCTCATCGCCGTGATATTTCATGTTACGCTTTTCCCATCATCTGTTTCCCATTTGGGGGAAATGTTTTATTAACCCTTTCGCGATCACCGAATGCCGCTTTAATGGGCGTATTTGTTAAACCGTGAGCTTTCTGGCAGCGCTTTGAAACGGCACCTTCATACGGCTTCCTGAGCGCAGACATGTGGATTCACAGCCAACATACACACAAACCCTCTTCCTCCAGACACATTATAGCTCCTTTTTGAAGCTGAACTTCTGTCTGGTGTTTAAACTGCAAACGTTCCACTTTTGCTGCCCATGCATTATTCTTTCGACCGCTGGTTCATCTCAAAGTTTCGTTTTCATATTTTCAGCATGGTCAATATTATGAGGAAAAAGACGATAAATGGAAAAAATTATTTTTGAATAGATTTGAATAGTGAGACAGCTGCTCTGTCATTGTAAGAATAATTTAACAAACTGTAGGTTTAGACCTAAAGCTATAATCTGACACTTCTGTTTGAAACATAAAACTGTACACTGTAAAAAAAAAAGTTCATTTTCCGGAAGCTGAGCCGGCAGAAATATACTGTAAAAATAACAGTTTTTGTGTCATTTGATGTTTTTACCATATTTCAAGAAATATAACTTTGACCATAAATTGTGGGGGGGGGGGGGTTTACAGCATAGGTTATTTTATGAACATATCTTTACGTGTCAAACTGACATTTCCCATGAAATCATACCTGACAGCACAAATAAAAGATTATTATTATAAGCTTATCATTGTGAATTATTTTAGTGTTTTGCAGCATCAGCACCAGATCATCATCAGTGTGTCATGCTATACATCTTTTACTGCAGTTTGTGTCCATCAGAGATGAAATTAAAACAATTGAGATATATTGTTTTCTTTCAGTTCACTTCATTATCTAAGTACACTTCTTTCTTTGGAGCTCAGTAATAATAGTTATATTGAGATGTATAGTGTTGCTGTTCATATAGACTGCCATCACTTCATTCACTCTGTTTGTGGTTCTCAGCTCCGTGACTCTGCCAGGCATCTCTCATTCAAGTCATTACAGCGCAATGGATCGCAGTCTTTCCCCTCCATTGCTCGGCCTCTCTAATAACTTCTCATTCATCAAGACCGTTTAGAGAGAGTTGCCTGTGCGTAAATAAGGGTGAGGTCTGGCAGCCAGAGACCTGCTGATGCTATCAGCCAGAGGACCGCCTGGAACACCAGGGCTTTCCTCAGATGGGACGTTTTCTGATATGACTTAAAGGTTACATAAAGGGATAGTTCATCCAAAAATAAAAAACCACAAAAGAAGATATTTTGAGAAATGTCTTAGTGGTTTTGTGTTCACACAATGGATGAAGAAGAAATGATAGGTGATCTATATGCTGTAATGCTGAATATATGAAGAAAATCCGAATGATTTTAGTTTGAATAGAAGTCATGGTCTTTCACTGTGCTATGTCTCACTTACCCCCGCCGTCTGTGCCCCATGCTTGTCCTATTATTGCCCCCGAGACGGAGTCTCTTGACACTCACACGTGGTCTGACCTTTTTTAGCTCGGCTTCCAATTAAATCTTGACAGGTTTTCGTCTGCACAGAGTGCCCCGAGATGCCCTCGCCGGCGTAACTTCACAGAAATACAGCACTTCTGGAGCGGAGGTGGCGGCGCGCGTTGACTCATCGCGTACGGCCGGAAGGACGCGGCTCGTGGAGATAATTGCATTTCTCTCACCTGTGCCATTTATTTTGCAGGCCTTCAAAAGTGCAACGATGAGCTCATACTGGTGCGCGGGGAAGGGTGATGTCATCGAGAACTGGTGTCGCTGTGACCTGACAGCGCTTGGCAAAGACGGCCTGCCCAACTGTAGTCTCCTGCGGCGGCCCGTGTGAGTTACGCTGCAGTCTTGTGCATGCGATATTTGATTCATTTGGATCTTTTTTGTCCTTTAGTTGCATTTTAATACATAATCATAGCCGAGCTCTCGATGTGAAGGCTGTGAAGGATGAAGTCAAATCAAGTCATCTTTATTTATAACATGCTTCATACAATACAAATTGTTTCCAAATGTATAAAGTATGAAAATAATACAAATGACATGACATTACAGTATTGGTTATAAATGTATGTTTTGTATCATTTTGACCAATTTCAATTGCAGAATCACATGCACCATTTGACATTTGGCAATCCCAGAATGCATTGAGTGTAAAACAAATAATGGTGCAAAAACAAAAAGCATTGATGTAAAATCCTCTCAAAAAATTAGGGCGGGACGTATTGAGTGGCTCCTCCCTTTTATAAAATAGCCAATAAACAGCATCACCTGGAATCTGAATCTAAAGTGCAGAATGATGTCATAAAAATCATTGGTTCTTTTTTGGTAGAAGTGAAAGACTGTATCTTTTTAATGCGTACATTTTCCAAATGTTTTGGAGCACATATCACACATGATCATACTAAAAACCTTCAATTTGGACTTTTCCAATGGTTATGAGTGTATTGCTTGTTTGAGATCGTTGTCATATGCCAAGTGATGTATTTAAAGGGAGGAAATAAAGTGGTTTGTGTTCACAGGCTGCGACTGGCTCCTCACCTGGAGCCCTCCAGCACGATGGTGGCCCTGGAGTGGGTCGATGTGGAGCCTCTGATTGGCTACAAGGTCTCCGATTACATCATTCAGCATAAGCGTGTGGAGGACCCATCGGAGGCAGAAATCTACACAGGTCAGCATCACCTAAAGATGAATCCAGAACACAACATCTGCTTCATACACATGCAAAAAGAAGGGTTTTCAATGCTGTGAAATTAGCATGTGCATCTCGGCGTGTTAATGGCATTATGTGCTTTTTGTCTTTGGGTCTAATGGTACGAGATGGTTCCAATCATTCAGATGTGAATGTACTATTCTTACGTCTGTGATCAATTTAGAAATCTAATTTCCCAGTGCTGGGAAATTGCGGTTCAATCAGGGCTCCAGAATGACGTTGTCCTGGTACCCCGCGGTCAGACTCTCAAATACATAACTGATAGTCTTGTTGATCTTGTCAAATCTTGTTAAGCTCCCATGGCGCTGTGATGTTAGCTTTTGAGGAAGATGACGAGGGGACGGGTGGTGGGTTAGTAATTGTCGTGACCTGTTCCTCTCGCTCGACTCGTAGCATGTGAGTCACAGCCTGGGTGGTAGACAGACAGAATGTACAGATTGAACCAGACCCGGTTTAGTCACAGGATCCGATCCGGAGTGCTGATGAGTGGAAGCAGAAGATCCAGCCGCGTCCCGGCAGGGGTGCGTCGGGAGCAGACGTCGTGTCCTCTTTTATTCTTATCGGTAGTTTGAGTATCGCTACAGAAAAGTACTGTGTTTGTGGGAATTTGTCACGTTCATTTGTTTATTTAAAAACATGCTTGTTTAAGTTCACATTTGTTGGCCCCGTCTGGTTATACCTCATCATTTTTCCTGGAGGATAATGAGTTTGTTGTTTGTCAGACACAATGAAGTTATTTGAATTACACATTAGTGATTCATCCATACGTGAATCATTGTCTTTCTAATGAGAAGGAGAAATAGACAATCATGTTTGTTTCTATGATTTTGTCATTTTGATGTTGCTGCTCCGAATACATTGAACATCTTTTCATCATCGGCAGGCAGGATATTTTCACATAGATTCAACAGGTATAACGTCAATCAATATATTTATTCGGAATAATAAGACAGACTGTTTAATGCAGCTCACAGGGCCATGAACGGTATATCTGTAAGGTATCATTTTAATTTTATATAAAAATATTGTCAGAGATCTCGACGTCAGACTTGAAATACATCTAAACGCAGTTTATAAAAGTATGAGTCCTTTCACGTGTCCCATGTTTGAACTTTGTTTATTAGTTAGCAGAATGTTTTTATTTTTTAATTTTCATTGATGGATGGATTTACAAGTGTTTGCATATTGCAGTTATTATTTTCAAGAACCTCTTATTGTCAGTACAGGAAAGATTAGAAATAAACTCTGTATTACCTGCAGAACACAACACTCTTTTCATAATAGAAAGTGAAACAACAGCTAATGTGGTGTGAAGAGATGATATCGGTTTCTCTAGTTTAATTAGGCAAACTTCCAAAAATACTCTTACAGTAGACCAAGAGCAAAAACAATAACTGAAATACGGGAGTTACACGTGAGAAATAACAAAACGGGAGGGTGGCGGGAGATGGGTGTGAAAAACGGGAGACTCCCGGCCAAAACGGTTGTGTTGACAGGTATGGTTATCGTCCACTGGTGTGGGTGCTAATATAGTTATTGTTATAGTTCATGTTTATAATTACTTTTATAGTCATTTGTCACATCATCGCTGGTGTGGGCGCTAATGTAGTTATCGTTATAGGTTTGTCATAGTTTTCTTTATAGTCATCGTCTATTCAAAAAAACATTTGAAAGCATAATAGCTGGAGTTTTATTAAATGTTCAGAACGTTACACACGTGCTTCTTTAAATAGTTGTTTTGACTATATTATTTGTTTGGGCCAAAATCACTGTAATGTTTTTGTTGGCGCACCACACATTTTGTTGTAGTTATCAGCCCAAATCTTCTAATTCTCTCGTTTCCATTGAACTTGAAACTTCAAAGTTGTAAAGCAAATGTTTTGAATGATGATTGTATATCTTTCTCTCTCTCTCTCTCTCTCTCTCTCTCTCTCTCTCTCTCTCTCTCTCTCTCTCTCTCTCTCTCTCTCTCTCTCTCTCTCTCTCTCTCTCTCTCTCTCTCTCTCTCTCTCTCTCTTTCTAGCTCAACATGTATTGTGATATCACTGAAATTTCACAACCAACCACTGTGTTCACCTGAGGCGGTTGACTCACTGCCCGCAAATATGTTTCGCATTTAGTAATTAAACAAAATAAAATGTTTAGCTTTGTGCTGACTGATGCTGGGAAGCCAGAATGTTCTTGTTTTGCCGTCTATAAACAACTTTATTACATGCTGTTTGCACACATAAAATGAGATTCTGGGCATCGATGTGTCACCCTGTTTTTGCATATTGAGCATGGCTGACAAACATTTACAATCCATCCCTTATATTTCAGACAACACTACACTGTTTTATTGCTAACACTGCACTTTTGGTAGCTTTGCAACAATCTTATAATCTAAATGTATTGTGTTGTCTTCTTCATTGAATGTTTGTGTTTTTTGTAATAGTTGTGTATTAGTATGTCAGTTGTCCTCTGTGTGAAAAGATGATTCTCAAAATCATACAATCACTTTTATAGAGGTATATATATATATATATATTTATACCACGGGGCTGTTGAATGCTTCATTCTGATTGGTTGAGGAAGGTTCTACGGGTGTACATTAACTTTCGGTTAAACGCACACCTATGAAGTAGTTCCAAATCTGTCGACAGTTCCATATCAATCCGCCAAGTTTAACAGCTATAACGGATTTATACTGTACAGTTTATCACAAACAAATAAAACAATTAAATAGAAAACAGATTTAACATCATAATTAATAGCCTACCACAGGAGTTTATTAGTAACCTAAATGTTCCACCTCATGCAAGAAAGAATAAATGCTAAATAAAAAATAAAACATGGATTGAATAGCTTACTTGTTCTGTTTTTTCACATCATGCTTATAACTATAAAATACGAACAAAGTAATTTATAAATTTTGACAATCCTACTTGTGCTGAATGCACGCTCTCTCTCTCTCTCTCTTGCATTACCGGTGGCTTCGGATGAGAAAATAGTCCCCCACACACAGTAGCATTATAAGCGCAGCAAACATAACAAATGTCTTGAGATCAAACATCTGAAAAAGTACCTGTGATGTGGTAACCGTGGTATAAGCGGAATAATTGACTTCCGTCCTTTGAATTCTCTGAAAATAACGCACACCCCATTATTGCGTTTTTTTCTGAGAATTCAACGGCTTGTCGTCAATTATTCCTTACGTATGTATGTATATATATATATATTGCTAAAAATGACACATTATTATACACACATTTTCATCGATCAGATTGTGCTTTATTTTTAACTTTAAGTCTGATCAAATGAGTTGTTATAAACCTCTAGATGACATCCATTTGCTAGTATGCCCGTGTGTGTTTGGCACAGTACTGGATGTGTGTAGCGCTGGAGGATTCAGGTGAAGTGTTTCATGGATACTGCTATCTATTAGCTCTGACCTTGTCATATTTAATGGAGACGTCTTAATGTCGAGGCATCGTCCCTTTTCAAAATCGCATTTTGGAAATGAAACCGATATAAACTGAGTTAAGTGAATGTGACAGTGCCAACAATGTGCTTGGAAATCAATCTTAATGCAAGTCACGGGGGTGACAACCTGCCCGCATCCATCTCTCATTTGATTTCCCTCCAGAATGTCTTGTTTGAATCAAGACCGCTTGTAAGTTTGTCAAAACTTTCCATACATTAAATTAATTAAAGAATTAAAAATATACATAAATTGAGTCAATTGTTTTTATATAGGCTAGCATTGATCAGTTCATATTAAGAGATTTCATCACAGACAATGATGACTGGGCACAATTTGAGATGTATTTGAGATTACTTATAAAAACCTGAAAAGCAGCAAGTCTTGTTGCGTTTTCCATTTAATCTTATTACTGTATAACTTGAGTTTTTAAAGGGATAGTTTATCTAGAAAATCTTTCATAATTTATTCATCCTGATGTCAAACCTGTGTGAGTTTCTTTCTTCTTCAGAACACAACAGAAGATATTTTGAAGAATGTTGATATTCAAAAAACACTGAACTCCACAAAACCTCATTTCTCAGAAATGGGAATAAGTGAAACGTGTTCTTATATTTTGGATGAAATATCTATTTACAGAGATCTCATTTGAGACTTTTGCTTATGTAATATTGTGCGTACATGCCCATCAATTGGACATCTGTGGTGATACGCTTTGGGAAAAAAGCATTCATACTTGCATACTTGCGTTTGTAAAACATGCATAATGCATACTGAAGCATGCCGTAAGGCTCCAGTCTGCTGTGCGCCGCATCGGGAGTTAACAGTCGCAAGAGCGCACGTGTTGGTCTGAGGTTTTTTTTAATTTGGGCGAGACAGCATTCCCGCTCCGCTGACAGCCTTGAAGAAGCGCGCTCCTTCCACATCCGCTAATTAACATCGGAGAGGTGTCGGAGCGCGAGTGTCTCCCACTGTTCCTCACCGCGGACACATAATGGAAGTCCGGGAGACGTAAGGCGAGGGAGGGAGGGTGTGGGGATGTGTGGAGAGGTACGATCGAGAGAGAGAGAGACGCCACATGCCAATGATGTCATCTCGCAGCTCGGCTGTCAGACGGCTCGCAGCAGGACATTTGATCTTTCCGTCTCATCCTCCCGTCACAGCAGGCGGCTTATCGGGAATCCGTCGCCGTCCGACACCTCTGCCGAGGGTCAGGCCGTCGCTCCGTCGAGGGCTTTCCTTTTGTTTACATAACAATCCCGCCGTCGCCTTCGAGCGGAGCTCGGTCCCGGAGCGCCGATGCTTGTCGATAAGCCGACTCTGAAGCTCGATTCAATTAAAAGGAGATAAAAGGGTGTCCTTGAGGATGAGCGGAGATCACGGATCCGAGAGCCTCAGCTGACTCGCTTTGTTTGCTTAATTAAGGATGACCTCATCGCTAAAAATGGCTCCTGGCGTCACAAACAGGGCCATCAGCAGATTGAAGTGAAGGCGGAGAGCCAAGTCTGACTGCTGTATTCAGCACACACACGCGCTCATAGTACAGCCGAACGCTTTCATTGCATTTACTGATGAGACAAAGTATTTGCACACATCACGTCAATGAACGTTTGAGCAATCGAGAGAAGAAAAATATGTTTAAGCGCACCACAGTCACATGCAGACACGTCCAATCGTCTCTGATGTAGAAACCGTTTTTAATTGTGGTTTCGTGTGTTAGCTTGAAGCGGGTAGACAGAGAGTTCAGTGATGTCACCTGGTCTCCTTTAATTGTGTGTTAAATGAAGTCACTGTTGTGTTGTGTTGTGTTGTGTTGTGTTCATGAGGACTGGTGTCATGATATTATGACTGAAGATCATGTGAGGGTTCATGAAATGAGCCGCATCTAAAGAGCAAAAGATCAATGTTAAGCAGCATAAGCACATGGAAGATTTAGACGTGTCACACACGGCACCGTATAAACTGACCCATGGGCTTCTTCTATATAAGCTATTATAACAGTTGTCTTTTTAGTCCTGCGCCCCCTTTTTACTTGCAAAGAAAAACTGCATTTTTTGCATTTTTCTTAATGCTTGTTTTAGGGATTTGTTTATTTTTACTTTTTTGCTTTGTTTTTATTTTGTCTTGTTTGGCATTAGTTGTCTTGGTTCACTTTGTTTAGTTATTTCTTTTTCTAATTTCTCAGGTTATTGATTTATTGATTGATTTAGTTTTTTGCTTCTTTTATGGGAGAATTTGTAGTTGTTTGGCAGTAGTTTTCTTTTTCATTTTGATTTGTCAGGTTGTTTATTGATTCATTTCATTTTTGGGGGGGGGGTGATTTTGTCTTGTTTGGCTGACAAGTCTTTTTTGTCTTTTGTTTGTTTTGTTTAGGCTGCATTAGCTTTCAGAGGTTCCACACTGTTTCTCGTTCTTGCGAGTTGAAGCGCCCTGATCACATTTATTTTCTAGGTTTGGTCTCTCTGGAGAGAGAGTTGAATCAATGCTTCAGCGTCAGGCACACTGGCTCAAATCTCTCGGTTAGGGCTATTATACGGACTGTGTCTCCACTAATAAATTGAATAGACACAGTGATGTCAGATTAGCAAATGGCCTTTTAAAATGCAGAGCCGTGATCAGTCTCTCTCTTTCTCTCCTCCATCTTTCTTTCTTTCTCTCTTTATATCATACAGTACTGTAGAAAGGGCATCATGTACTTTTTGACTTTGTCAGACACCTCATTAGCTGGACTGCTGAAGCCAGCCGACTCTCACTTTAACTCTTTATTCACTTCATTTCAACTTCAGGAAGTCGATGCCATCACACAGATGCACATGATGTAACGACACAACGAACTGCAAAAAGAAACTGTTATTTAGACCCTGTCCACGCTAACCTATTTCAGTTCAAACCACATCTTTTTGTCCTCGTTTTGGCGTTCCGTCCACACTTAGACAACGTTTTTGTCAATGACAACAAAGCTTGTTTTTTAAAAAGTGGCTAAATTAAAAAACAAAATGTAAAAATGATGTTTTAATGTAGACTGTGAATATGAAAAGAGAGGCTTGTTTGACTTTATGAGGCGCCGCAAGAACCAACAGGCGAATGACATTAAAGTACAGTGAAAGCGATTAAAAAGCAAACTCCTCCATATGATTTTTGGAATCGCTCTCGCTGTACTTTGTCATCCGGCTGTCATCCATTCTTGCAGCACAACATGGAGTCGAACAAGCCTCATGACACGTTTTAGTCATGTGATGCAGTCATGTGATTCATTCAGCCCAATACAAGATGGTGGACAACTTTTTGTAATTTTATTTTTGTAAGTGGAAAATATTTCCCGATAAAGTCACTGTAACATTTTAGGATAAGGGCATTGTATTTGTGTGTATGATGCTGTGAACCATCTCTATATTTAACAGTTGAAGGAAAACTCAGCCGACCATTTTATGCATCATTTAATGTTTAATGCATTCAAACTGCATGCATTTTGATATGTACATATATTATTATGCAGTATATTTTTGAATAAATACAGAAAGTTTCATTAATATGTACACATTACAGTATGTAAGTGTAAAATCAGTTTATTTGCCGTGATCATGAACTTTCTGACGCTGCTGTCAAACACATTATGACCAGTTGAGTTATTCACCGTGAGCGGCTGTAGACTGACAGGAGGAGGTTTAACGCCGCCGCCGATGACAATTCTGACAACTCATTAAAACAGCCTGTTTTATTTGGCTAAACATAGCGTATGTGATTCAGACATTTATAACACGCATCACTTTTTCTGTATTACTTTTCTATTAACACAACAGAAAATTCATGTTTTCCCAAAGCTGTAGTCGTGTCTTTAAATGTGTTTTATTTATTACAATTATGATTATATTATGTAACAAATTATTCATGCAAACTAGGGATACAACGATACCAAGCACAACACAGTGAGACTAATACAAATAGAATAGCTTTAGAATTACAACTCCACCTCAAACACATTATGAAAGAAGAAATAATTTCAGTCAGTTATGTCACACGAGGTGTCGTTGTACTTTTACGAGTACATGAGCTTGATATCGATCCCTAATGCAAAGTATTGACATGTCCTGCTGAGTATTGAGTGTTTATAGTGAAACAGACGAGACTTTAGCATGAGGAAAGAGGAAGATTCATGAGTAATGGCAGCACACTGAGACACTTGAATAACTCCAGAGCAGATAAATGAGATAAAACCCAGGAAAACTTCACTTCGCCGTGATTTGTTTTCTGTCTGCTTACTCTAGCGAGAGGTCACCTAACATCTGCCACAAGGTTTTAATCGACGTCTTACCTTCTCATCACGCAATACGTCTCTCCAGTAATAGAGTTTCTGCACTAATGTCGACCGGCTGTTGGCGGTTCCTGCTCATATTGAATCCTGGGAGGATGGCAGGTACTCCTCGCAGGGACCTCACATGCCGGACGACTCACGCGTTCGCAGCTTTTAACCGCTGAGTTATTGATTTATTTTGGATTTGATGCTCATTTTTAATGGCGCGAAACATGTCTTTTAGATGCATCTTAAAGGGATCATTTACACCGATATTTGAACTTCTTTTTTGTTTGTAAATGTGTATGTGAGTCTTTCTTCAGTGGAACAACACAGAAGATATTTTGAGAAATGTGTTCTGAAGAAGAAAGAAACTTACACAGGTTTGACATGAGGATAAATGAACAATGACAGAATTTTCATTTTTGGGTGAACTGTCTTCTTAAATCTCTTTTTGTCCGGTCTCTAATCATGAAATGTGGTTTTTTAGAACTAACGCAGTTTTAGCACCTTTGGCTGACACAGCACGTCGCTCCGAGTGTCGCATTGAAACACGCGAACTGAACTGTAGCATGTGTAGCGTGTACAGTACTGGCAGTACTGGCATCCCGCTGATAAAGTTCTGTCTGCTCCCATCGTACTGAATGAAAGCAGGCGGCTCACATGAGCGTGATGTTCTCGCCTGCAGAACCCCTGGCAGAGAGAGCGAACGCTAGCCAACAGAGGTTAACCGAGGTAACGTCCAGCCTGGAGAGGGTCAAAACCTTTAGAAAACATTCTGGGTTTGGGTAAATGTGATGAGAATCATATTGACTTTTGATCAGACTATCTCTTCCGAAACTCTGTGAGATTCTGACTCTCAGGAGGAATAGCTTAAGCAAGTTGCTCTCCTCATTGATGTCTAGGAGGAATAATTGAGATATTAAAGAGATCTGATCTTCAGTCCAGGTCTAAAGTGAGACGGCAGCTGGTCGTGCACTGTTTTTCTCTTTTGGGATTGCTGTAGTACGTGATAATTTTTCGAGAAACGATCGGCTCGTTGATTTATTCTGATTATCAAAACACATGTAGATAGCGTTTCAATCCAAACCACATCCAGAAACATAAAACATCAACGGTTTTCCCTCTGCCGTACCCATGAAAGCGTCTCTCTCTTCGCTCTGTCTGAAGCTGTCAGGAGAGCGTCCGTCCCAGCATTCCAAGCATATTTGTGTCAGAACGGGGGAAATGTGAGCGGAGCGGAGGTGTGATACAGATAGTCCATCTTAAGCACTTCCTAAGAGATCTCACACACCGACTTGCAGACGTCTCGGCCTGAATTCATGAATCCAGCGCTGTAAAGGTGTCACTGAGCTAGAGAGACGCTCCTGCGTTTACACATCCAGAATTCAGTACAAATACGTTTAACAGAAAACAGGTGCCACTGCACTTCTGAGTGCACGAGACGGACGCCATTAATCCTTCACAAACACTACAAGCATAACCTCTGTGTTTACAACCAGACTAAAGTCAAGCTAGCGTCATGACTTCTGCCTGACTTACAGTAAAATGTCATGAGACATCTCAGTAGACATTAATGAGCTTCAATAGAGAGCAAATGGAAATGTATGATTTTATTTGTTATTAATATGATGAATTTATTAATACAGTAAATATTTTTTTCTTTTGATTAATTTTCATTATTTAATATTTAAATGTGATGAGAAATGTTTGAGTTCATATTGACATCTTCAATCATATTGAGGTCAGTTTGAGACACTGTTGACATCTCTTCTGAAACTCTAATGACAGAGACATTTGTGAGATTTCTGCCTCTTTTTCTCAGGAGAAATATCTGAGACGCAGATGATATTTCTTTTAATCTCATTGAGGGGGTGATCAATTTAAAAAAATGTTTTATTCATTTGCTTATTTTCTGAGAAGATACACGAGTTTTCAATACTAAATCTACTAAATGTTGCTCAAATGTTGCTCTCTCATAGCTCAAGAGAAAAATGAATGTATTGTAGAGGTGAAATAATAAATGTATCCAAATCCAGATTTCTTTACCTCTACAATCTACATTTATTTTACATTTGAACAACCATTCTTGAGTTAGAGTTTCATAATATAGGGAAAACATTCAGGGGTTAAATCAGTCTGTGGTTTCTGTCATTACGACCTCCCACAACCTTTTGGCTAATGTTACATTACATATAGCATATGGCTCACTGGAATATTTAACCGGCTTCGTTTTGACTGTCAACTCTGTAGGAGAAACATTATATCATATAGGACGTAAGCAATGTCGGCTTCTTGGAAGAACGGAAACTGTGCATGAATTTAAGAGCGTTCCATCAATGACATTATTCTGCGGTCATATGTGAGGTTACCACTCCATTGTTTTCCATCTAATGTCAGTTCTGTAAAATATACAGAATCTCTGTACGAGGCGAGAGGTTTGGAGATGGTGGTGTGGGCGATCTTGGGGTGTTGGGATGGAAAGCTACTTTATACACAATGTGTTTTCTGGGAACTCATTCAGGACCCTTCTGTAGACCTCCCCTCTTCACCGGACACATCGTGCCATTTTCATATGCATTCAGGAATAAAGCTGGAGCCGTCACATGTCGGGTTTTTTTTTTTGTCTTGGATTGTGCTGGGAAGTGATTTCAGCAAATGCTTTTGCGTCATTTCATTTTCCCGAAAGCGGACTCGAATGTTTTCCTATTTGTTAAACTGCACAATACGCAAGCCTTTATAATGCACACGGGTGTGTTTATTTCACATCTGAACATCATAGGGTTTTATTTTGAACTGTCTTTCTGTCTTTCTCAGGAGAGGTTCTCAGTCTGATGGATGATCTTTTCTCGGGTCTGGGTTCCTCTTGTGTGGTGGCGGGTCGGAGGAGTGCAGAACATCCTCACACTCTCATCTACTCTCTGGTGTTCAAGTGCCTGGAGCCCGACAGCCTTTACAAGTAAAACTCACAGCAAACTAAACAAACACTTTCACAAAAAAACATTCAACTGTAACCAGGAGGCTCCATTGCTTAGTCATACTCGAAATAAGTATACTTATTAGTATGCTTAAGTTAGGTTGAAGTATATTTATATTTACTTGATTTGATGTTGTAAGTATACTAATGTCAGTGTACTAGTACTATGCTTCTATGTGTACTTAGGACTAAATTGGTTTATAAAGTACACTTAAACTTAGACTAAGTACACAACCAGTTTACAACTACGGTTTTCATTTGTACTGTAACAATGATACAGATTAAAAATTTTTGTTGATTTTGGTACATTTTGAAGTTTACTTTTAGTAAACTACTAGTTGTTTAGTTTGTATACTGCAGTTGTTCTTGTATGTTTTCTTTAAGTTAACCTAACAACATACTGTACGTACTTATATTCATTACTTAAAGTCATACTAATAATAATTGGCATAGTATTTATGTAATCTTAGTTTTACTTTAGTTTTGAGTATTATTTTTATAATTAAACCTTTAAGTGTACTTGAAGTATACTTTATTCCTAAAGTAGATTGTATTATTCTAAACTATTCTACAAGTCAAGTGTACTTAGAATACTTCATTATACTAGTGATGCACCAAAATAAACATTCTTGGCCTAAGCCGAATACAAATAAAACACTTGGCCGAATACCAAACATGTTTTTTTGCTTTTCTTCAATTTTTGGCCAATTTATCATATGTCATATAATAAAATTTAACCTAAAATTTTAAATTGAGCAAAACAAGTAAATAGAAATATTGAGCCCTCTCTTTATTCAATGAACTAACTGACTGCTGAAAGAACGTAATGTACTCAGTTCATGTCTCTCTAAACTCCGCCCACAGAAGCTGACTGTTCTCTCAGGTGAACTAGGGATGCACAGACATCTTGACATTCCAAGTTGTTTAGTACAGGGAACTGTGTGCACGCCACACTGTGAGATGTTAAAGGATGTCGTTAAAATGCTATAAAGCGTGCGCGTCTCTCTCTCTCTCTCCGCGCTGGTTGCTGCTTGATCGCATCAGTTTCGGTCAAATGTATTCGGCCATATTTCACTTATTCGTCCGAACATGCTTTTTTGCTATTTTCAGGTGAATAATTTCGGATTGCATTCGGTGCATCCCTACATTATACTTTTATAAAATCAATTGCAAGTATAGAGCAAATATACTTTTCTGTAAGTAAGTTAAGGCCGTGTTCACACTTGACTTGCCGCTAGTGTCTGTTTCACATTATAATCCTATGGAGTAAACCGTGTTTTCAAAATAGTCCTGAGCGTTTTTTTAAACGCCAGCGCCGGCGTCTTTTTCTGCAGCTCAGAGCGTCTTTTGAAGTTGAAAAAAGTTCAACTTTTCTAAGAAAAACGCCCTACGTGAAGCACCTTTTTCACAGCTAACCAATGACAAGTGAGTAGCGAGACATAACAACATGCAAGGAAGGTGATTGGTCGAGCCGGTTGGAGCAAAGTTTTGTATAAATGGAAGTTTAATTTTTATTTTCAATAAGTTTTGACTGCATTTCAAGCAAAAAATTTGTATTGTCGTTTTTAAATATGTGATTAGTTACTGCAAAGACGCTGTTTATAGCCTGTCACTCGTCTCTCTGAACTGCCTTCCTAACCACAACACTGTGAGCGGGTTTTTTATTATTAATAAATATATTTCTGGGGAGCACATGAAAATACACAGAATATTTTCAGGTTTTCAGTTCATAAGAAGAACTAATATCACACTTGAATGAAATGTTTTCATGACTGCAGATGTTCTGCTTTATCACAGGAGTGAATCTCATGTGTGGATTCAGGATGGATTTTGTAATGCGTCTGTCATTCCCAATGCATGTAGGGCCAAAACTAGATATTCAGCCTGGACATATCCTTCCAACACCGATCTAATGGTCTGAAGACCTTCGGCCAGTAAAGTGATGTGGCTGCTTCGTGTTATTAGCATTGTTATTTGTGTAAGTTGTGTTCATAGAGCTGCGTTCGGAGAGGAAGCCGGCAGGTAATAAAATGGCTTTTCAAAGACCCTCATTGGTGGTTCTCGTGACGGCACGTGTCATAACATGAACATGACGAACGTAACCTCGCCGCTCTTTTCCAGACGTCCCGTTCAAAAGGAAAGAGGGTTCAAGAACATCGTGTACGTTTGCGTTCTTTCCTAAATGTTATGTGATTTTCCGTTTCATTGCCACCTTGGTTCCTCAGCAGATTTTCCCAGGCTTCGGGTCTCCGTCCTGACAGATTGAACTCTATGTGGTCCGCTGTAAAACGCTGTTATAGACACTGTTGCTTCTAGAAAGATTATTTCATTTTGTCTACAAGGCTGTTGTGTAACAAGAAGGGTTCACATCTGAGGAGAATGGTGAAGAGCGAATGGGATGGTGTAACCTTGAGCTAGATAGAAATGTGCAGGGTTTCATACCAAAACCTGTGATAAGGCCTCAGTTTACGCAGAGCGTTTCCTTCATCTGTGATATATTTCATCACAAAAAGATAACAGGGATTTTTCCCTTTTCAAAATGTATTCGTAATGTCCAGCTGCACAGCGCAACACGTTTGTCTTCACACTTCTCATGTTTGTGTGGTTATGTGTTATTGAGGTATAATATTATTGCTCACAGGTTTCTCTTTTATTGCTCAGTTGTGTTTCATTTCAGCATAGTCTCAGATGTTTCTCCTAAAGTTGCTTATGAGAAATAAAAATAAAGAGAATCAAATGAGAGTGAAGAGTCTGGAGGTTGTAGAGGTCAAATAATCTGGATTTGAGGAAATGTGATGAGAAATGTTTGAGTTCATATTGAGTTCTTCAATGATATTGACTTTTGACTGCAGACGAGACAAATCTGAGCTCAGTTTGAGACATTGTTGACATCTCATCTGAAACTCTAATGACAGAGACATCTGTGACATTTCTGACTCTTAAGTTCTGATGAGACTTAAGTTCAAGTTTACATTTGCTTTCTATTAAATCTCATTGATGTCTATTGGAGAAGTTATTAATGAGACATTCCTTTATACCAAATATTTCATGATGCATTTTGATTTTGACAGTATATTGGCATTTGATGTCATCTACATGTTTGATATATTGAGAAAACTTCAGATAAATGTTCACATGTTAACTTAACAGCGTCACATGCTGACCATCTGTGTAGTGTAGCGTAATCTGACTTTTCATCAAGTCAACAGGAAAATTCCAGAAATGTAATAGAGGTGGGCATCAGTTAAAGATGAAACGCCCGTCGAGTCACGTGTGGAAGTTCTGACCTAAGAGAACTTTGTTAAATAAATCGCAGTCAGTGACACCGTGAGACATGATAAACCTCATGTGACACACACTGCACTGTAAATTATGGGATGTCGGATGAATTATTCATATACTGTCTGAGGTTAAGGGTCACTCTTTTTTAGGCCAAAACAATGCATTTTTGTTAGAATAGTTTAGTTTAGCACTTTTGATGTCTGAATGTCGGACGGACTGACAAGATCTTTACATTTTTCCACTGAACCTGCTTCCTGCTTCCTAAATGCCTGACATTCAGATCAACATATCGACGAGGTATTTTCTTACATGTGTGCACACTTCAGAAAGGCCACGCAAGTGTGTGAAGAAAGCAGCGATTTTTCCGCATGAAAGATCCAGAGCATCAAAAACTTGACGTCTCTTTCTGCTGCTTTGCTCAGTTGATGTTCAGTGATGTCATGGTCTCGGGACAGATTTCTAAGTGGAAAGCCGTATGCCCTGAGACGACGATGAAGCAAAGCTTTACTGTGGAAAAAAGATACGAAACAGGAATTACGAACACATCAGCGTCTGTTTCTCCATCAAACAAACACACGAGACGTTCAAGGAGTCTCTGTCTCCATCTGCATTATTGTCACGTCACATCATTACTGCCCATGAGAAAGAAATATCAAAATCAAACATGCCAATATTTGGTATAAAGGAATGTCATTTGGAGTGTAACCCATAAGAAAAGAAAATCACAAATGAGGTCTCTTTAATGTCTCAATTATTTCTCATAGACTTAAGATAAGTCTCGACTGTGTCTCAGATATTTCTCCTGAGAAAAAGAGTCTCACAAATGTCTCTGGCATTAGTTTGAGAAGAGATGTCAACAATGTCTCAAACTGAGCTCAGATTTGTCTCGTCTGCAATCAAAAGTCAATATCATTGAAGAACTCAAATTGACTCAAATCCAGATTATTTTGCCTTTATACTATTTCTGCTTTTATTTTTTGTAAGCAATTTCAGTAGATACTTCATCAAATCTTCTGAGCTATGAAAGAGCAAAATCTGAGCAATGACATTCTCTTTTCGGTGGTGTTTTTTTTTTCAGAGAATGTCGAGGAGAGACAAGCTGGCACTTATGACTTATTGTTCACACCACACATACATTTCATTTCAAGTCGACGGTTCACGCTTTTATTTTGTAAGTGATGATCACAAATGAGATCTCTTTAATATCTCATCAGTTGCTCCTTTACACCAACGAGATGAAATGAATGACTTGGTTATTGTTTTTAGAGTCTCGCTTGACAGCATCATCGGTTTCTGCTTTTGTTAATCTTCTGTCTCACGCTGAGGTCGGTCGAGTCCAGACGTCAGATGACATGAGACGCACAAACACACGCACAGCTCAACTCATGTTCTGAGCGAATGCCTGAGAGTTCAGCAAAGCCAAACACACCGAAGAGTTAGAAGTAACCAGAAGTAACAGGAAAACCGAGACACGTCAGCCAGACGGAGAGAGAGAGAGAGAGAGAGAGATGGTTTGTGGGGGGCCGGGGGGTATTTTAACATTCCCAGCGATGAGCCAGACCACTTTTAGCTTTTCTTCTCATATGACTGATCTTTATCTCTGCCAACAGACTTATAGTCACATCTAGAACATCCAGAACAACACACACGATATTCTGATGAGGAAATGAAACCAATACAAGATGATGAATATATCCTTGGCTACCAAACGACAAATTGTCTGATATAAAAACACACACAGAAAACAATGCACAACCACATAATTCAAACAATGTGATTGTTGTGATGGTGTTGGCAGAGGATGCTGGATTTGGACGGATGTCTTCTGGTGAGGTTTAAGAAAGGAATGCCACGAGGAGAACTATGCGAGTCATGTATAAACAGAGTGAATTACAAACAAAACAATCAGCTGGTGGTTATTGAAACACACATTTCCAAACAAAGGAAGAATCCTGGAACGTTTCTGCTGTTGGTTGGTTGCGTTACGTGTCGCCGTAAGAGGATGGATTTCATCGGAACGCTCAGACGGACGAGATGATTACAGCGAGGTTTATTATGAAGCAGAAATCTGAAGTGATCTGGACATGTGGGTTTACAGTACGAATGCACAACAGCGTTTCGGGTTACGAAGGCATTGAAATAAACGTGCGGCTCCATTATCATATAAACATCTGAATTCATGCGGTTCGACACGATGTTTGTAATCGAGCGAATGCACGAGGAACACGCAGCTTACTGTAACACTGACTCAAAATACAACAATACTACAGTACAGCCGTAGCAGAAACACAACAGAACATCTTTATCATATTCATCTTAGTTTACATGTCAGTGATCATATCTTCTTTCACTGAATTTGCTTAACCTTTTTTGCTTACGTATAAACAATACATAGTGCATAAAATATCTCCTTACCCTGATTTACAACAGTATGCTTATAAAAATGATGACTTGAAGTTACCAGTTTCAAACAGAGATGGCGATAGAGAGATAAGATATGTAATAATACAAATAAATTGTAAGATATTTATATCACTCAGCTGCTTAATCGTACTGGTTGAGCTGCTATCATGTA
Source organism: Oreonectes daqikongensis (assembly GCA_026939265.1). NCBI lineage: Eukaryota > Metazoa > Chordata > Actinopteri > Cypriniformes > Nemacheilidae > Oreonectes > Oreonectes daqikongensis. The sequence continues at coordinate 30,988 of JAOTQM010000051.1, forward strand.
AAATAATAAAACATTATATGTTAATGCTGCTTTAGGTCTCTCTTATGATTTAGATTTTTTAGATTTTGTTAAGATTTTTAGATTAGTTTTAGTGATGAAAACAATACTAGTTTTATCACACACATTTATCCAAAGCCACTTACACTTGCATTATACTATACATTTGTTTCTGAGTATGTACAATCCCTGGGATGGAACCCATGACCGTGACGTTGCTAACGCCATGATCTCTAACCACTGAGCTACAGGAAAACCGCAATTAATGTACAGAAGGTGCATTGTTGTCAAATCTATAACAAGTTCTATTTATGACCAAAAAGGTTAATGTTTTGGAAATAAATCTGTATTTCAAATTGTGTGATGCTATTGTGAGTGTCACACTATACCAGTATTGTCATATAATCGTCATATGATGATTGTCGATGTTGTGTTAATTCTACACATATAGTGGTGATACAGTTTGGACACTGTTAAAGTTGTGACCTCGGTGACCCGAGCGCTGTGATTAAACGGAGCCAGCGGTGTTTCCAGTGCAGTCCGGTGGTCTGGGTGGTCTGGGAAAACGCTGAGCTGTAGCTTCAATGTGTTTTGTATTTGCCAAGCGGAACTCCGTCATTAGAGGAAGTGGGAGTCTCATTTAAAGCGCTATTAGCCTTAATAGCCGTTTCTTTTTTCTCCGCTCGCCGCGCATGCAATTTCCACACGTAACCGAATCCCCCGCTCTCTCCTGCTGCATGCTGGGACTTTGAGCTTATAAAGGGATTTTAATAACCCTGCTGAATGAGACGTGTGCTGAGGTTCTGTTGCCTAAACCCAAAGTTGTGTGCCGCTTCTCTGTCTTTCGGCTTTATTTGTCAAAGTCAGCTTTATTGTCAATTCTGCCACATGTACAGTACATACAAATGAAGGATTGAAATTGTGTTACTCTCAGACCCCAGGTGCATACAGATAACATAGAATAAACATGTATCAAAAAATATATCAAAAATACAGATAAATATGTGTAAGTTTAAGTGGTTTGGTTTCAAAAAACTACAGGGAGATGGGTTTTTTCTGAAGGTCGAGAACGTTTACAAATGAATGAATATTGCAACTCATGAAAGCATATATCTGATGTGTGTATGTTTGGATGATGATGATAACACACAGAGATGTTTCTCTCTCTCTTCATTCTGTAGGTTTACTCTGTATGCTGTGGACAGTCGCGGCAGTCGGTCTGACGTGAGCTCCGTGACCGTCCGTACGTCATGTCCGATGGTGGAAGACAGCAAAGCTGAAGGTACAGAAGTGTTTATCTTCACATGTCACTGCCAGCTCAATATAACATCAGAAATCACAGAGTAGCTATACATTTTATGTAAATATCTAAACATTTCTTAAATCTTGAATTACCCAAGATATTCATTCATCTTTCTTAAAAAACTAAGAAACAACATGTGCATTTAAAGGTGCATGTTTCCCTTTAAATGAAATGTATTAATTTTAAATTAATTTCGTTACAAGCAAGATTTGAATACCCCAATTCATTTTGCTTGGTTGATATATTTGTAGCGGAAAGACTATACAGTACACCTTTACACTTTATAACGGTTATTAAATCATCTCTAATATAAGATCTTTTCATTCCCTTTAAACAGAGATCGCAGATAAAGTGTACAATCTGTACAACGGCTACACGAGTGGAAAAGAGCAGCAGACGGCGTATAACACACTGATGGAGATCTCTCCTCCGCTGCTCTATCGGGTACAACATCACTATAATTCTCACTATGAGAAGTTTGGGGATTTCGTGTGGAGAAGCGAGGATGAGCTCGGTCCCAGGTGAGAGAGGATCACATCTTGAACCAAATCTCAAAGTCTTATTCAGATGATATTATTTTATGGAGGATTGATGTCTGGCACAATGAAACATGGCATTATTATAGATTATATAAACAGTATAATGAAAACATACAGTAGTTTTATTGGGAAGCTTGAAATGAACGATCAAACAAACCTTGTAGTGTCTCTTCCGCCGGCCCCTGGTTCACTCGTCGTCCGTCCTGAGCGCTCGCTCGGTGTTTGTGGAAAACAATTTCAAATTCAAATGAAATATATTTGATGGCTGTTATTTCTCTCTCTCTCTCTCTCTCTCTCTCTCTCTCTCTCTCTCTCTCTCTCTCTCTCTCTCTCTCTCTCTCTCTCTCTCTCTCTCTCTCTCTCTCTCTCTCTCTCTCTCTCTCTCTATCTCTCTCTCTCTCTCTCTCTCTCTCTCTCTCTCTCTCTCTCTCTCTCTCACACACACACACACACACAGGAAGGCCCATTTAATCCTGAGACGAACGGACCGGATCAGTCTGTTCTGCAGGTCTCTGCTCCGCAGCGGCTTCATCCAGAGCCGGACTGAGAGCGTGTCGTACATGTTGTGCCGCAGCGAGGACTCCAGGTCCGCCGGCGCGTTATGGCACAGTTCTCTTCACGAGAGCCGACTCGTCTGCCTGGAGAAACTCATAACGGTCCAGCGCAACATCTACGGAAAGTCTAAACTGCGATGAGACGAGGAGACGTCGGGACTTCTCGACGCTCTCCGGCTCGGCTGTTCTTTTGCTAAATCTTTGAGAGACGTGTTCTGCATCCGGAGAGGAAGGTTTTTGATCTCAGCTGAGCTTTTTGAGACTGAATGTAAGAATTGACCTGCATGATGGTGCTGCAGAACTCCAAACCAGGACCCTTCATTTGAAAACATATCTCTCGGGAATATCTAGCCAAGACGAGGACACGACAGCTGGTTTGCCTTCTTTTTTATTCAACCTTTCTGGACGTCACTTCTGCTTATCATTTTAATAATCATTCGGAGCCAATTTATGAATTTCATCAAGCTCACAGGAAATGTCACACATATAATCTGAAGTCAGAAGAATGTTATTGAAGCAGCTGTTGTTGGCCAATGAGACCAATAGATTTCACCAAAGTGAATCATGTGATGTGTTTGGCATCGGATGGCCGTAAATGAGAAAACATTGTTCAGGATAATTCTGTACATGATGATGTGGGAACAATGTGTATCAGGCTTGATCAAACACGTCATTTGAATAATTCATATTATATTCATTGTGATTATTCTATTGTAAATACAATTGTAAATGCAGTATGTAATAATAAGTCAATATGATTGTTTTTTTGGGCTGGGGATGGAGGGGCTCTATTAAATATGTATATACAATCTCAAGAGTCTTTCTCTCTGATATGTTAAGATCTTAAGCAAATCAATAAAAAAAAACTACATGTACATGTAAATTTAACACAAAACACTTTGTTGAGCCACTAAAGTAACTGGTAAGAAAGGAATTATACCCATAAAAAACAGTAGATCTCTTTAATATCGCAATTGTTCTGAAATAAAAGTTTCAGAAATCTCAAAAATGTCTCCAGTTTCAGAAGAGACGTCAACAATGTCTCAAACAGATTCGTCTCATCTGCGATCAAAAGTCAATATTATTGAAGATCTTAATATGAACTCCAGATTACTTGACCTCTACAATCCACATAATCTTCATGGGCCTCATTTATATAATGTTGCGTAGAAACAGTCCTAAATTCGATTTCTTAAAGTGAAAACGCATGTACGCCTCTCTTTCAGATGCAGCTGGTCGTTTTAACGGTTTCTATTTAATATCATTGACTTATATTTATAAAAACCTGCAGCACTCGCACAAACAAAAGTGCGTACGTCTGCTCGGACCCTGACGTGACGCTGAGCACCTTTATGAATATGAATGTTGCCGTGGATTTTTGCGTACGCACGGATTTGGTCGTAGCTTTTGCATATCTAAATGAGGCCCCATGTGTTTCTACAGTTACACTCTCATATGAGTCGGTTTTTATTTCTCCAGAGCAATTTCAGGAGAAACAACTGAGACTAAGTTGATATTTAAATTAAATGCCATCAAATCATTCGAGTTAACCTGACACTTTTAGCTTGAAGATCGTCTCGTCTTTCACAACGCAAGGTTTATTACAGAGAGAAAACAAAGAGAAACGTTTGTTGTGGTTGTACTCGTATGATGAATTGAATCATGGGATGTTGATGGGATGCATCAACGTTTAAATAACACAAAACACAAACATGTGTTTACCAACCCTTACCACGCCACAATATAAATCTGAAAATACACACACAGTTGTGATAGCTTTGAAACAGAGAATTTGATCTTTTCTATAAAAATTCTAAAAAGTATTGTTTCATATTAAAGTCTACTTGAGCAGTCTATGTTAATGTACATACATGTTTAAGGAACAAGTTCAGCTTTGGTCTGGAATAGTTTAGAGTAGAAAAATGTGTGAAACTAAAGCTAATCTTATTTATACACGGTGATCGTAGACATTTACTTCAAGTACACTTAAAGAAGTTCACTTTCCAAATAAAGAAGTAAAACTTGAATCCACAACTTTTAATACTAATACTTTTAGAAACTGAAAGGTTGACCATTTTAGTCCCAAGTAGTATTGAAGTAGTGTATACTTTCTACATCAAGCATACAAATGTAATTAAGGTCTGTAATAAATAAGAAACAAAGCGCTGCCGAGTGTTAAACATTACCAGTGTTTATTAATGCACGATACATGTCAGAGAAATAAAGTTACTCATTCAGCATCTTTCAAATCATGATACATCAGGTTATGTCTGCAATAATCCAGAGCACCAAAGTATAAATATGACCGACAACAAGAAAAGCACAAACTATGAGGAAACACAAGTGTAGTATGTGCCCGAAAGTTCATCATGGTGCCGGCTGGACCAGCGTGAAGACATGAGAGGAATCAGTGTGAGGAAGCCAGCAGATGAACAGTACAGACTGAATGTTGTACAGGACAGATACTGGACTTTGGTCGTATTAAAAAGAGGAGAAGCGTTGTGAAATCGAGCAACACAAGTGTTTAACAGGCACAAACGCAGCTAATGTGTGTTTCTGTAAGTAAAGGGCACTTGAAGAAATGCTGATGTGATGATGCTGATGACCGCTGAGCGTTTAAATCACAAACGAAACTCTGGAAATGTACAAGATATATTATGATCTCATCATATATTTACATCATCAGACTTCTAAAGCCATCATTGCCATCAAAGCAACAGAATGAAGGTGGGCTCTCTGCACACTACACACTACAAACACCTGAATGTCCTTCACGCACGTCCAAACCTTCCCAAAGTTGGCACACATTTCATTCCTTCACGTGCAGAAAGATGCCAATACAAGAAGTGTTTAAAAGCACTTTACGAATGAAAGTTGAACTATTTCTATACCTTTTGCAACAACCAGATGATGTTATTGATGACATGTTGACATGTTTGTGTCCTTAAAAGCTTGAACAAGAGCCCCCATAACCAAACAAACACTTCTCTTCAACATTTATAAGACCATTGAACAAATAACTTACATGAACAATAAAAATATAACTTAAAAAAGTATAACACTCTCAATAAATAGTTCTACTATGTACACTGTTATATGTGGCTAATAGACGCGGATCACCGAAATACCAAAATATGGAAGCAGCAAATATTACAGGCGTATGAGGTACGGCAAGACGAATACAGTAGAGCTTCAAACAACCAACAGATTTACACCCGAACGCTTTGGTTGAGCGACTCAAGTTTTTGGTGTCGTTGGAGTGGACTGTGGATCTGTACAGAGCCATGAAATATATAAGAGATCGAGGAAAACACGACTATAAAACATGAAAGAGACTCAGGCAGTACGTTTCTTAAGCCATTTGTGGGCGGGGCATAGAGGAGGAAGAAGGAAGCATTGGCTGACCGGCCTGTCAATCACAAGCCGTATCAATACATTGGCAAGTTAATGTGAGGTTGATGCTCATTTGGCAACACATGGATGCTGATCTCTCTCTCTCTCTCTCTCTCTCTCTCGGTCCTTTAGGCAATAAACTATTGATATCTGCAGTACAGTTACATAGATTCATGAATACATTTGTTCTTCAAGGAATATAAACAAAGAAAATCTTTATACACTGTTATTATAATTCTCTCGTGCACTGCATATCTCAAAAAACATTTTCCCAAAACATTCTTTCTTTTCTTTCTTCTTTGGATTCCTTCATAATAATATTAATAATAATAATAATAATAATAATAACAACACATCAACCGAAAAAACTAACAAAATACACACATAACTCGTCAGAAAATAAACACAACATACATCGAATGATTCTTTTCACACTGAATAACATAAATATTAAAGCCAGTTTCTATGATCCCAAAGGCATACAGTATAAATCCCATAAAGTGGGATCACAATAATCATCAATAATCACACAGGCATATATTATCATACAGTAAAAAAAATATTCATATTTCCCTCTAAATATTCCTGGCGTACAATAGCAGCGATTTTACACGTCTAGATTTTCTTGAACGGGCCACTCAAAAGTGCACGACTGAGGTCAAGAACACAAACACTGTTTACTGGTACATAACGTGTGTCGTCGGTTTTTTGTCTTTTGTTCTTTTCTAGAAATATAAATGACAGAAATGCACCTTTGACACAACAAGCACAATAAAAATGTACTACCTTTATACGACATCTCAAACGCGATATGGACGTCTGATCTTCTTTCGTGTTTTTTTCTCTTTTTCTGCTTTATAAAGTTTTTATATTTTAACTATCATACATCTACAATTGCACAAAGTGAAGCCTATTAAAACCTTAGGCAAACAATCTTTAATGCCTTGGCGTGTTCTCCACTCCAATAAAACCACCGCGAAACGTGTTTTCGGGCCCAATCTGCTCAACATTTTCTCCGGCGTTAGGCCGAGAGGACCAACATCATGAGAAACGTTGAGTTGTTCTGTACAACGTGAGGTTTTGGCATCACCCCTCAGCAGATGTTACACAACACAACATCTCGTTCACATGGACCCATGGAGTTTTGTTCAGTTGATCGAAAACCTTTTTGAATAAACAGAGCGATGCCAATATCCGTACGAATGGTCAGATGTGCAGTCTGTGAGATTTAAGGCCTCGGGGAAAAGGTTTGATGGAGACGAACGTTCACAGTTAGTAGCCAAATATTTTGGGGTTGTTTTTATGTCTATTAAGTATAATGATTACAGTTCTTCTTCGGATTATGATTTCGTATACATACACATCTATCTATCTATCTATCTATCTATCTATCTATCTATCTATTTATCTATCTATCTTTCTCAAGTTCTTGTGGTTATTCTGAAGCTGTGTTTGTTTTGTAAGCGAGTTGACGAGAGGACGTTTTTTGGCAGCTCTGACTGAGACACCAGCGATTGTGCCCAAAGCATTTTGAGTTGAGTTTGGAAGGGGCCAGAAACACTAAAAGGTGGTTCAAAAGTTGGCACATGGACGGTTATACACTCCTGAAAAAAAAGTGTTTCTGACTGGCAATAAAGTCACTGAGATCATGAAACCTTCTCTGATGTTAGATTGATGCTTTTACAAAACACTGTCCCCATTTAACCTCTCAACATCATCCCATTCATTCATATTACTAAGAGAAATCTGACTTAAAGACGTTCTGTCGTCACTGACTCGCCCTCGTGTCACTAAACAACATTCATTCATAGTGAGCATGACTGTCAGCGATGAGATCGCTTTAAAATCTCAACTATTTTAATGGACTTGGAAACGGCTGCTTAAGTAAAAAAGAATCAGATACATCACAAATGTCTCTGTCATTAGACTTTCAGAAGAGATGTCTCAAACTGAGCTCAGATGTGTCTCATCTGTAATCTAAAGGCAATATTATTGAAGATCTCAATATCTCCTCAAATTTACTCAAATTCAGATCATTTTGCCTCTACAACCTCCATTCATTTACACCTCCGGACTCTGTGTGCTTCAACAATTATGCTCTGTTTATTTTAAGAGCCTTAAATGAGACACAAATGAGAACTCCATCAAATCAGAGATCTGACAGTCTTGGTCACTATGAACCACTGTTGTATCACAAAGTAGCTCGAGGGCATGAATGATGACAGAATGTTTCGGTTGAAGTTGTACAACAATGATGTTTACATTCAGGAGTTTGTGTCGCTATAACATACAACATACTTCAGCGTGATGACATATGACGGATCAGTTGTTGTACTGGGAGGTTAGAACGGATCAGAGGTAAGTGTTAAGGCAAACGGACGTCGAGCTCCATCACGGTCTGTAGATGCCTGCTGTCTGTTGTTTGACTAAATAGCAGCGATCGTAGCAGCAACAACAGCAGCCGTGCTAACACAACCACCCTTCCTCTTGCTTTATAGCGCTCTTCGCCCGTTTGCCAGATTTCTGGTATGAAAGCAAAAGTGTCTGATGCTAATGAAACTGAATCGTGTCTGAACACAAGGAATAAGAAGTGCTGACTGTTGATCTGGTGTAATGGCACAAACATGAACTCTTCGGGCGTCTTGAGCGCATGCTAAGTATGTTGAACAGGACGGTGGTCTTTTATGATCAGTCTTCACCCGACCGTATTGTCCTTCATCCTGGTCCTTCATCCGTATTGACCTTCTCACCGTCTCTCTGGAAAGACTACAATCACCCAAAAACACAAAACTCAAAACAAGTGTTTGAAGCGGCCGCGGCAACTCTTCTGCTCTCTGTCGTCATGTCGTGTGATGTTTTCTGAGATGTTTTCTTCCTTTCTCTGCCTTTGGTCTTAATGCAAAAAAGAAACGACAAACTGCATTGTTCAACAGAAGCTCTCTCTCTCTCTCTCTCTCTCTCTCTCTCTCTCTCTCTCTCTCTCTCTCTCTCTCTCTCTCTCTCTCTCTCTCTCTCTCTCTCTCTCTCTCTCTCTCTCTCTCCGGAGCGATCACCCTCGATGATGCTTTGCATGCTTGATGTTTTTTGGGGGGGTCGATAAGACAATCTTCTAGAGATGACACCCACTTCGGTCCTTCCTGGGGGTCCGCATGTGTGAGAAGCAGGTAGATTTGAGTTGGAAATGATGAAGGGCGATGATGTAAGAGGTACACCTGTGAAGCAGCAGCAGAATGTGGCGTCGTGTCTCAACCCAGCGAGTGCAGGTAATCCTCTCTGCGGTTCTCCAGGGCGTTGGGGTCCCGACAGGAGCAATCTTCCCGGATATCACAGGACATGGGGAAGGGGATGACCTGGAAGGAGAAGAGAAGACATGATGATGGTGTCATTTTAAACAGACATTGTCAACACACTTGACGTCACCACTGAGTCCAGCTGCAGCGGTGCGGTGTCCCCTCGAGGTCTCAGCTGCTTCTCACGGTCGCTCCAAAGCGAGACCATATGTGCTTTTCACATTGAACAGCTGAAGAGACTGAACTCATCATGATGTGAAATAATCCATTAATTTATCAAATCTGCACGACTGCACCTGCACTAAAACCAGCAAAACATACTAGCTACATAAGCTACATAAGTTTCTCTTTTGCTTCCCTCCATCCTCACACACTTCTTCTCATCTCTCTATCTGGCCGTGGCAGCGTTACGGTGGGTGGTAAATTTGACGTGCTTTCCTTTGCCCTTGACCTCTGGGGTGGCTGGGCCAGCTGCCACATCTGGGGCTCATCGAGGGCGGCCCGAGGGCGTCAGGGAATGTCAGCGTGGGGTAGAGGCCAGTCCAGCGCACATGAAAGTTCTCTGACAGGGCATGTACGTCACGGGCCTCTGAATGCATGTGTCAGACTGCAGTTCAGGGGAAACAGAACGAGGACCGGAACGCTCCACAGCAGACCACAGCCTAATGTTGGTCCGCTATGGCCTCATATACAACATGTCTTTCTTAAGACTGTTAAGCTTGATTTATTACCTTCGAAACTGAGACTGAAGTTGGATGGTTAGGTTTTGGATTTGTCTGGGAACTCTCCATATGTTTAAGGTTACGTGCAGTCAAACATGAAGTCTTTGTTTCGATCGATAAAGGAAGAGTCAGGAGCCACCACTGCTGCCAGTCTCAGCAATGGGGAAACCTGCTCATGAAAGTCTCGCAAAACTCTCACCCTGATGTTTTCCCAGCCTCGGCTTTATTCTGCACGGCTGGCACTTCATCTCCATTGTTCCCTTTAACAGCCAGGATTAAAGCTAAGTATCTGGAAAACTGAAAAGCTCATATTTCAGTTTTATAGCCATAAACATTGCGTGGCAAGCCCGACATAAGCTGGCAATTATGTCTTATAAAAAGGTAAGAGACGCATGTTTTCTGCCCACCACAATCGAAGGCTGGAGGAGTTTTCCCGCTCTGCTTTAGTGTTTTGGCAGGAAATGGGTGTTAGGAATGCAAACAAGAACCTAATTGATCCCCGTTCACCCTCGCCTGTCTTCAAAAGCCATCGAGATGTTGTACTTGCTTGCTCGGTTCGTGAGATGTTGGCTTCATCAATTTATTAATGATGTAATGCATAGATGAATAGCACTTATAGATTAATATAATTCATGTAGGAATATAACATCATATATATTTATAGATTATTAGCTTTATAGATGAATATCTCTTAGATGATTATCACAGATAGAACACTATAATGTACAGATGAATATGCCCTATATATTAATATCTACATATCAGTAGCACGTATAGATGAATGGCACGTAAGGAAGAATATAATGTACAGATGAATATCCCCTATATATTAATATCTCTTACATATCAGTAACACGTATAGATGAATGGCACGTAAAGAAGAATATAATGTACAGATGAATATACCCTATATATTAATATCTCTTACATATCAGTAACACATATAGATTAATGGCACGTAAAGAAGAATATAATGTACAGATGAATATGCCCTATATATTAATATCCCTTACATATCAGTAGCACGTATAGATGAATGGCACGTAAAAAGAATATAATGTACAGATGAATATCCCGTATATATCAGTAGCATGTATAGATTTCACAAATAGAATAATATATAATACGGATGAATATCACATATAAATGAATGTCACATAAAGAGGAATATGACATCCTGATGAATATCTCCTATAGATTAATACTTCTTATATATTAGCATCACATATAGATGACTATCATGTATAGTAGAAGATTCCATATAGAATATAATGAATAGACCAATGTCACATCTAGATGAATATACACCTGGATTAAGAATGATCGCTTAGAAAACGTCAGTTAATGTCACAAACTTCTGCCCCTGAGTTTTATGGACAGTAAAAGTAAGTTTAAAACAGCTTCTTTCCCATCTCAAGAGCTTACATTTAAAAATAACACTAAACACATCCCAGCCTCTTCTAAAGAGGAATTCCTCACCAAGGGAAGTGAGGGGGTGGAGTCTCTCTCTCTCTCTCTCTCTCTCTCTCTCTCTCTCTCTCTCTCTCTCTCTCTCTCTCTGTCAACAGCTTGTAATGATTAATAAAGCTTCCCTCACTGACCTTACATGCAGTTCCACTCACACCTTCAAAGGCTCTGAGAGGAACTAAACTCAGCCAGTCATCCACAACACCTTAATACACAAATCTGTCTGATAAAATGAGCATGGCAGGTTGAAATATGACAGACAAACCCATGAGCGGCAGGGAACCTAAACTGATTCATCACATTTAATACCCTGAGATTCCAGGATTTGAGTGTGTTTATTTTCTCTTTGTGTTTTTATTTCGTCTGTTCATTACCAGAGTTATGATAGAGGGCTTAACCATGTAAAACTCTCTTCCCTACATCATCTCCTTGTATACAGACCGAGATGTCAAACTCTACAATACTGGCTTCAAGACTCGTGCTTCATGGCACATCCTGGCTTCGAGTCAGGGTGGGCGAGATATAGCTATTGAGCTATTTCATAAAATGAAACCTTCACTTCCTAACAGTCGTCTGATGATGTGTGGCATAAGGTCAGACAAACAGCTCTTTCCTTTAGTCAACGGTGCTCCCAAAACATTTCAGCTGTTTTTCTGATTCCCCATCTGTTCTGGATGTACATGAAAATGAGGTGGTGAGGTCACAAATGTTTTGAATAAAGGTCTTTTGTCAGCATGACTAGAAGCATATTTCGATGGATAATAAAGGGTCTCATACTATCTCGAGCAAACACTCACAGAGAAGTTAAGTGTCATTTAAGATTTAAGCATTAATTCATGAGCTGATCTCATCTGATCTTGAGTTTGTCAACCTGACAGGGAAATGTATGAATGAGTTTGAGAAGTTCATTGATAAAAGATAAAGTGGTGAAAATATAGAACACACTGAGAACATAACAGACGTTGTGATACTGATGCAAATGACGCATGACTGATAATCAGCAATTCATTGTGTTTTTTTCTTTTCTATTAGTAGCCTACACTTGTCTGGTATACCAGTACACTTACATAATGTACTTAAAGTTGTTAAAACATTCATTTTGTACTTAATATACTCTATATTCTATTCGTGGTGTCTCAAAACAGCACATTTTTTAGCACACTTAAGAGTTTATCTTAAAAAGTACAAAAAAATACTTTTTGGTATATTAAGTACAAATTAGTGTGTGAATATAGAGCACTATAAGTACATTTAAGTGTAACATAGTTGTTCTTAAAACTAGATATAAACCGTAAACTAAAAGCATGATGTTAAGTTCACTTAAATGCAACTTATAAGTATACTTGCCATAAAAAACCTACTACGGTAGTAGTTTACTGAGAATACTACAAAGTGTACTTTTATCGTCTAAAAATGTGCTAGTAAACTATCAGTATACCTAGAAGTTCACTTGTTGTATTGTTGAAGTGTGTAAAACATAATTACTAGATGTGTACTAGTTGTAGGATATTTAAATTTATATTTAAAGTATACACTTTCATAAACAAATAGTAGTATACTACTACAAGTCCATTGATATTAGTATACATACTACATAAAGTACACTTAAAATATACTTAATGAAGTGTACTTATTTTTTGTAAGGGTTTCCTATAAACACGGGTAATTCCAGACACAGGACGTTTTGCACGGGCCGCACTGGCGTAATGTATTTTCTTTCAGACGTATCAGTTACCGCTCGGGCAGTCACACTTAATCTGTTGCGAATAGGATGTTTGTTGTTTTCCTGACTCAAGGTAAATCCCAGAGGTTTAGAAAAGTTTTCTGCAATACAACAAGTTTTCTATACCATACTGCTGAGCTTGCGTTGTGTTCAGAAAGGCCGATCCTGGCACCAGAACATACGGAAGAGTAAGCATCCTGCAAACCTGAGATGCACTGAAAATAGTTTTACTACATGGTGACGTATCTCTAGCTAAAATTATACAGAGCGATGCTGTTATAAACAAGCAGAAAGCATGGAGCTCATGGCAGGATTTATCTCGTACTATCAGACACCAGCAGTCTGGCTTACGGCTGCACAACAATTTAACCTTCTATCAACACTTTAGCCAACATCTCTGTCTGCTCGATGACGTCGAGCGAACAATTGTGAAACACGACGCTCTTGCAGACAGAATTAAATGAACCGTGGCCGTTCGCACACTCGCGTTCTGAACGTATGCCAAACGTTTTCCACTATCCAACTTTCCGCTGTCTTCTATCTAACAGACTCATTTCGCTGAGTCCAAAAACAGTCGACCACACAAACATTACACTTTACCATCTCACAAATTTTTACAAGTTCTTAAGACCAACTACACATTTCATGACTCTGCTGCTGTTTTGTGGTGTAAACACCAAAGAAATGAAAGGAAACAATTGCAGTCACAGACATCTTTGTTATCACTTTTCCTTAAAGCTGCTTTTACCTAAAACATAAAACTGCATGTTACTTTACATATCTATCTGTACATCACACTGACATTATCTGATCATTATTATTACCTTTAACACAGATTTTTTATGAATTACGAATTGCAGCTTTCAAACTTAAGTTACAGTGCATCCAACGAAATGCATGATGGGTACATGACGATGACGAATGCTAAACCGTGTGGATGTGTTCAGTACCTTTTTAGTCTTGACAGTGGAATGACAGCAGTCTCCTCCATCATAGTTGCAGTAAGCTCTGTTGTTGATGGCATCACAGTAGTTATCACCCATGAACGGCTGCGATGAGACAGAGAGAAAACACTCAAATCAGATAATAAATCTACACGAAATCTTCCAGGTGACATACGGTGCACAAACTCAATGAACGGCATATATACTGTGTGTTCAATATGTCATACAAGCTATGACTCCATCCAAAAATTGGAACATCACCTCAAACATCTGAGAATAAAGCAGTTTATGTCAGTCAAAAAACTAAATCATAACTTCCTGAAAATTGACATCACACATCAAGTTCCTGCTATAACAGCCACTTTTGGGTGTTTTTCATATAGTGTTTTTCCATTAATATCTGTTGAGGCAAAGTCACATGACTTTTTTCAAATGCATTGGAAAAACTGGCAATTGTTTTTTAGCGTAGCTTATGTGCATATCTTCTTATTCCATAAACATTATTTTATCAAATCCATTTGAAAGTTGAATGTTTCTATGCACATGTTTAGAAATCATGTGCATCTTGGTGTTTCCAGCATTTTTTATACAAAATTCCAAACATCTGCATTAAATTAGGTGGATGGAAACATGGCAATTGATCATTTGTATCAGTTGATGTGGTGAACATTTGATGCGACAGAACGTCTTGTCTGTTTTCATTTGTGACAAATTAAACATGGCTTCTTCTCAGACTAAACGTGTACTGACTTTAGCGTAGAGTTCCTTTACATCTTCATAATCTTTATATCTCTTCTTGGGTCTCTGCACATTGAGGTCAAGGCAAGAGTGTTGAAGGCACAGGAGAGATTTGACTGGATGTGGACGGGTGTCCGTGTCTCTTACCTCACATCCTTTAATGCAGTGAAGATCTTCTGGATGAGGATACCACTTCAGACCCATAGTACACACAATGTGCTGTCAAGAGACATGAAAACATGAAATGCTTAGGAAAAAAAACACTGTAAACACAAAATCAAAACAGAATCATCTAAAAAAAAATAAGAGCCGTTCAAGTCAAATCATTTCCGCGCATATGTTTTTTTTTGGGTTGTAATTTTTTTATCATTTTTACAGTCAAAATGAATTAACAAAACCATAAATTTGTGCTTTATTTTTTTTAACTATTATAAAACTATAAATACTTGCCATAAAGAAAATGTTGAATAAACAGTAGTAAATAAGCCCAGACACAAACAGTGCTTTAGTTTTGGTACTGCTTTTTTTAAATGTGTATCCTTATGAAAATAATGCACAACCTCTTACAATTTACAATGAAATTATGGATCATTTATTAATTATACTGTATGTTTTTTGCAACATTGTGCGCTGTATTAAAAACGTGATTTTAAATTACAATTGCGTGAAGACGCACATCTGTTGGATCTGAATGGATATGAAAGGTAGTGTACAGATAAAGATGTGTTCATCCACACATGATGTTGTGATGTAAAGCTCAGGTTTGTATGACGTAACACCGGCTGAAGTTCTGTCTGACCTCTACACACACACACACACACACACACACACACACACACACACACACACACACACACCGGCCGCTGCAAACTCAGGTATTTTTCATTTCATGACAGTCAGCGAATCGATGCAAAACAGAGAAACAAAGGCAGGTGGAAAATAACAGAAATGCGTTTCAGTTTGCTGACGCACACGCGTGTCGTGGGATAATACGGGTGAAAATGTGTCTTTGTAACATATTGTATCACACGTGCCAAACATGATTTAACCTCGATTTAACCTTTTTTGTACATTCTAGCTACGACTTTTATGCAAAATGACATTTATATGTATCAGGTCAGAGATGTGTGCGTGGAGGAATACGGACGGATATCTCTGTGTTCCCGGCACCAGCATGCCGTCATGGCCTTTATGAAATGATATCGGGCCTCTCGGAGCGCTCCCCAGATCACATTTAGCTCTCAGGCCTTTTAATAAAGGTTTGGGTTATTAATAAGAGGTTAATATTAGTACTCGGCTGTGAACAATCGCCTGCCACCGGCATTACGTAAAGGCCCCGGTGTGCCAAGCATCAGCTCGGTGTGCTGTAATTCCGCTGATGTCAGGGAAGCTAATAAGTGAGAAAATAAGAGAGGATTCTTAGTAGGTCAGCAGCGAAACCCGAAACGGGCGATCCGTCATAATAACAGATTCGCGTGGCCAAGCGCCCGAATCAGCACGAAAAACAACACAACGAAGAAATGCGTCGAGAAAGAGCTGGAAGGACGAAGATGTGAGGGATTACTGACAGAAATGAAGTGGTTGTGCTTTCCGCTTTTCGCCTAGTGTCTCCGTTGACACCTCGGCCGGTGTGACGTCCCCTCAGCGGCGGCCAAGAAGCATCAGCGTCAATCAGGGGTGGGCGAGCTTACGGGACGGATCGTGCCCTTGCGTGGCCAGCAGAAGAAAACAGGTGCTGTGGAATTCAAACGGCATCGATTGACAGCGGGCGACTGAGAGAACAGAACGCCATCGATCTCACCTCGGCCAACCCCCCTGGAACATTTCAGCCTCATCGATTCGGCCTCCTCTTGCCCTCGCATTCTGTCTCCAGATTCGAATTACCGCCCGGTGAAGATCATATCAATTACACCAATCAATCACAAACGCCTTGTTTCAGTTCTCTGCCCAATACTGCCTGACTTGACGCAAATCTAAACTCGTGCACGTGTCTCTGCTGCGCAGTCTCCCGCAGTCACGGCTGAACGTCTGCGGTGTTCCTGACAGGTAAATTTATATCAAGCTGTTCTACTGGTGTCTGTAATTGGCTCATTTTTTAAATTATAGTGATTACAGACGGCTTTTTAGCATTTATGACTTGGCCCCCAGCTCGCTGCGGTTCAAACGGGTTCAGAGATTACTGTAATCGCAGCGTTTTACTCTCGCCAGGTAATTGGGAAAGCCATGCATGCCTGAGTTTGTGGATAATGAACAGTAATGGCATTAGGGCGAGCGGCTCCGACGTCTAAAAACATTACATGTGTTTGCCTGGTGAGCGGAGCATTGAAACACAACTTTGTTTCTTCTACGGGACGTTAAAATGGAAGCTTTGGTAGCTAACGTTACTTAACATATTACTTTGGTATTATGGTGTATATTTCAAAATCAACATCGTAGCTATTAAAGTAGCTTTGTTTATTTCTAGTTAATAATTTTCGTGAAATCTTCATGTGGCTGTGAACCTGTATATAAGAAATATGTTTACGTTTTTCAAATAATATTAATGCCTATCATTTATTTGATTTCAATTAACAGAGATGTTTTAATACTATAATAATCCTGCTATTAAATAGTGTATTATTATACTGTACACACAACTGAAAATCTCAATCCAGCATCTCACCGCCGTGATAAACCCACTCACAAACGTTCAATGCCACATAAACGCTGTTTAACATTACTCCTGCTGTGATCCACCTGATATCAGAGACCATTCTGGTGTGAATTTTCTTTACAGTCCACAACAAAATGTATTTAGATTTTGGTGGTGATCTCTCAAAGAGTCCAAACTGGACATCATACTCAATGATCTGTGATATCTGACGCAGCAGACGTTCAGTTTGAGTGAGAAACACACACCTTGACTTTGGGAGGGTTCATCCAGTGATGATCCAGAATTTTGCTGGCCGTCACATTGCTCGGCAGGATCACCACATCATTATTACTGTCCCTGCACGACAGCTCGCAGTCTTCACCTGACACAACCAAACAGAAAATCAGTATTCATTTATTGCAAAATACAGTATTAAGGGAAAACAGCCTCTCACCTATGCCGTATCCCCTCCTGCAGCTGATGCGGATGCTGGGATGCAGGTTCTGAGGTAGAGAGCACTGACCCTTCAGCTGCGGACACAAGCGGAAGCTTCCGGTCCAGTTTCCGTCCTTCCTGCAGCGGATGACGTTTGTGGTGAGCCCCTGCAGTGACATGGAGACAGGTGGAACATCATCTTTCATTTGACAAACATGACGAAATTAAAATGGAAAGTTCATGTGGTTGTAAACCTGTATGTGACTCACACCAAAGAAGATATTTAGCGAAATATAAAAGCACCTGTTTGCATGCTGGGGCATGTCTCAGCGTATGATTCGGCCCATTGCAGTGGATCCAGCAGGTGCTGTCGAACCTGAAGCCGTCTGTGCACTGATACATGCCGTGGAAGACGGACGGAGGAGGAGGACAGGTCACGGGTTCACACGAACCCTCCAACCAGCGACCGTCTTCTGTACACTGACGCTTAAAGGCTCTCCTGTAACAAAAGACACACACGACCAAGGACTGCTAATGTCATTTCATTATTTTGTAATGTAAGTTTAAGCAACATTATAAGTGATGCCACTAAAAAAACGGACTTCTGTACAGACGTTTGGTCTCAACACATGAAAAGAAAGGGGCTGATTTGTGAGCAGACCTTTTTGGCTTGTTGGCCACATGGTATCCAGGTTTGCATTTGTATTTGCACAGGGTTCCCACTTTAAGACCCGTGTCATTACAGCGTTTGGTCTGAAGCATGGCGTTGGGCACGGGAGGCGGTGCCGGACAGCGCAGCTCACACAAAGCCTCCGGGAACGACCACAGACCGTCCTCCATACACGTCAGACTGTTATTAGTGCCTACAGACAGACCGAGACGCTAGTCTGTTAGAATCCCATTGACAATAACTGCAACATCAGATCATTTTGTTTAAAATTTGAGGTTTAAAGCTGCTAACAACCCTTTTTAGTATGTTAAACCATGTTTAAAAATACTCTATTCTGCTGTAGTATTTAATAGAGTAAACTTTCTAAATACAATATTGTTTTCGAACCTTGCTAAAGTAAATATTAAAATGTACTTCTGGATTTATTACATTTAGAGTATAACTACAGAATAGTATGTTATACAACACAATAGTTAAATTAATAGTGTAGCATAGCACATCATGGTATGGTATGGTGTGGTGTGGTGTGGTGTGGTGTAGTGTGGTATAGCACAGTAGTATAGTGTAGTGTGGTGAGGTGTGGTGTGGTGTGGTGTGGTGTGGTGTGGTGTGGTGTAGTGTAGTGTAGTGTAGTGTGGTGTGGTGTAATGTAGTGTAGTGTAGTGCGGTATAGCATAGTATGGTACAGCACTGTGGTGTGGTGTAGTATGGTATGGTATGGTATGGTATGGTATGGTATGGTATGGTATGGTATGGTATGGTATGGTATGGTATGGTACGCTACAGCACAGTAGTGTAGTGTAGTGTGGTGTGGTGTGGTGTGGTGTGGTGTGGTGTGGTGTGGTGTGGTGTGGTGTGGTGTAGTGTAGTGTAGTGTGGTGTGGTGTAATGTAGTGTAGTGTAGTGCGGTATAGCATAGTATGGTACAGCACTGTGGTGTGGTGTAGTATGGTATGGTATGGTATGGTATGGTATGGTATGGTATGGTATGGTATGGTATGGTATGGTATGGTATGGTACGCTACAGCACAGTAGTGTAGTGTAGTGTGGTGTGGTGTGGTGTGGTGTGGTGTGGTGTGGTGTGGTGTGGTGTGGTGTGGTGTGGTGTGGTGTGGTGTAGTGCGGTATAGCATAGTATGGTACAGCACTGTGGTGTGGTGTAGTATGGTATGGTATGGTATGGTATGGTATGGTATGGTATGGTATGGTATGGTATGGTATGGTATGGTACGCTACAGCACAGTAGTGTAGTGTAGTGTGGTGTGGTGTGGTGTGGTGTGGTGTGGTGTGGTGTGGTGTGGTGTGGTGTAGTGCGGTATAGCATAGTATGGTACAGCACTGTGGTGTGGTGTAGTATGGTATGGTATGGTATGGTACGCTACAGCACAGTAGTGTAGTGTGGTGGTATGGTACGGTACGGCACAGCAGTGTAGTGTAGTGTAGCATAGCATGGTATGGTGCGGTATAGTGCGTGCAGTATACTATAGTATGGTATGTATGGTATGGTATGGTATGATACAGTTACTATGGTAAAAACACAGTATCACACTACACGTGATCTTTTTACTCTAAAGCATTGAGATGTTTTATGGTATCTCACCCACGAGCTGAGCGGGCTCTTTGCACTGAAATGTGCTCTTCTTGCCGTATGTGGTGCCTTCTGGGAAGTCAAAGTGGGCGGGGTGAACGTGATATTTATCCGGCAGGCCGCAGTCCACCGGCTCACATGACACTTGCTTGTTCCATTTCCTATCAGCACAGGTTATGGTCACGGTTGAGTCCGTCTGGAGAGAAAAGATATTGACGTTGAACAGTTTAGTAAGTCATGTCACTGTTACCATGATAAAGAGAAAATGTATGTCTCTCTTATAAATCTTAAAGCAACATGAACTGATCAAATAGTGAATTACTGTACTGTAGGTATTCTATATATTAATATTAAAGCATCATATTAGAAGGTAATCCCATAACGAATTATATGAATAAGATTTAATTGTATTCAAGAATAGCACTGAAGCATCCCAGACATTTTTCAGATATCATTTGTGTTTTTGTATCTCATCTCGTGCACCTGGAGCTTATCTCATGTAATCTGACTTTAATAAACACAAACGCTTAAAAGCTTTTCTGTTTGCAAATAAATAATGTGATGCAAATGTGGGAATTAAGCTGGACCGCATTCTGTTTCTCCTTCACATTCGAACCAATTCATGCACGGAGACAAACAGCTCTTTAACAGAAAGTGGGCAAGATAAAAGCTTCAAGAGGAAAATATTGATCAATTCAGTTCAAGTATCGAATCATCAGTTGGATGAAATATGACACAAATAAATAGACATCACTACCCGTAAGAAAGAAAAATCATACATAAAATCTCTTTAATATCTCAATCATTTCTCCTAGACATCAATGACATTAAATAAAGAGGAAATTAACATTTTTGTTTAGGTCTCAGTTATTTGTCTTGAGAAACAAAGTCAGAAATGTCAGAAATGTCTCTATTAGAGTTTGAGAAGAGATGTCAACAATGTCTCAAACTGAGCTCAGATTTGTCAAGTCTACAATCAAAAGTCAATATTATTGAAGATCTCAATATGAACTCAAATATTTCTCATCAAATTTACTCCGATAATCCAGATTATCTCTACACTCTACATTCATTTCACACCTTCATAATCTTCATGTTTTTTAACAAATGTCTTATTTGACTCAAATGAAGCGTTGCACTTTAGAACTATAACACAATGATCTACTTTTAATAATAACTAGCATTATTTGTAAATGTTGTTGTGGGAAATACATTTATCACGAAACACCGAAGATGTGTTTAGTTACGACGGCAGAGGAAACAGCTGTGCTTTATTGATGTTATTGATAAAGTCTGGCATATTTTCTTCCTGTTATGTATATTTCAGTCTTTTATCGTATTATCTGATACGCCGTAACAATATCTCCTTTCACACTCATAAGTCACTTTTGCATTTCAATGTATCGGACAACATGCGCTTTCACATGCTAAAGCCGATCGATTTGTTTAGAATATCTGCAAAGAATTCCCGAAACGGTCTGAGCTGAAACAAATGATCACATTAGACAAGGTCACTGGCGTAAAAGACATCAGAGCGCACCTCAACACCGTAACTCCCCGAGGGTTAAAACATGACTTTATCAATATCACTGTACATGACATCCGGTATGAAAGCATGTGTGCAGTTCACACACTCTCATGTTCACATGATCTGCTCATAATGTATCTAAGAGTCCTTCAGAAGAAGATCCAGTGACTGCTGGAGGTTTGATGTGGTCAGTGAACGACAGAAAGAGTTTCTCTGAGCGATCACACCGCTGAAATGTGTTAGATACAGAACACGCTGACACACACGCACAGAGTCATAAACACACAAACATGCGCAAAAACACTGGGATACTGGCTGTAAGCACCGTACTATATCATGCTGTACTGTACAGTACAGTACTATATTGCACTGTATATGGGATGCAATATATCATACTTTACTATAATGTACTGTATTTTGCTTCCATACCATACTATTCTGTGCTGTACTGTACTACACTGTACTTTGATATACTGTATTATCTGTACTTTACAATACAGCACTTCACAGCACTATAGTGTACTTGCTATATTGTAATATACTGTACTTTACTATATCACACTGTACTATTTTGTGCTGTATTACACTACACTGCACTTTACTGTATTGTACTGTACTTTACTAAATTGTACTATACAGTAAAATACTTTATTACAATATTTTTACTATACTGCTTTCTCAAAGAGTGTACATTCTATACATTTCAAAGTTTGATGTTTTTATGTCTTAGTATGTATTTTCTGTAAAGCTGCTTTGCAACAATGTACAACTGTAAACATGTTAATGAAATAAATCTATATTAATCTGAATGTATTCAAATTGAAATGTTTTATTTAAACAGGAGCTTTATTTTATTTATTGGTTGTGTTGTATTTCATATCTGAAGTCTAAAGGCGAGTGCCAACAAACCACCAAAAATGAGCTTTTGGGAATATTGGGAAACAAATGTTGGGCCCTGAAACCACAGACAAGCCATAAATATTGATCAACTGAAAGAGATCTGTAAGAAATGATCCAAAATTCATCCTCAACATTATGAAACTCTTAATAGCGGCTAGAGCAAACAGGAGGATCTGCAGGTTAGTGTTTCCAGTCTGTTCAATGAAGAACTACATGCTTCTAAAAACAAGTTTGTCTATTATTTTAGACAAACTGAGTCTGTAAATAATTGTGACGTGGATAAATATCAGATCACAGGTAATGAGTAATCGATGAATTACTAAAAGCCGTATGCAGGTTGAAACGGGTCACGGGTCCCTGTGAGTCGCTCCGCTGGTTTCCATTGGTTATCCATTAAACATCTGAGTGCTGTGTTTGCATGATTTAACAAACAAAGACACACACACACACACAGAAAACAGATCATTTCTACGATAGCATCATCTCAGGCAGATTTCCTGGAAACCGTGAGACACGGCAAACTTTCTAATGAAGCTCGACAAGATGCAACTTGACTCTGTTGTCCTTGTGTTCCCACAGACACACACTGTACTGACTCGACAAATGAAGAAATCAAACGACAGGGTGTGATCGCATCAAACCGCTACATCACCGACATGACAACCTCAGCTTTATAAAGGACAGATTGTGAAAACTGGATGTTCCTGCAGAAAAGCCTCGTCTTTACAAGCTTTACATTTCCAGTAAAAATATCAGAAAATCTATAAAACAGGACAAATGTACCTGAGAAGCAACACTTCTTAAGATATTCACACTTGAACTGAGAGAAGAAGTCTTTTGTAAGGGCATTGCTTGTTCAAAATACATCAAAATATAAGCCCTGTCCATCAAGAATTATGTATCTTTATAGTTGCTCAGATGAACAGTGATTTTAACAACAAAATAAAGGGATTTTGTCCTTTAGCATTGTCTGTGAAAAGGATTACAAACCTGATCATTATGAAACCTAATTTACATAAGGAGTACATTTACAATCACATGATCATTCACGCCAACCAAGGTGGTGTTATTGTGTAATGTTGTAGCAGATAAACAGATCTACAGGTGACACATCAAAAACACACGCAGAAGGAAGCGTTTTCGCTAGGGCAGGATGGATGAAAAATGACCACCCACAAGATCTGAAACGAGCCAAAGGGCCCACACAAAAACGAAACTAAAATCAATTCTGCATCGATTCAACAAGTGCATTGATTTCATTACGTACCGTTGAGATTTTGAGAGGTGTAGTTCACCTAAAAATAAAAGCTTTTCTGTGGAACACAAAATTTTCTCCAAAATAAAGTGTGCACACAGTGTGTCGAATACCTGACTCTTGATGATGTCATCGTCCCTGTGGATCTGCAGGACGTAGCCGGTGTTGCATGTGACGGTGCAGCGCGCTCCGTTGAAATATTCGCCGTCGCCGCACTTCACCTCGGCATTCCGGATCAATGGCTCCTGGCAATCGATGGCTTCGCAGGAATAATGGACACAGCTGCACACAGAGCGAACGAGACAGAGACTTTGAGTAGCATACAAACACTACATACATCCTTAGATGACATGATTCTAGTCATAAAAACACATTTGACATGTAATGGTTGTTCCCAAGTCGTACTTCGTAGATTCATACACAATTTTACACGTGTTGAAACGTTCAGGGGCCATAAGGAAGAGCGGCGCTTGTAAATCTTATATTAAACACTTACAGTATAAACACTGTAATTGTCATTTTTCACGAGAGCTCACCACTCACAAACTCACACTTTAGAAGAAATATCTGTGAGAATGAAACCACTGAGAACTGAGCAATAGATGAGCATTTTACTCTCAGGAGAACACTACATGTCACACATCAGCTCTCTCTCTCTCTCTCTCTCTCTCTCTCTCTCTCTCTCTTTCCTCTCTCTCTTTCCTCTCTCTCTCACGATGTGTTGTGTTTGAAATAAAAAACACAGCTCAAAGTGGTTAAATACTTCAACATGTGTTTCGGAACATGGTTAACCAACTCAAACAGGTATTAACCAGGTAAGCAAAAGTGCTAAACCAGTTAGAAACCTGGTGAAACCTGAAGCTGGTCTTAGCTGTAGCAAACATTCATAACATGTTCTTGGTTATAAGAGTAATTAATGTGGCCAAATGACAAACTGAACATCAGAAAAAGAAACAGCGAGTGGCAGGAAAAATAAAGTGGATGTGTAAATGCAGAGTTGGCATTTTCGACTCTTAGCTGAGCAAGTAGAATCCTGGCAGATTTGGCCGCCGCTCTCTTCTGTATGCAGGCGAGAAATGAAGAAATACGGTTTTACGTTTCAGCCACATTTTTAACGCGGGTGGACGTGAAAAGAAGCTTCTGTCCAGCACTTTTGAATGTTTTATGCAATCTTGACGCATTTTTGTTGTGCCCACAGCAAATTATTGTGTACTGTATAGGTAAAGCTGTTTGGTACGGCCTGATGTGATGTAAATTGTCAATAATCCAAAAGTATTTGAAACAATATGACTCAATAAACCTCATAATAACTGAGAATACATACAATAAAGGATTACTGTTGATTTCTTTACTCACATGACAACTTACTCTAAGCATCCACCCATAATAAATAAAAATATCTATACTATTGTATATTGAGTCACATACAGTGTACACAAACATGATGTTTTTGTTTCAGCGCTGTTAATATCTGCCCTCATTTACTGTTATTGCTTTCTATAAGCATATGAGCCAAAACCCGATGCCAATGCAGTGAGAGCAGGAATAAAACTCCTGCTGAAGTGGCATACAGTCCTGAAAAAAGTGGAGAGAACATAAACCCCAACCATGTTAATGGGCCCCGTTGTTAACAACACTGGGAATTGGGGACGTGGTGTTTTGTAGAAGGGGCAGTGTTACGGGAAACATTTTGCCGGCGGTCAAAGGCCTCCACAGACGATTCCATACAAGACACAAAGTCCCGGGGCCAGAACATGAGGCGGCGTACAACATGTTTGTGTGTGTGTGTGTGTGTGTGTGTGTGTGTGTGTGTGTGTGTGTGTATTTGGCAGATGCGTTCATGCTAAACACACTGTATGTGTGTTTTATGAGAATCAAACCTTTGCACTGCCACAAAAAAATAACAATTTCATGTAGAAAAGCGTCGTGAAATGATCTGTGATGAGGCCGATCGCTCACCTCTGGCCCATGGGATTGTAGATTTCATTGCTCTGGCAGCCGCTGATGGTTATGGGGTCGAAGAACTGGAAGGTGCGTAGGCCGACGCCGGAGATGGCCACCAGGTCCGAGCGGAACATGAGCAGGATGGCTTTGGTGTGGTAGAAGGCCACGCTGAGGTCGTGATTCACCGGGATCACCAGCGGATTGGAACGACAGCTCAGACGCCAGTCACCTGAACATTTCAGAGACAGACACATTGTGTATTCTGAAGGGGGAAAAAAGCCCATTTCTTAAACCGCACGGTTACCTAGGCTGTGAACAGCCTCTTTGGTGTCGATGAGTTGGACGGTGATGTTGCATTGGGTTTGGTCGATGTAGCTGGTTCCATCAGCAGCTAAATGAATGATGACAGCCGCCGCGACCATTGGATGAGAGAAATATGCCTGCGGAAGATCAAATCTGCTCATAATACCCACACATGTGCCAAGCGTCTGCTTTGGGCATCAATTTAACAAACAAATATTTGAC
The DNA here is from genome assembly GCA_026939265.1 of Oreonectes daqikongensis. Lineage (NCBI taxonomy): Eukaryota > Metazoa > Chordata > Actinopteri > Cypriniformes > Nemacheilidae > Oreonectes > Oreonectes daqikongensis. The sequence goes on from JAOTQM010000051.1 coordinate 57,135, forward strand.
CTGCTTGGTCTTAATTCACACTACAAAATCACAGAAGCTTGTCAATATGAGAATTGTTATGAACACAAAAATGTCGGGTTGTTTCAACCCATGATTGGGTCAAATATGGACGTTTTCTAGGTTAATTTAACCCAATGGTTGGGTTTGCCCATATCTGACCCAACCAAGTTTTGGGACACAGCAGCCTATTTAGTAAATCATTGAGTTTATCTCATGATCACAAAGTTCAGATGAAGGACATTGAAATCTTACCTTTAGCCAGTATTGGGGATACCAGGTGATGCCCTGAGCCTCACGACATGGAAACCAGGCGTACTGAGAAACCCCATCAGACAAATCAAACACTTTGGACTGGCACGTCTGTAACACGAAACATGACAAATACATTCCCTTTTTTATTATTATTATTACATGAGTGACTGGTTTGTCTTAAAGTGATCATGTCATGTGTCAAACCTGCATGAGTTTCTTTCTTCTGCAGAACACAACAGAAGATATTTCGAAGAACACCGATCGACTTTAACCCCATTGACTTCCATTGTATGAACACAAAACCACTGAGACATTTCTCAAAATATCTTCTGTTGTGTTCCACTGAAGAAAGACTCTTTACATTTACAACCACATGACAGAGAAGAAATGATGACTGAATGATTTAAGAGCTCTGAAAACAACATCTACTGTGGATTGATTTTGTTAAAGCTCTCCGAGCTCATAAAAAGAGCTTTACGCACCTTCATGACATTCGACAAGGACATAGTGTTTCTCCTGATGGTATGAAATATGATATATGTAATGAGAGACAGCATGGAAAGAACACGGAGCAAAGCGTAGTATCAGAGACAGAGATCTGTTGATGTGTTGTGTATAATCTGCTCCATCAAGGGAACAAAGCTAATCTTGCACTTCCAAGCAGCGCGACCGCAGGTGGCTTTTAGTGGAAATTCATAGCAAACAGTCTTAAACCGAGTTGGCAGAATACGTGAAAAACTCACAAAACCCAATGTATTTGATGAGAAAACGTTCTCACGTCAGGAGCCGCTATCTATCGACGGGTGGTGGAAGTCTCCCGGCGGACGCATAGCGGGCCAATGACATCACTGTTAAACCATAACACCAACAGCCCAGCGTGAGGGGTGAAATAAACCAATAAAACAAATGATCTACAACGTATCGACTCAAACCACAGGTTACTGGAATGTGAGGACGGGTGGTAAATCACAAAAGCCGGAAAACCTACACAGAGGTTTTAAATCGAGACTTTGAGATCTCCGTTGGGGTGTTGTGACCTTGATGAAGATCTCACGAGCGCTGTCAGGGCAGCAGATGGGTTCTCAACGCAAGGAAAGCCCACCCACCGAATTGTCACACGTCACACAAAAGTTTTTCCTCGAATACAGTAAAAGAGAGCCGGCGACTGGATGTCACTGCATGTTTCAATGTCAAGTCTCACTCCTGAAAACAAAGCCCGGGATGGTTTGAAGATCGCATCCAAAACCTAATGCAGAGCAGCTGTGTGGTGTTCATGAGGACCCCCACACACTAAAACACACAGAAACACAGCCAACGGCAAGAGTTTGTTTGTAAATCACCGCTCGAGATAAAAGACAAATGAACATGAATCTTCTGTCCTTCTGAAACTGCTCTCGATGTCCAACCCCATACAGACAGATCTGATCATGGTTGTGCTTCTTTCAGTAAATACAGAACAGAACAGAACAGAACGGAGGAACACTGAATGTAGGACCAGGCGGTCAGATATAAAGCACAGTGTGCAGAATAAATGTCTGTTCTCTGGGGTCGATTCGGGTCAGTGGACGTAATCCTCAGGATTCTCACAGAGGAACACACATGCCCCATTTTCAGTAGAAAAACACTTGTGCAGGAACATCTGAACAAGCTGGCAGAGATTCAGACGCTGGGTCGAGGTGTCGAGCATCAACATTGGATTAACAGTGATCCAAAAAAACCTCATGTCATGTCAAACCTGTGTGAGTTTCTTCTTCAGAACACAACAGAAGATATTTTGAAGAATGTTGACAATCAAACAACACTGAACTCCATTGAACACAAAACCACTGACACATTTCTCAACATATCTTCTATTGTGAAAAACACTCTACACATCTAATCTACTGAAAGCTTCATATATTGATTAATATAATAAATCATATATTCATCTGTCATTCAACCCTGTGACCTTTGAGCGAGTTTTCCTTTCTCACAGACGTCTCTGTTTTTCAGCTTAAAGACTTTAAACTCTATTGTTGTTAAATGACTTTTCTCCGCATAAACAGAAAGCTTCAAGAGAGAGACTGTTTCTTATTTGGAATATATTTGCAAATTTGTTTGTTTGTTTTCCCTGCCCGCATTGGATAAACTTGAACTTGTTTTTCCGGCAAAACCGGGACAAACAAGACAGGGATTTGCCAACTAACCCAACATCTGTGAGATATTTGCGAGACCTTAGCGAGATTCACCACACGACATGAAGAAAGTTTGTGATGTAACGTTCTCTACCCTTAGGGTGTTTTCACACATGGTCCTTTTCAGGGGTCTGAGCACGGTTCGCTAGGTTTTTGGCCCATATGTGAACACAGCAAACGATCTCAGACCCCTTTAAAGCGAACCGAACTGAGACCATCTCAGGAGGTGGTCTGGGTACGGTTCGCTTTCATTTTATGGTACGGTTCGCTAAAAACACGCAGTCTGAACACAAACCGCCCTGGGCTCGCTTGGTTTTACTGTTCGCCTTTTTCATTCTTTTTGGTCGTAACAAGACTCCGTACGTACAAGACGCGCTATCAAACATGGCTGCGGCTGCCGCTGGAAGAGGAGTGCTATGGTCAGACGAGGAAACTGCAGCACTTGTCGATATTTGGAAAGAGGACTATATAAAGACACAACTAACCACCACCCACCGAAATTCAAAAGTTTTTCTTCAATCTGCAATTCCCTGCAGTGCCGACTTAAAGTAAAAAAATTACGCCAGAAATATATGGCCATACGATTACCCACAATGCACAGCACTGCAAGAGGACTTGGTCCCGAAAAAGCAACAACAGTATGAACACAGAAAGGTCTGAGACCCCATTAGTGCTGAAGTGGACCAGAAAAGACCTGGGTTCTTTTTAGGGGATAAGTACAGTGTGAACGTAAAGAGAACTCGGCCCTTTTTCATTTGGTCCTCCTCTTGGTCCACTTTAAGGGGTCTGGGTTCGGTTCTTTTAAAGAGGACCCAAGTGTGAAAACACCCTTAAACACCTGCGGACTGAAATCTTTCAATGTGATCTCGTTCATTCAGACGTCTGTCTGCGATCGCTCCGTCCTCCACATCACTTAAACAGGTCTGTTTCTGCAGACACGCTCCTCACGTGCTTCCAAAAACACTGACGTGTTAACAGCCAACAACGTAAATGAAGGTTCAATTAAAGTCCAGTTTCTTATGGGAAAACCACATGATCCATGACGACAGAAGACTCTTTAACATCTCTAGACATCAATGAGATTAAATATAGAGAGCAAATGGAAACATTTTATTTGTGTCTCAGAAATCTGACAAATGTCATTAGAGTTTCAGAAGAGATGTCAAGAATGTCTCAAACTGAGCTCAGATTTGTCTCGTCTGTGATCAAAAGTCAATATTATTGAAGATCTCAATAGGAACATTTCTCATCACATTTACTCAAATCCACATGATTTTCCTAAAAGCGACCTGCCGAAATGTGCGTAATACCTCACACATACACAGCACTGGTCCAGGGCTGTATACAGAGCTCGGGCACTTCAGAGATCAGCTGCTTATGTTATACGGCTCACATGTGCTCATCATTAATCTGAACACAAACCGCTGGTGAATTCTGCTAACAGAAGCATCCCAGTGGTGCCGCTTCATGAACTTCGTGTCCACATTATCACACCGTGTTTGTACTTTCTTTTTTAGAGATTTCAGAAATCCTCGTTGCTCTCTATATGCCCTCAAAACCAAGCTTTCATATTCTCTAGCGTGCAGCTGACATAGATTTTCTGAAAGTTGAGATGAACGTATCGTGCGTTCCTAAACCCAAGCCTGTGGTCATCTGTGAGAGATAAACCGAGTAACATATCATACCGGACGTTTCACATGGATCTATATGACTCAACCCTATGTAATCCAGCTGCGTTCATTACGGCAACAGATAAAAACATGGCCTGTGTTTCTGCAAATGACCCAAATCATCTCATCCAGGCCACACATTCAGAGAAGAAACATTCTGTTCTCTCTGGTCTTTAAAACGTCAGGTGCTGAGAGGAGACATTGCAGTTCACATTCATGAAAATCTGCTCTCATGACCTGAAGATCAACTTGTTCTTCATAGCAAATAGCTTGAAGCCGTGGCTCCGGGCCCACTGGCAGCTCACGCTGAACCGCAGACCTCATCCCCCACCACCCCGGTCCCTCACCAGATCTCTATCGGTTATTTCCGCCGCCGGCGAACGGGCTCTTTGAAGGTTTGTGACGTGCCCGAACACTTTGAAGGGGATGCGACAAATAAACCGAAGAACACAAAACAACAGCATATCAAAGGCGCGAGCGGTTCGGAGCTCATCAAATGACCCTGATGCCACTTCAAGTGATGTACACAACGTCAGAAACAGATAACACGAGTCGCGTGCTATTCTCATTTAGTCGCTGACCCGGGAAAACACGCTCAGGTCAACAAACTACTCTTTACTTCTTCATTTATGAAGAAAAAGTTATGAAATGTCACAATGCGAGAACATTACTGTACCCAGATGTTATATTTAAGATTTTTTCTTGATACTTTCGTAATTCTCATTGTGCTCAACGGTGATCTAATCGTCATTATCATTATCAAGATTCAATTTAACCTGATTTCAATATAAATGCAATTTAAGGTTTGTAAAAGAAATGCTAATAGTGTGAATTTTACCGTAATGAGAACTTGACGGCAAACATGTGTTTCATTGTCATGAGAGAAATGTCAATACACAGAATAAAGGGGGTATCAACTACATTTTGCTTTAAGAGGCACAGACTATCTCCATACATTCGTTGTTTGAGTTTGATTTATTGACCAAAAACCAAAAACTTTTGTATTTCAATTTTTTGCCCACATTAATCACGTAGTAAAAATATGAACCTTCCAGAAGAGGACTTTCTACAGACTTTGGGCTAAAATGTGTGCCGAACATCCTAGAACAGAAACTCACCGAAGCGTGCTGTCGTACAGGTAACTGTAGCGCGCAGGTGTTTGTGTTTGCTTTTGTCCTCTGAACTGATGTGCAGTAGTATTGTGTGAATCTCTCTCTTCTGTCTCTGTGCATGACAGTATAACCCCGTCTGCTCTGTCTGTGAGGGAAACAGGCCAGGACATCGTGCACCAGAGGCGTTTGACGCTGAGGTCAGTGTGTAAATCGCAGACATCTTTACTGTCCTCTCCGGTGATGTTATCTTCAGAAGAAACCAAAGCACTCCAGCCAAAGTTCTTCAAAGGACCGTCTCGGAGTCAAAACCTTGTGCCGTGATCTTAACAGAGATGCACGCACATTACATTTAATGATGGAAAACGAACGCAATGAAGCCATAATTCTTTTTCTACACAAACCGAATCAGCTCGACACGCTTGTAATTTTATCTCGTACTCTCTGCTCCAATGTGTGGAGGCTCGACAGAGGCTTTTGGCACGGACATGAAAGTGCACTCGCCCTGCTGGACTGCATGTTCTTCACAGCAGAAATCTGTTAGAATGTCAATGTGCACATGCTTTTATTTACAAGAGTAAAGGCCGACACATATGGAGACATCAGAGCGTGAATGCATACTGACACCCAACAGTACAGCGAGCGGATGCTGGCGAGACGGTTACCTTAGTAACAGCAGGGTATCCGGCAGCCACATCGGCTGGGCAGTAGAGCTTCTCTTCATGAGAAACTTCCACCGTGGTGGCCCACTGGTCCAGAAAACCGTTGGGTGTGTACAGACCGCAGTCCTTCACACTCGTCTCTCTCTCGAAGTCTTCACACACACCGTCACCATCATAGTAGTAACACATGCTGGGCTCGTCTGTACACATGCGTGTTGGAGAAAGAAAGAGTATTGTCATGTAACACACGTGTTCCTGAGGTCATGTGCGCATCATTTTTTCTCATCACTGCGTACAAACTTTTTGTAAGAAAGAACTATAGACGTGACATTCAATCGTATAACTAATGCTCACATAGATCGCTCAGAATTGTAGACCCCAAAAATAAAATAAACGATCAAAGTTCATTTCAAAGAGCGGTAGAGAATCTAAACTCGATGACACAGTGAAGCTGAAGGAAAGAGCAGAAGGTTTCCTGCACTCCCTCCGTTCCCCAAAGAGAGAATGAATGAAAACCCCTTGTAGGATCACGATTTCTATCCACATCCATCTCATCTCACTTTGTGTTTTTATTTCAGACACAAACTTTAGAAGAATGTGTGCATGAAAAGCAGATGTGTTCAGCATCATCACATCAAACTTAAGTGAGCTTTAGAGACAACCGAACACAACTATTACAAGACTAATGCAAGTCATTTCATCAGTTGAAATGAAATCTAATGTATCTGCATTTAAAATGAGACTCATAACATTTTTGATGCCGATAAAAAAGAAATTTGAGTGCAAATTGTTACTTTTGTATTCATGTCTGAAACGTATTTATGCTGCCTGATCAAATAAATAAAGCAAAACATAAATACTGAGGTTTCAGATGTTGAGATTTAAACCTCTGATATAAATGTGACCTGAGATGTTTCAACATTTGATATCTGATATTGGGAGTCAGTTAAAGAGGATGAGTAACATGTTATTATCCCTAAGACTTTATTTAGGCTTAACCGATTTGATTTACACTAGCGCTAAAAGGTTTAGGATTGCTTATTTATTTCTGACAGTGTTATATAACGTTATATACATTATAAAGTAGCTCTGTTTGCCTTGAATTTGCAGAATTAGGATGCTTTTTCTCATTATTTAGTCCAAATCATTAAATTTAAACGCTTTTTAGTTCATGTTTTCACAATTATATTTTCGTCAGTCAAGTGATCCTGAACTTTTGAATGGTAGTGTACTTGCCAAAGCCACTTACGACTTACATTTGGCTTTGCCGGTTGTTCCTCCTGGATCTGACACAAACTTTAAAAACTGACCAGATGGTGACCAAGGTGTTTTAGTAGACTGAATGTTATTCAAACATTGGATTTAGATATATTTCAGACAGGAACGTGAGTGAAAGACAGAAGGGTCCTTGGAAACGTCCGATGAGTTTTCCAGATCCTGGAGCTACTGTTCTTCATATACACTCTCTCTCTCTCTCTGTATCTAATTCCTTCTCATCTTACTTTCTCTCTCCCACACTGTGCATCTCCATTCAATCCTAATCTCTCTCTCTCTCTCTCTCTCTCTCTCTCTCTCTGTGTCTCTCTATCATTCTCTCAGTGTAAGGGGTTCCAGTAAGGGGGACGGAGGCATGCCGTGCCAAGTTGGCTCGCATCTCCGCGCAAATTCCAGCGCTCCCCTCGGCTCTGCTGATGTTGAAACGAGGGGCTGTCGAGGGGGTCGGCACACACACGCAGCTCCGTTACACACCCGCACCTATGCTTTACATCGCCTCATGCACGCCAGCGGTACCCTGATGCTCCCCGGAAACGTTGGAATACTAACGCCTCTGTCATTTATTAACACAGATAACACAATATTGCAATAAGAAACACCAAACATGATCCTGTGGGTCAGCAGAGTGCAGCTATAAAAGATGGAGAGTGAGAAATACAAACGCTGTATTCATGACGGGTGTCTGATTTCCACAGGAAAACACAAATATTTAAAGCTGCCACACAGATGTGACTCCTTCAGCACATGGTAGAAATAAACTCCATTACAAACACACAGAAAGATGCAAAACAAAACCATTGAAACACAACTGAACTCTTCCTACCAGCAGTCTAAACAAAGTCGTATACTTACGATACAGTATTTAATTGTATGTTAAATATCGGTGTTGATTTTTTGAATTTGTAAAAAACATTTTACCCTCTCGGTGACCCTGAGGGTACATGAGGCTGTACCTTTAAGATTGATGTCTGTTATGATTGGCTCATCTGTTATTTAAACACTGTACACACCAGAGTTTCCAAAACCAAATAGGCATCGATGATGCGTAAATGTGGGCGTATTCATCTTTGTGACATCACAAAAGCATGGAAGCTTTTATTAGTTTCAATAAACGGAGCTCCAGTGCTGTGGAGAGAGTTTTAAGTTCATTTTTAAAAAATCGATGAAACTTTTAGTTTTAACTTTTTAGTTTCATTTTTGTTTATTATTAGACTTTTTAGCACCTTAAACTTATTTCAGTTCATTTCTGAGACAAAATGTCTATTTTTTGTTTAGTTTAAGTTTTTTTATTAAGATTTATTTTTTTTATATTTTTTTGCCTTTATTGAAAGTAGTAACGAGAGGACAGGAAATAAAGTGGGAGAGAGAGGGTGGGGTCAGGAAAGGACCTCGAATCGGGACTCGAACCCGGGTCGCCCGGAGCGCAACCGCACTATATGCCAGAGCACTGTCCACTACACCATCAGCTCCGGCTAGTTTAAGTTATTTTTATAATTTTAGGCCAATATTTGATTTGATTTTCAATCAGTTTTCAACGTTTTAATTTTTGTAAACTGAAATAACCTTGGTGTACTATACAGGTAACAGTTAGCACACTTTTAATATAATGGTTCATTTTCACAAGGGTGTAATTTTGGTGTAAACTGAAAGTGTGATTGTTTCTTATGTGAAGATCTGGAAAGTATAAGCATTACATTGCATTTGGCGTCTAACAGTAAGCAGAAGTGAGTTCCTCTGAGCAAAATTATAAAAGCAGAGACCAGAAACCATACAATTATTAATAAAATTCAACTGTTCCTGTTTAATGGACATCTTTTATGAATCTGTTGGCGTGTTCTTTTTTGATCTAAATGTCATCCAGATTTTACAAGCATGCTGGGGATAAACAACAGCTTTGGCTCTGGAGTTGACATATGACATTACTCCTGATGTGAAGAAACACTTACCGATACAGTTAAAGAAGGGTTCCTTCTTACAGTGACTGGAACATCCGTCTCCGTTTATAGAGTTCATATCATCACATTCCTCTCCGTGAGATCTGAAATAAACCAATAAATACATCATAATCTACAACACGTGGGTGTTTTCACACCATTAAAGTGATTTACTGATCTTCTCCCTCTGTGACTCTTTGATGCTAAAAGCCCACAAACATGTCAGGTTAATGGGATTATCTACTGAAGAGGATGGAAACACACCTCTGGATGAGACCATCTCCACAGTACGGAGCTCCCAAGCGGTGTGCCAATGGAGGTGAAGGCTCGCTCTCGCTCCGACTCGAGACGGTTTGGATCTGGTAGGTGTACACCCCATCGTACTGAACGTCCCTGAAAATGCAGAAAAACTACAAACATTATAATACAAACATCTTCTAGTGAACCTGGTCCCGGTCTGTGCTGGATTGGTGGTGATCTAGCCGATATAAAAAAGCAGATTTTATTGCTGTCGGTTTTGCACCCTGTGCTGGCGGTGGTTTAGATCACGTGCGTGATAAGCGACACTCGATGCCGTAAGGGCCCGAGGTCCGCCGGCTGAACCACGCCAGATGCCGCGAGGGGGGTTCCTGTTACGCCCGCTGCGGTCCTGTGGTGGATGTTGTGCTGAGACGATGTAACCGAAAGCCTTCGGCGAACGCCGGGCTCTGAACAAAGGGTCACAGCGCTCCGGTGGTCGTAAACAAACAGAGACATGACCGTAAAGAAGCTGTAGACTCAAACACACCATGGAAAAATCACAAGAAGATCCAGCGGCCTTCAAATAGATGTGTTGTGCTTTGGACAGCAGGTGTTTGGAGGGTTATTGCGTCACAGCGATGTGTTTTTACAGTTGCTCTGATAAACAGCCAGGAAGCTACTGGTAAACTGAAGATAATCCAGAAGAGAGACGACTACGCTTCTGTTCACACACATCTTAAATGTAACAGTAAACATCTTTATACACGACGAGTAGCCTATTTTTTGCTGGAAATGTCAACAATGTCCGAACTATAACAAACACAGAAAAGAGAAAAAAACACCCAGAGCCTTCATTATTTGCATTTAGGTTGGCCTCCGTCCCCGAGGAAAACACCTCAAACACAAGCAGCGTTCAGACGAGCGCCGCAAGGTTCATGTGAGGTCGAGAGGTTTTGTGCTGCGGGTATAAAGGTGTCTGATCTTATTTTTTATTAAGCAACGAAATAAATCACTCAAATTAACCCTTGACGTGAATGATGCCGGTGAGAGGTTTACGCAGCAATCCGTCTGTGTTTTGAACCAGCCGAACAAAAACCAACTGCGAAAGCCCCATAAAACCAAACAAGAATAACACAAATAAGCTTTCACACTAGAAAAACACACACATATGGACACAAACACATAAAGCTCAGACTTTAGTATGTGTCTGAGGATTTATCTCAGGAAAACGCTTTTGAACGTCGGGGTTTTTCGAAATGACGTGCTGGGTCTTTTCTTCCTCTCTCCACGCGCACACATTTCACGATGTAATGTGAGGCATCGTCGATACATACAGGAGCGTCTGCATCTCAATTTAAACACGGAAATAAACTTTAAAACGAAAAATCTTGTACCATTTATAAGCCTCTAATCAAAGCATATTTGTGACCTTGACTGTGTTAGGGTCTGTTGGGTCATTCTCAAAATATATAGCCTACTGTCGCTAAAGAATTCAATTCATTATAATTTGAGTTGGTACTAACATCTCTGGCTATTAAGTCAAATTCAATTGCTCTGTAGGAGAAACTCTTGAGATCTCACTTGCCGGCACAGCTGTCAGGTCACACATGAACATAAAGCACGAGCCTCCACATCACACACTGTTCTTTATTGTTGGCAGCGTGTGAGCGTCTCCTCCGCTGGCTGTTAATCGAATGGGTGAAGCATTGGGAGCGTGTGCCAGTACAGAGTGAAACAGCAAAGCAACAGTGACACATGTGTGAAAGCTTTTTTACAAGGTGCATTAATGGATCATTACCAGAGTCCTCAATAACCCAGACCTCCATACATTCATTCAATTATTTCACATAAAAAAAACATTAGCACTGTGCTGTTGTCAACTGGTATCCAGTGTAAGGGGGTAGCAAAAAGACAGAATGCTACCAAGAGGCTCAATGTATCATTAAATCTTAATATTTTTGCTTGAATGTTGTTTATCATATATTAATTTGTCTTTGTAATTTGGTGTTTCTCATGCAGGAGGAATGGACAAAATATTTGTTTTTATTGTACCAAAATTCAGACGGAATGCCACATTATTGATCCAAATAAACATTTTTGAAGTGCTTGTAGCCGTCACTTTAGAGACAAACATTTCTCACTTTCAGACCAACGTTTTTGTTAAGACCAAGCGAACATCTATAGGTTTAAGAGCAGAAGTGTGAAATGTGTATGTCGTTTTATTGGGTCGTGCCAGCCGAACAACGGTTGTCAAAACGTCACACAGAGAGCTCAGCGCGTGTCGTTTTTACAACGCACCTCATTCCAGAGCAAAAGTTCACATGAGGCTTCCTTCATAACGTCTGCCAAAACCAACACGTCCATTCAGCCTGACATTATAAAAATGCCCCGGTCCTGGAACAAACACATGAGAGTGATGAAGGGAGAGAGTGAAAACAAACCAGAGGGAGAGGATGAAGTAAATAGGAACAGAAAACAGATTTTTCAAATTGCTTTAAGCAGGCCTCTGCAAGGGGGAATAAAAAGACACTTTAACTGCATTATCCCGTCCAAAACGTGGGGCTCTCAGTTCTAGCCATCGTCCACATGTTTTGAGGTTAAAAATCAAATATGCAATCACACACGTCCTATGACGTCATTAAGACCTCCAGACGCTCTTTGTCACACACATACGTTGAGGTGTTGAAGAAGGCCGTCATCTTCTGCATCATCCACCCATCCGCAGCATCATCTGCATCACTGCTGTGAGCGCGTGCTGCCGATGACATGTCACACGATGTCATCGGCCGCTCTGACAGATCAACAGGCCCATCAATACGCAAATACGACGAAACTCTGGCGGAGTTTAAAGTGTAACAGAGGTGAACATATAGAGCCGCGCTGTAAAGACACAATGTTAATCTAATGGACCAGAATTCACTGCCATGTAACAGAAAAAACCTTTGCAAGGAGATTTCTGAAAGCTTCCCTTTAAAAAAAAAAAACGTTCTTGGTGAAAAGAGACGTAAAACTTGATATTGAAGATATACAGCAGAAATTAAAATGTGCTTGAAGACGAGCGACAGCACAAACAACATGATGGCTTCAAATAACATGCCAACATCGCAGAGGACCGCCAGTATTTCTGAACATCCACATTTGGAGGAATCCAGCTTCACCAGTACCCACACACTGTCAGATTTCCATAAACCACAGCACACACACACATTTTTGGTTCTTGTATTCTGAAGAATTCCACCGAGAATGATGACGGTGCATTAATACAGCGAACATGGTGATAAATCATCGCCTGGGTTGTCCCCAGTGGTTCTGCTCGAGAACTTGTGTCAATCAAACGACAGTAAAGGGGATCAACTCAAAGCGTTGACTTATAGAGATGTTCCGACATTTCAACGGTGCAAATCTTCCTCCTGAATGTGAGTTCTGGTAAAGAGGGATTACTGCGGTCAGCAATGACGTCTGAAGCCCAGAGCACGGCGAGAGGGGCCAGAGCTCTACAGCAGCGTATAGCGCACGCAACCTCCGTCAGTTTACGTGTAATCTTGTCTAAATCCTTGTGCGTTCGGGGGCCTGAAACAAAATCAAGCTTTCTTGGAAATCTGGATGACAATTTCTTGAAGAGACCTGCCAGGGTGATGCTACATGCCAAATAACCACAACATCCCAGACTGGAGGGTACTGCCACTACAGAAATGTGCTTTCTATTAGGAGATGATAGAGGAAAGGCAAAACAAGCCTACACAAGTGGTTGTGAAATCAACTTGGTCTAAAATCCTTGTGAGAAGACCTCAAGCACCAAAAAACTGTCAAACATTTATTCCAGCTTGCAAAAACAGCAACTTAGTTTCCAAAAACTGCAACGTGGGTTCTGTTGGTACAATTTACATTTGGCTTTCATCGTTTTTTCATTTTCTTTCCACTAGATAAGCACTTTCAAGAAGAAATATACCAATGGACTTGACATAACAGAGGTGAAAAACAAAGCAGGACTGGGGTCTGGGAGGCCAGGGCCCCTAAAGCGGACGAGTTGCCCAGTTGTTTTGGCCTCTCTCTCTCCTCGGCAGGGGGGGCCTGTCAGGTCAAAGCAGGGGTGCCCTTTGAAGCCACGACAGGAGAGAAGGCCAGGGTCACCAAGAGGAATAGCAGATGGCCAGAGTCACTCACCCCCCTCTGTGATTGACTCCCACGTTTCAGAGCTTCAACCCAACAGGCTCTCATGTTTCTAAACAGAACTAAACGTTGCATATTTAACCAGCTCCAAACCCAAGACCCTCAGTTCAAATGAGCAGTAAAGACCTACAACAGAGCCAAATAAGAGAGTAACAAGGTGACCCAAATTAGGCCGAGGTGTCAGAACACATTTACCAAAGATCCCTATCGTTCCTTATTGAGAGCTGAGGTAATGAAGGCATTCATCACGGGACCTCACAAAACGTTTCGGGTAATTGATTAGAATTGATTTAGACGATCTCAGAGTAACTCAACAACAGCCTCTTGAATCCAACCGTGGTTTACTTACCGTCAAAAGCCTCAGATAGGATCAAAACCACGTCTGCCTCACCACAGCCGACATGACCAGCACACACACGAACGCACAAAAAAGGAAGTCTGCTACAGCTTCACGGGTCACCATCGGCACGATTATTATTAGCGAATCATTGGCGCTGATGTAAACAAATCTGAGCCGCACATTTGAAGGAACGACTGGACAAATCACGGCAACCACGGGTTTGCCAAATCGGTGGGTGGCAAGACACATTGTTTTCACATTCAGTGCTCAAGTGACCAGTGCTGACCAGAGAGCACGTCCACTCATTTCCACAACAGACGAGAGCTGAGTTTCGACACAACTCTGTTTCTACTGGAACCCTCCCTCAAGGCCTTTTTCTGGGTGGATGAGATGAAAACAAGAACGATGAGGTCCAGTACAGACCCAGTATCTGGCCTCAAGCGGGGAGGTGTTACTGCCCAAAGCCACGGTGCTGAGTCGAGGCCTGACGTTCAGATGCCAGGGGCTGGAGCGAAGTCAACCAGCAGCTGCCTGCCTCCCTCTGTTGCCTTTGGCTCCTTTTGAGAATCCAGAAAGAGGAACACGGTGAGATTTGAGCTGTGCGCAATGCTGACCGGGCACATTTCACACTCCAGCTTTGATTGAATTACGTTAGTTTTGTTCTGTGGTACAACGGTTCACTAAATTGAAGACGGCTTCCAAAGTCAACACGATTCCGTGCGCAATACTGTTTTTACTGGCGCGACAGAAGCATCTAGATTCAAATGCTTCGGTAACAGCTAGGAACTAGAAACATCTAATAAGAGTAAACATGCGAAGGCACCGAGTCACACTCGTGATCTAATGCATTAGGGAACAAAACCTGTTGTGCAAACTTCTCATAACATGACGCTAACAAGACCAAGTTCACCAGCACAAGTTTTAACAAGATTAACCTAAATTGCTTCGATATAAATTGGTATCACTGGATATGAAGAACACTCACCTGTCCACGTATCTTCTCGTGGAGTCGATCAGCGTTACGCCCTGCGGCACGTGAGCAAACGGCGGATGCCTCAGGAGTCGATAGTGCAGCGGTTCACACGTCCGACACAGCTCGCAGTCAGGTTTGGATGTGAGCAGAGTGGCATCGATCTCCAAATGCTGCTCCATGGTGAAGAACTGCACGCCGTACACCTTCTCCTGCACGTCCAGCTTGATGGTCAGCGGCGTGTCGCAGAATAAATCGCTAGGACCCAGTGACAGGTTGTTGCCGCCCACCGTCAGCAGGATGATGTTGTGGATGGCAGGCAGAACCGTCTCCTCCGGAGATGAGAAGGTCACCCACACGGTGAGGGAGTCGGGGACCACCGCGTGCGTGAACTCCAGCTGTAACATGCAGCCTTGCGGGGGGCAGGGGGGCGGCACCATGCCCAGATCCATCCCGTTGTGCGGACTCCACGTGCGGACGCTGGGCTCGCACGCCTGCTCCACATCTGGGGGTCCTGCGGGATCAGTGACATCAATTACATCACAATCTACACGAGCATTTTAAAGCAAGCATTTAGATTTTTCATTTATGAGATGCTGTGTCCCTTTGAACCATGGCCATGTTTTTATATTCATATATCAGTTTGTGGCAGGACAACTATAAAAGCAAATGTTTACCATACTGAAACATTTCAAAAAGAAAACTCTTTTGATCTTGTAGCTAGACTTGGGCCTGCAGATTCCTCTACAATTTATCTTGTTGAGCGTAAGATATGGAGCAGATTTGGCCCACTCCAATTTCAAACAAAGAAATATAACTCAACCTCATCCAAGCCATTGTTCTGCAAAACATTACGCTTAGCAAACAGATTCTATTCTTGGTCTGGTCTGCTATCTAGACCCATACATTTCTTCAAGAGGACTCTAGTTAAAGATAAAGTTAAGATTCAGCCAAAAATGAGAATTCATTCATCATTTACTCATCCTCATGTCAAACCTGTATGAGTTTCTTTCTTCTTCAGAACACAAGAGAAGATATTGTACGTTGATAATCAACCAACATTGAACTCCATTGACTTCCATCGTATGAGCGCAAAACCATTCAAAAATATCTTCTTTTGTGTTCCACTGAAGCAGGAACAACACAGGTTGAGGTACAGAGAATTTGTCCCTCACACGTTTGATGCGTGGAGTCGCAGTAAATCCATATTTCCCTTACACTGGCTTTCGTTGCTGTGGCAAAAACCAGGAAGCGATGCGACCCCGAGCTGAGGCCCGCGCGAGGCTTTCGATTTCCGCCCGAGAATTACATCTCGTGTTCTGCAGTCCAGCCATATTTGGATTGAACAGAACTCATCTGACAGGGAGTGACGTCCACCAACATTCATCATATGTGGGGAGAAGTCAGAGCACTGCAGACAGAGTTCTCCTGCTTTTCCTTTGTGCAAATCCAAACTGGCAACAGCCAAAGCCATTTGCTAACCTCATTTCTGGGCAGTGCACAAAATTCCAATGTTTAATCAACCGGCTTTCCAGGCCACATCGTCTCAACACGTTTGTTATTGCGAGTGTGTGTGGCCAGAATAGAAGTAAACTTAAGATACAAACGTCTTCGATACGGTACGGGTACGCTCGACCTCGATGTGTTTGACTGGGGTGTTTTTGTTCTAGTGGTTATTTAAGCATATATTTTTTTAAACCTAACTATATTCATCAAGTAGTTGTTTCATTCAATGACACACTGTCATCTTTTACCCCAATGACTCATGGAGGACTTGTATCCCTGTCCCGAGGTGGGATATGAATCAGGGTTCAGCCGTCTCAGCATCTGTGGACCTGACAATTCAACAATGAATCAGTTCTTGGACCCCATTGACTACTATAGTAGGAAAAAAATACCTTCTGTTGAACACAAAATTAGATATTTTGAAGAATGTAGGACAGTAAACAGTTCTGGGGCTATTTTTTCTACTATGGTAGTCAATGTGGGTTTGGTTACAAGCATTCAACCACATATCTTTCTCTGTGTTCAACCAAACAAAGACATTTATACAGATTTGCAACAACTAGAGAGTGAGTAAATGATGACAGAATTTTCATTTTTGGGTGAACTATCCCTTTAAGAAAGCTCAGCCACAAGAAAGAACTTCTTTAGACAGAAAAAATGCAACATACATTTTCAAAACATTTTATATGTTGATGCAGTGGTCACATGTTCGCAACTCATCCAATAAAATTAAACAAATGTCACATAAAAAAACGTATTTATATCATAATATATTAACATCCCTTGACAGAGCTTACACGGTCAATCATTAATGTAATGTTTTTGCAGCCGACTGGCCTTTTTGAGAGTTAAGTTCAACATTGTAAATGGGATGCTATCTGAAATCGCTATGGTTACTAAACAGATAAGCCAGGATTATTCCGAGCTGAAATGTTTGTGTGACGTACAAATACTTCATTCACACGCGTGTGAGCGTTTGTACTGTGTTATGTCAGGGCCGATGTTCCGGGAAGAGGAGTTTATCAACCTCCCTCCCAGACGGAGCAAAGCATGGAGGAAAAGTCTGGTGTTCAAAGGAACTCTGACTGAACATCTGCTCAATGTGTTCCACAATGTACATTCAGACACAGATGGACCACTCGCCAGATTCTCATCCAGAGATCCAGCTTTTGATTCCGTCCCATCGCTGTTCAATCTCTGATCGGCCTGCGGTCGACTGCTTTCAATCAGAGCCGAGCATCCGCTGCTTGCACATGTCACAAACCACATGTGAGTTTCTGTGCTTTCTACGTGTGCACTTTTTTTCATATCATTTTAATGTCTAGTTTTGTTCTCCTGGTCGTCTTCTGCTACAGATGAAGATTTATTAGAGGGATTCTGTGGGTGTGAATTTAAAGGGACAGTTCACCCAAAAATTGAAAATCTATTTATTCTTCCTCAAGTCTTTCTTCAGTGGAACACGACAGAAGATATTTTGAGAAATGTCTCGGTGGTTTTGTGTTCCTACAATGGAAGTCAATGTTGTTTTGTTATCAACATTCTTCAAAATATCTTCTATTGTGTTCTGAAGAAGAAAGAAACTGACATGACGATGAATAAATGATGAAAGAATTCAACTTTCCGCAAACCCCATGAACCCTACAGCCGACAGGTGGGGCATCTGTGCCAAGTGGATGCCCGCTCTCGGCAGCAGAAGAGGGAGTTTTGTGGGAGGGTGGCCACAGCAAAGCCGTCTCTGGCCAAGGAGCACAAACAAACAGAGAGCCAAGCAGCTGCGCCGGGGTCTTCGCTCAGGAAAAACACTGGCGCAAGAGGGGCGCGTTCAAGGGGCAGGGAAGCGTTCCAAACAGCGGCAAGCCCAGGCATGTCTCTGCATCGCCCGGCAACAAGTGCTGAGCGCAGCATGTGCGAGAGAGAGAGAAAGCGTGCGCGTGTGTTTATTTTTATGAGAGGGGCAAGCGCTTGCTGCCTGATGGGTCGTGAAGAGCCGTTTATATCTCCATCTATAGAGCGACTGGGGGAAATGATGGCTTGTGAATAATAAGGTTAACAGAAATCTTTGACCCGGATCCATCACTGTCTCCAAGGGTCCAATATTATCAAAGCAGGACTTTTGCAAGAAAACAATGATACTAAACAGACATGAATGAAGTCTTTTGCTACTTGAATATAAAATGTTTTTACATTATTGCGACTCATCAAAATGAGTTAAGCAATTTCAAACTCACCACTAGGACTACATTTTAAATACTACGTCGGAAAAACTTAAATGAATCAAAAATCCCACTTGACTGTACTTCAAATGCGTGGGAATTGTTTCGATTGGGGAAAAACGTGCACTGCTCACAAACGGAAGCAGTCGTTCCGGCCACAAAAACATATAGGCCATATATCACCGGGCCAAAACTCCCGGAGGAACGCGGAAAGCTCTGATTTGCAGCGTAAGAACATTCCTCCAAGACGTGACTGGAACTCACAGACGCACGGCTATTTTATGCCAGCCACGCTCACAAACGATAATTAATAAAGCAGCTGTCGGAGCGCAGCTGTGTCGACTATTTATAAAAGAAAAGATTCCACATCACAGATCACTCTGAGAGCAAGTGGAAGACATACGGACACATTTCAGGATGCTCTCACATAGAAATCTATAAGAAAATTGATTTTTCAATCGTTGTTGGTTTGAGAATCACATAGCTTGGGATTGGGGGCGGGGTTGTTTGTTTGGCTGACCAATAGCAGAGGAGGGAAACCTGTGTGAAAAGCCTATTTTTGGGGGAGGGTCAAAAACCACACACACCAAATCTCGACCCGTCTCTAAACAACAGACTGCAACGCCCTAGAATTTAAACCTGACTGTGAAGATTCAGACATCCCATAAAACCAGGAGAATACAAAATGAGAATCTTACTCATGGGGGCCTTTTGCCATGGCAGCAGACAACAAATATCTCCATTGGGACGCCACAGACTCGCGACACTTCGGCAGGCACATGCCAATGATCCGGAGAGGCCGAATGTGAATATGACTCTTCTAGCAAGTATCCATCCGAGAGGAACGTGACCTGACGTAATGACTTTCACCGGTCCTGACGCCAATATTGACGGCTGAGGTTTCTGTTTTAGACCGCAGATATTTGCTCGAGACTTTTGCTTCGGTCTACATCACATTTGTCCAGAAAGCAGACTAGTAAATCATCACTATGACACATTTTCTATATGAGGTTTAGTAAAAAATGTATGAAATATTAAAGTGCTTTGGCACTGTCATCTTAGACACAACATACGTCCGTTATGCAGTGAAAATTATGACCATCGACTGGAGCCAAATTCAACCAAGACTGTTGAAAACAAACGATTTGAGGATTAATCCTGTGAGCGATGGTGTCAGGTGAATAAACTCACCCTCGGCTTCTCTGGGACTCCAGTGGCCGAACGGCAAGCAGGGGCGAGGGGACGAGGAGTTGCAGGCGTACTGCAGGAGGACGCGACCCTCGGCACATTTATCACATACTGATCCCACTTCTCTAGGAAACCAACAGAGAGAGAGACAGAATACAACTTAGACATTTGAGAATATAGTAATAAAACTCACTATTAATAATTAGACGTATAATCTTACAAACATGAACCATGGTTCGGCTATAGTTATCATCACTTTAAATCTGTTTTATTTGTGATAAAACCATAAGAATCACAAATTTAAGGTCTCACCACAACACAACAATTGAAAATACTACTGTACTATACTATAATAAAACTGTGATTAATTCTCTTAAAGGGATGAGGCAATGCACAAATTTCACAAAGATTCACTTTGAACTGTCCAAATGAACCGATTCACTAGAAAGAATCAGACTTTACAAACTGCATCACAAAACCTTTGTGAGAACATTTGTAGTAAAAGCCAAAAATACATCGTATGGGTCAAAATTAGCCATTTTTCTTTTATGCCAAAAATCATTAGGATATGAAGTAAAGATCATGTTCCATGAAGATATTTTGTACATTTCCTACCGTAAATATATATTTTTGTGAGTAATATGCTATGCTAAGGACTTCATTTGGACAACTTTAAAGGCCATTTTCTCAATATTTAGATTTTTTTTGTGCACCCTCAGATTCCTGAGTTTTAAATAGTTGTATCTCGGACAAATATTGTCCCAACAAACCAAACATCAATAGCTTATTTATTCAGCAAATTGAAAAGAGGACAGTCAAAGGCACATTACTGCATGTATGAAAATTAAACTAAAAATAAGACCCAAAACTATGGTTACTATAGTTTAATCATGGTAACTGCAAATTATCCATGGTTTAAATGCAGTAACGACAGTTTTTCCATGGTATTTGTAGTAAAACTGTGGTAATATAAATCGTCAATCTGGCAAAAAACATACAATTCTACTATAATAAAACTTTTTCTTAAAAGGAATGTGATGCACAGATTTTGATACACTGAAGACTTTATACACTGATTCTTGAATTACTTGAACTGCATAAATGAACTGATTCACTAGAATGAATCAGACTTCACAACAATACAACGTGAAAGTGCATAGCCTATGTTTTGAAATAATTATTAAATAAAGAGATAAAACAACATGTTTTTCTACCTCCTTGGCAGATTTTTTACTTGCTATAAGCATTTTGTTCCCATTTTTTTCTCAAGTAAATGTATCTATGATTTAAGAATTTTCCAATGCAGTATTTGTACTGGACAACAGCAACAGGTCTGTTGTGAGAATAAATGAATCGGTCGAATGAGCGAGAGGATGTGTTTTCTGCTGGAACAGTCGGGCTGTCGTGTTGTTTCAACGCTGTACGCATGTAAACAAATGCAGGAGTACATGTCTGAGCTTGTCTCATCGAGGGCTTTCCCTGCCGCTCGCTTCAGTCAATTCCACCTGTTTCTCACATTACGGCTCTCAGAAATATGACCGCTATTCACCTCACGCATGCATAAACGCATGCAAAATAACCCTGACGAGTTCCACGCCTCTGACTCACTAAACGTTTATCGCCAACCGGACGATTCTGAAAGTTAACAAATTCCACAACACAGGCAGTTAAACACAGGTTGGAAACGGAGCTAATAATTGACAGCATGTGTTAGCAATTGAAGAAAGTGTCTGTGTTTGGCAGCCGCTGAGAATTCTGGGTTGTTTCGCTAGCTTTTCCACACGTCCTCCCATCTATTCTCTCACTGTACCCAACAAAAACTATTTACCAAACGTCTCCACCTTCGATATTTGCCAAACAGAACACGTTTGGACACGTCCCCTCTCTGCTCACATCAATATTTATATTCTGCCGTCCAGTATTTCAACTATGCGCATGTTAAACGGCATCTCCCCCGGAGAGCGGATCAACATGCCCGTCAGGATTTTACTACATGCAACTCAATATATGTGTAGTCACTGTGGCCTCAGTTCACCTGTCATAAAAGTGAGCAGAGATGGGCGGAAACCACTCCAGAGTCATGGAATCACGATTCTGTGCCACCACTTGGGGTGCCAGGGGCACCGGAGGGGGGCGGTGGTCGGGTTGCCAGGTCTGGTAGATGAGATCCAGGTAACAGTGCATACGAGCCACCTGATTGAGTGAGAATGAATCAGTGCAGTCGTCATCTGTGGGTATAAATGATACATTCAATTAGTATAGCTGAACAATAAACAGAATGCGTTTTGGATTTGCTGTGTTTGCGTACAAAACATTGTGTTTTCAAAAACATCGTTTTATTTGTAGGATTGTGAATCTCTTCTTACCTGCGTAACTCATATAATTATTAAACGGAGTGTGAACGAAGTTGTGATGGCCACACGTCTCGTTCCCGGGCTCAGGGTCTCTGCAGTGCTTATATTTGGGTGTAGGGTTGGTGTCGGCGCACAGATCTCCGGTTTCCAGCGAGGGTTCGGTCTCCATACAGGCATCATTACAGGATTCGATCTCGGAGACTCCTCGGAACACGTGATACAGACCCAGACTGTGACCGATCTCATGGATCATGGTGTGAGTGTGACCAAAAGTACCGTAGAAAGATGGATTCAGAACGATGCCACCTGTGAAAGGAACGAAGAGCGCGTTCAAAATGTCATTCAAACCGTTGGCACGCGACTCAAGTCGATAAATTGAATCCGTTGTGCCGGCCATAAAACGCAGCATTGGAACGTAGCGCGTGAGTCAGCATGAAATAACTGCAAGAAGGCACTTCAAATCCTTGACCTGGAGCGCGTTCATGCGGTCATGTCTCTGTACCTAGATGCGTCAGTGCCTCCTTGTCCCACGGCCAGGTGGCGACTCCAGCCAGGTCTTCGTCTGAGGAATTGGCGAAGAAGATGTTGAGGTGCGTGGAACCGTCCACATTGAGGATCTCTTTCAGCTCTTTCACATCCAGATAAGCCCTGCAGACAGACACACACACACACACATGAGAGCGGTTCAACATCAGAAACCAAAGCTAAAGAAAACTCTGACACTGACAGCAGAAGAGAGGCCAAAAGAACGAAATATCAGCAAGTCTCAGATCCTAAACACAGATCCTTTCCTGTCTGCCTGCCTGCGTGATGTCAAGTTCAAACAAGTGCTTGTCTCACAAACGTTTATTCAACACACGCACAACTATCTGCTCATAAAACACAACATCATGACTTTTCTACACATAATGAAAAAAGACAAAAAATAAAGCAATTAAAGCAACAAACCTCAGGAAAGGCGAAATGATAGTACAATTCTGTCCTGTCCAAGCTATACGTGGGATTCTTAAATGGACAATTCACCCAAAAATGAAAGTTCTGTCATCCCTTGCTTGCTTCCAAACGTGTATGACTTTTTAGATTAGATGATTAGATTCAACTTTATTGTCATTACACATGTACAAGTACAAGGCAACGAAATGCAGTTTGGGTCTAACCAGAAGTGCAATAGCAGCAAGTGCAGGATATACATTGGTTGCATAAGTTACATGTTGCATAAGTTTACTTCTCTATAAAAGATTCCCAAACGCAAAGATATCTAAGTTTTAGGGGTGTGATGATATTGCCTCCTTTATGCATTGAGCTTCAACGTTTTTTCATTCCAGTTGACTTTGTAGATAAAACCTTTTCGTTTTCTAAAAAAGTCGAAAAATGTACAAAAAGAAACATCACATAATGTAAATAAGTTGTCATCGTGAATACATGTTTTGACAAAAATTTCATTTAGAACCTTATAATTCCAGTGTGACGATATATTGTGAGTGATGACATCATGATACCAAATTTAGCATCAACATATGTGGGTTCGTTTTTGCTTTTACGGCTTAGCTTTCCAAATTTCTTTCTTAAAATGTTTATAAAAATGGTTCAATTAAACTTTGAATTAACAAATTGTATGTACACCAAAATTTCTGAGAACTGTTTGAAAGAATTGCGATATTACCGTATCGTGCAATGCATAGAATCGTGAGCTGAGCGTACTATTATGTCCATGTATAGTTAACAAACCTATGAGATTGAGTTTTTATGCCACAAACACATTTCTAATTGCAAATAAGTGGACTTCAATGGAGGCATGTTCTAGCTTCAACCAATCACATTTCGCTTCACAATGAATCATTTTGTTTTAAAAACGTTAGCACGGCTGTTAAAGCTGTTAAGCTCCTGAAGCCAGATGAGATTCTGTGTGTTCAGTTGACCTGAAGTTCAGTGTTTCCCAAGAGACAAAACATCACAGAGATGAGGAATTTCCTCCTCGCACACCTTCCGCTCTAACGTTTGTGTGACAAACCCTTCGCTTCTGAAATGACAACACCTCGTTTCAAAATGTGACACATTAGAACAGACATGAGAGACAAGAGTGCTTTAAATATCTCTAGTATCATTCTTTAACATCCCGAATCTTCCCCGCTGGAAAAAACGCTCCACGCCGGAGAGGACAAGCCGTGTTCGCAACTCCTTCGGGGTGAGATGAGACACTATGTCAAAGAGAGACGCGAGCAGAGGAAAAGAGCAGCTGTCTAGTGTGTTGAGCCGTTGCTATGAGAGAGATTTCCACAATAAAAAGATTCACAGACATCCAAAACCTTCGTGATATACAAGCTCAGATCATCCCAATCCTGGAACGCCGTCAGTCCAGAGCGTTCTCAGAATGCCAGCCTCCTTTCTTCTTTCTGTCCTCAGTCTGGTCCGCGTTGACCTTTCGGCGGCAGGTGTGCACGCGCGTGTAAGTGTCTTTCCAGAGACAGGTGCTTTAATGAGAGAAACCATTTCACAAAACCGTTTATGGACTCCAGCACTCAACTGTAAAGTACCGGACCTCCCTGAGATGACCCCTGTGACACCACCCATTCATCACTGACCCCAACACACGACACGCGTGACAACACGGTATCACCTTACCAAAATCACATTTTGATTATTTCACGTCAACAATGAAAAGACGTGTACACAATATAAGGTAACGATTTTTCTATGCGTATAGAACATTTTACATTTGGGTTAAGAAGCAGCAGCGGCGTTAGAATAAAATGATAATAACATATTGAAGCATAATAATTTTATATAGAATAAAATAATAAATTATAACATCTTGTTTAGTTATTTCTTTTTATAAGATTTACTGTAATTTAAATAATATTTTTATTTGGGTTTACGTTTAGGCATTTATGCATTTATGCATTTAGCAGACGCTTTTCTCCAAAGCGACCTACATTGCATTACACTGTACATTTGTTTCTGAGTAAATAAATAGATAACTAACAGAATTAAATCTTCGAAGACTCAAAGATACACAACTACATTAAATTCAAACCAGAAATAAATAAAGAAATGATGACAGCTCAAGAGTACAGCAGTTCTGTCTTCACAAGCTGGTGACAAAGATGTCAAATCTCAGTCAAAAAGACTTGTTTGAACGCTGATAAATATATTTTTTCAAATAACAGTAAACATGTTCACGCAATAACAACACGTAGCATGAAGTGTATGTATTCTGTGAGAGTTTAAAGCACACGTCTAAAACACGCGAGAGCACTCAGGCCGGTATGGTCTTGTGTTAGCCGGATTCCTAAACAAGCAAAGTGGTAACAGGCTCCGGGTCTACAAAAATAAACCTCAGACCACACAGCCGCTGTTGCGCCACGCACGCGGCGCACCGTTCCAGCAGATTTCCACAATTAAGCAGGAATGTTGAGGAAGGATTGCGGCGCGGTCATCAACGCGTCTCACAATCAAAGAAAAATAAACAACCACTGGGGGTTCTTATCTCCAGACTCTTCTTCTGTTCTCACTTCATCCACTCTCATCCTTCATCCGCTCGTCGCTAGATTTCCTTTAAAAGCTCAGCTTTGGCTGATTTCTGTAAGCCGAGTGAATATCCGGTGATGAATGATCTCCTGATGATTGTGATGGGACAATATTTGCGAAAAACCACCTGCTTGTTTTTCGTGACTGATGTCTCCGCGTAGGCCGCACACGGCGTCACTCGAAGAACCATAGAAATACATTTGGATGGTTTTCGAAATAGCTCATAGAAGACATTTATTTTCCCTTGAAACAGGAACTCAATCAATCCGTGCAAGAAACGAGATTCCTGGAATGTTGGGATGATTCATCCAGATGAAAACAAAAGCATTAAGTCACTTATCGATTCATTCACGCTTTGAACGTTTTCCCATGAAATGAACCCTGCGTGTGCTTCTCTAAACAAAACTTTATGACTTGCATCCGAAAACAAAACTGTTGCGTGGACACGGGTCTAAACACAAACTAAATGAGCGTTCGTAAGTAACGTTTTCTTACGTCGTACTTTTGTATCCCTCCCAACTAAAATAAAACACTTGTTTAGTACAATAGATCCTCCACAAAGCAAATATCTCAAATCTTAAGTGGATGATTCCTGGCGTCCTCGGGCTGTTCCTATTGTTGTAAAACAAACCAACGCTGCTACCTTCCCGATCTCAGACCGTCTCTATTCTGTAAACATGTTGCGTTTCTCCGCACTAGCCTCAGGTTCTTGGACTTAGAAATCCAATTTCCTTTTTATCTTTTTGGCTAAAACGCTGATGTTAAACTGCGAGCAGATCGCCGTACAGCGGTCAGTAAACAGTTCCTCTCACAGGGACACCAAACCCCTGATAATAGATTTCTCAAGACAAGATCTCGCTGTAATAACCGAGGGCTTGAGAGAGACTCGAGAGGGAATAATCGTCAGCTTTTATCCAGAAAGCCACGGCCGCCGTCCCTGTGCGCTCTTCAATCGCTACCTTTTAATAAACCTTTAGTGCTTCTTGAGAAGACAGATTTGGAGATTTGAAAGAGAGTTCAATAAAAACAAGACGAGAGAATAGAAGAGGTTACACATCTGCAGCAAAACAAAAAATCTGCACGTCACAAATTTCTTAGGCCTACACGATATGCAATGTGCAATATGATAATGTTTCATCAAATCCATTTAAATGATATTAAAATATATTTAAAAACTCAAAATGACATTACCAACATGTTTCACATTAACTCTCCAAAACGTTTTGAAGTATTAAAATGATTTTCTATTGCAAACCAAAATTGTCAATGGCAGTAAATGAGCAAGAAAACTTCTCACCTCAGATGAGAAGCTGGATTGAAGCAGGTCTTGGTCACGTCGGCGATGCTGGGGTTGCAGCAGTCTCCATTATCATAGCCAAAGTTCTCATTGTTGCATTCTGGGTCGCAGACGCCGTTGCCCTGTTTATGGTCAGGACACCGGGTCCTGGGTTTGCAATAACCGGCATCAAAGCCGGTCAGGGTGTGGTTACATTCCAGGTCACAATCTTCATCGCCCACCTTGCTGATGTCACAGTTGGCGAGCACCAGGCGGCTAAACAGAGACGAGTTGCTCACGTTGTGCACGCTCAGCTCCCAGGTGATGTTGTACATGCTGAAGGCCTCGTTCAGATGCTGATGCTGCAGATGAATCTGCTGGTCCGTGACCGTGGGCTTGCGGCGAAGGTCGTCGAACACGTTCACCACGCGGTACCGCACCGTTTTGGGACGCCGGAAGCTCCAGAAGTGATTGTAGTTGCGCGCCACTTCAGTGTTATCGCACACCGTCTGCCCGCAGGCCGGAGGCTCCAAGGTGGTGTCCAGAGACCCCAGGCCGGCACGGGGACCCGCGTCCGGTACCGGGAAGCTGCCGTCCTTCACCGGCAGCCACTTGCGTGCCGGGTGCTCGAAAGTCTCGCGGATCACCAGGTGGAACAGGTCGTCGGGGTCTTCCCATCCGTGCATGTCTCTGATGATCTGTCGCTGAGACACGGCCTGCTGCCACAGACCCACTCGCTCCACAGAGCCTCTGTAGTTATGATTTAAAGCATTTCCACCCACCATCAGCACCTGCCGGATCAGATCACATCAGTGGGTTACATTTATCCATTTCACTGTGTTTGTGTACAACAGTCTTGTGTGATCTGAGAGAGAAGAGTATTCTCTGTCTGTCTGACCAAACTGAGTGAACTGACCAAAGGTGATGTGAATCAATTGTATTCAATGTACTTATATGTACTTGAATGGTAAAATTGTCCGGGCAACAATGGATACTTGAAAAAGGCTTAAAAATGACACATTTCACCCTTAAACAATTGCAGAAATCTATGAATTTTACAAAATCGCAGCTGACACTTTAACATCTCAATTATTTCTCCTATAGATATAATTGAGATTAAATGAAGAGCCAATGGAAACTTTTGCTTACGTCTCATCTGCATCTCAGATATTTCTCTTGAGAAAAAGAGTCAGAAATGTCTCTGTCATTAGAGTTTAAGAAGAGATGTCAACAATGTCTCAAACGGAGCTCAGATTTGTCTCGTCTGCGATCAAAAGTCAATATTATTGAAGATCTCAATATGAACTCAAACATTTCTCATAAAATACAGATTATTTTACCTCTACAATCTACATTTATTTACACCTCTTCACCTCTTTAGACTCTTCATGTGTTTATCACTCACAATTACACTCTCATTTGTTTCTGCAATTTCAGGAGAAACATCTGAGACTTAAATGAGACACAACTGAGAACTCAATCAAATCTCCTGAGCTATTAAAGAGCAACATGTGAGCAATAACATTATCCTCTGGGTAAACTGTTAAAAGTATAAAGAATTAAACTTACCTTACACTTTTTAGTTAGAGGGCTGAAGACATCACCTGACTGTTCTCTGCTGACGGCTGTCTGAGCTCCATTCACATAAAGCTTCATATAGAGGCCGTTGTAAGTCACAGCCACGTGTGCCCACTGGCCGGGTGTGTAGCGGGCGTTCGAGTAAATGGAGGTCACTTTGTGCGCCCGGTCCGTCTTCAGGGAGAAGAAAAAACGCGGGTCACGGTTTCCCTGTTCGCTCACGGCTTTGATTCCCAACAGCCATCCGCGATCGCTGGAGGCGTAGAAGCATTTGTCGAAGAGACCTGCGGTCGAGAACGCAAAACAAATTCGTCAGGTGGGAAATCAAATCTATGATATGAGATCAGGTTTGAATATGTAATCTAAAGCTTTATTTGGTTCAGTTGTACGTCTTAAGCAGATCAACAGGGCACAACAGCATCCGACACGATACATAAGAAAAGCGAGTGTTTGTGTATGTTAGTAAAACTTCTTCCAGACTTCTCACACCAGGAATCTACTCCCTGCTCCGGGTCAACATTAAAGCCGATGGGGGCCGTACGAGGGGTCAGCGCTGTTAAACATTACAGACTAGTCATGACACCGTCAGAAAACTCTGCCATCTGTCAACATACACGCTCGAAGTTAAAGGTGTGCTAAAATGCCTGAAGGGTCTATTATGTAAACAGCTGTCAGAGGGCTGACACGCTCAATTAATCGAACACATTACATTTTTCCAGACGAACCGTACGGTGCAGTTAAACAAACACTCTCTCTCTCCAACAACACACACACACAGGTATTTGCATACAAACAAAACCCTGCAAGACGACTTGGGTTCAGAGGAAACACACTCTACACTTGCCATTTGTCTTTCGTTAGGAAAACATATTCGATACATAATTGAGGAAAAAAGCCTTTCAGAGTGATGAAAAGCAGAGGTGGAGGCGTTCAGAGCAGACTCTCGTTCAGAACCAGAGGAAGACATACATTCATCAAGACAAGCATGTGACGACTGAAATCATTTCAAAATCAAATGTTCAGTGAAGCAAAATAATGTTCAATGATACTGTACATGACTTAAAGTCCATGAAATTAAATCCCCTTTGAAAGAATATTCATTACAACAATACAAGCAGAGCTGTAAGTCCATTCAGAACAGCGGTTTGTTTTTAAAGCTTTCAAAGTTTACACAAGCCTTACAGACACACACACACACACACACACACACAGAGAACGACAAACAGACAGACAGACATTACATTTAGTCATTTAGCATAAGCTTTTATGACAGACAGACAGACAGACAGACAGACAGACAGACAGACAGACAAACAGACAGACACACACACACACACACACACACACAGAATGACAGACAGACAGAACAACAGACATTTAGTCATTTAGCATATGCTTTTATGACAGACCGACAGACAGACAGACAGACAGACAAACAGACAGACACACACACACACACACACACACACAGACAGACAGACAGACAGACAACAGACATTTAGTCATTTAGCATATGTTTTTATGACAGACAGACAGACAAACAGACAGACAGACATTACATTTAGTCATTTAGCATAAGCTTTTATGACAGACAGACAGACAGACAGACAGACATTACATTTAGTCATTTAGCATAAGCTTTTATGACAGACAGACAAACAGACAGACAGACATTACATTTAGTCATTTAGCATAAGCTTTTATGACAGACATTACATTTAGTCATTTAGCATAAGCTTTTATGACAGACATTACATTTAGTCATTTAGCATAAGCTTTTATGACAGACATTACATTTAGTCATTTAGCATAAGCTTTTATGACAGACAGACAGACAGACAGAAAGACATTACATTTAGTCATTTAGCATAAGCTTTTATGACAGACAGACAAACAGACAGACAGACAGACATTACATTTAGTCATTTAGCATATGCTTTTATGACAGACAGACAGACACGCAGAAGTGCTGACAGACAGAAACAATCCCAGAAAAACAAGCAGTCAGGCAGACAGATATACAGACAGACAGTTGGTCATGTGTTCTGTGAGGATCAGTTGAATAAATCAGTTGTTTTTTTCTGGGCTCTAT
This sequence comes from Oreonectes daqikongensis, assembly GCA_026939265.1. Lineage (NCBI taxonomy): Eukaryota > Metazoa > Chordata > Actinopteri > Cypriniformes > Nemacheilidae > Oreonectes > Oreonectes daqikongensis. Next base: position 87,666 of record JAOTQM010000051.1, read on the forward strand.
TTATTTTTACAGCCTACTTAAACACAAACATGCTTTGATGTTTCATAACAGGTCAAACTGGCAGAGTATCAGACATCAGATCTGCTGTTTCAGTCGGATCCTATCTCAGCGTTATGGAAGACGAGTGTCAGATAAGCATTTTCTGCTGCTTCAGACGCACGAGCAGATGGAAAGTGCAAATCATCTCATCAGGTTTGCTCGAAATCACAAGACAATGTTTTTTTTCCGGTACCATTTCCAACACTGAACGTCAACAAACTACAGCAACACTGAAATCATCTCTCCAAATAATATTCATAGACCATAGAGCGCTCGTCCAAATCCGGCTGTCTGCGCTGTTCAGGGTGCTGAAAATACTGACGCTGGCAGGTCATGTTTCATTTGGTTGTTTGTTTTCTTCCTCAATATAATCTCATATATGTTTTACAGCAGACTATATATAACCACATGCTAAATCTTCTGTAAACATGAGAAAACGCCAAGAAAAAAAACATATTGTGCTGTGCAAAAACAACAACGTTGACGACAAACAAATGCTGGAAAATAAACACCGGCCTCCCTCAAAACAACAAAACTGCCGTATGTTTTCATTCTTAGATTTAAAAGATTAAGCATGAGCACATCTGCCCAAGTGCCAGATCAAATCCACAGCGTTCAGACAGGAGCAAATATCTGGAGCCAAAGTTTATACAGAGTCTCGAAAAATGATGCAAACGTCGATATATTTTAAAGGTATTTCCTTAGGAGAACCCAATGCACTTGAAAGCCATACTGTACAGATTTCACCACAAGCACACTATCAATGATCTAATCAAATTTCACATCACACATGATTTTTGAGAGATTCTGATATTTCTGATACAGTGGGGATTCAAAAGTCTGAAATTATTAGTTGCTTATGCTTTGCAATTTTCTAATGTCAGTAAAACGTTCTTATTACAAATCATATTAAATAACAAACATGTATTTTTAGCTTGACATCAAGGCTTTCTGCATTACAGTGTATATATCATCTCTGAGGTCATTTCGCAGGATTTTATAAATCTGCTGCATGTAATGCACTAGCCTTAATTTCAGGCATTTAATGCAAACCCACCAGCTAACCCACTGCAAGCCTGAAACAGATGATGTCATCTTTGTGGTGGGAAGCTGGATGGGGGTGCACTGGCATCGGATGTAAATCAGTGGTGGAAGTTCACCGAGCCGTGCGTGACTGCGTAAAAAGCTTACGTCTCGCAGGCGGAATATTTCGTGTCGTTTGCGCTCTCTGTGGGAGATTGTGTAATGCTTAGTCATTGAAAAACCAACGAGCGCGCGGGCAATATTGCAAACTCAGATTCGGGGCTTGCTGACAAAACGCAACCGCAACGCGCGATATATGGTGATGCGCTGAGCCGATGCGCACGCTTCAAACATCTGCAATCTGGAGCCAGCTTCACTTTCCTCCTGTTTCTCCTCCTGGCTGGACGGAGATGGGGGTGGGTGGGGGATTTAGGGTCTTTCGGGGATTTGAGGGTCGTGTGGTTTTAAAGAGGGGCGGGTTCGTGTGGCTCTCCAGACGCGCAAAGGCGCGGGGAGGGAAAACCCTGGAAAAGTCAACAGTGCTGTCCGCCTGTTTCAGATCTGTGTGAGCTCTGGATACATTCACACCGTTCTGAGTCTTTGGAAAAATAAAGGTGTGTAGTACAGAAAACCAGTGTTGTCTGTGCGAATGAGTCAATGCAAACGAGATATAACGCATCCATACACTGTCCAACGCTTAAACAGAAACGCAGTCAAGTGCGTTTTCAATATCAACTTTACGCGCCGCATGTCCGCATTACATAAAGCGCGTTTTGGTTCATCGGTTGGATTACTTGGGGATCGTTTCATGACATTTAAACTTCATTGATCAGGAAAATCGATTTTTATGCACGCTTCTCTTGTTGTCAACACCACCTAGTTTACATGCGTAAATCACTGCACTATTTTGGCACAAAACATACATTCATGCATTAAACGTAAGCATAAATCTATTCATACCAGCAATAACGGTGGGGGAGCGCTGACCACCCTCCGGTTTGACCCACATCTGGAGTGTAAAATTCCCCCTCGGTATCTCCACGCCGGGTTTGAGTCTCAGCTGATCCCCTCTGCCCGTAAAATAAACGGCTTTCCCCCGCGAGGAGCTCGCGTCCTCCGCCGGAGAGGAGCGGCGGCGCTGGCGGGGAAGCCGTCGGTCCAGCGTGGGGAGGGAGCGCTTGCCCCGGGGCAGCCGGGTGGCACAAGCCCCCGGGAAGACCGCTTTGGCTTCCCTCATCTTCACCACCTCGCGCTTGGAACGTGTCTTTCTCAGGACCGTCCCGCAGTCTGATCCCACGCACAGAATGAGCAGGATTGCCAGACACTGGAGAAAAGTCCAAACTTTCATTTTATTTAACACTAGAGCTGATGATGCTGATGGATAGAATAATGTCCCGGAGAAATGCGCACGGACGTGCTCTTCCTCTCCAAAGTCCCTCCACTTGTTGTTTTGTCGTCTTATTTCACAATCGCTTGTCAAACACGAAAGTTCCCAAAACACGAACCCATAAAGCTTTCCCTCGGGTTCTTAAAATACGATTCGTTTCTGGAGGGAAAAGTTAATCTTGTTCATTGACGCGATCCTCCGATCGATCAGTAATCGATAATGCTCTTCATTCACGACGAATGCGCTCTCGTCTTTTGTTCAAATCGCAAAACAATGTTTAAGAAAGATGTCCGGTCCAAACATGCCGAGCTGTCACACGTGAGGATGGCACAGAATCAGCGCGTGTGCTGAAGTTGGATGAGATGGTCTGCAGGAGGTTCGGAGGTGTCCAGAGCATCGCGTCGTCATGGATGTGCTGTGAGCGCTGGAGGAGATCCTTCAGTCCTATATGAGTGAGAGTGATCCTCACACGAGAGCAGAACAGCCCATGTTTCAAACCTACAAGAGTTTCCCTGCGATCCTCCTATTGTGCTGAGCTGAAGTCACAGGTAAAGCGCGCACGCACATTTCCACACACACTCCTCCAAGTGCCGGATAGTGTTTCCAGAGTTAGAAACTGTGTGTGTGTGTGTGTGTGTGTGTGTGTGTCCCTCTAGTGGCTACAATTCAAATAATCTCATTCATTTTAAAGTTTTTAGGTGGAGAGCTCACGGTTGTGCGTGTTTGTGTGTTTTCCTCGTCTGTAATGTAAAAACACGGTGAAAAGACACTTTCTTTTTATCATACTTATATATTACAAACAAAATACAATACACATATCTCTGTGCATATGTTTGGCAATGAAAGCTAAATTGGTTGAATTCTGATACAGGACAAATAATACTACACATAATAAAATGCACAAAACAATGAAACATTACGTTTTACTCACAAGCAACTTTACACTGGCCCTCGGCCGGCATGTGTCCCGCTCGAACGGGGAAAGACCTGGAATCTGTGCTATTCTCCATTAAATTGTCCGAGAGTTTATTTCCTCAGTTCTTTGAGGTGGTCCACCTTTGTATAGCAGACCATCTGTGTGGAGCGTGGAGACAGAGCCGCTGTGGAATGCCACAAGATCTTTTGTTCTCTGTTTGTTTGGTGTAAACGAACACGCAGACAGCAGAAAATTGCTACCTACCATAAAACGGGGCCAAACCAATGTTAAATATTTGTCTCGGTTTTGTCACATTGCAGTGGCGAGGGCACATTTTTCCTTTTGTCCAGACAGCACAGAGGAATGACACGGGTCACAGCGGTCACGTCACCCCGGCTGACTGATAGACGGGCTCTCGGAGGAAACTCTCTGAATACCATCATGTCACAAAGGACGCGTTTTAAAAGTTTGCCTAACACTTCATTATAGCATTCATTGAGCCTTATTGAGAGCTAAAACAATTATTTATCATTTACATGTGATTGATATTTTGATACAATGGAGTTCAGTGTTGTTCAATGTTCTCTAAAATATCTTCTTTTGAGTTCTGCATCGTATTTTAATGATGAAATCATTTTCACTCTCAGGTAAACTGTCCCTTCAATAAACAAGCCTGTTCAAATTACCACGAGGACCATTGCGATTTCTGCGTTACATTACATTCATTATTTTCAAATATCCATTACCGTAATCGCTCCAGATGTTCGATGTTTGATTCTCAGGATTCATCGCAGACGATTCCATTAGGACCCTCGGCAGTGCTGTAATTCATGACAGCCGCATCCTTCAGAGAGATGCTAAATGATACGACAGACAGCAGATTGCTTTGTGAAGTGCTTGAAAGCCGACGTCCGAGATGAGTCACCATGCAGCAGAATGAACTTCATTTAGTACAACTAATAATTAAGTCAAGAACAGCTTCCTAATGGCCATTTTGCTTTAAAGTTCCCCAAAAATGAAACTTCCTCTCATCATTTACACACCCACATCCCCGTCTCCTTAAGTAACAACGTGAGGGTGAAGCTCTTTCAGTGTTTTCACTTACATCAAACACTCTGAATTACTGAAGTCACTCAAATGTCACGGCACGCTTTAGAGCATTTAGAACCAGTTACTGTTCACTTCAATCTGGAGTCACTTTAAACTGTTTTCTCTGCTGTCAGAGGGGTTCAAAACAGAGGTGCATTACCATACGTTATACACAGGACCTTGAAAAAAGATGAATTGGATTCAACAACTCTTTGAAACCTGTGCCAACAACAAGCGATGCAAGACACAGAGAATAACATTCAGAAGAGAATTACATGATAATCCTCCGGACGTCAATCTCTGTGCTGATTTCTGAAACGGCAAAACACTAAAGTTTAATCCATTAATGCACATTAATCTGTCACTTTGGAGCGGCTAAAACCTAAATGCACGGCTCTCGATCTGAGGATCTGAGGATGATCCACTAAAGACAGAGAGAGAACACATTATACAACAGTCTGTTTCAGACATTCCAAGAGTGCTGATATAACACAAGAATAACACCGGCACGCTCGGCTGTTTTACGTCATTCTGTCATTGAACTGATATTACGAAGTTATGGATTTCCTCAAACTTTCCCGTCACAGCAGATGCAGGTAATATTGCTCAAGGAAAATATACTGAAGTCAAATCTACTGACACCTGAACCCCCACAACAATGTAAAGAACTTTGCTATCTAGACACTTTAATGTCAAAGTTCAAAGTTTTATCTCTCTTTGCAGTTGTAGTTATGTTTCTGGCATATAATAATCATATAATGCAATGCAAATATAATGCTCTCCATAAGAAAGGCAGCAGACAGACATGAAACTGATGAGTCATTCAGACAGGAAAGCTCTTCATAAACCCCCTGACGTCATGAACAGGCGCTTTATTAGAATCGCAAGCACGAGCAGTTGGTGTCCAGACATTTGGTCTAATCTCCATCACGACACAGAGGTGATGTGAAGCTCATCCGTGTCATCTGAGCATGATGTCATCCACCAATCCGGCCAACATCTCAACGTGAAGTCTTCAACAGACCTTGACATGCTGGAAACTTACTTTTTCGGCTTTCCATTTAATTACTTTCTATTCAATGTAAATTCCATCTCTCTCTCTCTCTCTCTCTCTCTCTCTCTCTCTCTCTCTCTCTCTATCTTGAATACCGAAGCCCGCTTCTCTTGACCTCTTAAAGCGAGAGATGAATGAAATTTGGTGACCTGTCCTGAAGCATCACTACGCGGCATGACGGCGGTCTAGGGAAACACATGACGTCGTGGCGTCTCTCGCTGCGGTTTGTTCTTGTGCATATGGAGGTGGTTAAAGGCCTCATTAGCTGGTTTGTGTTAAGCACTTACAGTGATGTGCTTCTATAAAAACACGCAGTGATGAATTAGCAGGACTGAGAGCTTTACAGCATCACCCTGCGGCTACACTGCAGATCTGCTGTCTCAGTACAGTAACAGTGAACACACGCACACAACCTGAGAGAAAAACACAATTTCCAACTATCAGAATTCAAATGAAGCATATTAAGAAAGCTTTATTTAACCTCTGTCTGATGTCATTTCCTTTAATATAGCGGCGACGGCAGCGGTAGGTTCAACTTTCTGTCATGTCGACACTGAAAGCGCTGTAAAATGTACAAAATCCCAGACACCACAGGTTTAATGCAATAAAATTTCTAATTGGATCCAATTAAAAGCAATTGCGCCGTTCAATTTAGACGCATATGCAATTTTTGCAGTAAACCGCCATCGACACCCACATCGGGTAAAAGGGTCACGAAGAGTGTCTTATATCCTAGTAAATCTCAAGCGCTGCAAAAAAGCACCATTTTAATCTGCCCTCAACACGAATACAAACGCTTCAAGGAGCGGAAAACGAACACTTACAGTCTGTGGAAAACGATCAAAAACAGGAACAAATTCCAGACGGTTTTAATAGCTGGTAAGCAGTCTTCTGATACCATACAATACAATTTCTCTACAACAAACTTTAAGTTTACATGATAATCAAAATTCTGTCATGGTTTATTCACTCTCATGTGGTTGAAGACAAAACAAAAACAAAGACGACATATCCAAATTAACAGACAAGGGCAAAACATGAACAAAACACCGGCTCAAAACCATAAGATCAAAAGTTTAGAATCACAGACATGCTAGCAAAACTTCCAAAAATACACGGTGGAGCACATGCACTATTGAAAATGAGTTTTAAACAAGAGTCAATACAGACACAAGTGCCACAACTTTCATCTGTCAACACAAAGCTGGTCTTAAAGGAGAGTTTCTCCCATTAAACATGTCACAAGCTGAATGTCGACCTCATAGGATGTGATGTCAATGGTGGCATGTTTGTTCTGAGAGCATAAGTGAAACTAGTTTGCCATGCATACCATACCATGCCGTATGCCATTTCAAACTCATGCTTTTGAAAACATATTTACATTTAAGACCATATAGCTATAACATTTCCTCTTTTTTGGCCCACAGAACAGAGCAACAGATTCAAATACATGTAGACAAAACTCCATCATACTGAAAACACATGAAATATCCCCCTTCCTGATGACAAATCAAGAATTCAGAAGCAAGACATTTCCAATACTTCATTCCACCCCTGCTTTAAAACATTATGTCAGATAAAACAAATGTCCTGTGATCTTCTGCCATTTTCTCAAAACATCAGGACGATGTTTGCCGTGTCTGTTGTTTTCGAGCTCATCAGATTTAAACAGTCTTGACAGCTGAGGATGGTTGGACAGCATTTTTGTTTCTATTCTGCGCATTTTGTTAAAGACAGCACGATCACAACACCGCAGTTCCACAACTGATCTGCAATCACCAAAAAAAAGACCAAACGTTCACTATTCGTGTAAAAGTACTGATTTGATCGCTAATGGACAATACCGAACTCAAAAAATGATCAATTACACATCATTTACATAAAACTGTGTGAAATCTTCCCTGAGTATCTCCCACCCATAACTGCAAATACTGTACAGTATGTTGGCGTTTCAGTGTAACAAACATGAGGGTGTTAAAAATCAAGAGCTGCAGGTGATGGATGATAATATTAGAAGATGCTAAACCTTCCTGTCTTCACTCTGGATAACATCACTCATGTTATTGTCTTGCTGGAGAATAATACATGAAAGTATACAAACAACCTTTTAGAAGAAACTAAACTCATTTCCTATTTAAAAAATAAGACCAAAAAATAATTGTCAGAATATATCCACATTCTTCTTTGGTACAGAATCAGACTGAAAAGGATAAGATGTAATAAAGACGGCTAGTCTTCTGTTTCCTGTTTTCAACAAACAGCTGGACAGAGTAAAATAGAAACACATGTTTGACAGCTCATGAGAGAGATCTGCTATACAATACAAAGATTTGACTGCCACCTGCTGTCTATTGAGCTTACAGCATTAAATACACATACAGTCTTCACTTTTATACTCTCATGCCCTAAGAACTGACAAAAATCGAAATTACAAATACCATGAGCTGTTTAAAAACATTAAAATCATTAAAATTTAATTTAAATTAGTGTTGATTTGGTTAATTTTCAGGAAACCGGACCTGATATAGGCTGTTTACAAAATGTTACGGCTAAACTTTATTTTCAGCATGAAACAAATTCAAACAAATAAAAGGACTTCACCCGCCGTCTATTCAGCCAATCAGACCAATCACGGCCCGCGCAGCCACAAGTCAACCAATTACATTTCGTTTTATAACCAGGCCATTATAAAACGGGATTGTGTCTCGTTTCAGAAGGCTGCGTCTTCCGGAGGTCTCATTCGAAGGCTGCTACGTCATCGAGGCCGTCTCGTTTCATAAAAGCAGGTAGGACACTCCGGACGCACCCTTCAAATGCGACCTTCTTCGTTGCTAAATATAACCACTATTTCTTGCGTCGCCCAACATCTTTAGTTTTATTATTAGCCCTATTCTTTCAATTTGTGGTTGTTTTTTTTTACCTCAGCAGGCATATGTAGTAAACATAGCATTAAACATAGGATTAAAAGTGATTTTTTTTAAACATTTAAAACAGTAAGACAAGAAATTGTACATTTGTTTAGGGTAGAAAGTAACCAACTTTCCACCTCATAAAATCATGTAGAAATGATTTTAATTCATTTGACAGGTGTTAGAGCGCAATGTGTTGTCATAGCAACGTGGTACTTCCGGTTTCCTTTTCTGCCAGTATGTCCTACGAAGGACATCTCGTTAAATTCTAGTTGAGGACCCTCCGTATACCACACGAGGACGCAGCCTTACGAAATGAGACACAACTTATAATAGTTCCACTTTCCAACACGAGCTACAGCCTTTAAAACATCGTTGTTTTAACATTCTTCAAGTCATTATAATGATATTTAATGCATGCACAACACGATCTACAAACAAGCCGATGAGGTCACACAACTTACACAAGTTTGATTTGTTTTTACCCAATAAAAACGATTCTAAAAAAAACATTTTGCCGTGGCTTACCATACAGCATGTCAACAAATACAGGCGCGTTTTCATGAGGTAAACTTGCAACGGAAGTCCAGAGTCGAGGTGGTTGATTCCCCTTCACCCAAAACTTGCTGTAAAGATGGGTTATATAAACTGCTTTAGGTAAACGATTCGAAATTCGTTTGTATTTTGAGCTCGTCGGCATGTTTGTAGATTATTATTGATTGTTTTTTCACCTCAGATTGTCCCCGCGCAGATCGTAAAGATAAATGTGATGGATCAGACGGTGGCTGGAGTCACGTGTTTGTGTGCTGTTAGACTAGAAATGTTACAAAATACCACATGCACAAAACTAAACATTATTGCAAAGTTATAATTGTGAGAATTTGTTTAATTAATTAGCATTTATCTGTGAAAATACATTAGGCCCTACATACATTTCCACAGATTTGACATCAGGCTAATGAATTATATAGTCTAGCCTATCCCATAACCTTTAACATCACATGAACATGTTAGCTTGAATTTAGCGAGGACCAGTAAAATCTCCTCATAAGTGGGCTGTAATGGTTCAACTAGGCCTTCACAAATACAGGCCTATAGCTAAACAAGGAACACACATACACAAATATTCTTGTGAGACTTGTGAAACAAAAATTCTGTCACTTTTGTACTTACTCCTGTTATTTGTTTAATATCGTATTTTTATAATTTTCGTTTCCGATCTTTTTTTTACCATTTCTATACTGTTCTACTACAATGTCTATACTGTCTTTTGTTTCTACAGAATTTTCAGTTTTAGCTGAACTATTACTTTTTATTTTTGTACATAGCCTATAGTCATTCATTAATAGTATTCATTACTTATGTAAAGCCTCTATATGTGCAATATGAAGTGTGAAGAGACAAATTCTGCTCATGTTTGAAGATCTTTTATTCTCACAGCACATACTACAGGAGTAAATAGATTCTCAGAAGAGCGCAGTGTCCTACTGACAGTCGATAAGCAGAGAAAACTCTATCATCAGTCATGTTTATAAAAATAGTGTTGTTAAAAAAGTATAAATTAGACCTACAGCTGAAACAACTCAATACACAAAATCAGAAAAATGCCTGTCAAAGACAAACACAGACAAGACTGAAACAAGAAATAAAACCCATCTCAAACAAACAGAAAGAGGAATATTAACAACCGTGTTGTATCCATAAATAATTGCGATTGAAACAGTGTTTTATACTTTTAGATTAGTATTTGTCGACACAAACTGCTGCATTTTGCATTCTACGAATGTCCGTGTCTCCCCAAAGAGACAAACGCGCGCTCGTCCGGGAGAAGAAAACAAAGTCAAAGCCTTCATGAAGTCTGTCATATTCATAGACTGAGTTTATCAAAATATCTGAAATGCTTGAATAGAAAAACAGAGGTAAGATGTTTGGAGATTTCTGAGATACTTCTGCCCTCCTGTGGTTTGAAAGAAATACAACCATATTCAACAGCAGCCTCTCCGAGCCTGGTTTATCAAAGCTGTATTTTGTACATATGAACATTTCTGCACATGCTTGCCGGGATCATCATCATCATTTTAATAGATGCGAGACAGCACATCCGACCACATGCTTCCTCTCGACGGTTTCGTCTGTAGATTCCTGCCAGCATCTCGCTTCAATAAAGATATAAACTCTTATATTGTCTGCATGCATATCAGTATAATCACACAAAGATGTTCAAGGCATTACAAGACAAACTATATAATACTAATCACATCTTTCCTTGGAAAAACTACTGGAAAATACTCTTGAAGATCACTTTTTCAATCACGGAGGTGAAGATTGTAACGTCTGTCCGTTCACTGAAACACTTCTGAAGTCACATGTTGTTTAAAGGCGGAGGGAACACACGTGGCCGAGACATTCATGAAGAAGCAGGAATAGCGTGGAATAACGTTACAAATCTGGCGATTATTCACAACGGCAAACTACTCTGAAAAGATACTTTGGTCCTAAACTCTAATCTAACAAACCGCTGCTTATAAACGAGGAAAATGCTGATAAGAGAAATCCAGTGCATAAATAAGGAAATAGTAGGGAAATGCGTTCAAACGCTGCAGTTAGCTGCCTCTGTTCACCGAGGGTTGTACGGAGACAGTGAGACACGACTACTACGTTTCAGAGCCCTATTGACACTTTTTCAGAAAAAGAGACACGAGATCATTTATCATGTCAACATAACCCAAACTCAGAACATGTTCAGAAATACAAGCCGATATGAACGAAGATCAAAACGCGAAACGAGTACGACGTCAGGTATTGCAGGAGCTGTAATGGAAAACACAGGCTGCTACAAAGGTGCAAGGCATTTCTCTTGAGGGTGTAACCTGTGCTACGCAACATGTTATTGCAACGCTATTGTGAGGACAAAGAAATGCGTAATAAATTATTGGAAAGCGGTTTACTGATGCGAGTTCTTCTGACACAATGAAAGCGGTTAACTGAGATCAGTGGATCAGGGCGCGAGGGGCTCACCTACAGTCTGCCCGCTGCTTAACCGCTGATGAGAGGTATTCCAGCTGTCACAACAAACACTGTTCATGTGATTTTTCGTAAAGGCGGAATTGCAAAAGAAAACCAAACGAAAAATGGCTTTTTCGAAGTACCCCATTTTCACCCCAGTTCTCATTGATACACAATCCACTGACTGAAATTCAGATGTGTTCCACAAAAAGACATGACGGCTGGACAAACGGCAAACCATTGATTTTATTTCATTTACGTGGTGCTTGAACTGAGACGTTAAAACCACAGGTGTGCATCTGTGGGAGCGGAGCGATTTTTTATCGTGTTGCAATGCCAAGCTAGTCGTGCTGGGCATTTGTTGACCAATTGTCACTGTGTCTTTGTGAACATGTATCATGTAGGATTTTTGGAAGGGGTGAAGTGACCGTCCGGTTTAAAACGGAACCGGAATTCATTTCAAACAGTCTATGGTGCCAATAACTGAAAGCCCTGAGCCGCCTCAAGCAAAATTACTCTTGAGGAAGACCAGTTTGTTCATTTCCTCCACGGTGACCTGCTGCTTTCTCTTCAAAGCTAAGGTCTGCTCGCAGATGTTCACGCACTCTCCGTGCACGGCCACGGCCGGTACGGCCAGCAGCCACAGTGCCAGCTTGGACAGCCGTGGGTACCGGTCCATGACCGAACTCCAGTACTGCAGCAGGTCACCCGTGCTGTTGAACAGTGGTTCGCCGAGGTACTGGAACAGCTCTTTTCGTACCTGAGGCTCTTCGGGGCTGCACGACGGCCTCTCCAACCCGCAGTCCACGCGACCGCGCTTGGGCGCCGAAGGTCCATCGGAGTCCCGCTCGTCCACGGCCGGCCCTCCGGATCCGCCGCCTCCCGCTTCCCTCATATTGGCGGCCATGTCGCACACCCGCGAGATGATGTCCTCGTGCTGATACGCGGGGACCGGCCGAAGCTTCAGTTGAGGGTCCAGGATCATCGCCACTTGATGGACACGCTCCACCTTGAAGTTCTCCTTCAGGGCCTCGAGGAAGTAGTGACACAGCTTACTGCCGGCTCCGGCCTCGCCGGCTTTGGAGGTGAAAAGTTTTTCGAGACGGAGGTAGACGGGGAGTACGAGCTGCAGCGTGGGGCAGCGCTCCGCGCCGAGCTCTAGAGCCGCCTGTCTCAGCGGCGCGAGCAGACACGCGAGCGTGCCGAGGAGGTGCTTGTTGAGGCCCTGCAGGAGCGGCACTGTGCTCTTGGACCGGCCGTACGCTTCGCAGGTGGCTTCAAAGTTCTCATGAACCTTGAGCAGGGCCTCCGCGACCGCATCCCAGCAGGGCGGAGCGGACGCTTCCTCCGCTGCTTTTCCCTCGCGGCTAAAGCTGGTCGTCGCCGCGATGTCCCGGCACGTGGCCAGCAGCTCGCCCAGTTCGTGGAGCCCTCGCGCCTGCAGGCTGCGCCGCCCGAGGACGGCCTGAACCGTGGCCGTCAGAGAGCAACCCGCACAACGGAGACTCACTCCACTGCGACTGCAGAAGGCTAGCGAGGACAGGCGAGGCTCAGTCACGTAGACCGTGCGAATTTCCGACATGACAAACTCTGACAGAACGTTCTGGACCCAGTGGTGTATCTGCTCAGGCCCCTCCCTCAGAGAGGCCTCTTTCAGTCCCAGCACGTACCGTCGCAGTCGTACGCCCTCCACTTGATACGCCGTTAGCAGGTAGCAGCAGTCGGGTCCTATCGTCTGTGAATGACAGGTTACAGCGATGCCCAGGGAAGAGTTGGAGCCCAGCGCGCAGGTGACTTTCACTTTGACCTGATTGTACATACGGGGAAGCTGCTTCAGAGCCAGCGAGCTCATATCTCCCAGAGCTTCACGGATGGAGTAGGCGCCGTTGCGTGAGCCGGTGTCCACCAGGGTCTGAGCCAGTTTGAGGAAGTCCTTACTGCTGAGAACGCCAAGCAGGCCGAGGTCCACACACATGACTCGAAGCAAACGCTCTGCCACCTGTTGCCTTTCTTTCTCTGGGAGTAATCGGTTTTCTGCAGAAAGACATGAAGAGTCATGAATCAACAGGGCTATGTTTGTGAAAGATGAATCACCATGAGACATTCATATATAATGGCCATACTAACCAACAAAATATAACACAAGCTTTTGCTCTTTTCTAATGCATGTTCATGAGCGTTCCAATAGTTTTCATGTTCAATTTGTTCAAACCTATATTAAAATGTTGCTGCCAGAGAGGATACATGTGCATTTTCCCCACATTATTGTGCAATTCAACGGTTTCAATTTTATTTATTTATTTACATTTTTATTTATTCCAGCTTGCATAAGATATCAATTACATGTTCAACACTTCATGAGGACATCTGACTGAAAAATCTCCTGATCATTTCAAGTGTACATTTTCTAAATCTGGTTGTGGTAATGTTGGGGTCAAGGGTCAACTGTATTGAATTTTAACAATTTTGTTGGTTCAGAGCAAAGTTACTAACATCACATGATGTTGCCCCTGTTGACTATTTAGGTCACACACTACATCACATTTACTTTACTGGTCTCCAGTAAATAATAAACTGAGTTATGACTTAAGGGTCATTCCATGTCAAATCAACTTTACATTTTATTTTGTTCATTTTTGTTCTCACTTCTGTAGAAAGACAAATAAATGATATAGCGATGAAAGATAAAATATTAGATTCCATGAATGCAAAAACATATTTTTTTATTATGTTGTCATGTTTTTATTGTGTTCGTTAGATGTATTTTTTTTTTGTTTAAAATGATTACTTCATAAAAACAACCAAAAACACAATACAAACTGAGCTATCTGTTTGTCCAAATGAACTATAACTACTGAGTGAACAGTTTTTATAACCAGATGGTCAAAATGACCATTTTCACCTAGTATTTGTAGCCAAATAAAATGAGAAAAAGTTTGCAAGTCTGTAACTCAAGAAGTAATAAATATATCTTAAAGATACAATCTATAATGTTGATATATATTTAATGACATAAGCCCAGATTATAAGACATATCTGACCCAGTATGTATATTATATTTAATATTGAATAAGACCATGTCACAAATTGTAAAAAGAAAGCAAGTAGTTTTACTCAAACTTTGATGCTCATCATAAATTCACAGACAGGGTCACATCAAGTGTTCAGGACGTGCAGATAAGTGCTATGTCAGACACATTCCATGTCATATTTCTATGCCTTTGCCCATCACTGCTAGACAGAATCACTTTAAAAATGATGACATTCAAATGATAAATGATGTATTTTAAGGGCTTTGTAGGTGTACATTTCAGAAACTCCAAAAGTGAAATAAATGTACTGCTCCAGTTAAATATCAATGTTTTTCTTATTCCTAATACAAGTATAAAACCAAGATGTTACCAATATTGCTTTTATGTGAATAAATGAAGGTATATTTCAACATTACTTCAGACATTCTTCTTTAAATACAGTATCAGCAGTATGCAACCTGGCCCACATTTGGGTTTTTATCCACTGAAAATGGGTACAGTTCTACAATTTGCCATGGAATCAAACTGAGATCCTCATATATCTGGAATTGTACAATTCAGGGCCTTATAAATGTGGAAAGCAAAAGTCAAGGTAATTAAAAACCAGGATCTAAAAGGATAAGGTTAAAGGGATTCTTCAGCCTTGAAACTTAATTTCCCCATGTTTTACAAAACATGGGGAAATTAAGTTTCAAGGCTGAAGAATCCCTTTAAGATATATGTCTTGAGTTAAAGGCATGCTTTAGCATTCTTGTTGCGTAATATGCCAATGATAAAAAGGTTACTAGATTCTACAACCAGATCTACTAATATCTCTTTTTCAATGAATACTGTCATCTTGACTTTCCTCTATAAAACAGTGATTTCAGAAATAAATATCGACATTTTTTGCCGGGGATCTCCGGGTAACACAGGAGTGTCGTAAGCGGGAACTCACGGAATGAGGGGACGTGGTTTCTCGGCTGTGCCGGCGGAGGAGATTTCCACATCTGATCCTGTGTGACTGTAGATGTCTGGCAGGGTTTGGGAGACTCTTCTTTAACATGGTTCTCATTATCAGCTACAACAAAAAACACATAACAGAAAAGAAATAAAAGACCTATATCTATGTTCATTGGGCAATTGCTATGAAAATAAAGAAAACAAACGCACAGACACGTGAGGAATATGAAATGAGTGAAGACGACAGTTTACAAATGAGATGATGTATGGATGAGAAGGCCTTCATGAAATCTGCACATATCCTCTGCTGAAACCTTGTGTGTAAAATGTATTAAACAGAGCGAAGCGTTGCACAATTAATAAACACACACACACACACATTTCAGCTGAGTTTGTTTAAATAAAATGATGTTTAGAGACCAATTAAATATTCTAAAGCCGAGCATAACACAAAATGACGTCGTATTTTTCCTAATCCTCGAAGACAAAATTTGAAAATTCGCTGACATCTGCAGGTTTTCCATGCACATGAACCCTGGGCGACCGGAACGGCCAATACAATTCTGCAGGTGCAGATTACATGCAGGCCTATGGAAAAACAATGAGTAAAGATGTGAAAATAATTTACTGGTCAGAAGAGCACACGATGGAAAAAAAGAAAGTTGATACGAGGCGCTCACATCTCGCCCATCTGTGCATGAAACGCTCAGCCATGTGCCGATGCAGAAATACCATGTAAACAAAACAGAGAGCGAGTCCAGGCTTTTGGGGGTTTCGGGGCTCACTCACCGGCGTGGGACTGCATGTGCTCCAGAAGGTTGTTGTAGAACTGGAACTGAATTCCACAGGCTCCACACGTGTAGGTTTCTGGAACAAAAGGTCCAGTTTCTCTCTCAGAACACAGCAACGTTCTCATAGCCAAATGCGGAGAGCTAGTGAGCCATCCACATTACAGCACACACAGTACACATACTGTACTGCTCACAGATTCAGCTCTACGCTTTTCAACTTAAACATTATCAATCTGAAATCATGGGACGTCATGCAATGCACACAGATGGGCAATGAGTGAGGTCTACCGTGAATCAAATAAACGTGAAATGAAATACGAGGAGAAGGAGAATGACATCAAATGAAAAGAGAAAACCGCTGGATTTCCAAAGCACATACTCTGAGGGCTGGATAGTGAACTGTAGACCCGGCTGTTCGGAGTATCTGGAAAACAAATCATCCTTTTTCAATGATGTGCACACTTACATTCAAATGAATGTATATCTTTTTCTACAAATCTTTGACCGTGACAGTAAAATATTACCAAAACCAAAGGCCACATTCTTTTAGTTCAAATATGCCAAAGTTTCACATTGCAAAATCTCGAAGCATAATTCAAAACCCATATCAACGTCACTTACCACTAGAGTTCTGAGAATTGTTGATGTCTGCACGACTGGACTGGCCGGACGGTCCCGATAACTTCCCTTCCAATTTAAGGCCAAAAGTTCCCTCTGCAAAAACAAAAATCAAAGTTTAAATGATATACAGTTTTATTTAATAGCAGTCATTTATTATGACAAAATACTTCTAAAAAATACTACTTTTCAGACAAACTTTGCACATCATGGTGCATTTTGTAAAATACAGCATTTTACATCAAAATCCAAAAAGGTTGATGCCCAAGATTATGCCATTTTATATCTCTGGACCTGTAGGTGGCACAGCGATAAAACATGGTCCAGTAGCTCATGATTGTGATCAAGTTTATCTGAGTCTGTGCACGCTACATATCACATTTCGTGCAAACCAGACAAACGCAATAGGATGAGTTTGCTAAAGTGGGTTTTGCAAAATGTGGGAAAATATTCATGACAGAAAATGAAGCAAGCAAGTTGATTTTATTTCTAGACATAAGTGAAACTGTTGGTGGCGCTAGAGAGTTCACGATGAACACTGGAAATGTACTATGGTAACACTTCCAACTATCCTGCAAGCGGTTCTACAAGCTGCCGTAGACTTTAAGGGGCTGTGTCCACCAAGGCGCTTCTGCCGGCGTACGGCGTGTTTTTTCAATCGATTCCAACGGAAACGCGAATTGTTTTCCGCAGGCTCAGCGTTTTTCACGCTCAGCGTATCATAGTAACCAACCGGCGTTTTCAGCCGCGTAAAAGCGCCTCGGTGGATCTGGAGCCTAAGAGCGGAAGCAGCACAAATCACAACAAAACAGGTTAGCATATTTTAAACATTTGAACACTGCCAAAATCCTTTGCAAGGGACCGCAAAACGATTTCAGAAATGATATTCTCTCCCTTTCCCAAAACGGAGCTCAAATAGTCACGGCTTTTATCAATGTTTGAACACACAATCTGTAACTAACACACATCATCACAAACGTGCTTTACAATGTCCCTGCAAAACAACCGCTCGTCCTGAAATGAAAAATGTTACAGATTTCTGAAGGCTCATTAGGAATAATCTGTCATTTTCAAGCAAATTGAAATTGAATTCTGGTGGCATCGCTACAGTCTCTGACCCATTTCTATATTTCCAGCACACTTTAAATAGCTTTCAATGTCAACGTCCTGTGCATATCCTCACCGCAGGACTAAAGAGATAAACCAGAGGAGATTCGAAGGACGAAGATAACAAAAGCCACTTTACAGTGAAAAGATCAATGTGAAAATGTACGGTATCCTTCAAGACCCATTACTGCTAGTTTCGGCTTAAAGCGTGTCTCAATAGGATCTCTCGAGTCAATACAAACGGTCGGTAATGATGCAACGACTCACTCATAGGAGCGTGAAGAGCCACGTGTTCCTGATACGGGTTGAAGTATTTGTACTGTTTTCCACAATACTCACACGTGTAACTTCCCGTTTCTACAGAGCAAAAAACACAGAGATTAGCCAACATCATCACGTCACTGCAGACAAACTTCCGGATAATCTGTTAGTATTAGATCTCTACGGTCATCATCCCACATTTACATTCTCCATAACCGAACTACAGCAGGAACTTTAAACGTTCTTACTTGGTCCCATTTTCTGGAAAGTTTCCGGCTCCTCTTTGAGATCTTCCACAGGGATCACGTGATCATACGGATCTGGTCAAGATGACAGATGCGGACACAAAGTTAGGACACAAAAGGTTTGTCTTCTCACGCTGAAGAACATCTAGAGCTTCTGATCACTCACCGTCAACTGCGTGGAGGTCTCTGTGCTCCTGAAAACAGCTGTAGTACTTGTATTTTTTCCCACATACATCGCATGTGTAGCGGAAAGAACCTGGATTAGAAAACAGACACTTCTCTGAAAAACCACTGTGTTCTACCTTAAGCTCTCTTGTTGAATGTCTCTATAAAAGTTGACATCTTTAGTTTAAAGATCTACTCACTATTGATTCCTATGGACACTCCCTCACCTGACGCCGTCCCCTCCGTCTCTAAACAGCAAGAGACAACAAAACATATATATATATATAGAAATATAAACTGACTGCATGTTGTGATATAAACAGCAACATTTAACCAAGTTTTTGGTTTACAGCGAGTAAAGAACAGGCACCTGAGTGAGCTCGTACATGCGTCTGAAAGCAGTTGTAGTATTTGTACTTTTTTCCACACACTCCACAAATATAAGAACCTATGAGAGTAAAAACAGTTAGACCGGCTGACTTCAGGAATAGACTTACAGCAAATATATATATCGTTCATGTCATGAAACAGCTGCGGTTCAAGATTTTACAAAGGTAACCGGGTTGACAATATAAATAGCTTTGGACACAGGGTTTGTAAAGCTACAAATTTAGTGACAATATTTAGAATAAAATTAGTCATTAAGTGAATTATTTCAAATAATGACAATATAAATAGTGTTATGCAAAAGTTAAAAATCATTTCAGCTATTTTTTTGTCTTGTGGACTATATGTAAACATTTTTTATGTAAATTATCTTACTCAGGACAGTTTTAAATAAACAAAAACATTATGATAACAGTATGATTTTTCTTATTTTGTTAAAATAACTATATATATATATATATTATTATATGATTTAAAACAAGGTAACAGTGTGAAATTTTATGGCAAATTTAACAAATATGTGTACTGAAAGAGATGATGTCATTACTGACATCAGTTTTTAACATTAATGAAATTATTTTCATTAAACTTGACCTTTTTAATACTGCGAGCACAAAACAGGTCAGAAATGCACTATATTAACACACAGTAAAAGTTGGAATCAGCTACTCGTGGTCATAGATCCCACAGAGAAGGTCGTACCTTGAGTTTGCGAGTTACGCGAGCTTCCTAAAACCACACAGATTTCAGCGGGCAGGTTTCCATCACTCGCTTTGCCATTACTGGCCACGGACTCGCCGGGAGACACCACCTCGGTCTTCACTGTAACTGACTGAGGTTTCGGGGAGGTCGTGGGTACCGCCTGCGTGGCTCCCGCCTCTGTGGAGGCCACGGCCGAATCCTTCGGCTCCTGACTCGGGTTGGGAACCTCCTGACAGCTCATGACTGCTCGATCAACTGCAAGACACAAAAACACAAGCAGGTAAATAAGGAATACAGGTGCTGTCGGCCCTAAAGGGAAAACATTTGAACACCCTGCATGTGTTGGCTTCTCTGAATGTAGGCCACCTACAACCAATTTAGGGCAATTCATGTCTTGCAAACCATTAAAGAACAATAAGAACAATGTTACAAGAACTGGAACAATCAAAACAAAACCAGAAACCCTATACAACAGCCTAATGCGATTTAACTTTGAATACTGTAATGCAGAAGTTTCCCAGATTCATCTGTGAGAGACGCTTATATAACACGAGAACAGATGAGATTTATGTTACATATACATTATATATGACTTTGAAAAACTCTCAGTGTTTTCTTTTAATACAGACTGTAAACGTTGTATTGTCCAACACTACCATCAAATGAGAAATTCGGCAGCTGTTGGTGTGAATGGAGATTTCAGGATGAGGTTACGACATCTTCATTACGTCCATCAGAAGCCAGGAGGCTTTCTTACGGCACACATGAGTTTAGAAAAGCATCAGAAGTGCGAGGAGGGAAACTGTGAGAACAGAAGCATTCATTTCAACACTGTCATCTAATGAGGATTTATCACTGTTGGGCTATTTCAGGAGATGACTGGAAAAGATCAGGCTGACAACCACAAGTCACACGGACACAAATGCCATTTTACTTCTGAAAAAACCCCTCTCTTTCCGGTGATACAGTGTGATTTTTTTCCTTTTTCACATTTAGGTGAAAGCAGTAAAAACAGAAATATCACCTCTTAAATTTCATCTGAACGAGTGGGCAACTCAATAAAGCCTTTTCAATTTATATGCTAATGACGCCCGAATTAAAATTTAATAACCGGGAGATATTGAAAAGCATACTTGAATTACACAAAAAATAAATCCTGAAAGAATGGACTAAAATTAGAAATTCAGGCCAGCGCTGAGCCCTTAAACACTGCAGATTACATTTTCTGATGGAAATCAAAATTGCACAGCGAGCTGGAGATGAAGAGACTGAACCCGTTTCAACCGGAAAAAAACTACAGCGAGGTTTCTCTTTAAACATTAATACATCTACTCACACAAAACTATTCAATGCCTCTGAATCTTTTTCAAGGAAAGCACGCGAGTTCTAAAGCACATACATCAACCGAGGCGAAATCCATACAAGCATAAAAATACAATCCCGACTATAAACTGTGGACAGCGTGTGCTTTTACATTACATTACATTACGTGACGCCTGTATGAAAAACAACAACAGCAGCACACACGCACAATAACATTGTTCAATGGAGAGAGAGAAAGAGAGAGAGAGAGAGAGAGAATCTTTGTAGAAAAATAAATCTCAGCTTGAATTTGTCCAAAAGCATGAGAGAAAATGTAGAAATATATTTGGGAATTCTATTTTCTAAAAAATGTCCACATATGCATATAAATTCAGTAAAGAATAGTAGATAATGAATTTTGTCACCAGAACATAAAGCTTGTGTTTAACCCAAGATCCCAATACGACTTATAATGCTTTAAATGCTTAGTGTTAAAAAAAATACATTAAGTAACTTTTTAATTCAATTTATCCAGAAAAAAGTAACAAATGACTCGATAATAAAAATAACTGGTCACAAGCCCAATATAGATAACCTCAAGGCCAACACACCACTTATTTTAGATTCAACACTATTTTAATGACACGAAGTTAATGTGTGACATTGAGCATGTTAACTGTATGAAAGGTCAGATTTCCACTAAAACACAAACCATGACTTTCATAACAGAAAAGACTTTTATTTGTAAAGACAAACATCTAATCTAACACTGACAAATATGGTGTTTTTTCTGACATCACATTAATAAAAATATGCTAGATATAATCAGAGGGCTGAAAAATATGATTTGTTAACACCATACAAAGCCAAACATGGCGCCACTAGCACACGCTGGCTCATTTCTCACCAGAAAAAAGTGTTTTACATCAAGAGCAATATGGGCATTAGAGATGATTAGAAATGACACATTAGTTTTGAGAGTTTGAACAATCAGTCGGTTCAAAATAATAATAAACAGAGACAACTCGACAGTGAAAGATGAACATCCGACACGACGGGGTTACAATTAAAACATCAGACAAAATCTGAAATGTCACGCATGAATATCAGGAAGAGGAGGTCAACATGGCAATTCTCACCTAAAGTTTGGAGCCAAATAACAGAGGGTGAAAAATGACTTTAGAAAGAAGACGGCAGAGATCAGGAGAATCTGTTGAATTAAGCAATTCTAGATGAGAAAATAAAAACATTTTGTGTTCTTTTTCCATAGTCTGAAGGCCTGTAACTCAAGACGTATTAAAGACATTTTAAGATCCTTTTAGATTCTGGTTCTTAATAAACTAGTCGTTTATTATCTACGTTTATAAGGTCCTATATGGTACAGTCCCAGAGATATGAGGATCTCAATATGGCACTATATGTAAACTGGACAGCTGTACCCATTTTCATAGGTCAACAACAAAATGGGTCACTTTGCATAAAGCTGATACTAACTGTACTTAAAGACAATTCGTTAAAACCAGAAATGTAGTTATTCATATAAAAACAGCATAGTTAATATCATAGTTTTATACTTTTTAAGTATAAGAAAACCTTAAACAAACATGCCACGGTTTCACGGTATGGTATTACATATACAAAACAACAACTTTTCAACTGGACACAATACATTTTTTAAGCAACATATATGGTGTTTGTCACTTAAAAATTAAGCCTTTAAATTACAATATTCTTTCAAAAAAAATATTTTTGTAATACACATAAACATCAAACATTGAATCTCATGATTTAATTAATTTGTGTAAACACAGCTCATACCTGAAACCGTGTCAGTGGTTTTAAAAAGACTCTTTTAAACCTCGCTATACCATGAAACCGGTCACCGGTCCATGCCTAGATGCAGCAGCATCACTTATTTCACTTGGATTGCAAAGGCCTTTAGGTTAGATGTACTAAAAATGATGTTGATCTGACTAAAACTCTAAGAGTTCATCAAAGCACAATTCCTCAAAATGGCAAAAACAAATTGAGCGAACCAAATACGGTTGATC
Source organism: Oreonectes daqikongensis (assembly GCA_026939265.1). Lineage (NCBI taxonomy): Eukaryota > Metazoa > Chordata > Actinopteri > Cypriniformes > Nemacheilidae > Oreonectes > Oreonectes daqikongensis. The sequence goes on from JAOTQM010000051.1 coordinate 110,692, forward strand.
AAAAATTGTGATTTCCTCCCTCTCTACTGCATATACACATACATACATGTTCAAGCATGACATATTTTAAGTCTCATCATTTGTTTTCCCTCTAAAAAAAAAACATTTTTAGCTGATGACATGAATACAGAATGACTCTGTATTTAAATCGTACTTTTAAAAAGCTTGCACTCCAAAAGACCAAAACGACAATCAATAAACTTTCAACTGAGTTAGAAGTTTTTTTTACTTTTTAATTTAGTTTCCTTTTTAAGCTTTAAAACTCAGCACATGCACAATGTGGTTAAAATGTGGAATGACATTTTTTAAATGTTTTACTGTACGATTTGAGTATTTTGTTTAAAAATCAAGAATTACATGAACTTAATACTTTCATAACATAACATTTCTTTTATATCGAATGAATCATACAGTTTATGTTTCCACTGCCAAGTTCCAAACAGAATGAAGCACAACCACAATAAGATCACATGTGTCAGGGTCAGCAGGTGATTTATCAGCTTTCTCAAGCACACTTGACCTTTAGGACAATAACACAATTCCCAACAACCATGTTAAAATACCACACACACACACACACACACACACACACACACACACACACACACACAAAATGAGCCCTGAATACTCTAGTCTACTATAAAACAATCCTGTAATAACAGTTTCAATATCAGCATGCCGTCAGATTCAAGCAATCACAACTCTTAGTATGAAGTCAAAGTAGCACAATATGAAATCTGGACTCTTTAAAGTTCGCAAAGAATTAGCAAAATCACAAATCCTGTTCAATACCACATCACACAGAATAAAACACTGGGATAAACTCCATCCATTTCCAAGAGGTTTAAAGGAGAACACTGCATCTGGCACACACAACATCTGTGCTAATTTAAGCTAATGTTATAGTTTGGTTGGCCCACTTTAAGACGAATTCAAAGGAACGGTTCACATGAAAATGAAAATTCTGTCAGTTTACGCACACACACACACACACACACACACACATATGCCAGAACAAACATACAGCGAGAGCACGGCAGACACAACCGAATCAGTCACAACAATTCCTGAATCATCTGACATGTAAATACTTTATAAAGCAGTTAGGCAAAAGAAAAATCGTATCGAGATATTCTTATTATAGATCAATGTCAAAATATTTACTTATTTTTCTTTTGGGGGGCTTGAATGACAGTAGAATTGTCATTTTGGGGTGAAGTGTTGCTTCATAAAATATGCAACTACACATTCAGTTCACTTCAGTTCACATGGTCCGAGGTTTTAAAAGCAGTTTTACCTCCTAATGCAGAGCTGTGAGGACTCAACCGCTGTCTTTAAATCTCTCCCTCCCCGAATCCTTCTCTTCGAATCAGCCAAACAAGAGTCCGTCCTGAAAACAAGAAGGTCAACGGGTTAAAAATTAGCCTCCTGTTCCAAGTAAAATCGACTGACTTTGAAATGCAGTGGAAAACTACAGACCCGTTCCGGACCCCTCGCGTGGAAAATCCCCAAATTTATTACACAAAAGGGGGAAAGGTGGGCTTTTGAAAATTTCCATGAAAATTCTATTTTTAGATTAGTAACAGTCAGTGGGGGGGGTTGAGTTTGGACAGAAAACCTTGAGCGAAAACATTCAAACAAAGATCTAAATCTGAAACCAAGTAAAAAATCTCCTTTGAGCTGCTGCTTTGACAAAATCTCACCGATGCTGCTGTTACTGAAGAAAACAGAGCTGGTGTGTTTTGACATAATTAAATATGAACTAAACAAACACGATTCTGCTGGAGCAGTCAGCGATCACTTCGAGGTCCGATTTTCTTCACTGAAGCACAGGAAATGCTTTATGAAACATTCTCAAAGCATCCTGGGATAGCATGAACCTGATGATCCGTGCTAACTCGAGCGCTGTTGTCATCACAGCAAAATACGGAAACATTCTGAAATCATAGAAATGTTTCGATTAACCTTTACATTAAACTGATAAATGCTGCTGCTAATATCTTTGTGTATTCAAGAGGAAAAACGTGGTTTTCAAACACAACAACTAGATCACGTACAATGCAAAGGCAATTGTTAATAATTGTTGTCGGAGCATCTATAGTGAATATAAATCTTGTCCTCGGGCATTTACACTATCATAAAAATACGTTCACAGCATTGAATTGATTTTCCAGACCTCGCTGGACTTGATCAGATTAAAAAGAGCTGTCGTCAAATTTTCGGCCACTGAAATTCAGATAAATGTAAAGGTCAGCATAAAAATTGCAAAAGCCGCCATCATCTCCATGCTGATGCACCTCGGCCTGCCCAGAGAAGCAAAACAAGACTGAACGCTTTCATCCTTTCATTTTAGCACAGTCCTTTATAAATCCCAGTATGATGACAGATCCTAGTACTTACTGAACAACAAAAACCGGCTGTATTTTATATGTGAAGCAAAAACAAACAAACTATTTGAAATCTGTCACGTGACCTCATAGCACTGCATGTATGTGAAATCCACTTATCGTTGCTTCTGTGGTTTCTCATTGAGTGAAAACGTGTTAACAGTTGGCGGTCGGCCGAAATAATCCAGAAAGCGCAGCTGTATTTACTTTCCGTGCATTTATGACACTGGAAATGAAACGGAGGAGCAGTTTCATGCAGTGAGCGCTGTTGTGCACTGCACACTTTAGCAAATGTCATCCAGGCAGCTACACATACAGAACATTTGCATTTCCATACTGTGCACAGTACACACTTTCCACTGCAGAAACAGAAAAAAGTAGCATGTCAGTATACCGTGACAGAAAAACAACAACACGCAACAGCACCACAGATGGGTTTACAGTTATTTAGGAAGAACCTTATTTCACTTCCCTCATTCAGACACATTTACACATGATGACTGCTTCAATTTCTGTCCAGAACACACAAAACAACATTTCTTTTCCTCCAAGCTGTCAGCTGGGATTGATCTCTACAATATCAGCAGATAAGCTGGAAATATCAATAAATGCCTGTGATAGAAGGAAATGTCAGAAATGGCTTGTCTTGTACGTTCATCAGATTACGAAAATCAAAATGTCACAAAAGCCAAATGTTTTAAAGCATCCAAACGCGTGAACTGAAAAACGAAAAACATCCCTTGCAGCGAAATTAATTGTAATTTCCTAATTTTTTCGAAATATCTGCCGACAGGTGGCGCTAATTTCTCTCCGAAACCCTCAAACGACATTTACAGTCTAATTTAATCGAATATAAGCGTTTCTGCCTGTAATCGCAGTTTCATCACATTTGCACGTAAACTCACAAAGACTCACAAAGTTGTCGGCTAAAGCGGCGAACGGATCGAGTCCAAACGTGCTTCTCATCGGCACACAAGAGTGAAATTCAGACGAAAATTCAGCAAACATGGCTGCTGCTGCTGCTTTTTGTTTTCAGATTGTACTCGACCCGTATGAATTCAAGTCCGCTCAGAATTTTCCACCAAAGCTTAGGGTGCGTTTCACATCCAAACGCGCGGACGGCGAACAGAGCGAACGCAACAAATCCACCGCGACAAAAACTCGGCGCAAAACTTTATTCTGAAAACAGATCCGCAGAAATTCAACAGATCTGCACCGACACGGTCAACACACATGTGAGAGATTTCGGCTCTGATCTTACCGGGTGTGATGTTACCGCGCACGCACGCACGAGCTCCCGATGATCGAGATAAAAGCGCCGCGGCTCGAATCTGTTACATTGTGTCGTTTGCGCGCGAGCAAAGCTACTTTGTTACCTCCCAAAATGATGCGGAGAAATTTTCCTCCCCTCCGTATCTCAAAATGACGAAATGAGCGGCTCTTTCCGGGGCATTTTTTTCCTGAAACAGAGTTCCTGATGTGATTTCACTGAATTTCTCTTTTCTCCTCCCGAAGCATTACTGTCGGTGAGGTTTGTGAATGTCGCGAGCTGCCCCACGGACACGTTCATCCGCCATCATGCGAGGGCAGCTTCTCAATTTGCGAATGCATTAATTTCACTCGATGCCTGTATGGAGCTCATTTCACGTCGTGTAGGTTACATGTGTAAAAGCAGTCAACTGCAGCCTGTCGTGCAATAGAAAACGTGCCCGTGCAGAACAGCAGGGTTGCATTTATGCTTACACGGAGGAAACTATTTTGCTACACAGAAGTTTCACTCGCTCTGTAATTGCAAAAAATAAGTTAAACATTTTCTGAAATTCTGAAATAGAAGGAAGATTGGGCTTTTATTAGGTTTATTCTCTTAACACGCAGACAGGGATAACATCACACTTGTGTCAAACATATGAAGATCCGTATCTAGGGCTAATTAAACACAATATTAGCAGTTGATTTTAGATGAAAAATTTCAAAGTGAATTTTCTTCAATCGAAGGACTTTTATATTTACCGTCATGTGTTCACTGTACACGTGTGTTCCGCCTCTAGCGGCCACTGACGTGTGCTTTAAATACAAATTGCAATTCGTGAAATTTGACTTGAAATTAAAATTCGAATTTAAAATCAAGCACGTGAATCTGTACATATAAGTGGGTTTATTTTTTTCATATCGCTAAATATATTGGATGCCGTATTATATTTGCATTGTCATTCTGCCCGTGAAAGCATCAGCGTCAGTGTATTCATACTGTAAATTTATCTGAAATTATTATTAAACATTAGTGACTGTATTTTAAGGTTGACTTATCAAGTTCTGCTTTGGCATAAGCTTTATAGTTGGCCAGAAATCTATTAAACATCTATTAAACTTCATTATTGCCTAGAAAAATCCAAGATACAGTTCATTAAACCTGCTGGTTGTTGACATCTTTATTTGTAAAATCGTAAAACCTGTGTTTAGAAGTTTAATTCAATGAAATTACTTTTTTGTTTATATTATACAGTTTTGTCTAATTTACATTTATACATTTTGCAGACACCTTTATCCAAAGGTATACAATCGCGTGTGCGTGTGCGCGTGCTCGTTATATGGGGAAGATACAATTAAAAATGACAGCATTACAGAACAACAACATTACTTTCATTCTATTCAGATCATATATTAAAGGGGATGGCAACTGCAAATAATATATAGCTCCAAATGATGTAATCCTAACTGGTTAATGGGTATTACATTACTAATGCCAATATCACATGCTAAATATATTCATTAAATGCACTGAAAATCACTTTACGTTAAACTGCCTTAATGCTTTGATTAATTTAATGAATACATTAAATTACATGAATGCGACTTGCATCATTGTAAAAAAAATCTGCCTTAAATTTTAACAAATTCGTTCTATTATTAACTTATAAAAATTAATTGACTTTCAAGTCATTTAAAAACATTTCAAAATAAGTTCAAATGATATGTAAAGCTGCTTTTATCGTACTTCACGATTTAAGGAAGCTGGATTTGGAGTTTTGTTTGAAATGAGGCAATAGACTGATTTAAATACTGCATGCAGTCAGCGAGTTTATGTGAAAATAAATCTGATGTAAGTAAGATATGGAGATTGTTTGATCCAAACTGCCATTGCTATGTTTTTATCTGGGACAACCTCTTTATATTTTATATGCGTTTATAAACCATATTATTATGAAGATCTTAGACTGTGTGAATTGAAATTTAAGTGTGACCACCCTGCAACACAAAATGTGATGTTTGTGCGTTGTGAAGACATTAGTTGCAGACTGTTTATAATAACACAGAATAATATTATCAGATGAGGATACTGGAATTATCTCAATTACTGTCAATACAGTTGTTGATAGTAGTGTAGAGTGACCAAAACAAATAAACAGATTTGTAAAGATCAATTAAAGACAATAAATGTTTTCTCAACTGGAAGAGCCAAAAAGAGCATGTGGTGGTGTTGCCAAAAGTGCTGCTGTTCACATGAAGTCCAGCAGAGGACAGCAGAGTAACATATTAACATATTAACATAAATGTATGCTGTGAGGAATATACACACACACACACACAACCAGTCAAAAGTTTGGAAACACTTACTCTTTCTTTCCACATTTTATAATAATTAGATTAGATTAGATTCAACTTTATTGTCATTACACATGTACAAGTACAAGGCAACGAAATGTAGTAAAATCAGTCGTCAAACTCTGACTCTTCCACTGGCAGCGGTGGGATTTGAACCCACGCCTCCGAAGAGACTGGAGCCTTAATCCAGCGCCTTAGACCGCTCGGCCACGCTACCATAGATTTAACCTTTCAAACCCAATAATAGTAATACGTTGTGACTAAAAGCATTTAAAATACATGAACTCTACAGTCTATTTTAACATCTTCAAAGTACAGTAGTCAAGTCCTTTGGCTAGAATTTGCGGAATCATACTTTTAGTATTTTATCATTTTATCATTCAGCTTCTTGAGATCTCAACCTGAGAAGCTTTATAAACATTATTGAAGGAATTTCGCTCTATGCTGCACTCTTATTGGCTGCTTTTAATTCATTATTTGATTCAAGTAATCCATTTCAAAAATATTTTTTATAAAAATGTTGTTTCCTAATGGAATAAATTAATATGTTGGCACAAAATCATAATTTTGTCTAAATGAGTCATTTCAAACATTGAAACATACACCTTCATATTAAAAGATTTTTAAGATCATGAGAAACATTTTTGTCAAGTGTTTCCAAACTTTTGACTGCTAGTGTATATGGTATATGGCTATAAAAAATATAACTTTTGTATGTTTTTGTTGTGGTAGTTAGCTTGTGCTACTTATTATTACTTAATCCCAAAAAAAACATCTGCAGTTTGATTAATAATAATGATTTTAAAGTGAAGTTATCTGTTTTGGCAAATGAAGTCTTAATTTATTTTGCTGTTTTATGCTGCGTTATGGATGTGACATTTTGCAATATGGATGTAACATAAAAATGCTCAGAGAATGTATTTGTTACCAATGTCCTGAACCATCTGTTTATATTTTATTAAACCCTTGTGGAGAGAGTCTAAACATCAGAAAAATATCAGTCTCAAAAAAGGACATAGTTTATACTAGTTCATACATTATTTTAATTTTCATGTGTCCATCCACGAGGAATATGTGCCACTTACCAGACTGTGGAAAATCATGCACTAAAAATAAAACAAATGCTCTAAAAACTCGAAGAGAGACCTCACATGGGTATTTGAACAACAAAATGTTGACATACAGTATGTGCTATTAGTATAGTTAAAACCTTTGGTAAAAACTCAACTTTTTCTTTTTCATGGAATCTTTAAATATGATTCATTATTATTAGTGAACATACTGAAGGTTCAATTAAACATTAAATGTTGTCAATTCTTTGATAAGTTTAATGTTAGTGTATTGTGAGCTGGCTGTATCGTTACATACAGTATATCATGTATTATGTAATTTCTTATTGTATGGAACACGTTTTCCAAATAATGGCATTTCCCGAGAAACGTCTCCATGAAGTTGATGTTTCCGGCTGTTGTGTTCAGTTGTTTTTGTGCGTCAGATTATTGGTCTGCTGTGGTGAGTGTGTGTTACACCTGTGATGATGATGATGATGACATCAGTCTCCTCCACACCGGCCCACAGACGGGACACAAAGAGACGACGAGAAGTTTACAGCTTCATCACAAAATAATATCAAGAATAGCTCATTCTGTCACACTTTTTTCCAGATGTTTCCTAAACTCATTGTGTGGGAATTTATATCCCAATATAAACTGAAACAATAAAGTTTGGGATAGTCTCGAAGCATTTCATTTAAACAAACCAGTTGGCATTGACTATCCTGCATATCTCAAGCATATATAGACTTACAAAAGTGCACATTCAACAGTTGCTTCTGTTTTATTGAATCTTTTTCCTTTTTAAATTAAAATAACTTGAAATGAGCAGAGCTTGAATTCATTCATAAATGCAGTCCTATGAATGTTTCAGATATTTTTTAATGGATTTAATGTTGATTTGAAAAGAAAGGCATCAGAAGTTGATATCTGCTCAAACATGTATGACCATTTCAAACAGAACTGGATTAGTTTTACCTGCAGATCAGCAACATGTTAAACATCCAGAAGCGAATGAGGTGTTTAGTGAGATTCTGGAGCTTCTATTGAAATTTCCATCACAGGTTTAGAAGTGCAGAAGTATTTTTGCCAAATGTAAATCAACATCTTAAGTGTATTTGCAAATACATTCATTGTTAATATTTTTTTTTTTAAATATTTTATTTGTTTCTGTATTTTTAACCACACAATATATATTTCAAAATATTAACAAAGAAGAGAAAAACATCAAGGAAAAGTGTTGACAGGTTTTGTATTTTTAGATTTAGACATTATATCTATACACATTTTGATCTCCTTCTCAAATATTTTAAACAAAGGCCATTAGTGAACATGGAATTTAAATAGAAAAAAACATTATAACAAAACCAATATCCTTTAAGTAATGGTCATAAAATCTCAAAATGATACGCATTTTAGATGAAAAACGCATTTTTTCCAATAGCAACGATAAAAATGTCTCTCTCTTTCCAGAGGACTTTAATAACTTTGTATTCACACTTTATGTGAACTATTTTATTTTTGTTACTGTTCACAGCAGAATCAATAACTGATTAAAATATGAAAACAATTGTCATTTCTGGCAATTTCACACTCAAATTAGAATGAGGATTGATTCATTTTTTATGAACTCAAACTTAAAACATCTCCATCTTTATTTTCACTCGTCTTTCAATTCAATTCAATTCAATTGTATTTATATAGCGCTTTTCACAATGAGCATTGTTGCAAAGCAGCTTTACAGGAGAAAGAAACAGAGAAACATAACAAGGGTAAAATTACCAAACCTTTAAGTTAAAAATAAAATCACTATAAAATAAATAAAAGCAGACTCCCGGTGAGCATAAGGAAAGTTACACGCAGGGAACAGAACTGTGATGGTATAATGTAACTTCAAACTGCTGTCATGTGATGTAAGTTGAGCATTTAATACTAGTAAGTATTGTAATACTGTTAGCATTAATATGACAACAAGTAGTCCATCTTTGATCTTGGTTGGTGATGGAGTTGCATGAGCTGGAGCTGGGATGGTCAGTCAGGCAGAAGGTTATCACAGGAGGCTGATATCGGATGTTTGACTGGAGCTGCTGGGATGGGCATAAGACGTTCGTCCGGAATCTCTCCTCACCTCGGGATGACATCCGTCTGGACCTGGCGTAATCTCTCTTGGGATGGGCATCCTGCGGAGGGGGAGAGAAGAGACTCAATTAGCGTAGCAGCTGTTCTTTATATTTGATTTGTTTTACAATTCATGCATTTTGTGAAAGCTTGGCTGAAAATATATGTCTTAAATCTTGATTTAAATTGGGAGACTGTGTCAGCATGTTAAGTTACTATAAAAGTTTGAAGTTAAAGTGTGTTTTCATAGTACATCATCTTATGTCAAAATTTGATTCCTTGTTTCATGGCTTCATTAAATAAGCAAAACACAATGTTTTCTATTCGTTCTTTTTTTATACAGGTATATATGTGACCTGTTATAAGTTGACAGAATTTCATTTCACAAGATCTATTTCAAGGGTGTTTGTCCAGAATTGAAGGGTTTCAGAACATTTTGTCTCGTTCTTGGTTTCTTTGTGCTGAAGCCAAAATCTTTTATTGTGTTCTGTCTCCCAAGAGATCCTTGTGTTCTTCACAAATGACAGTCATTTTGGCCCGTCATCATCCTCATCATCATCATCATCCTCATCATCATCATCATCATCATCATCATCAGGTGTTTATGTCGTCTGTACAGGGTTCTTAAAGAGTGCTGTTTATGTTCTTGAGATGAAATCACTGGTTAAAGACTGTAAGCACCTGTTTAAAGTAGAATATCACTTTTTTGGAAGACAGATTCGCCCTAAACACTGATCAATTCAACCATCTAACCGTCTAACTAACCATACAAGAATTATATTAAAAGAATTGATATTAATAAAACAGATAGAATTACACACTTCTCAAAACTAGGTTTTCTTCAGTGGAACACAACAGAAGATATTTTGAGAAATGTGTCAGTGGTTTTGTGTTCATACAATGGAAGTCAATGGAGTTTAAAAGGCACTGTGTAGAGTTTTTTAGCGGCATCTAGCGATGAGGTTGCGAATTGCAAGCACCCACTCACTCCACCCCTCCCCCTCCCGTTCGAAGCGCTGTTAAAGCTAATAAAGCTGTTATCACTGAGGTGTTCTGTGTATATATTATATTGCATTTCTGTCAATAGAGCCTCCAAAAAACGACACACTGGTCCTTTAATAAACGCGTGTAACCTTATTTAATTTGATCAGCATGGTTTGAATAAAGGGTGGCAGATTCTTAATTTTTGTGTGAACTATTTCTGTAGCAGTTCCGCATGTAAAATTATGCCTGCAGTAACAAAATCAGACCACTAGAGGGAACCAGAATACTGCTTAAATAAAGCATGACTTCTGGGTAGAGTTTAACTAAATAGGTCTTTATGAACACACATACACATGGTTCAAAGATCGTCCAAATAATGGCTTTCTCGAAATATAACGTCTATATATATATACGTCTATATATTATATATATATACGATATAACCAATAGAAGTCTATGATATAGTGAAACAAACATGAGCGTCTGTAATGATATATAATCGAGCTATGAAGGTTCACCTGAGGTCTTCTCTGACTTTCTGCTCCATGTACAGATTCCTGATTCCTTTTAGTTTAGTCCACTGAAAGCCAGTTTATACATTCACTGAGTGTTAGTGATTCTTCAGAGGATGTGTTCTATAAAGTGATTGTTTTTATGTACACACGCGCGCGCGCACGCAGTTATGTAAGGAAACCCCTTCTGGAATAGATCTGCTAAGAAAAACATCAAGGTGTGTTCCTGTTTCATGAGCTTAGACACAAAACTAAATCTCATTAAAGTAAATCTGTCACTTTATTACAGTAGGCCTATGTCATTGGAAGTCCTGTTTTCAGTGTTCATGGCATCATAAAGCACATAGTACACATCATCACTTACATGATAAAAAACATAATGTTTCCAAACACAAACAATATTTCAATGTTTTTCCTCCTTTCAGTTACCAGTTCAAACTAAATAAAAACTAATGTCATGCTGTTTAAAATAAAAAAATACAATGCTGACAAACTTTGATATAGAATAGAATAGAATAGAATAGAATAGAATAGAATAGCCGAGTATATGTGAACATTCAAGAAATTGGTTGCATATATGTTGCTGACTAATGGCTATATTTATGCCAAGATAACTAAAAATAAATCAAACTAACACAAATGATGACAAAAAATGTGATTACTCAGACATTATATTCATCGCTGTAAAGCAAAATAGGGGGGTCTCTTAAAAAAACAAGTAACCTGGCTGCCTTAAAATATTGAGTTCCTTAAACTTATTAGTTAACTAATGTATTTCATGCAAACTCATTATGTTAACTAATATTTTAAGTTGAATAAATTTAACTTCTTAAGGCAGCCAAGTTACTTATTATTTATTTATTTTAAGTTAAACCAGCATTTCTTTTTTACAGTGATAACATATCTCATTGCAAAAATAAAAATAAGCAGTTTTCAGCATTAACTAAGTTTCTTTTGCGGATTTTGTTTGAAAACCGATATAAAAGATGAAATCATGTGCGCATGCATGGATTCATAAAAATAAGATGTAAGATGCCGCTGATCAGGATGTTGGTATGTGATTGTTAAGGTTTGGTGACTGGTTTTAGGAAGTTGTTTAAATAAAAAACATGTATAAATAAACCAGTGAGTCATAATGTCGATTTTTTTCTTCCACATCCCAACAGCATTGTGTCATTCCCTCCAGTAAAGGATTTCACTCCCAATATCAGACATTATATTTACAAAACAAAGAAATTCTACAGCATGAGCAAGTTTACAATCTGACATGCTTTTCCTAAATCCCATCATACAGGTTCCAGTCGGCCGTGAATAATGTAGTTACGCTGCTTTGACCTGATTGAGCTATTTCAGATTTCTCTCAAGTAAACGTTACACATAAGAGTCCTTCAATGTAATGATGTTTCGTTTCTGGGTCAAAGAAACCCCATAAAGAAAGTGCTGGGATTGGTCTGATTAAAACACAAGTCTCATCAGGTGAGACTGAATTTAATTCATCCGTCAGGAATTGACTCCTGCGAGGCTTGACAAGGAAATGGAACGTTGACATATTCCAAATGATGGGACTATAATTGGAATCCCATTAACAGAAGGTACAAAGGAACGTGACCCCTGCAACTACGTCAAAGAATCTGAGAAATGAGAAAAAACACAATCATCGTGGAACACATATACATACATTTGAGAATTTCATGTCATAGACTGTGAATGAGTAACATTTCTTCCTTTAACACATGCAACACTGAAACCAAGAAAGAAAAACAATCGTTTCTTTATAACAATATTATTCCATTTCAAAACACATTGTTGGCAATAAAAATGATTCATGTAGGCTATTTAAATTCCTTTTATTAAGTACACTTATGTAAAGTTTAAGTATACTTGTTAATTATATATTTAATAGCATGTTGACAGTTTTCTATCGCTGGACTTGATTCAATTGTCCGAATAATCCGTGTTTACATGTGTGCGCAGCTGTGTTTCTGTGTGTGTTGTGATGAAACACTGCAGTTCATCCTTATTCTCTCTGAAGAGCACACACACACACACACACACACACACACACACACACACACACACACACACACCTGCGTTCAGCTGCTTTACTCACCTTCATCTCTACAAGCACCTGCAGACACGTAACACAAAGAGCAAACGCACACATTTCTATATGTCTGACCTCACCTGCCGTCACACTTTCATCTGTAACATGACTGATGTATTCAAAGCTTTTTAACAGATTACTGTATGTTTTGCTGTGTCAAAAATAATTTAATCAAACTGTGTTATGCATGTAATGATGTGTATTTAACTTGTTTCACATCAGACACATTATAGAAATCATTTCAGACGGGAGAAAGAAAGGCAAAAGTTTTAAGCAAACACGCATGTTTTCAGAAAGAGAAATAATAGAAAGGTAGACGGTATTCCAGATGCTTTCTGATTTCAAGTGATGTCAGAATAAATTTAAGTTTTTATTTCATCCCACATAAAAATACCGTAGCGCTTTATTTACTAAAGTAAATTGTACTTCCTACAGGTTTTTAACTTTACTATAGTAAATGCTATAGTACACTAGTGTCAAATACAGTTTATGATAGATAATAACTTTGACGTTCCGTGTTCGAGCGAGCGTTATTAAATCCACGTGTGTCAGGAGAACGTCACCGGTCTGACAGATGAGCTCATCATAGATATAACAGGTTTGTAATCACTTCTCATTTAAAGCACAAAGGCCGCAGTAAAGACGAGACTGATGCCATCATGAGTCTACATCACTTCTGTAAAAAGAGACGAACACAAAAAAATCATGAAAACAAAACAAAAACATCAAAGACGTGGATTCACGAGAAATGTGATCATTCACTCAAACTACTCGAGATGATGATGATGATGATGATGATGATGATGGTGATGATCACACGTGTCGTGTGTCTCATGATGAATCCTCACAGACACTATAGATGCTCTTTCGCTTTAGACTCTGTATGAACATTATAATGGACTCTAATAATAATAACTTCAATATAATGTTATGAGAGGGTCCAGAGTGACACGAGAGAGTTTAACATTCAGACTAAATAAAGATTTTGACCTTGAAATCTGATTTCCACATAACACTTTCCCATAGGATTTGGATTTCTTCATTGGATTTGTGTGCCTTTCGATATCTGTTTTTTTAGGAAAACGTCGCACATCAGTTTCCCATCAGCCTTTGGGCGGATTCTCTATCTGAACGAGATATCAGTGTGCATTTGCTTTTACACACATGACATTTAGCGTTTTTATTACAGTATGTTTAAGTTTCAACCGTCCGTCAGTGTGTAAAAGCATTATGTTTATACGCTCCACACATTTACTGTCCACACTTATCAAAAGCAAATATGCTAAAGGGGTTTATTAGGATTTAGAGTAAAATGGGTCCATGGCTGCACATCAAATCCCTTCTCCTTCTTTAGCCCGCCGATGACGCAAGCCACTCTTTAATGCATTACAGCCGTGACATGAAAGATACAAGAGAAACCCGCAGAGGAAAACCCGAGCGGTGAACAGCTATATTTAAAACAAACAACATACTGTAAGTGTTTACACAAACAAAGTCAGCTGTTAACATCAGAAGAAAAGGTCTTGTGTGAGAGAGAGAAGTCACTGTGAAGAGCCAGCGGACAGACACATACATTAGATTTGGGAAAATGGCATGTCTATTGGATTTAGAAGGATTGGGGGGGGGGTGCAGAACGGAATTCTGCTCGGATGTGTGTCATAGTCACAGTGAAATGATATTCAGGCTTGCTGTAGATAAATGAGGAATATAAAAACATATCTGTATAAAAACATCCAAACTTGCTTCTGTTTCTAAAATGGATGAAGTTGAAGACAATCATAAAAATAAGAGAAATATTAAAGCTTGCAGGTACAGTACATCAATAAAGCAAAATATAAACCCGTATTTTATTTCAAAACATGCGTGATTGAAAAGCAGATATCTTTATCTTGATATTGCTCTTGAGACTTTTACTTTGCAACATTGCATCTTCCTCTTTGTTTTGTCTATTTGAAAGTTTGAGACACACAGATGCACAAGTTCATTTTATTAAGTGTACTTTCTCTACGTAGTAATTAGTGTTGTATAATACTTAAGTATATTTCAAGTATCTGTACTTTATAGAAGAAGTTTTACTTTGGAAAATAAATCCTGTGATACATTACTCCACTACATTTCATTAATACATTTAAAAAATATTTTTTTACTTTTAATACCGTACTTAAGTAGCCTATATTTAAAAATCTAGTACTTTCCAAATTAAATACTTTGTAACAGAAAGTACTAGATTTAACTTTTCAGTATTAGAAGGTAAAAAACAACAACTTTTATTTATGAAATGTATAGTGGAGTGAAAAGTATGATGTACGCAACACACAAAAGTAAACACATTTTTATAAATTACTGATATTTGAAAACATACTTGAAAGGAAAAGTACAATACAACAGTGGTACTAGTATATTTTCAATACTACTGTACCTGGGACTAAATTTACTCACTTTTTATAAGTAAGTGTACTTTTAGGTACGAGTGTACTGTAACAGTACTAAACAGTCCTTTGAGCACACATCAAGTGTAACATATTTTTGTGTGAAGTACATTAAAAGACGACTTCAATAAAGTGAGCAGGACAAACACACAGATCTGTGACACGACAACTGTCTCGACGCTTGTTGTTTAAAAGGTGCTGTGTGTGATATTTAGGAGGATTTATTGACAGAAATGCATAAGAAACATACTGTAACTATGTGTATAAAGACCTTACGTATGTTTTTATTACCTTAGAATTAGCGGGTCACTTGGAATTCATCAGGATGTTTCTACAGTATCCTGAAGCGCGATCAGGATCATGGCGCTAGCAACGCTAAGGTCACGTGTTCAATCCCAGCGATTACACATACTCAGATACAAATGTATAACGTATAATGAAATATAAAGCAAGTCGCTTTGGATAAAAGCCTCTGCCAAATGCATGAATGTAATGTAATGCTTATAGGCACAAAAGCAAAAACACGATGACATCTTTGTCCTGTGTCAGCCACCGTAGTGCTTTGAAAGGGAGGGGTAAGCGGTGGATGGAGCCGATGGTTGCAGTTCACAACCTCACCACTAAAATCTCCACATTGCTTCTTTAAATGTCCTTTATGAATTAATAAACCTAACTAAACAATAAAATAAACATTTGCCATATACTGTGTTTTTTAAGCCTGTATTAATCTTTGGTTAAAATGACTTATAAAATCTAAATCAAACATTGATAGGAGAAGGTATTTTCCAGATTGTATTTGTCACGCACACACACGCACTCTTTTTCTATTAATGTTTGATGAAGTAGTATATATAAACGTAAAGTCTTCTGGTGAATGGATTAATAACACATGTCAGGGGAATAATGGAGTGCATCGACTGTATTTTAGCAGCATAAAAGTGGAAAGGATTGTAATGTCACTGACATCAATACTTCAGGTTTGGGGTTCATGTCCAAATCTCAAGAGCGATAGAGACACTTTCAGAAAACTGGTGACCTGATTCATGCTGTAGAAAAATGACTTTTAGGAGTTAATGTTTCACGGCATGTGCTCACTGAACCACACTTCTACTGTTGACTCAAGACAACTGTGACCTCTGAGAAGAACCCTTCCTCCACCTTTAAAATCTTCTGGAGGTATTAATAGTCCTGAAAGATCACAATGAGATGATGGAGCATGTGTTATATTTCTACAGACGTAAGTGTGTGACGTGAGAGAAGACGTCTGGCAGGACATTGTCTTCGGGTCACTGGGTTAACATGACGCGACAGGAATCTACCGCCACTTCAACCAAAGTAATTTTTGCCCAGTTGGTGTGAAATAGTTTGCATCGAAATGAGAATAATTCCCATTAAATCCAATTTCTTTTATGGTGCAGGGATCGCTCCGTCTCGTGAGATCCGTCTCCCAGTGAAAGACATGCGTCTCCATCTCATCTCAGCGTCCTTCCGTCTGGACAAATGACCTCCGTCAAACTCCACCTGCGGAGCGGCGTGTAATGTAGCACACCTTTCTAAGATCTGAATCTGCCCTACTTACATCGAAATAAAGCCCCGCACTGCAGAAACACTATTTTTACACCTCGATGCTGAAGGAGAAAATGAAACACATCTGCTCTCGTTTCTCACTTGTGTTTAGTCAAGGTCAGACGGGTTTCTGTGTTGCGTCTCAGAGAGGAACATGTCAGGCTGAAGATCAGATGGTCAAAAATACAAATTCTGAAATCATTTCTTTCTCCTCGAGTGCTTGTAAATCTGTATTTGAGTCTTTCTTCAGTGGAACACAACAGACCATAGTGTAGTTACGATGTACTAAAAAGAGTGAGGATGTTTTCAAATGTCAGTCTATATTTAGCACTAAAATCCTGGTGAAAGATCCATCTGTGAATCACACATAATAATCGCCTTTGCCATTGGCTCGCTGCTTGAAAATCATAATCTAAAGTGAAGATGAACGTGCTGGGCTGTCAGAGACGGAGTTTATAGAGCGAACGTGACAAATGTATAGAATGTAAACACATATTCTAGACAATAAAAACTGGTTTACATGCGATCTCTTTCATTTGACATCAATGAGATTCAATAAGTCTCAGCTGCGTCTCAGAAACATCAGAAGAGCTCAGATTTGTCAAGATCTCACTATGAACTCAAACATTTGTCAAATCCAGATTATTTGACATCTACATTCATTTACACCTTCATACTGTTTCAACAACTACACCCTCTGTTGATTCTCTTTGTATTTCTCTAAGCATTTTAGGAGAAACATTTGAGACTAAATTTAGTCATAAATAGAGAACCCCATCAAATCTCCATGCAGAGAAACAATCAAGATTTTCCTCTTGAGTCTTTAGCTCTTATTCAGAATTGCTTCTCGCCTTATTTTGAAGCAGATGTGATCATTACTGCAGTGCAAATATGTTTCTGAGTGACACATGGCAATATTGACATTACAGCTGCGGATAGGAAGTGAAATGCATTCACATCTCATGGATGTGACGCAACAGTGTGTGTTATACGGGCTCTATTTATAGCAGCGTGGAGTCCGCTCTCAGTGGATTCATGTGAAGAATACTGAAGTGAGATGAGTCATCCTGCCGCAGTACAGCGAGCCGGCGTTCAGCTCCGAGTCCGCTGACCGACCGGCGACATACAAGACATTAATGATGGCTTTCATGCAACGAGTGTAAAAAGATTAGCAACATTAGATGGACGTTAAATATGAACTTAATGGCTGGCGAAGTCTCTCTTTAAATGATCATTAACGTGTTTGAAATCCACAGTCTTTTGACTCTTCAGTGACACACAAGATATTTTGAGAAATGTCTCAGTGGTTTTGTGTTCGTACAATGGAAGTCAATTGGGGTTCAGTGTTGTTTGGTTACCAACGTTCTTCAAAATATCTTCATGCAGGTTTGACATGACATGAGTAAATAAATGACGACTAGTAAAGTTCAGATCAGACAGTTGTGTATTTTGTTTTGATGTGTATTTGTTTCTTTGAGCTTCATACACTCGCAGGATAGACTCTCTGTTAAACCTCGACTCATTTATCTGACATATTCTCATGCAGGTGTAAATGTAAAAAAAAAAAAGTGACAGTTTTTTGTATTTTCTGTATTTTTATAATACGGTCAAAAAACAAGAAATCTACAAGAAAAATGAGAAAACTATTATATATCCTTACATCCTGTAATTTTACAGGAAAAAATTATATTTTATGGTATATTTCTGTCACTCCATGCTGAAAGTGCTGTAGAGCGTTTCTGCATCATTTTTTTCAAGTTTTTCATCAGCGTTACACCATCTGAAGGTTTTAAATGGAGTTTCTCTTGATCTACGCACAATTCTTCTGTCTTTTCCTAAAGATTTCCGTGCAGTGAAACCAGTGTGAGTTAAATGTGTGAAGAATCAGAGAGTTTAAGAATCGAGCTCTGTTGGATTGTTGTCAGCGGGCTGTTTTGGGGCTTTTAGTTTAATGTCAACACGTGCTCAGACAGCTTTCCTGTAGCCCAAGGTCATGGGTTCCATACATTATACATAAACAACTGCATAATGCGTAATGCAATTTCTAATGTTTATTATTAAAGGAAAAGAGTTCACCCAAATCTCTCATCATTTACTCTGATGTCATCACAGGCGTGTGACTTTTACTTGAATTAAAATGTCCTTATTTTATCTTCTTAAATGGGTGTCAACAAGCTCCAAAACACAAAGATCCATCACTAAAGTAATGTCTTGTGAAGTGAAATAACATGTTTGTGAAAGAAACACTATTCATAGTTTGAGCTGATTTAGACAGCGTATCCATAGCAACATACAGATGTAATACTATGTGTTCCTTTAATGTATGTGTGAGATGATATAAAAGTCCCTTATATGTTAAATATTGAACATGTTCTTTATTGGACAATGAGCAGCATCACTTTAATACTTTAATATAATAAACGTCATTCTGCGGTTCAGTGAATCATAAGTGAAGATATGTGACCATGAATTTCCCATCTCTGAGAAGTTTACAGGATATTTGGATTTGCTGTATGGGGATTAAAAAGGATTTCATGAGACTTTAAAAAAAGTGTATTTCAACAACTTTATCAAAAAAATCCAATAACAGATCATAATGGCTGGATTTACAGGAAGATAAGAAACACAAAATCTCCTTTATTATCTCATCTTCATGTGAAAATGTGTCTGTTCAACTCATGAAATAAAGAGTACACAAAATAAAAAATGTATATTTACTATAGTAAAGAGTGTTAACATGTCATGTTATTCTTCTTTTTTTTCAAGTATATACAGAGAATGTTTAAATGTTAGCGATGATATACAGTAACATTTCAAAGGAAACTAACAACAGAGAAACAAAGAAAGCATCAGATTTTTGTCATCGGTCTGAAGAACAAGACCACCGGTCATAAATGAGCGGCTAATTTTAGCTCTGACGTGTCAGACGGTTTGCTTGTTCTCTGACCGCATTGACCCATGGAGGAACAGAGGCTTATTTTAATAGGACGACCAGAAGGAAAAGGGCACGAGGGTGTCAGAAGAATGCTGATGGCAAAATCCCCCGGGACTCTGCTAGTAGTATCTAACTGAGGAAGAACTCAGACATCAGTGTTTCAATCTTTACCATCTGAAGAAGTCTATTCGTTTCTTAGCACATCCTTGGACAGCTGCATTTGTTCATGTAGCAGACTAAGTGTACTAAATGTGTTTCAGTAATACATAAACTACCGTCAAGTGTACAGATCAGGGCATTTACTGCACATTTATACAGCAACATACAGTAAGAGACGCTTTTGTTTTGAAGAATCTATTCTTGAAACATGACGTGAAGATCAGCAGTCTGATTCTAAAGCCCTTCAGTGTTTGTTGAGTCTGAATGCGAGGAATGAATAAATGAATGAAAAAGCCACAGATTTTTTTCATCAACGCTAATGGAAGTTTACTTCCTAAGGCGGTTAGTTGACTGCTGACCCACTTACTCATTATGCAAGTGTTTCTCCTTGTGCAGAAGTGACATCCATATAAACCCCAATTCACCAGCCGGACCTCTGGGAATATTCTTATATCATTTCATTCTTTGCACTTTTGGAATATTTTACAAGGCGTTTTAAAAGAAACCTGGAAATGAACGAGATCTCCTCGGAGATTTGCTTATGACGCATATAGACACTGTGCCAGACGTATGCTGAAACACAGAAAAAATACAGCAAACAAATTGTGCAACTAACTTTTATATACATATATATTAAAAAAAAGAAAATTTCACCTGTTCCAAATGAAAGTTGTTTTTGAGTTCATTCAACTTAAAAAAAATAGTAGTTAACTAATGAATTTCATGTTGTGTTAAAGCAGCACCACGGAACATCGGTCCACAGTTTCCCCATGTGGGTGATAAGCGCAATTTTCTGTTTTCAGTGTTGTAAAAACTGTCCCGTGTTCAGCTCAATACATGTGAGCTTGTTTACAAAGCGGATGGAACCAGCACAAGTACATTTGTATTCACCCACAACGCATGGACGTGAATATGTTTAGGAAACTCTTAAAAATTCAAAAGTTAGTTACTAAACACACTGGCGGCGACCAGGCGTTTTGTTTTGTGCAGTATGTGCAATAACAACAATCAAATTGCTATGAAAAACGCTGAGCATAACTATATATTCAATAACAATAGCGCACTCGTAGCATTAGCCCACTCAACAATTACGTGGATTACTGCTCTGAACTATGGAATCGGCAACATTTATCGTGGTTTGTTAGCTTAATCCTTCATGGTCTTGTACACTATCGGTATCGTACAGCTTGTTGACTAAATGTTTTATGCTCTCATACTTGTAAGTCGCTTTGGATAAAAGCGTCTGCCAAATGAATAAATGTAATGTAAATGTACACCGCTTCATCTTATTTTTAGCTGTTGGCTAAAACATGTGACGTATGCCGTAAAGCAAGTCAATGGCTGGGGATGGGCAGGGCTCGGTGTTGCTACCCGAACATCAAAGTTACAGAGTCTGGTTTTGTTCTTCTACCACCCAAATAATTTTAGAGACATTATTTTAAGGTCAAAAAACGACATAGTGCTGCTTTAACTGATATTTTTAAGTTGAAATAATTGAACGTTTTTAGGCAGCCAGGTTACTTATTTTTATTAAGTTGAACCAACATTTCTTTTTTACAGTGTAGTATCTAAATTAATAAATTATAAAAGAGTGTAGACAGATCTGGCCTTAAAAGATTACAAAGTCTTAAATATACCTCAAAACTAGAAGCCTGTTTTTTTTATCAAAGAGACTCACAAAGCAACAATGCATTCAATTTATATAAACTAGCATGTTCCATCTGAACAAATATTCATTCATTTTAAAGTAAATTCAAACATTGTATCCAAATCAAGCAAATGTTTTGTATAATAGGTTTTGCAGAATATTTGGGGTTTTCCAGTGGGTTTGTTTTGATGACTGTGGTTTATTTTGGCTGCTGAAAAGTATTTTTGTCGCTGATGGAGAGGATTTTCTTTCTGTTTTTAGCACCATTTGACTTTTGTAAGCTCTGCAAAGAGAGCAAGGATTATTTCCTTTCCAAACATTAAATGGATATCACCAATAAACAACATGTATTAATACGGCAAACAACAAAAGCTGATGTTTTCCTTTCAGATCATCTTTTATTTGAAGAGTTTTGGTTCCTAAAATTGTACAAAAATCATGTTTTTTTTATTGTGCATTCCAATAATATAAATCAAACTGCAGTTGGTTTGTTTTTATTTAAGCCATAATAACTCCAACAATATAGCTAACTAACACAATAAAAACATGATTTTTGAATAATCTCATTTCGGAAACCAAACTCTTCATTTGTCCTTGAAGGAAATGAAAGTAATGGAGTCTCACGGATGACCAGTAGTTCAGTGGCTAAGAAATGTGATACAGCATTATGTAAAGAGTGATGTTGTGCCCTCAGAGGATGAAATAATGGAGGTTTTCTGCGGGGAGCGTCTGGTTTGGGGTCTCTGGAGAAATTGGTCATCAGATGGCTTTGTTTGCTCTTTCTCCTCTGCAGATGAGAACCCCCCCATGAGAACGCTGTTATACAACACACACACACACACGCACGCACACATCAAACTGAACATTTTAATAAGACAGCATGTCCATTAAGCTTCACCATCAACATTACAAAAACACATCTCCCTCATTCACTTAGTTTTATTGTTGGAGTTGTGCCATTCAGGTTCTGAATTTAATCATATTTCTATCATTTAACCGAAAACGGATGAAAGAGACATTGAATCACAGGCACTTCATCTGCAGTAAAGAAAGCGAGTGTCTGTAGATTGACATTGATTCATTTGGCACTTTTATCCAAAGCAACTTATAGTGTATACATGCAAACACTATAGACCACTGTTGACCATTGTACACTATTTATGAACAAGTGTATTAAAACTTGAATCGTCTGTAAAGTTGGGGCTGAAGTGAAACGCTCCTTTGCCTCTGTGACTGTTGTCCTGATATGTTAACAGCATGAATCGGTCATTTCTGTATATGTAGACCGAGTTCAGCGGTCAGTGCGGTCAGTGAAGAGTGTTTGTGATGGATGTCACGGTTTCTGGTCATTGGCAATAATTCTGCATGTGAAAATCCTTCAGTTTATCGAACGCAAGGTTTTACAGAAAAGTGTCCCGCTGACAGCTTAAAGAGTCTGGAAGACGCAGGAGAAGAGGAAAATCTAGAGATCATGAGCACATCTGGCACTGAATTCTGCAGGACCGGACGGCTTTATCTGGAGCACGTGTTTCGTGTTTGTGGGCAGCGTCTTTACTGTCGTGCCAGAGAGTTATATTTAAACCTGCACATGCACAAGCTTTTAAAATGCCTGCGTTGTTTATTGTCAAAAACACGACAATTGAGCGAACAGCGTGTGGAAACTGTAAACTTCCTATAGTGTTTTAAACCTTAACATGGTAAGTGTATCCTATAGTACACTGCACTTTACTCTAGTAAATACTGTCGTATAGTAATGTTTCCTGTGTGTGGGTGTATTAAAGACAATATTCCAATTTACGATGTACAGACCAGAACTCATGCTCAAGGAAAAGTGTAATAAAATAACATCATGAAGCTCCGCTTATACACACACATGAGACCGTGTAAAGAATGCAGTGTTTATAAGGTTATAGTTGCTAAGATCCAACATAACATCTTCAGCTCTTGAGTCACACACATACAGTACTGAGTGTGTATGAAGTCATTGTACTATAAAAACATACTGTAACTTCCTCATTGGTCCAAGATGAAGTCAAGCAGCCCACATGACTGCTTTGATATTTCCTCTTTGTTTCTGACGTCAGACTGTCACGACACCTTCCAACACCTCCTGCTACCTCAAGACCCATTTCAGGAGGTTTAAGTGAATGTAGATTGTAGAGGTTAGGATTCATCTGGATTTGAGTCAATTTGATGAGAAATGTTTGAGTTCATATTGAGATCTTCAATAATATTGACTTGACGAGACAAATCTGAGCTCAGTTTGAGACATTGTTGACATCTCATCTTAAATGAATCAGTTAAATACAGTTTTGCGATGGTCAACTTAGATAATTAAAAGCTTTTGTACAAATCTATTTTCAGTCTGCAAAGTCTTCAAACGCTTGTTGTGTTGTGTATACAGTGAAGACGGTTGCCATTACAGATGTTCATCACACAGGATATTTCTGTCTATTTGCTTCCTTTAAAAATAGTGTCGAGTTTCCACGCTGATGTCATCTGGCTGCTTAATGGAATCATGTGAAGCGTGACAAATATGCTCTAATGAACCCAGTTTCTATTACAGCTTCCTCGTGAAGGATGATGACGACGAGACAAAATCGCATTTATAATTTCAAAATAGAATCTGCCAAAAACATGCATTTCTTTTTAAATCAATGAATTTACAAAGTTTATATTAGAAAATGTCAATTGAAATGACTTAAATTGCAAATGTCTAATTCATTTAACACAAGTTCATCTGAGATAACTTACTAACAGAATTAAATCTAGTATGATAATGGCATACTAGACGCAGTAGTCAGATCCTCCCTGAACATTAGCGGTCAGACTAATAAACTTCATTATAAGCCGTATTAAACATGACAAACGTCCGGTCTCAGTAACTGACCTCCTGCTTTACTGTCATCATGTTCAAAAATTGAATGATTGTAAATGAACATGTAACTATAGCCTGTAGTCATCATCCACCATCATTCTGTCTGTGACCTGAAACACAGATGAGCTGCGGGTCTGTTTACATTATTTACATTAACAGTGTGTTGTAATGAAAACAACTACACATTATTATGAAGGAATCGGCTTTTTCAACATTTCATCACTGATTTACTATTAAACTGTTCCAGCAATAATAATATGTGTCAGTTCCCTCATAAAAACACATATCCTTAGTGCATTGTTTGGACGTCTTAGCACACTTGCTCATTCAAGAGCACACGTGTGGGTGTTTGGACAGATCCAGTGCCATCCCGAGACATCCACAGAGCAGAAGATCATGAACACTCACACGTCAGCTGGTGAAAGGTTCAAGTTTGCTTTTATCAGGGTCAAGGGTTAAATGTAGGAATATATTCAATGTCGTTCAATGTAAAAAAACACACATTTCTTAGTCTGCAACTCGAGTGTTGAGAACGTTTTGCTAACATTCCCTTTAAGTTACTATTATTACATATTGGGGGTTATAAAAGGTTATTTCTGAATGCTTTAAATGTTAACGTTTACATTATTACTGCAACAACATTGAGAGAACTGTTAGAGAACGATAGCCGTGCCCTGGAGTGTAATATAAGGAAAACGAAGGTGGGACGTCTCTTGTTTGGCACTTTGCGTGTGACTCACAGACAGACGGATAATCGTGACACAGCTGCACAGCTCCTGCTGAAGGGCTCTCGACCCGTCGGTCGGATCTCCAGCTTTGGCTGAAGGGGGAGGCCATGTTTCCTTAGCAACTCAAACTCAATTGCTGCTATTTGCAGTGTTGAGATTTCAAGAGAGGCGAAGCTTTAAATGAAAGCTCGCGCAGAGATCTCTTCTCTGAAATACACCCTGTTAATGCTTGTGACATGTCTGATCCTTCCTTTTGGGTTTTATATAACAGAGAGGAATATTCGAAGGAAACACTTCCAAGAAGCAAACAAAAGTCTTTCAAATACACTCTTAAAAATAAAGGTGCTTTAAAGGTTCTTCACAGCAATGCCATAGAAGAACCATTCAGCCTAAGGTTCTTTAAAGAACCATCTCTTTCTTACTTTTTTATAATCCGAAGAACCTTTTTTCATCACAAAGAACCTTTTGTGAAACAGAAAGGTTCTTCGGATGTTAAAGGTTCTTCTACGGCATCAAAGAAACTTTTGAAGCACCTTTATTTTTAATATGTTGTGTTAGCATCAGGCACAGTTTGATCTCCACAAACCTGAAACCACACACATTTGTATTTTTAGGTATCGTGACTCATTTCTTTTCTGTTCTGTTACGTGACAACAGCATTTTGGGGGTGTCTGAGTTGTCGTGCAAACACACTTTTCAAGTTCACAATATCAAGTTTACATTACGTTTTTGAAACTTGTTCTTCATCCAACAGAATAAATGAACACAGGAGGCAATGGAGTATCATTTAAC
This sequence comes from Oreonectes daqikongensis, assembly GCA_026939265.1. Lineage (NCBI taxonomy): Eukaryota > Metazoa > Chordata > Actinopteri > Cypriniformes > Nemacheilidae > Oreonectes > Oreonectes daqikongensis. The sequence goes on from JAOTQM010000051.1 coordinate 136,587, forward strand.
CAGCCGAATGTTTTATTTGTGTTTGCAATGACACTGGCTTTATAAATCTCTATTTTCTGTCTAAGGAGATGCGTTAGATTCATAAAACTCCTTCCAAGCAGTGTATATCCGAGGCATCCGCTCATCTGTTTAAAACAAATGCACATCCTTTCGTAGCTCTGAGGTTCACATATTTACATAGGTACAGTCACAAAACCTTTTGTGTTTTTATCTTTTTTATTCTTGCTTTTTTTAAGAATCATATATACATCTATTAACCCGGCGGCCTGCTGCCAGGGAAACAGTTTACGCGTCCGTTCGACCGACATTCTCGCGTCAAGCGTAACTCTTACAATAAAATTAATGCGGAGATCAATCCATCGTCTTTCTCGTAGAACTTATCAATAAGATAAGCGGAGGAATATAAAGAATATTGCACTTAAACCAGGACAGCTGCGGAGCCGCACGCACGGAGGGGGACGGAGGCCGAGTGCAAAGGACGAAGTAACCAGTGAGGTTTCTAAATAAATAAGTACATTTTTGTACAAGTAAAGCACGTCTTATCAACAAATATAGGGACAGATCCTAACTGACCCTGTGGCCTATGAAACAATGGAGTGCATCAGTCCATAAAAACAACGTCTTATGTGTAGAAAAGAAAAAGCAAAACAAACAAGCTTCATAGTCGAGTGCCATAACGTCCTGAGAATACGGTCTCATCCGTTCTTAAAGTGGAGCTACGATGACTTGCTATATAGAACGCAGCCAAGCGTGTTTTCTACGGTCTCTGTACAGACCGGATGGGTTTGGTCCATTCTCTCCAGCGTTTCTTGCCATGCATGGGGGACAGGTTCAGATCAAAAAGTGCTCGTGAAGAGAGACGCGCACCGTACGTACGCCCAACACCGCGGGGATGAGACATTAGCGATATGTCCGGGAAGTTGGCCGTGCCGACGGTGCTCGATTCGGACGAAGAAGCAGAACAGTACCCGACTGTCTTTGTGTCCTGTATTTTTCTCCAGTATGTGAGGAAATAAATGCGATGCAGATGAGAATGACCAGCGTTGTGGGTCACTGCGTTTGTAAACACCGCCCTCTCTCATCTCGCTGATGGACAGAGAACATGACGCTACGTGAAGAAATCGTTCCCATGCTAGTTTCTACTGTCTCTCTCTCTCTCTCTCTCTCTCTCCGTGGTCTTACGAGGAGGACGACGTCGACGTGCCGCTGGACTTCTTCTGGTTCACTAAGTCCACGTAGAGTTCTGAGCGCAGGAATCGAGGGTACGAGTCTTTCTCCATCAGGCCGTATATCCTCCTCTGGGCCAGATCGAAACACGAGCGATCGATGTTCTGCAGGTTCTCTTTAGTGTGCTCTCTGGTGTACGAATCCAAGTTCACCTGCGGGACACACAACAGAACAGCATCAAGCATCAAGGTCCACAAACTCTACTTATTCGTATTTTTACAATATAGTGTTTGTAAAGTTCTGGTTTGATTTCAAAATGAACAAGTGACCAAAGTTTGACGCAAATGCAACGTTAAAGCATTTTAGAGGCTATTAAATAAAATACAGGCCAAAATATTATTTGAAAAACTTAAATTAGAAATGTTTAGAAAATTTGAAGTGTAAATAAAGCGAAATGGGCAATAAAGTTAAAAAGAAAAGAAAAAGAAAGTAAACAATATTAAAAATAAAATAAATTAATATAAATAAAATAAAAAAATTAAAATAGTAAAAGAAGAAATATAAAGAATATTATCATATAATACCCAAATTAATTAAAATATACTAAAAGTAACATAAAAATATAAATATATTTATAAAACTATATAAAATAATGTTTTTTTTTCTCATGATCTTCTTTTAAATAATACAGAAAATGTTTCTCTCTCTCTTGGTCTGAAAAAGCAGCAATTTGGACTTTGTCTCACAAATCAAATGTCTGACTACAGCAAACTAAAAACAGCTCGGCCTGAAATAAACTCGAGCTGCTGGAAAGAGCTGCTCATCTCATTCTGGATTTCCAAGCTGCTTTCCAAGTTTAAAAAAAAAAAAAGAAAGACTGAAAACACATGTGCCGGAGCGGCAGGAATTCATTTGTCAGGAATGATGTCATTTCCTCCGAATCTCATTAACACAAAGACTCTTTTACAGAGGAAACGGCAGCCCTGCGAGTCTGATGCCAAAGTATTTTAGTTTAAAAACTCAACGGCTCCATTCACAAGAGAGTTTTGTAATGATATTCAGTAAGAAGCTGATATCTGGGATGCGGATATGTATCTGGGATATTTGAGTAGCGCTCGCGTGATCTCTGCAGCGTGTCAAACCAGTCACACGCTCACCTCTTTACAGGACTGGATGGCGATGTATTCGGCAAAGATTTTCTTGGCTTTGGATGCCATCTTGGACTGAGATTTAATTTTCTTGTAATCCTCGCAGGCCAGCCAGAATTCCAGATTCTCTTCGCTGAACTCGGTGCGCAGGAAAGCTCTGAACGCGGCCAGTCCGTCTGATGGGGGAGAGAGGGGAAAAAGAGGCAGAGAAGGGGAAGATGTTATTGGAGGGATAAACAGAGGAAACCATGGTGACGGCAGCCTCCACCGAAGAGAAGCGCGCCAAACCTGAGTCATCGCATTAACATCACAACTCTCATTAATTCGAGTCCTCTGAGACTCCACCAAATTACATTTTCACAATAATTTCCTTTCATCTGCATTTCTTAATATAATTGCCCTCCTGATTCACTGGAGCGAGTCGAGCGGAGACGCAAAACCTGACGCTCGCTACGCGTGACGTCAGTGAGGAAGAATCTGCGGTGAAATGTGAGCACTGCAGTAAAATCACAACATGTGTGTTGACTTTTCGTTCACGATTCATTACATCTTTACGTCAACTGTAATGCCATCTGTTCTGTGCATAAACACAACTAGCATTTTAGCAAAACGTCAAGTTTCCGTTCACCCAAAAATGAAAATTCTTTCATCGTTCATCCTCATGTCAAGCCTGTATGACTTTCGTCCTTCTGCAGAACACAAGAGAAGATATTTTGAAGAACGTTGCTCAACCGATCAACACCATTGACTTCCATTGTATGAACACAAAACCGCTGACACATTTCTCAAAATATCCCTGTTGTGTGAAGAAAGAGCGAAGGGGGTGAATAAATGATGACAGAATGTATATTTTAGGCTGAACTATCCCTTTAAGAATATGATGAATTTGGTTACAAAGGCAGCCAGAAATAAAAAGGAAGGAAGCGTGGCCTCTTCCCACCCACCACACGAGCACCTTTCCGTTCCCAAGAGAGACCGCTGATAACACACATCACTTCAAGCAAACAAAAACCGCGATGCATCACTCGCCAACGTCACAAGATTTAAAGTTGAGCTGTTTAAGGTCAAAATATACGCGTGACCCCGGGGGGCTTTTCTCTGACTCCATACGCTTGGATTCATGAGCTTTCATTCACTGACCAACACCAGCAGGTCAAAACAAAAGCGCCACAATCTGTCTGCATTCTAGCGTTATCACGTCATTCATCACTCTTTATCATTCAGTCACATTTATAAAAAGTTGATGATATTCATGAAGACACAAACACATCTTACATTTGTGCACCAGCAGCTTGTCTAAGGATTCGCCCCATTTGATGGCTTCTTCAGGAGTGGGCCTGCAAATGAAAGCAGAGCGATTTTTCAGCAAGCCCATCTCTGTCAGGTTTCTCATTGTGTGACCCATCCGCACCGTCAGCTTCTCTCTCTGGAGTGTGTGTGAGTGTGTGAGTAAGCCTCTGTTGGACAGCCTCTTTTATACTCCCTGTGTGCAGAGGAGGGGGCGGAGCTGGGCTCCACCAATAGGATGGCGTGCCGGCCTTAAGCTCCGCCCCCACACCTTCTCTCTCTAAACTCAGCACTTCACAATTGCAGCTAGGTGAGACAACTTAGAAGTGATGTTTACTTGTCATTTAACGTTGTGCACACATACTTGATTATTGTGACTTATATTGTGATTATTGTTAGGAAAACATCTATACTATTAAAACACTACATGTATGCATAGCTAAATAAATATGTATGAACATTTATCACAACATCTGCTTAAAAGCAAACAATCAAACTGTAACATCATGTCTTTAATTGAAATATATATAATCTAATCGTTAATGCATCTGAAACAGACAGATCTTAAAAAGCTATTCTATGTGACGAAATAGAAAACAAAAGTAAGAAGTTTTGCACTTTATGACAGTTATTCAGACAAAAATTAAAATTCTTTCATCATTTCTTCATCCTTACGTCACGTCAAAGCACTATGAGTTTCGTTCTTCTTCAGAACATGACAGAAGATATTTTGAAGAATGTTGATAATCAAACAACCATTGACTGTATGAACACAAAACCACTGACACATTTCTCAAAATATCTTTTGTTGTATTTCACTGAAGAAAGACTCAAGTACAGGTTTACAAACACATGAGAGAAAAGAAATGATGACAGATCATTTTTTTGATTGCATCTCTTTGTGCTTTCACCCCGTATTATCAAAGTCATTCACATCTAAAAATGTTCACTTCCTTGTCTTGTGATTCTCAGTCTGTCTCTCGGTTTCATCCCACACACAGGCAGCAAGCCACCAGCTGGATCACGACCCAGGAACAGGCGGACATGACACACACACACACACACACACACACACTTACTTGGCAGACTTCATGGTTTTGTCGAGTTTGCCGGATGGGCTGCTTCCGGGAGACTCAGTCCTCCTCCTGAGGAATGCCAGCCGGTTCTTCATGTCTTTGGCCCTGGACAGAGAAACACACAAGAGAAAGAGTTCAGTCCCGCTGAAATCATCACAAAACAAACCCATAAATCAAACGCTGCATGTCATGTCACAAATCCAAATCACATCCACAGTGACCCAAAGTCCAAAAACATTCTGTACATTTCCTTCTCGATCAGCGGTTATCCAAGCTGCGGTGACGATTGAAGTTCCTCGTAGAGAAATGCGCTGCTCTCTTTCTCCTGCCGGTCCGGCGTCTGAGCGGATGAGTGAAGGGAGGGATGTGGTATTCTCCACACCATCGCTCCTCTCTTCAGGTGCCACCAGGGGCCCCAGAGGCGCTAACCCAGGGCCGATGTGCCCGTGGGACCGCCGGAGAGTACAGCTGCATCTCCAAATCTCCTGCCTCCAAAAATCTGACCGTTCACCCCCTGATCCACGTCTCACGAGATCCGCGGAGTCTCCAGACGCCCGTCCTCGCTCCGCCTGACCTCACGTGCCTTTTCCGGGAGATCAGACCTCACGCGGCACCCATTTCCGACCGTTAATTTCCACTGCGGCTCCTCTGCCCTCATCAGCTGCGTTTGGCCTCTCGTACCGCAGGCGCAAACTCATTACCGCACCATAAAAAGAAACTGGATCCCATTTTTGGTTCTCCCAGGCCACCGTTTCTAAATAAATCCATCTTCCCATTCTCTCACCGAGCGTTCCAAAAGGCCACGGGTTGAACCGGGGTCAGTTCTAGTGTGTGCTTCATGGGGGGAATATACCACTTAAAGACCAACAAAACTTGCATTTAAATTGCAGACTTATTTAGCATTTTTGTTGTTCCAAAATAAAGAAATAACACTAAAGAACATAACATAAAATTACAGTTAATTAAGAAAGAGAAGTTAGAACTTCTTATAGCGGTAAAATTATACAAATATCATAGCAGCATAAATCATTCATATTGGCAACCCTTCACGTTTGTCTGTGGGTTTTACAAATATTTACCCAATGAGCAAAGTTATTATAGTACCAAAGCCAAATCTAAAAAAATATTAAAACATTTCTTCTAATTAAAATCTAATAAAAAAAATTAAAAAATCGAACTAAATATTTTTGAAGAAACTACATTGAAATTCAATAAACAGTTAAATAAAATGACAAGAGCACTAGAAATATAAATAAAAAAGAATTTTCAAATTTCTATTTTTAAAAGTCTGACTAAATTTTCCACGGCCTCTTGTGTGAGTTTGTTACATCTGTGTCGGTCAGGAACAACCATAATGAAGTTTTGTGGATAATCATCAGAGGAGATTTTAAGAAGTATCGAAGGAAAGTGCGAAGGAAAGCGCAGGCGAGCGGGGACAGGACAGGAAAAGGAAGTCTGAGGTATTTATGACGCGTTGTCCTGAGGGCAGAATTCCCCTCCTCCTGCAGACCAGCCTCCAGACTGACCGAACACTGACTACATCAGCCAAAATACAACATTCCTCTCATACCCACGTTTTAAAACTGGCCACGGGGCCAAAATAGTGCCACGTCAATTTAACATTCATGTGTTGGGCGAGATGATGAAATGTTGGTCAGATGTGGTGTGGACGTCCAGAAACAACAGCTGCATGTCCATGCTGGAAACGTTTGTTTTTTTTTACCATGAAAAAGTATTTGATATAAAATATATAGAATCAAATGTTCTAATAATAGCCTGAATAGCCGACTTCTGTATGTTTTGAAACTATTTTGAAGCTCTTATCTAAAGGGGTAACGGCATCTGGTTTATATTTAGCTCCCTGATATCTGCCAAGAGTTATTAACATCTTTTATATTGGATTCTTTGGCAGCCGGAGAAAAATGCAATGAAACCTCCATGAGGTCTGCTGAGATAAGAGTTTCTGAAAGCTAAAGATAAACTCTCAGAATGAAGAATAAACCACAGACTTACAGATGGATTTCAAGTTTTCATCTGTGAGTTCTGAAAACACACGTCTAAGAAAGTAGGCCACATGGTAGGGGAAACAAAACATCCCAACATTTTCTTCTAAAGCTCTTGGCACAAACGCAGCATTAACGTTTATTTTTATCCTCCAGCGAGGAATCTGGACCGAGGATCGTACACGTCAGAAGAAAGATTCGAATCAGTTTATGAGTGCTGGGAAATATTTGTGAATGTAATGAAATGGTTTATTGTTCCATCAATCTCGTGAGTTGTGTCACACTGATGAAAATAACACGACTGAAAACTATAAGATGAAATGCAGACAAAACTGATCTAACAACAGTTCTGCAGACACACAAGTTTGTCCTCAAGCAGATGCCATAAGACTGTTGAAATCTAAAGGTTTAGTCTGCCACTCAAAGTCAATGTCTCCACCTGCTGGACAGCATCATGATTGTGTGTGTGTGTGTGTGTGTGTGTGTGTGTGTGTGTGTGTGTGTGTGTGCGTGTGCGTGCCATATTTCCTCTGGGAATGCGTGGAGTAGTGATATTGATGTCAATATCTACAAAGAATCTTGCATACACATCCCTGCTGTTACGGTAAATGTTATTCCTGTTGAATAACCTCCAACCACCTCTCAACAATCCAACAACCTTTCATGAACCAATGAATTCCCTTCCTACATTATCGAGTCTCATCCGGCATCTTATCGCCCAGAACTAAGACACATTACAGTAAAATGGGTTTGAACATCTCCCTCAGCAAATACTCTTTAAACATTTGTAAGAGCAGCTAGAAAACATCCGGAAAACCAAATGAAAATCTACTGCAGTAATACAGGGGTTTTCTAACCCAACACTTGCAAATTCTCTGTCTAGTCTCAATTCATTTGGCAACATTCTCAAAAAAAACTTTGTATTCGAATATTTTGTATATAATATTTATAGTCAATGGTTTCATGTTTGGTTCAAAACTTAAAACCATTTAAAAAAGAATTCAATTCAATGTTTTGCTACAAAAAAATACAAATATTACAGAAGACAAACAGAAACGTGATCAGCCGGTCAATTCACAAGACCCTCTGGATTTTGGAGACAGACCACTATTATAGAAACATCCATAAGCACATGTGTGATCTCCAGAAGCCGTGTGAAAGTTCAGTCAAGTTTTCTCAGCTCAGCGTTTGAATCCATCACGCCTCAGCGCCGGTGCGGACCCCTCACTTAAAGAGCTAATGATGGAGCAGAAACATCTGCTCGTGTCTCCTCGCGGCTCAGGCCTGTAATCTCCCGCCCTCGCTGGATCTTATCACATTAAGATGCTCCGATCCCGACAACAGACGCGTCCTGAGAGATAGAGGCGGAGAGGAGATGCTCGCAAGCTACAATTATCTCAAGGCTTTGCCAATTCCCGCTCTGCACGCCTCACATTACTGCCCATAATAGAGTTCAGCACTATTCCAGGCTGTGAAACCAGGACGCCTGCAGTGGGAAACACATTTCTAACGTGACCACCTATGCAACGACCTGCACTGGGAGCTGTTCCAGGTTCACATCCCGACAGGAGAACCATCTCAAAAGCACTGCGTTTTTGCACTGGGACATTGACTTCATAATGCTTGACGTTACCTTAAAAAGTCTGAAGTGTTCAGATGGCGTGTAGTTCTGTGTGTTTGCATGAATCTGCTCGTGTATGAACATTTAAGTTATGAAGCATCACCAATGAAATAAATATACAGTGTCTAATATTGCAACCTAAAAAAGCGTATGTATTGTTTATTATGAGTTAAACACATTTATCCTCGACACACACTTCTCATTCAATTCAATGTCATTTCTATAGCGTTTTTCACAAGTTTGCATTGTTGCAAAGCAGCTTTACAGAAAGAATATTTTAGCAGCAGTACTGATAAAAACACATAAATCAGGTGAAAAAAATGAATGACACGTATAACACAATATATTTACATAAAATAAAGACAACACATCAATTAATACCAGAATTGTTTTTGCATTACAATAATGAGAATAAGATTTCTTCAACAAAGAAATGTGCCTTGCAGTCGTTCGGTTACGCGCATGCACATTTCTTTAATGGTTTAAAAAATGATTTGCATGGTTTCAGTAAAATGAAAATTGGTTTGTTTTAGGTAAAATGAATGTCACAAGCAAAATCTGCGCACGTTTTCTCAAGATCAACTTCTTTGCTTTACAGAGCAAAATCACCACTGAAATCTGCTAACAGAAACAACACACGCGCACAGATTTCAACACAACTCCTGAAAGTCAACAGTTTGTTTCTCCAAACATTAAAATGCAGAAGATGAAACAGCGACGGTCCCTGTCCCGTACAAACCTCGAGAGATCTGAGGTCTATTTCTGTCTTTTCTAAACTCAAGTCTGTCTTTCTATTTTCACCTCCCTCTGTCCCTCATCTCATTACTGAGAGAAATCTCACAGCAGCACAGGAGAACATCTCATTCTTACCTTTCCAGGTACTTCTCAGAGAAATCCACCATTGTGTGTAACATGAGTGTGTGTCTGTGTGTGCGTGTGTGTGTGTGTGTGTGTGTGTGAGGGCTCAGGACAGACACGTTCCTCTAACCGCAGGGAAAACTCTCCGATGCTTTTTATAGCACATGGACGCAGGGAGGCGGAACTAGCGTCGGCCAATCACAGGACAGATATACTGTACACTGTTGTGTGAATGTGTTTACATTTCACATACAGTCTTATTATACTTTTAACACGTCTGTCCGTCTCTCCATCGGTGCGTCTGTTGTTTTCAGTTGTTATAAACTCTTTCAGATCTCCAGCTGGTGATGTTAGAGGAGTGCTGGTGTCTGTTTTCTGTCTAGTCTGCTGTCATAAAGCAGGTGTCATCTGTGTATAACAGCACAACAGCTTTGAGATCAAAACAGGGAAACATCACAACTGCTTTTGCATCTACACACAGTCGCTGTGAAATCAAAGCTGATCATTCTTCTTATCAGTATAAACAATTCATCCATGCGTGGGTCATTATTTTGTTCAAATTCATGTGTCCTCGAAACTTTTCCGTCATCTTTTCACGCAATGACGTATGTCTCTGCACAAATATATTGGAAATATATTAACGGCCTAATGGCCAGTCTTTCAAATTGCAACAATACAAGCCGTGCCCTGTGTTTTTCTCATTCTAGAAGCTATTACACTCAGATATACGTCACAATTTGGAAGAAAACACCAGCACAACTTCTGTTTCATGCTGGCTTTATATTAAGATGAATGCAGTTCTCAAAACGAGAACATAAAAGCACTTTAATGATTCTGTAGGTAATGTAAAATATATATAATGCTGCAATGAGAGTCTAACAACAGTGTATTGAGCAAATGGTTGTCATTATGTCCCGTTCAATTAAAAAGAATAAACTGTGAATTGTCCTCATTTATCTGAAGTTATTCACCACTGAACATTTAAAACAGTCGGGAGGAGATTTAGATCAAAGAGCTGAATACTCTAAACCCTGAATAAAATCTGCTGTGTTCTTTGTTAAAGAGCTATTACACTTTTGAAAAAATTCGGATCATAACCTGTAGGTATGTTTTCTGAGATTTAAACGGTGTAATAAATTCTCAGATTCCTTATCACTGTGGAGATTATGATATTAAAGAAACAGGGTGAAAAGAGGAGATGCAGTAACGTTTTTAAAACTTCAAAACATGTAAATGTATTCCAGCAGACCCTAAAAATAAAATGAGCTTGCATAATAGACTCTCAGATTCCCAGAGGAACATGTTATTGCTCAGTGGTTGCTCTGGAGGTGTCAAATGAATGATAATATTAAATAAATGTGATGAGAAATGTTTGATCTCCAACAATCTCATTGGTGTCTAGGAGAAATAATTGAGATATTAAAGAGAGAGCTGCTGTAATACTGTTACACATCTCTGTTCCCTGTTATTCCGGCTCTTGTGTGATGCACAGAAACAAGGTCAGAAGGAAAAAAGCGTCGACAGTAAATCACCACACCGCTGGGATTCATTTGTAGGTGTAAATGTAAGAAGGTGTGTAATTCACTTTAAAGGTCTCCTGCCACAGGAATGTTGTAAAACGTCTTAATAGGGTTTTTCAAAAGTTTCTTCTTCAGAACACAACAGAAGATATTTTGAAGAATGTTGACAATCAAACAACACTGAACTCCATTGACTTCCATTGTATGAACACAAGTGTTTCACTGAAGAAAGACATTTACAAACACATGAAGAGAATAAATGATGACAGAATGACAAAAAGAAAATTTTTGGGTGAACTATCACTTTAATGAAATGAATACCTGCCATATCTTTAAAGAACTTCATTTGAATCTATCTACTACTTTAAGACAATTATGTCTGTGATATAGTAAATATAATAAAGATTTATTGGCTCCTTGTTATTTGTGAGGGGCTGTATGTTTGTTTTTAAAATAGCCCTTATAAGTCTAGATATTCCATTAATCCAAACCTCAGATGTACAAACAAAATACTTCAACAAATCCCAAAGGCCGTTGTACCCTCTCTCTCTCTCTCTCTCTCTCTCTCTCTCTCTCTCTCTCGCTCTCTCTCGCTCTCTCTCGCTCTCTCTCTCTCTCGCTCTCGCTCTCGCTCTCTCTCTCTCTCTCCTCTCTCTCTCGAGATCTCTCTTCGCTCTCTCTCTTCTCTTCTCTCTCTCTCTCTATCTCTCTCTCTCTCTCTCTCTTCTCTCTCTCTCGCTCTCTCTCGCTCTCTCTCGCTTCTCGCTCTCTCTCTCTCTCTCGCTTCTCGCTCTCTCTCGCTCTCTCTCTCTCTCTCTCTCGCTCTCTCTCGCTCTCTCTCTCTCTCTCTCTCGCTCTCTCTCGCTCTCTCATGCTCTCTCTCTCTCTCCTCTCTCTCTCTCTCGCTCTCTCTCTCTCGCTCTCTCGTGCTCTCTCGCTCTCTCTCTCTCTGTGAGTCTAATGATAGCTCAGCTATACAGATTTCCTTTTACAGTATAAAATAATGAAATAACATCCTGACATTGTGTGATCCCCGCTGACCTTTTACAAATCGCTGCACTACACTCGAGAGGATATTTTCCAATCTTTTCCGACCTTTTCCTAATATTCAGCTAAGCATTGTATCCGAATTTAGCAATGAGATGCACATGCACGTTGTATGATTCGTTATATCTACAAAAGGAGTAAACAACTTATCTCGAAAATAAATATACAGAGCCAGAGTTGTACTTACAAGAAATGTCGAGCTATTGCTTTAAATACACCCCAGAAATCTGTCACACAACATCACAACCTCACACCGGCTGTGTGCACGCTTAACAAAAGGAAAAGCAGTCCGAGGTGATGCTGAAAAGCCAAACCTCTGTCCTGAATGAAAACAATGAACAAACGAAACTGAATCTAATGGGAATTGAAGAAAATGAAGGGAAATGGAGGAAACAGAAGCAATGTTTGAAAAATACCTCCAACAAACCGGTTTCTATCCAGAGGATAAATCCAGCTGTGACCGCACACCTGTGGCCGCACATCGGTGCAATATAGACACACTAATAAAATAATTTATCTGAAGCACCTTCAGATGTGTTCAGATAAATCCTCTGTATCATTACTGTTATAATGTCATATGGATACTAGAATGATTATTTTAATGTTATTGGTGTGAACAAGGCCTCGAAATCAGAGGGAAGGAAGCTATATTAACACATTTTGGTATCTTTGTGAGGACGTTATTGTGAGGAGGTATCAATGAAATTCGACAATTATTTTCGCAGTGCATTCTGGGACTGCTACAAAAAACACAAAACATAAGAAGCTCTAAACTGTAGACAGCACACTAGAGAGTTTACAACAGGTACACATGCTATCCGTCAACCGTCTTCATCTTCACAAAACAATTGTAAATCTGACAGATTACTTGTCTCTACATGTGCTGCTTTGCATCGGTCTCTTATTCTAAACGTACACATCATGATGAGATTTAACATCTCCAACATGAAACCAAACATATGAGGTCAATGGCACAACTATTCTTACCCTTTTAACAACACCCTTCAATACTTTGTTTGAAATAATTCATACTTTATGAAGGTTAAGCAGATAACTAAAGATCAAGTGCTTTTTGTAAAGAAATTTCCCAATACTAGGTAACATTCTTAAATTTTGCAGATGAAAATGTAAAACACCCAGAAGGAACTCACAGGTTTTTGGATTTCTTCTTCTTGGTGCCGTCAGGAGCGACGTTACAGCTGCACTCGGAGGCGCCGCTCAGCTGAGGAGAGAGAGACATGGAGACAGTCGGCATCATTCACGGAGAAACACAAACCGCATCAAGAAACTGAGAATTTGAGTTCCAAAAGCAGCTAAAGTTAATCCTTACCGCCCAGTACAAGCCATGGACATTCACAGAGAGTGTGTCTGTGTGTGACTGTAATCCAGCGAGTGTGTGAGATTGTGTTTGTGAGATTGGCCTCCAGCTATGCGGAGGATTAAAACACGGGGCTCAGACCGTGGAGTCACATTACACTTCCTGCCCTCACAGGGGTATAATGTGGGTGGGTGGGGGGTTTCAGTGTGTGTGTGTGTGTGTGTGTGTGCGCTAAACTGCAGAAGAATGACCCATTGTGTTATAAGTGTGTACGCCCCGTCTTGACCTGTTGTGCGGCCGTGGCCATACATGGTGTAGACGTCTCACGTTGAGACTGGACAATAAACAGCTTTTCTTGGCCGTCTCAGTTATAAAAATATTTCCTCATACTGTATTTCATGTTTTGTATAAAGCCCGAGCTCCCTAGGGATTCATGACACTGCAGAAAATCAGGCCGGATGGTGTAAACATCGTTCTGACATTAGTGTGAAAAACCAGGAGAAACCGTAAGCGGGGATGACACAGAGGTCAGGTTACTGAAGAAAGAAAACATTTAGGAAGAACAAGAACAGTTTGGGAGGAGCCTGATCATTGGGACCTGTCAATCATCTCACAAGCATATAAACAGCCCAACCTTCAACCATTCGAATGTTGTATTGAAATCTCAACACAGGTGATGTGGAGCTACACGAAGAGATGTTTGTGTTGGCATTTGAGTGTGTTTGTTTGACCAGCGTCTGTATGAGACTGTAAATATTTCCTCTCGCTTCATGGGAATCATCCAAAACACATGAGAAGATAAACAGTGCCAGTGTTCAACACACGTGATATTAATGAACATACAGTAATGCTTCTTCATTTCAGTCTGATCTCAGATCTGTTCTCTGAGAAAGATGACTGTATGGATTTGTTTTGGGGGGGGTCGCTCTGAACACACATCCACCTCATATAAAACACCAATAAACTACCCCAACATGTATTATATTTTCTATATGGTTAGTCACAGTAAAGTTTATGTACAGTATAGATTTGTTATTTTATTTTAATTCATTTGTTCTTTTAGTTGTAATAATAATTAGGGATACACCGATACCTCATGTGACATAACTGACTGAAATAAATGTTTTGCCTTTACATTACTAACGCCTTATCAGTTGATCTTTAGAAACACACTGATGCTTTAATTCCCTATAAACGCTTGTGTTTGTGTGTTAACAAGTTTTCCTGCTGGTAGCACAGATTTCTGTTAAAGCTTCCGGTCTGTGTAATGTCATCCGGTGATGAAGGATGTTTGTGGTGCATGGCTCACCATCCTGTAGACTTCCTCTCTCAACACACCATATGGGTCAAATTCCCTTTAAAGATGATGCTCGGCCGTGATATCAACGCACATCGTTTTAAAGACGTTTGTCTTGACTCGGGTCTTCACTGGCCTGTGAAAATGACTGTAAAAAGATACATTTAACTGTAATATTGAAACGTGATAACATTACAGTTAAATAATTTTTTAAGAGATTGAAGTTTGTGCGGTCACAAAGTGAAATCAAAGTACAGCTCTTGACATCCGTCATGGCAGTGCCAAGCAGACCTTCTTGGTAGTAAGAAGTTTTGAAACCGTGACGTGCAACTTACGGTAACTGTCCGTTACACAGGGGGTTTAACTCATTTACTAACATCATCACTGCCTCACTGACTCGCTGTACATTATACAGTGACCCAAAGCATATGCTGCGGTCTCTGTCAAAACAGCCATACTGGCACCGGCTCTGCTATAGCAACCACAGCAGCTGCACAACACACCGCAACAAACCCTGCGACGAGACATTTAACATCACACACATGCGCTGAGACCGCTTCTACAACAGCATCTTAAAGGAACAGAGTTAACAATTCTCTTATCCGAAGGGACTCATCACAGTGACATTATTTCAGTATGTGCCAAGCCATGACCTCTGTGCTGCTAACACAATGATCTACTGTCCTCATACTCACATATGTTAAAAAAATGATTATTTCTGCAATATAAATATAATCCATCATTGTTTTATAGTTTCCCCATGTATGATCAACCGGAGGAAAATGTTATTGCTCAGATTTCTTATTTAGGTATCAATTTATTCTCAGATTGATCTCCTAAAATTGCAGATGAGAGTGTAATTGTTTAAGCACATGAAGAGTCTGGAGGTGTAAGTGAAAGTAGATTGTGAAGGTAAAATAATCTGGATTTGAGTAAATATGATGAGAAATGATATATAAATTCATATCGAGATCTTCAATAATATTGACTTTCGAGACAAATCTGAGCTCAGTTTGAGACATTGTTGACATCTCTTCTGAAACGCAAACATTTGTGAGATCTCTGACTCTTTCTCAGGAGAAATATCCGAGACGCCGATTGAGCAAACGTTTCCATTCACTCTCCATTTAATGTCAATGAGAAATAATTGAGATTTCTCAAATAATTGAGAAAGAGACTTAATTTTTGTTTTCCAATATCATTATAATGATGGATTGAAGTGCTTTTACCGGCAAACTGCAAAGAGCCACAAATCTTCCTGCTCATTCAACCACATTACACAACACCTCTGCTTCAACACACACGCATACACACACTTCCAGTAACTCCTAAAAGCTTTACTGGTGGTAAATGATGGTCAAATTTAATGTAGCACTCTTAGAGACAAACATTAGCAACGGTGACATAAATAAGACACATCCGACATCATCCTCTCGCATCAGTACACGATGCGCTGTAAACAAGCGCATACTTGACTCAGACATGCAGGACGTGTGCTGCTCTTCAGTTTCATTGTGCTGTGTGACGGTACATCACAACACTCTCTGTGTTTGCTCATTAAAGTCAATATTTATTCATTACGCATCCAGGCAGTCTAAACTGGACGGTACAGTGACCCGCAGCCGAGTGACCCCTTTGACCTTTTGTCCAAATCTGCAACGTATATATCCCAGCGGTACTGTACGATGTACATTAAACACATAACAACATAAATATTTCCTTAAGAATATTAAAGTTAAGACTACTTTGAATTCCTCAAAAAGTTTTTAAAATGTTTTTCCTCAAGTTTATTTTGAAAAAACTTTCTAAAACCTTTTTAAAATTCTCTCTCTCTAAAAAACTTTTTACACTTTATCTTCTGTGCATTCTCAAGAACATTTTAGTGAATCCAGCTCATCTTATTCTTAAATGAGATTGTTTAGAGAAACAACATCACCCCTCCTCGATGTGACTGCCGTTCTCATTCATGATGACCGTAGAAATGTTTTTGGATGAGTTATATGCTGAGACCTTTGAGTCAGAAGTTTGTAAACTTTGATTGTTGATGTGTTTGTGTTCAGTACACCTGGACTTCAGCCTCCAGAGTTTTATTGACATCTCTCAGATTCTCTGGACCGTGTTAACAGGTAAATTATATTTTTTTAAAAGGAAAAGGAGCGCTTCATCTAAACCGGAGCTGTTAAAGATGCTGTCTGTAAACAGATGTGAGGAGCACATTCACTCATACAGTATTTATCTCTCATTAAGAGACGACCTAACATCCGTGAGGAGATGACGCCGATCCTTCAGATGATGTCAAAACATTTTTTGTGTAACATAATTGCTTTAATAGCTCCTTAAATGCAAACTCGACAACTGCATCTTCAGATTGCTTAAATCAGCCCTGATATAAAGAAATAAAATTGATTTCAATAACAATGTTTAAAACATAGAAAAGTGTAAAAGTGCTTTTTTTTAGTGCTGTATACTGTATATATTCGTCCACAAACTGAATATTTTGCCTGTCTGTTTATTATTTGTCTTGACGAAGATGGATGTGATCTCTGCTGAATTCTGTCTGCAGGTGCTGGCGGTGATGTGTGATATATCTACATCTTCAACCAATTTTATGTCTATATATATATATATATATATATATATATATATATATATATAAATCTTTTAGACAGGACGACTGCTGTGTGAACGTGTGACGTGACGTCTTTCTTTGAAATTCTGGACCTGGTTGACAGGTTTTCTGTTCATTCCGGACAATGAATTAAGGGAACTTTTTTGTCCTTTTAAACCTGTATGACTTTCTTGCTCATACAGAAGATAGATTGAAGATCTGATCTTTAACACTCCATAATGGCTTTAACAAAAGCACCACAATAGTCCATACAACTTACAATACATGAGTCTTCTGGCCACCTGTCCAGAGAGTAGTATACTAAAGTATTTACTATAGTAATACTCAAAACCCTATCATATCTTGGAATTCTACTACTAAAGAGTAAAAAGTATATAATACATTATTTTTTCAAGTCATATGCACAGGCTGTTTATAAACCGCATCTCTGATGGAATGAATCATGTTTTGACAGTCAGGATATGGATGTAAAGGGCATGACTTTATCCAGTGATGTTTTATGTGATGGACGGTGCACACAGACGTCAGCACAGAGCTGCATCTCTCCATGACATCACCACACACGCCAGAGCAACACACGAACTTAAACCAATTTGACTTCACTTTAAAATCACATCAAACTGAAAAAATGTAAAGAGACGTAATGCACGCATAGAATAAGAAATGCTCACATAAAAAATACAGTATTTATTGTAGAAAGCAATAGTAGATAGATTGATACTAGTGTCTGTGAAACTTACTATAGTACAGTACAGCATAGTTTACTATTTCATGGAATGAATATTATATAAGGATGAGTGCAGTGTACATAATATAAGATATTTGTATAATGATTTTGGGATGAGATGTTTTTTTATAGGACAGCCCTATAAAAGTAAAGGAAAATAGGTAACACAAACAGACGGGAGTCTTTATAAGCAATGCTGGCACAGGCCGATCTGTTAGTATTAAACTTATTGGCCCGAGTGCTCTTCACTTCAATCATGATGCTTTCTACATCAATCCAGCTCAACTGTTTGTAACCCACAGCAACAATGTGTGTCTGCATCAGATCAGAGGGGTTAAAGGGGCAGTTCACCCAAAATTGGAAATTCTGTCATCATTTATTAGCAGAACAAATGACATTTATATAGGTTTGAAACAATCTGAGGGTAAGTAAATAACAACAGAATTTTCATTTGTGGGTGAACTGTCCCTTTAAGGGAGCACAGATAATCATCACAGATGGATCACGCACGAGTGTTGCTTATATACTGCAAATAAATCTTTGTCTTGTTTTCTATACACAAAGATTTGTTTTGTCTCCACTATTCTGGACTGGTTGATGAATACAGCTTTCCTGTAGCTCAGTGGTTAGATCATGGCGCTAGCAATGCCAAGGTCATGGGTTTGATCCCAAGGATTCGCACATATCCAGAAACAAAGGTATAGTATAATGCAATGTAAGTGGATAAAAGCGTCTGCCAAATGCGTAAATGTACTTTACAGCTAACAGAATTTTGTGATGTTTTTTCTTAAAACAAGAAAACGCAGCATTTGTTTAATCATTGTGAATAAAAATGTCCTGAGCTACGAAAGAGAAACAATTCTCCTCTGGGTCATCACTTCAAGGTTTTGCTAATCTTGCATATAAATCAGAAGAGCAAACTCTGTGCGTCTGCGCAGGTTTACGCATCAAACACTAAAGCAAAGGATGAGAAATAAAAGGAGGTGAACTGCTTTCACGCTGGCTTTCAGGAGGAATGTGCTTTGATTTACAGTCAAGTGAAATAATGGAGGCCTCCAGCTGTAGAAAACTAGAACCTATGACGTAAAATCAGCCCGAGAATCTGCCAAGATCAACACACACACACACACACACACACACACACACACACACGGGTCCTGCACATTCCTTCCACCATGAGCACCATGCCATTTAAGGGAACACACACACACACATGCTGAAAATCTTCGTTTTTACAAGAAAAAATTCCTCACTAAACATGTGTTTGTACTGTATATAAATTTTAACTTTGATAAACTCAGATACACAACACACAGACCACAGAGATCAGTCCACACATGCAGTGTTCTTAAAATAGCTGGTTGTAGATGTTGGTTTGAGTTCAAGCGCTCGGGTAAATGCTTTAGATATTGAGTGAATGTGGCCGGAGAGTGAAATAAACACACACACACACTGCCACCTAGTCGACAAATACTGGCTGTGCGCCTTACTGACAGGTCACATGATATAAATAAACATCACAGTCAAAATGATATACACAATAATGAATGTTAAAATACTAGCAACGTGTTACTATCACAATATAATATGTGCGTAACATGGACGTCTGTTAGTTAAGGCACTTCAAAAGGGTTCAAAAGCAAAAATGCAAAGCTGGTGTTTCTGTTAAAGCACTTGCATGAATTATTTAGTAAATAAACATTTAGCAGTTCTTTTTTGAAGATGGTGAACCACATCACTTTTACAGAAAAATTGTGCAGCAACTCAGGGGGATTTTACACAACACTGTTTTACTGTTACTAAAAACCTTTTAATGTAGTTTGGTCATTCATTTAACCAACAACACCATTTTGGGGGCCTGAAAATGCAAACTTTTGAAATTTTGTAAACAATATCATTCATATCGAGTACTTATTGAATCCTTATTCATGTACAATGTACTGAACCATAATGTAAACAGAAACTATTTAGCTGCAGGGTGATCTTGTTTGTTTGTAGCGTGTCCAGCTGAATTGATGTCATTTGTTGAGACATCTAGCAGAGACGTGACAGTCTGTCTGAGCTTCAGGTGACATGAAACATCAACTCGGCATATTTCACAAGCACTTATAGCCACAAACACTGCTTTCGTAGTGTTTCTCAGTACAGAAGAAAAACACTGTTTTTCGTCTTTTTTTTTTTTTGAAGAAAACATACCAATTTGCCTCTCAATTAAGTGTTTCTTGATTTAGTTTTTATATCTTAGCAAAAGGGTTGTTTTATGTGTGTATTTTAATTGTGATATTCTTGTGTATTTGATTTCTTTAGCTAACTTAGCTAATCTTCTGCCAAAGATCCAAGATAAAAGGGATGAACCAATTTTGTATTGAGTGGGAAAATCGGGCTTCAGTTCTGACATTTTCTCCTTTTTCTAATGATTTTTCTCTTAGAAGCAGATGTCAGCAAAGCCAATGTATCAGTGTAAATATCACATGAGAGCTATCAGACCCCTGCTGATCAATGCTGAAACTACAGACTATGATGACACGCTTTCATCTTTTACATTTTTAAGATTTTAAGGTATTGAAAGGTCAAATAAACACATCATTTTACAAAGTTGAACTTTAAACAGTCAAACAAATGAAAGCTCTTGACTGTACAGTATACTTGTTTTTATTTACACATATGTTCACTTATAATTTAAACTAGGGGGTGTAATGACATGCTTATCTTACGATTATATACAACATGTGATACTGGGTTCACTATTATATTATATATTTATTTTATTTTATTTTGTAAATGTATACAAATAAAGAAAGAAATTTATTAAACTAAACCATAAGAGAGAACGTCTTATGGCAATAAAAGCACCAAAAACAAATAAAAAAACATGTTGAAACAGGTCATGTGTTGGCAGCTCAACCAATAGCAGACGCCATATCATGAAATAATTTTGCATGAATCACGATCAATAAATTTGTGAAGATTTTTCTTTTAATTTAACATTTGGAAGATAACTTTGCAAATGGTAATATATATATTTCTAAATAAAATGGATCTTACACTAAATATTTTTTATATAATAATAAGAGTAAGAATAATAAGCAAATGTCATTTTTAATCATTTAAAATTTAAATTTAAAAGCGACCATCAAAACCCAATGAAATTTTTATTAATGACTGATGTCACTTACTTTGCGGCCGGAGAACAGCATATACAGCTGATGCATGGATCCTCCGTTCTTTGTCAGCTCTTTCTTCAAGGTCTTGGGTGACAGAAGCGTACCTGCCGCCTCCATACAGTTGATGCCGTTGTCAGAGGTGAAGCAGGTGGTGCGGGGGTCCTGCAGCAGACTGCCCTCGCTGTGCGTACGTCTGCGCAGTGAATTCTGCACGCTGAGGCCGCCCGCGTGTTTCTCGCAGGACGTGGCCTCCACCATGCTCCTCCGCTTCCCGCTGTCCCGCCGGTCCAGAAAGTTATCATCGCTATCTTCCTCCTCCTCATCATCCTCCTCGTCTTCATCATCGTCCTCGTACTCTTCATCGGTACCGGGGGTGGAGAGGCCGTCGGCACTGAAGGAGCGATCCAAGCGTAACTCGGGGATGACGAAGGACGAGGAGGATGATGAAGGAGGGGCGTTTGCGTCGGCCGCCTCCGAAGCGTTTTCCTCATCCTCCACAGCATGCACCTGCAGAAACTCTCGTTGTTCTTCAGCGGTCTTCCTCTCCTCGCTTTCGTCTCGCTTCTCACTCCGTTTCTCATTCATGTTGACCTCCGTACCTTTCTGATCTTCTCCATCTCGGGAGACTGGAGGTGTTGGTGGAATCTCCTCCGGCGGGGTGAGATCGCTGAGCTGTGCGCTGCAGGAGGCCGGGGCGTCTGATGGGTCATCATCAGGGGTCGAGCGCTGGCCCTCGAGGTCACGTGGCTCATCCTGCTTGGGTTCAGACATCTGAAGAAAGCACAACTCGGTGTTAGAACACGTCTCAAAGATTTATGTATACAAATGACAGGGAATTTTGTCCAGTGAGTGCACAACACAAAACTGCAAAAATGCAACAAATGAAAACCAATATGTTACAATGTAAGCGTATGTAACTCATACTTTCATTTTCTTCACGTTTGATATTTTTAAACCTGAAACCCCTCAGAGCTCAGATGTCTTCTGTGCCTCTGCGTTCTGTAACAACCTCTCGTTCATCCTAAAAATACCACGGGCCAGATAAGAGCTTCATTCTTACATTGCCGCTCTATTTATTCATGGCAGAGAACTAAAATATTACATATCATGTGAGCGGGGCTTCTATGAATCCTATCTTGTGACTTCTTGGTGATCCAATAACCTTTAAAAAACCAACCGCATGGGCCGAGAGAAACTGATCTGCTCGCAGCAATCTCACAGAAACAGTTTACATGAGGATTGCCGTATTGTACGAGAAAATGTATCCTCCAGAAAAGAATACGGAGTAACTAGATCTTCACAATTCCCGCAGACGATACGTGGAAAAAGCTTGGCAGAGTTAACACACGGAGGGTCGGTTTAAATTCCCAAACACGAGCAGCACTGACAGTAATTCTGGCTTCATCAAACACCACTAATGATGTAATGGATAAATGTGCGGTGTTACTTCACATTAGGTGTTTGTACGATCTTTAAACAGGAAATTCTCTCATCTATTATTCATTCACAGCACATAATGACTGGAAATTCATCCCGTATGCAGAATATCTGAGCATAGTACTGCATTTGCTCACGTTTGTGTGTTCGTGAAGTGTATTTCTATGTGAAAGTCTGACTGAAAGACAAATTCATCCATCACTTGCTTATTTACCTTTTATTCATTTAGAAGAAGCTGTTGTTCAGGGTGACATACAAATGAGAAACATCACAAACAATTTATCAGACAAGAGCAACATCACTGCCACAATGCTGAACCTCAAGAGTAAACCGAGTCAGAACACAGAGGAAAGAAAATAATTGTCTTTTTATAAATAGATTTGTTTATAGGAAGTGCTTCGGTTATAGCTGTGATCTTACATCAACTTTCTTCAAAATAACATATAGACTTGAAACAGAGTAGACTTACACAAAACAATGACCTAGAATACCTCTGAAAATGACTCACATCTGTACTCTACAACGTATTACATAAGATGTCAGTGTATCGAGCAGGCAGGTGCATGTGAGAGAGAATATGACAAATGCAAATATTTTCACGTTTTTAATAGACTGCTGGATTTGAGTAAAAGCTAATGCCATCTAAAGTGAACTGGATGGATGATGAAACCTTTCAAGAACACAGTTTTCATGACCATTACACAGCAAAACATTCTTGTTTAATACAGATATATTATTTCAAGTGTTGAATAAAGGAAAGGAAGCAATAGAGAAACTGAGGTCACCGAGAACAGGATGAAACCAATGTTTGGTTTAATATGACAGTGCTTCATCAGAAAGGCTTTTATAGAATATAATACATCATTCATCACTTCCTCTTTCTGCTCTAAACACCATTAAACAGCGTCTGCTTTCCCTTCACTTACATCTTGACTATTTCAGAAATACAGCTGCTTTGACATTTCTAATAAATTATTCTTTCAACAAGGTCGCTTTCCTCCAGTCCAAATCTCAGAGGGGTCACATGACCTCGATATGACCCCTGAAGTACATCGTGTTACAAAGTTACACAAGATTTCTCAAAGTAACCATTTATGTTAAAATTATGTTTGGTAAATAAACGCCTCGTATTGGATTGCACATCTCTGTCCAGTCAAGGTCATCACGCTCATCATCGATAATCATTTCTCTCCTAAAGGAACCAAGTGAAGCACATTGCTGCTCGACATTAATGTTGAACTGATTGATAAATCGATGTGATGCTGAAGTTAATAGGCTGTTGTCCCAGTGGGTCAGCGCTGGCAGAATGAGCGAGATCGGTGCAGAAGACGCAGCATCCGTCCAGCATGTGAAACCGTGGATTAAGTGTGTAACAGTACGGGCTGCGGGGGCAAACGCATCAGAGCGGACACACGCCGAGGCGACGTGCCTCGCAAACCAAAACGCCACTACATCACATCAGCTAACCCACTTACTAGACAAATGGGATAAAATAGACACACAAACACAAGTACATGTCTACACACAAACACACACCGTGATGAAGCATTCAGTGTGGAAAAAAATGCTAAATATCTCCATCATGATCTCAATTATATGACAAGTCAGGAATACATTACAGGGATAGTTTAGACAAAAAAAAGGAATTATTTTTTATTGTCATCCGTCAAACCTGTATGACGTTCTCTGACTGGAGATGTATTGATGATTTGCGATTTTAGTAAATCTATGTTGTTTTATGTATAATTTTGCTTTATACGTTTTTTCCATTTAAATTTTTGGCCATTGATGTAACTTATTAAAGGGGTCATATGATGCGATTTCGTGTTTTCCTATATAATGTGTCTTTTGAACAGTAAACTGCGTATAACACAATGTATTACACCAAAAAACTTGTTGCTGTCCTTCCAAAACCTCAGATGTCCAACTTTGTAGGGCCCTATGAAATAAGTTTTATTTTATAAATTTTCTGGATTCTGTGTTTACCATCTTTTACTGTACAAGTCATATATTTGTCTACATGAAAAAATACAGTAAACTACAGTATTCACTAATAATAATAATAATAATTCACTTGTTATGCTGATGACACTCAACTTCACCTCTCATTTCATCCAGACGATTCCACGCTAGCCACACGAGTCTCCGACTGCCTGGCTGACATCTCTTCTTGGATGAAAGATCATCACCTACAACTTAACCTGGCCAAGACTGAGCTTCTCGTCCTTCCTGCCACCCCGTCAGAACAGCCCCAGCTTACCATCCAACTTGGTCCATCTAAGATAACCCCATCGACTTCAGTCAGGAATCTTGGGGTAATCATGGATGATCAGCTGACTTTTAAGGATCACGTTACTAAAACAACTCGGTCATGCAGGTTTGCATTGTACAACATTAGAAAGATCAGACCGTTCTTAACAGAACATGCAACACAGCTTCTCGTCCAGGCACTTGTCATTTCTAGACTGGATTATTGTAATGCTCTTCTGGCCGGTCTCCCAGCCTGTGCCTTCAAACCTCTGCAAATGATCCAGAATGCTGCTGCACGCCTGGTCTTCAATGAGCCCAAGAGAGCACATGTCACACCTCTGCTCATCTCTCTACACTGGCTCCCAGTAGCGGCACGCATTAAGTTCAAGGCACTGGTGCTTGCTTACAGAACAGCCACTAACACAGCACCCATCTACCTCAACTCTCTCTGACAGACCTACATCCCCTCCAGAAGTCTGCGGTCTGAAAACAAGCGGCGCCTCATTGTTCCTTCACAGAGAGGCATGAGATCCATCTCAAGGACATTTTCTTTCTCCGTTCCCGGCTGGTGGAATGATCTTCCTGTTTCCATCAGGACTGCTGGATCAATTTCACAATTCAAAAAACAGCTGAAGACCCACCTCTTCCATGAGAACTTAACTGTTTAAAAAAAAAAATTAAAAAATTAAAAAAAAAATTTACCTCTATTTTTCCTTTTCTAATGTTCTCTATATACTTGCTTATACCATCTTGACGTTGTATTTGAAACCTTGTATTACTAGCACCTCTCGTGAATATTGCTTACTTAGACGAATCGCTTGCTGTTTTCCTCAATTGTAAGTCGCTTTGGATAAAAGCGTCTGCCAAATGAATAAATGTAAATGTAAATAAACTATATTAAAAAACCTACGGTGGACTTTTACCTTTTGTTTTCAGGTCAAGTAATATTTAAAAAAAAAAAAAAGTACCATTGTTTATTTTACTAGCACATTAACTTCCATTTACTAAAGTGAATAATATAAGTGAATAAGTGGTAGAATTAGGGTGAAGAGGTAAAATGGGGGTGTTACAACTTCAAATTCAAGTTAACCAGACTTTTATTTTGACGGGTCGTTGCAAAGGTTGTTTGACAGTAGCTTCAATGCAGTTGAAAGCGCTCTCTGGCTCGATCTAACCACTTTTAATATAGACACGCAAAGCAAGCAGAATATTTAAACCGCATCTGAATAATTCTAACGTTATTCATAGCACAATTCGCATTTTGTTGGCTGTTCAGCGCTACTTTCTGGTTAAGAAGTAATACATTTGCCAGATTCCGTGCCACTCGCGTTATACAGCAAATTGAGTTTTTATTCCTGGATTCCGTCCGAATTTTCTGCATCCCGGAAGACATAGGGCACTAAATTTGCTGTTTTTCAGGAAATGGAAAAAAACACTGTACTTTTTAAATGATCACATACAGTGTTGTCAAGTTGACAAGCACTTTTTAATACTTGTCAAACAAAACCCAGTTGCAAACATAAACGGTGAATAAAATCACAAAATATGAATGTACAAGGTTTCAGGAGGAAAACAGCGAATTGCTTAACTTTAAAAGAAAAAATGGAAATATAGGATGGTTTTATACTGTCATCTATATACAAATGACGCTTCTCGCGTGAGGCCCAACTCTCAACCGACTACATCTGTATAAAATTAGACGACATTTCTAGAAAGCATGTGTTTGTCACAATATTGAATTCTAATATTGTCTCATCCACAAGTGATCCAGTACATGCATTTCTGACATAATAAGGTCATGCAGAGGTTAATATAATGATGCAGTTTTCTGAACGGCAGATGCGAAGCTATGATGCAATAACATGCTGTGTAGGCAGCTCATTAGATTTCAGAACAAAGCTTGTGATTTTGGTCATCTCAGTATCTGATGTCTCAATATTCATAAAGAAACTCTGTGGTTGCGCTAGACTCTTTTATTATCCGTCATTTTGACGGACAGGCTCGTAAAAAACGACCCGTATGGTGCAAAGTGGCGGTGTTTAGCATGTTCGTGACGTCATCACGCTGTACTTCAATTTACTCTCTGAACTTACTGTATTTTAATACAACTGAATGCCCAATAAAGCCGTTGTTGTTCATTAATTTATATATTTAATGTTTCTGTTGTCAGACATAAAATAATAATTACAGACAAATGTTTATATGTCCTGTAAAAGGTGTTTTGTACTCACAAGTAAACTGCGGTTTGGTCATGTGCTGCTTCTGCCACTCACTGAACAGAGAAGACAGCGAAAGAGAGACATTTTCTACTCACTGAAAGCTAATGTTCATCCAAAAAGATGCTAGTCGCTTTTCTGAGGAATAAAACCGTAAAGACGCGCCTGTGTGTGCGTGCACGTGTCGCAGGGGTCTGAGTGACAGATGCATCTACACCGCGATGTTTTACAAAACGGACCAGACATTTGTAAGTAAACTAAAGGATGGGAAACACACGTCCCTTCATGATAGCGTTCAGGGCTCACAATCACATTCAGTCCATTCACGATCACGTTCTGGTGAAAGGAAATGGTCAAACGGGGAATTAAAAGTTGTCATCCACCCTTATTGGCCTTCAGATGTTTCCATCACTGGTAAAGAAAAAACTGCCAATGCCAGATAATTTTTGGTTAACCTCTGATACAAATACATATTCACTGTTGTTGATGTATTTACTTCTAACAACCCAAAATTCACATCATTGTAAAACATCTGGCATAATATAGAAAAATAATAGATAAGTTCACTTTAATATCTCAATTATTTCTCCTAGACATCAATGACATTAAATGCAGGGCAAATGGAAACTTTCGCTCATCTGCGTCTCAGATATTTTTCTTGAGAACAATGTCTCAAACTGAGCTCAGATTTGTCTCTCGTCTGCAATCAAAAGTCAATATTATTGAAGATCTCAATATGAACTCAAACATTTCTCATCAAATCCAGATTATTTGACCTCTGCAATCTACATTTATTCTACACCTCCATACTGTTTCAACAATCATTTACACTCTCATGTTTTCAGTTTTTATTTTGGAAGAAAGCCCCGAGATTAAGTTGATAGTTAAATGTGTCTCCTGAGCTATAAAAGAGCAACATCTGAGCAATAACCTGTTCCTCTGGGTTAAGTGTAACAGCTGCAACACTTAAATTTCAATAGAATGGGGAAGTACGTCTCACTTTTTTGTGCGGGGGGAAGATAGCGGATGCCAAATAGAGCCATAAATTATTCACCAATAAAAAAAGCGACCCTTCCTATTTTTATAGCTCTCAGAGACAATCTCACCGCTGTGTCCCAAAATATTCCTCTGTTCTCAGGAAGCGAGAGGCAAGGACGCCGAGGTAAGATTAATGAAACGCTGAAGGTCAGGGACACACAATACTCGATTAGGACACACAAACCGTCATCCATCCAGCCCAATGAAAGATGCCCGCTGCAGTCATTAGCCTGGACACCACAGGGAAACCTCATCTTCTCCATCCCACGTCCCTGCTCTCAAACAACTATCTCATTTGGGCCACATTAGATCTCAGAATAGCCAGATGAATGACAACTACGTCCCCAAAATGTGAAGTTTAAATCAGGTCAACGTTAGCAGAAATCCAGCAGGTAGAGAGTCAATAGAGAGACTTTTTATATCACTCATGTCATGTTTCTATTTGCTTTAGTGAACAGTTCAGCCGCATTCTGAAAGCATTCATGATGTACATAACACACACACACACACAATTTATTTGAGCCACAGAGTGGAAATGAAACCCAAACACACACACACACACACAACCCTATCCCATACATGCAAGAAAAACACACACACACACACACACACAACCCTATCCCATACATGCAAGAAAAACACACACACACACACGCACACAACCCTATCCCATACATGCAAGAAAAACACACACACTTGGACACACACATCAATCACACACACAACCCTATCCCATACATGCAAGAAAAACACACACACACACACACACACACAACCCTATCCCATACATGCAAGAAACACACACACACACACACACACACACAACCCTATCCCATACATGCAAGAAAAACACACACACTTGGACACACACATCAATCACACACACAACCCTATCCCATACATGCAAGAAAAACACACACACACACACAACCCTATCCCATACATGCAAGAAACACACACACACACACACACACACACAACCCTATCCCATACATGCAAGAAACACACACACACACACACACACACACACAACCCTATCCCATACATGCAAGAAAAACACACACACTTGGACACACACATCAATCACACACACATGCAAGAAAAAACACACACCAATTAAACACGTACACTTGGACACATACATTACATTAATAAGACATGCACACACACACACACACAAGTTGGGTTTTTGTATTTTATGGGGACCTCAATCACAAACGCACAAAAACCACACAATCACACACCAATCACATGCACTTTGTGTTTTCATGTTTTATAGGGACCTTTACGAGAAAAACTTCTGCACTTTTACATTTTCAAAAAAAATAACATCACTCTTCCCTCAACATAAGGTTTACAAGAACTACTCTTACACACACACAACTGTAAAAGTTATCAAATGAGCAGAAAATGTCTGAAAGAGCAATCAGAAGGAATTAGTGTGGGTTAAGTGAGGTTAAGTGTTTCAATGCATCCTGAAGTCATTAATGCCATAAACACACACACACACACACACACACACACACACACCACACACACACACACACAGCCATTAAGTGCTTCAGAGCTCATTTGTGGCACTTAAACACACTAACCAAACACAATTTGTTAAATAATACTGTTCCACTCTGTAAAATGTTTTATGTCCATGGTGGAGATTGAGTGATTTTTCAAGACATATTATTATGAATTTGGCTTAGCAAAGGGGTCGTTTTGAAGAAAAGAAAACACAAAACTTTGAATCATGTCTCTGAAAGGTCATCACAACTCTCGGTTCAATTCTCTTTACAAACTAAACAAAACAAATCCCTTTTGATATCTCAGTTATATTTAAGAGCAAAGATATTCTTAAACATATAAAACATGCAGGAGGGCTCTTAGGACTCTCTGTTTCTGTTCTCAAACATTCATCTTATTTTGTTGAAGAATTCACAACATTCAAACAAAGTTTAAGTGAACATGGCAATAATTAACAACTGAATAGGTCTGTCAGTGAAAAGTAAATCACAATTAAGAATTAAGAAAGCTAAACCTTAAAAGAGCTCTTCTTCTTAAAGCAGTAAAAGCAGAAAATAAAAAAAATATTAAAACATTATAAAGGTGAACACAGGTCACATGTTGGCAGCTCAACCAACAGGAATAAAATGTGACTCTGTATCACAAAACCAGTCTGAAGTAGCATGAGAACATTATTTTGTAGTAATAGCCCAAAAAACATTGTATGGGTCAAAATTATTTAAAATTTTTCTTTTATGGCAAATATCATTAGGCTATGAAGTGAAGATCATGTTCCTTGGTTACACTTTTTTTTAAGGTGTCCGTGTTACAGTGTACTTATAGTGTAATAATAATTAACCACATGTATTTACTATAGGGTTGGGATGAGGGTGTGGTTTTAGGTTAGTTGCATGTAATTATGCATAATCTATAATAAATACTATAGTAAGTACATGTAACATGTGTAACAAGGACACCGTAAAATAAAGTGTTACCAGATATTTTGTAAAATTCCTACCGTAAATATAGCAAAAAATTAAATGCTACGCTAAGGACTTTATTTGGACAAGTTTAAAGGCAATTTTTTCAATATTTAGATTTTTTTTGCACTCTCAGATTCCAGATTTTCAAATAGTTGTATCTCGGCCAAATATCGTCCTAACAAACCATATATCAATGGAAAATATATATTCAGCTTTCAGATTATGTAAAAATCTTGAAAAATTTACCCTTAAGTATCACTAAGGAAATCCACTAACTAACCCGTGTAAAGTTTTTTTCACAGTGACAGGTCACACATTCTCTCCTGATGTGCCTCGCCCCTCTCACCTCCCTCACTCCCACCCCCGTCTCTATATCAGTCAAATCCCAAATGTAACTCATTCTGCACCGTTTCTGACATGCCGGAGCAATTTTGCAGGGTTTATTAAAAGTGATACACGCAGGCAGGTTTTGAAAGCAGGACTGCTTCTGTCACACCGCTGAACCGACACCTGACATTTCATCTACAGACAGCTTAACACGCTTTAATAATCCACATACATGTGTGTGTGTATCGTATCTGATACACTTGTCAAATCTTATCTGATGTTATGTCCCCCACCATGAGTTTAAATGACAGATATAAACTGACATTGCACAATAAGAGAATGTGTCAAAGCGCGTCTCCTGTGCATTAGATTTAGAAACAGTTCAAGATTCATAAATGTCACATCAAAACTTTTTTTTGTTCACAAGATCTTAGGTTTCCAGCATGGGTTAAAAACTGTGCCAGCACACAAACACAAGACGACCGGCACGCTGTGTTATGAACAGTAATTTTACAGCATTATATACACTCGGCGACGGCCTTAATTGTTTCTGATGTAGTTTTAATTTAGAGCTCCATTAAGCTCCTGAGCTATGAAAGAGCAATCTCTGAGCAATAAAGTCTCACAAGAATAATCTTTACACATCCTACACTAAAACACAACACACACACACTCACTAATGTAAACCTCCATCAACACACACACACACACACACACACACACACACACTCACCGTCAGGATGAAGACACAGCGGAGACAATAATCAAACCCCTGATCCAGTCACATGTGTGTCGGTGTGTGTGTGTGTTAGTCTGGGTGAGAGTGCATGAAGAATCAGACCTCTGCTGCTAGATCCCAACAACTGAGAGAGAGCGAGAGAGAGAGAGAGAGAGAGAGAGAGAGAGAGAGAGAGAGAGAGAGAGAGAGAGGAGAGAGACAGAGACAGAGAGAGAGAGAGAGAGAGAGAGGAGAGAGAGAGAGAGAGAGACAGAGAGAGAGAGAGAGAGAGAGAGAGAAGAAGAGAGAGAGAGGGAGAGAGAGAGAGAGAGAGAGAGAGAGAGAGAGAGAGACGAGAGAGAGAGAGAGAGAGAGAGAGAGAGAGATAGTATAACAGAGAGAGAGAGAGAGAGATGCAGAGAAGAGAGAGAGAGAGGAGAGCAGACGAGAGGGAGAGAGAGAGAGAGAAGAGGCTTCAGAGGAGAGAGCTGGAGAGCGAGAGAGAGAGAGAGAGAGAGATAGAGAGAGAGAGAGACGAAAGAGAGAGAGAAAAGACAGAGAGAGAGAGAGAGAGAGAGAGAGAGAGAGAGAGACAGAGAGAGAGAGAGAGAGAGAGAGAGAGAGAGGGCAACTCCCTCTTCACATAAACACATCATGAGTGGAAGAGGAAGAGAGAGAGAGAGATAAAGAGTGAGACATTAGAGCCAATGTGTGTGTGTGTTCACAAACACACCATTAAAGTGCTGATCAGCCGCCCGAGCCTCACTCAAGACATCACGGCGCTCGGCTGGACTTCCATGTCCGACTGAATCCACAATCATTAACGTCCATCACGCTCACACACACGCAGCGACGCTCATGGCTCTGTTTGCACTGTTTAACATGGCAAACTGTAAATAAACGTGCACACACACACACACACACACACACACACAATCACAAATTCTGTTTCACTATATTCTCAGAATTCCATCATTTTCAACTAATGACTTCTTTCTATTCCCTAGACCGTACATCTACACTGACTCTCACACAATCCTGCTGACACAATTAGATTTCACAAAAACATGATTTGGTCTATTTTTAAGGTTTTAGTGGACCGACGAGGACATGTTCAGTGTGTGTGCGTGCGTGCGTGCGTGCGTGCGTGCGTGGGCATGTGTGTGCGTGCGTGTGCGTGATGCTACTTTCAGATTCTGTCATTGAAATTTTGTATCCTTAAATCAACTTTTTAACCAGTCTGTCCATGCGAAAAATGCAAATTGACAATATTATAGCATCTAAAATTATATTTGACATTTATTATAAAGCTACATCGAACTGGATTTCAGACCAATGAGATTGACTGTGGGCGGGGCAACCTGGCATGATATCACAGAAACAGACAAACTGACGAAATGTTTTCAGAACATAAACTCTGACTAAAGAGACGATCCTATTCGACATATGAATGAATCATCTGAAGTAATATTTGATCTTTTTTTCTTCAGAAGTCACTTGTTGTCAGTTGTGTTTAGTAAACATTACATGAAGCACAGCTCTTAAATCTAATCTGCAGTGACATACATTCAGATAACTTTCTGATCTTAAAGATCATTGTGTCTCGCTACTGATGTGATGTCACACGACATACACGGAATAACAAATCACATTACACTCGCTGCGGTGAATACAGACTCATGAGTCACGAGTTGTGTCGTCTTCTTCAATCCTACGTTATATTTGATGTCTTTAACTGCTATGAACTCACATCAGGTATCATTCGACACAAAACTCAGCAACTGACATGAGCTACATGAAAACACATGAAGACAAAAGTTTCCTTTCTAGGATACGATATTGACAGCATGAGCAATGTTTTTAAAAGACCTTTTGAGAGACCTAAAAACAATCATTTACTGTAGTGTATTATACAATCATTATAGTATTCAATAGCATTCTCTAGGATGATAACGTGTAGTAAATAGTGTACGTTTCAAAAACATAGTATCTGGGAATTTTACTACAGTTCACTATAATAAATGTACACTACAGTATTTGTTCATGTGGGACAACAGCGAGACAGTGAAAGGTTTCGACAGAGAAATTGTTCCTCTCTGAACACTGTGGGAAATTCAAATGTCAAGGGCTGTGCAGTCATATAAACCTCACGAGACATCACGCCACTGATCTCTGTACGCTTCTGTGCATGTGAAATATCATTCAGACACTTGATTTAAATATTTACTACTCTCTTATCTACATCATCTCATCAAAGTGCCATTCATAACCAATAAACGCACACACACTTTCATACTGCCGTCATTGAAGAGACTTTCCATTCACTCTGTTGTCTTTAGTCAATGGATATAGAAGTATACTCATACCCGAAAACACTAAACTTAATAAACATCATTTACTGTAGTGTGTTAACAACCGGTTTTGAACCGGTTCACATCAATAAAAAACATCCCAAATATCACATCCATCACACATCATATTAGTCAGGAAATGTTACAAATCTAAATGCTAATAAATCAATAATTCATTGATGCGCTTCATGTGCGCATTTATCACATTTTAGGGAGTCAACATATAATTCAAACAAAATTTGATGTTCAATAAACTGTGACACGAAATAAATGCAATCCAGTCAATAGAGGAAAAACAAATTAAACAAACGTCAACATGGTGCAAAGAAACGTCATAAAAATACTTCAGACACCCCCCTAAAAAATTAACCATGGTTTTACTATAGTCAAAGTGTATCAAGCAGATTTATGGCTTCCATGGTTTAACTATAGTGTGTTTTTGTTTTTATTTGTGCTATAAGCATGGGTCATTTTCATAAGAGACATGCAAACAAATTGTGTCAAAAAAGCTCATGCGTGGTCCCGTCAGCAGTGGAGCAGGTGTACCTTAAAAATGGGCATCGGTCCGTTGTGAGCGTGTGATGAATCTGGTAGACGTCTCCTTTAGTGTCTTTGTCCTTTTGGAAAGGTTTCGTCAGTTGTCTCAATCTACACACTGTCTGTGAGGACCTGCTTCACACTCCGTGCGCAGATTCATCCCGAGTTACACTACATTATTCGCTGCAGTCTGCGCGCAAGCGTGCGTGTGTTAGCAGCTGCATGTGTGCCAATGAACGACTGGAGAGAGAAAGCGAGTGAGCAAGAGACAAGACAGGAGGGCTGCCCATGTCCCCTCTCTCTCTCTCTCTCTCTCTCTCTCTAGAGACGGGCCCCTGTCCCGCTCTGTGTGCTGTTATTTTTAGAATCGGCCAAGCCATGAATCAAAGTGTCACAAAAAGCAGCAGCACATGTCATACATGCGATAGTATATCAGAGGTTCCCTCAGTCCCAGATTTCATCAGCGCCCATGCAGAGAAACTGCAAGATGTTTTATTTTTGTCGGCCCATTATCAGGGGGGTTTTGTACACCGTGTTCTCATAAACGAGCATTTTATGACTGCTATGTGTTATTGTGAGAAACATCATCTGTTATGATTTGTCAGCAATAATGAAAAAAGATGAAGCCACCTGATCTCTGATCGATGCCAACCCACAGATGAGAGCAAAACTCAAGCAAGGTCATGTGTAACGTATTAGAAGTCACGTCTCTGTCCACTCTATCGATCTGGTGTCTCATTACGATTTTGTTTTTTTAAAGAACCGGACCCACAAACACTTGTGAGAATGAAAATATCTAATGTCTGTATTTTCCATCTAAAGGGGGATTTTTGTTAAAATTGTGTTTTCAGATGGCACGTTGATCTGAACATCTGAACGCAGGTTTTGTGAATTGGCTAATAGCGTTCACTCATGTGCACATTTATGTAAAGGGATAATGTACAGGCAGCCAGTTGTTATTGCAGAAATAAGCGCTGACAGTGTTATCAGGACTGAAGCCGAGGGTCTTGTATCACAGCGAAGGGGCTTATTTCGCGATAACAGCCAGCTGCATGTACATTATCCCACTTATTACACGGCTACTTGCCACATGAGAAAATTCATGTGAATTTGAAATATTTTATTGGCTCATTTTTACAGAATGTAGACCTTCTGCGAGGAAAAGCTGTTTACTTTTGGTTTTAAGGTAAAAAAAAAGCATTCAAATGTCACGAATAGGCAATTTGCTTTAATCATTTCTAAATATAATGTCATATATGTTATTAACAGACATATTTCTATTTAGTTTTTGTGTAATATTAAACTGTACCTGTTAGGTTACTGTGTGTTACCATGTGTTATTCGTTTTGAGCGGTTGTTATCTGTGAATAACGAACCTGCAAATGTTGCGACAGGCCAATCAGAATCAAGCATTCCAACGAGCCGTGTAATAAGGCAAAATAACATTTCGTTTGACTTTTTAGCAGCAATATGTCTATAAACAGAACGATAATATTTTCAACAAGTGTGATTTGCATAATTTACCAGAGGCTTTTAGGGATAGTTCATCCAAAAACTAAAATTCCTGTGTGTGGTTTTGTGTTCATACAATGGAAGTCAATGAAGTTCAGTGTTGTTTAATTATCAACATTCTCCTTTTGTGTTCTGAAGAAAGAAAGAAACTCATACAGGTTTGACATGACATGAGAGTGAATAATAGGCTAAATGATGACAGACTTCTGATTTTTGGGTTTGACTATCATCTAGAGCAGAAGCACAATGATGAAAAAAGAGAGATGTTTTACAAATAATTAGAGATTACATTGCAACACATGGCACATGTCAAGTCTAAACACACTGTCATTTCTAATAAAGAGTGTAAACAAATAAGGAATCAATTGCACAACAACAACTGTGGTAGAGCCATCGCTTTTCTCTTTTTTTTTTAAACTACTCAAACCTATTAGGTCAAAGATTTATGTTTTTTTTTCGACCTTTCCCTCTCGTGAAGTTGTGTCTGTGTGTGTGTGTGTGCGTGCGTGCGTGCATGCGTGCGTGTCCACCCACTCTAGTGTGACTGAAAGATTTTCCCTGGTGTCCAGTATGACGCAAAGCAGTCGGTCAGTGAGACGATTTAGTGGTCAGTGGTTATTTTTAGCCTCTTCCAAGAGGGCCTCAGAACCACGACTGCAGACAAACAATGTTTATACACGATCCCTGAACATAAAATGCTGTATCACACACGTTTATGAAGTTCTCCAGAGCTCACGAATGAAAGCGTTCAGCTGTAGAGGAACTGAAGTGTAAATCTTTGTGACATGCACCTGTATGTGCTGAGAATTCTGCAGTAGGGCAGAAAATTGATTTTCATGCACAGATAGTTCCTGATTTACTTTTCCAAATAAAGGGTTTTAATGATCCTGTGCCGTCTACTTTATAACCATATTGTGGCAATTTACTTGTAATGTAAGCTTTTTATCATGCAGTTCCAATATATACAATTTTGTTATCATTTGGTTACACTTTCTGCAAACTGTTTCTTGGACCCAATTTAAAGTGATAGTTCACCTAAACCAAAATGTGTTTATTATTTTGTGAAAATCTTTACCTTGGCTGAAATCAATTATTAATATGTAACCGTGGATCAAAAAACAGTTGTAAGGTGATGAAAAATGAGAGAGAACCACCCACTGGCCCAAGAGTCCATGTGGCGTGGCGAAGGTTTGCTGAATTAAAAGTAACAATTATTTCTAACCAGAGGTCATGACCACTCCACAGAGATAAATAGACCAATCTTACTTTCTCTAGTGGCAGCTTTATATAATCATGCCATAGTTTCCTGTGTACAGTTAGATAGAATAATAATACAATAATCAGAGTCTGAGACTTATCCTATTTAGATCGGTCAGACAACTCTCGTGCTGTTATAAACGGAAATTTCCATTATCAGTCTCTAAGGTCTAAGTACACTTAAACTAGCACCAAATTGTTAGCCGAGTTCTAGAATTCTCAGCTGGTGTGCCTCAATGCTCCACCTAGACAGGATTCTAGTCCGTCACTAACCTGAAACGGGGATTTGCGATAACATGGATGTAACAGGAACTGCTTCCGTATATATCAAGAATAATGCAGAATAAGTTCAAACATGACAAATTTATTAGTCAGGTATATGTTTCATGCCAAGTACATAATCTAGAGAATACAACAAAAAAAACATGAAATACTCAAAGAGTCTACGAGTCTAAGATGCATACCTGACAGTAGAAAGGACATCATGGGGTTCATCTCGATAGAATCCCCCTGAACATTTTGTCAGCTTCCCAGAGCAAAATACCCTACCTCCACATGAAGACAAAATTTACATTGAAAAAGATTTTGTCCTGAATCTGATCAGGCCACAAATGGGCATTTTCATGAAGACCCCAGGAAGGAAACACCCTCAGCAGTGAGCAGAAGAACACTCAAACCTATGTTATGATCTGATCTACTGCTGCGGAAATGAGACCAATCGCACTGAAATCTTTCAAACTATATCAAATAAGCATTATGTAGATTCTTTGTTCATACAGAGTATGATATTTGTTATACTCAGTTCATAGGTGAGCTTTGATATGCAATCATCATTTATTGTTGTAGGCTGTTTGAGATGGGGATGCAAACTCTGTGGGAGTTCATTGTATTGGATGAAATTCTGCGTTTCTCAGGATGTGGTGCGAACATCGTTACACAGTTAAACAGAGCCAAAAATACATTGCATGAGTCAAAATTATCCATTTTTCTTTTATGCCAAAAATCATTAGGATATGAAGTAAAGATCATGTTCCATGAAGATATTTTGAAAAATTCCCTATATCGTAAATATATTAAAACTTTATTTTTGTGAGTAATATGCTATGCTAAGACGTTTATTTAGACAACAATTTTCTTGATATTTTTTTGCACCCTCAGATTCCAGATTTTCAAATAGTTGTATCTCAGCCAAATATCGCCCTAACAAACCATACATCAATGGAAAGCTTATTTATTCAGCTTTCAGACAAAAAAATGTACCCTTAAGACTGGTTTTGTGGTCCAGGGTCACATATATCATTTATATATAGCCCATATATAACATGGCGATAACATCTTTTGTTGGTCACGAGGCACAAAGGAACGACTGAAATATAATGTTATTGATGTGACATCATATATAATGTGAATTGTATACACAGGATTTGTTTCCCTTATTTATTTAATGCTTGAAACAACTGTCATTGTATGCTCAACAATGAACAGATCATTCTAGAAAAAATATATTTTTATGTGAGCTCTCTCTTTAAATGAGGTTTTGTTGACTGGCCTCTTTCATTCTGATTGGTTAACAATAGATGTTTCATCTTAAAAGCTGCACCAGCAAACAATAAGTGGACAAACTTTCATAAACAAGATTTATTTCAAAGCACATTGATCTCCCCAGTGATAACTCAAATAATCAAACAACACTAACGCAAACTAGAAACCAGAATTATGACCCTAAATAACAATCAATAAC
This sequence comes from Oreonectes daqikongensis, assembly GCA_026939265.1. NCBI lineage: Eukaryota > Metazoa > Chordata > Actinopteri > Cypriniformes > Nemacheilidae > Oreonectes > Oreonectes daqikongensis. The sequence continues at coordinate 175,313 of JAOTQM010000051.1, forward strand.
ATATTCCCAACCAGTCCTCAAACCCTACAGACATGTGACAGAGTTAACTTTATCATTTCTCTTCACATTCGTCCTTAAAGCTTTTGTTCACAAGATGTCCTCTATGCTTTGGCAATCTTGGGTAAAAGGCAGCTGAATAAATTTGCCTTTGACTCAGTTCTTATCTCTGGAGACTATAATGCACTTCAGATGCTCTTTCCAGAAGCTCTTCTCTGCGTTTAACAGCATCATCATCATCATCGACGGCAGCAGCAGCAGCGAGTACAGCGGGCATGAAGCCTTCACTGTGCAAACACTCGGAGTAACTCCAGGAATAGAACTTGTGTTATGCAAGGACGGGAGCACAAATACCCATCAGGTGATAGTGTGCGTGATCGGGAAAGAGGTCAAATGCCACCGAAATATTACAGATTATTTCACTTTCTCCACTTTCTGGATTTATTTTAACAAGCCACAGCCAGAAGTAAAGTATAATTTCACACTAGCATCACCAAATGGAAAAGCAGAAAAGCTTTACTGAAGACCCTGCCGTCTGCCATATCTTCAGACAAACAGACGGTCCCGTCCCGAACTCAAAGCATCGAGCTGATGTTGGTATGTTGGGATGCTCAAACAAACAAAGCGATGTTTACCCGTATCCTTTATATTTTCCATTTGGGTTTAACCTGCAAGGATCTTACGCTGTATGACATCAATTATTTTATTGTGTTAATGCATTTAGTTTCAAGAGATCTAAACAATATATGTTTTGGTCATTGTTTGGTCTGGATGTAGAGCATTGTGTGCATGTTTTGCAGCACTCGCATAAAAAACTGCTGATGCTATATTACTAAAACTGCATCAGACACACTGGAAACACAAACACATAAAAACAAATCAGCAATGATCTAATAAAAGCACAGAACAGCCGGATCTGGTGTAGCCTATATCAGTCTCACTGTCCCCCATCCCTCCTCAAGATTCAAGACCAAATATCAATCAATACATCTGTCTTGCTGGTTCTGTCACAAGTCTTATTTTAATAATATATGTTGTTCATATTTGTTTGTATATCTGATCATTGGAACACCTTTAATGAAACTCAAATTTGTTATTCTCATCCAACAGTTATGTCGGCATTACTTGTTATGCTTGGACGGTTGTTTGTCTTAATGAAGGTCTATCATCCATGAGTCCATGTGCCTCTGGGAAAACCGTTTTCCAAAACACGAGCCAATTACTGAAATTCTCACAGTTAATATGTCAACTGGAAACTGCAGATATGACACAAAGACTGCAGTGAATGTGTCATGAAATCACCAACAAGAATCTTAGACTGACACTTCATTCTTTATTATACAATCATCTTCCTCAAGCGTCCAGGGCCAAACATATATAAATATATAGCCTATATGGGTGAAGGTCAATAGAACCAATAGAATTAAGCACATGTCACCTCAACAATATCTCTGATTCTTTATCAATAGTATTTTACATTTCTTTTATGGTGTATTGAAGCAAATGCACAACTTTTGGAAGTGCTAGTAAGAGAAAATGCCAAATAAACACAAATTATACTTTGTCGGTGTCAATGCCAGTTTCATCAAGTGTCTCGATTTTTCTCTCATACAATTTAATATGGAAACGTTTCTCTTTAACTGCATTAGGATAATTTTTTTAGGAAAAAATAAAAATAGTGATGATGTTTTTAAAAAACTGGTAGTGAACATAACAGAAGACACTGACCTGCATGTGAAGCCCCCTGAAGCCATCAGTGAAGTCGCTACATGTCGAGTGCGTTCTCTCTCTCTCTCTCTCTCTCTCTCTCTCTCTCTTCCCCACTTGACGCGTCCTCTTCGTGTTCTGTTAAAACAATTTTAAACTACAACTGACGCGTTGTGATCAAATGTTTTCAGTCCGTATGCATGGAATCGCGTCGCGGAGTCGAAGTGAATTGTGGGATTGACACCGCGGGAAATCTCAGCGCTCTGGCGTTGTGAGCGGCGCGAGCGTGCTTGTGTGGAAAACGTTCGCGAAGAAGCGCGCGAGCCAATAATAGCGTCAAAACGATATTCATTGTTTATTTTCAGATGCATAATTCAGAAATAATCATTTGTGAACAACGGGGAGTTATATGATAGGTCCTACATGTGAAATGTTAAATATATGAGGAATTTCTATTTTTGAATAAATAATCATATTTAAAAATGAATTGACACAATATACAGGCATAAGTAAAACATTTTTGGAATAGTTAAATAGTGGAAAAGATTTTTCATTCTTTGGTAAATGTACTATGAATGCCCATTTAATTGAACTGATTGTATTGTTTAGTAACTTGAAAGGTAGAGCTTTTAAAGTCAATTTCGTTATTCTTGTTTGCTCGAAACATGGAAATATTTTGATTGAAAATAACATTTACACACAAACAGGCAATTAAATAAATATTGACAGACCTTGAACATGAAAATATATAACAGTGGATGTTGAATTTCAATATTTAACTATAAATAAATGTATAAATATATATGTGTATATATAAATAAATTGAAGTCTAATGACTTCAACTGAAAGTGACGTAAAAGTCCTGGGGGAAATTAATTTTTTGACACGTGGTCATTGCGTCATCAGAGCGCGCCAGCAGCAGTAGCAGCATCAGAGCGCGACATGGCCGCTTTCACGGCTCTGACACGCAATGCGTGGATCTGTGCTGTTCTCGTGCTGGTGTTTCTCGTGACTTCAGCGTCCGCGCTCATTGAAGGATTATACTGCGGGACCCAGAGCTGCTATGACGTGCTCGGCGTGTCTCGTGACGCCGGTAAAGCGGACATCGGACGCGCGTACCGACAGCTGGCCCGGAGGTTTCACCCGGACAAATATCAGCCCGGAGAAGGCGAAGAGAGCCGCGAGTCTGCGCAGCAAAAGTTCCTGCTGATCGCCACCGCATACGAGACACTGAAGGTAAACAAGTCAGATCAGACTGTTTATCTGAGGCTTGTGGGTTTAAATGTCTTTCACCAGATGTGACTCATCACTGAACCGCAGGTGACTTCAGACAGTCTGTATCTGCATAAACATCTCGCTGATATATATGCACTTTTCTCGCATTGTATAGTAGGCTACCATATAGACAACATTTCATCTGTCATCTTTAATATTGTAGCGGTAAGTTAACTGAACTTAAAGATCAGTTAAATATCAGACAGAAGTTAAAGATCAGTGCTGTCATTTTGGAGACTTGTGATGTCATGAGAAGAGACAACCATATATTGTGAATTGGCCAATCAAAAGTATGCCAGAGAACAGCATGGGTTATGACTGAATGTTACGAGTACACTTGTATTTTGCAGGATGAAGAGTCACGTAAAGACTACGATTACATGCTGGACCATCCAGAGGAATATTACAGTCATTACTACACATACTACAGGAGAAGACTCGCTCCTAAAGTGGATGTTCGGATAGTGATTCTCGTGACTGTTTGTGCGATCTCATTGTTTCAGGTAAGAAGCTGTCTATAAAGCGTAGTAATAGGCACAGTAAATAAGTATTATTATTAATAATAGACTGTCAAATTTCGTATTGCGCCATGGATGTATAAAGATGTTTTATGGCATTGAATGTGGCTCATTAAATCAGAACTAGACGTCATAACTATCCTCATTGAATAAAGAAATGTTTTTGTTTGTGTTCAGTATTACAGTTGGTGGAGTAGCTACACGGAGGCCATCAACTACCTGATGACGGTTCCCAAGTATCGCATCCAAGCCACTGAACTGGCCAAACAACAGGGTCTGCTGAACAGATCCAAAGAGAAGGGCAAGAACCGGCGATCCAAAGAGGAGATCCGTGAGGAAGAGGAGCAGATCATCAGAGACATTATCAAAAACAAGATCGACATCAAAGGAGGCTATCAGAAGCCCAACGTCTCAGACATTCTTCTGTGTAAAATTATCCTGTTCCCCTACCATCTGTGTGTTTATGTGGCGTGGCACTGCTCGTGGTTTTATCGCTTTACTCTCTGCGGGGAGGAGTACGGCGAGCAGGAGAAACTTTACCTCATCCGCAGGTACATGAAGATGTCACAGACTCAGTTCGACAGTCTGGACAACAACCTGATAGAAGAGTTTTTACAGAAGGAGCTCTGGATCAAAGACAAGTATGAGGTCAGTTTGAAATGGAGATGTGCTTTATTTTCCACTGCTCTTGATGAAAATATTTCTGAAGGTGGTTTTATATTATGTTTACTTTAGCATTTCCTGTAAGAAAATGTGATCGAGTTTACTGTATAAGTTGGGAGGGGTTCATGTTTATTATTTGAATATGAAATATAAAGATATGTGCTTCATGAAACCTGGACTGTCCTGATGCTTGTTTGATTCCATCCTGATGTCTCTTTGTCTGGGTCTGATCTATTCCTCTGTCTGGGTCTGATCTATTCCTCTGTCTGGGTCTGATCTATTCCTCTGTCTGGGTCTGATCTATTCCTCTGTCTGGGTCTGATCTATTCCTCTGTCTGGGTCTGATCTATTCCTCTGTCTGGGTCTGATCTATTCCTCTGTCTGGGTCTGATCTATTCCTCTGTCTGGGTCTGATCTATTCCTCTGTCTGGGTCTGATCTATTCCTCTGTCTGGGTCTGATCTATTCCTCTGTCTGGGTCTGATCTATCCCTCTGTCTGGGTCTGATCTATCCCTCTGTCTGGGTCTGATCTATTCCTCTGTCTGGGTCTGATCTATTCCTCTGTCTGGGTCTGATCTATCCCTCTGTCTGGGTCTGATCTATTCCTCTGTCTGGGTCTGATCTATCCCTCTGTCTGGGTCTGATCTATCCCTCTGTCTCTCTGTCTGGGTCTGATCTATCCCTCTGTCTCTCTGTCTGGGTCTGATCTATCCCTCTGTCTCTCTGTCTGGGTCTGATCTATCCCTCTGTCTCTCTGTCTGGGTCTGATCTATCCCTCTGTCTCTCTGTCTGGGTCTGATCTATCCCTCTGTCTCTCTGTCTGGGTCTGATCTATCCCTCTGTCTCTCTGTCTGGGTCTGATCTATCCCTCTGTCTCTCTGTCTGGGTCTGATCTATCCCTCTGTCTCTCTGTCTGGGTCTGATCTATCCCTCTGTCTCTCTGTCTGGGTCTGATCTATCCCTCTGTCTCTCTGTCTGGGTCTGATCTATCCCTCTGTCTCTCTGTCTGGGTCTGATCTATCCCTCTGTCTCTCTGTCTGGGTCTGATCTATCCCTCTGTCTCTCTGTCTGGGTCTGATCTATTCCTCTGTCTGGGTCTGATCTATCCCTCTGTCTGATCTATCCCTCTGTCTCTCTGTCTGGGTCTGATCTATCCCTCTGTGTCTCTGTCTGGGTCTGATCTATCCCTCTGTCTCTCTGTCTGGGTCTGATCTATTCCTCTGTCTGGGTCTGATCTATTCCTCTGTCTGGGTCTGATCTATCCCTCTGTCTGATCTATCCCTCTGTCTCTCTGTCTGGGTCTGATCTATCCCTCTGTCTCTCTGTCTGGGTCTGATCTATTCCTCTGTCTGGGTCTGATCTATCCCTCTGTCTCTCTGTCTGGGTCTGATCTATCCCTCTGTCTGATCTATCCCTCTGTCTGATCTATCCCTCTGTCTCTCTGTCTGGGTCTGATCTATCCCTCTGTCTCTCTGTCTGGGTCTGATCTATCCCTCTGTCTCTCTGTCTGGGTCTGATCTATCCCTCTGTCTGATCTATCCCTCTGTCTGATCTATCCCTCTGTCTCTCTGTCTGGGTCTGATCTATCCTGCAGTCTGTCTGACTGGGTCTGATCTATCCCTCTGTCTCTCTGTCTGGGTCTGATCTATCCTGCAGTCTGTCTGACTGATCCTTCTCACTGTTTGTCTGATCTGTCCCCCTGTCTGTCTCATTTGTCCTGCTGTCTCTCTGATCCTTCTCACTCTCTGTCTGTATGTCCTGATGTCTGTCTGATCTGTCTCTAGTATGTTTGTGTTTATCCTCTCGACCTCTGATCTGATCTGACCGTTCATGATGTGTGTGTGTGTGTGTGTGTGTGTGTGTGTGTGTGTGTGTGTGTGTGTGTGTGTGTGTGTGTGTGTGTGTGTCAGGTGTACAGAGAGGACCAGGAGGAAGAGATGAAGATGAAGATGGCCACAGACGCCAGGTGGAAACGCTACAGACGTTGGATGAAGAGCGAAGGACCCGGACGTCTCACGTTCGCTGATGATTGACGTCACTCGCTGTGGCAGGTGTCGCCACGCATGGACGTCCAGAGATCTGAGCTGAACACACACGGCTCTGCGCTCTCGTTTACAAAGACTGAACACGTGCATGAGACTTCAGTGTGCACATGCCTTTTTACATGATATCAAGTGAGGGCCATTTGACAGGTTGGTGATTCATGTACTGAATTGTGGAATAAATACAACAACTTGCTTAAAGCTTGGTGGCTTGTTTAACCAAAAGCAATCTGAACATGGACAAAAGACACTTCGAATCACAACAAACTGTTCTTTTGCCAAACACGTTTTTCACAGTAATTTTGTTTACATCATCAGCTCTGAGGGTCTTAATCTCTATGTGTGAAGTAAAATCATATATAACTGTTCAGTTACAGGCTCGGGTGGTGTGTTAAAGCAGTTTATTATAGTATTATGAAAGTATTTTAATAGTTCTGTGTACATTAGCATACCGGAGCCGATGACATGCAATAATAAATCTGCAGTTTATAAATTCAATGCATTTATATTGATTAGCCACACATGCACAAAGATGAGATCTATCCCATAAACCTTGTTAGAGGTACTCATAACTGTGCCTTCTGTGAATGCCTTTAGGAAATGTAGTTGTTTTATTTCTTCTACCCCCCCGTAATGATTTATCTGCCTGACAATGTTATTAAAAATATATTATATGAGTTTGTGACTTGCTTTGTTGTAAATTCTCTTTCTCTTGGAATAGTTGAACTAAAATCATTTTTTCATCCTCACTTTCATGTCAGAACTCAAAAGATATTTTGAAGAATGTTAATAACGACACAAAACCACAGAGACATTTCTCAAAATATCTTCTACGATGTTCCACTGAAGAAAGAGTCACATACAACCACATCAGAATCCCATGGCGAATGTTAACACTTCTAACCAAAATATATGAAAAAATCCTTTAATATTAAACCTGTGAATGTAACAATACAACAACTTGTGAATTTCATTCCAAATCTAAAATCCAGTCACCAGACTATTGGTGTAACTATTCCACACACCTGTGGCAAACTGACCAATAAAAAATAAAAATCGGTTCTTTAATCTCTTGTTTTATGAATAACACAAAATAAAATAAAAACATATTATATTATGATCACTTACAATTATTTGACAAGCAAATGTTTTAAAACAGTATTTATAGTGTACATATAGTTACAGAACAAATTTCAAAACCTATCAATAAATAAAGCAGTCATTGAACATATAGCTGGCATTTCGATGTTCTTCTGTAAATGTACAGTTCACATTACCAACATTTAGATCAGTGATGTGGGCAAACATTCCTTAGGTCCAGATTCTCTCCACCATGAAGAAAAAGTCCATATTTAATGAAAGGTTCTCTCTCATAATTCACTGAAAAACGTTTCAACCTAGATGAAGGAAAAAACATTTGAGGTATTTTCACATACAAAATACATTTTTATCTTTTGTAGAGGACATTGTCTAAAGTAAATTCAATGTGTCAATAAAGTCAATAATTCATGTATGTTTTTGTTATTTACTGTTATTTAAGAACAAAATAAAAACCTCTGTCAGGAGTTTGGCCTGTACACTCGGATCCTTCTCAAACTCCAGCCCAACATCTAGAACCAACACAGGAACCTTCTCCAGGTGCTCGAAATGAACCCTGAGAAACACAAAAGCATTAACACAGATGCTGTGATCTTCAAATAAACGAAAGACGGCGTGGACCTCAACAATAAGAAAGTAAAGGAGTCGGACACAGTACGAGAACTCACTTGGTAGTCTTGTCGATAAGCCAGTTTTCATGTCTTGTGTGAAGTTTCTCCAGGTAATCCAGCTGAACGTCCTGTTCCTCTGTCCTGCCCCGTCGCCCTAACCTCTCCATGCACGTCTGAAGAATATTGAGCTACATTATATTTACTCATACAATTCAACTTCATATGTGCCATTCACTTTCATCCGAAGTACATTTAATGTGTTCTCTGAGAATTGAACCTGACCCTGCTGTTGCTATGAAATAATGCTCATCTCACATTCACCACGCATAACGTATCAAGACTATATGTTATATTTAAGAATGGCATTAGGATGGTTTTGATCATGGCTGGAGTTCTGTAGAACAAACAGCAGGACCAGACCTATTTAGGTGCAGGGTGATGGTTGTGTGCGCAGACCTGTGGAGATGCTCGGAGATATATGATGCCTTCCAACTGTATCCGATGACCAAACTGCTCAACAAGAAAAGAATGCCAATCCTGATACACGGCCCACTCCGTCGAGTTAATACAGCCCAGCTGGAACATGTTCAAAGCAAAGATGTACCTGACAGACGAGCAAACGTTTAATAACAGGAATGAGAACTCGTCCTTTTATTCGTGTCACTAGAACAGCTCTCAATGAAAACTCACCTGTCGCTGTAGACGGAGCGTTCATACACCTGTACCGGTGATCCTCTGGACTGAAGTAATCTGGCAGACGCAGGTTCCAGATGGGTCCGCAGGCGACTCATGCATGAGAAGGTCTGGAACGTGTAAGACCAGCGCTTTGGATCTTGATACATCATCTGTAACAGGTTACTGCTCGACGGCTGCGGACAAGACGATTACGGTACAATTATTCTTACACACAAGAAAACAAGAATGGGTGTCGTGTCACCCCATACCAGTATCAATAATAATCAGAACTGCTGTAGTAGAGACTGACCTGAGACATATGATCCACGTTTTGCCATTTGCTGATGGGTTCTGCCGTCACCTCCCAGTCCTGTCCGGCATTCTGGAGCAGTCGGGCAAATGTTGACTTCCCCACCGCTTGACACGTTCACAAAGACACACTATTATTACTATTACACTTCACACTCTGCATACGACTGACAATACGTGTCCTTTAATGTTGACCTTACATCTCCACACATGCTTTATTATTTTGTTAACAAAAATTAAAAGTTCCTTTTATAAGATCACATTTTATTAAATACAAATGTTTGTAAAGTGATACTTGAATACAAAAATAAAACTTCCTGTGGTCTAACTGACGAGTAATGTTTTGTACTAGTACGTTTCAATTTGTAAGATCAAGAATATGTAAATGAACTCCGCCCACTAAGACACAACATCCCAGAAAGCGAAAATATTTAAAACACTGTAGTAACCACAGTTTACCCGCGGTAGTAAAACTATGGCAATACAAATGGTAATCGATCCAGCAAAACACGTGGTTTATTTGTCTAAAATAAAAATCATGGTTGCTTTTCATAAATGGAACTCAAAGGATATAGTTTAAACAAATTTTTTTTTTTTTTTAAAAACCCACACAAAACGTACCAATATTTCCCTCTATGGAAACTCGATTTATTCGCCGATTTTGATGCATGGAGCTGTAAACAGCAGAGCTGGAGAAAAAGCGTCCTATCGTCCTCATAAGCATCGTGATATAACACCATTCATGAGTATTATATAATACACTATTTCCTCTGTGTTTAATGTCAATCAAATAAACTATAATTCACTCTATACACTCTTCATAACTAAAACAAACAATTTATAATAAACCTCACATTGTACATTGTGCACAGAACAGTTTAGCAGCACGTGCACTTCCGGTTCATTGGCGTAAGTTCAAAATAAGAGTTGTGTATTTCGGCCTTTGAGCTTTAAAAAAAAAATCAGAAGACAATTAATTAATTGTCGGTGAGTTTAAACAGTTTATAATAATGCTCGAATGCTAGTTTGCTCGTAAGAGAAAACTCAAGGACATATAGAGGCAATAAAAAACCCAACTGGTTGTCAGAATTGTTTTTTGCTAAAATGCTTCTCACAAGAAATCTGATTTTAGACTAGATCTTCAGAAATGCATGAATGCATTTTTCTGCTATAAAATGAATTCACTTAATCTGTTCAAATGTACCAAGGAAGCCTGACAAGACATACAAAAGGTAATATTTTGATCATGTTCAGGCTAAATTAGTTACCAAATGTCCAGACACAACTTACCGTTATACATCTTTTATTGTTGGCTCTTAAGGCAAAATGTTAATGTTCCTGCATTTGTAAATCACTTAAGATAAAAGTGTCTGCTAAATGAATAAATGTAAACAAACCTATAAATTTGAGTTCTAAGCTACTAATTAGTTCTTTGAAATCCTAATAAAGGTCTTGAAATCACACAGAAACAGTAACAATAAAAACCTCTAAAAATACTCTTAAGAATTGAATTAAACAAGAAAACAATATAAAATAAAATAGAATGCAATCTTACAAAAATAGTCCCCAAATAGTTCTTACCCTTTTTCAACACTACAAAAACATGAACACATGTCAGGTTCGACTAACAACGCTAATTTTTGTTTTACTTCTATAAAAAAAATGCTGATACTGATTTAATTTCCCAGTCCATTAAAAAAGCTAAAACAAATCACGGCTTACAGTGTAATACTGAAAAAGGAAAAACAGAATAAAAATACTTTTTACACACACAGCAAGTTTTCAGGACAACACTTCAATGAAGCACAGCTGGGATGTTGCAAAGACGATCATTGTGCTCAAACTGCAATGCAGAGTTAAAAAAACAGACAAAAAAAAGGAAGATGTGGTCTTCGGGAGTGCTCGGACTGCAAAAAGTGTGACTGATATGGTAATAGTATCAGGGTCTATCTGTCCTTGCTTCCCAGTTTCTCAATAAGGTCCTGAAGAGGTGCCAGCTCTCTGCGATCAATAAGATTGAACTCCTAAAGAGAGTTGTCAAAAGTCACAGGTCAAAAAAAGAAACTGTTATGCAAATAATGATAAATTCTGCTCGACACACTTTCCACGTGTCAAGGTCTGAAAGGTCGGCAGACAACGTTTTATCGACGCGTGTTTTCATGGGCTTACCTGCACAAAGAAGATGAAATGCTTGAAGGAGGTGTTGAGGTGGGCTTCCTCCTGAAGCTGCATGACCGAGTCAAAATGCTGGTGGTAAATATGAGCGTAGACTCTGAACAGACGCTTCAGGATAGTCTTAGCCACTGACATGAAGTTCTTTGGGAAAGGAACACCTGGAAAAAGGGACGAAGTATTAGATAAACAGCTCAGTTTCTTTAGACAGCTCAGTCTGTGTGATAAGGTCAAACAAACAAACCAATCTTGGATGGAAATAGGGTTTCATCATCCAGCTGATCTTGAACCCAGGTCATCAGGTAGTCAATGTACTTGGGAGCAGAACACTTAATGGGTTTTTTGATGTTGGTGCCATCTGCCCAGTGATACTCATATCTACGGATGTTCAGACAACACATATCCTTATTTAAATACGTTCAATATAAACATCTCTATTTATGTTTCGGTTCACAACACTGCTAACCAAAAGCAAAACCTTAACAAAAGACATTTTATTCATAGTTTAAGGCAATGTTGTGGTCAACAACTGCTCAACTACATTTTGAAGATCAAACACAGTTAGTTTGTTCACCTGGGCCCTGCAGACATCACAGAGCAGCTGACTTCTGTGCAGAATTCGGTGATGGTGCCGTACAGCATGTTGATCTGGTTGAAAAAGTCCACAGCTAAAAAAAACAAATACATGAGAATTAGCAGCTTATTCTTCTGATGTGAGAAGCATCCCCTCCACACAAACTCACTGTTGACAGCGATCCATTCGTTGAGGTCTTCTCCGTCCGGTAACATCACGGCTGCCCGGAGGTTTCCGCTTCCCAATGTGGCCTCAGCGTGCTTGAGCAGCTCATACTGGTGAGAGCCCTCTGGGATGTTTTTCTTTGGCTTGAATGTCTTCGATGAACGACTTCCACTAAAAGACAAAGTCAATATATTTCACCACATCACTTAGGTCTGCCAAAAAGCTCTGAAATATAGTTATTAAGGTTAAAAGTTTAAAAAAAATGATCTCAAAAAATCTTGCCAAAGCTTTTTAGAAAAAATATATATAGTTTAACCCTCACAAGGCTATTTAATAAAATGCTTGATACGTCATGACTTTTCCAAACTTTGTAAAGTAATTATGAACAGATGTTCATAACAAAGTTTAATGAGGAAAAAACTCTTGAAAAGCGTTGAGCCGCGTGTTTTATACAGTGCACTGAATATGAGATGTATGAGATATGTTTACAATGTACTCTACACAGGAACATGTCAACCGGAAGTGCTGCTGCTTGATGAACGTAACGTTTTCAGAGCGATTAAATGCTCTTTGCTTTAACGTTTTCTTGATCAACTTTCATTGATATTAACGACGCTGTCGGAAACGTAGTGTTAGTTAGTGACACGACTCGAAAAACGATTGCGACGAGAAACTGCGTGCAAAGAAAGTTAACCGTCTACAATACTTACAATAAGAAACTCATGTCCGGTTCTGTTGTCCAAGCGCGATAGGAAAGCGATAAGAATACGTAATCCGTGATACACTTAACTTTCGAAAGTCATAAACATTAGATATAAAGAGTTATTTCAAGTTGGAGATTTGCAGCCTCAAGAAAATATTGTAGGTGGAGTTTATCCGGACTCGCTCTCTCAGGAAGCGCCTGTGATTGGCTGCCTGTAAGCCCGTTGTAGCCAAAATCAATGCTTGCTTGGCTGCAGACTCAGAAACATGCATATTATTATATTTTCCGTAATTATACTATAGTTACTAAATATATATATATATATATGAGTAAAACCGTGGTTGCTGTAGATTAAAGGTCCCCTGCCCTGCCTGGCAGTTGCGCTGGAGTAAGCTGCGCATGCGCGATGTCACGTCAAGCAGGGTAAAGTATTTACTTATGCTTGTAATAGCTCACACAACAAAGGCGACGAATACAAAAATCTAACCACTGCAGTTATAGATTTAATCAATAAATAAGGATAATTAATTAAGCAGCCTGTGTAGACCCCTCCCATGTAGTGACGTAAGCCGTTGGAAGGGTCACTAGGGTTAAACTCCCTCCCACCAGATGTTAGTGTGAGCACACCTATCTGCTTGATTTGCAGTTGCATTCATCCCATTTTCTGGTTTTTTTTTTTTTTTTTAGTTTTTAAGCATTTGTTTTATTTATATAACACATTAATGGCTACTCTCCGGACGCTACGGAAACTCTGTCGGTATGCTCACCACCAGTCGTGCAGTATTCACGTGTCGGCTTCAAGGTAAGTGAAGTGTCCGATTGCGCTCAGATTAATTAAATGCATGTAAAACGGGTTCGTTTTTTAAAGCGCCGTGTAACATTCATTATTCTCCGTGTTGCTGCTGTCGTTAAAACCGGTTGTCATGTGTAACGAAATACGTCTGGAAAGCTGCCCAGTGACACCTCGGTTGAAATCATGTCAATTTCGCGTTTAGTGTCTTTGTTAACCCACCACAACCAGCCTTTTAATGCGCCGGAACTTTAATATATTTGACTTATTATGTAACGCAAGAAAGCCGCTTTTAGGCTCTGTTGAATGGCACGCGCACCCGTGGCTGATGTAATCGCGCAGACCGCTTGCACGCGGCTAGCGTCAGGTTTCAGACACCCCTGCTTGTCATTTCACGATCTCAGGCTGTGTTTATTGTACAAGATCGTTTAAATTCAGCCAGTAACGTAAATGTGCCGGTTAGAGCGTGTGTATCTGACATAGTCGATTAAGATTGGAAGTCTCGACGTGATGCAGCGCTGCGCAGACGGAAGATGTCAAAATACCGCGAGAGCGACTCGAGGCCGTACGGAGCAGTCTGCAATCGCGATACTCTGATGTCATTCCGTCATGTGTCTGCGCAGGTCGAACGTAGCTTCTGTGTTAAAGGAACAGTTCCCCTAAAATGAAATTTCTTCCTTTACTTACTTTCACGCTATGCCAGATGTATAAGGATTACACTTCGTCTTTGTAATGCCATTGCATGGTTTCCACATTGATCCATCATTAAAGAGAAAGTAAGTAATTTCTGAGAAACACTGTTGAAAATTAAAAGCCATGCAGCTATAGGGGTTTATAAAAGGTTGATTTCAGAAATTGCTCCTCAGTACTTGCATTCAGTGGGAACCCAGCAGACCTTTTATTTTTCAGACAGGATGCGGTGGTGATCTCGGGCCGGAAGCTGGCGCGTCAGATCCGTAATGAAGTCCGTTCCGATGTGGACGAGTGGGTCGCAGCTGGAAACCGACGGCCTCACCTGAGTGTTGTGTTAGTGGGTGACAATCCAGCCAGTCATTCTTATGTTCTCAACAAGACACGAGCCGCGGCCGAAGTCGGTGAGAGCACCTATGTTCATGGTTTAGGCATTCATGTGTCATGTTGGCAAAGGGTGACTGCAATGAAGAAGCTAAAATAAGAGTTTTGAGTTCATATTTTTGGTCACTTTGAAGTTTTGTACTTTCATTTGGAAGATTCTTAAGCGGCAGTCATGACTTAAATCAAGTGAATTCAGTGTTGTAGCTCGTAAGGCAGATGAGGGGGGAGATTTGCTATATAAGTCGATCTATTTTAAGTGCATATAACACTATTCACACATCCAGACGCTCATTGCAGAGAGGCCTCTGAGCCCTTACTGGTGTTCATACTTTCCTATAAATACTTTCCTATAAATACTTGACATATTCAAATCTCCAGATCAAATGTCAATTTCTCTTTATCTCTTGCTCTGTAGGTATTAGCAGCGAGACCATCTTGAAACCGTCTAGTATCAGTGAAGAGGAACTGATTGAACTTATCAACAAACTGAACTCAGACCACAGAGTAGATGGTCTTCTGGTACAGCTGCCCCTTCCTGGTGCGTTGAAGTTCATCAGTTTGGAAGCGTTACGTCAGTGAAACGCATTGTAGAAAGAATTGACATATGGCTCAAAGGGATGGTTAATCCCGAAATAAACATTCGGTCATCATTTATTAGTTTACAACCTCATGTGGTTGGAAGTCTGTACGTGAGTCTTTTTCAAAAGAAGATATTTCAAGAAATGTGCCGGTGGTTTTGTGTTCATTCAATGGAGTTCATTGTTGCTTGATGGTCAGCATTCCTCAAAATATCTTCTGTTGTGTTCTGAAGAAGAAAGAAACTCATACAGGTTTGACATGACATGTGGGTGAATAAACTATGACAGAATTTTCATTTTTGGAGGAACTGTCCCTTTAAGCAATCTCTGTTGTAAATGTGAGCTCTGTAATATCAAGCCCTTTTAAGGATCTTGTATGTTTTGTTACAGATCACATCAGTGAGCGTCTTGTATGTAACGCTGTATGTCCCGGGAAAGATGTTGACGGTTTCCACGTGGTCAATGTTGGTCGCATGTGTCTGGACCAGACGACCGTGTTGCCCGCCACCCCGTGGGGGGTTTGGGAGATCATCAAACGTACAGGTAAAGAACACAACTAAGTTTGATATGTAGTTAATCCGTGTTGGTGTGTACGCTCTCAGGTGGCATGCAGCTTGGACACTTCCAGTTTATGGCGTGTCCATGCTTGTCAGGCTCACTAAAAACATCTTTTCCTCCAGGCATACCGACGCTAGGCAAGAACGTGGTGGTGGCCGGCCGTTCGAAGAATGTGGGAATGCCCATCGCAATGCTGCTTCACACAGATGGAAGACATGAAAGGCCAGGAGGTGAGTTTGAGTAAAAGCAACAAAGCAAGTTACGGTTTTTCCTCTATGATATGTGTCTTGGGTAATGCACAAAGATGAATCAGAACTCATGCTGTCGTGCCTCTTGTTTCAGGTGACGCTACTGTAACCATCTCTCACCGTTACACACCCAAAGAACAGCTGCAGCAACACACGAAGATCGCTGACATCATCGTTGCTGCTGCAGGTACACATTGCACATTTCTGTTTGTAACTCAAACCTTCTCTACTGCTGTTATACTGTCGTGGTGATTTGCTATTTGCGTGATGAAGCTATTGTGGAGACCCCATAACAAATCAGATCTATTAAATGAATGTACTTGAGCTTCCTCAAAGCGGCCTTTTTAGCTGCAATACAGCTGTGTATGTTTTGCAGTTTCTTGAGATGCATGTGATTCTTGTATACAATAATGCAATTTTAAGCATCATAAGGTTCAGAGAAGGAGAATGACCTGGATCTGTATCACTGCAGGTATTCCTAACCTCATCACTGCTGATATGATCAAGGATGGTGCAGCTGTCATAGATGTTGGGATCAACAGAATATTCGACCCCTTGACGGGCAAAGATAAACTCGTTGGTGATGTGGACTTTGAGGGTAAGGAACAGGAAATACATACCTGGCATTTTTGGTTATATTTAGAATATCTTGTTTATTTGAATAGTTGACCTGTTGACCACTGTTTATTGTTGAACTTTAACTGTATTGCAGTTGTCTCATTTGATGTACACACTTTAGTTTAGGATGTTTAACATGTGTCTCCACAGGTGTGAAAAAGAAGGCTAGTTACATTACTCCAGTTCCAGGTGGTGTTGGACCCATGACTGTAGCTATGCTGATGAAAAACACCATCAAGGCAGCAAAAAACACCATTTTAACACCTTCTCAACAGATTCGAGTGGCAGCATTCTCCTGATGTCCTCATTTTCAGCCCACTTTAAACTCCGCTTTTATAAAATGAACAGTATGCAAGTTTTCCAAGAATTGACAAAATGAATGTGCTTTCTCCATTCATGTTTTTAAAGGTATTCACTATCACTTTAATAACATTATTAGTATATTTTGTTTTTACTTTGCAGAGCATTAGACATGCATTTCTACACAGCTTGCGTTTTGTGTTTTTGTTGGGGTTTGGCGATTTATTTATGTTACACATGTTTTTGTAGTGCATTCGGACAAACGTGTTTGTCTTTGTGGCATTGATTGTTAATCAAGGGTAAAATATGAGGTGAGCCACATAGTCAGTATGGGTCAATAGCTTTGAGTCATTCTAGCAGATAACTGCTCAAATAACCTTTGCCAAGACTCCTTTTTTATTGTATTTTCTGTTTATTTATCAAGTATATTATTCAGAAAGTCTACTGTTACCGTGGTCAGTCCATAAAGACCCCTTAATAAAGGGGTTTGTGACAAAAACAACATATTACCTCCTTATTTTATTTATTGCCCCTTTATCTGACTTTTGAGGTTGTGTGGGATGATAGTGGAGCTGCTAGAAACATGCAATGTTTCAAAAGATAAGTGGAGCTGACCGGGTTGGTGCTAAAGAAATGTGTGTTTGCTTGCTTGTTTGTTTGTATATAGACCTACATAAACAATATTTCAATGATTTGCTTTGTTGTATGATTATCCTAATTTTCTTTTGCACACTTGCTGCCTTCAAAACAATAAATTAAAAGTAATATATTACATCGAATTAAATTGTTCACTTTTTTATTATGATACATTTTGTATGAAATTCTTTAGCTCAGTTGATGGAGAAACGGTCATGGGTTTGATTCCCAGCCCACATGAAATAATACTGTAGTATTCACTAAAACTTTAATATAGTGTGTGTGTATATATATATATATATATATTCTGTCAAACATACATTTTTTTTAATAAACAGAATTGTGAAATGTGTGCGTTAACAGTAAGTAAATCAGAAAAAGGATCAGTGAGATTTTGGTTATCGCTTTAATATTAACCTTAATTATCTGACTTCTGAATTATGTTCTTCAATAAATGCTTCAATTTTTGTGTAGAATAAAGAAAAAAAGCATTAATATTGAGGAACAATATATTTTCATATAAGTTGCATATTTATATATTAACTAATAATTTTAGGCGTCTAACAGCATTATTTCTAATCAGGCATTGTTTGAGAATCAAGAAAGTGTCTCTCAGCCAATGGAATCGCTTTGGGGTCCTGACGCGGACCACAACACCGGAAGTGTTATTGTAACTGCAGGCGCACGACTGTATCGAAATATTGAAACAGAAACGAGCGAGTTTAAGTATTGAATCTTGTGATGGTGTTAAACCACTATCAATAACTGGCAGGATTGATCGTGTGTTTTGTAAAATATGTTATTATTTTAGTAATTCAAACACAAGTGAAGTAGGATTTATTGTTTCGCTGTCATGGGTCGGAGGGAGTCGGATGATAGAGATCACAGATCCAAGAGCAGAAACAGAGAAGAAAGGAAATCCTCCTGCGACCGAAGGAAACGTAAACGGAGCTCTGGTGAGAGAACAACACTTTTTGCTTTCCATAGAGTATAAAAAACTCTTTTGTAACAAAAAGACGTGAAATCCAAACATTTTCTTGAAGTACTCTTTTACATTGTATCATATATTTGAAGGGACAGCAAATGCATTTAACTTCTAATATCAAATGTAGAGAACAAGACAAAAAGAAGTCGCGCTTCATCATCATCATCATCATCGTCTTCCTCATCCAGTCACAGAGAAGCCAAAAAGAAAAAGAAGCTGAAGAGAAGTAGGAGTTCTTCATCCTCAAGTTCCTCTTCATCCAGTCACAGAAAGGCCAAAGAGAAGAAAAAGAAGCTGAAAAGAAGTAGGAGTTCTTCAACATCGTCGTCATCCTCAAGCTCCTCTTCCTCGTCCAGTAGTAAAGAGGCCAAGAAGAAGAAAAAGAAGCGCAAAGAGGTCAAGAAGAAACTCAAGCGTAAAAAGAAAAAGAAAGAGAAGAGAGTAAAGAAAGGGCAAAAGCTAGAAAAGAAGCTAGAAGAGAAAGATCCGGTTCCTCTTGAAAAGCCTCAGCCGTACCTGCAGACGTGGCAGTGTGAAGACACAACTAATCACGGGCCTGGTACATGTACACTTAAACACATCTCACATATATGAGAACATTTATGTGGATATATGTGACCCTGTTTCACAAAACCAGTCTTAAGTAGCACAAGGACATTTGTAGTAAGAGCCAAAAATACATGGTATGGGTCAAAATAAGCCATTTTTCTTTTATGCCAAAAATCATTAGGATATGAAGTAAAGATCATGTTCCATGAAGATATTTCCTACCGTAAACTTTATTTTTTGTGAGTATTATGCTATGCTAAGGACTTCCTTTGGACAACTTTAAAGGCCATTTTCTCAATATTTCGATTTTTTTTTGCACCTTCAGGTTCCTGAGTTTTAAATAGTTGTATCTCGGCCAAATATCAGCTTTTAGATGATGTAAAAATCTCAATTTCAGGGTCCAGGGTCACATATATGAGGATTGATGAAATGATGCGTTTATTCTCTGCAGACATGACTGATGAACACAAGGCCAGACTTCAAACCAGGAGACCGATGACAAAGGAAGAATATGAGGCCAGACAAAGCGTCATCCGTCGCGTCCTTGATCCTGAAACGGGGCGTACCAGGTACATCAAATGCTTCTTTCATTTCATTTCCCTCTTGTAATCTCTAAATATCGGCCTGCTACATTTCTTGAATTTTTACGCAGGCTTATAAGAGGAGATGGGGAAATTTTAGAAGAGATTGTCAGCAAGGAACGACACAAAGACATCAACAAGGTATGTTGTGTTATGAACGATTGACTGTTTCGTTGATAAATAGTCAAATAATCTTGAACCTTCTTTCTATCTCGCAGCAATCCACTAAGGGAGATGGGGATGCGTTTCAGAAGAGATTAGGGATCAGCAGGTAGCAAGAAGAGCAGCGTTAATGATTCTACAGAACTTAAGAATGAACTGTAATAATCCTCCACTAGAATTCTTACTGTGCAGCTTTTCTGTTGTTTGACTCAACATAACAATGTCATGAAAATCTGGTTGTTTTAGTACGTCTTCATTTTGTGAATTATTATTATTACATTTTGTGTAATAATTAGTGTTTAATGCATATTTGCTAATAAGCATTAAAACATTTTTCCTCTTCATTATTGGTCTCATTGGCTGTTTTAGTATTGGTTGCATGTCACTGTATTATTATGTACAGGTTTATTTTGTATCAACATTAATTCCATATAAATGTGTAGTATGAATGATTTAACAATTTTAATTTCAACCAGTTTTAATCAAGTTTTTTTTTTAATAAGGACATGAGTGTTTCAGTAGGCTTCTTTGTATTCTGGGCTTCTCTCACGTAAGCTTACAAAACCACTAAGGCCTTTTGTGATGTGCATGCAGGGCTAAGAGAAAATATACATCCTGACGATTCTCCGTGTATAAATATCTTTTTTTTGTGTTCTACTGAAGAAAGATTATTCAGGTTTACAACCACATGAGGGTAAATACACTGACAGAATTGAGATTTTTGGATAAACTGTCCAACCATAGTGTAACTGGTCTACACGACATGTTTTCTTAACAATCTTTTCATTTTTACAGTTACATTTTTCTTTACTTTATTATACTTTCTGGTTGATTTTAAAAATGCAGTTTTTATTTGTGAGTTAATGCTTCATTCATTCTGATCAACACAAAACAGCAGCAATTCACTTTGATTTAGCGTCGTTTCGTACAAAAGGACAACTTCTCCAAACACAAATGGCTCGAGTCATTTTACAAACCTTCATAACATTTATGATTCTTCCATTTGACAAAAGGAACAGCTCATTTCCCAATCCAAACAGTGGAAAAAGAGTCTAAAGCAACACATTAGATACAACAGTCATATTTAGCAGTGCCACCGGATATGACTTCATTTAAATGTACAACAGAATACACAAAGACAAGCGCAGAGCTAGCAAACACTGTCACAGACGCTTAAAAATTGTGATAACCAGACAGTACAGAAAAATCCCTCGCAATCCAAAATGAAAAAGCCAACATATAACTAAAGAACCGATGATTAAAAAAGCAATAAAACATTTTTTGGTTTCACAGTTCAGTTTGATGTACTGCTTACATGATACAATGGCAGCTTGTAAAAAGCACAGATTTAATTGAGCTTTCTGATGAACAGTTCGACTGTAAAAAAAACCCCTAACATTATCTACAAAACAAAAATACAGATGAAACATTATTTTGCCCTATCTCCGGTAACGGCCTCTCTCCTTCTCTCTCTCACGATCTCGAATCCGCTCTCGTTCACGGTCTCGTTCTCTGCCGCGCTCCCTCTCTCTGTCCCGCCGGCCGTCACGGGGGCGATCTCGTTCTCTCTGACGATCTCGTTCACGAGGTCTGCTCCTGCGTCCGCTCACAACGGCCTGCGTGCGTCTCAAGAAGTCGTCCACTCGCATGTCGTAGTCGTGCTGCCAGAAAAGTGAGAAAGAAAGAGTAAGCAACATCGAACAGATGTATCATCAACCTGCCGGCTCGGTCCCAGGACCTAGTGAGCTAACTTTCTGTCTAGTGTCTACATAGTGAGCATTAAGTGATGGCACATATTTATGTAGCGATACTTAAACGAGCATGGCCAACACGTAAAAGACGAAACAAACGTTTCATCACAGAAAACTGAATTTGGCCTGTAATGTGTTTGCAGCGCAGATGCACCAAGAGAACACAACTTTTGAAACAGGCCCTCGTGTACAGCGCCCATCGTCATCTAAAGTGCCGCCGATGTAGGCCGCTCACTAAGCTTTAAAGCTAATGGGCATTCCTCAGCTGAGCTGTGGCTAAACATTACCAGACTGGAAGCAAAAGAGGGAACAACCCTTTTCTCTCTGAAGCGGGCGTCATGGGGCATGGGATGATGTCCGGAGTAAGGAGGGTGGGCCTGTGGTGGAGGAGGGTGATGCTGATAGTACGGGTGCTGGGGCGGGTGCTCCATGCCAGGGTACGGCGCCTATGAGAACAAACAAAGCGTTAAAACGAATTACGACAGCCGGCTGCCACTGTGTTCTTTATTACTCACCATTCCCTGCCACGGTGGTGGAGGACCCATGTTATGGTGGAATTCTCTCATATAGTCATTATAGGACTGGAAATAAAAACGAGTGTTAACTGAAATGATTGTCACACTATAATCATCATAGAATAAACAGAATGGAAATAAAGGAACATAAAAAGACTTACTCCATTAAGAAACACGTCTCTTCTGACACCAGAGAAACGCCTGTGTGAAGATGCAGAGGTTTATGATGTGTCAATTCACCAATCAAAGAGAAGGAACGAAAGCAAAGACTTTACCTGTCCACAGGTGCATTGCGAGGGTCCGGCATGAAACCTGGAATGATGGCAAAAACAATAAAGAAAACTTCAACGACAGCACAGACATTCTGAACACCTGTATGACTTTTTAAAAGAAGATATTGTATGAACACAAAACCACGGAGACATTTCTCAAAATATCTTCTGTTGCGTTCCACGGAGTAAAGTCATATACAGGTTTCCAATCACACGAGGGAAAATAAATGATGACAGATTTCATTTTTGGGCGAATTATTCCTTCGAAAAAACCCGATGGAGCGTGCCGTAGATATTGACCTGGTCTCTGTGGGAATTCTGGAGGATAATCCATCCTGGGCCGCTTCCGGTTGTGCATGTCATATTCCTCAGGACGACGCCTACGTGAATCAGGTACATTCATGTGAAACACAGCACAGATTTAACACACAAACACATGAATCAGCTCTGTTCTTCAATCTGTGTGTATGTGGGCTCACGTATTTGATGTCAATGTTTCGGGAATTTACATTTTCAAATATGTCTGTGAATACTGGATATTTTGTGCTAACATGAATGCTACAGGTGCAGGTTAAGCTCTCTCGGTGGCATCAGTGGCATAATGTTCATTACCGATAACGCTGTGAAAAATGACGTACATAAATATATAAAAAGGTCATGTTTTAAAGAAACAGTCTCAAACATTTTGTGTGTTAACATTAGAATAATCAGACAGGAAAAACTGGAAATGTGCAAGAACACATACATCAAGAACACAAAGCCAGAAGATCATCCTCACAAAAGACAGTTTTTCTTAAACCAAACACAAAAATACAAGCTTTTAACAAAAATACAAGCTACACATTTCTGCTTTAAATGCTGGTGGCATTACTTCTATAACCATGACATTTGTTTTAAGCATTATTTTAGGATTAATATTTAAAAGGTATTGAACATAATGCCACAGATGCTATCAACAGAGCACAACTTGTTAAACCTGTAAAATTCCTTAAATGTCAAACCCGTGATTTTGTGCTTCTGTCAACGGTCACCCCACATGTGACGCATGCCGAAGGAGATCGTGAAACACTTGTGATAATGTTTTAGATTACTCATTGTGAATTCAGCTACTCTCCTTATAGCACACAATAATGAAATAGTGAAAATTGCATGTTAATGAAACCCAACAAAACAAACAAACAAATCTGGTTGAAGGTGCAACATACCGCATTCTGGTCGTTTTGCGACTGTTAACGTTGGCAAATACTTATAGAGTAAAAGTTCATCATAAAACAGTCCATCTTATGCTTTAACACATTTTAAACGGGAGGGCCTGGTAAGTCGGAAGAAGGGGGAGCGGATAAGTGCTTGTGGAGTCCATTGCAAATCAAACCCAAAAGACCAAGAGAAGATCCAGACATTTGGAAATAAGCTTCTCTTGGGCCACTCAGTCCATGGAAGGCTCAGAGAAACACAGAAGAAGGGAGGGGTGGAGGCGTCCAGAGGAGGAAAACCAAACCGCCTACCTAACGCCAGCTGGAACATCCCATCGAAGGGGGGGCTGTTTTTTTTTTTTTTTTTACAAAGGGAATGGGGCAGGGGGAATAACATGAATGCGTGATTTTGAGTCCATCAGTAAGGGACAGATAACGTAAAGCATTACACCGTTTGTCTGGAGAGAGCAGGGATGCTTTATGTCCATGTTTGGGCCCTGTTTGAGAGGTAAAGTGAAGGCCACCCTCATTTTGGGACAGAAGAAAGTTCATGTATAGCAGGACCCTATAGAAACAGTCCCTGGTGAGTCCATCGGCACTACCCCTCTTCTCCTGTCTCTCCCCCTCTCTCTCTCGCTCTCTCTCTCTCTCTCTCTACCAGCACATTTTAGCTATCTACATTGACAAGCACACACTGGGAAAAGAAACCCGGCACAGAAGTCCCAAAATACGCTCCTCTTGAAAGCTTTTTTGGGGGGGGTTTGCATTAACAACGACTGCTTTCTGCCCCTCAAACCGACGCGTCATCTTCTGCTTAACAATAAAGGCTCCTTTTAAAAGGGTCCCATATTTGACTGGCTCTATTCCCCACGGACACTCCTGCAAGAAAAGGCTTTGGGAAGAAATGTAAACAGTCTCATCTACAGACAGAAACCAACCTCAGTGCTACAGCTACACCCCACCGCTCTGAGGCTGTTTTACCATTTCCACTCACACTTACACACCACCATCAATATAACATGAACAGAATGGGAGATGGACGCTCCAACCGGTCCCGTCTGCTCGATTTCAGGCTCTTCTCTGAGAGATGATGAAGACGAAGCGGGGGAAAAAAATACCCCGCCTTGCGCCCTTCTCGTCAGGTGACGGGGACGCAAGCGTGCACTATCAGTCCAAAGAATATTTCTAACCTTCCCAGGTCTCGAGGGGCAGGCTCTCTGTTGGGGGGTCGGCCCCGAGACCGAGGCTCGGAGTGCATCCTCCTCTTGTGGCGCATTCTGTGAATGACCTGATACAAATCGATGCTCTCGTCGGGGGGGAAGAGCATGCACAGCTGTGTCCCGCAGTCCAGTTCGATCTCCTGGAGTCGGCCGTTTACATCCATCAGATGAGACGCCATACAGGACGACGAACAAAAACAAAACGAACGTGATTTAACGATGAGACTTGATGGAAAATGTTATTTTGTATCGTTTCATATCAATACAGGCACACATCAACATACAGTTGTAAAGCAGAAGCAATGAAGCATTAACATGGAACATCAGACATATGCTAAAGATAAAAGAAACGGCCAACCTGTCCGTCACGTCCAATCTTCACAGGCTTGTGCTCGTTCCACGAGTTGGTAAGGTGGGCCGTTTTGGTAAAAGGTAATTCACGCCTTCAGACAAAAAGAAAAACATTTTTTGCATGAGGGTTTTTTATTTCGCCACATGATTCTAGGTTGTGTGGTTTGGTTTCGTATAATCAGTTTGTTTGGGCATTTGCTAAACCATTTATATCGTGATCTTTTTTTTTTGGGCCTCATAAAACAGCACAGACATAAAAATATTGTTATGGCTTAATACCTGCAAATCCAGTCAATTTTGAAGACTCCTCCTAGCATCTTGGCGTTCATGCCTGCAGGCAGCACCCAGTGAATGGGAGATCCTCCGTGATGAGACTCAGAAGAGAGCCGAGCAAAACCTGAGAAACACACACAAAGACAACTAAGATTTCATTTGACAATTCACTGGCATTTAAAGAGATGACTTCACACATTTCCTCAGTCCAGAACACAAAATACATGTAGAGTATAACAAAGCAGTCAGACCAATGAAAATACCAGGTATTTTATATTTTATGCATTCTGTTGTTTTACCTTGAAATTTCCCGCTTTCCCTGACAGAGAAGATTAGCATGACGCTTCGGGCCGAGCGAAAAGCTGCATTGAGTTTCTTCTCATTGACGGGCAGAGTGGACCACACACCCTGAGGAGAGAGAAAAGACACGGGTGTTAACTGGGCAAAATGTATAAAACACATGTTTCTTTAGAATCAATAAAGGGAGAGGTAAGTGTCATACCTTTGCTTTAGCCAGGGAAACATTCTCATGGTTGTTGCTCTTGATAAGGAAAAATCTGGCCTCTCTCAGGATGTACTTCAGTTTGCTGGTTTGATCTTTACCAACTAAAATAAAAATACCGACACTAATGATTATAGACATGAACGTCACAAATGCTATCAACCATTGTGAGTGTGTTGCTCTTACGAGTGAGTGAAATCGCCTTCCTCACGGCCCGGACCGAAGACGACAGTTTTTCGTGTTTCTTATCAGAGCCTGAAGGTCAGAAACATGTGACGTGTGAACAATTTAATCAAAAACTAAAGCAAGCATGTGTTACTGCAGACGGATGCAAGACAGGAGCATTCGAAAACACAAGGTTTTTGTAAATTCACACTATTTCAGGTTGCCATCAGGTGTGTGTTGGTGTATATTTCTCATGATTCATTCATTTGTAATCTGACCTGCTCTGCCTCGGACGAAATCAGCTGATCTACAACATCCAACTCCACGAGACTGCAGATTATTTGATTTATTTGATATTAAAACTCTATTTGTCTGAGCGGTTTAAAGAAGGGCATGTGAAAATTATTTTTCTGTGGTAATAAAATGATGCCACAAATGCTGTCAAAACAGATTAATGGAAATTAGACTGATGCCAGGCAGCTGCCTATGTAAAAAGCAAAATAAGAGGCCAGTGGGCTTGAGTTACTAATAAACTTAAAAACTCAACAGTACATAGCTACAAATCTGAACATAGTTACAGAAACATGGTTTGTCAAGGGTTTGTCTACTAGTTAATCATCTGTGATCTTCAGTAGCTCATACCTGAGGCATCAGAGCCAGAGACAGAATGCACAGACTCGCCCTCTGAGAAGGAAACAGACTCTGACTGGGAGTCACTGGCCTCGCTGCGAGTGTCGTAGTCGTTCTGTTCGGTCGCCTCCCGCGGGTCCTCCTCCTCTTCCTCCAGCTCATACTCCTCTTCTTCTTCTTCCTCCTCCTCTTCTTCTACTTCTTCCTCCTCTTCCCCTTCCTTCTCTCCTTCCTCCTCCATGACCTCCTCTACTTCAGAGCAGTTGCCCTCAGATGAGGCGGCGGAGCTGCCCGTCTCCTGCTCGGACGCGTACTCTTCTGAATGAGCCGCCGCAGCCGCCGCCGTCGCATCCTCGTCTCTGGAGGAGCGGCTTGCTCTGCCCGTGCTGTCCTCACTGGTCCTCCGCAACTTCAGAGAAAAAAAAACTATTACAAAATGTGGACAACAATTATCAACATGAAAAATATGTGGTGAAGCGTTTACAAACCTCGGTGAGGTCTCGCATTAGCGGTTTGATTCGTCTTTGGGACTCTCTGCTACGCGACACGCCTTTATCACTGTATCCTTTAGATAGATCGGACTGAGGTGCACTCCCTCTTCCACCATGGCTCTTTCTGTCCTCATACAGGTCATCAGGTGCATGTCTTCCTCTGGGATTGCTCATCTTTTTGCCGTTTGATCCTGCAGAATGGCTGGCTCTCTTTGCCGTCTGTCTGGTGGTGTGTCCTGAGGATCTGAGCCGCTTGGTGTCCTGGCTGTCTCCTCGTTCATTCTTTCTTTTAGACCCTGAGACATGAAATAAAGGCGTTAAAATTAGTCCAAAAGAACTTAACCAGAACCAAGTCTACTTCGCAACTTATTCAGATCAAACAACCACTTTGAAACAGTAAAAAAAAAAAAAACAATGTACCCTTTTTCTCATTAATATCATGTTCGCTTTCTGGGTTGTAGAGCTCATCGTCCTGGTCAGGAGCATCTGTCAAAATATCTTCCAGTACATTCAGTTCTCCATCTAAAAGAGAAAGCAAATGCAGTGAACATAAACGATTTTTTCATGAATGTAAACTGTAGTCTACAGGCGCTTTTAGCAAACTGCATTAAACACAATGCGACAAACAATATAATTCCTACAGACCTCGAGCAACTTTTAGATAGAGAAGCATAAAAACAAAAAAGTCTGACCGATCTGGAAACCTGTGACAATCATAGTCAAGGTCTTGGACAGCATCATCCAGGATAACTTGTGATGGGACAGTCATTTTTTTTACCCATGTTATGTTTCTCTGTTTCTTTCTCCTGTAAAGCTGCTTTGCAACAATGCTCAGTGTGAAAAGTGCTATATAAATAAAATTTAATTGAATCAAGTGGACCATATGCTGACTTCAACTAACAGGAAGTATTTTGCTCTTCACCGTTTGAAGAAATGTGGTGTTTGACAATTAATTGGTATCCATATGAGCACCCAGTGCTGGACTATACAGTTTCACAGCCATCGACCAAAGTAAAAGACTGGAGTGTGTCCAGAAACACGCTTGTAGAATTGTGCTCGGTTCTATAAAGCCACCTGACTGTAGATCCCCAATCTTCTGTATGTGTTGCCTCCTTAAGGATTGTGAATTTTTATCTCGATTTAGGATTAGTAATTCGAGAATTTAAACATCTGGGTTGTCTTAAATTGTTGATCTATTTATTACTAATGCCATATTGTAACAGCACAATAATTCAGTGTTTAAAAGACAACCTGAAATAATGCTGAAGTATCAATAAACACATTCTGACAATAAACACCAAACCCACCTTATAAAACGACATAAACGAAAAACACAACATAATAAACAATATAAACAGCAGACAAAATGCACGTAATCAAATAACCAAACAACACACCACATTAAAGACCAAAAACACCACACCACTACATTAAACAACATAAACACACCAAATCTGTATATTTAAACAACACAAACACCCAACACATCAAATCCTGAACAATAACTCGAGTTAGCATCATGCTAAGCTGTTGTCTGCTTTAAAACAGTGCGTCTACAAATGATGTGTGTGCTGAGTAAATGTAAATGACTTTAAATGTATAATTGTTGAAACAATAACGGTTTATTCAGTAAACAACAATAAAGCATTCACATATTGGTGTATGTAAATATCTGCGGCTAAAATCGTTTACCTTTCTCATCCCTCCTGTCGACGGACATATTCAGCCCTCTTTGAATTAAACACACACACTTTAACTCTCTGTCTCTCTCTATACAGATGTGTGTGTTTAATAACCGTGTAAATTCACGGCTGTTTTAAATAAAACTCTCACACACAGTCGTGTGTTTTTGTCGGGTGAGTGCGTGTATCTGCTGTAAAATGGCGGCTCTTCCTCTCGACTGAAGGGTTGCCAGACACTCACAGAAAAACTCACCGACTGTCGCAGTGACAGACGTTCAACAACAACAAAGAACAGAATAGATTCATTGGCCTTGTGTGGGTATTATTTAAGAATTTGTTTGTGTTTTTTTAATTCAATTCAAATGATTTTTACTTTCATGTAGTGTTTTGGATCAATTCCAGTTGGATTTAATGGTGTTGTTTTGGGGCCCATCTCCCAATAGAACAAAACACATTACCAGACTCACATGCACCATCAAAGTTTTCATTAAATCAATACAATTCCCATAATAACCATTAAATCCATTAGGATGGTTTCTATATTGTTTTCCCATTCCTAATAAATAGGAGTGTGTGAGTGATTTGTCTTATATTCTAATTCTGATATTTTGATATCTGTAGTGCTGTGTTTGTTTTTAAATGGCATTGTGCTGTTTAATTGCATTATTTAAAACATTCTGATATAAAAGATTTCTAGTGTTTGGAAAACCTGGAGCCGACTGAAGTATCTTGGCATCTGAGGGATGAGGCTAAAAGTCTGAATTGAGAACACATACATCGGTTTTGTATTTTATCTTTATATGAACTTATTCATTTGTGTGTATTCATTTTATTTTTTCCAATCCATTTACATTTCTCAATGTTTTAACTAATGCAATGGGACAAAGCAGTAAAATTCTACTTGAGTCTTGGTTTATTTGTGAATGTGTAGTCAGACTGAGTACTGAAACCCCACCAAACAAAACCAACAAAACATTTTTCTGATGTGAGACCTTATAGTATTGGACTTGGATCGGTGAGATCTAAAAATGCTGGCATTACATCTCTGTTATTTTTCTCTTTTTTATTCTTTCTTATTCTTTTTTGCTTTGCGATCAGGGACAGTCCTTCTGAAACCCTTCCGGTAAAGAAAGCAGCAGGTTTTGATGAAAATGAACACAATGAGAGTAAATATAATGAATAAGAAGGCCATGACATCCAGGAGATAATACTGATACCAGGTCAGTTCATGTGCCTGAACTCTCAGGTGTTTGGCTCCTTTATTCCGCATGACAAACTCGATCCAGAACACGGCCTGATCCAGAGGCTTCATGGGCTGATCGTGATGAATTCTGGACAGCTTCATCATGCTCTCCTTGAACCTTATTCAACAAAGAAAAGATATGAGTGAAGAACAAGCTCTAGACAATAACAACAGTCTTAAAAGATCATCGTATTTGTAAATATATAAGCACTGATTTGTTCTTTATTCTTGAACGTACGTTGTGTTATAAATGACAGTGTTGAGAGCGTCCGCCAGGTCTTCGGAAGTCATGGTGTTGATGTCGAGGATGACAGCCGCTCCTTTGCTTTTCATATGGTTGAGATTATCAGGCTGATCAGCAAACAGCGGTAAACCCACCATAGGAACACCGTGATAAATAGCTTCATACAGTCCGTTTGTCCCACCGTGAGCAATGAAGACCTTTGTTTTGGGATGTCCTATAAGATGAAAAATCTTCATCTCTCTGACATCATTAGACATAATTAATGTGAGGTGAGCACATGACAACACTTTCTTTACCAAGTAAATCATTCTGTGGGATCCAGTCGTAGAGTTTTGTGTTGGGGGACAGAGTTTCTGGTGTTTTCCCACTGTAACGCCACACCACCTGTGCAAACACACACACACGGAAACTTATTAACAGTCAGTCATAATGATCAGTTTCATTAGTTAAAATGTCTTTAATTTCTTCATCACCCTGTCTTGTTGTGACTGTTGTTTTTTCCTACTCATGAGTTTGTTCAAGCATCTAAAAAAGGCATGCAGCACATTACCACAAACAAAAGTACATCTTGCTTTTTAAAGATTTAATTGTGATGTTTTGATTAATGTCGTAATGTAGAACACCGTTTTATTATTATGTGATAAAAACAATCTTTACATTTATTTTATGGCTATAATAAGTATAGCGAGTTTTCAGAACAGCGAAGGACGAAGTGGTCAAGGGCCAAAATAAGGTTTTTATTAATGTTTACACGGCAAGGGTCAACCTGTGAAGTGTATGAAGTAAATACATTAAATTTACCATTAAACCGGGGTTTCTTTGAGATGCACAGTGCTCACCTTCCTCACTAAGAAACAATCCCATCAGCACATTTAAAGTCTTCGCCTCTTTTTTGACCATATCGACAAACCGTTTGCTTAATTGAAAAGTACAGTATGTGAACTTCAATGACATCATTTATAATCTGTGTTATAGTTCACTGCCTCATAAATGAATAAAAAAGTCTTGCACTTTGTGCTTTAAACCTAGCGTCTGTGTTATTGTCTTCAAATCAAAGTTTGATAAATCTCAGAACGTCTCTGGATTCTTAGAGTTCACCTTTTGTGGGATCTGAGCGAGGCCAGAAGCGATCATGTTTGCTCTGTCCAGTGTCAGATTATTGATCATAGAGCCCAGTGAAAACACGACAATTCCATGATCTCCTGAACTCTGAACAAACTCCTCCAGTTCCTAAAAACACACAAATACATGCTCTCATATACAGTGATTTTATGACATATATACACTCTTAAAAATAAAGGTGCTTCAAAAGGTTCTTTGATGCCATAGAAGAACCTTTTGGTTCTATAAAGAACCTTTAACGTCTGAAGAACCTTTCTGTTTCACAAAAGGTTCTTTGTGATGAAAAAAGGTTCTTCAGATTATAAAAAAGTAAGAAAGAGGATGGTTCTTTAAAGAACCTTAGGCTGAATGGTTCTTTGTGGAACCAAAAAAGGTTCTTCTATGGCATCGCAGTGAAGAACCTTTTAAGCACCTTTATTTTTAAGAGTGTAGATACAAATGGATTTATGATACTATAATGTCATCATGAAACTATTCTGATTCATAACTTTTATGAATGTACAACAAGTCATAAATATCCTTTTAGATGTGTTACAGAAACATAAAAAAACATCTGCAGTGTAAAAATCACAAACCCCCCCACAATTGTAATAGCATTAAATCATACATTTGCACAACATATTTGCTGAATGATGTTGTTTGGTATTCCCACTGTAACTCCCTAAATTAAATGGAATTAAATCAAGTGATGATTGAATGTGATTGAATGACATGTTACCTTTGGCAGAGGTTTGGCAGGTTTGCAGTGTAATCCTCCAACAAATTTAAAATTGGGCATCAATGGACGAGGATACTCGAAATCCCAGTAAGTTCTGATCAACCAGATGTCGGCCTTTCCCACCGTCTCACACATGGTTGTGGGTTTACCTGTAACATGCCGAAAAATAACGTCACTCACTAAACTAAACATTTAGATTAACAATAACATCCCTTTATTTTACGCACATTACAGACACCACTGTGCATGAAAATTCATTTAGATACACAAACCACGCCATATAACACCAACAATCTCACAGTTGATCCAAAAATCTAAATTCTGTCACCATTTTCATCTGTCATGTGGTTGTAAACCTGCATGTGAATCTTTCTTCAGTGGAACACAAAAGAAGATATTTTGAGAAATGTCTCTGTGGTTTTGTGTCAATGGAAGTCAATGGATGTTTGGTTTTCAAAATATCTTTGTTTGTGTTTTGCAGAAGAAAGAAACTCATACAGGTTTGACATGACATGACATGAAGATGAATAAATGATGACAGAATTTTCATATTAGGGTGAGCTGTTTCTTTAAATCATATCTCCTAGTCATTCTGCCTCATAAACACAGGCTCTTGAACGTCACATGACTTTACCTGCAATACGTTTCATCCTAAAAGATTACAGGTGCACGAATTACCATTTATTTCAGTGTACAGTGTGTCAAAGTTAATCCTCGTGTTGAGTTTGAACACAGCTGTGTGTATGATGTACAGGAGCATGTTTTCTAGTCTCTCTATGAAGTTCATGTTGTCAGTGAGGTGGCCGGTCACAGCGGCCGCAGGGACATATGACGGTGTGGTGGGCAGCTGTCCGCACATCCGCTCGAAACTGTAGGCGAAGGTGAAGCGCAGCGACAACACGTGCGGTATATCGAGCTTCTGTGCCATCAGGTCAGTGCACGGCATCATGGGATCAGATAAAAGCACATCGTAGCGAGATTCCTTGAGCGTGCGTAAGAGATCCTGGTTGTGAAACATCCCATAGCAGATATCAGACGCCACGGCCATGAAGCCGGTCATCATGCGCCAGAACATGAAGACTTTCTCGTATTTGGGTGCTGTGTTGTTCATCCAGAGGTTGATGAAGCTGTCCCACATTGCCTTGGCCTGTTCTTTCTCCATGTTGACTCTGAAGACATTGAAAGTAAACTTCTCCTTCTTCATGTGTGGTATAGAGGGTGAGGATGAACTGGTCAGGACGGTCACGCTGTGGTTCCGCTGCACAAGCGCGTCGATGATGGTGCGCATGTTGTGCCAGTGGCTGAACTCGCCCGGCATCACCAAAACCCTGCCGGCGTGGCCGAAGTCTGTTCCACACAGCAGCAGAAACACAAATAAAGGCCCAGAAATCATGGTGGAGTGAATGCGGTGTAACAGGAATCCAGACATACATGCACAGGATTTGGCCAAAGGTTGCGAGGGTGGGTGCAGTTTGTCCTATACAAAAAAAACTGTTATTTATTTGCCCAACAAGATGTACAGATAGCGGAGCTTGTGAACTTGGGTTGCAAAATGTTCAACTTTCACTCCAATCGTAATAAAGAGCATTGTGCATGTTCGCATGCTGGTGACCATATAAAGAATATCTCGGTGTCATCATTAGACCTATATTTACTTATTCCGTCACCCTGAGCCCCATGAGGAGTCCACGCAGATCTTAACTTGTATGACAGGGGTTCTCGTATCCATCTCTGCTGGAAGGTAATCTTCTTTTTAAGAGCTATAAAAAACAACTGATTTAATTGAGCAATAAAGTATGAGAGGCTGTGCTCAAGGGCTTTGTTATTTCATAATATCATATATTTTAAAGAAAGACTTTGAACACCTTCAGTGCTGAAGAAGAAAGCCAGTATGCATAAAGGAACTCAAGACACTGCCCATGGGACACAAAAAAAGGCACACAGAGTGAAAAGTTGATCTGTAACTGATTCTGTGTAACTTTGCAGATTAGGCTATATTACAAAATTTATAATAAAGTATAATAGTAGCAATATATAGCAATGTAATTATAGTAGTAAAGGATTGTCAATGGCGTAATCTTGAATTGTGACCCTAAATCTCTATTTGCATTTTTATATTTAAAAGCAACATTTAGAATATTTGTATTGTTCTATAAACCTTATTCAAACCCATTCAATTGAAATGAGCTTATATTCTAATGGGAATAGTAGCATTTTAATGAATGTGTATATTTTTTAATTAAAATCACATTTCATTTTGTGTATATAAAATATATAGATATTCGTCAGTGGAGATGAGACTGATGTGACCAAGGGCGTCGATTTGGGTAGGGACGGTACGTGTCCCTTCCAGTATCCAGGGAACACTAATTTGTCCCTACCAATAATTTTGACCAATCAACTAAACTACATTTATATATGATGTCTATCTGTGTCTTGTGTTTTTTTTTACCTTTTACATATTTTATTCAACATTTATTTTACCCAAAAAAAATGGTTAAATCTCGTTCTCTGCAATGAGTCCCGCCTCTGTAGCTCACGTCGCTAACAGGATTGGCTTTGCTTTTTTGAGTCCCGCCTCTGTAACCCAGGACGCTTTATGATTGGCTTAGACTTTTCTTCGTTTTAAACAGTCTACGGTTTGAACGAAGCGCCATACATAGCGGTCAACACGACGCCATGTGCATGTTTATTCGGCTACCGGTGAGGAAAAAACATTCTTACCAACAGTTTTATTGACAAAATATGTGACAAGTTGCTTCACATATTAAGTCAAGGACAGTGTTGTCCCAATGCATGACAATCGACTGTTTCATATGCCTCTTTTAGTTACAAATGCGTATAAATCGTGATGCAAATCATGTTTCTGTGTAATCTAGTTATTAACTTATGTTTTCTGTGTGAGGGTTATGTTTTAGGCAATGGCAACATAATGTGACTCTTGAACCTGATATAAAAACTGGACGTGTGTGTGTACGTGCGTGCGTGCGTGCGTGCGTGCGATAGCCTACTACAGGAAATCTGCTGGCTCAGTTTTGATTTACCCTGCCAGAATTTTAATTGGCTTCACAAAATGTAAAACTTAAATACAATAATGGACCTGTTGTATATTTGTTGTTTTTGACTTGTGTAACATTAATAAGATTAAATATCAAAAAACTTGTTAAAATATTATATAGTTTAAATAATTCAAGTAGACAGCACTGAACTTTTGTGATATGCGGCTCTGCAGGACAATTTTGTTTATGTCCCCACCAATGTCAAAATCAAAATTTCGCCTTTGGATGTGACTGAATGATTCATGGATGATTCACAAACAATCACAGATGGAGATGATTCTCCAAGATTCAGGTATTCTCATTCAAGTTTTGTTTACTTTTAATATTAAATTTAGCATATAAAAAATTGGATGAAATATCTTGTTTCTATTATATATTAATATATAATTATCAAACAACTGTACTTATAGGCCTACACTTCCTCACAATCATATGAATAAATAATTTACTCAAAGAGCAATGCTAAATTTATGTTACAGATCAGTCAAGAGATCAGACTCATGTGAGATCAGCTGTGTGTCTTTGAGAAGTGACGCATCTATGACTGAACCACTGAAATTTAAAGATGCATCGCCTGGTGTGAGGTACAACAGTTCAGTAAAGATATGACTTTTTCCTTTCTTTTTTCCTTTTTTGTATCTTTTTTTATTTCTTTAAGACACATGACTGACACCTGCTGTAAAATGTCTTGATACAGATCAGTCCAGAAGAGATCAGACTCATGTGAGATCAGCTGTGTGTCTATGAGAAGTGACGCATCTATGACTGAACCACTGAAATTTAAAGATGCATCGCCTGGTCTGAGGTACAACAGTTCAGTAAAGATATGTTGAAACATGTTTAAAAACAGCAGACAATCTGATTGTGTCTTCATACTCTGTTTAAGGTCAGTATTGTTGTCTGGATCAGACTCATCGGATCAGATCAGAGTGTCTGTGAGTGATCAGACTATAAATAATCTACAGTCTAATGAAAGCAACTCTCATAGTTCTAGGTGAATGAAAGTTTTATTTGTATAATGGGATATCATTATATGCAGTAGATAAATCTCATTGTCACTCTTTAAACAATATACAAATGTAAACAATATAGTTAGTGGCAGTCGTGGCCCAGTGGTTAGAGAGTTGGACTCATGATCAGAAGGTTGCTGGTTCGATTCTCAGGGCTGGCGGGTATCGGCTGAGGTGCTCTTGAGCAAGGCACCTAACCCCCACTTGCTTACTATACAAAATGTACAAATGTATAGTACAATGTAATGTAAGTCGCTTTGGATAAAAGCGTCTGCCAAATGCATAAATGTAAATGTAAATGTAAATGTAGTCTGTAATTTCTGTAATAATCTGTTTTACAGTTGTCAGCTTGCTGAAGTCCTCGACACATTCAGATCAAATCTGCGGAAGAAGTGTCAGTGTTTGTGTGAAGGAACATCACATGAGAGAAACCCAACACTACTGAATGAGATCTACACAGAGCTCTACATCACAGAGAGTGAAAGTGGAGAGATCAGTAATAAACATGAGGTGAGACAGATTGAGACACAATCCAGGAGAACAGCAACA
Organism: Oreonectes daqikongensis; assembly: GCA_026939265.1. Classification (NCBI taxonomy): domain Eukaryota; kingdom Metazoa; phylum Chordata; class Actinopteri; order Cypriniformes; family Nemacheilidae; genus Oreonectes; species Oreonectes daqikongensis. The sequence goes on from JAOTQM010000051.1 coordinate 211,891, forward strand.
GAAGACACACCAATCAAATGCAATGACATCTTTAAACCTTTACCTGAACAACACAAACCCATCAGACGTGTGCTGACAAAGGGAGTCGCTGGCATTGGAAAAACAGTCTCTGTTCAGAAGTTCATTCTGGACTGGGCTGAAGGGAAAGAGAATCAGGACGTCCACCTCATATTTCCACTTCCTTTCAGAGAACTGAATCTGATGAAAGACCAAAAACTCAGTCTTTTAGATCTTCTTCATCTTTTCTTCCCAGAGACAAAAGAAATGGAAATCTCCAGTGGTGAATATAAAGTGTTGTTCATCTTTGATGGTTTGGATGAGTGTCGTGTGTCTCTGGATTTTCACAGCAGTGTGAGGTTGTGTGATGTAAGTGAATCAGCCTCAGTGGACGTGATGCTGACAAACCTCATGGCTGGGAATCTGCTTCCCTCTTCTCTCATCTGGATCACCTCCAGACCAGCAGCAGCTGATCTCATCCCCTCTGAGTGTGTTGATCGAGTCACAGAGGTACGAGGCTTCACTGACAAACAGAAGGAGGAATACTTCAGCAAGAGAATCAGTGATGAGAGTCTGAACAACAGAATCATGTCACACCTGAAGTCATCCAGGAGCCTCTACATCATGTGTCACATCCCAGTGTTCTGCTGGATTTCAGCCACTGTTCTAGAGAGAATGTTGAGTGAAGCAGAGAGTGAAGGAGAGATCCCCAAGACTCTCACTCAAATGTACACACACTTCCTGATCATTCAGACAAACATCAAACATCAGAAGGACTATGAGAAGAAAGATGAAGACATGATCTTCAAACTGGGTAAACTGGCTTTTGAGCAGCTTGTGAAAGGCAATGTGATCTTCTATGATGAAGACGTGAGAGAGTGTGGCATTGATGTAGCAGAAGCATCAGTGTACTCAGGATTGTGCACTCAGATCTTCAGAGAGGAGTTTGGCTTGTATCAGGGGAAAGTTTACTGCTTTGTTCATCTGAGCATTCAGGAACATCTAGCAGCTCTTTATGCTCACATCTCGGCCACAAACAACAAAACGAATGCGTTTGATCGAAGTGAAGTTAAACAGGTTTTATTATCCGAGTTGCATGAGAGAGCTGTAGATGAAGCTTTACTGAGTCAGAATGGACATCTGGATCTTTTCCTGCGTTTTCTTCTGGGTCTCTCACTGGAGTCCGTTCAGATTCTCTTACAGCATCTACTGACACAGATGAGAAGATGCTCGTATGAGAAAGAGAAAACTGTCGAGTACATTAAACAGAAGATCGATGAGAATCCGTCTACGGAGAAATGCATCAATCTGATTCACTGTCTGAATGAACTGGGTGATGATTCACTGCTGCAGGAGATTCAACATTATGTGAAGAACGCATCAGTTGGACAGTCTAACATGTCCTCTTCACAGTGGGCAGCTTTAGTTTTTGTGTTGCTGATGTCTGAGCAACATTTAGATGAACTTGATCTGAATGCGTTTACTGGATTTAAGCATACAGCCGATGAAGTTCTTGTGAAACTGCAGCTTGTGATTCAAGAATCCAAAAGAGTTCTGTGAGTAAAACCAACAACAATCTCTTCACTCTTCAAATAGATGTGAGAGTAAGAAGGCCATGTAAAGTCAACAGACCAATACACGACAACAATATTACAGCTGTTCTGCTAAAAGGTTTGTGTAGGACACAATGAGAAATAAATAAACATTTTGTAATTGAATTCTTTTATTTCCCTGTCAGGTTGGGTAAACGTTCCATCACAGATGAAGGTTGTGTTGCTCTGACTTCAGCTCTGAGATCAAACCCCTCACACCAGACACATCTGACTCTGTATGATATTAATCTGAGAGATTCAGGAGTGAAGCTGATCTCTACTGTACTGGAGAATCCTCTCTGTAAACTGACGTTACTCAGGTTTGACTGAATTTAACTCCTCTTTGAATCATTATCAGAAAAATAAGATGATATTAATGAAACAGATATATCATTAGTGTCAGTCATAAGTATCAGGATGATATGGATGTGATGTCTTACTTCAAAGATGAAACTAAACTGATAGATCGTGTCTCTGTTCTCTACAGGTTGTGTGGTTGTGATATCACAGATGAAGGTTGTGTTGCTCTCACTTCAGCTCTGAGATCAAACCCCTCACACCTGAGAGAACTGAATCTGTCCAGGAATAATGTTGGAGATTCAGGAGTGAAACTGATCTCTGATCTGCTGGAGAATCCTCACTGTAAACTGGAGAAACTGATGTAAGATTGTGATCTGATTGCTCAGAAAGGAAAGCACGTATAGATTATAATGAGACTATATGAGGGTCTAACGTTGTTGACTTTTTAAAAACAAATACTTGTTTCAACACCGAAAGACTATGAGAAAACTAGGCTGGCTGCAAGTCTTTTTTTCTTTATAAGTGTTAAACCAAGCCAGCATATAGACGGTTTCAGCGACAACAACATAAACCAATGTAGTTTACGAGTTTTAATTTCATTTATATACAATAAAATATTTATATAAATTAGTATTAATATAAGTTAAGTATAAAAAATTGTACTAGCCACTAGCCAGACCGGTAACAAAACACAGACCGGAAGTTAACTTTGGACCAGGCGTGTCTATAGGATAAGTACAAATTCTGTAATAAAAACAAAGCAAGTTGTTCGGGCTGCTTTGGCATGAATTTTATTTCCTTAAAATATTGGAGAAAAAAAGCTATAGGCATAATACATATTAAATCAAGGTTTTTCTAATAATTCTGCTGCACCAAACATTAAATCTTGTTTAATCCTGTTTTAAATGTACATAAACACTAAATGGTCACAGAAAGAGAAACTGTAGTTTTGATCTGTGTGTAGTCAGATTGTGTGTTATTGTTCTATAGGTTGAGTGATTGTTCTATCACAGATGAAGGTTGTGTTGCTCTGACTTCACCTCTGAGATCAAACCCCTCACACCTGAGAGAACTGAATCTGTCCAGGAATAATGTTGGAGATTCAGGAGTGAAACTGATCTCTGATCTGCTGGAGAATCCTCACTGTAAACTGGAGACACTGAAGTAAGTTTGTCCAATTATAAACTCAAGTTCCATAAACTTGCTTATTGCACAACAGCTTACCAAATAAACAGTCATGGAGTGATGAAATGATGTGTTTACATGAGTATAATAAGAGAAGATGTGACATAATAGATGAATGAAACTGAAGAGAATCTGAGTTGTGTGTCTGAACTGAAGTGTGTGTTGTTATTCCCCTCAGCTTGAGCTTCTGTAAAATCACAGATGAAGGTTGTGTTGCTCTGGCTTCAGCTCTGAGATCAAACCCCTCACACCAGACACAACTCGACCTGAGCGGGAATTAATTCAAATATTATAAAGCATTTCATATTAAAGTTCAAGCCAGCACAGTCAGATTTATAACTGTGCTACAGTTACATAAAAAATTTGTAGGCTATTGATTGTATATATATGCTTGAATGTATATTTATTGACTGTATTGTGAATGTACTATGCAATATACACTGTTGTGTTACATCATGAATAAACATCTTTAAAAGTTAACTTTTACTCAATAAAGTTGTGTGTTGAATGTCAATTAATGTGACTCGTCAATAGTAGAATAGTGACAAACATGCACAAGATTTCAAGTCGTGTTTGATGGTTTGAAGTCACTGTGAACCGGTGGTCTGTTGTTTTACTGCGATTTTACTGCTGTTTCGAAATGGAACTGGAAGCAGACCGACAGTAAAAAGGGAGGAGTTAACTGATGCTCCGCCCAAGCCGTCTAATTTACGTCATTTGAGATGGATAGTCACTAGTGCATTTTCAGATTTTAACTGAGATTATGAGGGCACGTGGATTTTAAAAAGAGAGTAATCCACATTGGTAAGCTATTTACAATAAACGCTGCAATATATAATGACCAAATAGGAATTTTAATTTCACTAGGATTTTAAAGTTAACTAACTCTTGTTTGCAACAAAATTAAATGAGATCAGTGATTGGTCAATTGACTCACTTGACGTCACGTTCAACGCACCATCGTTTCCGTTAACTGTAAAATAAAAAACAAACCAAAGAATGAATGAAAACTACACCAAAAACAGGGAAACCCCATTAAGTGGAAAGCATTCAACATGAAACAAAGAACTTAAATAATTCTTTAAACACTGTTTTTTTAAAAGAGAGATTTTCTCAATGTTATTTACATTAATGAACAAATGAACTAATATCTGATGCGTGATGTCAAAACGTAATGGTGTCGTGGAGCAGTTTTAGTAGATAACCCGGTAATAAACAGTTTCATTTAGTGAGTGATTGTTTTATACAGCTCTGCTCTGTTCGGGCACCATAACGGGCACAACTCCCACGTGACGTGCTGTCTCCAGTGTGCGCGTGGCCTGACTGACTGCGTCCGAGTGCGCGGTTTAGAGAAGTGTCGATAAACTCAGGTGATCTGAAGGGGTTAAACTTCGGTGGCACAGTGACTTTTATGATACGCAGGTAAGGTGTTAGAAAACTAATTCATTTGAAAACATCTACTTTATCATTTAGTCAGGACAAAAACAGCATTATATATATATATATTACTTGTTACGATTATTTTTTTGTCAGGTACTTCTTACCTCAAAACATCAGATTCATCCGCGCTGACGAGCAGCAGTGGCACTCCGCTAGTCATCTCATTCAAACAAGAATGGCGACACAGAGACAAAAGGTAGGCCTACAGATTTCATCTTATTATTAGCTATATATACTATCATATTTTATTAAATTACTATTTTTTATTAATGAAAACAGTTGAATTAGTTTTGGCACCAGTAAATTCATATAACGCTAGGCCTAATATTCCAGCCATCATAAATGACGGTCTTCTGAGTCTGACGGTCAGCAATCTCAAAGCAGAATGGAAGAAAGTTGTTTGTCATGTTTGTACATTACAAATAGTATTCTGAAAAATATAAATAAAAAATGGATTGTTACAATTCAAGATGAAATGCAGGTCGTTGTATATATTGATCACAAGGTGGCGCTCTATGTCTATAGCCTACCGTAAAATTATTCAGAACAGATACGACACAATAAAAAGGGATTCTAAGGGGTTTACCTAAAATTTAATCTTGATGTACTAAAAAACCGACTATATCTACATTTACTGTCAATTAAATTCTTAAAAAAAGAAAAGCTTAAATATGAGAGGTTTGATTTGTAAAATAATATTCACACAAATCAATGTTACTAATATTTTAATGAAAAGTATAACTGTTCCCAAAAACAAATCCGAGACTAAACAAATCTATATAAACATGCAAAATATTGTTAAGTTTTATAAGGTTTTTTGTTGTTAATATTCTCTTCCTGGACAGAATGTATTAAATGATTGCAGCACATTATACTTACAGTACATGTACAGTATATCACATATATCAGCCATCATATGCAATTTATTTCTGCATGAGTACCGACAGTGGCATGATTTTAATCTATAGATCACACAAATATATGTAATATATATGCTGAAGGGCGCTGGGTCAGACACATTGAGAAATAACGTCACCCTGCATCTATAGGTTTCAGTCTGGTGTGGCGCGTGGCTTGCCTCCAGTCCTATTGTTTTGGTGTGTAGCATCTTGTGACACTGACCCTTTGACCCTAAATCACCCCCCATGCCTGTCTCTCCATCACAGGGAAATCATAATTGTGTGTTTGTCAGTAATCTGCTCTTGTGATCTATCAGTCAGAGTGGTCAACAGAACGGAAACTCTTTATTTAATGAATCGTTTCATCTCTTCTTTTAGTACAGCAGGATTTTGGAAAGACTTGTTCTTTTAATACCTCCATTTAAGAAAATGCAGGCCGAACATTAAATATGTCAGCAGCAGCGAGGGCTTAAGGGATCATTATTTAATGAGCCGGTGAAAATGCAGGTCTTCCAGGAGCGTGGACATTCAATATAGAGCCGAGTCAAAAGATCGCTGTGGTTTTTGGAGGATTTCTCTGATCTTTCTGCAGCGGATTTACTGTACGGAGGTTGAAGTGGATTACAGGATTCGATACATACGTGTCATCAGCCTTTACATATGAAGTGCCTTTTAGACATTTCTGAACTTTGCGATGGATATAATGTCTAATTGATTGTAAACTTTAAAAAGCAGTATTTAAAGATTGAAAAACTTTTATTTATCATTTTTCACAATAAATTTTGTACTGTAAATGTGCCATTGACCTCAGACTCCAGACACATACAGTGATATGACATTTTTAAACCATGATCTTAAGCATGATCATAAATGTTCCAATTAATTCGTAATTAAATAGGTTATAAATTATAAAAGCGAATAGTTTAAAAATAGTTTATGTTTTAGAATCATAACCTCACATTGTGAAATATGAGGAAGATAAACGGGCTGTTTTTTCCATCAAGTGTCTGATAATCCTTCAGCATTTTACTGTCACATCAGAACTGTTCAGCTTATTACTGTACAGAAGAAAACCCAAGACAATGAGATTTCAGTAAGCTGCTTGGAGCTTTAAAATAGGCAACTGAATTTTTGATTTAATTTTTTTAATGTCCTGTAAAAACAAGAACCATCTGTCCATGTTACCTTTTTCCAAATGCATACATGTTGTTCATATTTGTCTTATCATATTTAAGGTACCACTGGATCATCAATTTGGTGGGTTTGGGTGACAACGCTTTCTTATCTTAAGTGTCAGAAAGACTAAATCACTGTCAATTGCTTTAAAAAGAATGATATTTTATGTTTGCAAGATGACAAAAAGGCATGTGTATGTACATTTGAATGAATACGTCATCACATTTTCCTATCCAAACTACAACAAATGTACATTGTTTTAAAATGTATCTTAGACAAAGTTAGCTGAAGATGAAGAAACCTGAAGTTAACTGAAAGACATGAGAAATTGTAAAAAAAGACATGCATGATGTCACACATTTAAATATGATGTCATCAGATCTTTAAAGTGCAAGTGCAGTGACCAAGACAAATTCAGCATTTTCTCAGAAAAAGTTTAGTTAATTTGAGTTAAAAAATATATATATATATCATTTAGCAAAACAGTTTTAGCAAACAGCACAAACAACAGGATGATTGACGTTTAAGAAAATGCAGTGTGGCAGTATGAAAACTTTCCAAGAAAAATGTTAAGAAAATGACAGCATCCCTTATCACATGCTGTTGGTTCATCTGGAGCAAAAATAGGTTAAATCTAGAACACGTCGTCTCTTTTTTTATTTTTATTTTTTTTATGCTAGTCTTTTGTAGTATAAGCTATAGAAACAGTAAGCGATACATGCATCAGACGTCACATCTCAAACCGAGCGTTTCGGAAGCCACCAGACCAATTTACCTAATGAAAACGAAGCAAATCCCGGTAAAGCCCGCTGCCGGGAGAGGGAGGGACCCGGGTGATGAGCTGACAAATCCACTGCATTGTTTTCATTCCGCTCGGCCACATCTTTGGGATCCTCTTGCGGAAGAAGACTTTCAGCTCTTCTCTAAAACCTTTTAAACTCCCACCGAGCTCACAATCCTTAGACAATTCCTCCAAGCGGGAGACAAGCTCCTTAGGCTAATGGCCATTTTGCCTTGACGTTCAGTGTGGTTTACAGTAATGCGTGTTATGGCGTTCGGACGGCTGCGGTAAGCTGACTAGAGGAGGCGCTTTCATCCAGAAGATATTGACCCTGGTGTGTCAAAGACAAAATATAGTGGACGCAGGGATAAACACGCAAGGGGATGAATTTCAAATGCCGTGGCGTGATTTATTCATCTTAACATAATGCTCGCCGTATTTGCATTGTTTTCACTTTATGGACTTATGAAGTTATGCCCCCTTGTTTTTTTGGCCTGTTGTTTTTTTACAGACTGCAAAACAAGAAGAAATGATGTCATGTGTTAATACAGTCACACGATTTAGACCGTTTCATGTGTTTTAGACGAATCGCTTGCTGTTTTCCTCAATTGTAAGTCGCTTTGGATAAAAGCGTCTGCCAAATGAATAAATGTAAATGTAAATGTTTACATACGATATCAACACATGGCAGTCAAAACCCTCACGTACTCTAGTACGATTTTCCTAAATGTTGTTTTGCATCTTGTTGAGCAGAGGTGTGATAGTGTTATTCTCTATAGGTGAAAATGTCTCACTGAAGGAGTCAAACCTGACGTTTATGTGTCCGTTTGTAAAGCGTGTGTTGCTGCTGAGCAGATGCTGAAGAGAGGCGGCCGGCTGCTCGCTCAGTGTTGAGTTACTGCCATTACCATGACAGCAGTTTTACCATCACACATGTAACCTTCAAACTCAGGTTTCAGCAGATGGAGCTCTTCTCTTCGTCTTTACCTGTATTTATACTGTATCTCTCTCTCTCTCTCTCCCTGTGTCTCTTTAGTTTCAGTGTGCTTTTTGGAATGACACTGTACTTCATTGCAAAGCATTTGGATGGGATGTGATGACGTATTCATTTACGTCTGACTGGAAAAATAGATCTATTTAATACGTAGTATTTTATACAAAATGTATACATTTACATACATTTACATTTATGCATTTGGCAGACGCTTTTATCCAAAGCGACTTACATTACATTGTATTATACATTTGTACATTTTGTATAGTAAGCAAGTGGGGGTTAGGTGTCTTGCTCAAGGGCACCTCAGCCGTTACCCGCCAGCCCTGAGAATCGAACAAGCAACCATCTGGTCATGAGTCCAACTCTCTAACCACTGGACCACAACTGTGTATACACATAACCTTTAGGTTGTATTTGTATGCATACAAGTAGTGCAAATAGTTATCGTTTACTCACTCTCTGTCTCTTATTATATCTTCTCTCCCTCCTTCTCTCTCTCTCTCTCTCTCTCTCTCTCTCTCTCTCTCTCTCTCACACACTCTCTCTCTCTTATTCTCATGCTCTCTCAATTTAATATCAATATAAAGATACTTTATTGACATGATTGTGTGTACAGTATTGCCCAAGTAATATACGTAAAATAAGAGACATACAATAATACAATAGCAACAAACAATAGGTGGAATTAATCAAATGAGTAAAATAAGTGTGAGGTGATATTTATTATTAAATATAAAAAAAATGTAAATATAAAAACGGGCAAAACGGAGACACGTAATAGGGAGGAAAAGAAAACCATTACTTTATATGTATATGGATATGAACGTATTGCTCTCTTTCTTTTCATTCTCATGCAATCTCTCCTTATGCACTTCTCTTCTTCGATGTTCTTGTTCAATATCTAAAGTGAGAATGTTCCTCCTCCTACCACATTTCTCTGACTTAATAATAGCCAGTAGTAAAATCATGTTTTTTTGTGCTTGTATTGTATTGTATTTATTTTTTTAAACATCACTAATGTATGTGTATTCATTATATTTATTTGTTAAGTGTCTCCACTGTGGTTTTCTCTTACATTGACTTCAGTGGCAGACTACATGAAACACTCGTCTTTTAAAGTTGCACACCACACTCGAGTGTGTTTGGCCCGGCTGGGCGTTGTGTTGAGTTAGTGTGAGGTCAGGCGCTCTCCTCTGGTTCTTGGCCTAGTTTGAGCTGAAGTGGATCAAGGACACGGGGATTATCCGAGAGCGCTCGCTCCAGCGGCCGCGCCAGACTCCTGCAGTCTGCCACAGATTAAGAGTGAAGATGCTACTGGAGTTTATCTTATGTCAGGCTATTGTCTCATTTCCATAAAGAAGTGGAACGATAATGAGCAAACCAAATGGTTTGATCTCTTTATGGGAATGGAAGCTGGATTATCAGAAGGAACTGGGTGGGATCTCTCATGCTATTCATGTGAAAATGAATTTTGAACTTTTATTACATTTTTCTTAACATATAGATTAAAAGTGGGCAATGGTTAAATCGAACATAATTTACTCGCCGTCATCATTGACCATCATTCACACTTTCTGTATGAAACAGTAAAATGACCCTCGACTGGAAGAGGCCTCTGGGGGCCGGTGGTCTGTTTTGTCACAGGACCCCCCCGTCAGCCCCTCTCCTCCAGGAAAGTGGGTCATGGTCTGAGACTGTGAGATTATCAGATGTGTAGTGTCTCTTATCCATGATTTGTAAATCCTGCCGCCCCTGGAAAGAAAAAAACATTGTTTTATTAGATCACATGAAAGACAGCTCAACCTGTGATGAAAACAATTTAGACCTGTGACCAGAGAGAAAGACAAATGTCCTGTGCATTTTTTGCACCTGTGTGATTTGCGCAGCGTCCGATGAATCGTTTTCTAAAGGAGAACAGCTCAGCGATAATGACGTATAATAACGACAAAGTGATAAATGCACGCTTTTAAACGGCTGACCTCCCAGCGCTTCGTGACAGCACATTTGTCCGCGACGGCCTGACACACGCCGTGATTAATACACAGTGGATAAATTATAAATAATAAATACATTCGTTTTGCTCTTGATTCGTTACATCCATCATTACACGAGTTAGAGACGAATCACGACAGATGAAGGTTTGCTGACATTGATTTCACTGGTTGACTCTGAAAGTTTCAAGAGTCGTCCGGGATTCGTAACTTCGGTATTTTGGAAGTTCACTTCTTCAGTTTCATCTTTTAATCAGTCAGTGGTGTATTTTCTATAATGTGATGCATTTGCATACAAATGTTTAGAGTCACTTCACTAAAATGCTTTTTGTTTGAAAGATGTTTGTTTAAAAGTCTAAAATTTGTTTTGTAGACAAAAATATAACACAGTTTAGTTTACAGATTAGTTTATTAGGTTATAAGAGTACAATATAACATTCATTGTGTTATTAGTTTTCATGATTTCAAATGTATTGCTGTTGTAATAAATGATCCCAACAACTATGACATCACTTCCTTCCTAATGTGACACATCACATCAAAGAACGCTTAAAGTCTCATCTCTGCTTTTGATCATTACGTTTTGATGATTATTAATGGTTTGTTCTGCTAATATTAATTCCATCTTGTAAGACAATTATTTGAGTTTCAAATGTTCAGATATGAGACACTGTAGTTGCTGAATGAAAGGTCAACATCAGCCATTGACCTCCTCATCACAGATCTGCAGTCAGTTAGTTTAAGAACTACTGTAGTAAACCAAACCGCTGTACAGTAGGAGTGAAGAAAAATATCTAACCTGAGCGTTTCGTTGTCGTCAGACCACCTAAGAGCTGATCTCAGGACAAGTGTTAACTTCCCTTAAGGGCTTTGAACTTTGACCTGCGGTAGTGTGTCTGACCTGATGCGCGTCGTGTTTGCACTTTCACACAAAGCAAAACCAAACTCCTCGAAGTAAAGAGGAGGTCGTAAAGGTCACTTGAAGAGACAAGAAATATGTGGCAGTTGTGTTGAAGGGGCGTATAAAGAGCCACGGAGAGCTCAGAGATTCCTCCGGCGTGGACAGTTGTGCTTCTCATTGTTTGGGGATGGAAGCGGTGACACATGCGGGTTGTAAATATGTCGGCTGTGAGCTGCAAGTCATTGTTTGGGTGTCCAGCGTGGCATTCTGCCTTTTGTTGCATTGTGTTGTTCATCATTAGCATCTCAATATTGAAAGGTTGATGTCAGTAGAAGTGCAGTCAACCTTTGAACTCAAGAGACTCTTAACTCCAGCATCTGAAGATGTCACAATATAACAAATATAAGTTACATTACAATGTGAACTTGCTGTATTGCACATGTGCATGTTTGTGAAATTACTTATGTGGTTATGAAAAGAAAACATTTCTTAAACCTGCAGGCTCTTCCCAATATTATGAACCTAAATAACAACAATTTAAAGATACAGATAACTAATGAATTTGTCATTTAAAATATAAATAATATACTTTGAACGCATTAACTAAATGTTTGTTATGTATGAAATTATGTATTCCATTGGTGCTCATTGAAGAACAAATTGAAATTATTTTTGCAGTATTTATTTCAACACAATGTCATGAAAATGTATAACTGTTTTCAAAGTTGCCAATTTGTACGATCATATAGCTGTGCACATAATCTAAATGAATCACAATCGTACATTTTGGCTTCCAACGATTACAAAAACGAAATAATCGAGGTGAAACGGTTGTTGTGCGGCATTTCATTTTGCAAGGATCTAGAGCAGTGCAGCTGATTCTGTTTATTTTTCAGTCGAATTAAAGTTAAAAAGACTTTGTTGTTTCAAAAGTCACGGAGCAATCCTGTTGAATAACTGTGATCTCCATATTGGCTACAGCGATCGTGATTATGATTTTTGTCATAATCGAGCATAATTCCTGTGATTCATTTTGAAAGAATTACAGTATCACTATCATTGGCCCAAGTGTCAGTTTTACAGGGTTATTAACAGCAGCTAATCGTATATTCAGGGAAGTTACAGCAGGGCAGTATGTCACCGTGTCAGTCAAAGAAAAATCTCAATGGTGTCGCCCGTCTGACCCTCTGAACGGTCAGCAGCACACTCCGGGCGGCAGTTGGGCGGTCAGGAGCATGCAGAAGAGAGCGGGTGGACAGTTTAGCCAGCTGCTCTACAAGCCATTGGCTGCCAGATGGACACTCACATGCAGAACAATGAGAGTTTTCTGCCGGAGCGGCTATAGGCTAACGGCTAGTCAGACATATAGCTGAGAGCCGCACGGGTCACTCGGGACAACAACGGCGTCTCGACCCAAAAGGAAATGTCCTGCTGGGGACTTGTTTAGGGTGGATATGATGTTAAGACTTGAAAAAACAACTCTTTTGCCAAAATAGAAAACACAATTCATCTGTTTGCGTGTACTTGGTTCCAAATGATATTTCTTGCAGGCAGCAACAGGCTGAGTGTCCGCTGGTCACGGCCACATTGAGTAACCAAGCCTGTTTAATGAGGCGTGTGATCGGTTCCCTCCCTCCCCGCACCAGAGAACCCATTCAACCCTGTGATTGATTATGACAGCTACACAATAGAGACCTGGAGTCAAGACCAAACCCCCGGCCACCAAACTTCAGCAAGTTGTTTACGTACTTCTGAGTGCACTACTGACGCAGACGCGTATACACACACGTGCTTCTGTTTACTTTGCATTTAAAAGTGTATTTATTATCTGTTTTCAAACTGGTTAACTTACATTAGTGCTTATTGAATCGTGTTCATTTCAAAGAGATTTGATTTGATTCAAGTTTCAAAAGCAGTTCTACGTCTACAACAATAAAACTTAAAACGTTTACAATATGCGTACTATGGGTGCCACATTATACTGGAAATCATGATTACGTGTTGCTTTTACACAAATAATATCATAAATAATTCAGATCCCAAGTTTTGCCTGAAAAGCCACAATAGTTACAAACTGTCTCTGTTTTTACGACTTCATACAAAATCACCACCTCATAGTTACATTGAGATCAGGTTGGATGTCAAAGGTAAAAATATGTTTTATTTATTTATTTAGTGTGTGCGTGCGTGCATTATAACATTTAAATAAAAAAAATGTGTTGCTTCCAATTCATTCTTCAAACAGAAAATGGAAGGTCAAGTAAGGTGCATTGTGGGATACAGTATCAGCATACAACAATTCAAAATATGTGCAGAATATACTAATATTACAATAAATGAATATGCAGAATCAGAAATTACAGAATAATATTTGCCCCCTGGATTAGAGGGGCATTTAAAAAAATATATTTTAGGCTCTTTTTATATAAAAATTTCAATAATATGTATAGCTAGGCCTAGAAAAATGCATATTCATATCAGTTGTTTTAAATATATTTAATAAATGATTCAGTTATGTCAGTGAACTTTAGTCTAACCCTGACAGAACAGTACACTGATGATTTTAGTGAAGATTGTTTGGCTGTAATATGTTCATGGCTGTTGCTTGAGCTGTAAATTTACAGCGTCTGCGTGATCAATATGCGAATGCTGTAATGCGTCACTTACGTAGGCTATGCAAAGTTCTGCACCTCACCGAGATATTTACAGAGCAAACCAGGCTTTTCTCACCCGACACATTCATCTTGTTAGGATATTAGAGCACATATACATTAGCCAAGTGAAGATCATCATATTTCATATTTGCCTTTCAATACTCACAGGTCATCGTTACAGATTGTTAAATTGATTTGTGGCCGAGATTCTGGACACCTGTGAGATGCTGAACACTGTTTTATATCAACCCTGATGGCTTCGAATGGGGTCATATATTTTAATACATGATGATGTGTTTGAAAATGTTTGTGGATGTAAAATGTATAATATTCTATACTTTTGTGACAACGCAGATGAAAGAAAGCTGGGTTTCCTTTGGGCCCCGTACATCTGAATAAGTGTAAAAGGATGAAAACCATGCACATAGAAATGTGTGTTACGGCCTTGTCTTCAAAAGCCACCAAAAGCAATCTGAGCGCAGACGACACGGAGCTAAAAATATGACATTCATTTATTCTGAATATGTTGCATCCACTTTCATCAGCGGCGGACGCTCCTCACACAGCCCATTGATGTTCATAGCCCTTAAATGCACAATCATTTAAAAAAGCTGGACATTCCACTCCACAGTAATATATAGTTTTGATCTGTTGTGGCCTCCGTACAATACAAAGAGGCTCAAGTGTGTCTGTGAACGTGCGGCGTCCTGTAGCTCTGAGGTTGTGAGGTTGAACCTCTGCAGTAGGGTCCCTCGCACTGAGCTCTATTAAATCCTGATTGAAATGGCCCTGTAAGTGGGGCACAGGTGCATTAACACTTTAGCAATTTGCTGAAATCAAGTGAATGGGAATCACGGTGCACACGAGAGCCCGACTTAAGACAGACACTGTTTTCAGATGTCTATTGCCAAGATGTTTCTTAAGAGTTTCTGTCTATGTAAACGACATATAGATGTGCGTGCGTGCGTGCGTGTGTGATATAAATAAAAATGTACTACATATATCGAAGTTATACTTCTAAAATGTTAAACATCATTAAATAAGGACATCATTAGTACAAAGTAAACTAGTTATTGACATTTCTTAACATTATTTTTTTAAATCATTTATTTTTTTTATTTTTATCATCTTTGTTCTTGGAACTTTCTCCCAGGTACTTTACAATCATTCTTGTCTTGCGTTTTCTATGTATGATCTATACAGACAAACAAATAAAGAACAAATCTGTTAATGTAGTATTTTTTCAAGTGTACTATAGGTTATTTGTATTCAGCCGAATTAAATCATTTACACATTATCACAACACACACAAAAAATTCAAATAGTGAAACAAATGAAAATAGTGAAAAATCTAAAAAGAAAACTATTAAATCTTTGTTTTGTCCAACACAAACCGTAATCCAAAAACTTCAAAATCAGATTAATTTAATATCCTCCTTTAACAGTCGAATCTTGTGATTTTATTGTGTTCACTTTACTCAACCACCAATACAAAAATATTGCAACACATGTTTATCATCAACACACAAACATTGTTTGAGATGAGGGGGGTGTACACGCCTCTAGAAACTCCTTCAGCACCGCGGACAGAGACACGCGCGCGCCCCCGCGCACACACGCGCGCGCCGCTCCTGCGCTTTTGTGATGCTAAACCTGTAGGTCATCGGGATCCTCCTCCCTCAAACCTCCAGTTTAACACAAGACCTCAAACCACACACATGTGAAAACTTACAGACAGAGGAACTTTCTCGAAATAATTCTGTTGAGTTTGTTTGTTTCAAATAGTCACACAGTCGCTTTCTCTCTTTCATGACCATGAAATCATTTTGACCTGCTGTTAGTTGATTTTGTTTTGAGTCACAATGTTGCTGGAGCATCCGGGATCAAGCTGTCAAAACGCTGGAAATTTCTCCAGATACAGTCAAGGTAAGAGAGCTTTTAAATGTTTCTCTGTCATCTGTTTAACATGGAAATGATGTGTAACCTTGACCAATGAGCCGTGACGTGTCGTGCTGGTATAAACACAAAAGCGCCATTGAACAGTTAACTAGTTAACAAATTAACTGCTTTAGCGTTTGACATGCCGTGACATTCATTATTATGCGTGAAAGAATAAGTGTGTGGTTTTGAATTATTATTGTATTTTTTATTTGGTCTTATATAATCGCATAGAAGAGTTGGTCATATTTCACACTGCAGAACTTTCCAGAACGAACATCTCCAAAGAAGCCGCACTCTTGAGAAATAAGGAGCTAAAAAGCTTTCGAGGATCGTTTTATGAATCAACACAGAACCTTTGAGTCAAACCTTTTCTTTCATTCGATATAATAATATTTTTTCAGTAGGCCTATATGGTTCTGTGGATGTTAAATGTTCTTTATAGCATTACATTCAGACAAGAAACGTTTAGGCCTATTTTTAAAATGTAAAAGTAAAAAAAAAACGTATTGTATTTTATTAAGTATTTGACTCTAAGAAGAAAAACGTTTTTTGTTTAGAAGTGTGCGGCCACTTCAGTACTTCATCGGTTACTTGGCTTTTCGACACACTAAACGACTGTTTTCTTGCACTCGGAAGCGTTATGAATATGTAATGAGCGACATTGTCCGCGCGTGGAACAGATGTGAAGCGCGTGCTTACGGTTGTCATGAGAGATCCGCCGGTGCACCGAACCTCCATCCACACGCGCACAGAAATCCGGAGATATCGGGTTCCGCTCGACAGGTGCAGCACCTGGTCCAGAAGAGAACCTGTTCAGCGGATGACATGTGTGAAAAATGTAAAGAAAATATGATAGATATAGTTATGCTGGTTTCTGTACATTCAAGAGAGCTGTAGACTCCGGTTAGTTACATGTTTTTATTCCTTATTTTAAAAAAAAACAGACCTATTATTATTATTATTATTAAGGTGAAGGAGAAGAAAATTAACAATGTTTTAACTACAAAAAAAAACGTAGTATGTAATACGGTAAACACAAATTAACCATCATTTTGTTTTTTACTGTAGTTAACCATAGGAGAAACCCATCAATACACCAAAAAACATGGTTAGTGCACTTTTACTATATAATAAAACCATAGTTCACTTTCGTACTAGTTTTCACACACAAAATATTGATTTGTTTTAATCCACGGTTGGGTCAAATATGGACATTTTCTGTTGGGTTTGTCCATATTTAGTAAAAAAGAAAAAATGAAACTAAATAAAGTAACTAATGAACCTAAACGTCTTTAAAATGTTTTTTTTTTATTAATGCACATGAACATTAATACGGCTGATACAGTACAGAGGTCAAGCGGCTTTAAAATTGAAAATTTTCCCACGACTTTCCGTCCAGACACATCACAGATAAACAGATCAATTTGACATAAAAATTATTAAGCTAAAAGTAGAGACAAACATTTCTGCACCATCCACCAAAACACACTTTATAAAGGGGGCAAATGTAGGCAAATGTGCCATTGATTTTGAGTTTATCATGTGACAGGCGGCGGTGCCACTAAAGCTGATTTCCCCAGGCGCGCGCGATCAGTGTCAATAAAATTCATCTGCTTCTTCATCAGCATTTTATTCAAAAGTCTTTCCTTTGCTAAAGCATTTAGAGATATAACTTTTATATTTAGTTTTTCTGCTGTGTATGTGGCTCGTCTATTCACAGCATTAAAGCAAAAGCATTTCACATCTTGTTGGAAATGTGAGAGGATGATGATACGTGTTTGTTATTGTGTGTACATACAGTTGCAGTATTTTTCTATCGTCAGAAAATCCATTTGTTTGTTTTTTTCGTTCGCCGGGGAACATTAGGCTAAAATTTTCAAGAACTGACATTCAAATATTTGGAACAATGAGGATTAAATGTTAAATAAACAGTTTCGTCCAAACGAGAATGATTGGTCACATAAAATCAAAGAATCTTTAATACAATAAAACTTCTGACTGAACGTATTTTGTACATTTATTCAAGGCGTGTGTGCACATATTGATGGAAAATAATTTACTGTTTAATAATAATAAAAAAAAATTTTTTTTACATTTAGTTAGAGTTTCCATGCACGTGTTTGGTTTATAAAGACATTTTCTTAACGTGTGTATGAATACGATAATACTTTTTTTTTTGCATTTACCCGATTCTTTATTACTGGCAAATGTTGTTGTATTTTGCCAGTTGTGCCATATTGCGCTATGCTACAATATATTTTACGCACTTCTATTCACTATCCAGATGAATGTGATCAGCCTCCAGTATTTCAGCACATGTTGCTGCATAGGAAGGATGTTAAAAGCTACTGGAGGCGTGTAACTTCAAACATCGCTTTCATTTCGAAGTCTCATGCGCAAAGTGATATGTATAGGCTATATGTAGAAGATTTTGTGGCCGTGTATGAGTGAAGCAGCTTTGTTCCGTGATGCTGCTGTGCTGCTGGTGTCCAGGTGACACTCGTCTGTTGTATCAGAGAAACTGGGCGGCGTTTCCAACGCGCGTTAACAGACACAACGATCAGAAACTCTGTCTGTGAGACACGGTCTCGGTCCCAATATGAGGTGCATATAGTAACACGTTGTAATGAGTTATTGAGTAAGTTTTGTTATTTATTATTGTAATAATGAAAATGGAGCAGAATAAGGCGCAAGATTCGCCAAAGGAGTCGCCATCTCATCACACGGAGATGCTGCTGGCGTTACTGACGCGTAGAGAGGAGTACGCACGCAAAGGTACAAGAGACTCCAGAGCATCGATGAATCCGACTTTTGCTGTTTATGCTCAGCAGTTCTGTGCTTAATTCGTATTATGTCAGTATTGAATTCACCTTGTTTTACGTTGAGACGGAGATGAAAGAATCTTTTTTTATTTTGTGGTGTCTTTAGTTTTATTTGATTTTATTTGATTGTAAAGGTGTTAGTTTGATATCTGTTTTTCGTAACACTTTGTATTCAGAATGAGTGTTCGTTGGGATCAGGGTTAACTGTGTGTGTGCCAGAATACCGTGTAGCCTATATTTTTCGTTAACTTTTATTTAGCCAAGTGTTTGACGCGCCATTTGAGTTTTAAGTCAATACAATTACGCGCTATATTTTAGTAAAATTATTTAGTGAAATAATCTATAAACAACTGGTCATATTGACGAAAGGCTCGAAAAGAACTTCTGTCATTTTACAGAATCATATTTACAGATGTTGGCTGATTGAATAATTAATATGTGCGCTTATGACGTGAACCCATAGATTCACCAAACGATGTGTGATTCTGTTCAGACAAAATTGACTTATTTATTTAATATGTCCAGAATATGTGGATTATTGAAGGAATGTAAATATTGTGAGTATGGTATAGGTCTGGGGCTTCTTGACCCAGTAAAAATATATTTCTGGATTTTTATATTAATATAGTCTAAGTAAAAAATAAAAATAAAGTTACATAAATCTATTTATGTATTAAGTTGTTCATGTTAATTTTATTAAGTTAATTTTATGTGAAGCCACACAAAATAAAATGAATAGAAAAGAAATTATATTAATGAGCTAACAATAGCAAAATCAACAATAATTTCTCAAATATTTCATTTTAAACATAATAAAACTATTTTTTTACATTATCTATCTGTTTTATATCTTGTATACTTGTATTTTATGATAATATTTATAGATATTTAATCTTTTAAAGCAGCTCTTTTATTTCGGTGCACCAGAGGATTAGTCCTAAATGTGTTTAAGTGGGCTTATATGAACGCCTTTTGGTATTTTAAGGCAACATAATAGGCATACAAATATTGTGAATAAATTAATTTTTGCATTTTACATGATGAAGGATAATTCGTCATCAGCAGCATGTGCACTAAAAGCGGGTTCATTTTTATACATTGTTAAAAATAGAAATGTAGAAGGAAATAAAATGGACAGCACTTTTTAACTACTTTTTACGTTTTAAAATACTTTCTCTTCTGCATATTATGTCGTGCAAAATTTCAAGGTTTGCATTTAATATGAGTACTTGACAAGTAGGCTAAATTTAAAAAAATACTAACACTCTCTTTCTTTCTATCAATAGGTAGTGTTCTGGCCTTTGTACTTGGTGTTAACACTTATTGTATTTTTGGCCCTTTATGACATATCGCTTTATTGCTTCATAATCTCTCTGTAAGTCACTTTGGATAAAAGCGTCTGCTAAATGACTAAATGCAAATGTTAATACTGCGTATCGGTTATTTAATCCAGCGTGTTTAGAGTGTACGAAAATCTTGAATGTATTTTATTTTACAGTTGTGTGGTGATGTGATGCGCTTTTCACCTGCAGATATTCCTGTTTGCGCGGGTTGTAACCAGCACATAGTGGATCGGTTCATCCTGAAGGTTCTGGATCGACACTGGCACAGTAAATGCTTGAAGTGCAGCGACTGTCAGAACCAGCTGGCCGATAAATGCTTCAGTCGAGGAGACACTGTGTACTGCAAAGATGACTTCTTTAAGTGAGGTTTTTCCTGTGTTTATATTGTCACTATGCGTTTCCGACTGCATTTGATCAACTCGTGACTGTGTTTCTGTCTGAAGGAGATTCGGGACAAAGTGCGCCGCGTGCCAGCAGGGCATCCCACCCACACAGGTGGTCCGGAGGGCGCAGGACTTCGTGTATCACCTGCACTGTTTCGCGTGTGTAGTGTGTAAAAGACAGTTGGCCACAGGTGATGAGTATTACCTGATGGAGGACAGTCGACTGGTGTGCAAGGCCGATTACGAGACCGCCAAACAGAGAGGTACATTCACGATATACGATAACAACAACAAAATGACATTCAAATACATTTATTTGCAAAACAGTAACCATTTTAAATACATACTAGAATTCCATGTAAATTCGTAAAAATTAAAAAGGAATACTATCACTGAAAAATAAAGCAGAAATTATTAAAGCTAATCTTAAAACCGTAAAATCACAAATTATATGACGCATGGTCACATGCTCAACCAATAGGATTACACAGACGTCATTTTGTAAAACAATATTTTAGCTACAATGCATATCGTTATTTATTAATCCATATCGTGCCACGATCTATCATAACAGCCCTACCATGAAACCATTTCTATCCATTTTAATTTCCCCAAAGCATTTTTGTCAAAGGTCCCATTAAGAGGCTTCAGGTCGACTTGGTTGTAGAAGTTTATGTGCACAAAATATCTAACAATATTTTCTTTCTTTCTATGTAGAACCTTTATCCTCTACAAAGAACCTTTTGCGCATTCGACGTGTATTCTGTATAGATCCACACATGCAGAACCTTTTTGGAACATGTATTAGTCATTCGCATTAGACGTTAATAGACTTTTAACTCGCGGTGTTTTTGGAAGAGATGCAAAATCAGAAGTTGGACAAAACGTTTGTGCAAGCACAGTTCTGTCAAAGTCCTAATGGTTTTACTTCTTTTATTCAATGACCTCACATTGATTGGCTGCTTTTAACTCTGAACTTAATCTTGCTGGTCGTGGGCTCGTCCATAAACATTTGACCCAGCTCAGGTAATTGCGAACTCGCCAGCCTCCAAATCGATAAGTGCCAACGCCATACATAAGCGTTATAGTGAGAGGTGCACTTGAGCTGATGTATGGAGCTGGAGAAACAAATCTGCATTCTGGGCAGTTTTCTGCTCCTTCAAACGCACTGGATTATTTTGGAAACGGGATCTGGAAAGGCCCCTGTGCGTCTTACATTGCGCGTCACTGGATAATTACGCACTAAATGTTTAATACGTGTATTTAGTTGAGTGCCTTCACTTCGCAGACGTTTCCATGAATTAAAATGTTTATTGATGTTTAGCATGTATGATTTTGTAATAATAAATCATTTCGAGTAAACGTAAAATACAGCACGCCACCTGAATAATAGGAAACAGGTGGCGTGCTGTATTTGACGTTTTAGTTTTAGTTTTTCACATGCCTTTCCAATATCCAAATGGGTCACACTTCAGAATAGAGATCAATTCTCACTATTAACTAAATATTAACTACGACTTTTGCGTCAATAAACTCCTGCTTAAAAGGTAGTTTTTGGTTTAGGTATTGGGTAGGATTAAGGGATGTAGAATAAAGTAATGCAGAAGAAGGCATTAATATGTGCTTTATACATATACTAATATACAGCCAATACATGCATGTTAATAAGCAAGTTGATAATGATGAATTTGTGTACCTTAATATAAAGTGTGTAAACAGAAAAGACAAAATGTCAATTTTTATTAAAATACGTTTGTTGTTCAACAACACACAAAATGAATTAGATTTTTTTTATTTTTAAAAAATAGTATTTTTATATTTCAGAGGCGGATTCGACAGCGAAACGACCCCGCACGACAATCACAGCCAAACAGTTAGAAACACTGAAGAACGCGTACAATAACTCACCGAAACCCGCGCGACATGTGCGCGAGCAGCTGTCGTCAGAGACCGGCCTCGACATGCGGGTGGTGCAGGTAACACTCATTTACATCCATTCAGGTGTTTATTCAGAGCCACACAGTAATATGACTTTTGGGAGGTTTATTTACACCTGAAATGTAAAAATAATTCCGCAATAATATTAAAACAAAACTAGTTATTTTAAATGCGACCATAAAGCACATTAGAAAAGGTTATCAAACAAACAGTTTGAAAGATGTGCCATATGGAGTCCAGAATTATATATGTTTCTTGTTTTATTTGTTTATTATTCTAATCGAGTTTTAGTCCAGATGTATCGAAATTGCTGAGTAAATTATTTTATTAGTAGGCTAATTCATTAGACCGCGTGTCACGTGACGAGAAAAATATGGCGGATGTTGTTTGTGACAATAATTTGTCACTTCTGTCTAGAAAACTATTACAAATTGAAACACAAGAAAATGCTGTTACCACGTGACAGTAAAAATGTCCAAAAGGAGATTTTCCGAAAAAAATCTGTTTGTGAATCTTCATTCAGAAGGAAGTTGATCAATCTTATTTTGCTTTGTTGTAAATGAATTGCGTCTTTGCACAGGTCTGGTTTCAAAACAGGCGAGCAAAAGAGAAGCGCTTGAAAAAGGACGCAGGTCGGCAGAGATGGGGTCAGTATTTCAGGAACATGAAGAGGTCACGTGGAGGCTCAAAATCGGATAAAGACAGCACACAGGAGGACGGGATGGACAGTGATGCTGAAGTCTCTTTCACGGGTACGTATTCATCTAAACTGAAGAAAAATAAAGTCAAATAAAGAACCGATGTTGTAAAACAGATCCTGTCTTGATCCGTGTACAGATGAACCGCCCATGTCCGAGCTCGGCCACTCCAACGGCCTTTACAGCAGTCTGAGCGAGAGTTCGCCGGCCCTGAGCCGCCAGGGCGGAGGTCACGGTCAGTTCCCGCTGGAACACGGCGGCATGCTTCCATCCCAGGATCAGTATCGTGACATCCAGGCCAGCAGTCCGTACAGCCTGCCTCAGTCTCCGGGCTCGCTGCAGGCTCTTCCCCGACACCAGCCGCTCATCTCCAGCCTGGTGTACCCTGAATCAGGCCTGCCCATGGTGGGACAGAGCGGAGGACAGAACATGACTCCGGGGGTTCGGATGATGGCCAGCGGAAACGGTCCCAGCTCCGATTTGTCCACGGGGAGCAGCGGTGGCTATCCGGACTTCCCCGCGAGCCCGGCGTCCTGGTTGGATGAAGTCGACCATGCCCAGTTCTGAAGATGGACGTTTGAAGAGAGACTACGGGTGGATTATATACCGTGGACGCTTCTTTTTCATCATTGTTGTGGAGTCGGACATCTGGAAATGGGTCACTGAAGGACTTCTGTTTGCTTCACAATATTACGGAGAGCTTGGAGCTCTTCACAAGCGAACCCTGTCCGGTTTCGGCACATCGAGAGCGAAGACGCTCGTCAGATGACTGTACCGGCAAACATCACTTCTCATTGCTGTTATTGATGTTTAATGTGATCTCACGGGTTTTGGTCGTTGCCAAATGTCTATATGCATTATATAACATTTTATCAATGTGTTGTCTTTATTTTTATACGATCTCCTCGGACGATATGGGAAACACAGATACGTTAGGACTTTGTATGTTTCGCAACAGGGATAGACAAGTTGTAGTTGTTGTTTCTCTATTGAATAGCTCTTCTATGCATTTGTGTGTTTTCACATGTACCCTTGTGCGTTTCACAGAGATCAGGTGCCGTGGCTCCTGTGTTTGTTTATGTGGAAAAAAATGTTTTATGTCTTATTTATTCTCTATGATGATGATGATGCTTAAGTGATATAGGTCTTTAATAAATTTGTCAGTGAAATCCTACGGTAGCGTCCTGACGCAGATGTTTATTACGGCGAGCTTGTGTTTTCATTCCTTCATTTGCTAAAAGGATGCAGATTCTCATCTTTTTATAGCAGCTCCATTGTAAAGAGCCATTTGATCCCAGCGGGTTTCTCCGGTGGCCCGTTTGGCACGGAGACGACGAGGCCGCTCTTGGATATTTATTTCTCTTTTTTTCCGAGATTAATCCCATCGATCTTATATCAGGGCACAGATAATGGACCCGGATCCGGCTGAGTCGACAACTTGCCGGTCTGGCTTGTGACCAAAGTCGTATCAAGAGTTCAACCTCTCTTTAGTACAGAAATTTGATGCAGGCCGTACGGCAACTTGTCGATTTGGAGATAAGTGTGCCACGTTTACCCGGGTGCCCCAACACTACAGGAATATTTCATCCAGTAGTCGGTTAGTGATCAGGAGAATCTCTTCATTTCTTTTCTTTAGTCAAAAACACATTCAGGTTCAACCGAGCAGATGATGCTGAACTGTGTGTGTGTGTGAGCCAGTGATATCATTCCTGATGTTTGGAGGATTGCACATAAAGAAATGAAAAATGATAACGCTGAATAAATGATGCTCTGCCGTCCTAACAGAGAGGATGAGAAACACGCTTCTGTCTGCTGTGAACAGCTTTTGTTAGCATGTAAAGGGAACCTTGTTTTACACATTTTATTTACTCTATTATGGTTTTTCATAATAGAAACAGCATTGCATTAAGATAATAAAACAAACAGATAAAGAGCCCTTACGAAATGAATTCTATGAGTTTAAGAGATTTTACATAGGCAAAATGGAAACAAAAATTGTTCTTAAGAATACAATATTTTTGTTTGACAAAAGCTTAAAATAATCACATTTTATTAAAGGAGATGGACAGCAACATCATCTGTACCTGAATGCATTAAAGATCTTGGACATCAGCAAAACATTTTTTGAAATTTTATGATCTTTTTTTAGACATGCAGTATTTTTCAGGGAGTAACAACGCTCTCCAGAGGCTTTTGTCTTTATTTTCTTCCCAGGTGCCACATGACGTCGTGTTTCTGCAGCTCAGCTTCCACAATTCAATCTGAACGTCGTGTTTGTTTCTAATAAACAGGAGGTTGTAGGGACTGAGTTGCTGGAGTTGGTCCGCATGTGTCCAGCTGCTGATGAAGATTGACTCTCCTTCTGTCGTGTGCTTTACCTTCACATGTCATCCATGTAACTGAAGGCGCGTGAGAGTGAATGAAATATAAAAGCAGAGCTAATCTGAGAGGATCTGAGCTCTGGTCAGTTTTCAGGACATCTCGGTGGATTTGTCAGGTAAACAGTTGATTCACGGGGGTTTTCTGTCAGATGCTCCTGTGACGGATGTGTGAAAACACCTCAGACAAAACCCAGCAGGTGTTTGCTTAGTGAACTCAATACAGCAGAGATTATCCGTCCCACACGCACGTGAACGTTACACACCTTCATTTAACCGGTAGAAACACAAAGACAATTTCCTGTAGTGATGTGTGTGTGTGTGTGTGTATTTTCCACCATTTTTCGACAATTAGTAGACTTTCACATTTCTGTAAGTGCTAAACATCCACACATGGAGGACATAAACACACAAAAGTGCAACTCCAGCTTTAAATATGACAAAATTGTGTGTTATTTGTCATGTCACATTTAGTTGTGTAAAAGGGATATTCCTGGTGAAATAGAAGAGAAGCTCCGTGGGAAATATATGTGGCATGCTGTGGATTATTACACAAATTCATTTGAACCTTTCATTTAGAAACCAAATATGATGATGCATTGACAGAAAATCATGATAAGCAACGATAACACCCCAGAGATATTCCAGCATTGCTAAACAAATAAAAACATGATTTAATGATATCTTGATATAAAGACATTTCTAGTTTTTATCTGTTCGTAAAACTGCGTTACCACACATTCAGACATACAATGTGAGCCTGTACAGTATTTATTATTCTGTGACATTATTTTTATTATTCATTTTTAATGACATTCAGTTTAATATGAGCTGGGGTTTTTTATCATTTATTATATTGTAAGTGCACATGAGACAAACACAGAATGTGAAACAACTTAAAATATCACGACTGCAGTTTACATCTTGTGTTAATGTATTTCTTATTGAAACAAGATGTTTGACCAGCACTCGTCTCATTTTTTAACAGAACTCACAGTCAGGTTCAGGATGTTGTGATGTGTGGAGCATTTGACCGACGATTATCTTCCTCAATGCTTCTTCAACACATGTTTAAACGCACAGCATCATCTCGGTAGCGTCTATAGTGTTTATACTAAAGCAAATGAAGTGATGTTGAGCATCCAGATATATAAGTATAGGTGAGAATGCGCGTGCGTGCGTGCGGTCAGATGGTTTCAGTAAATGAGTGGTGGCAGTAACACTTCCCCGGGGTCCCACACGTCACCCGCAGCATTCAGGCCTAATGGAGCAGCTCTAGGGACGCACGGTGAGTAAGCAGCGGGCGTCTGCCGGACCCTCGGGACCCCCCAGATTACTCAACAGCTTTCATGAGTAAACAATCAATTAACCGTGATAATGAGTAATATCCTCCGCTGAGAACACGCTACACGAGCGTCACATGAATTTGGACAAAAAATACTCTGAAGATGAGAGATAAGATTTCTGAACACGCAGTTTCAGACCAGATTCTGGTGCTGACGTCTCTCTCTCTCTCTCTCTCTCTCGCTCTCTCTCCACAGCATCTGCAAAAACACATTCATAAACACTGATAATCGCTCTCGTTTATTTTCCAGAGGTGTAATAATCACCAGCTATCTCATTAGACCCTTCTGAGTGTTCGGCTGTCCCCCAGGGGCCCTTAACGTCTATGAGGTGTTAAGAGGTCCCAGGGGCGTCCGTCTGCCCCGCGCAGACCCTCACGGCACACAGATGGTCCCCACAGACGGCACACTTTTCAATTACCGCGTGTTGTGAAGAGCCTATTCCTCACCGGTGCCAAACCACCGCGCGTGTGAAATATCCACATTGTTGCGGCCCACACACGTGCCATTAGAATATCAATCTTGAGTCGAGCGTCTGCATGCCGAGGTCATTTTTTAGCACAACACAGCTGGAGCGGTTTGAAGCGTAAGCGTGCGGCTGCCTCTGATTGATTCGGCCGGTTTGATGTGACCATAAATCACGGTCCGATCTGTTCCGCCCACACGTGCGTCTCTGGTGAGCCGGACTCGGTGACGCCGGGGTTCTGAGGGCACCGTCGGGCCTGGCACACTCCACTTCATTTGAATACGGCAGCCATTAATAAAATGCTTCGAGAATTTCATTTTTAGCCCGTGTGTGAATTAACAGACGACTTAACAGAGATACAGGAGTGAGAATGATAGAAGGGAATAATGGAGACGGGTGTATTAATGACCTGCTATTACTGTATTGCTTATAGCTTATGAAATGTAGCTTTCGTGATCAAATGAATAATGAGGATGAAAACATGAGATGTTGCGTTAAACTTTGAAAAAGAAAACAGCAATGCAGAAGCATATCATCACAGATGAGATAGATCCCTTTAATATCTCTGAGGAGAGCAAATGGAAACGGTTGCTTAAGTCTCATCTGCGTCTCAGATATTTCTCCTAAAAAAAGAAACAGTGAGACGTCATTTGAGTTTCAGAAGAGATGTCAACAATGTCTCCAACTCAGCTCAGTTTGTCTCGTCTGCGATCAAAAGGAAGATCTCAGTATGAACTCAAACATTTCTCATGAAATGTACTCAAAAACAGATTATTTGACGTCTACAATCCACATTCATTTCACACCTTCAGACTCAATCTATTCTGTTTTTAATCCCGAATCTGAGACTTATAAGGCGAAATGAAACACAAACTGAGCTATGACTGAGAAACCTCTGAGCAATAACATTCTTCGAAGGGCCGTTTTAAAGCATCATGCTTAGATGTTGATGTCCAGAGTGCGTGTGTGTGTTGTTTTAATATGCGGCACACGTTGTGTTAATTCCTGGTCGTGTTGTGTTTGGGTTGACAACGAATCAATCTTGTTTGTGCGTGTGACATCTGAAGTGTTTTCATTAGACTGTAACAGACAGCAGGACATCATTATCATGCCAGATGAGAACACAACATTCAGTCTGTTTGTGCAAAATAACAATTGTTCTCTCAAGGTTATGTACATGTATAAGGTCACGTCATTCAAATATATGCTCATTTTTGTAGGTTTGACTCTTAAAACGTAATAACATGATCTAAAACGTTTACATACACTGTACACATTTTTTACACTAAGCTATTTCAACTTTCGTCATAAGTTACGTTAACTCATCATGTTTAAGATTTAAAACAGTACGTTTAATTGACGGTCAATTTCTTTATATGAAAAAATTAAGCCATCAACAAGGAAAAGTCTCGAAAATACAATACAGTTAAATATTAATAATATTCTTTGAACCTTACAGAAGTTTAAACATTACAGGAGTGCTCATATTATAGATTTAATCATTCGTTTTGTATTTTTTAGCTATGACGTCAGATCCTTTATTCTGTATTCCGTAATAAAAACTCCCTTCGTCTGTAACTCACAGTTGGTTTCATGAATAAAATATACTGTAAATCATCATGGCTGTGCTGAAAAACACGTGTTCATACGCACTAAAACAAGATCTCACATTGATTGTTTTACTTTTAGCTAAAATCTCGAACTGGAGTTCATTTAATAAACTAAACCGGTTTTACTTTTGCATGATTTCTTGTTTTGTTTTTAATACCATAATCACTTCTCCTGAACTGTGTGCTCAATCCCTCACATTGGGGAACGATGTAGGTCAGAACATTGTTTTTTCATAATTCATGTCAGTAAGATGGTCTTATCTAGGAAAGGGTGGGGGGCCGCTGGGAAGGGCACGCTGTAATCCTCGGGTCAAGATGTATTTATTGAAGATTAATAATAGAACATCAATCTCATCATCACACTGTCTATGATTTGGTCATTTTGTCTGGATCAGGGCCACAGACGCTGGGCATTTTTACCAGATCTTTCATTCAGCTGTGTTTTGAGGCTCAAGGCCATAAAATGTTCAATAAGTCGGCGGACGGGGAGGAGAGAGGCTTTCTTGCCGTAACAAAATGGACGGGAGGAATATTGCATATGCAGAGTGGTTGAATCCATCTCATTGTCCTAATGGAACCATCAAGCGCACGGACAGAAGACCGAGGCCGTGACAGATAGAGATAAATTTCTGCAGGGGTAGCGGTTCAAGGTTCAGAGTTCAGTCCTGATCCAAATTATTTATATCCCTAATAAGAGAGTGGATGGAATAGATTGCTCGTCTCTGACCTTGCTGTTCATTGAAACCTCATCCCGGTGCGTCCCGGCTCAGCGGGCGGGAAAAACCGCACCGCCGCACAGGAAGATCCGTGAAAGAGTGTTGATCCGTGGAAGTGTGTGTGTGTGGTGGGAGGGAGGGAGGGAGGGAGGGAGGGGGCGGAGCCAAGCAGGGAAATTGTTTGCATACCGTATGGAAATGAGCAAGAACACTTGAAGGGTGCTTGAAGGACACAGAGAACAACAGCACACAATCTTACATGCCTGTTAGTTTTATAATATGTTATTATTATATTTCATTATGTTAAATGACATGACTATTACGTTACATGTATGAAAATGCACGAAAAATTACTACATAAAAAATATAGCACAAGCATGAGCATGTTTTATAGAATTCCTTGAAAATGTAATCGAAGTAATGATGAAATGTTTGAGTTTTTAATAGCTGTGATGATGTGAGCAGGTGCTGATGTTGTTTGTTTTAGCTTTATTGATCAATGAGCGTTCAGCTATTTGAATCACATCATTTGGTGTTTGACAGCTGTCTCTATATTGTCAGACATTATATGCATTGAAATCTTGTTAAGTGACGTCTGTTTCGTAAGCAGATGCGTGTGTTTATGGTGGACGAACACACAGGTTGGTCGCGTGCTGTGCTATTGATCATACAGACACGCAGCGATCTTTGACCCTTAGATGGCCGGAGAATCTCAATTCAATAGACTGAAGTGGCTAAGACACACACACACACTCCACGGGTCCTGACCGATCGATACCGGCCGACATGATTTCCACATTATGGATTGGCAGTCTTCTTATTAATAGAATTGCACGTGCGTGCGTGCGTGCGTGCGTGTAAAAACTGGGCTCTGATGTTTAGTGTAGATATGCTTGTGTAAAAATGCTTTCTCACATTAAAGATAATTATGACATATTGAAGACTTGAAGAATCATGATTTTATAAAATTATGCATTCCTGCATATCACATATATTTAAAAATGTTAACTATAACTACACGTAGATATAAAATATGTTCAGAGTTCGATTGCAAAAACAGATAATAATGACTCTTTATATAATACACTATTGATTATATAAGTTGCCCTAGGGTTAACTGTCCCTAATAGAAACAACATATCCATTTAATGTAATAATTAAATGTACATTATTATAACCATCATGTGTGTAGTCGTTTTAGAATAAAACTAAATGTTGACCAAATGTTTTATGCTCTCTCCTACTTGTAAGTCGCTTTGGATAAAAGCGTCTGGCAAATGAATAAATGTAAATGTAACTTTGTGACATGTGATCATTTAAAAAGCTTCATGATTGTCTTCGAGGAGCTTTAAGCTGCTGCTCTCTAATGCTGTTTTACTCCTGAAATCACAGCATAATGAAATGAAGGAATGAACGTGTGCTTGTGACTTTAAGAAAGCTGCTGACATCGTGAGGTGTTTGTTTTGATGTGTCAGTTCAAAGGCTCGTCTCCAGAGAGCCGTCCCGTCGCATGTTCACTGAATCACATCAAGCACAAGCGGAGAATTCAAGTCATTTCCTAATAGAGACAGTGTGTGTTATTAAGGCTGATTGGAGATCAGATGAAAAGTCAACATTACCCTCTGAGGGTCCTGTTATTGTGGAGATGCTTCAATCTCATAAGCAGTGCATGTTAATGTAAGCGTGTGGATTATTCTCATGGAGTCACTCTGTTTATTTAATGTGCACTTTGCATCTCTGCTCATCTAGACGCGTCTCCTCGAAGACACACTCACGCTGAGCTAATAAGACCCCACCACCCCCTCTTTTGTTGCACAACATATACACGAGCTTTTTATGTAATGAAATTACAAGGGCCCGTAAGTCCCATCATGCCTCGTGGAGTTATGGGAACGTTTTACATAAAATTCATATTGGATCGCGTGTGCATATGCATTTACGTTTAGTGCTGTATTAAAGAAATGAGCAGAGGCCTGCGAACATAAATAAATGAATATGTAGAGCAAAATAAGACACGTGAATGCTGCTGATCCTATAGCAGATCCTGGAAACCATAAAACACACAGAGTCGCCCTGAACTCTCGGACCGTCTGTGATCGATTCTCATTTTTAAAAAAAAACACGTGACACGAACACAAATTAACACATTTGACATATTCAAGCCCAAAAATGAAACATACACTTTCATGCACTCGCTATCCTAATATCAGCACCTTTACATTCATCTTATATTGTGTGTTTGCTGTCATTAAACATAATTTAACAAACGAGTTTTACAGTTCACAAAGCATTCAACAGAAACGTATACATATAGGCCTATGTTGCAGTATAATTAAGTTACATTTTGCCAAGCAAATCTAAAATCTTTTCACAGCAAAAAAGGATCAAATAAATTCAAAGAAATTAGGAATATCAAATTTAAAATCAATAAATTTAAGTCAAATCAATCAAAATGCAATGTCTTATAAAACTTTAGTAAAAAGAAACGGCAGAAGAAAGGAACATTCAGAGTTAAAAAAACAAATGTTAATATATATATATTAGAGATTCTTAAATCATTTATTATAGATCATTTATAAAAATGTATACAAAAATTTTTCCTGTTTTCAATTAAATAAAAGAACATTTGAAAAGATGAAAATAATATATCATGTTGATCATTATTGTGTCACATCAAATGAAAGTCACACCATGATGAATATAAATGATACAAATCACTTTATTATCAAAAATCTGTTTCTTTAAATCATTCTTTATTTATCTGAAATGAACAGAAATACTGTAATTTTGATGTTCACTTTAAAAGCCTTTACAGTAATGAACACTGTACATTTCCTAACACTCTCTCAATACTTACAAAATAAATCAGGAATTAGAAATGTTATTGTAAATAATGAACGACTTCATCAAATAAATAAATAAAATCCAATAATATTATTGTATTGTATAATGTATTGTATTGTGTCACTGGTCTCTGTGACAGATGAAGTCAGATGAAGATTCTGTTAAGTCATCAGATCTGAGAGGTCAAGGGTCAGTGTCAGGCCGCTGCTCTTTGGCCTCTTCTTACGGTCACAATTAATCCGACATTCCGCGCTTCAAAAGCAGATCTGGATTATGCATTTCTTTTATTAATGTGAAGCTGCCGAGCTGAGCAGATTATCAAGAAGATGAAGGACTTAAATGTCACCGGGAGCAACATTTTTTTTTTTAAATATGAAAACAGTAGTCGGCCTGTTAAGAGCGTTGAGCTTGTGAGCTTCAGATGTTTTTTGAGCACATATGTTTACAAGCATCAGGTCTTCTGTGTTGTTTTTGCAGGTCCGATCTGATTGGTTAGATCTGAACAGATTGACTAAAGGCACAAATACTGGAGGTAAAATGACCTTGTGTGAAACAACAACAGCCGCCTTAATGTGCCACATTACACGCTGTGTTATAAAGCATTTTTATGAGCAGGCAGTAAAGACAGCGCTGGACAGCCACACGTGTGTAAACGGGTCAGGAACCGTTGATATGGAGGTCACTGCGTGTGACTCATGTTTTGGGTTCACCTTGGCTTCTCATGCGTGTGCGTGTGTGAGTAAATCTCAACAGTGATGATGATATGATGATAGCGGTAGAGAGACTCTTTCTGTCACTGATGGAGAGAGAGAGAGAGAGAGAGATGAATGACATCTGCTGTATCATTTCACTGACTTGATTCACACATGTTGTTAGGATGTTGTGAGTGGTTGGTTGCTAGGGCATTATGAATTGTTGCTAGAGCAGTTTAGTTGGTTGCTAGGGTGTTGTTAAATTGGTTGCTTAGATGCTGGTAATGGGAGTGGTTGCTAAGATGTTGTGAGGGATTATTGGGATGGTTGCTAGGGTGTTTCTACTGCATTACTGCATTCACGGGGTTGTATATCGTAAATACTTAATGTCTTTCTTAATGTTGTCTTCATTTCAAAACAATGTCAGATTGTTGTGTAAATCAGATGAAGATCAGACACAATTTGTGAGTCACAAAAGAAAAACTCTTCATAATGACCTCAGTCTCTTCTGCAATGTAAACATTGAGTATTTTCACCTGTTCTTCGTCTTTAGTAAAAATGATACATAATATTTATTGATTCTTCCCTAACTGATCAATAATAAACACTTGCCATCACTTATTAAAGATATCTTACAGAATCGACGATCTTTTGTTGTGTTTCTCTTTTGTGAGTTTTCTGCTGGAATATGATGTTTGTTCCTCATCATTTCTTCATTCATCTTGTTTTTTCTACTTCATCTTTCTCTCTCCGTGTCTCCACTGTTCTCACATATTCTCCTCGTGGGCTCTGACAGCGCTCCAGCCTCCTTATTTCACACCATGGATGTTAGGCCGGGACTTATTGATCGCATCATAAATTACCCACGAGTCAGTGCGCTGCCGTGCCTTGTGCAGGAGTCTGGAGAAGCAGGAAAATAAGAGACTTTCTATAGGGCTCCTTCAAATTGTTAATTAAATTCAAATCAATTGGCCGTCATCTATCAGAGCCGCCGGCCGGCCGGCCGACTCACCTCAACACAATCAATGAGCGACTTATACTTCTGTTGAAGAATTCATTCTCTAAAGAAAAGTGAACTCAGTTTCTGTAGAAATACATTTTCACGCACACAAGTCATCAAAATGATATTCATGAAATAATGTCGCGTTTGACGTATCTACGATGTAGTTTGAGCGAACATTGACATTATGGTCCATAAAGAGCTTTAAAACTTTTATTTCCCTCTTAACGCATTTTGTCTATATGAATCCCATCTGTGAGATTTATCAATCTAATCGCCCCCGGTGGGCCGGCACAGCAAATCAACACAATAATTATACAGTCATGCCCTTCCAAACACACTGACCAAACTCCATAAATCCACAGCCTGTGAAACGGACACCAAATTTGCACTTGAACTGTAAATTAGAGGAAGTCCCTGATCGCATCATTCGGTTCATTTACTGTACGCTTCAGAGTTACTGTCACTTGTGTAATTTAGCCATACAGTTCTATTAAATTTATATTTGAACTAGTGCCATAACTGTGTGTTGCTCTGGGTGCTTTACATCAATAGTGCTTGAATTGGCACCAGGCCTCCAGAATCATCTCCAGGCTTCACAGATACAGCGACGGACCCTAAATAACTCTAGAACCAGACATAAGAAATGCTTTGTCATCTGTCAGGTTCACTGAAGTTGACTCACTTTAAAGAGACTGTTCACCCCATAATACAAAATCTGTCATCATTTACTCACCCTCAGGTTGTTCCAAATCTGTATAAAGGTCTTTGTTCTGCTGAACACAAAGGAAGATATTTGGAAGAATGACTCTCATATTTATTTTCCAGCAGTAAATGGGGGATGAGATCTGTTTGGTTACTCACATTCTTACAAATATCTTCCTTTATGTTCAACAGAACAAAGAAATGTATGCAGGTATACAGGTTGAGGTTGACTAAATGATGACAGAATTGCATTCAATTTTGGGTGAACTATCCCTTTAATAAGACTACAGTTCAACATATTGCTTATTGTAACTGTAAAGAAGTGTTTAGTTATAATATATACTGTTTTATAATGCCATAATCATATTGTACAATTTCATTTTCAAATATTAAAACTGTAACTAATTCTAAAATGTTATAATAAAATGTGACATTTATTGTGATAAACTAATCGCTTAATTATTCAGTCAGATTTGTCTAATGGGATTTATTAACATGATAAGATCGTCATATTTTTGAATCTAAATAGATCATTTGCATGAATTAAATGTTGAATGAGTCATGAGCGTTTGAAAACCTGTCTGAATGAATCGTATGTTCAGTTTGAGCGATTCTTGACTCGGACTCGCACGTGCAAGACAAAACAAAGTTCCGCGTGACGCATCTTTGCTCAACCTCGTCCTAAAATATATATTATTTAAGCGCATAATAATCATAGTGATTTGCTTTTTTCTCGAGTTTCTAAATTCGACTACATTTGGTCTCAAATGTATTGTTTACGGGTCGCTTCACCAAGTACATTGATCTCCGTCTCTGCCAGGTATTAGTATTAGGCTATAAAATAAATAAACGTTTGACTAAATCATGACACATATGGTAAGAATTATTTTCACTTACTGTGAGAAGACGTAGGCGAGCTGATATTCTGCCCAACCAGTCAGTGACGGACTGAAAATAAAAACACTGTTATGCCAAATGCCAGTCATGATGATGTCAGTGTCATGAAGGCGATTTAATTGTTTGTATGGTGTAAACAACAACACGTATGCACACACGTACACATGCACGCTCAGAAAATGACTGAGGACCTTTCTGAATTGTTTTCATTCTAACATCATTTTTGCAAAAAACCAATCCCTTACAAATGATGAACACACAAACCTGTTGAAATTATATATAATAAATGAAAACGAGATAAAACTGAAAGTTGTCTGGTTTGCAGTGTTGATCGTCACGAGAGTGTGTGTGAGACATTTCAAGTGTTTGTAAAAACTCTGTAACACCATTAGATTTTCTTTCTTTGTTTGCGTGAAGGAGTTCAGTCTAGAAATGTATTTCATAAAACAGGACAAACCCTTTTCTTCAAGTTTCATCCTCTGTACTCACTTTTGCTTAGCATTACAAATCACATTGTGTTTCGGAACAGGATTGCTTCTGGCCCCAGCGCGATTGATGGCGAATGTTTCTCTCATCCAACATGAGATGCAGAAGGCCGCAGCGGTAACCTGTTGCCGTGGATACGGTGAAATTCAGTGAGAAATGGCTTTGGGGAAAGTCTGCGTGTCGCCACAGAGCTCTCGCGCGGCCGGCGCATCAGAGGCTGGATGAGATTGCAGAAGCGAATTGCTTTGTTTTGATTCAGCGCATTTGGTGGCCCGGGTGGAGGGGGGGGGGGTTGGGTTGTGAAAGAAGATGAGAGATAGAAGAAGGGGGGGGGCTGCGGGCCGTCGTAGTGATGAGAGTCGCTGCCGCACCATTTTTCACAACAGACAAAAACATTTGCCTGGATATCAATTTAGAGGCGCGTGCAGCGCTCCCCTCCTGCCCTGCCATCCATCATCTTTACCTCGCACCACCTACACCTCCTCACCTACGGAGGCTGGAGGTTGAGGCGGGGCGAGGGCTTCCGAGGGCCGGTCTTCTCGCATTATGCTGCCGTCCGAGACTCCGCCCTGAGCCGAGCCCTTATTGGCACCTTCGCCAACAGCCCATCAGTCATTGCGCCAGCGTCATCCATCAAGCGCGGCGATCAATAAGCGGCCACGCATTCATCACGCAGAGGTGCCGGTGGTCACGCGGTTGTGGGGGGGGTCTGACACACACTCTTTAATGTCTCCGTTCGTAGGCGTTTCACAGGTGTGTTGTTATGTTAACATTTAAGCATTCACATATAGCTACATTCCATCTTAAAGAGGCCGCAAAATTACAGTTTTGCCTTTTAGCCTATCAGCTCTCAGGTCGTCGATATGCGTGTGTACTCTTAAACATCGGCCGTTCGTGTCAATGTCACACTGCTGGATGTCAGTTACCGGCAGAGCTTTCCTGACAGCTCATAAGTTTCTCAGAGAAGCTGGCTCAGGTCTTCTCATCCAGACGTTAAGGTGATGCTAATGCTCAGGGTTAGCAGCGACGATAACTCACAGCTCTTGTGTTCTCACGTCAAGCTGTAATGTGCAACTTTTAGTTGAAGCTCCATTGAGCTCTTAAATATAAAGATTCCTTAAGCACTGTATGTATGGTTCTTTAACATCCACAAGTTTTCTGTTGCATGAAAGTTCAGACTATAAACAAGTGAGAAAGAAATGACTAAATGGTTCCTTGAAGAACCATAATGGTTCTCTTATGGCATCCAACACTGTAAAAAATGTCAGGCCTCAACTTAAAATGTTGTCACTTTGTTGTCTCTGTGAAATCAAAATTGAATTTAGTTGTCTTTTAGTATGAAAATGTATAAATGATGTGTGATTCAAAACATATATTGTATAATATATAAGGACTTACACATACTTGTACTGAAATTTTAATGACTTCTCATAACATTTTTCAGACCAATCAAAAGCTCTCTAGAATCTAGCGTCCGCCCCACTATTGGCACCTGATATGTGTCCCTGTCTTAAATTCCTGTTTCAAAGTCTTTGAAGAAATGATTTTGTCAACCGCACGCACGCCAACAACGCTTGCGTTTTCATCCCGAGTGAAAGAATGTGAACTCCATGAAAGGCACCGATTCGGTCACTAAAGCGTCCGAGCGTGCACTCTGTTTTCATGTCATGTGAAAGCGTCTTTATACATCTTTAAACCGCTTGTGTTCCTATTACTCATTCATTTTTCTGCCTGTATCGCTGTCGCTGTGATGTCACCGTGATCTACTGTAAACCCTCAAGGTCGAGTTTGTTGCAGGAACACAACTGCCCAATCTCAACAGCGTCTGTAGAACCAGTAACGGAACACTGCAGGTGGAACAGCGCGTTTAACCCCGCGGGGCGGAGACGCTCGGGTCAAAGGTCAGGCGGCCACACCTGGGCCAGCTGATCTGCAGGTCGCCGGGGGGTCAGGTGTCACTCTCTCGTTTCAGCGGAGCTCCATCTGCCCGTGGCCTGGATAATTCACGAGCAGCAAAACACGCTTTGTCACTACCTGACTAGAACAAAACTACCGGCTAGTTTAAGCAACGCTAAGATAACGCAAGGCAATCTCACGCTGTTGAACTGAACAACAAAGTATTAACAACAACAAAACAATCTTAAAATAAAGTAAATGCACGTGTTTATTTTTAGTTAATAATGTCGATTTAAAAAAATATATATATAGTGATATATATATAGATCAATAAAAATCATCATTTATTTGCACATTTGTCTCAACTTTATGTCTTTACACTCGTGTTTATTTGCATCTTCTGTCCACTTGACATGAAACAGATGTGTGACGGGATGAATGTATTTACGCTCTTTGACCTCTAACACCTTACATCCCACTGCTATACAGCTCTAAATATTTCATGGCACACCTGTCCGTCCTCCCAGACTCCACGCGATGTGTCCAGCGAAGCGGTGTGGGCTGGATGTAAGACGAGCTCACGGGAGATAATGGTGCGACACTATTAATAATAGACGCATCGATGTAATCGCAAACCAAAGACGCTCAGCCTGTCACCTGAGAAGAAGCGCTGATAGCCCAGCAGAAACTACGTCAAGTTTTGATCTGCTGTAAATCTACTGATGGGCTGCTGGATAACAGACTGTGGGTCAGTAGACGTGGAGGTGTTTTGTTGTAAACGTGCTGTCAGATGACAGAAACCACCCCGGCTGATTCGAGCGTTTTCTGAAGAAAACCACCGCCCACCCCTACACTTTAACCATAGGAAACTGTAGTATATTATAGGGATTAGTATACTTTGTTAACAGTATCACCCCAAAATAAAACTGTTGTCATCGTTTATTCATCCTCATGTGTTTGTAAATCTCTATGAAGATATTTTGAGAAATGTCTCAGTGGTTTTGGGTTCTTACAATGGAAGTCAATGGTGTTCGGTATTGTTCAAAATATCTTCTGTTGTGTTCTGCAGTAAAAAGAAACATACAGGTTAACCTGACATCAGGGTGAATAAATGATGGCAGAATTTTCATACTTGTAAGCAAACATGACGTGAGTCTGAATTGACTTCTGCTTGTTTTTATCAGGAGCAGAAACAGAAGTGGCGTGGTGATCTGTCTCCTCCCAGCTTGACCTTTTAATAGGAGGCCAGTTGTTAAGTGAATTTCGGGAATCCCATAAACACAAATTGCCGTTCGTAATCTCCTGCCAGGAGTGGAGAAATATTTCAGTGGATGGTGATCAATCACACGCTTAAAGCCCTTCACGAACCGAGAGAGAAAAGTGACATAATGCACCGCAGCGCGCTTCACATAAAACTACACACGCAGACTTTACTGTAAATGTAACTGTAGTTTTCTGTTCAGAGGTCACGCTGTTAAAATTCCAGCAAAACATCGGCAGCATTGTTAAGCATAAGGGCCTTGTTGAGAGGTTTTCAGTGGTAACACACACTGTAGTATCCTTTTGTATTTACCATATTAAACTGTAGCAGAGAAAAAATACTGTTTAACCTTTACCATAGTAAATCCTAAAAGATACTACAGCATTTACTACAACTTATCAATTCACTATACTACACAGAATACTATAGTGTACTCAGTGCATTAGTAAACTATAATACACTCTACAGTATACACTACTACAATTTACTGCAGGTTACTATAGTAAATATTTAAGTAAACTTTCAGACAACTTTCAAGCAAACGTTGAACAAATGTCAAACCACTGTGGAGCTGCTTCATATTTTCATTTGCGTTTAGGAGGATTTCATTTGCAAGTATGGCGTGTGTGAAGTTGGTGCAGGTGAAATCCTGCAAACAGCCGAACTCCAGGTAAGCAGACCTGCGCTCAGCATCTTAACCAATGACCGGCGAGAGCTCTTGATGTAATGGGGGAGGTCACCGGCTTGCACTCCTTAACCCTCTGACCCTTGAGCTCATGAGGCACAGAGGTATTTCTTTCACGGGGACATCGGAGATGTGTTTTGGACAGGTTAAAGGAAGAGTGGTAAGCAAGCTGGGATCCGTTTGTACCCGCTGTAACTTTAATGGGCACTGATAAAGATGGATCCCGTGGCTTTGTGATGGATTAAGTCACAGAGCACCGGCGTGGAAACTGATGCTTTTATCTTAGTTTATTTAGGCCAAGTTGTGGTTCACCACACATTTAGGTTCTGGACATTAACATTAATGAATGACCAAAACACTTTCTAAGAGCGCCATGCACAAAACCCACATCCACGTTCTCAAAATGATCTCTCAAAGTTATTAAAACATGTAGTGACATTAGAAGGGCATTTACTAAAAACATTATTTTTACACCGTTAGACGGATGTTTAAAATCCAGAAATAATGTTTTCACAACTCAAAAGAGAATGTTGGAAGAACATTTTCTTGTTAGCTTTTAATCTATAAAACACTTTCCATTCATTCCTTTTCACTCATTTTAAACCAAAATGTATTTTCTATAAGTTATATTGAACATGCCGCCCTTTAATGGTGGTTTATTTAATTACAATTGATAAACGCTGCAATATTTTTGTGCAAACTCAGAATCGGCATAGTGTAAAATGTGCTGTGCAGAATGAAACTTGAAGCTTGTAAAACATTTTCATACTGGCTGTGCGAGACGCCTTAGGCTTTCAGAATGAATATATTCATTATTTCAATGAAGGTATTGATATTCTCCATATCCAAATACTGTGAATTAATACTCACACATAAATCTGCATGTGTTTGAAGCTCTCGTAGTGTTTGAAGTCACACAGGCTCAATGTCTGTAAATCACCAGAAGTGAAACGATAGATTTTCCGGCAGGAATGCAGCCGCATGCACATAACTCAGACCAAACGGCCGCGCTCGACCCCTGGCTGCTGCCGATAGGGTGGGTCAGAGAATCGACACGGCAATTGACCCTTGTTGACCCCTGCGGCCAATAAGGCTAATGGTGGCGTGGGGCTGAAGCGGCGGGCGCAGGGTTCTAACCCGACTCATTAGATGTGACCTGTAGGAGTTCAACTGAACTCTACCTGCAGGATAGAGCAGCACAGGGTTAATAAATCAGGATGTTTGAGTTTAAATAGTGTTTTAAAAAATCCCATGAATAAATGATGGAGAGACCGGAATATTACAGGTGGACCCTTAACACCCTAAACCGCCTTAACTGCTCAGCGTGCCTTGGCAACCCTTTCGAATATCCGAACAAAGGATTACCAGAGTTACGCATTTTTTCTAATTACATAAGGAAAAATATGACATACCAATGTGTTTTTGTACCAAAGATCTATAAATAATTTATTTGTTCACCTTCAAGAAACAAAGATAGAAAAATGTACATTGAATTTATATTGATGGAGGGTCCCAAGGCATATTTAAATGCCATAATATCTTACAGGTGGGCCATTAAGAGACTACCCAGAATGCTCTAGTGGATCACCCTAGCAACACCCTAGTAACTATTAATGATTGCATAGCAGTGTATAGGGTTACCATGGTTACACATTTGTTCCAAAGAAGCTGTGACATTTTGTACTTTTTTATTCAATATTAATATGGAAAATTGTTAACTGGTCCTCCTTATCGAACCATATCAACACCACATATACTAATGTTCATTCAATCAAGTCTTTCACAGAGGATACAGAACAAAGTCTATGTCTTCAAAACATCACAAGTGTGTAAGTTTGTGTCACTAAGAGGCCGTTTGTATGTACGTGACTGTAAATATCAGAGTGTGATGGAGTAAAGCCTGCAGACAGAAGCTTCTGGTGGATTAAGACGTTAAGCTCTTGAAGTTTTGGTGATCTCTTCTTCTGCTGACTCCTAATCGAGTGTGTGTGTGTGTGTGTGTTTCTATACATCGTGGGGACCGGCCAGCGGTGTTAATACTGTATCACAAAGTCAAACTCTTCAGTGCCATCTGTGTATAAACAGAGATTTCTCCACCATCTGTTCAGCAACGTAAATCACATGGTGTTGATGTGAGTCTGTACCGCTGTCCTGTCCTCAGTGTGTTCACTAAATTATCACTTCATGTATATTAATGCCGAGATGCTCGTATCTAAAGACTTATCTATAGTCACTGGTCGAAATGAGAAGTATATATCCAGACACATTTTGTGTTGTTTGTAAATTGTGTGATTCTGACTGATGTTATCTGGACAGGACGTATAGTGACATTGCTCAACCAATATAGCGTCTGTTTGTTGGAGCAATGGAGGACAGGGACGTGTTTGGGAAAATGTTGTGTGTAATGTCTGCAGCTGAATCTTTCCCATATGAATTGTGAGATTTGATGTTGTCACACAGCCCTTTCAGTCCGGTGAAGTTTAAGGAATATTCACCAGTGACTTTATGATCTGAAGACATACACAATCTAATCCAAATGCCACAGATTAACACACACACACTACCAATCTCCATGCACATCAGAGAGAGACGTGCTGTATCATTTACTAACATCACTCACTGACATTTATCATTTTAAATTGAATTATGTGATTACATCTTGTTTTTATTCACAATGATTCAAATATAATAACTCATGATTGATTATTTCCCCCCTCGCAAACAGGAAAACTATGAAATAAAAATAAAGTTGTCAATGAGATGTAGTAAGAGAATTTTTTTGTAACAACTTTTTTTGAAGCAAAGTAATATATACAGTACTGTGCAAACGTCTTAGGCACGCCAGTATTTTTACCCCCAAAAAGAGGTTTTAAACCAGTAAAGTTTTTTCTTTGCTGTATTGTGCCAGTAGGTATTTTCAGTACTCGTGCGTAGGTTGAGTTAACAGTCATGCACACAGAATAGTATTAAACGTTTCTTTCATATTAAACTCTGAAGCTCTTTAATTAAACTTCTTATAATTAAACTTCTCTTGTTCTCTGTTAATTGATTCAATTTGTCTCTCTTCGTCTGTTGGTCCTGACCTCTACTTACTTAATGAATAAATTGATCAACCTTCAGTGTATTTTGGGCTGGTAAGAGGATTTTGACATTTAACTGCTTTAATCCTGTGTTGGGTGCAAGGACAGCAGAGAAATGCCAAATGTGTCAAAAGAATTAAGGTGAATAAATAGTAGACAATCCCTACTATATGTATTTAATGTATAGTTTTTATCCACCTTTATTCATAGATGTTGTACATGTTTTCTGTATTTTTATCTTTAATGTGTAA
Organism: Oreonectes daqikongensis; assembly: GCA_026939265.1. Lineage (NCBI taxonomy): Eukaryota > Metazoa > Chordata > Actinopteri > Cypriniformes > Nemacheilidae > Oreonectes > Oreonectes daqikongensis. The sequence goes on from JAOTQM010000051.1 coordinate 255,239, forward strand.
TGTAAACATTTCAAATAAAACTCAAGAGCAGGAGAAACAGAGGGGCTGATCTTGATATATTCAGTAAATTTCATGAAGTCACATTGTAGTAGGAATACATCTCCCTCTAGTGGAAACAAGCTAAACTATCCCACAAGAGTGGGTATGTTTATATAGAAGTGTTTAGCAAGTTACAAAATCCTGGAATCATTTTATTTATTTACATACATGTTATCATAAGATTTCTTTTAAACTAAGAAAGTCTACTTTTAGTCTTACCTTTTCAGAAATATTTTTAAAATGACTGAAGTATATATATGATTTATGCTGACAGAGAACTATACAGAGAAGTATATTTGGTCCATACTTGTACTGAATATTTTAATGAAAATGTACTCTATAAAAGATTATGAAGTATACTGTAGTTGTGTTTACTCATTTGAGTCATGGGTTCAATCCCAGGGATTGCACATACTCAGAAACAAATGTATAGTGTAATGCGATGGATAAAAGCGTCTGCCAAATGCATAAATGTAAAATGTAAGTATACTTAAAGGTGTATTTCAAGAATAAAAAATGTATACTTAAATGAGAGCATTAAACTCCTAAACAATGAAATATTACAATGTTATGTTCACTTAAAGCAAACTTACAAGTATACTTGCAGTATATAAGATACTAATTTAAACTAGTACTTTACAGAGAGTATACTTCAAAGTGTTCTTTCATCAACTAAAAAATGTGCTACAAGTATTGAACTAGTAAACTGTCAGTAAAAAGTTCACTTGTTACATTGCAGTACGAGTGAAACTTATAGCCGTAAACAAGTTTTATACCAATTTCGTGGAAATAGTACACTTGCAAATACTTACTACATAATATATAATTTAAAAAAAGGGTCATGAAACTGCAATAGAAGGTCAAGTTGCACTTTTTAGTGTAAAATGTAGCATAAGCCACTACTATTTAATACTTTTCATATCATTGCTTATCTGGTACAGCGTTGCTCACTGAATCCTTTGCTCATCTTGTATTACTCATCTACTGCACTGTTTACTTTAACTTAATAGCTGCTGTCCATCATTTATGCACACTTTATATTCATTTGCACTACTGTTCTGCATAGTCTAATTTATATTGTACATATCCATCAGTAAATTTCTGTGTTTAGTAAATAACCATCTGTATATGATGTTCATAGTACATTCCCACTTGTAAATTCTTCATAATTTTTGCTTTATTCTGTATTTATGCACAACTGTATATCCTGCACTTGCTTATTGCACTTCTGGTTAGACCTAAACTACATTTCGTTGCCTTGTACTTGTACATGTGTAATGACAATAAAGTTGAATCTAATCTAATCTAAACTAATCTATTAAGTCTTACTGCAAATGCTTTTCAGTGAGAAGAGCTGAGGTTCTGAAACTTGCAGACTCTGACGAAAGAGAACGAGAGTATGTTGTTATAGATACTCTACTCACCTAAATCATCACAAATTCTCGTCCATATTCACAAGAACTCCACCCTCAGCACTGACTGCTACTGAAATGAATACACTGCTGATTAAATTAGGAAAAGCAATCACAATCTTAAAGCAAGTTAATTGAGAGAATTTATTCAGCCATGTTGACGGCTTTATGCATGTTTGATTAAGTATTATAAGGTTTGTTTTTCAGATTTTGCATAATATGTCTTTAAATCTTGCACAAAGTGATCGGGCGACCCATTAACGATCATAATAAACTCTTTTTAAAGCGCCATGCTTTATGATTTATCTGCTGTGAGCGCTGCTGATCCTCACACTATCTGGCTGCCTGACAAATAGGCAGAATGCAATCCATAAATCTGCAGTCTGTGTGCTGCTCACAGCCGTGAAAAAGTTGAGCTGAGATGAAAAGAAGTTTATGAGGGCCAGCGTGCACTATAACAGGTTGGACTTGAGGAGGCATTAGATGAGAGAGGCTCGTGCTGATGTCTCCTGTGCTTGTGACACTGTAAAGATCAAGAGAGAACAGACTGTCATGGTTTAGTATACATACATTGCCGAGAGAAGTGCTTTACTGTGTTTTATAACCCATATTTAAAATACGTTTGAGGGTATTACTGTAATTGAGTCTGACCCACTGTTAACGGTTTAAATAAACAGGACACAAGCTCCATTAATACACCCCAGATGTTAAAACGATAGTTCTACAAAATAGAAATCTACATTTAGTCAAAAATCATTTACTTACCTTAATGACGTCAAACCTGTATGACTTTTTTCCCTCTGCAGAACACAAAAGAAGATTTTTCAACCCCGTTGACTTCCATGGTATGAATACAATTTGCTTTGCATTGCCTCCTTTTTCGTTCTCGTTCCTCATACTTTATTATATTGTCTGTAATTTATACTGTATTGTCAAAAATATTGCTTGCATTGTGTCACGAGCCTTCATTTAAATAAGTACGTCAGGTGTTGTTATGGTAACCCGCAGGCCCGTGCGTTTAACCACAGGCCGTATTCCGCGCCGCAACAGAAGGTCCGCTTGTTGTTATGGTAACCAGCAGGCCGGTGTGTTTTGCGACAGACCGTGTTCCGCACCGTAACAGAAGCAACGGTGTTCGGCAGATGGATGCGGCGTTAAAATATGTGAGTGTTTTTCTTTTATATCATATCATTAATAATGTTTTGTGTTGTATAATACATAAGTTCGCGACGGGAGGTGAGAGAGACAGTTTTCGGTGGCACTACATATATGAAACACATGAAGATTTCTGTATGTTTGTATGTTACTTTTCTCAAAACAAAACACTTATGCATTAATCCTATCAGACATACTCTGGCACTATGACTTTTAGTAACACTATGGTATGTTTGAGAAACATTGAAGGACCATGTATACAGTTGTTTTGAATATGGCAATTATTCAGTAGCACCATGGTATTAGGTATCATGATGTTACACGGTTTGTTTTTTACATGTAAAGGTAAAATCATGACGTTCTTTGCATGTACCATGGTATTCTTGCCTTGGAGATCTATTTGAAGTTCATGTAAGTGAATTCCTCTCACTTCTAATGATTTTTTAAAATCTGCTGTCTGAATATTTAATATATAATTTCACAATATTCTATTCTAGTCATATTAACGTACATTATGTGGCAGGTGTGTTATCTTATATAGGACTCAAAATGGCAAAACTGTAGAAAATCATGCTTGTGAGAGAAACCATAAATATTATAATTTTTATTTCCATTTATTTGAAGTGTTTGTTGTGTTAACACAGACTGATCTGTTTTTTTTTTATTATTTAGAAATTCTCCAAGAAGAGAAAACAATTCATAATGACTCAACAGAGGGGAAAAAAAGCATTTTCTTTAAAGATGTGTATATCATCAACGTATTTGTGCCATACTTACAATTATTTTATTCTTTCTTGCTGATGTTGTTTTCCTCAGAGCTTTAGAGATGCTCACCGGGTGAGAGGCCAGCAACCTGTCATGGAAACATCACATTTACGTCCTCTCGCCTGTTAAACAGCACATGCACCTGTTATGCAACATGCAGCCCTGCAGTTTCTGGAAGAGTCCTGCCACCGGGCCTTCCTGAACCCAGGGCTTTTCCAAGCCCACCGATGCCCGTCATCCCCATTCCACGGAGGGTTCGTTCCTTCCATGGCCCTCACACCACCTGCATGCACTCTGCCTGTGGGCCGGCACGCACGGCCCAGCTCGTACGCACAAAGTACAACAACTTTGACCTCTACCTGAAGTCGCGATGGATGTATAATTTTGTCCGCTTCCTCCTTTATTTCGGCTGCAGCCTTTTCACCTCCCTCCTCTGGGTAGCGCTTTCGGCCCTCTTCTGTCTGCAATACGTCAGCGTGCGGATTTTCCTCCGCCTCCAGTACAAGCTGTCTGTCATTCTCCTGCTGTTGGGTCACCGCCGGCTGGACTTTGGCATCCTCAATGATCTTTTCATATACAGCATGCACATCACCATGTTTCTGATTGGAGGGCTGGGATGGTGTTTCATGGTGTTTGTAGATATGTGAGAACGAGCTACAAGACTTCATAACTCTGAAGTGATATTATTGAACGCCTCTTCATTCGCTGTTTGACTGTAAAACCTTGTACAGATGGAATGACACTTATCATTTCCATGACTTTATCTCTTTGCCAGAAGTTCAATCTGTTGTGAGTGTGCATGTGTTGTTGTTTTGTTTTTAAGTGTGAAATGTGATATTTGTTTACGAATTCTGTGCATAGAGCAATATGATTTACTGTATATTGTCAGTAAACCATGTTATCATACATTTTTGCATGCGTTTTAGAATAGATGAATCTGTTGGTTGGTTCACATAAAAACACTTTACTCGTGCGAGTAAATGACGACCCCTTATATATTCTTGTGCTTTAGATGGTTGTATCACAGTTTCTCATACATAAATCCTCTTTCACTCATGGCGATGAGACCAGATTATTTGTACGGTGCCAATCGCAGTCTGATGCCCCATGTTGCATTAGTGTGGTGTTTCTGGTGCCAGCTTGGCATGAAACGGAAGTGAGTTAGTACAGTCTGCTATTGTTTCGAGGATCAAGACATCATATGCCTCATACTTGGCCAAGGCACAGCCTTTTGTTCTGAAACTAAAGGGACACCATTGACATTTAGTCCAAGCCATTGTACATCTCAACTTGCTAAGGCCATTGCTCTGATGAACTAATTCATATACAGTGATCATATGATCAGAATATCACCTGACTGTGTCAGATGACCAGGTGTATATCAACTTCTGCTGGTGTGGTTGATGTTGTGGCATAGCACAGTTCAGAAACCTCTCAGGAACAGCATCATAGCACTATGAATAAAACATTGTAAATATTACCTTGTTATGTCTAAATTTGTTACGAACAGATGAAATATTGTATTCTTTATTAATCTGTGCTATATCAGCAATTGTCTCCAATCGTGTAAAAAGTTGAAGGTTAAATATACATATTTTCTAAATAATGGGTGTTTTCTGTGAGCAGATGAAGGCAAACTCCCACTTTGAGTTAAAGGGACAGTTTACCCACAAATAAAAATTCTGTCATCATTTATACACCCACTATGGAAATCAATGGGGTTTAGTTGTTTGGTAACCAAACTAGCGTTTAGATCCTAAATAAAAAAAGCCCTGCATTAGCAATGTTTACAGAAAATTTGTCTGAAAATAATAGGCCTACATACTAATTGCCAAATAAAATATAAACATAAAAAGTACAATTAATATTTATTAAAATGCATGAATCGGTGTGAATTGCCTAATGTAAGAATCTCAACCTTCCAACTGAGAAAATTCTGCAAGCAAGAAAGATCCCATCCAGATGTTTAATTGTTTAGGAAAGATAACATGCTGCATGGAATTTATTCTTTCATTATAGGTTTATTTATATTTTTACAAGACTTTTGCGCCGAACGATCACGTGGTGTAACCATGACTACGCCTCAACCCATCAGATTCATCCGAAGCTCAACTCAGCAACTCTCATCACGTCAGAAACTTGCTTCATTCTCTAGAGGAACGTGTTCTTTTACCATACACACGGTAAAACATATAAACGCTTACATTTTAAAAGAAATGTCAGTATCAGTATAAAAATAAAATAATCAGCTCGCTTTTTTACAATAACGTTACTTCATTTTAAATGAGAAGTTTTTGGGACGGCCCGACTGTGTCTTTAAAAACTCCTGAAAGCGTTTGATGATGTCAGACTGAACGCAAAATCACTTCCTGAACCGAGAGAGAGAGAGAGCGTTGTCGGTAGAGGGAGGGATAGAGAGAGAGAGCTGTGGATAGAAGAGGAAGAGAAGAGCCAGTCGATGTGAGGAGGGTCTGGAGGACTCGGACCCGCTCGGAAACTTTACATCCACCAACATAAGCGCCTCAGAGCGTCTGTATATGGAGGAGAGAAACGGCGGGTAAATATATGACAAGCTTCATCTTTAACTCTTTATGGCGGGACTGTATGGCGCATATGGGCCATATTTTATCTCCTATAATACATATGTACATTAGCGAGAATCATGTGTTTATACCGATGAAGTTAACGTTAGTCTAGATAGTTACGGCTGAAACTTCGCGTTTGTTTTCATTGGGTCATGATGAACACATCGATTTCTGTAGAGTGTAACTTATTTACAGTAATAACACTGTACAGTGAAGGAATGTCAGTGTGTTTTATTTTGAGTAAATGAAGCGTGTACTGTTGGTATGTTGTATAATGCGTATGAGTTGTATAATGTTGTATAAGTTGCGTCACTGATGAAGGATCCTCCTATAGCGCACATGAATTTAAAACTCTGCTGTAAGATGAGCATCATGTACTTGAAGGAACATCATCGTATATTTTTTTACTTTTTATGTACTAGATATTATTTAACGTACTTTTTGTAACATTAACAATATGAAATATGTTTCTTTTTTATTTCATTGATTCTATTTTATTTGCAGGTTTGTTTAAGGTTTCCTGTTAGAGCACTATAGATGCAATACAGCAGTTTATGATTAGCATTTGCCATGTTTGTATTATAAATGAAGCTCATTGGCGCATGAATTCTCAACGGTTTGATCGTTTTTGCAAAAAACACATGCATTTCACATGTTTGTCACATGGGATTCACAGGAAAACACATTTTACATGTTTTTTGCACATGTGAAATTCATGTGGCTTTTCTGTAAGGGACCGGATGTCATTTTTAACTCCAAACACCACATAAACAGAATCACAAACACGCGGTTCGATAAGGAGTTTGTGTGTTTTTGACAGAAGGGTTTGTCTGGTGTCGGTCTATAGTTTTGTTCTTTGAGATTATTCAGACGATGACTAAAGTGGAGAAAGGAAGTTAGGTCAGAGGAGAGAGTGTATAGCGGTATGGCGTGTGTGTGGTGACTGTTGCGTGCTGCTGTCTGGTTTCCAATACATGTGACTGTGCACAAATGCCTCCTTTCCTATGCAACTAACATGCACTCCATGACATTTCCTGCGCGTGCGCCCCGTGTTTTTCTCCATTTCCATGTAGATTATATCTGACTGATATTGTACCGAATGTGTTTTAATCTCTCAAGCATTGCATTCATGGCACATGTGCCAGCCTACTTGTCTTGGTTCTCACTCTGCGTGTCTGAAGGTTTGAGTTTCTAGCGTTCTATATCCAGGTCTGCAGAGATACAGGCGTCTTCACTGCTGCACATTGCTGTCAAATCTACACCAGCTGTTACTGCAAATGTGCTCGGTGTAAATCCAGTGCACGCCTTTCAAAGACTGATTCTTAAACTGTTCCTTCAGTAAAAATGGTGTGCAAAGGACCAGTGGTTATTTATCTTTATTAATCCTGAGCTGAACCCTAAACGAACACATTAGATCGGAGTAAGTTTGGCATATTCTTATGATTGATGAAAATGAAAGATAATGGAGTAAAATCTGGTCTAAATTGTAAAATAAAATGTAAAGAAATTTGTTTTGTTTCTTTGAGTTGCATGAATATGAAGTATAATACAGAACAACGCTCACAACCCACATGAATTTCACATGTTTTGTGCACATGTGGGCACCACATGATTCCCATCCCATGGGTTTCACATGGAAATTTACATGGGACCCATGAACCATGTTTCAAATGTGACCACATGTTCGTGTGAAATTCATGTGGTTTTCTGTAGGGAAAATGTTAGAACTAGAGACGCGGATCATTTTTGGACAATTTTTGATCAATCTGAAACCATTTGCATGCAGCTATAGCATGAAGAAGGCTGATAACTTATTTAAAGCACTAATTTGTATAATCCAATGTTTTTCTCTGGTTGATAATAGTAATTAAATCAATGAAATCTGTACAAAATATAGGTTAAGTATTAAGTAATAATAAGTATTTCGTAAAGCAATGAAATGGGCCTTTTTTCAGTCTCTTATAAAGAGAATCGACCAAAGAAAATAAATCCTATTTTGCATCTCTAGTTAGAATACATGCAGCAGTGATTATTGAGTGGTTTTGCTACAGGGCCGGTTTATTCTTGCTGCAGTTGAACTTAATTTTGTCTACTTGTATATTATTTTGCATTGAATAGTTTTGAGGGGGGGTGAGAAGTTGATAACTGTTTATGTTGGCATAAAAATACAGTTTGATTCAACAACAAAAGATAGGCTATGTATCTTTTGTATCCCATTAGTCCATTTTAATATGTATTTGCTCAGTAGCAGGCCTAGCGGCACACAGCCGCATGAAGTTTTCATACTAAGTGTCTTTCTAAGTGATCTGTGTGCCTTCTCACACAGAGTTCATGTGGCCGTGTCTCAGCGCATGACTGTGAAGCATGTCTTTGCTTTGGCCTGCCGCCATGCCTCTGATGACGCTCAACAGCTGTATTTGTGCACCGTGTCCTGAGTTGCCTTCCCGAGGCCTTCGCTCTATCACACATTCCACATGGGGCTGAAGGGGCAGTCAGGGTTTTTCTTAGGTTCTTTCTGGACCGAACCTTGACGGGCCTCTTTACTGAATAAAATGAGCTCCCTCTCCGCATCAGTCATCAGATCTGGACTGTAATGAATCTGTATTTTAAACGTTGATGTCAGCGTGTGATGTAATGCATCTCCCTGTAATAGACTACTAATTTAGTCAATTTGATTGAATAGACTGATGATAGTTGACAGTTTTAGGATTTGATACATTGGTTTCTTGACCAAGTGTTAGTGCTGTCCATTTACATTTCATTTCATATTGGTCCTGTTGTAGCTCAATAGTTGGAACGTTGTGTTAGCTGTGCAGAGGTTGTGGGTTTGAATCCTAGGGAACATGTTTGCTGATGCAATGTACATTAAATGGGTTTTTGGGTTTCATTTCTCTAAATAATCTCAAAGTATTTATCTATATTGTAAATTTCAGAGGAATCGAGGGTTAGGATTCATTTTGTATGTAACCCCAACACAGTCTCACAGGTAGTCACGAAATGTAATTTATTAATTTGTGTTTTTATAAATTCCCTCTTCTTTTGTGTCACTCAGCACAACTTTTAATCTAATGTATTTTAATATGAGACATCTTTCATATGTATAAATTAGGGCTGTCAAACGATTAATCGCATTCAGAATAAAAGTTTGTGTTTACATAATATGTGTCTGTGTACTGTGAATATTATTTTTGCATTTATATCCACAAACACATACATGTAGGCCTATATATATTTAGGAAATATTTCGATGTATTTATTTATATTTACCAATAATTGAAATGATATTTAAATGTTTATTAAGTTTAATATTTAATATTTTTCTTAAATATATGCGTTTATATACACAAAATTAATATGCACAGTACACAAATATATATTATGTCAACACAAACTTTTATTCTGGATGCGATTAATTGCGATTAATCATTTGACAGCCCTAATATAAATATATATAAACGCAATCTGATGAGAATTCATACCTATTTTACAAGGTGGGTTATTCCTGTGAATTTGTACGATCTGATTTGTAAAATATGTACGAATTCCCCTGATATAAGATTATAAACATATATATGGTTTATATACACACATGCAGTCCAGAAAGACACACGAATTTCACATGTGTACAACATGTGTTTTAAATGTGCAAAAACACACGTGAAATGTGTGTTTTTGGAACACTTTCGTGTGAATCCCATGTGATTACATGTGCAACATGTGGTGACATGTGATCACATGACACACATGGGTTTCACATGGGAATTCACACAAAAAATGTTCCAAAAAAAACACATTTCACTTGTGATCACATGTGTTTTTTGCACATGTGTGAATTTCAGGTGTCTTTTATGTAAGAGTATATTGAAAGTCATGCTGAGTGACATGAGCAAACGTTGTGCTAAGTCAAGTGATCCATTGATTCCATAAGCATGAATTAATAGATTCAAAATTTAGTGACTGTGTCACGAACTCTCGCGTATTAATGCCCATGTTGTTTACAGTGACTAGACGTCCTCTTGGCATGTATTAATAGTAACTATCCACCTGTCACCGATCCAGGCATTCCGATACCGAATTGCTGATCAAGCGAACACAGACGTGATGCTGTCATTCACATATCATGATATATGGAGGTAGAAAGGAAATGAATGACCTTTTTTGTTAGCCGTGTTGTGTAAACACTGTCTCACTGATTCGCAGAAAACCGTTCACACTTAATTGTGTTTCTATGCTCTCGAATGCGAGATGTGAAAGCGTTCAGTGTTCAGAGAGAGATGTCAGGGTGGGGCGAGTGAGCACATGAACAATAACCCGTAGATGTGTTAAAGACAGTGACTGTGTGATTCAGTGCAGAGGTTTGATAGTTTGTGTAATGAAACGGCTTTTTCTTGCCCTCCCCTCCCCCTGTTTCTCTTTGTGAGATTTCTGGTAAGTGACACGGCTGGCCTTTGGCATCACGCCTGGCATGATCACATGATATGGATGTCACGCCAGTGCGTGTGTGTGTGTGTGTGTGTGTGTGTGTAATTCCACATGAATGACTGTGTGTGTATAATGTATAATTCCAGCAGGGCAGAGCTCACAGGGACTGTAAACACTTCAGAGCTCTGAGAATTTCCCACTTTAGGGCCTTATGTTGTGTGTTCAGAAGGATTTGAGCAGTTTTTATTGTACCTGAAGAGTTCCTCGCAGGTATCTGTGGCTGTACGCATATGCATGTTAAAACACGCAAGCGCCTAAAGTCGGTAAAGACAGCCATCGTCTCAACGTGCACAATAACAATGCTTTTTATTATCAAGTTAATTCGTATATTTGAATGTTTTTCATTGACTCATCTCAGTTGATATGTTAAGAATTCCCACAATATAAACACCAAAGTCCCCTTATTAGTGCTGTTTACTAATGCCAGCGTCATTGGAACTATTGCTTACACTTTGGATTGGGTTTGTTCACATTTTTAACATTTAAACTTAAAGCATGTGTCAAATAATGCAAGAATGGTTTATTGTTGAGTCTTGATGGTGGACCCTTTTGACGCCCTTGACTAGTCGAAGTCCTACATACTTTCCAAAGAATGCAACATTCTGATGCCTCTTTTATTATTCATAGTTTTTACTCATTTGTGTATATGGAACAATCTCTTTCTTACCTTTTTATAATCTGAAGAACCTTTTTTGCCACAAAGAACCTTTTGTGAGACAGAAAGGTTCTTCAGATGTTAAAGGTTCTTTATGGAATAGTTCACCTAATATATGTATAATAAAATATATATTTTTTATTTTATAAATACAATATAAAATTCTCAAAATGTACGCACCCTGATGTATATGACTTTTTTCAGCTGAACCTAAACAAATAGTTTTACATTAAAGGCTGTCATGTTATCATCTTATACGGGACTGAACATTGTAAATCTCCAAAAACCACAAACATCCATCATTACAGAAAACCAAGAAATCTGAAGTGCAACTGATATGTTTGTAAAAGAAGTTTTGCATATTTCGTCATGACATATGCAAAAAACAATAAAATTCATATTTAAAGTTACAGATCTGTGTGGTATGAGAGAAAATGTATAGTTTCGGGTGAACGATTTCTTTAACATCACATTATCCATGACCATAATGACTATATTCATTATTCTAACATGTATATATTTCTGTGAAAATACACAAAATATCAAATTTATCACATATCTCATAGCTCAGAGTTGAAATATTCTCTGATGTGATTTAATATTTTAACATAACACGTTTTCTTTGATCATCGTGTTCTTTTAGCTGTAGCTCTTTCTTTCTACACCTGTTCTGTATGAACCCTTGTGTGCTGTGATCCAAATCTTTCTGGATCAACTCCAGGAGAATGTCTGAATCTCAGAGGACGGCCTCGTGGCTCGGCCGGCATCTCCCACGATGCAGTGCGAACTGAAGTCTTGTTGATGTTCTACAGTATATGAACTGATATTCATCAATAATTTGTTTTAAATCAAAGAGGAGTTACTAGATGATGAATTCAGAGATCTAGCTAACATTCAGTTTAAGTATAGCTGTCTGTTATAACAGGATTTTCAGAATTGATGTAATTATTAATTTTAGGTCTGCTTTCTGTTTGATGCTGATAGTCATTCAAGATGAACAACTAAGACTTCTGTTTGATTTTGGTTGCAGTTAAATTTAAGTTTTACAAAGAAACATTTATACTCTTAACCTATAAAAAGTAACCTGCAATTTAAGGTTATGAGTTGCAGCTTTAAGTTTTCCATGTGTGACTGTGAATGTGTAGAATGTGAGTTTTGCTTTGACGTATCTTTACTGTGCAGAAAGATTATAGCCTTATTAGGTTTACTCGGATTTCTGAACGTGCTCTCGTATTGTTTAAAACTAATTTGAAATATTTTGAGCGTCAATGTTTATCTGGGGCCAGTGTGCTGCTTGTATATACTCGTGTCATCTTCGCTTATTTTATTCATTTGCATGATTATTTGCGTGGTCTATGATAAAGCTAAGCATTTCATGCCTGCGTTGCACAGCACGTTTGAGGGCGGAGACATTCAGGAAGGGGCGTGTTCCTTTTGCATATAAAGTGTGTTTGTTTGTTCGATTTCAAATAACAACGACCATTTTCTAAAAAATGGTTACCCTGCTTTTAATAGCCGTGTCTCTACAGTCACCATCACATGTGGTTTTAGATGTTAAACGTGAGTTTTTCTTTTTTTAATAAACTTCTCCATTTAAATGTAATCATGTATTTTGATTCTATATATAAAATGATTCACTAATGAATGTTTATATGCACATTGCCAATGTCAGTCAGATAGTGTCATTATAAAATGGCTTGCTGATTTGTGTCTGATTTGTGTCTTGGTTTTCTCTTCAGTACGGATCAGACTGCATTACACTAGTGATCTACAGACTGTAATGTTAGCACAGACAATATGACAGAGTTTTACCCAACAGACACTGATGATTTACTCAAACATTCCCAATCTCTGATTCACTGATCACACTGCGAGCGTCTGGCCTATATGTGCATTGCTACCGTGTGCGTGTGTTTGGTGTGTATACAGAGTTTTGATATTTCGTTTGGCGCTTGTGGTTTGGCACTTTTATTGGAAAACTATGAGATTAAACTCTAATTTCACTGCTGTGTGTTGATCAGACGTCTGATCTCACTGGAGTAGATCAGTAACTGGTTTAGTCCAGACTCGCATCTGCAGGTTATTGTATGACAGACAGAGACAGTAGATATCATCACGCATGATCACCTCAGCCATATCTAGCTTCATCACACCATGAATTTTTACATTCATGTATTGATATGTCAACATTTTGAAATAAATTCAGTTTTGTTTAAGACAGGAGAATGAGCGTCGTACGAAAACAAATTGTTGTCATTGTAAACGTCTGGTTTGTGGACGGCAACTTCTACACTTTCACTTCCATCAGTTTTCTTATGAGCTTTTCAATACGCTGGCTTTTAAATCAAATTAAATTAAAATGTTTCAAAAATGACAAGTGTGTCATCATTTAACCTTCCACATCTCATGTTTTACAACCCTGTTTTATTGTCTTTCTAGGACAGTAAACAACAGAATTCAGTTCACTTAATTGAAGTTTTGACAGCTGTCATGTTTTTTGATGTGTGGTGTAATGAAAACCTTACAGTTTGCTCACACATGCACATGATCTTCAGGTCTTTACGTTGAATGACAACGGCATGTTTAATAAATGAGTGTCAAGCGTTTCTCAATATCTTCATGTCAGCACATACGTACGTCGCCCGCAGTCCTTCACTAACAAACATCAGCTTTGCTGACCTCACACAACCTCTCCAACCATCATGCTCATGTTTATATCAGTTTACATTGAGTGCTTTTGAGGAAGATCTAATGTCTAGATTTCACAGCAAAGCTGAAGTTTGTGTAGTGACATCAATCCTTGGATAGACATTTAAAGCTTTGTTTAAGGCTTTTAGTAAGAAGTTATGTAGATTTTCTCAAGCAAAACTGTGCACTGTGCTTACGTTTTAGCCATGAATAAGAACTAATCTGTATTTATTTACTATTGTCGTTTTACTACAAATATCATAGTTATTAAAATTTGGTTACTGTTGTAATACAGTGGTAAGTTTGTGGCTACTGTGGTTTTACTACAAATGCTATTGTTGAAGTGTGGTTACCATAGTAAAACCAAGGTTACATTCTGCATTTTCCTTGTCTGCAGTACAAACGTTGAGTTTTGTCACACAACGGTCTGATATAAAGTGAGAGATACATGGCGTGTCGTGTGAATGAATCAGATGTTTCTCATGTTCCTCTGCTGAGTCATGTGGACTGAAAGCTGTTCGGCAGAATTTCACAGATGAACTTTATCTTCTCCATTGATTTGTTACCTTGATAACTGAGCTGAAACCCATCACACACACACAGTGACAGAGACACGCTACGTCTGAACCGCACACAAAGCCTCTGGTCTGATTTCCATCATCATCCTTTAAATCAGACTTTAGTCATGAGCGTTCTGCACGTGTAGTTTAGTTGCTTATGCTGTGCTGTTTTTACCAATGATCAGTATTTCTTTTCACCCTCAGATGAAAATTCTGTTAATGCCGTTCCAGACGCGATAAGACATGAATAACCGATGTCAGAATTGTCATTTTTGGAAGAACTGTTCCTTTAAAATGAAAGTTGTGTGTGTGATTCCCTCCGAGCGTCTGTTGGATCTGTCACAGTTTGTTTGTTTATCTTCTTTAACAGCTTGAGTCCATTACTGTGGTCATTCAGTCAGCCATGATCGAGATCTAACCCAAAACATTCAGGATTTATCTCTGCGCCTCACAGACAATGATCACATTGATGCTTAGACTTAATTAATGTCTGTATTTATTTTGTATACATAGCAAAGTTTTAATACCGTTACGTTCACCAACTTAAAGACATAAGCCCTATTTGGATGGTAATTGTTTTTTTAGGATGTCAAGAAAATCTGCATTTGTGATAAAACACATGCGTTCTGATAAAGAGAAATTCATGAACTAGTCCAACAAATTTCTATTGTCATATAGACTGTTTCATCGGACGCACGCCACGTGCCTGGCCCGAAATCTTCCGGTCTGTGTTCGTTGATCAGTCTGGCTAGTAGCTAATAATATAACTATTTATATTTGATTTAATGTATATTAATATTTTATTCTGAATTAATTGTATTAAATAAACGATGTGTTGAATTTTATTGTATATTCGTTTTATTACATGAGCAATTTGTTGAATGGGTCATGTAATTTTGTGGCGTTTAAGTTAAGCCAAATAACAGTTCTAACCCAAAATAATACTGGATAGACAAACTTTTAACTGCTAGCTAGTATCATTTACTTGTTATTTCTTTGCTTGTTCTTAAAGGAAGTTAAGTTTGGGCCACAAAAGCATGCAGGTGTTGTAACGTTTGTTTATGTTGTTGCTTTGAAACCGTCTATAATTGTTTCCAGCTCTGTATGGCTTTATTTATATTAAGCTGGTAATATTTTAAACTTCTTACTAAATTCTTCCATTCTCAGTCTTGACTTGTCTCAAAACTCTTGAACTCTTTAATATCTCAGTTGTTTCTCTTAGACAGCAATGAGACTGGATGGAAAGCAAATGGAGAATTTGAGTAAAGTTTGAGACTATGTGTGCGATCAAAGTCCAAGATCATAATATGAACTCAAATGTTCTCATCAAATTCTCCCAAAACCAAATAATCTGATCTTGCCACATTCATTTGATCTCTAAACTGTATGTGCACTGTATATTTTAGATTAATCTTCAGATAAGTATAACACTACTTTATGAGGTTTGTTGAGCTATTAAAGAGCGATATCTGTTCAAAATAAAAGCTATGTCACATGTCATAAAGCTCAGGGCATTAGAGGACGTGTCATTATGATATTTCTGTGTGCATCACCTCATGTAACCCAGCGCCTCTTCATCTATCTTAGAACACATGATGGACGGTTACAGACGTTATCATTTGGCTAAGAGAAATGTGCAGTCAAATTCATTGCGTTTGCATACAATATATAGCAGCTTAATACTGCTGTGCTGTGAAGGAAAAGTAGGACAGGAAGATGTTAAAGTTACTATCTTCAATTTTACAATAAAATCGGTGACTTGGAATGGACAAGTGTAAGCTTAACTAGTGATTTATACATTGAGATGTTGGGTATGATTTTGCAGGGAATGTCAATTCAACATTATTTAATTTCTAAGATAAGGAAGTAAATTAACCTGCAATTTTATGTTTTAAACAAAGATGGTGATAGAGAGGCAAATGTTATGGATTGTAGCTTTAAAGACTCAAAATACATCAAAATGACGAGATGTTGAAAGTGTCAGAGAGTAAGAATATTGATTATTTCTGGAATACTTATTCTATTTCAATTATTCTCTTCGTCTGTGTGTTTATAAGGCTGTAAATGTTCATATATAGTGAACTGCCATATGGTAAACCATTTATTATAGTAACACGTATTGAATGTGACGTCCAACCATATATGTAACTATATATATAAACAGTATAGTAAGCATGCTGTCAGAAATGTGTGATATATATATATGATGATTCAGGTTTGTGAATGCAGTCTTCTGGAGTTGTTGCTCGAGCCCATAGCTCTCGTCTTCCTTACATCCCAGAACTTTCTTCAGACGCTGGCAGAGGATTGGCAGGCCTGTTGCCAGGGAGCACTGCCGTCTCGGCGTGGACTGAATGTGTTGTGTCTGTCTGTGCACTTACACATGAGACCAACTGCAGTGCTTGAATATTTATGAAGCTGGTTGTTCATATGAAGCGTCAGCGAGGACACGCGCAGATTTATATTTATATACGTTTCAGCTAGATTTATCCTCCAACGTGTGCCGTCTCTGGGGATCACAAGTGCTGGATTTTGTCTTGCTAAGGACAAAGTGTCCCAGACTGCTCAATTATTTGAACAAAAGTCACTCTTAGAGTTTGCTGCAGTGCATCGTGGGCACAGACAGACGTGCTGAGAAATCAGCTGCAGGTTTATGAGTTCACGTCTGTATGTTTCTTATCACAGAAGTTTAAAGTCTATATTTAGCGTGTGTGCGCGCTTCTGACTCGGCAGTATTTCTGCACGTACATGTGTGTGTGAGCGGGCACTGCATTGCAGCGCTGTGCATTAACTGGCAGGAGGGGCGTGCACGCGCTCGGCTGGCACAGATATGCGCTAATGCTGCAGAGGTGCGTGGTTGACGCGCATGTGATCGTATCTGTCATATCACGGTTCCAAAGTCAAGTGTGAGCGTCAGCTTTTCATGTAGCAGATCTGTACACATCAGATCTCTTTAATATCTCATATATTTCTCCTAGATGTCAATGAGGAGAGCAAATGGAAGCTTGCTTAAGTCTCATCTGCGTCTCAGATATCTCTTCTTTGAGTTTCAGAAGAGATCTCAACAATGTCTCAAACTGAGTTCAGGTTTGTCTCGAAAGTCAATATCATTGAAGATCTCAGTATGAACTCAAATATTTCTCATTAAATTTGCTAAAATTCAGCAATTTTACCTCTACAATCTACATTAATTTACACCTCCTCCATACTCTTCATGTGCTTCAACAATCACACTCTCATTTGTTTCTGTTTTTATTTAGTCGGGATGTGAGCGTGTGAGACTTTCGCAGTGTGGAAATAAATGCAAATTTTTAAAGCAACACTGATTTCTGTTTTCATTCTGTTCTCCGGTGAGATGCTTGTGCTTTCTGTGTGTCCTGATTTGCATTCTCTGGCCATACAAAACCTGTCAAGAACATGTCCTTATTTCACCTCAAAATACATACAAAAAAACATAAGAAGTTTCATGATGAATAATATAGAAAGTGAGGCCTATCTTAAAAGATTGATGACATTGTGGAGTTATTTTTCTGTGACGTTAACACATCTATCACTGAGTTCTTCTTACTGTATTTACAGATGAGATTAATTGTCATGGAAATGATGTCACAATGTAAAAACTATAAAAAATAAGCTTTGTTTTCTTTTAAGCAAATGTCTGTGAGATTGTTGTGTTACTTCCACCATTTTTCCTTTCTGTGTGTACTCTGTAGATACATGTGTGCGGGTGTGTACACATACAGTACCAGTTAAAAGTTATATAGTATAACAAAAAATGTTCTCATGATCTTAAATGTTTGTAAATACTTTTGTTAACAAAAATATAATTGGGCCAACATATTAACTTCTTTCATTAGAAACACAAAGATTATTTTTGAAATGGGTTACTTGGACCAAATAATGAATAACAAACAGCTTTTATGCATCCAGCACACATGGCTTCTCAGGTTGAGACCTCAAGATGCTGGATGATGAAATGCCAAGTGTGCGATTTTGCTAATTCTTGGCAAAGGGTGTCAACTTTGAATATGCTAAAATATAAAACATTATTTTACAATGTGAAAAAATATAAATGATGAATAAGTAAGTGATCCTAAACTTATTTTTCAGTGTGTGTGCTGTGTGTAAATGTTTATGTATGTAATTATGTGTGTGTGTGTGTGTAGATATTTGTGTTAATGTGTGTAAATATGCTTATGGGTATATGTGTGATATGCGTGAGTGTGTGTGTAGGTTTGTGTGAGTGTGATGTTACAGTATAAGTGTAGATGTATGAGTGTGATATAGATGTGTCTGTGTAGATAGGCATGAGTGTGTGTGCGTGAGTGCTGTGTGTAGATGTGTGTTTGAGATGTGATGTAAAAAGTTGTGAGTTTATGTGTGTAGATGTAGAGTATGTGTGTGTGTGTGTGTGTGTGTGTGTGTGTGTGTGTGTGTGTGTGTGTGTGTGTGTGTGTGTGTGTGTGTGTGTGTGATGCTGCGGTTGGTTTTCTTTTCGATTTCTGTCCTTAAATGACTTTCCTCTGTCTCAGTCCTCCCTCGCCCGTCTCATTCTCTCTCTCTCTCTCTCTCTCTCTCTCTCTCTCTCTCTCTCTCTCTCTCTCTCTCTCTCTCTCTCTCTCATGCAGCATTGATTAAGGCACACAGAGAGACATGGAGGGAGGGAGACACACACAGACAGTGTCTTTTGAAGATCAATGAAACAGTAAAGAAGTTTCTTCTTAAAGAAACTGAAAGTGTCCAGTTCTTGTTTTGAAAGGGTTTGTCTGCTGTATTCACTTCTGTGTCTCAGGGTGTGTGTTTGTTTCTCATCATCTCGAGTGATGTGTGTCATCACTGTGTGTGTGTTTATCAGTTTCTTTACAGCGGCTCGACTGATGCGAGTTTCTCAATGGCTGTTACCGATAACTGTTCTTCATCTCGGCCGCTTTTTTCTTTGGTTTCAGTTCTGTGGCTTTCATGTATAATTCAGTGATATTATAATTTTTTTAAGAAAGGGATCGTGTGAGTCTGTGCGGAGGATCTTTAAAAGTGATTGACACACTTTCATTCTACATGAGCTGAATTTCTCCAGATGTGTTTTATTAGACATTTGTAATCCATGTGTTTCTCTAAAGAGTGATATATTAATTTCTCTCTCTCTCTCTGTTTTTCTCTGTCCAGATGACTCTCTCTCCTGCTCTGTCCACCGCGTCTTCCTGAAAGCGGGCCGCCATGTCCCAGATGCTACACGTGGAGATCCCAAACTTCGGCAGCACGGTGCTGGGCTCGCTGAACGAGCAGCGTTTAACAGGCCAGTACTGCGACGTCTCCATCTTGGTGAAGGGTCAGTCCTTCAAGGCGCACCGGGCCGTGCTAGCGGCCAGCAGCCTGTATTTCCGTGACCTCTTCAGCAGCAGCACCAAAGCGCAGTTCGAGCTGCCGTCGTCCGTCACGCCGGCCTGCTTCCAGCAGATTCTCTCTTTCTGCTACACCGGCAAGCTCACCATGGCCGCCAGCGAGCAGCTCGTGGTCATGTACACGGCCGGTTACCTCCAGATTCAGCACATCGTGGAGCGGGGCATGGACCTCATGTTCAAAGCCAACTCGCCCCACTGCGATTCGGCCACTGCCGCCATGGACGATCCGGGCTCGGAACCACAGAGTCCTAATAACAACCCCGCCTCCGTGCTGGGACCGCCGGGCTGGTCTCCATCGCTGTCGGCTCGCAGGATCAAGCTGGAGGGCTCTGAGCATCTGGTGAACCTCACTGGGATTAAAAGACCCCTCAACAGCGACGGAGGACGTGCGGGACGGGGCGGTCCGGTGTTCTATGCTGGGGCGACGGGCGTATTTCCACCTAGTGTCCCATCGTATCCCGTGGCCCCGGAGAGCGCTCCAGTCCGGGAGCGTCCAGCCTTCCGACCACCGACAGCCCAACATCATACCAGAATGAAGATGAGGAGTTTGAGGAAGAGTCGTTTGATGCTGAGGAGAGCTACGGTCAGCTGTGTGGTCGCTCTGCTAACCCTTACGAGAGTAAATGCACTTGAGTTTATAGAAAGATGAAATAACAAGCGGCATTATTTATATATAACTCGCATGCATGTTTTTTAGTTGCAGATTAACTATATTTTATCAGTCAATATATTTAATATATATTATAGATATTTTATTCATCGTGTGTGTGTGTGTGTGTGTGTGTGTGTGTGTGATATAGGTCCCAGTCAAAGCACTGCAGGTCTCAACAAACTCTCAGGTGTCAGAGATTCTCAAATCCATTTAGTTTGTAATCAGTCACTGCTCACAAGAGTCACATTGTGGGATATTTGAGATCACATTGTGTGTGTGTGTGTGTGTGTGTGTGTGTGTGTCACCAAGCAAACTGGTGACAGTTTCCTAAAGTGTCCTATTTGTTCGTCTGTCATCCTGAATGTGTGCTTTTGTCTTCATCAATATATTCACAGCCACTGTAAGAACATGAAGCAACTGACATCATTTCTGGCATTGACCCTTTGATCTGTTTTTTCTTCTCACTATGAAAACAAATATGCTAGACATTTTCACTGCGAGAGCGACTGTAAGATTTCAGTCTCATTGCCCTGTGTCTTTCCATCATCACAGTGAAGATTGTGATGGATCTTTCTGTTCGCAGTTTTAGAGAAAGCAGACGTGGCCGCCATAGCGCTGGAGAACCGCTCATGTGTTCTGCTTCGCCGGGATCTGGTGGCTCTTCCCGCCAGCCTCATCAGTCAGATCGGTTATAGATGTCACCCCAAACTCTACACGGAGGGCGACCCCGGAGAGAAGCTGGAACTGGTGGGAGGTTGGTGAAGTTCAACTGTTATCATTAAAACACATCTGTGGCACGGCATCATTTACAGTGAAGCGGTAGAGAAATGTATTCGCTCAGTTTCAAACAAACAGAGAGAGTTTATAGTAATGGACAGTATGATGGAAGTGTGAAAACATTTATAAAATGTAAATCTACAGTAACACACTGTTCCTAGATTATAACCATACAACTTAAACATTACACATGTTAGTACAATCACTTACTAATCTTGTGTGTGTCTTTAACTCCGGTCATGTCATACAGAGATAGTGAGCAGTGACGTTAGCATGTGTAAAACATCCTCAGGTGTTAAACTCTCTCTAAATACAGTGTCCTTTCATAATTTCCTTACGTTTTTAACCCTTTGTACAACTTTACAGTTCTAGTAACAGTTTGTATTGATCTGCTTTAACAACAGTACAAGCTTGACATGCTTGCTTTGAAATCTGCTCTCAGTCTTTACTGTAAACATGTTGTTGTTTACACAGACAGAGGTTTGAGAGGAATTATTATCTGCGGATCAACAGCATCTGTGACGTGATCGCGACAAATTATTATTTACCCTGAAACATTCCTGCAAGAGACTTCAAACGTTTTATTACCATAAACACAAGTGAGGTGATCGTAGCTTCATCGTGGACGGTTACAGATTGTGCGTGTGTTTGTGTGTCAGGCACTGGTGTGTTCATGACCAGAGGACAGCTGATGAACTGTCACCTGTGTGCTGGAATCAAACACAAGGTTCTCCTCAGACGACTGCTCGCAACGTTTTTCGACAGGTTTGTGACTATAAATTCATCTGAATCTAAACATTGTTTCACTTTTTTTTTGTTTCTTGTTTAAAGCTCATTTCAGTAGACGTCTGTGTGTAATTCTCATGTGATCCGTGGTGATATTGCTCTGTTTTCTCATGGCTTATATGTGTTTTCTGCCATAGAAACACGTTAGCAAACAGCTGTGGGACGGGGATCAGATCTTCCACCAGTGACCCCAGCAGAAAACCCCTCGACAGTCGAGTCCTTAATGCTGTCAAACGTACGTTATTATTATTAGCATTGTTGTTTAACAAGTTATACTGTAGTCATGTGAATCTGTCATATGATTTGTAAACACTACATAATGTCTACACATCCATTTGTGTTATTTCATCATATGTGTGACTTCGCTACCATTCTCAAACCTTTGAGTCATACTAAATAAGATAAATAGATAAGATTCAATTATCTTGTGTACATTCTGCTTGCTGTTGAGTTATATATCACATATAACATCATTTAAACACTACAGTAAAGCGCACCGTAATTCGAGTTGTGTTTTTGTGTGCAGTCTACTGTCAGAACTTTGCACCCAACTTTAAGGAGAGCGAGATGAACGTCATCGCCGCCGACATGTGCACCAACGCACGGCGCGTGAGAAAACGCTGGCTGCCCAAGATCAAGTCCATGCTGCCGGACGGGATGGAAGTTTATCAGGGCTCCTCCTCAGCCGTCGGCGTGGGTCTGGCCATCGGCGGGCTCCAGATGGGCATTCAAATGCCCTTCGAGTCTGACTTTAAGAACCTCCTTCCGTCGAGCCTGGAGCAGAGGATTTACGCCGAGCGGAAAGACCCAATGAGAACTCATTCGCTGCTGGACGCAGACGGCTCCGAGGGAGCTGAGGAGACCCTGACGAGACCGCGGCTCGAGGAGGAGGAGGAAGAGCCGCAGAGCGACGGCACGGAGGGGACGTTAGGAACGGCTCCTGTCTTGCCCGGAGCTGAGGGCGGGGTCAGTGTGGCCACGCCTCCCGTGGGGAAGCAGGAGGAGGAGTTTGTGGAAGGTTTGAGAATAAACGGGCAGTGATGGGCCAACGTTGAGACTTGGTGCATATCCACCGCGTGAATCCACACTGAAGGGAATTCTGGGAAATGATCAAGAGAATAATGCACTTATGCATGTTTATTAACCGGTGTGTTCATCTGCACACGCTTACTGAGAAACATATGAGGGATGGCACAAACGCTTGACACTTGCGCCGGAGAACAAGTCTGGTCTTGTGATGTGGCAAAGCAGGTGACCTTCATTGTGAAACTTAACGCTTTTCTTCCGTTCGCAATATCACGTTGGCACAAATATAGCAGCAGGATGATTCTCATGAAAACATGTCCAGGTCACATTTTTCTTCAAAATCAAAAAGAAATGAAAAAATGAGATTTGTGTTAAACATTATTTGTTGACAGCTGTGCACCCTCCCAATTCTCAATGATTCATGTTATGAAAGAATGTTTTTGTCTTTTAATCATTATTTTAATATGTTAACAAATAAAATTAAAACTACAATGGCTATTTTTTATATTTTGATCTTATCAATAAATCATAATTGGTTTAATTCGGGGGTGAAATTTGACTTGAACATGTTTCATGAGGTTTATCTTCAGGAATGACCAATATTTGCATCTGATCTAAGAAAACAACAGGAGCAAAACTCATTTCATTTTATTTTGCTGGAGTGTCTTTCATATCTGACATACACAGACATATGACATCAGACTCGGATATTTTCAGGAATCCCTCATGATGACTGCATGTTAACTGCTAGACTGAACGCTCACTTTAACCACCGGCGTGAAAAATCTTATAAAAACACGGCAGTTTTTCAATGTGTTTTGTGATTTGAGCGATGCTTTCGGTTTGTACTGTAAACTGTCGAATGGAACGACTCTAAAAAAAAAAAAGAGGCTTTGGCTTTATCACATTTGCACTGTTGGATCAAAGAGATCTCCCTGTGATTGGCCGATCCTGCTGCCGGAGGTGCACAGCAGCACTAAGAGTAACGTTACATCATTTTACAGGTTTGCCGATTCATACGATGGGAAATGTTGAACATAAAATCATTAGGATAAAGCAATAGTGAAGTCCCACCCCTAAACATAACTGTCTCAAACGCAGATTGTACAAATGAGTATGAATTAACAACCTCAAAAAATAGTTAGAACGTCTCCTGAGATTGTGTTGAATGTTGCTGTTTTTTCACTTTCTTTACGGTATGTTTTCTGTTCTTCTGTCACGTGAGTGTTTGACTAACAGCGCAATGATATGTTCTCTGTTGTGTAACAGTTTCAGAGGTGACAAACTATGGATTTAACTTTAACACTTCAAAGTGTTTTAGTGTCCTGCCACACAATTGAACTATCATGTGTTTGCACTATTCCATGAATCTCACAAAACATCCCCAAAATCAAAAGAAAAGTGTTATGTTGATTTATATTTTTTATCAACAAATAAGACAAGAGTTGATATTTTTACACCAAAGAGTCTTGTGTAAATTCCCATGTTTTTCTGTAAGGGATGTAGTGTTTTAAAGTATCATAAGGAAAGTCTGTAATCTGTAATTGACTTCAAACATATTTCATTTCAAGCACAAGCGTTAGTTCTTCTGCAAACATATTTAAGTTTTAAAGTGAAAGTAATTTATGAAAATATTCTTCTAAATATAATTTCTTTCTTTTAATTTTGGGGTTAAGATATGTCCTGGACACTTGTGAGATTCAACCTCTTTAACATTGCAATCTTTAATCCTTTTGACTAAAAGAAGCAAACTGTAAGCTTATAATAATAGTGGATCATTGGAGCACTTCAATACACGTAAAGATAAGTACATGAAGTAACCTGCAAGCTTCAAACAGAGATGGTGATAGAAAGGCAAAAAGTGACAAAAATAAAATACCAAAATGGAATTGACATGTGAAATGAGCACTAGTCCAGCATGTCTCTGTAGTGATGCTGTCAGAATCTCCAGGTGTGTTGAGGGTTTTACAGTAAATGCATTTCATTTTTTCATCATTTCACAAATCATATTTATACCTGCATGTTGTGTGATATATTATTAGAGATGGATTGGGTCTTAATGTTGCACCAGAACATGTTTGGTTGGGGTCGGCATTGTATAGATGTACTTTGAGTGTCGCTTCAATTCATGCCAAAAGTTAACATGATAAACTAGAAAGCAACACTGGAGGTTACAGAAAAATAGATATTTAGTGTCAGATTGTTTCTGAATGTTTGTGTTTTCTGTATTTAACATATACACACGATACAACTCAAGCAGTGTTCTTTATCTTTAGACAAAGTCTTTAACTTTGAAATGAAACCCGTCTCAAGTGTGTTTTCAGCCAAATAATGGCTAATAGAGGAGAATCGTCTCTGTTAGATTTGCAGTTTTTTGTTTTGTTGTTTTGAGCTTGAAAACACATTGTGCCTTATTGAGATGTATCAATGCAGTATGTGAAGGATAAAACCTTCATTGTGGGTCATTTGTGAAAAGAAATTATGCAAAAACTTTGTATGCAGTTGCTTTTTATCTGAACGACCATGATGCAACACTCCTGAAGATTCTGACATCTGGTGCGACTCGTTTTAAAGACGTCTTTGTATGATTTATTCAGTTTGTGATCTGTACTAACATTTGCTGAATAATCCTCAACACTAGTGTTTCATGCACAGATTTCCCACAATCCCCCACACAAATATTTTTTGTTTGCCAACCTTTTGTGTGTCTTTATGTTCGAAGCTCTGATGTCGATCTGAATTCTTGCTGAATGTTGCACTAGATCTGCTGAGCATTTCAGAGAATGTCCTGTCGAGTGCAAAGCTGTTTGTTACAGCAGAAATGTTTCAATATATGTAACTTGTAGATTTATGTTTCTATTGTAGAAGTTATTCCTTTAATAAGACCTTGTGTTATAGCAGCACCTTTGTGTAATGTCATTGCTTTTGCACAGTTCTGAGATTATGATGGTGTTTTACTGGAAATAGTGTAAAAGAGAGAGAGAGAGAGAGAGAGAGAGAGATGAGTTTGTTTGTGTCCCGACTGATCTGGGGGCTGTGCATGTGTCGTTGAGATCACAAAACCAAATTCTGTGTCTGAATATGAACATATTTGTAATTCAGATCATCATTTTCAAGCGTTTGCTGGTCCCGATATAAACATCACGCTAATGATCATTGAATGTCTATAAATCACAACTCACTCAACCTCAAGAAGAAGGTCAAAGGTCATATTTCGCTTCAAAATCCCAAAGACATTGGATATGGCGCCATTATCCACCAGTTATTACATTACTCATTATAAAGACTGAATTGAGTACAACAGACACAAATGCAATGAATGAACACTTTATATTACTGAACACTGTATCCGGTGATATAAATTATAGTTTGATTATTTTCATTTCAAATATAAATTCTCTTTCTGATTTTGTGATACAATGTGACCTGACAGGTTTACTGAGACTCTGTATAAATTAAAGCTTGGCATTGTGGTGTAATGTAATTCATATTCCTCAGATGCTGTACAACCAAATGATGAACTTTTCTTCCGATTAACTCTCCTATAACTGCATGTTTCTATCGACTCGACACGTGCCGCCCGACGAGCGACTCCTTTGAGAATCTGTTGGGAACGTGAGCCCATGTGCACTACATTCGTGTGATTTTTTTCATTGTAAATAACGGCAGCACTTTAAACGCCTCACAGTTTGTGTGCAGGTTGGTGGAATGTTTAAAGCCATGAGCTCAGAGCGCAGACAATCAGAGGCGTTCTCAAGCGTTTTTTCATATGTGACGTGAGGGGCTACAGGAGGCCGTGACTCAGACACGTGATTGAAATGTTAGTCAAGCTTTGCCTTGTGTGTCCTTACCACACAAACACATGCAGCACTGCTTTGCATTAAAAACAAGCAAAGTCTAATAACTGAACTCTTTATGTGCTTCTATTGTTGATATGAGAAACGATAAAATCTGCAAAATGTCACTATTGTTATAAATAAAATCTTCATTCCCTGCAGCAGCTGTGTTGTTCTTGGACTGACATTGTGTTGTCAGTACTTCTAGTCTGTTATTGTCAATAGTTATAGCATAATATGACTGACTGGTCATTGGTTTGAGTGTCTTCAGTCAGATGTTATAATCACATGAGGTTTAATTCCATGAATGTAGAAAAATGAGAGTTAAATGTCATTTAATGGTAAAAATCTGCAACATATTCATTTATGTATCTGGGGACTGTTCATGTAAATTAACAACCCTACATACTTTTTAAAGTTCATTAAAAATATGTTTATGTTTAGTAATATATAAGAAAATAATATATATAAGAAAATAATATCCAATAATTTCAGAAAAAAAAGAATTAGGCTAAGTAAAAAAATATTGATAGAAATTATATTTATTTGTCTACAAAACTCATTTTAAAGATTTAGCCTAACACACACCCTCAGATCATTTTACATTACATTTACATTATCAGTCATTTAGCAGACGCTTTTATTCAAAGCGATACACAGAGAGATTAGGAAGCAAACGATCATGAGAAACATTTAAGTGAAGTGACGCAACATTGTTGACCCGTAATGTACGTACAATTAAATGTTAATTCATTTTATTTTAACACTTTAACAGAGTGATATGTTGATGGTCTGTCCTGACAGTAGCTGTTATGATCGCGATTGTCCTGTAGAGGGCGCCGTCTCATGCGATTGTGTTGCTCTGAATATGACGTGCTTCCGTTTCATGACATGCGTCATCTCCGGAAGAAGTTAATCGCGGGTTATTGCTTACCTGAGGAGAGTTTGATATTATGAAAATAAAGCTTTAATTCTTCATTAATTTTGTCTAATTAAATTAATTTAATTCTTGAGTGAGAGTTGTGAGGATGGCGGAAGACACGGACTCTGTTCCTGAGAGGGAGATGAAGGTGACGCACGCACGAGCTAATATACACAAATTAATATTATTCATATTTACATTTTCTGTGGAAACTTTACAGTACATGATTATATCGTTTGTTTGTTTGTTTGTTTGTTTATTTACTTGTGTTTACGTCACATGTGTGCTTTTAGTTTCAGTTTTGCATTAAATGTGCTCTCATAAAATGACACAAACTCTGAAATCACATCATATGTTAAAATCACTTTACGTTAGCTGAACATAAGTCAAATAATAACATTAATATCACGAGCTCGACGAGCATTGAAATGTCATTGTATGACATAAACGACATTGATGTACAGTAATAAAACATTATACGACTTAAAATGCATAATGTTGCGTATTTTTTATGCAATATATTATATGATAATATGTTATATTCGTTCATTTAGTTACATTTTCATGTAATACCAAATTGACCACAGATCGAAACATTAGCATGATATGCAACACACTTCTGGATGAATTAGAGAACTGAAGCTGTCATTAGGTTTCATTATTTTACATGCACAACACTGGGGTCCCAATTAAGACAGCAAAATGTTCAGATCATCATTTAGTTTTCTTTTCTGTTCAGGATTTTCAGTTTCGGCAGCTGAAGAAAATCCGTGTGTTTGATTCACCTGGTGATTTACCCAAAGAACGCTCAAATCTTCTTGCTGTCTCAAATAAATATGGTCTGACGTTTGCTGGCCAGGCCAGAACGCTCAAAGTGTTCTTGACGAGAGACATCATGGCCGTGGGGCACGTGGAGGCAAACCCTAATGAGATAGGTAAGAGATGATGATAATGTTACTGACTTTGTGGTGATATTATGATTTTTGATGTTGTGTTTTGTCAGTGGAGAACGTGCGCACTGTCACAGTGACCTTGCAAATGTCCATTCATCATCTGGCTTTGAGCAGCGATGAGCTCACGCTGTCTGTGTGCGGCACGCAAGACGCCGCCAAGCTCACAATTGAATTCTACGACGTCCGCACCTTCTACAACAAGGTCCTTTATTTCAAATAGCTATTAAAGTATATATTCATCTTTTTTTAGTTGTTTTGGGGATGTGTTGATAGATGTGCAAGTAAAGTGAATGTGCTCATGTGTCTTCCTCCACAGGCCCGACAGGAGAAACATCCCTTCACCTCTTTTAGTACAGCAGCTACAAACGTTGTTCTCCAGGATCTGAAGTGGAGTCCGGTGGAAGCGGCCTGTCTTGCTCTGTGTCTGTCTGATGGCAGTATGATGGTGCTGGACATCCAGGACTCTGTTAATGTGGTCGCTCAGCTGCTTGCATCTACAGGGGTCACCTGCGGTCAGTCACCTGCTGGGCTGTGGCATCACACTGGCAGCTGTTGTTTGCGTTATTGTTTATGGGACTTATGAATGAAATGCATTTAAAAGCGAGCTGTCTTTGACTGTTCTCATTCTATGTATGCAGTTTGCTGGAGTCCTAAAGGAAAGCAGGTGGCTGCTGGGAAACAGGATGCTACAGTAGTTCAGTTCACACCTGTAAGTCTGATTCTTGTTGACTGTTTTCACTTGTGTGTTGCTCTGTGTTTTACACTGTGTGGTTGTGTGACAGACCTTACAGGCCAAGAAAGTGATTCCCTGTCCCAGATTCTACAGTCAGGAAAATCCTGTGAAAGGTACAGGAGATCAGATTCAATCCTGTTATACATCTTCAATTTAACACTTCACGTCTTCACACGTGTGTGTGTGTGTGTGTGTGTGTGTGTGTGTGTGTGTGTGTGTGTGTGTGTAGTGCTGGACGTGTTGTGGCTAAGCACATACAGCTTCGGTGTGGTGTACGCAGCAGCTGACGGCTCTCTGGAGACTCCACCTGACCTGGTGATGGTTTCACTTCCTGTGAGTCCTTTTTGCTCATCAAACACAAGACACCTGTCATACTGCCACATAACACTGACTGTTTGATGCCTTTGTGTGTGTGTCAGAAAAAAGACGACAGGAGAAATGAGCTCTATATGAACTTTAATGACCTGGTGTTTGGAACCTGCACAGAGAGACAGCACCATTTTTACCTGTGCCACATCGAGGACTGGTAACCCATCCAAACGCTCTGTTTGTCTGTCTGTGTATCAATTTGACATTCTTATTTGGTGCTGTTTAAATAGTTCAAATGAAGGGTAACAACTGTTAAACTGTTTCTGGTTTCTTCTGTTTGATCTTTTCAGGGATCTTGTGTTGACTGCGTCAGCTGCTTCTGCTGAGGTCAGCGTCATCGCTAAACAACCAGACAAGGTAACCAACACCCCCCACACACACACACACACACACACACACACAAACACAAAACAGTGAGTGTTGAGATCTGACAAGATGTGCGTGTGTTTTACAGGTGAACTGGGAGCTGTGGTTACTGGAGGATGCCAGCAGAGCTGAGCTGCCTGTCACAGAGGACAGTGATGACACACTTCCTGTGGGTGTGGCTATAGATTACACCAGTCAGGAGGAGATACAGCTGTGTAAGAATCTAAAACTCATGCAATAAATGTGATTGTCACATGCTCGCTTTAGTTAGGGTGGCCATTTTGTCCAGAAGCAAACACTTACTACATAATAAAGAATACAAATAAGTTGTGCATTATAAATATATCACGGCTATTGACCAGTCAGTATCCAGATCTGGAACTGTTGTTCTAAATTGATTTGTGTTTTTGTGTCTTGTATATCCAGCTGATGAGAAGAAGATTCCTCCAGCCCCAACACTGATGTTACTGTCAACAGACGGAGTTCTGTGTCCATATTCTTTACTCAACCTCAACCCCGGTGTCAAACCACTGACCAGATCTGCCAGCCCGCTGCCCGTTGATGGCGAGAGAGCTCCTTTCACCAGTAAGACAACATTTACTAGTACAAGCCTGTAGTCGATTAACCGGCACAAATGATTTGTTATTTAAATTTCATGATTGGATATTCAGATGAGTTTTTCTGTTCATTGCAGAGTCTCTCTCCGCTCCCCCTGTGCCGGCTGCCCTTTCCACCTTCCCGTCTTTCCCAACATCCACTAGCACAGCCCTGCCCCCGGCCTCCTTAACATTTTCTGCCCTGCCTCCGGCCTCCTTAACGTTTTCTGCCCCGCCTCCGGCCTCCCTAACGTTTTCTGCCCCGCCTCCGGCCTCCCTAACGTTTTCTGCCCCGCCTCCGGCCTCCCTAACGTTTTCTGCCCCGCCCCCGGCCTCCGTAACATTTTCTGCCCCACCCCCGGCCTCCGTAACGTTTTCTGCCCCGCCCCCGACCTCCGTAACATTTTCTGCCCCGCCCCCGGCCTCAGTAACATTTTCTGCCCCGCTTCCAGCCTTTACAACCACCGCAGCTCCACCCTCAGGCACTACAGCCCCGCCCCCTACATCATCGTTTGCAGGTTTTTCCTTTTCTCTTCCCACTCAGGGCTCTGTCGCCCCTTCCCTCTTCTCCCTTAACTCCACTTCGTCCAGTTTCTCCTTCTGCGCTCCCAAGCCCTCTGAGGCTCCCGCAGGTCCTGCGGGCTTTTCTTTTAGCTCCGCCTCCCTGAAGGAGGTCAGCAGCTCCACTCCACAGCGTCCGACTGGGACAGCATCTCCCATCATCAGCAGCCCCAAAATCCCAGTAGAGCCAACCACACCGGCGGTCAGAACGAACCTCACAGACAGGTGAGATGCATCACGGCTCATCCGTGTATTAGAGATTTGTTTTTATACAGACAATTTAAGAATTGAAGTTAATGCCTTAAAATCTAGCATTTTAATAGTTTGCGTTTGTGTGTGTGTGCAGGTTTTTGGCAGTAGCGACACCAGCCTCATCCTTGCAGCCGTTTTCTCTGACGTCCACCCCTAAACCAGCTGTATCAGATTCCATCAGTCAGCCACCACCAGTGCTGAACATCAGCAGAGCTCCTGCAGGTCCTCACCTACTCATCTCTTCATTCATTCACTTCATCAGAGACTTTGTGGAGACTCACATGTGTGTTTTTGTGTGTTTGTAGCCATGTCACGGCCTACTCAAAGTAGTGCTCCTTCACCTGCTGTGCAGAAAACGGCTCCGGTCGCCCCTCCTGCATCCACCTCTGCACCGCATGCGCAGGTTCAATATATCAACTATACACATCGCGTGAATGTTAGCTTTCCTCATTTCATGTGACTGACCTCAGGTTTGTGTGTGTGTCACGCAGGCTGTGTCTGTGAAAGCTCTAGAGAAACAGCTACAGCAGAAGAAAGAGTCAGACCCCGTCATGGCAGGAATCCGGGAGGAGGTACAGCAGCGTTTCTACAGCTGCGTGAATCCAGTTTGTCTGAATGATGGTGTGTGGTGTGTCTGACTGCTGTCTTCTGTGCAGATTGAACACTTTCAGAATGAGCTGGATGAGCTGAAGACTCGCTGTAGGAACTCTGATTTTATCGTGGGCAGCAAAGATGAGATGAGAGACCTCAGGAAAGAATCGGAGAACTTACACACCTTCGCTGTGGAGATCAAAGACGCCACTGAGGTGCACTTCACACACATCACCCACAATATACATGTGATGGTATTGTTATTGGATATGTACCAAGGTATTACCAAGTTTTTTGGGATTATACCACAGTATATCAGTATACCAGTAATGTCTGTGTTGAATGTGTAGTCTGTTCATGGAGACATCAGTCTGCTGAAGACCAGCCTGCTGGAGGGGTTTGCCGGAGCAGAAGAAGCCAAAGCTCAGAGTGAACTGAACCGAGATAAAGATTACCTACAGCTGCTATACAAGAAGCCGCTGGACCCTCGACGAGAAGAACAGCTCAAGGTTTGACTTTGAACAGTCTCCATGTGGACAAAACATCAAGTTGTGTACATTTGTAAATGTTTTTATTGTTGTGCTCACAGGAGATCCGGCGCTTGTATCAGTATGTAAAGTTCGCCATGGAGGACGTGAACGATGTTCTGGACCTGGAGTGGGAGAAACACTTGGAGAAGAGAAAGAAGCAGAGGTAACCGTCTGTGAATGTGTGTCTCTATCATCTCGTTCCTGTCTCCCGCTGAACATTATTGTGTGTTTGTCTCGCAGACACATGATCGTACCAGAGAGAGAAGCTCTGTTTACTGCTCTGGCGAATCACCTGGACATCATCAACCAGCAGAAACATCGTCTGGAGCAGCTGCTTAATGACATGCACAAACTGAGACTCTACAAACGCACGACAACTAGGAGTTTCCCCAGTCAGGCCCCCTCGACACCTTCACAAGAGAGGTGAGACCTACAGGAACTTTAAAAGTTTTTCCTCGGATAGCCTGGATGCTTTCTTATATAAAGCTTTAATATTTTTTATGATTTTGTTAGTGGTGTGCTTTGGATCAAATGTAATATTACAGTTTATCTTGACTGTTCAGCTGGTTGGAGTTTTGTGAAGTGCTTGTTGACAGAATGAAAAGATGACGCACTGTTCCTTTGAATGCATTGAATCAGATGTTGTGTTGGGATTCATATGTTTCTGCTGTTTTGTAGTTTGGACAGTGAGCTGGAGAGTTTGAAAGACGCTCTTCTGAAAGCCAGTCTGGATACGACACCCAGAGCTCCTGTCAAATCACCATGTAAGATCGTTCAGAGTTTGATTTGTGTAGTCTCACCTCACACACACTCTTCACATGATCTTTCAGATTTGAAAAAAATAAAACTTTATTAAAAGAATTTGTGTCTGATGTATGTGCAGCTAAAATGACTCCAGCCAAGCAGACGCAGTTGAGGAACTTTCTGTCTAAGAGGCAGACGCCACCGGTGCGATCCACAGCTCCTGGTACATCATCTCATCTTTGTTCTTTTATCATTCATGTTTCTCATATGTGGCGGCACATGAAGAGCTCTCTCTCTCTCTCTCTCTCTCTCTCTCTCTCTCTCTCTCTGTCATAGCGAATCTGTCTCGCTCAGCGTTCCTGTTCCCTCAGTATCTGGAAGAGCTGGATGAGGTAAGCTCCACCTCCTCTCTATCTCAGCCCCTAGAGCCCGAGGACACGCTGGCTATGGCAGAGGAGGAGGAGGAACCTGGACCCATTCCCATTGTGATGCCCTCTGTCCCACGTCACCCAGCGGTGGTTCGGACACCCTCCATACAGCCCGGCTTCAGTATGCCGTCTGCTCCGTTCAGCAGAGTCCAAACCGGCCCCGTGCCCATCATTAGTTCCGGTGAGCCTCTTGTATGCAGATAAAAAAAATACACATTTCATTATAGTTGTGGTATCAAAATGTTTTTCAGTTTGAAATCAGCACAAAAATTGACTGCAAGCGAAACTCTAGCAGTAAACACAGTCTTTCTTACATGTTTTGTTTATTTTGTAAAAGTTGCAGCTCCTAAGATAAATATGGACAGTGCAGACAGCACAGCATTAGCCACCAAAACAGTGAAGCACGGAGCCCCGCCCACAGAGAGGACCACGCCCACCACTATCCCCGCCCCTCAGGCCGCAGCAAGAGCCGCTCTCACCAGACACATGACCAGCCAGAAACCAGGTACAAACACACACTTTACATGTACACAAGTGAACTGATATTCATCACAGACTGATGGGAGTTATTTCAGTTCGGTCACAGTTGGTGCTGTCTGTTTTGTTTTGTTAAGGCCAGTCACACCAAAAACGATAACTATAAAGACAACATAACAATAACTACATCTGTGTCATTTATTTTTATTGCACATTTCAGGTTTTACATTTTAAATGTGCAAACCCTTTAAATTGGATTGAAGAAAAATATGAATTTGGTCAATGTGTTATCATTCATGAGCTAAAGATAAGTTTGTCGATTTGAACGTTGATTGTCATTTCTCACAGAACACACACTTCTGAAAGTGCAGATGTAGTTGAAATGCTCTGTTCTTTTCATTGGACAGTGTTACTTACATGTGAAATGTGCATTTTATCATCTGAACTCAAGGTGGCGACAGAGATGCTTCATGTTTATTCTGCTTTTTATACACAATGCTTGTATGCAGATATTTGGAGGTAGACCTCCACTGGTGTTTTTTTATTCCACACACCAGATGTTTGGCATGATGTGTAAGCTTAATGCATCTGCAAACTGAAAATGTAATGATAAACCTTTTGTTAGCCAGTGGTTAATTGCTATTCAGCATCCAGGGCTTCAACTGTTATGTGAAGTAAATGCAGTTTACTTGTGTTGTGTGTTTTTGTGGTGCATTAGGAGCTCCTCTGACCGAGTCCACTCTGAAGGTCATTCCTCAGGTGGTCAATGTACAGGAGCTGAGTGATGAAGGTCCACATGTACCTGTGTCCACCGTCATGAGGTATTTATACAGAATGCATTAAATGTGTGTGTGTTTCTCATGTATTTCTCGTCTGTATCTGAGCGTGACGTCTCATCTGTCTGTGACTGAACAAGACAGTGTTTCCCTGCAACTTTAACCCAGACACATTTATTATTAACAGTCGAGCTGCTCAGCCTAATGCACGCGCGCGCGATGTACTGCGGCCGTGTACAGAATTGTTATATTACGACCGGGTTTGTACTACTACTGCAGTGAATGTTTTGCCTGTTTGATCAGACTGATGCACACGTGGTGTATTTGACGTCTCGTGAGATCGGGTTTGTTGTGTTGAGCTGTGTGCCGATCAGGTGACCATCCGAATGAGGTCACAGCGAATCGGAGGCTGCAGATGTTCATCAGAGCACATCTCTCCTCCTCTTCCTCTGCTCCAGTTAGTCTTCATCATCACGTGACGTTCCTCTGGCCTTTAAACAGAATGTTCTGTGATGCTGGAGAGCTGCAGGGCACTTTCCACATGAGCAGCTGTCACTTAATGTCTACACATACACATTGCTTGTGTTCAGATATTCAGACAGTATATTGTAACAGGGCGTGAGGCGTGATCTTGCTTACATCAAATAATTGTCGGCAGCTGATGTTTCACAAATGATGGAGTTCAGCCGTCTGAATATAGCACACACAACACGAGGTTGTGCTGAATCATAACTGTGTGTAGCTTCAGTTTCTCATGTCCTTTAACAGTTTAGTTGTATTTTTGTCATATATGATTCAGGTGGTTATGTTTCTGCAGACAGAGTTTGACTGAATTGATATTAAATTGTGTTCATGTTTTTCTGTGTGTGTGTTTGTGTTTGGCGGTCTGCGTGTATATGGTTGTGTTTGTGTTTGTGTTTATGTTTCTGTGTGTGTGTTTGCATTTGTGTGTCTGTCTGTGTCCACAGCTCGTCCGTTCCCGCTCCCGCAGCTCAGGTGGTCCAGCAGGTTTTGGCTACAGTGGAGGCCAGTAAAGTGAGTTTAACATGAGAAGATCTGTGTGTGTGTGTGTGTGTGTGTGTGTGTGTGTGTGTGTGTGTGTGTGTGTGTGTACTGTACTGTATCAGTGTGGTGTTGTTCCTCATGTGTTTGTGTGTTTTCACCTGCAGAATTCGTTTCAAGGAGGCTTAAAGGTCTCTGCGCCTCTGGCAGGAGCCGCTCAAAGCACACCACTGGGTTTTGTGTTCGGTGAGTGTGTTACTCTGATGTGTCACACAACTTCTGAGATTTTATTAAAGAAATCATTAAATCCCTCCTTTCAGAAACGGACAGTCTATTCTGATTGGTCAGCTGACCCAGTCTGTTGGGATTGGTCAGCCACTTAGATTGTGTTTTCACATATTACAATGTATAACACAAATAAATGCAAAAAATATTAAATACCAAAAAAAAAGTTTTGTCTTGGCAGAGGTTGGTTGCACATTAGTGTGATTTGTTGGTCATATGTACAGAAGGGTTTTTTACCAAAGTAACTTTGAATTATGTTAAGTGTTTGACATGATGTGTTACAGGTGGAGCAGTAGACGCAGGTGTAACTTCATCATCCGGCACTGACAGAAACTCAAAGGCTCCTTCAAACTTTTCTTTCTCAGCTGCGTAAGTCCATCAACATTTCTAGAAACAACAGCTCAGTAGCAGTACTAATAATGTTTCTTCACCCCCTAATTAAAAAAAAAAAGCTAGATATAAGTCTGTACTTGTTTGTTTTTAAATGGGTTTTTTTTAAGTACTAAAATGACATTTTTATAAGCATTAGGTTTTGGCAATGTTGAATATTTACCATACATTTGCATAAAAAGATCTTTATTTTCTAGATTCTTGTTTTGTATATTTAATGCATTCAGAAAATACTGATGCAGTGAACATCACTTTCTTGTTAATTTGTTAAAAAAACTTATTTGAAGTACATTTCTAACTATAATAACTGGATTTTTGTCTCAATTATTGGTAGATTGTATTGAATATGATATATTTAGCTAGTCCATATAAAGCATTTTTGACCAAGTGCATGTATGTATATATTATTAACGATATACTTTTTTCTGTCATTCAGCTTTATACATTATATAGGAACAGTATTCATGAATAAAGACACTAAAGTGAAGTTTTCTCACAGGTCTGGGTTTAGTTTCGCAAGTACCTCTCAGTCACAGGACAACACTCAAGGTATGTATGTGTCTGGCTTTGTTTAAAGAAACTTTTTGATTTACTTGCATTTAATTCTTAACAATGTGATGGTCAAAGAATGAAAAGTAAAAAACTCATAATTTTTTTATCTTCTACATTTGGACCGTAGCCAAGAGTTCTGCTCTTCCAGGCAAGTTCTCTTTTGCCAGCACTGCGGGACCCAAGATGTCATTTGGCTCAGGGGTATCTGAGGAGTCCTTTTCCTTCACTCCCAAACTGATGCCTCCTGCACAGAGCGTGAGTTCCTCCACACCTCCTCCTGCTTCAGCTGAGACAGCAAAACTCCCGCAGGCTCGCGGAGCCGGAGAGACCCTCGGATGTTTCTCTGGTTTACGAGTGGGCCAAGGAGATGAAGGCAAGGAAGGCCCCAAAGCAATGGGTTTCCCGTTTGGAGCATCCAGTAACGGATCTACAGGGTTCACATTCGGCGCTCCTCAGATCAAGCCTGGGGATAGCGGAGCTTCATCTGATTCAACGGGTGCCAAAGCAGAGGGTCCTAAGACAACTGCGCCACAAACACTCGGACTGGCATCTACGTTTGCGTTTAAACCACAGGAGGGAACACCTCTGTCAACAAAACCAGCTTTCACAATTCCCTCAACAACATCTCTTCCTCCCGCCGCCACCTCGTTCGTCAGTCTCTTGCGAGCACCTCTTCCAGATGCCACGACATTGTCGCTGCAACCCGAGGCATCTTTATCAACTGAACCAGCTCCCCCCACTGCTGCTGAACCTCATGCAGAACCCAGTCATGAACCCACAACATCAGTTACCCCATCCACCAAATCCACTCCTGAAGGAACCTTTTCCTCCCAACCCGCTAGTGTTGATACCGCTGTTACATCTACTGACAAGCCCTCAGTGCCATCCTCCCTCACGCCAGAGGTCACACCACCACCACCCGCTACAGTTACTCCACCAGCCGAGGTGACACCTGTCACCAAACCCCCTGCAGAACCCGTCTCTGCCCCTGAGGTCACCACCATTCCCGCACCCACTCCTGCATCCCAGGAACCCCCTGCAGCAGCAGCAGCCACATCTTTAGCTCCGGCATCAGACAAGCCAGGATCTATTTTTGCCCCACCGTCAGGCAGCACAGACGCTTCAACGTTAGGAGCCATCAATCTCACCCCAGTCGTGAGTACGGCCGCTCCAGCCACCCCGTCAAACCCTCCGGTGACCAGCACATCGAGCGCAGCTCCCGTCCCGGTGTTCGGTCAGCCTCCTCCTGCTGCTTTTGGATCTACAGGTTTTGGCGCTTCTGCAGCCTCTAGCTTTGCCAAACCGGTGTTTGGACAGAGTCCTGGTGCTGGTTTTGGACAGCCGGCAGCCTCGGGCTCTGCTAGCGGCTTCACATTTGGGCAGTCGTCGTTCGGCAGTTCTGGGTTTGGGCAGCCGGCTGCACCTACAGCTGTAACCACAACCTCCAGCAGTGGAGAAGGACTGTTTGGGTCCCCGACTGCCAGCTCGTTCTCGTTCGGAGGCGCCGCTGCCGCAACCAGTTCAGCCAGCAGTACAGGAGCGGGACTCTTCGGTCAGAGCAGCGCTCCGGGCTTCGGACAGCCCAGCTCAGGCTTCGGACAGCCCGGCTCAGGCTTCGGACAGGGCTCTATATTCGGCAGTAACACAACCACATCGTCCTCTTCTGGATTCGGCTTCGGGCAACAGCCAGGTGGGTTTTTTAGAAAGCAGACTACAATTTTGCTTTTTTATAAATGATCCCACTTGATTCTGACAGGATAGAGCTGGGCGATGAAATGAAATGACTATTATAAATGACATAAGGGGGAATAAATTATTTTTTAATTCATGTTTATTCTGGTTAGTATATTAGGACAAATCTTTGTTTACACCTCTAAAAAAAAAGTGCAATTTAATTTTGAAACAAAGCACAGGAAGTCTTGTGAGAGAGTGATGGTGTAGTTTCTGGTGTCACGGAGTGTTATGATTGAATGACACTGCTCAGGGTGTGTCTAGATTATTTTCATTCCTGAATTTTTTGAATTCCTTACAATCCGGACGACATCACAGATATACAGCAGCTGAGCTTTGGAACTGTTAGGTGTTCCTGTTGACCTCTGACCTTCAGTGAGACTGTAGGATAACTATTCAAACCTGCTGGGATTATTTAAGAATCACATTAAAGCTGTAATCCAGATCTTATTTGGTAAAAAATAAACATTGAGTTATTATGAACATTAAAAAAATGCCTCCAAAACCTTTTCACAATTAACCATTTCACCAAAACCAATTCCCAATTTAAGCATATAATAAACAGTTGGGTAAAGTTTTGTGGGAAATGTCAGTTTTGACATTTTAATCTGTAAAGTAATGTGCAGTTTGATGGCGATAGAGAGGAAACATTACGAATTGCAGTTTTAAACAGAAGTATGTGCTTCGTGAAGTCAGGTTGACATGTGCACATGTGTTTTTTATTATTATTTTGTAATCGCTCTTTTTCCTCTGTCACAGTGTTTGGCAGCAGTACAGCCTCCCCATCTGTGTTTGGTCAGCAGACCAGCGGTACCAGCGTCTTCGGTCAGGTATGTCCTTCATCAGGCTTGATGTCTTTTAATCCGTTCATTTGGGTCAATGTAAAAATTTCACAAATATGTTTTCTATGTGTCAGGCTCAGTCCGGCGGAGGTCTGTTTGGTTCCTCTGCCGGAAACGCATCGTCTGGATCCGGATTCTTTAGCGGTCTCGGAGGCAAACCAAGCGACGACGCTGCTAACAAGAACCCATTTGGATCAACAGGCACAGGAGGCTTCGGCCAGAGCGTCGCTGCAGGTGTGTAGATGAGTATGAACCTGTACAGATGCGGTGAATGATGAACGTGTGTCTAATCTTCAGAATTCATTCACAGCAGGTTCCGGCGGTCTGTTCGGGAACAGTGGAGCTAAAGACTTCAGTTTCGGCAGCAATTCATTTGGCGAGCAGAAGCCCAGCGGTTCATTCAGTACCGGGGCGGGATCTGTGGCGGCGCAAGGCTTCGGGTCATTCTCGACACCCACCAAACAAGGTAAAACACACACGAGAGACTCCACAAACTTACAGATCTTTCAGTTACCCTCATGATCATGATATCATAAGGTGTCATAAGTCACAAACTGCTTTCAAACTGCAACACTGTTAAAAACATTTTTTAATTGAAATATCTCATCTGTTTATTCAACGGTTGAATTTGACAAATAAATTAGAGACTTTGTCGTCATATCGAGTGCTGTGAAACATTGGATGCTGATCATCCTGACCGTGTCCTCCAGTTACATGAGCTCAATCAATAATTCACACCATCAGCCGGCTGTAATTTCAGAGCGCGCTCAGTGGCTGTTCTTCTGTTCGGTGCTCATGTTGTGCTCTGTGAGACGCATGTGACGTCTCGTGTGTTTCTCAGGAGGTTTCGGCAGCTCCCCCGCGTTTGGCAGTCCTCCTTCCTTCGGTGGCTCGCCAGCGTTTGGAGGTCCATCTAATTTTGGCACCGCCCCTCCCTTCAGCAGTCCACTGGGTGGCTCCTCCTCCACAGGAAAGGTGTTCGGAGAGGGCACTGCCGCCGCCAATGTGGGCGGATTCGGGTGAGGTTCTTTAAACTACTGTACGTGAATGTGATGATTTTCACTGAAATCTTTTGTCAGTTTAATGTGTTTATGAACTGTATTGTGCCATCTAATGCTTGATAGGAAAAAACGTTAATTTAAATTCGATGGTTTTATTAGACCATCGTGTTTCACTTCATCGTGTGATGCTGGTGCAGCTGATGGGAGGATCAGACACCTGTCACTCAAATCTCGCCTGTTGTTTATCTGATGAACAGTGTGGCTGAGTTTATTAGAAATAATATTTCTGTGTATTCACGGCAAGTTCGTTTCATCAGATGTGAAATGTGTTGAAAATCAGATGAACACGTCACATGTTTTGGCAGATGTTTGTGAGCG
Organism: Oreonectes daqikongensis; assembly: GCA_026939265.1. Taxonomy (NCBI): domain Eukaryota; kingdom Metazoa; phylum Chordata; class Actinopteri; order Cypriniformes; family Nemacheilidae; genus Oreonectes; species Oreonectes daqikongensis. Next base: position 296,535 of record JAOTQM010000051.1, read on the forward strand.
CTGCGAGATTAAATGAAATGTTGGATTATTTTTCCGATCGTGTCACGTGAGAGCATTTGATGTCGTGATGGAGAATTCTGGATTATACAAAGATAATCTGAGATTCATGTGTGTTTGTTTGTTCGGCGGGTGGCATAGATGCTAAAGTATCTGATCATGTAAATGTGTTTGCGTGTGTGTGATGACGGGAGAGCCGTCAGTCTACAGTCGGTTCACTCAAATATTTTCTGTCATATAGAGGTCAGAGGTCAGGGTTATTTCTGTCAACTCTGTTTGATTCTCTTGTCTGCTGTCATCTAATCCTGCAGCTCCGCTAACTAATGCTGTGTGTGTGTGTGTGTGTGTGTGTGTGTGTGTGTGTGTGTGTGTGTGTGTGTGTGTGTGTGTGTGTGTGTGTGTGTGTGTGTGTGTGTGTGTGTGTGTGTGTGTGTGTGTGTGTGTGTGTGTGTGTGTGTGTGTGTGTCTGCAGGCACCTGTGCTCGACTGCATAGCTCACCAAAATAAACGCTCTGGCATTCGGCGTCTCTTTTAGTTGATTGTATTAATAGAAACATTGATGACATTCATCCACATATTTTCTGTTTTGCAGGTTTGCATCACCTCCCAGCGCACCCACGTTCGGCAGTATAGCCAATCAGAATACAGCGCCGCCGCCGTCATTTGGGAGCATGGCACAGCAGCCATCAGGGTTTGGCTCTCAGAACACTGGATTCTCCAACTTCGGCTCTTCTGGAGGTGAGATGACAATCTGTCTGTTTTACACCCAACACTTGCTCAGAGTTTATAGGCTTTCTCCTGTTGGGAACGCAGCTTCAGCATCCAAATTTCCTGCTTACTGGGGTAAAGATCTAACAGTGCCGGGCTGCTTTTATTCTCCCTCCTCATGCTGTTGGTGGCAGTGCTAGTTTAGCACAGATGAGTGTACGATTCTGCCGCTCACTGGAGCTTTTGATCTGTTTCACATAAACAGGACATACATTACAGAGATGCATCTGCGGCTGGTCGAAGATAACATCATACAAGGGTCTTAGAATCCATCAGGGCAAGATGAAGTGCCTGACGAAGTTTTAACCAGTGCCGGTACCCAACAGTACCTTTTGTGCTCAAAAATATTTTCTTCAGTGCAAACCTCTCAATTAGAAACAAAAGAATAGAAGTAACTACAGCATTATCATTAGTACCAGCTTATTTACACATATAATGCAGTGTGATCATTTACCTTCAGTGGCCTCCATCATTAGATAATGTACCATAAAACTCAAACAATACTATTTTAACAGCATCGTTACTGAAATTAACTGATTTATTTATAGAGTTTATAGCAAGAGTGACACATATTTTATCATACAAAAATGATTTAATGTTGATGCATCAGTCTCATGCTGTGCTGTCCACATCTTCAAATTGCACCCTGATGGCCTCACTCACCTCTTTCTTTCGTTTGCCTAATGAAGCTGTTATTAATACCTTTGTTTGGGGATTTTGTGAGATGGTTTTATTCATTGTTGAACAGAAAACACAAAGCGCCTTAACAAACGTGATCAGTGTGAGGTAAAATGCACGCTCGCTCTTTCTCTAACGTACCAGCTCTCAACGCGGCACTCGCATGCGTTCCCAGGTTCTCAAATTTGGCAGAGATTTATTTGATTTAATGTAAATCTGTATTCGGTAGAACCAGCGTAATTTGTTCGGTGCCCTAAAGGTACAGAGTTTGGTACCCAGCCTTATTAGTGAAGTTGAAGCTGTGGTGCTAAGTTAGAGCCACGTAACATATGATCAAAACATTTGTGGATCCCCACCCGATGACTGCAATGAAGAGTTCATCTTATCATACGAGTCATGTCATGCATAAAGCAATTATAAAATCATGACTATGATTATTGGGTATTGAGACACAGAACCACAGACATGGCACTAGGCAATGAACCAATTTCAGTTGCTGCGTCTCGATGTGTTCTGCCCACAGCCAAAGGGAAATGCTAAAAATCTGCATTCTAGCACCTAGTGCAAACATGATTCGCAAATATAGATTGAGAAGTAGGTTTACATTTACACATTTAGCAAATTTATTTTTTATAAAGCTCTACGTCTACGTTGGAGATGAAACTTCACGTTGTCATTGTCACTCTACGTTATCAGCATGTGTTCTGACGTCTGACAGTTCATCCAATCAGACTTCAGCATCTTTAGTGTTCAATGTATACATCAACATGAACTTTACTCTTTAAATGTTTTCTGTGAATTGTGTTGTAGGTTTTGGAGGTTTTGGAAACACAAACAACAACCAGTAAGTGTCACAAATCCTGTTTTTATGTAAAGCGGATTTTAATTTGTGTTTGTGGTACACCGACGTGTGTTGTTTCTGCTGCAGGTCATCGTCTCAGACATTCAGCAGTTGGAGAAGTTAATGTTGTTCTCATTGCCATTTTATCAAGTTGAAGATTGATCGATTTTATGTTGTGTTAACAGGAATTGTTGAATTGAAATATTATTCCGAGCTTCTATGTTTTCTGATAAACTCAGTTCTGTTTTAACCTGTACAATTGAAAATAAACTCAAACGCTGTTGACCGTCATCCCTGTTCGTGTAAAAGTTTTCCTGTATTTCTCTCTCTGTGTTCTCCTGTGGTTATGAATGGAGTGAATGATTATCATCTGATCTGTTTGGATTTCTGTGTAACAGTTTTCGGTTCAAGACTACTGCCGTGATTCATTCATCTCTGTGATAAATACACATTGAAAGCTTTAGAATAACACAAGGCAAATGCTTCCGTTTCCAAACAGGATCTGATGGCTTTAGTATCTGTGAGGCGCTTGTTTCCCGTCACCATCACTCGAGCTGTTATCAGACGTCACAGGAATGTTCACGTATCTCAAGCTGCTCACACATTTCAGCACATTCATGATTGTGTTCATATAAACAACAGCACATTTCATGCATTTAATAATAAATTCTGTTACTCATTCCAATAGTGTATCTCATTTTTTATTTTCACTTTCAAATGTTTGATGCTGACTTTCACTTCTGAGCAGTCCAAACATCCAATGAGAGCACAGCATGTGTGCGTTTTATTCACCACGTTGTGGATTCTTTCACCTTTTAGCAATGGTGTGATGCTGGAGCAACAGAAATGTGCTCCATGTGATTGTGATGAGAAGCTCGTTGACCTTTGACACGAGTGGTGATGCGTGTCTACACTCTTTGTGTAAGTGAACTGGTTTGAATCGCTTCTAAATTCATGATAAGCATCACGGATGAGCATCACCAGGTGATCGTATACAGTTAAAGAATGAAACAGGTGCATCTGTAAATATAGAAGTGAATGCAGGCCTGAGAATGCGGACACGCCTGCGGTTCTGACGCGTCATCTGTGACTTTCACCAAATCCTAGTTAGGGCGTCTTCATAGACGCGTTGTGAGAGGTGCTTAATGTTAACCCTGTTAACACCCTGATCATTTGACACGGGCCAGGAAACAACCACATAAATAGTGTAACTCCTATATGTGAAACACCCTGAACAAATCCACAGCGGCGTGCATCATCCAGTTCAAAACAACATGCAGTAAATCCAGAAAACTCTTTGGAATTTCACAGTTTTATTTCTTCGTGAAAAATTCATTTGTCATGTGCATTTTCACAGTTTGTGTAGCACTCCAATTCAAGTATTATTTCCAAGGATGAAGCTATAAAACAACACAATCAGTCCATAAAAGACGACTCTTCATGACAACTAAAGCAGAAACCATGTAATGATGAATACGAAAAATAATAGCCCAAGTTTAGTGAGATGAAACCCACACACACACACACACACACATTAATTGACTTGATGTTATCATTGAAGGGACATTGAAATTAATATTACAATGTTATATCCAAAACTATATACAATAATTTTGTGTTTTTTATGAATATGAGATGGTAATATTTGTAAATGCTTCAGGACAGATAGCAGAAACCAAGTATGGTACACTGGCACTTTTTTTAAGCAGGAGTTGTGGATACTTTGTTATATTTCATGAGTATGAACTAAATTTGAAGCATACTGAAGTGTCATGTCACGTTGTTTAAAGCCGTCATGATATCTGCTCTCAATCCCGTCTCAAATATCCCTGCAAAACTGCATATGAATGTAAAAAAGTCATAAACAGCGCTGTCGACTGAATGGAAATATAAAGTTCAGTAGGGTTCGTGCACATTTTTGGCGTATGTGAACACAAGCGGTCATCAGCACTTGACTCTACTGAAGTAGATTAAATAAAGCGTCCACAGCCGCTGTACATTGAGCTGCTCTGTGTTACGCATCACAATAGACGTCTAGTTCAAATTCAAGTCAAGAGCGACTGGCCTTCAATTCTCAAGTCGATGACATCTATTGTTATAATATGTAAGATGGTGTCCTTTGCTTTGCTTTCTTTCCTTGTGCTTGGTTGTTGTCTAAATGGTGCTAAAACCATTTAGTGACATTTGAAATACTTGTCCTTTGAGATGACATGAATCAAACTGACCACATTCATTCATAACAGCATCCGTTTCAATGATACACACGCACACAACACGTGTGCTAACAAATGTTTTCATTTTGTTTCGTTTGAATCTGCAGTCTTGTAAAACACATCAATGGCTGGAAAAATAGAGCAGCAACTAAAATGCTTTTGCTTAAATACTGTATGCATAATATGAATAATACCCTCACAGCAGATACACAATTTGCGTCATCCAATCCTTGAGGAGAAGAAGGAAGAATCTGACAAATGGGCGGTTCTGACGGTAGGATGCGCGAGGTTTACTGCATCACACTTTAAGGCTGAACATTTGCAGTGGAAAGCAATGTAAACTTAAGGCAGTGGGAATCCAATGTCTCGCATGTCCGAAAAGTGACTCTTCTCGTTTAAGCGCGCACGCGCATATATTCCGCTTAGCCCGTGTTGCTCGGACGCAATATTCCCAAGCGCTAACGAAATGTAAAAAAAGCCTCAAAATGTCTCTTTGTGCAAAGACGTCATTTAGCACACAGTGATTCCGAGCCAGTCTGCAGGTAGAGCGGTTGAACCTCGTTCTTCATCTCGACGGAAACTAAAGTTACAAAAGCAGTTCGTGTTTGGGAGGAATGACCACAACCGGCTCGCCCGTCCTGGGCCTCCACATCAGGACCTGAGCGTCGTTGGCGTTGGGTTTGACCATGGCGTTGGGCGGGATGGCTTCGTTCTTGCCCAGCACCTGCGGCTGCACCTGGCCTACGGGCTCGAGCAGCCTGGCCCTCTGTCCCAGCGCTTTGTCGGGATCGACCTCGATGTGCAAACGCATGCGCCAGCGCACCGTCTGCAGCACCAGCACCTCGCCGGACGTGTGGCTGATGGCCACCAGCCACGTGGTGAAGCTCTGGTCCCTCCAGATGCTGCTCAGCATGGGTATGTTGCTGTCGCTCACCGGGACGCCCCACGTCACGCTGGGGTAGAAGTTATCGTTCATGCTGACGGTGAACTTGGTGTCTTTCTTCGTAGGGCCCACCACGGTGCAGGTCTCGGTCGTGTTGCCGTACCACGGGTAGTTGACGCCGTCCGAGTCGCTGATGGCTAGGATCTTTCCGTCTCGGAGACCCGGCAGCTCCCAGCTGGACCTGCGGAGACACGAGAGCGCATGAAAACAAAGAGGATGCTGGGTGCCAGCGGCAAGAGATGCTTTTTAGTGTTGCTCTAGAGGGAACAGAACAGCCGACCTGTTTACGGCCACTGCTTTCAGGAAAGAAAAGGAAACCTTTCATTAAGCCCCGTCATCTGACTCGTGCCGTAAATCCCTTTAGCAACGGATGATTCTACATTCAGGGAACGGCATCTGAAACGCTGAAGCTCAGCTCTTGTCAATGACCTTCATGATACAGTAGATTTAGCGCACGGCGACGGCAGGACAAGCGCTGCCAGAGCTTTTTGCCTATCGATTCCCCTGACGGTAGGAAAACGATGACCTTTCTCCCAGAACTCACACATCAGCAGAAGAGCATGATGGGTAACGCAGAGCGCCAGCCGCATGAACACACTGCATGAGTTGAGAAGCACCGGTTTAGTCAGATCGGGTTGGTCGTGACTCAGATGAACATCACTTGTTTTATGAGTAAGCAATGCAGAAAGCAGGTCATTTGAAAGGTTTCACAAACACAAACTGACGTTTTGCTATATTATTTTAGCATCTATACAATGGATGTTAAAGAGCCATATCGGTTAAACATTGCACATCATGCTAGAACTACACAGGGCTAAGAAATGAAATTGTGTCAATCATAAAATGTAAAGACATGAGTGAATCCTCATCAAAACGATTTACAACCATTACAAACCAGTCAATTGTCTTGGTTTCTATAACAATGCTCAAGGTTAGATATTAAGACTTTCAAAGTTTAAGAATAACATCATAGGTGTTCATCTATAGCTGAGAATGTGTTTATTACTGTAAAGCTGCTTTAACGCTGTGAGTGTTAGAAACAGGCGTTAGGATGCATTACAAGTTTTGTGAGACTCTGTAATGACGTGTTCAACATTCTGGGTCATATGTGTCCAGCTGGTTTATTCTGAAGGTCAGAAACCGTGGACTGGTTTAGTTTTTACCCGGTTTGGATTTGTTACTGTTGTCGTTTGTTGGTAATATAGATGTTGCATTCATTAACTAAGCAGCGTTTGCTCCTAAAGCACGTTTATCTCAGACACTTTAACCACTGTTCTCAAAACACCCAAGACCAAGCAGCGTTTTCAACATCAATGGAAAAAAATCTAATTGAGTAACATGCGGTTTACTCAATACGTCAGCGTTACAGGAAATGATTCAGAGAACAAGAGAATTCTCAAAAAACAACATTAGAATCGTGAGATATCAGAGGAGAAAATGACATTGGCAGGCCACAGAAATATTCCACGTGTGTTTGAATGCGTAAATGTCTCTTCAGTATTGGCGTTATCAGACCACAACAGCCGCTCTGCTGTGAAATATCAGTCCAGTGTGTTACGTTTCGCAGTTCTGTACATCTGCTTCAGTGTAAAAGCACAACTAACATATGCATGGAAGGAACGTACGTTTTTACAAGAAGGTCTGCATCAGTCACATAATCATTAATGCACTTATTTCTGTGCTTTACGTGTCTTGTGTTCCAGAAATAAGTGAAGGGTGAGCGTGTGCTTATCTTACCTGCAGTCTCAAGATAACTTGAGACGCAGAAGTGGGGTTTTTCATACAGGAAATAGGGCAAAGTTTAGACTCTTCAACAGGAAGTAGGACAAGTGAAAGCTCATATGTAGGCTATATCATCACTATACACGTTAAACGACAGTAATGTCAGATGCACACAGACAAAAGGAGCTTTTGAATATAAATTGTGTTTGATCATCGCATATTACCGAGTCATGACCTGATAAACAAGTGAAGCAGTAAACAGACAACAGATCAGATGTGATCAGATCTAATATCAGACATATAATATGAACAGAGCCTCAAGAACCCCAAATTCTTCCAACCCCTCCCAATTGTAGTAATACAGCATTTTCTATAGGTTGATCCTTCACAAAGCTTTGTCCATCATATAACTACAGCTTCTGACATAATAGCCTGTAGTTACAGTTACTGTTAAGTGTTGTATGATAGCCTACTAATTTGGTGACATCCACCATTGTATTAAAAACAATTGAATACAACTTAATGCAATTTATTTTGTTAAGTGTGCTACAGTCATAATTTCTGTTGACATGTGTATATTTCAGTACGTCAATACTCACATTCCTTTGGATCCGTATTTGTTGTAAAACTCCATGTGATTGCACGCCTGGATCCAGCCGACAGTCCAGCTCTCTTTACCGGCCACCGGCGGCACCACGACCCGAGCCGACGCGCGGAAGTGAGGCGTCCGGTAGCGCAGCACCACGCTGGAGGACTCATCGATACTGGTGGGGTTCGAGTCTATAGAGGAGTTCACCTCCAGAACCATAATACTGTCCCGGAAACTCTTGGGTTTACACCTGATACTCTGAATGCAGCCCATCACCAGCCACACCAGCAACCAGCAGGACATGAACCCTCAAAATAACACGTACAGCCCGACCCTCAAAATAACACAACCTCGGAATAAAACACGCTTATCCTCAGACTGACGCACACTAAACACCGCCCCTCAAAATAACCCCAACTAAACACAACCCCGCAAAAAATCATAGACGGTTCTGTTCTTCAACTTATTTACGTTTAATAATAAAAGAAAATAAATAAAATGCCGTTGGTCAACTTCCCGTCATTCAAAACGCGCGTGTACATCAGAGACCATACACGTTCATCAAATTCAGCGTCACAATTCTCCTCATATTGCGTCATAACATGTAAATAAAATAAAAGCTATTTGTGTCAGCTCACAGTGGCATTGGCATGCATATCTATATTGTGCGCTCCAACTTAAATCGCACAAAACGTATGTTCAACTTGGGTTTTTAGGTATGGAAAACAACGGCATCCACTGACAGAGTAAAATCTCGCGTGGAACACGTAGAAAATAAACACGAGCACTGGTTTTGGTCTTCTTTAAGTTTGTCCTTTAGCTTTAAATGGCAGTATCTCACTTTCAGTCTTCATCCGCCGCAGCATCCAGGTCAACTTCATCACCTTGACTGAGTCAAACATGAAACACGAATAAAACATTCCCGCCGTCATGAACATACATGTTGCGACGAACAGACCGTCATTCCCGCGTCTGTCTTCATCATAGCGACACAACGTCAGTTAAAATCATCCTCGTTGTCATCCTCGCAGCGGTGCCGCGCTCAGCCTCCGTCCCGCAGCGCTGTGAGCGGCGCGCATCTGAAGCGGCGGCTCTCCTTCAACTGCGCCCCGACGTCACTTCCGCTCCTCGACACACACGTCGAAGGGAAATGTTGTTCCGTTGCTTTTGTAGTTTCGTATCTAGAACAAAGAAAAACTATTTTATTACAACTATTGTTTATTTCATGCGCTTCATATTCCAAAATATCATATCAATAAACTTACGTACGTTTTACATGAACCCTCGTTTTAAGCACCTTGGAGAACACCATTAGCAGTGAAGATGCCAAATTACGAATCCTACTACGGTAAAGACTGAGCTCATTAATAGTAAATATTCATTGTGACGTTGCACGTATTTCCTTACTAAAGCTTTCGGTCACGTGATCTAGTTTACTTACCTTCAGCCAATCAGTTAAGCGAATAGCGTAATTAATATTCACGAGCCATGCCTTCGCAATGATATGCTTCGTTGTTTTACCATCATGGTTCGCAAAGCGTAGGCTGCAAATGCACTGAACGTGTTTTTTTGTAAAACAGTAGCGTTTGAAAAAACATTTCTATTTGTATTTTTCTATTGAATGGATTTTTTCCAGTTGATCTCCATCTTTTAAACGCATCGACTGTCCTCCGCCAGCTGTAATTCAATGGATTGAGGTGGGCCTTCTGATATATATTCTATGTGGTGATAATAAGCATTATGTAGTATTTTGCAGAGTAATTTTAATGTCCTCATTCATGTTTTGTGACAATTTAAAACAATAGAAACGATTAGTTATGGTTATAAGTATTACAACTTTTATTTCTTTTCCGAAAGGTAGGATTCAATTAGTAGTAGCGTAACTTATACATTTCTATGAAATCTGCAAGCATGCTGTTATATGTTGGCTTACATGCTGCATACATGTGTTTTTCTATGTGTGCCACTGTTTTCACAGATGTGCTTAGAATCGGAATCTGTTATTTACCCCGAGACAAGCCGCTGGTGTGTGACCTCATCAAATACATCCATTAACTGTACTTGAGAACACTGTATAACTGAACCACACGATGCCCCTGAACCCGAGCCTGTCCAGAGCAAAAGATCGGAGCAGCAGCATCCTCGGCCGACCGGAATTCTTATCTCTGAATCAGCCACCGAGAAGCAGCAGAGCATCGAGAAGAACCAACCAATGGAGGACGCACCAGTGTGAGAACCTTCCAGAGCCCGAAACCACGAGGGAACGCAAAGAACCGTCAAGACTGCCAGATGAAGACTGCATGCTGCTCAACCCATCTTTCAAAGGAATCGCCATAAACTCTCTGTTGGCCATTGACATTTGCCTGTCCAAGCGTCTGGGCGTGTGCGTCCGCAGCTCGTCTTCATGGGGCAGCGTTCGAACCGTGGTCGTTCTTCTGGCTCTGACGGGTCACGGCATGACGTGGATCTGTGGGACTCTAGTGTGTCTCATGCAGAGTAATACGCTGGCCGGGCAGGAGGTCCTGATCAATCTGCTCATAGGTGAGTTGAACGTCACATTTTAAATAAGCTCCGGATTGGGCGAAATGTGTAATGTCATTCCTTCTGTGTTCCTCATCTCCAGCTCTGGTTCTTGACGTCTTAACTGTGGCAGGAGTCCAGAAACTGGTCAGACGCAAAGGACCATGGGATTTAAGTCCAGGCTTTCTGGACTGTGTTGCCCTGGACACGTATTCATTCCCAGCGGCTCACGCCAGCAGAGCAGCCATGGTCTCAAAGTTTCTCCTGTCCCATCTGGTGCTGGCCGTCCCGCTGCGTGTCCTCCTGGTGCTGTGGGCCTTTCTGGTGGGCATGTCCAGGGTTCTGCTGGGTCAGCATCACCTGACGGACATAGCGTGCGGGTTCGCTCTGGGTTTTCTTCACTTTAGACTGATGGAGTCAGTGTGGCTGTCGTCTAGTGCCTGTCAGACACTCATCTCAATGGGAACTTTCAGCTGGGGCTCCTCGAATTAGAATTCTACCTCGTGCAAAAGTCAAACTGACGTCGGACACGTCCGGTGAAAACACTTGTGTGTTTTGTGTTCTTTTGAAATTGAATACAGCATGGTTTATTTAACAAATCGCAGCAGAATCGTTTGAGGAAACCGTTTGCAATTGTAAAGTGCCATTTCGTGCACCTCTGTGGTTAAAAGATTTGTTTTACATTTATTCTATAGAAATCTTTTGATTTGTATCACAGTGAATGTCCACATCTGTTCATGAGCTGAAACATTTCACAGCACAGTTCAGGGTTCTCCAGTTTCACTTCTTTAATTCAGATGAACTGAGACTAAAAGTCTTAAAAGTGTTGTTTTCTACATAGTGAGATCGGTGGCTGCCACCAGCTTTGTCTAGTTTTATAAATGTTGTTGAATGAAAATTATGCACATTTCACTTAAACTCGAGTGTTTCTGGATCGACCAGCTATACAGAGAAAATGATTCGTTTTTCCCCAAACGCATGGTGTCAACTACATCGCATAAATATTTCAAAGCCTTTTTTTAACCATTCAGTGTCCATTAACACTATGGATGATGATGATCTGATTATATGTGATTGGGATTTTTACATGACTGACTAAAGTACCTCTGCAGCATACTAGAATGTTCTCCATTGCACTGAACATGGGAATACATACATTGTATTTATTTATTTTATTTATATATATTCTATGCATTTTTTTATTTGTATAAATTACTTCATGTTTCTGTAACCATCTGCAAATCAAAAAGTTGAAATAAATCTTTTTGCCTGGATTTAAAAAAAAAATTTGTCTTTAAAATGTTCCAGTAATTCGCTATTATTCAACAAGGTTTTTGTTTTTATACCAGCATTATTTTTTTTATATGTTTAGCAAGTATATAAGGTTTATCAAATTCTCATCTAATTTTACTGCAAGAATGTTTATTTCATAAATTTAAAGAAAAGTTCTGAGAACATTCCCTTTATGCTGGGTACATAGTACATACACGTGATATGCACACACATTAAAGCACATACATCACAGGCGAGAAGCAGAAGAATTTCATTTCTGTCTGTAGATTAGACTATCAGCACAACACGCATGCTTCCACAGCACACGTCTGCTATAATCTCCACGCTACACCCGTAAAAAACAAAACATACACGTTGCACGTTAAGTATTTCTTTCAAAACCAGTGATACAAATTTTTTCTCTTTGATGAGTTCTCATTATTAAATCAAAACACTTTTCTGCTCTCTGTATATTGACCAATGGTAGACAAGGTGGAAATGTTTGAGTACCCTAGAATTCTGTTTCTGACTGTAGAATTCTGCACTGTGATTTTAAATAAACAGAATAGAATCGCCTGGTTAGATAAAGTCTGGTTTTAGTTTGGTTAAGGTTGGTAACATTTGACATTGTTAATAAGGGTGACTATGAAAAAAGTAAGGATGATGTCAAGCCTGCATTGCAAATGAATGTTTGAGGAAGTCTGTTGGTTTCCTTTAAGAGAGGAAGTGGGCAAACTTTTGGTCTACATGAATAAACTTGAGCAGAAATGAAAAACAGTGTGTTTTAAAAGCACTTCTGTTGTATGTTTCATAACAAAATGAGGCCATAACACTTCTACTCATGCAGATATTTACAAGAACGAGCTGATAATGATGTCATAATGATGTCAACATGCATCTGCAATGAAGGGCCAGAGCTGCTGTTTTTGATGGGCATGAAGACACACTTCAGAGGGACCCACAGGACTCACAGTTGGGTGCCCATCCAGGGAATCAGTGTTTCTGACAGTCTCATTCTGCTCAGACAGACAGCCGTCCAGATGGAACTGATATACACATAAGACAAGAAAAAAAAAACACAATAAAAGTGACCTATTTTTTGTCAGATATGGTGACCCATACCCAAAATGTGACCTCTGCATTTAACCCAACCAGTGAATAGTGAACACACAGACACACACTTCAAGTCGTGTACACACATACACCGGGGCAGTGGGCAGGTAACACTGCAGCGCCCGGGGAGCAAACGGGGGTAAGGTGCCTTGCTCAAGGGCACATCAGTTGTTACCTGCCGGTACTGAGAATCGAACCGGCAATCTTCTGGTTACGAGTCTGACTCTCTAACCATTAGGCCACAACTGCCCCTGGTGTATGTGTGTAACCACAATAACCACTAAGTGACTAAATAAATCGTTTCAAACAGACAGCAGGGCTATCAATTCTATTTTCACTTGTCGTGTTAGAAGACATTTTTTCACGAAAATGAAGGATAAATGACACGTTCCACTAAAGGTTTTAGGAAACACAGAGAAATGAGAAGTGGGATTTGCCTGCCCCCTGGTGTTAGTAAACACATTACACCGAATTTAAAATCTCAATTGTTAAAATAGCTATTCGATTCCTCCCCACATTTTAGATAAAGGGTGGTTTCCTGGACAAGGATTAGACTAGTCCTAAAGTAAAAGAAATGTTGAAGCTGTCCAAACTGAAAACAACTTGCACTTACATATCTCAAAATACATCAGTGCCTAAAATGCATACAAGTAATGTTTTTAGTAAGGTATGTCTGTTAAAACTACTTACATTTCCCAATTAAACTAAGGCCTAGTCTAGGTTTTAAATAATCCCTGTCTGGGAAACCACCCCTTACTGTTTAAGAATAACAGATTAAATTATCACATTGGTTAGTCCAGTACAACCATGTCTGACATTATAGTACAATGTGCGGCTCAGTAACATTGCATCGAAATTGTGATACATATATATATATACACCACCACCACATATATCTATCTATCTATCTATCTATCTATCTATCTATCTATCTATCTATCTATCTATCTATCTATCTATCTATCTATCTATCTATCTATCTATCTATCTATCTATCTATCTATCTATCTATCTATCTATCTACGCAGTTCTTAAAGCGGCCTGCAGGCGCGGGCTGTGCAGCTTCTGTTGTTGACGTCATATCCGCTCTAGGCGGCAGCAGCAGCTTTTATTCTCAGGCCGGGAAACTAACAACAAGCGAAAAGAGAAAAACAGAGAGAAATTGGCCGTAGAATCTTTATCCATCCTGCCAAGTTTCTCTATCCGGTGGAAATATACTGATATAAGTGATCTGAAGTGACTGTTGCACGGTGATTCGGTGAGTTATTAACGCGCTTTGTGCCGATATTTGCGGGTTTTCGGCCGGTTTGTCGCAGGATGTCTCCGTGATTCTTTCGCTTTGTTCTGGAGCAGCAGCCATTTTTAATCACCTCACACATCAACAAATCTACACACAACACTCAAATGACTACATTTGCTGTCAGATATTAAACAGGCATCAGCCCCTCGGTGTGTGCTGTCCCGAAATAAAGCTCGTTTCTCCGGTTCTGATGTTTAAAGTGAGCAAAACCGGTTCAAGGCTAACGTCAGTAGCATTGCTAACAAACTAAAGACCGTTACATGAATATATCTCGCGTTATATTACGTCTGGTTATTGTTTTAGTATTTACGCGTGTATAACTATCTTGAAATAAATGTTAATGTATTTATAATGCGTGTTAGATTATATATGTGTGGCATTGTGAGGGACTGTTTACATTTCATGCTAACTGATTTTCACATAGCTAATATAATTTTTGTCTCGTGCAGTAAGATAGTATTTTGTATTTATAATAGCATTAATGTGTTTAAAATGTCTTTTTGTCAAATCAAGTGATAAAATGTTAACGCTGATATGGTTAAAGTAAAGGGCTTTTTCTTTACACCATTGGACGTTTGTCACCGTTAGCACCGATTATTTCGTGTTTCTTATGTTTTCTCTTGAAATAACACCTCTATTCTTTAATAGTGTATGTATTTTACACAGCAGCTGTTCTCCGTTTGTAATGTGTAGTTGAAATGTGTTTATGTTAAAGAGATCCAGGTGGTTTTAAAGTCCTTGATTTTACACACAGTACACATGCCAAGTTCACATAACAACCCCATGCTTTGTATATGCTGATACTGTACGTGCCTGTAGATATATATCTGTGTTTTGTGTGTTGATGTATTTCAAATGTGCATGTCACTTTATCATTACCATCTGTCATAGCAGAATACTTGTATCTATTTGTTTGCTTGGGATAATTGTATAAATGTATTCGGATATGATCAAACCCCAGGTAACATTATTTAACTAACTGAGGTTTTGGACCAAATCAAGATTGACAATTTGTGACAAAGATAAAGCACCCAGCTATTCAAATAATGTTATCTGCTTGACACATTTCAAATCTCCAACATCACAGAAACCACATGTGTTTGTTGGCAAAACATTAAAATGCAGATTCATGATCAGGGCGGTTAAAGAGAGTTCATCCAAAAATCACAATTCTTTCATCATTTACTCATCCCTATGCCATTACACATCTATATGACTGATTTTCTTCAGCTGAACACAAATGGAGTTTTTTTTAAAGATGTGTAATCTATTCTTGTCTTTGTTATATCATTGGATGCTTGAATCTCAAAAAAGCACATTATAAAAATAACTCTTATCATTCTAATGGGTTAATGAAAAGAATTGTACAGTGTGCACCTGGTTTTACTGTAACTCGGCTGCAGGTGTATGGCTTTAGCAATGTCAAGGTCATGCGTTCAATTCCCAGTAACATATGAATCAGATGTGTAACTGGAAAGCACTTAGTTGCTTTGAATGAGTGTCTGCTGATATTCTTGCTTTCCACTTAATTTACACATTTATGGTGAAACAAGGAAAGGGACTAAAGTCATGGGTTTGATTTACAAGGATTGCATGAAAACTAAAATGTATTTCTCAAATCCACTGGAAGTCACTTTGGATATGTGTACTGTAAATGTAAATTGTCTCAAGTCTATGGCCGCACAGAATATCTTGTTTAGGTTTCTTGTGGTGTTAATTGCAGTTCATTGCGCTTCCGCCGCATGTATGTGAGTTATGAATAGAGATGTAAAGATATGAAAATTTCACATCACGGTTATAGTGACCAGCGTTACCACGGTTATCAATATTATCATGGTTTTGTTCAAATAAGATGAAAATGTTCAAAAAGTACTGATACACACACTGAAAACATTTCAAGTTTTATTTGAAAAACAACAATTACATATGTAATTTTTTTAATCAGAATATTTGAAGAAAGATATTTATTGCCTAAATTAAGGGATTTGTTTTGGTAATAGACGCTATTATATTATTACAAATTATGCAAGTTTAAGCATAAACATTAATATAAAGCCTTGTAAATGTATTACTATTATGATTAATAAAAAGATTTACTTATGTGTGTGTGTGTGTGACAGAATATTATTATTATCAATAATAATAATAATAATGATAAATCACTTTCTCACAAACGCACACCCACACACTTTATATAAACAAAATATTTTTGCGTCAGGAATCAAGATGAGTAAACTACAGGAATACGTGATTCTGTTGTCAATAGCAACGCAAACGCATTAAAACAGCGCACATCCATACGCATGTATCACCGTGGAGACGCGATGCCACTTGATGCAAACTTTTCTTCGCAAAGCTTTGCGTGTTACAAGTGAGATAATAATAAAGTATTTCATTTCGAATTAATATTTTTTTGTCCAATTACTTGGCCAAGTTAGTTTTGGTATTGAGGTAAAAGTTTACATGCCGTACATTGCTATATAACAGCTGGTGGTGTTCACAAATATGATTTGACGCGCTTTCCACTTTTGCTGCGACTTTCTTTTTGCAAGAACAGACAGGCTGACCATCCTCGATTAAATTGCCATTAGGACGTCAAAATCCAAACTGTCACTGCCTCCCCCCATGTCTTCTCGTGCAAAAAACAACGTTGCATACTGCGCCTGAATCAGACAGATGCTGGCTGCGCAGCTTTCATTGCGAGTTGTCAAAATCTCGCTAATCATACCCGGTTTTGATGATAATTACATTTTAAATGGTAATACTTACCGTCAGGACATTTTAGCGTGGTTTATCGTGAAACCGGTAATCGTTTCATCCCTAGTTATGAAGTGCGTGTCTATCTCAGAGTTTATTAGAGCTGGTCTGAATCACGATTCTCTTTTGCTTCCTCAGTTGTGTTGATTATTTTTGCAGTCCTTCCTTGAAATGTATGTTTTATGGAAGATTATATATTTTATTTTGGTTGCGTTAAACAAAGCATTGTGTGTGTGTGTGTATGTGTCCCCACAGAAACAGACGGTACTGAGGACGAGGTGCAAAGACAAATTTTCATACTCGATGACATTACATCGCAATGTCCGATCGTTTGGGGCAAATAACCAAGTCCAAGGATGGGAAAAGCAAGTATTCCTCGCTCAGCCTATTTGACAAGTACAAAGTGAAGTCAATAGAAACTCAGAAAACCACAGGTGAGATGTTACCTCCTCTACACACTTTTACATTATCACACTCAAGAACTATTCAGACTCTTTATATTTTTATAGGAACAGTTCACCCTAAAACCAAATCTGTCAGTATTTACTTGCCCTCATGTTCTGAACTAATTGGATAAATATTTAATAAAATCACACAGCGACCAAAGACCGACAAACTCAAAACTACAAAATAAAAGTATCCCAGACTAGTTCACGTTTTGGTCCTCAGTGAACGACTTTCATGATAGTAAACGTCATAGTTTTATATGTGTCTGATAACAGCCTGCATCAGGTTTGGGTGAACTTTTCATTGAATTTATCATCTCTGTGTGCTCATGCTCATGAAGTCTTGCTGTGCTCTGCAGTTGTTGCACGACATGGCTTACAGAGTCTTGGAAAAGTGGCCACTGCCCGGCGCATGCCCCCTCCCGCTCACCTGCCGAGTCTGAAGTCTGAGAATAAAGGAAACGATCCCAACGTGATTATCGTGCCCAAAGACGGTACAGGATGGGCAAACAAGCCGGATCAACCCGAACAAAAGAGGTGAGACCTAGCGCTCTGTCTGTCAATCATGCTTTCTGTTATTAAAACATTTCTAAGTAGTATGCGGGGCAGTATTAAAGCTTTAACATTGTGTGAGTGGAAGTCATTTGATCTTCATGCCAGACATTGTCATATGTGCAGAATGCCAGTGTGTGTCTGATGCATGTGTTTGTGTCATTCAGAGGCACTTATATTCCATGAGAGACACGTCTGTGAATGCAGCATTTGATGTGCTGTTTGTGAATTTGAGTCGTCTGTGCGTGTAGAGCAGATACAGTGATAATGTACTGTATGTGTGTGTGGGTGTAGAGCAATAATGTACTCTACCTGTTGTGTGTGTGTCTGTGTGTGTCTGTGTGTGTGTGTGTGTGTGTGCGCGCGCGCGCACCTCACACCGGAGCTCCTGCAGGTCAATGTATTTGTGTGGTGTTGTTTACAATACAAACGTGCCTTATAGCGGCCCTGAAGCTCTATTAATTAAACCAGATTCCCAGAGAAATGCACATGGTGATAAAAACATCTACCATTAAATCCTCAGTACATAGCTTTGGATGAAATCATCTGCAAAAACTGCATTATACCCTATGTAAAAATAAGGTAATTAACTGTGTTAATAAACCACTGACCACTGATCTTACTAGTGCATTTTCTTTTTTTATTTTCTGTTTTTAGGTCTACATAAATTTTACGTACTGTTAATGAAATAATATTTTTTTTAAATAAGTGTCCCCATTGACTACCATTGTAGGACAAATGACAATGGTAGTCAAAAGTGTTTACCCAGAACTGTTTACGGTTATACAATCTTTAAAATATCTCAGAACAAAGAATGGATAAAGTGTTTTTTTTCTTCTTTGGTAGTCAATGGGGTCCAAGAACTGTTTGGTTAAAAGCTTTCTTCCAAATATCTTTCTGTGTTCATCAGAGCAAAGACATTTATACAGATTTGGAACAACTCAAAATTATGACAGGTTTATATTTTTGGGTTAAACTATACCCCTAACACTTTGAAAGCAAACACATAATAAACATCTCTAAATCAAACAACAAAGTATGAAGACAAAGAACACTCACTCTTCCTGACTGATTAACTTTTAAGGTTTAATCTAGATTTAATTTATACAGTGAAAACCATAAAGTATTATTTCACCTCATTTAAATTCTGTACCTAATAACTGCTATTAGTCTAACCTGAAATATTATTTTTATTTGTATGTTTGCTTTATTACATTTAGGCTGCATTAACATTTGGCATTAACATGCGATCTCAGTGATCCGAACAAGCAGATCGAATCTTCAGCCAATCAGGACACAGCGCGTTTACACTTGGCAACATCAAGTTCATCATCAACTTATCTGTCTAGATCAGTGGTTTTCAAAAGGGGGTACTGCAGGGGTACGTGAGAGAAAGTAGAAACTGACATTTAAGAATAAATTATGAAAATCAATAAAAGCAATAAATCATGATAATAGTATTTTTTTATGAAATTAGGACTACACAAAGATGCATTAAAGATAAATGATCACAGTGAACTTTTACTTGAACTGAAAAACACTGATTTACCTTTAAATGTTATGACTAATACTTAAGAGATTTACATAGTTGCGTAAAGCTACTACATACATAAATGTTTATAAGCAATAAAACTGCTCGGGGGCATCAGATATAATAACTGTCTCACTCTCATTTCACTGTATTTTAAAGCAAAATGTTGTTGTCTAGTCAAGGTGTACTTGGCTTAAAAAGAAATCATATAAAGGGGTACTTGAGCCAAAAAAGTTTGAGAACCACTGGTCTAGATAACTGATCGGATCTGTGTTTCCTGCAAAAAATTCAACCACTTGAGCAGTACAATCCCATATATGGAATTCATATTTGCAGACATGATGGCTGGCTTGCGTTTACATTGCACTGCGGTCCGATCACAATCGACTCGATCGACTACCTCTAGACCAGGACATGCTGATCGGATGATATACGCGTTTACACTTGTCTTTTCAATGTGTATGTAGTAGGGCTGTGCGATTTGGGGAAAATATCTAATTGTGATTATTTTGACAGATATTGCGATTCGATTTGCGATTTAATTTTGCAAAGTTAAGCTTCAGCTCAGTACTGTCAATAGTGTGAGTATTGTTACCCCACTGAATAAAAAAACAATGGAAACCATCACAGTTAGAGTGTTTTTTGGGCATTATTTTTACTGTTGTTTTATTGGTTTCCATCTGCCAGATCACATCCCACCAAAAGAATCCATCAAATACCATTAGACACCATTATAGTTTACATTAAAACCAATACAATTCCCGTTATAACCATCAAATTTTCGATTGTGTTTTGGCAGGAGTTCTATTGTTTATTCAGCAGAGAAGATATAATGGTTTTAATACTCACAGAATGAAGTTAATTATTGAATTTCACTGGAAATATTTGTTTATTTTGAATAAATAAAGAACTGTAGCCTATTACATTAGTCAATTATTAAAATATTACTAATTACATAGGCTACTTTATTGTGAAATTAGCAAAGCAGTTAGATTGAATGTACATTTGTTATAAACGTGAAGCAGGCGCGAGCTAACACAGATGCGCTCGTGGAGACTTGCGGTGCGGAGCTGGACATTTTGCGCATTACGCAACAGGCTGCATGTGTGCGGCAAGTGTAAACGTCTCGCCCGTGAAACACGGGATACGCGCCGCGCACGCGTGGCAGAGAGACGCGAGTATGAGAAGCATTCCGAGATGCCACAATCCCACTCGCTCTCTCTCCCGCGTTCTGTTTGTTATTTTGTAACGGTGGGCGTTTACGCAGGCTAGGGCAGTGCTGATTGGGCAGAACGGAGGTGCGCTCACTCAATTGGTTAGTAAGACTGTCACTCAAGGTGAGCCGCAGTTTGCTTTGACTGGAACAGATGCGTTTCATATTTTTCACATCGCAGCCTTTGCGATTAGCAAATCGCAATGGGCTCAAATCGCGATTCGATTTCGATTAATCGCCCAGACCTAGTATGTAGGCAATATCCGGATACAGGTCGCATGTTACTGCCAAATGTAAACGCAGCCTTATTTGTGCTAATGCACATTCTTGGATTACTTGTTCTTATTTAATCACTTACTGTTTAATTGTTTTCAACAATATTTTACATTTCTGTGATTTACGCTGATAGTTTTTATGGTATTGTAACAGTATGATAGTAACTAGACAATAATTAAAATAACTAGACAATGTTCTTAAATTTATTAAATTTTTGTGGTGGGGCAAGTAAAAATTAGAATCACTATTGAGCTCTGAAGGGGATTGGTGTGTTATTTTGACGGGTCGACGCACAAGGTGTTTGACAGTAGCTTCAATGTAGTTGATGTGTTTGCGTCCTCGTCGTGATACACACACGATGTGAAGTCCACGACGAGCATCACGTGTGCAGTACACACAACCGCACCACTCAGACACGCAAAACAGGCAGATGACTTATTTAAAACTCATCTGAATAATGTTATTTATAGCACAATTTGAATTTTGTTAGCTATTCAGTGCTTCTTTATGGTTAAGAAATAAAGCATTTTCCAGTTTTCGTGTTATACTGCAAATTCCATTCCTGGATTCTGTGATTCCATCCGTGTTTTCTGCATTGCGGAAGTGAAACGAGTCGTGAAAGAGAGAAGAC
The DNA here is from genome assembly GCA_026939265.1 of Oreonectes daqikongensis. NCBI lineage: Eukaryota > Metazoa > Chordata > Actinopteri > Cypriniformes > Nemacheilidae > Oreonectes > Oreonectes daqikongensis. The sequence goes on from JAOTQM010000051.1 coordinate 317,897, forward strand.
ACGGAAACGTTGTTTAGCCAGTTAATCAATCAAAGAGACAGTCATTGTCTTGGATTGGTAAAAAAATGACAAAATGTGATGCCAAATATACTTGGGCGACCATTAATATACCTGGGCACCCCACCCAAGTAAATGCATTGTGTGGGAAGAGCTGCAAGAACCACAGTCTTACAATAGATATTCAACAAATGAAATTAATATCTATTTGTTGATTATTGTGACACATGTTCAGATTTGACCTCCATTAGTAGTTTTTGTCTCTGTGGTCTGATAATAACCGAATGGTTTGTTTTTCTTTAGTTCCGTTGCATCATCAGCTCAGCTGCAGGAGTGGCAGCCGCCGCCAGCTTCACAGAAATCTGTGTCCAATCTTCAGAAGCCCACACCCATAACCATCCAGGAGGTACTAGGCCCTCTCCTTCACATTTATTTTATTGTCATGAAAGTCACTGTAATGATTTTGTCTTGATAGTCTAGACATGCCAGTAAGTGTTTGTTTGGTTTCTCCAGAGCACAAGTTCAGGTGGACCAAAGCAATGGGCACAGCTCAATGGAAAAGCAGCAGATCCGGATGGTAACGAATACTTTAAAAAAATTTTTTTATTATAAATAAAGTGCTTGCACAGTCACACCCTGCTGTGGTGTTCTGTGTTTTAAAAGAAAAAATTTTTGGTTTCTGTCTATTTCAGGTTTAAAGGTCTCAAGCCGACTGCAGCCCTTCTCTCACGAGGAATTTCCGACGCTGAAAGCAGCAGGAGAACAGGACAAGGTTGGCAAGGAAAGAAGCGTCTACGATCCGTCGTATGGGCCCGGACCAAGCCTCCGCCCACAGAGTAAGTCCAGCACAGAGAGGTTGTAAATGACTGTCATCGCTGTTAGCCATTTGATTGACAGCGATGGTTTAAAGTGGTGTATTCATGGTTTTCGTTTCTCTTTCCCTGTCAGATGTGTCAAGTTGGAGGGAGGGTGGTGGGAGGAACCTGCAACCCTCGGGACTGTCTGCTGCTCTGTCTTGCGACACGGAGAACAAGAACAGCAGCTCAGCCGAGACCAGCGCTCCTCCCCCCCCCTCCTCCTCCTCCTCCTCCTCCTCTTCTTCTTCCTCCACCACCACCACCTCCACTCAGCCCTCTGATCTGAAGGAGCCGTCGCTGCGGCCTGCTCCTGCTCCCGCTCCCGCTCAGCCCGTACGCCGAGTCACTCCGTCAGCCCTCCAATACCAGCACCACACCACCACCACCTACCATGACATGCTGCCTGCCTTCGTGAGTCTCAGCTGCTATACAAATGTTTAATATCAACAACTTAGTGGTTCAGAATGGTTAAGAATTCAGATGTGTTTGTTTGTCAGATGTGCCCTAAAGAGACCCTTGAGACTCCGGGCTCCTCTGATCATGGCCCCACCGCTGTGGTTGCCCCTGTGCACTTTGATTCGCGCTTCAACTTCAGATCTGCGTTCCCTCCACCAGAGCCTGTCAAGTAAGTTTTGCGCTAAACAATTGTCCCCTGTTTTGGCAACTATCATGCAAAATTAAATTACATTGGTTTTCTTTGCAGTGGTGATTTAAGGAGAGAGAACCGATTCCCCCGCATACCCCCACGACCCTCTGCTCGGCCCGTCCGCCGCATAGGAGATCGAGCCCCTCGCCCTGCCATTATCAACCCTGATGACCTGAAAGACCTGGATGAACTGGACAATGACTGTGAAGATGGCTGGGCAGGCATGGACTCCATCTATTACTACAACACCAGAGGTTTTGAATGATTATTAAAAAATGTTTCACTGGTTCACAATTTTGTGCTCTTCAGGTCTTCACGAGGAAGTGGATTACAGCGAGAAGCTCAAATTCAGTGATGATGAGGAAGATCGCTTGCCAAGTGAGAAGAAAATCTGGTGAGTGTTGTGCTGTAGTGTCTAATGCAGCATGTTGTAGAAATGTGTCTGTGGTGTTAATGTCATGTTTGGTTTGTTTTCTCAGGGATGATTGGGACAGCCATCAGGAACAACATTCATCTCAGAGCTCTGGAGAAGCAGAGTCATCATCATACTCTCGCCAGTCTGAGCCCTTGCCCTCCAGAAAGACCAATGGTCGATTCTCCGCTGCTGACTCTCAGGTAGAGGGGAGGCGATGGTCAATAGAGATGTCATTTTGTTTAAATGTTTTTCTTATATGCTTTGTGGCATGGAATGGGAGGGAAAAACAGATTGACACGACCTGAGGATTTGGGGAGTTTTTGTATTTGTCCAGGTAGATCCAACATCTGTAACAGTGTGCTGTTAATGGTTTTCAGCACCATCCGAAGTCAAGTGTAAACAGCGAGTCCTCAGAGGTGCCGGAGGAAACTCCACGTCAGGCACCTTCCCGTGGGAAGTTCATCTCTGCTGACGTCTCTGAAGCGGTGGAGAGGGCCCGCAGACGGCGTGAAGAGGAGGAGCGGAGAGCTCGTGAGGAGAGGCTGGCCGCATGTGCAGAAAAACTCAAAAAACTGGATGAGAAGTTTGGCAAGACCGAGAAACCTGCACGTTCTGCAGAAACTCTGAGAGAAGACGAGGTGACGCAGTCTCCGGGTAGAAAGTCATCTAAACAGCAGCAGGACAGCTGGCAGTATTCCACCAAAGGTACGACACGACACGACACAGCTGTTTGTCGTGACATAATTATTTGCCGTACTCATTCAGCGATCAATGTTCTGCAGAAGCGTCAGATAGACCTGCAGAGGCATCCAGTCAGGATTATAAGGATGAAGGTTGTTATTACCAAAATGATGATGAGGACGATGCCATTGAGCCCACCTCTCCGATCCCAGATTACAGCCGGCACCAGAAACCAGTTCCACCCCGATTTCAAAAGCAGCAACATCAGCAGGTGAGTCGCTAACATCTGATCATCAGCTAATAATAAATAAATCAGTGTTTTTTGCGCTTCCGTGTGGTTTTTGATGTGGGTCCTCATCATGCGTCTCATGTTGTGTGGTTTCTAGGAACAGGTTTATAAAATGCCATCATGGCAACAGTCGAGTCTCCCCTCTCAATCCAGCTCTGCTCACTCCGCTCAAAGAGGATTTTATCCCCCTCATGTGCTGGGCTTTGACCCTCGCTGGATGATGATGCCTCCGTACATGGACCCGCGCATGGCTCAGGGCTGTTCTCCCGTGGATTTCTACCCTCCTGCGGTTCACACATCAGGTTAGTGTAACAGTTTGTTTTGTAAAACATGAACTTGATCAAAACATGTCAGTCATTACCACTCAGAATGTTTTATCCAAGTCTAACCTGTCAACCATTGATTTTGTTTTTCCAAGGATTGGTGAAACCTGTCATTCAGCAGGAGCATCTCAATAGTCCTGGTTCTGCCTCTGAGGAAGGCTGCCATCCCAGCATGCATCAGGAAAGAAGGACGCCATCTGCTGAACCCTACCAAGTGTGGAGCCAAGACAGCTACTCGTCTGCCCGCAGTTTCACCCCACCATACCAGAGACAGCATGAGAGCATTGACAGGAGTCAGGCGGACAACAGGAGTGACAGGTCGTGCTCTAGAAACGATTCCTATGAGGAGAGAGGTCAAGAGACAGAGGAACTGACTCATCAAGGCTTCCGTCAAGGCAGAGTCTCGGACGTGTTGCGCGTGTCCCATGAGGGGACCTCGGCACTGAGCAGGAGTCACCCTGGAGATGGAGAGTTTTCTAAATCAGTCCACAGAGACGTCTCATCTGGACGACATCAGAAAGACGGTGATTGTCGTGATGAGGGATTTGACAGTAAGGACAAGAGCTATGATTCTGATTTCTGGAGGAAGGACAGTGGTCTGAAGAAAGATGGAGGTCAGGGCCAGTGGTCAGACCAGGGTTCCAGCAGTAGCAGTAGCATTAGCCAACCATCTGAGCCTAGTGCTAGAACTCTCAGAAGAACTGGACCCATCAAGAAACCTGTTCTAAAACCCTTGAAGGTTGAAGACAAAGAGAATGAGAAGCCCAAATCTGAACCTGAGGAGAAGCCCGTCCCGTACCGACTGGAGAAAGAAGTGGTCACCAATGTCTATGATCTGAAGAAAGATGCCCCACCTCTTTCTAACAGACACTCCGCCCCACAACATGTTGCCCCTGCCGAAGATAGACAAGTTGAACCTCCAAAAGTTGAGAAAATGACCCACCCTCCTGAAGACTTGCACAAGGAGAACTGTTGGGACGTTGTAAAGTCTCAGTCTGTAGAGAGCTCTGACAGCAGAGAGCCGCCAGCACCTCGGCGCAACAACTGGATATTCATCGACGAAGAGCAGGCGTTCGCCGGGACCAGGGGAGCGAGCAGAGGACGTGGACGGGGCTTCAGAGAGTTCAGTTCTCGTGGAGGATCTCGTGGAGGACGTAACGACAATAACAGAGGAGCCTATAACAACACCAGCACCCAAAGAGCCGCACGAGGCCGTGGAGGTCGGGAGTTTAGGAGCGAGGACCCACAGAGAGGCAAACCCCGCAGGCGCAACGTCAGCGAGACGCACAGTGAGGCCTCGGAGTATGAGGAGCTGCCAAAACGCCCACGCCAAAAGGCCACTGAGAACGGCGAGGCCCCGTACCCCGTCTCCGGAGACGTAAAGAGAGCAGACAGAGAATCTTGGCGGTCCAACAAGGTCTACACGGACGATCAGAGTGCCAACGGTGATTCCAGAGACAAGACGAAACCATCTAGAGTGTTTGGGAGGTCCTTACCCCCTCGTCTCAATGCCGGATACAATCGTGGATTTGGATCAAGGGACATATCTACTTGGAGAGGAAGAGGAAGTCAGTTTGGCAGCGGCTCTGTGCAGGAGAACGGATACAACTTTGTTACAGAGTCCTATGTGAAACGCCCATCAGAGCGCGAGGGGTTAAAATACCCTCCGAAATTTACTGGATCCTTCGCAGAGAATGGCGTCGAGGACCGAGAGGCCGGCTACTATCTAGATAACGATAATCCAGACAACAGACCGCTGAGGAGGCGACGTCCCCCCCGCCAAGATAAACCCCCACGCTTCAGACGGTTACGGCAGGAACGGGAGGTCGGAGGTCAGTGGAACAGTGACGATTACGTTAATGGAGACCTGGCCAATCCGTGGCCGGGTCGCTCTAAGGGTGGAGAGGAGCACTGGCCCAACAACTACTCGGGAGGAAAGCCGCAGGAGCTCACGGTTCCGGGTGAGGATTGGGAGACGGGCTCGGAGAACAGTGATTTTAATGATTGGAGGGAGAAACGGGGAGGAGGACAGCACGGTGATGTGATGACAGAGGCGGGTCACGGTGATCTTGCAGCAGAGAAGAGAGAGCTCTCCAAACGAAGCTTCTCTAGCCAGCGGCCGGCTGTGGACAGACAGAACCGGAAGAGTGACACGTCCATTGAGAACAAGTTAACTCACTCTGATGTCCCGTCACCTGCTTGTTCAAGTAAGAATGAGAGTTGGCAGAACGGCGTCTCTAACACCAGACGGTACGTACGCAATGTGCAAACGTCTTCTGAAGTAAAGCACGAGAAACGTTAACAGCTGTATGTAAACATTGCTTATTTATTTTACAGCGTTCCTGAAGAATCTGTCTCCGGTCTGAGCTCTGGCTCTGTGTATAGTGTGGAGCAGAGCGAGGAGAATCTTTCCACCAGCACCACTGAAGGCACAGGGAAGATGATGGAGAAAGAGCTGAATCCCAGAACAATGAAGGGAGACATGACAGAACCGCTGTCTCAGTATGAGCGGAACACTTTTTCAGGTAAGACACGTTTCGTTTAGAGAAGTAGTTAATGACAAACTGAGCTGAACTGTCGCTCATGTAATGTTTTTTACTTTTTGTCTGCTCACAGTTGAGAGCGACTCGGGAGCGTCTGTACCGAGTCCAGAGGTTTTTCAGGACGCGCTGTCCAAAAAACACAGACGGCCGCAGGAAGACGAGCGCAGACGGAAAGATCAGGGCGCTCCAGTGAGTAATCGCTTATTCGTTCATTTCGTCATGAGTCCATCAGATACATCTGAATTCACAGAGGTGTTGTATTCGACTTGACGTTACGTGGCGATTCTTGTCCACAGGTTTTATTAAAGAACCGAACGATGGCTTCAAAAATGCCACCACGCTTTGCTAAGAAGCAGGGCAGCATGTCCATCGAGCAACCCGAAGAGACGCTGTCCACAAGCAGCTTAGGAACAGAGATCTGGGAGACGAACAGCACAGGTGAGTCGGATGTGTTTGTTGTTTGTCAAGTGTGTCATTTACGGTATATCGCAATAATTATAATTATTCAATCTGTTGTTTTTGAAGCCCTGACTGTCCAGTCATCAGGTGGCGATTCATGGACGAAACAGGTTTCTTACACGGGGAGTGAACCCAATTCGGAGGTAATGATCATTCTAGACTCAATTACATCAATTACTGCCTCTAGTCTGACTATTTTATATAAAAAAGATGCTTGATCTAAAGCAGACGGATTTCATACTGTCACTGTGAAGTGTGATGTCACGATGTTCATTGGAAGCTCTTATTGTAGCATCCTGGTACTCTTGTGTTGTTTGTATTAGATGGTGTGTGAGTGGACTGTGGGTGTGCCGTCTGAGGCTGGCACTAACATGAACCACTCTCCGGTGTGCCAGGATTCAGATGCAGGACCCGAGCAGAGTAAAGAGCACAAGCCAGGTCCCATCGGGAACGAGCGCTCGCTGAAGAACCGGAAGGGCTCTGAGGGAATGGAGCGTCTGGAGGGTCCCATCACTCCCGTAAATGGAGTGGACATTCACGTAGACAACGTCATTCCCGTCCCGCCCATCGAGTTCGGCGTCAGCGCGAAGGATTCCGACTTCAGCCTTCCTCCAGGGTCCACACCGGTGCCTGTGTCCAACCCTGTTACTAAGCTTCACGACGCGCTCGCCGGGAATGTGCGTGGGATGAATGCTTTATTCACTTTGATTCATGTTTGCACAGCTGGAATCGGTTTCTAATGTTTGTTTGTTAATGTGTGCGTAGGTGGGCTTGACTCAGGCCATCCCGCTGCTCCGCAGAGATCATCTTCAGCCTGGAATTAACCTCAATCCCATCAGCTTTCCCACCGCTGACCTCACGCTGAAGGTAATGGATTTTCACGTGTATTTTGCTTTAAAGCATGTAGCCAGCCTCCAGTAACAGAGTTTTTTTTATTTGCTCAGATGGAGTCGGCACGTAAAGCGTGGGAGAACTCTCAGGCTCTTCCAGAGCAGGGTTCTCCAGGTGCTGCTGGCTCCGGTGCTCAGCCGGCCTGCAGCGTGGGCTCTTCCAGCGGCGTCAGCTACAGCTCATTCGGAGGAGTGTCTATGCCTCCCATGCCCGTGGCATCTGTCGCACCCTCGGTCTCCATGCAAGGTGTGCACCAGATCTCATCTCAGACCTCAGTGCCTCTGTCGTGTGTGTGTGTGTTTATAACATGCTCTGATCTGTGTGTCTGTAGGCAGTCACATCCCCCCTCTGTATCTGGACGGTCACATGTTTTCCAGTCAGCCGCGGCTCGTGCCCCCGTTGACCCAGCAGCCGAACTACCAGCAGGTACATTTCCACATGTCACACATGATTTTATAGCTGTCCATCAGAAATGCACATCTTTGAGCGTTTGGATGTGGACGCCGTTGTAAATAATATCATTTGTGTGTTTGTCCACAGGCCGCCCCTCAGCAGATCCCCATCTCTCTCCACACGTCTCTCCAGGCTCAGGCTCAACTCGGCCTGCGGGGAGCTCTGCCCGTATCTCAGTCTCAAGAGATGTTCAGCTCCATGACACCGTTCAGGTGATTCACACTGAGCTCTCGACTGTGTAAATCTCAGATTGTCCTTCAGAGACATTGTGATTCATGTATCAGTCTAGAACTCATCTTACGGTGTTCACGTGAGATTCATGAAACACGAATGTTGCCAATCCCATCATACAAAGGATTCCAATTGTGCTGGATGAAAAACACGTTCACATTGACCAGATAAGCGGAACGCTGTCAAATGTGTCGTTTGTGGCGTGATCAATTTTCTATCTGTCATTAATCTGATCTTCATCTTATTGTCTTGTCTTGCAGGTCTCAGGTGTACATGCACCCAAACCTGTCTCAGCCCAGTCCCATGGTGCTCTCCGGAGGGGCTCTCAAAGGGCCCTATTCTGCTTTTCCAGGCATTCAGTCAGAGATGGTAAAAACGCAGTCAGGCTCTCACTACCAGCCCATGAACGGCAGTCAGCCGCTTGTGTACGACGGGTCCATGAATCAGGCCGCTGGAATGGCCACCTCACAGCTCATGGACTCGCAGCTCATTCAGGTAATGGAGCTGAGTGTTTCATTTTAAAGAGCAGATGTTGAAATAAGTTTGGTGGTAATGTGATGTTTGTGTGCAGGTGACGATGCCCATGCCTGGATCTCAGCTGCGTTACGGCTCAGCCCAGCAGCATCTCATTCTGCCCCAGTCCATCCAGCTCCAGCAGAACCAGAATCTGTCTGTGGGTGCTTCACGCCGGATGATGCCGCCCGGCTCTCAGCCTCCAGTCCTCACCGGCAGCAGGGAGGTGAGTGTGAGCGTTCACCAGTATGAGAACGTTAAGTAAGGGTTCGGGTTAACAGTGTTGATGTAACGAGTTCACCTGTGTGTCCTGCATCCCTCACAGATGGATGTGAAAGGATTCCAGTTCTCTGATAAACCCACACACTCGCCTGGAATACCCAGCGGCTCCTACAGGTGAGAATGCTCATTTTAACAATATAATGATTCATTAAAGTTTGGTGAAAGCTACAGCTTTTCCTACATCTCTCTCTCTCTCAGACCTGGTTCTGCCAGCCCCAGTGGGAAGCCCTCTGGAGTCGGTGGTCCTCCAACTCTGGCATCTCTTCAGGGTCATTACACACAGCAGGTATTTTTCATCTCGAGCTGTTGAAATTGGTCTTGGTCGTTGAACACGTGACCCACTGCTAATATTTTCTGCAGGTGTCTGCCCCTCAGGGCAGTATGGTCATGCACATGAGACCTCCCACCAGTGGCCCGTTCCCCAACCCCATCCAACGTCCCATCATGCAGGTCAACAAGACCGTCATCATCCGCTCTCCGCCCTACCCCAGTCCCGGGCGCGAGCCATCCCGCTCCACACCCCCCTCTAACCCTGACAATACCATCAAAGCCCCTGAGGATGGTATGAAGGTGAGCCACCCACTGTGAACATAGGTAATGTCATTTAATGTCACTCTTTTCTTGTTTTCTAATATATTTCTATTGTGTTACTATGTTAAAGAACAGTAAATTCTATTCAAATGCACTGATGTTGTCAGAACTTGTGTATAAAACCTATTTTATGTATTGCGTGTGGTATATAAACAGGGTTTTTTTTCTCATCTTATATGATCAGATGAAGATATTTTAACATTTGTCGACTTTATTTTGGCAAAGAAAAATCATAGTGGATCATTTAAACATCACCCAATCCTACAGTCATTCTGAATTTATAACTCTGACGTTTATATCCTGCTTTATGGATAGCGAATTGTTTCTTAGTGTGTATTGTGTCCGTGCAGGTCAAGTCTCTGCGGGATGTGAAGAACTCATCGGTCATCCCCAGCAAAATACAGGATCAGCTGCCAACAGCACAAGTCAAATCCATTCGAACCGGAGCCATAAAACCACAGTCAGTCAAAGTGGAGGAAGGCAAAGCCTAAACTATGGACCTCATGATCACATGACACGGCTGTGTGTGGCCATCGCTCTCTGTCTCTCACTCTTTACTCCAGGATTGATGCACAGGATCACAAACTCAACACCTCTTAATAAACATCACATAGAGAGATATGAATATCTATATATAAATGTATACTATATATATATAAATATACATAGACATGATAGTTTTTGGACTTCTGCGCAGACTTTTCAAGATTTCCGCTTTATTTATTTACATTTTTATTTGACATTTCAAGTGAAGAATAGCGGTTACGTGGCAAACAAATCCTGGTTGTGTTTTGCTCTCTCATCAAAGTCTAAAACCGAAACACACAGCGCGTCTCCTCTTCCAGGCCGTGCATCTCCACACCTGATGCCAAACTGAGCCGTGCGATCGGACTCCACGCTTCCATCGACGTCAGAAGAAGCGCTAGCGCTGCAGTGTGTGGCTTTATTTTTACTGGGTACCATGGAGTTTTAATTTTTTTTAATATATATATATATATATATATATATATATATATATATATAGTAATCATGCCTATTTGCTTATTATGAAAGAACACCTTTTATTCAATAAAAAAAACTTCAAACCCAAATTTGAGGACATTGTTCAATCCAAACGTGGAGAAAATGCCACGGTGGCGTGAGCTCGTGACAGACTGCTGCTTAAAATCTTTCTCTTGTTTTTAATTCTGCTTTTCATGTGCTGTGTAAGTGCATTTAATAAGATTTGAGTGGCAGCCGTGTGTGGAAGAAACGTGAAAATCTGCACCATTCATATGCTGGTGTTTGCTCTGTTCGTCTGAACTCAGATGTGAAGTTGTGTGGAGGAGTTTTGGGCCCTTGAGAAAGTTGAACATGTTTTTGTGTTACAGTGTGCTTCTGTTTTGGTGGTTTAGCTGTCAGTCACAGAAATGTCGCTTTCACTAGGGTCCAGATGTGTTATCCATGCTGGCAGCAGACCTTGCTCTGAATGTTATTATGTGAAATGTTGCTATTGTCTTTAAAGTTGGAAGAGAAGCTAGATGGCACAGGAAAGTTTTTCTTCCTTCATGACTGTACAGAGAAATATTGTTTTGTCATTTCTCTTTGGCTGACTGCTGGATCATTTAAATGCCTTTTCAGATCATTTCTGCTGTGATTATTTTAAACGCTGGTATGACCGAACACTATATTTTCAATTGCAACTGGTTAATCGCACGGCATCTGTACAGACACACGATTTCTCTTTTGCTTTTGTAAGCCGTGTGTTTAAAAGGCCAGCAGTCATTTTTGACCTTTTGTTTTTAGGGGCTTTTATTCCCTGCAGATATTTATCATTCAATGTTGTTCATCCTATTCATATGTGCTCGTATTTGACCTTCTATTAGAAATCTAATGAAAGACAAATAAAGCTGATTGCTTTCCCTGAAAGAACGCAAAAATATTCTTTTTGTTTCTGTTACAGGTGTGGTGCTGTTAGTCAGGCCATCATTTCAATTGCCTTACAGACTGATGTTAGAAAATCTAAGAATATAAACAAAGGAATATCCCACCACAAATAAAATGTCATCTTAAACTAAATAAATCACAAAATATGCTGTAATGCTGACACTTGGACATTTGTATTGAAACTACACCCTGTTGAAAAAATAGAAATTCTAATATCATTATGAACCATCAGCTATTCACCATTAAACTAGTACAATATGATGTAATGAGTTTTGGTTCTTCTTTTAATGGCATTCAGATCACACCAGCAGAACCCAACACGTTACCAGAAACACAATGGGTTACAAACACTATTGCACAAATCCTCTAAAATCAAATACAGATTTGAGAATAGGTGAGAACACACTGGACAACATAACCCACATTGTCATAATATTCATTCTTTCTTATTCTTTTTTGCTTTGCGATCAGGGACAGTCCTTCTGAAACCCTTCCGGTAAAGAAAGCAGCAGGTTTTGATGAAAATGAACACAATGAGAGTAAATATAATGAATAAGAAGGCCATGACATCCAGGAGATAATACTGATACCAGGTCAGTTCATGTGCCTGAACTCTCAGGTGTTTGGCTCCTTTATTCCGCATGACAAACTCGATCCAGAACACGGCCTGATCCAGAGGCTTCATGGGCTGATCGTGATGAATTCTGGACAGCTTCATCATGCTCTCCTTGAACCTTATTCAACAAAGAAAAGATATGAGTGAAGAACAAGCTCTAGACAATAACAACAGTCTTAAAAGATCATCGTATTTGTAAATATATAAGCACTGATTTGTTCTTTATTCTTGAACGTACGTTGTGTTATAAATGACAGTGTTGAGAGCGTCCGCCAGGTCTTCGGAAGTCATGGTGTTGATGTCGAGGATGACAGCCGCTCCTTTGCTTTTCATATGGTTGAGATTATCAGGCTGATCAGCAAACAGCGGTAAACCCACCATAGGAACACCGTGATAAATAGCTTCATACAGTCCGTTTGTCCCACCGTGAGCAATAAAGACCTTTGTTTTGGGATGTCCTATAAGATGAAAAATCTTTATCTCTCTGACATCATTAGACATAATTAATGTGAAGTGAGCACATGACAACACTTTCTTTACCAAGTAAATCATTCTGTGGGATCCAGTCGTAGAGTTTTGTGTTGGGGGACAGAGTTTCTGGTGTTTTCCCACTGTAACGCCACACCACCTGTGCAAACACACACACACGGAAACTTATTAACAAGTGCGCTGTGGATTTTAACACAATAATTCAATGGTCAGGCAAACCTTTACAATAATCAGCAGATCACAACAGAAAACCACAAACAAGAGACTTTTATTTAACCATACTGCCCAGGTCTTTTAGTATAGTGGAAGAAAGATTTTCTTTTTTATTCAATTATAGGTTTGTAATAATTTGCTTCAAGACCATCTCTTAATTCTTGGAAAGATATCACGTCTTTGTACAGGGTAAAATACTTTCGATACAAAGACGGCCTTGAGAATGCTGATCTAGTAAGAGAGAGTTTCAGACCTTTTGTGGGATCTGAGCGAGACCAGAAGCGATCATGTTTGCTCTGTCCAGTGTCAGATTATTCACCAAAGTACCCAAAGAAAACACGACAATGCCATGATCTCCTGAACTCTGAACAAACTCCTCCAGTTCCTAAAAACACACAATCACATCCTACAACACTACAACAGTTGAGTTCCTTCATGATATGTAATGAACCGTAAATAATACAAAAGCTTTATACATTGAAATGTATGATGCACAACATGATTTATTAATAAGTGCACGCACGCACGCACACCTTTGGCAGAGGTTTGGCAGGTTTGCAGTGTAATCCTCCAACAAATTGAAAATTGGGCATCAATGGACGAGGATACTCCAGATCCCAGTAAGTTCTGATCAACCAGATGTCGGCCTTTCCCATCGTCTCACACATGGTTGTGGGTTTACCTGTACACAAAAATAACATTGCTCATTTATTTACAGCAGTAAACACATTCTGAACCGCTGGGCTGAATTTGACCAAATATTCAACACACCTTTGATCTCTTTCTATACACATTTCAAGAAATTATTACGTTCTAAAGATTAGACATTTGTTAAAATACATTAAGAGCACAGAGACTAATAACAGACAACATGAAGATGATCATAACAATAATGACTCATTTAGCCTAAGAAATCATTTAAAAGATCGGTTTAAATTGAATCAATAATAACAGTAAAAATCTTAAGATGAATATAAATAGCATTAACTTTAATTCCTAACAATTTGTCAGGTGTCTTCCCAAAAACACGGGAAAAAAACACTCGAGTTTCACTCGACGGATTGCCTTTTGTAACTGCAGTTGCGGCATTACGCCTCTATGGTGGCGCTGTTTCGTTATCAGCGCATTGAGCTGCTGACAAAACGTATAGGCTACTTACTATATGAAATGTAAGTCGCTTTGGACAAAGCGTCTGCCAAATGCTTAAATTCGAATACAGTTTACTATAATAAATAACACTGTTTTTCGTTCAGCTTGATCTTACCTAACACTTCACTGTAGTAGTTATCCAAACTGATGGAGGCCATCCGAAACGCAGCAGAATAAACAGCATAAAGAATCCCATTCTTCAGTCTCTCAGTGAAACTCATGTGATCGGTCAACACCGACGGAGGAACCGGGACATAAGAGGGGGGTGCGGGCATCTGTCCACTCATCCTCTCCATAGAAAACCCCAGAGAAAACCTCAGAGAGATGACGAACGGTAGGTCCAGAATCTCAGCCAGCAGGTCACTGCATATGACCATGGGATCATATAAGAGCACATCAAACTTTAACGCCTTCAAACGAGCGATCAGCTCTGCGTTACGCAGCATAGCGTCACACATGGTCCGGTGCATCTCGCGCAGTTTGCCCAGCAGGTCCATGACCTGGAGACCGATGTGGACCATGTTCGGTCTGGGATACTGCATCCAGATATTAAGCATCTGTTCGCTCAGACCGTGCAGCTCGTGCGCCTGTAAAGACACATTGAAGACCACAAACTGGAAGCGCTCCTGCTGTCTAAAGTTCACGGTGATCGAAGCCGTGCTCACCAGAACCGTGACGCTGTGGTTTCGGTTCAGCAGCTCGTCTACGATGTTGCGCATGTTGTGCCAGTGACTGTATTCGCCCGGTAACACGAGCACGTTACCGCCGTGCGTAACGCTCGACGCACCGACGAGAATGACGACAAAAAGTGTGAAAGGCTTTTCCCAACAGACCATAATGGAGTCAGTGCCGGTGTGATAAAACCAGGAGAGGCGTAACCCGGAAAAAACAACCCTCACGTATATTGACCACTGCAGTAACCACAGTTAAACGTGAAATGTGAGCTGAAACTATCATGCAAATGGCAGTAAACCCGCCAAACATGGTTAATGCGCGTTTACTATAATAAAACCACGCTTCATTTCCCAAAGGGATGTGTGCAAACTTCCCATCCGTTTGTAGGGTAACTGGGAAAAGGTTATAAAGTAAGATAATGGCCATAATACCTATAGTCATATTTGCGTCAGAAACCACACGACGAACAATGCGCGTGTTGCTTTTATGAAACGATCATGAACCACTTTGTGTCTATTGTTGTTTTTTCCTGGTTTGTCCTTGTTTCATTGGCTTTGTTTCTTGTCCTCCTATACTTCTTTCCCAAATGGACAAAATAAAACAATTGTACTAAATTACAGATGACAATGATGATCTTGGACTATTGACACTTTACACTAGTCACTTTATTCATCGCCTGTATATTCAATTATATTTTTTGTAACGTTTTCGTAATTTTCTTGTTGCTCTTTTACTCGGTTTTCTTCTTGTGAGGAAAAATAAAATGACAATTTTAAAGTACCAAAGTAGATATGACAAGAAAGATCCTGAATCTCGAATCATAGTAGTCATCATTTAAATGAATTGGGACAGTGTTTCTCTAACAGCTAAACCCAAAACATTTCTTTGTTTGGTAAGCTATTTTATTAGGAAACAAATGTGGGCTCGAAGTCAAAAAGATTTAAGACATTTCCACATCATGGCAATGAAAATCCACGATTAAGTTTTTTAAATCCTAAATGCATTTATAGACTTTTAATAACTTTATTAGTTGATCTCTCAACCAACATCCTTAGAATCACCACCCATCCATTAACTCCACCATGACTACAGAGTTTCACGATTTTGTCTGTAATAATTTCAAATGATTTGAGCTTTGGCTTAAGGTTTGTTTTACACAGTTGTGACTGTAGGGGTTTGAGTTTGCACTGACAGATACTAATAATAATAAAGCACAGCCTCAAATACTATATATCTCGATTTGAAACTGAATGAAAAATGATGTAACATCTGAACAAAAAGTCAGACGGTGCGTTATAAATCTTGGTTTCATCTACACAATCGTAAATAAATACACCCTGCCAATTGACGTTAGGCCGACATCAGTGTGTACTAGTCGGTCACATGCATTTCAGATTCAATAAACATCAGCGGATCAGACTATACAAAAATCCATCTGTAAACAGTTTTAATACAAAAGAAGTCAGTTGTACAATAACAATCCCCACCAGCTCCCAATGCAAGCACTGCAATATCACACACAGTTGTCAGAGACCAAGCAACAAATCTCATTTAAATGATCCAATTGTATTTACATGTGAATTCTTCCGAGATGAAGCGGTCGCGGACTAAAATGACACATCTGACGAAGGCGATATCTACGCGAGCTAACGTGCCATCATTCTCTATGAACGTGAGAGTTTACAGAGCGGAGAAGCACGCCGCAGGAGGTTCAGACGGCATCCATGCCCCTGGATGAGAAAGAGGAGGAGAATCCGAGGCCCATTCCCCTCTGCGTGTGCGTCTGCGACCGCGCCATCTCGTACTGGACGTCCAGATTACGAAACATCTCCTCCTGCTGCTGCAATGTCTTCAGACCTTCTTCATCAACTCCTCCTGAAGAGCCGCTTTCCTCCTCGCCCTGTGGGAGACACAGCCATCAGTCAGAACCGTGTCGTTTATTCGACACGTCGTACGTTTTACATAACAAACCACTCACTTTGATGCCCATCAGTTTGCGAAATTTAACATTTTGGTCCTTGTTGCCAAAATTGAGTTTCTCCCAGAGCTCAGCCGTCTGTGATTTATCCTGCAACAGTAACATGTGTTTAGTACTCAGAATGATACACAACCTAAGTAAATATTTGGCTATTCTGTCCTCACCCCCTCTTTCTTGCCCTGCCACAACTTCTTCCTCTTCTTCTCCTGCTCTGCAAACTTCATAGGGTTGACCGCAGAGGGATTGTAGTAGCTTGGCACAGCGATGCCGGTCTCTGCTAGCGTTTTGGCTTGAAGTGCCGCCATCTGAGCAGCCATGGCGATCTGTGGGGTGACCTGCGTCCCGGAAGCAAGCAGCGCTGCAACGTTCAGGGATGGACCGGATGTGGCGGTGACCGTGTCACACAACACCGGAGCCGCCGCTGTTTCACAAAACAACCAATGAACCTTCAGACGGCTTTAGTGGCGGATCACACATGATGCTCACAGACAGATGACTCACCTGCTGCTCTGTCCTGCTGCTGTTTATCTAGCAATTCTTTCTCCTTCTGTTCTTGAAGTTTCTTCGCTCTCTCCAACCTGAAATCATGAAAGTTTTAGTCTAGACTAGAAAGCAACTTCTGTTTCTGGAATATTGTATATTTACCGTCTGGCCAGGGCCTCCTGAGCATCCATGGCCGTGTTTCTGCCTCTGAAGGCCACAGGACTGACTGACCGACTGCGACTTCTCCTCTTGGTTTTCTCGGTTCTCTTTTTCTTCTCCCTAGAGGAAACTGGAAACCTTCAATCACCTTTTTCAATTACTCGCATGTACATGTACGTATTTTTATTTGCCCACCTGCTCTTGCTGTGACTCCTGCTGCGATGTCTGTGTTTGCTTCTGGAGTTTGATCGAGATCTGCCCCGTCTCTTCTTCTCGCGGCTCCTCGACCTTCTGTCGGCGCTTCGCGAGCGAGATCTCTTTTTGTCCCAGTTACGATTATGATGTCGTCTTTATTAAAACATGAATTAGCGAACTGTACATCATAAATGCATCTATATTAAAGGTGAAAACTGTCACCTTTCCCTTGAGCGCGATCTCGACGTGCTTTTCGTCCTCAAGGATTTCATGTCTTTGCGACGTTGTCTCTCGTCCGTGTCTTCGGATAGCCTATCGCGGCCCTTATCCGACAGCTCCGGCTCCTCGGATCCGCTCCGGCATTTTAGAGAGTCCTTCCTCAACACCTGTTTTAAGAAGAATTGGGTCTCTTTCAGGAAAATAGTGCAACAAAGAGAGTTAGTACATTGGTTTGAGAACAAACCTGTCAAGTATTTTGATAAGAAAAACACTTGAACTTTTGAGATTATAATGAGCCCTATACCAACTGCCACCACCATCCAACGAGTGCAACGTGTACAGTGACATTTCACTAACCAGCACATTTAAACCCAGTTCAAGGGTTAAAAAGACACAACCCTGTGAAAAATCAAAAACATCCTCTGTCTGCCAAAGGGCAACATTACTGCTTTAGGACAAACCTACATCTTTTTATCTTGCATGCACTGACCTTTTCTAAAAACATTAAAGTGAACATGAACTCAAAATGGACCCAATTTACTTTATCAGTTTCCGTCAGAAGAAAAGAAAATCACTTCAATATCAACTTTCTTACCAATCGCTCATTTAGTAATTTATGCAGATTAACGTTAATTTAATATAGATTATGTCAATTATAGCAATTAATACGATTCTGGTAATGAATCCCAACACGCAGCATTTTTTACATTGAATATTTAGTTTTACTCAATACGTTACAAAAGTAAAATGGGTTGCAAATGTTTCGTGTTTACTTTACTACGTACAACATTTTACAACCACATAAAACAGAAATCATCATCATTGCTTTCATATTGCCCTGCGTGCATACATTTACATGGATTTGCATTAATCACGTCACAGTTCAATTGCAAATCTCAGCTGATGACTACAAAAAGGCAACAACTGGGCTTGTGTGACAAAGAGAGATAGGTCTTGTTGTAAATAAATAAGTTTGAATGACTGATAGTTACCTGTTCAGGTAGTAGGCATATAATTTTGCTATCTGTCAGCAGCGTCTTCTGTTCAGAGTGTCTCTTCGTGCATTAGCACGCTGAGTATAATTTATTATAGAAATGTTATCATGTGATCTAAATACAGGACGTTAAAAAAGCTCCCAAACAATTCTCTTCATGTGTAACATATATTTATACAGTCTAAAACACATTACATGCGCTTAGATGTGATAAGCTCACTGTTTTCTGCTCAGTCTGGCATTTTGTTCTTGTCTAAGCTTCATACTCACCCTGTGCTAAAACTAGAAATGCCAACTGTAAAATTACTGATGCTGTGATCAGTTTAACTACAGGTCAACATGACATCAATGGACTAAAGTTAGTTACCTCTTTGCTTCTGCTCCGTCTGTGCCTCTTGTCTCCTAAAATACAAAAACAATGTTACAAACGTTTTTGTCCATATACCAAGATTTTTAAGTGTGCTGGTGTGGCATAGCATATGAAAATCAGCTCCCAGTCACCCCTTATAAAAATAGTAGGGCCGTCAAAAGATTAATCGCCATTAATCGCATTCAGAATAAAAGTTTGTTTACACATAATAGATGTCTGTGTACTGTGCATATTCATTTTGTATTTATGAACACAAACACATACATATTTAGGAAATATATAGATGTATTTATTTATTTACATTTACCAATAATTGAAATTATATTTAAATGTTTATTAATTTTATATTTTTCTTAAATATATATATGTACGGGTTTGTTTTTATGAATACATAATTAATATGCACAGTACACAGACATATATTATGTAAACACAAACTTTTATTCTGGATGCCATTAATCGTTTGACGGCCTTAAAAAAAATTTTTTTTGCCGGTCCACTACAAACCCCCCCAAAAAAAGAAAATAATTTAATAAAACTATGAGTTAATTTGATGCTTTTACTACAAAAAGGGCCAGATGTGTACATTTTTATTTATTTTTTGTAAAGGATCACACTTGCCAATACATTTATAAAGGGAAATAAACTAAACTATTTTAGTTTAAAATAGGAATTAGGATTACATTATATATTGAACTGAACTGCGTATGTGCAAAAATATAAAGTATACTATAAATGCACTGTCTGTCAATATGCATAAATGTAAAGCACGTCATTACTGAGAAAAATAAGTATTACCAGATTTGCGCTTTCGCTCCACTGAGCGTGATCTGGACCGGGAGCAATGCTTCGAGCTCCGCGAGGCTTTCGAGCTTTCCGTTCCGTACCGTCGACGGTCTTCGTCAGACTGCGATCTACCGGACAGCGCGCCGCTGAAGGCGGCGTCATTTGCCTGGTTGGAAATACATCAAGGGATTAGAGATTACGTATTAATATTTAGTACTGACATGAACGTTTTCATTACTACCACAAGTCAGTAGCCTACATAAGGCGAATTTTTGTGCATACTGAAAACCGCAAGCTGCGTTCCTTGAGCCGCTAGCAAGCTAACGTTAGTCAGTTATGTTGATGTTGCTGCTGGAAATGTTATTCAAGTTTAGTAGAATTTGCTCCCCAGATATTAGAAATATAATCTTAATATTGAACAATATGTTGTTGCCCTCCATTAATCCCCGTCTAACGTTACTTATTTTAACACATCCGCCATTTTTCCCAATACATGTAGCAGTCGATGAATTGCTGATTTGTTTATTTTAAGCTTCCGTTACATGTTTAATACAATGAGCAATCATCAAACAAATGTATTTACCGCCATGTCACACAAGAAACGAGTGAACCGTCCGATTAAATCACTGTTTTTGTCGCCAAATTGGGTGAATTTGCTTCTTTCATGCGCGTCTGTTTCGGTTGAAGAATACCCGGATGTGTCTTCTTCTCTTGATAGCTTTGGAGGCGCGTGGCGTGCAAGCAAAGCGCCGCCCTTGTGGCCAACGTGTAGATGTTTCGATGGGTAATTAACCAAAATATTAACTTAAAAAAGTCACTACAGCTTAAAACACACGCCGAACTTGACCACATGGACAACAAAACTTAATGATCTGGTTTCACAAACAAGGCTTAAGGCAACACTAGCGGTCAAAAGTTTTGGGAAACTTACTCACTTATGTGTTAATATTTGTTCCACATTTTAAAATAAAAAAGAATAGAACAAAGAGAAATATGGGAATTATGTTGTAGGCTAATTAAAAAAATGGAAACATGTTATATTTGATTGTCTTCACCTTTCGACTAGAATTTGCAGAAATGTTTTCATGTAATTTCCTCAAGCGGCTTCTTGAGGTCTCACCCTGAGATGCTTTTTAAACCATATTAAATCTATTCTGGGCTCTTATTGGCTGTTCTTTCTTCATTATTCAGTAAAAGTTTTGTCATGAAAAAACATGTATGTTTGGAAAATTATATTTTTGTCTACTAAACTAATTTCAGATATTTAAGCAAAGTTTTCTTTTAAATAATGAGAAAAATTTCGCTCAAGTGTCCCAAAACGTTTGACCGCTAGTGTAGTCCCAGACTAAAATGAATGTCTGAGCTGTCTTAACAGAAAATAACTTGCAGTGAAATATCTTAAAATATGTCAGTGGCATTGTTTTGTCTCAAGATGCACACCGGTAAAGTTTTTAAGACTTTTAATAATAGAAATAATGTCTTAAGCAAGCCTATAAATGTCTTCAAACATGGAATAGTTTAAGTCTGTGAAGATCAAGTGATGTTGTGAAAATATGACATCAGTCAGGGGATTCTCAACTCTTTTAAGACATCCTGAAGGTCTTCCTCAGTGATGCTCACATCTACAGTAGGGAATTCCCTATAGTTCTGTGTGACTTTATCAGTTTATCAAACACATTCGAATAAAGAGATGTCTTAAGGTCCACTGTAGTTTACTATTAAGTGCTTTGGTTGATTGGAATGAAACATTGTTTATTACATATTAAATATACTACCAATCAAAAGGCCACTTAATAATATATTTAAAAGATTTCAATAATACTCATCATGGGAATAATGTTGGCTAAACAAATAAAAAATCAATCATATTTTGATGTATTTTAGCATATTTTTTATGGCTATTTCTTTATTTGATTTCAATTCACAATTGAATGATCTTAATTCAACATTTATTTGTAATGTAACATCTATTTTACATTTATTTATTATTATTGATTACTACAATTATACTTTTGTCTACAAATATGATTTTAAACATTTTATCTTAAGCCTTCAGATTAAAAGCTTTTGAGGATTATCAGAAACATTTCAGTAAAGTAACTTTTGAACAGTAGTGTGAGTGCAAATTTCTATTTATTTATACATGTTAATTTAATTTTAATGTATGATTATGTATATCCTTGTTTGTTTTACAAAGTTCATAACTGCTAATGTTATTATCATTATAAATATTATGAACGTGAGTAGTGCATGGCCAAAAGTGTTGTTCAGCTTTAGAAAAATTTACATCTTTACCTTTTATTCAAATATTTTCAAGATGTGTGTGTTTAGTGTACATTGAAATTCAGCTATTCAGCTTTGAGAAGAATTTAAGGAGGTTTAAACAAAAAGGATAAGACAACACATGAGCAAAGCTCAAGTCGAGAGACTGTGGGTATTTCAATTTACAAAATATCTTCATGGAACATGATCTTTACTTAATATCCCCATGATTTTTGGCAAAAAAATAAAAATTGATCATTTTAAGGTTAGGGTTAGGTTTTTGTCTATTACCACAAACGCTACTTAAGACTGGTTTTGTGATTCAGGGTCACATGATAATAACTGATCAAACTACACAATGTTTGACTTACTGTTTGTTTTTCTATGCATTTTTAGATATTAGAATATAATATATCTAGAATATACAAATGTAATATAAATAAAATGCAAGTAAAAAACTTTTTTTGTGTAATATAGAGGGTCAAATGATTCTTTCAAAGGGATCAAGAATTTAAAGAATTGAATGCAAGCCATGTCAGATTTTCTTTACAATGACTTTTACAAAAACTCCAACAGCAGATGGTGAAATGAATAAAGGACACCTTGAGAGATTTTAGGATAAGAGAGTCCATTACAGTGGGTGATGAATCACCGATTTTTACACCATCAATGGCACTGACCTATGACACAGCAGTGTGTAATCATGGAATAAAGCTTTATGAAGAGGAATTTTGATAAAGCAATACTACAGATATGCAAATGAGCTGCAAAGCATCAGTTTCCACATCCTGTAAATCTGTGATAATGAACTGATGACACAACACAAAAGGGACCGAAAGAGCTGGAAACACACACATCCTGATGCAAAAACTCAACAATGCTTATGTGAATGTAAAAAATGAAGTCTCTTGGGCAAATATTCTGAGATTGATATAGCAAAGAACAGTTTAAGATTTTTATTCGTTACACACATAAGTTATATATACAACCAGCAGTGAAATGAAATCTGGCCAACTCATGCAGACTGTGGGTATAATGAAATAATTTAACTAAACTTATAGTAAGGGAAGGTAAAAAGTGAAAATACATTTCTATGATAATATATGAAGATAATAGTTGTTTTATATATTTTTTGAGTCTTTTTCTCATAACATATATGAGAATCAACACCTTCTTCTTGTTTCTGCAAGAACTCAATTCAGAGAAATTATAGTAATAATAATAGTTTATTTAAAATATTGGTAAAGTGTGAGCAAGAAAATCTAATAACAATTTAAATCCAAGTAATTTATCATATATTTAGGGCTGTCACAATTATTAAATCGTCGCAATTATTTCATATAACCACAATTATTGTGAATCCTTATTGTGAAAACAAGGCCAATCTGCAGCATCTGTACATTCAAATAACATTTCTCAAATATCATTTGAGTTGTATTAGCTTTATATTTTTTGTTGATTTGTTTTGTTTCCAGACTTGCTGCATCTAAACAGCAAGACCCTCAAATCTAGTTTTAGTGCTCAAGATTCAAGTCTTTTCTGTTAAAGTCACTCTTCAGTAAATAATATGAGTTATTTACAACATTTTCACATATTTAAAGTATATATTTTCTTCATTGAATAAATTAATTTTCATTAATAGTTAATAGTAATTTCATAATTGTGACAGCCCTACATATATAAAGACATTTGTGGGGTCAATATAAGCCTACACATTGAATCATTGCACAGGGTTAAACCAGTATTTTGCATATTGCATAGAAAACATACTGCTTCATATGAAGGTTTTACAGCAGAATAAACTCTAACAGCTGAACATGAACATCTACATTTACATTTGGACAGCAATACATAAGTGCAATAAAAACTGGTCTCAGTAAGCCTACCACAATATACAAAGCTAAGAGGTTTAAAAACAAAATTATATATAGGATAGAAAAGATAGGAAAAGTGGAAAAAGAAACAGAACTCTGTATTAGTGAGTCAGGTGTTGGTGAAAGAGATGTGTTTTTTAGCCGATGGCTACAGAATCTGCAGATCTTGTCACAACAAGAAGATCATTCCACAGACACGGAACAGATCAAGAGAAGGTATGTGAGAGTGATTTTTTCCCTTTTTGGGATGGCACCACAAGACATTGCTTGTTGGCAAAGCACAGGGATCTGGTACATAAGTCTGTATGTGAGAGGGCATAAGCTGTCTAAGCATAGCGTGGAGCATAGTAAGTCGGTGGAGCTGTTAGTATTCGGTAAAGTGAGTTGGTTAGCGCGGAGAAGACCACAGAGGATAAGCGGATCCGATTGATTATCAGACCTATGGGTTGGTGAAGTGGAAACTCGCTTGAGGTCAAACGACATAGTCAGGATGTTGAAGTCACCAAGTACTACCACAGGAGTGCCATCCTCTGGGAAGGATGACGGAAGTACGACCAACTCCTCCAAGAAATGTCCAAGCTAACCTGGGGGGGCGATACATAACTACCACATGAATTTTAGTAGGGTGGATGATAGTAACAGCATGTGACTGGTGTCCCACGAGGGCGTTAGCTGTTTAACATCTGTTGGAAGGTCCTACTAATTAAACAGACGCAAACATATTATAGAAAACTAGAAAACATGTAAAATCCCCATTAGTAAAAGCTTTTTAAAAAAACCCACTACGCAGGCTAAACTGATTGATGGATAAGAGATGAGCAATATGACTGCTTATATATGGCTAAACACACCAACACAAATCAACAAAACGTCTCGACATGGCAAACAGAATCGAGCTTTTCGCCGCGGGTAAGTGCCTTTACATTGAACATACATGACAGAACATACATTTTCTCTTGGTTATCTGACAAAACGAGCAAGATCACACACACCGTTATCTTACACAAAACTTTATCGCACATCCTCATTCTTCGAGGATGAAAAACACTGATAAAACAGAGGTATAAAGTTTTATTTAACATTCTTCAAGGAGATTCTCATGATTTTGTTCTTCTTTTTTACAGTTACACTCCTGTTTCTGCTTTTCCCAATCAATGAATCTGCATACATCGGCCATGCATTCACTAAAATGGAATTTTTGGGTAAAGAGGCCTTGACACATCTGGTGGGTTTTCTTTTTTTTGTACTTCTTTCCAAGATATACCCTTACTTTACACGAATATTACGGTTGCGCATTCAACACTGGGTTAATGAAAAGTCTCAGATGAAGAACACCTCGACCTACGATCCGCACGTGCACTGATTGGTTTGTGTTTTCAGGAGAACACGGCTCAAGCAGCGCTTGGAAATCACACAGGAAGCCACAGCGTCGGATGCATTAAAGAGCCGAAGCAACACGACCGGCTGAACTGTCCGATAATCCAAACCTTCAGCTCATACATGAAGGAGGCCGTCGAGATAGACGGGATAAACGACGACACAAAGCTACACGGCAAGCTGAATGCCATCAGACACCGCATGGAGGACCTGAAGCAAAGGACGTGCGGAAATCATACGGCAGACGTCTGCGAGATGCCTTTCCAGGACAGAGAGATGACTTCTGAGAATCTAGAAAATCTGAGAAGCATTCTTGAGCTTTTCATAAAATGGTTTTCCAAACCTATGGAGTGACGCTTGGGTGAACGCAACTGCTCTTTTAGTTATTCCTACTAGAAATAGTGGTATTTATTTTTATTTATATCTATTTATACAATCATGTCGTTTATTGAAAACACGTTTGCACATCGAGGAAAAACTCCTGTGATATTTAACACAGATCTGAGATCTGTATCTTTATGCTTGTTTTCAAGCAAGACTGCCAATGATGTAAACCATAAAATCACAATGAATGATAATGATATGCTATTTGCAGAACAATGTTTACAGTTTCCACTCAATGAAATAAATATGAAAAGAAATGCATGCAAATTCTTAAAATGTTTATTAACAAAAGACTTTAAACCACTCCGCATCTATAAAACACAATCACGTGTCACGAGAACCTCGACATGAGATCCAGATGACAGGGGTTGCAGAGCTAAGAAAAACCTTTAACATTTAAGTATAGACTTCAATGTCACTGCGGAGTATTTCAAGGATTTATTTAATCCGGTGAAAACAGGTGTTTGAAATTAAGACGCACGTGGGAACTCTCTGACGTGTGTGTACCTCATTATTTTCATATTGTTCTGGAGTTTGGTTTTCATAACTTAAGAGGTTTGTAGGCATTTTTCACAGGACATGCATGAGGAGTTCAAAGTAAAAACATGAAAACCCACCCTGAGAGGTAAAGTCATAAAGCAATGCAAAAGAACTGATGATTGCTCTTAGAAAATGAATCAAACTGAGATTCCCTTTGGTTTGTTTCATCAAGACTTAAACAAATGTCTCATTCAAAAATCATGTACTTATGTTGTTTTTTAGTTCTGTGGAACAACTAAAGAACATTTGGAAAAATCTTCACTCGGATATTTTCTATAAAACAACAGCCTATCATAAAAGTAAAACAGCCCTTGACTTTTACCTCGCACAGGGTTTCAATGCGCTAAATAAAAACAATGTTTATTATTTGAAAGCTATTATTAACTACATGTAGTAAACATGATCGCTGCAAAACATTTCTCCGTTTGTAACAGCATTTCCTCTTCAACACATATCCGACAACCAGTGATATAGCAAATAAAATCTCAATGTCCATCTCGTCACACAGACCTGAGCACAGCACACGGTGTGTTAAGGCGTATCGTGTCTTCAAGGCTCCTGAGGATGTTGTGCGAGATTGATATGCCTGGATAGGAGTTCAGTTTATCAAATCCTCTGCTTTAAGGCTGAGATCCAGAGGAGTGTGTCTCGGTGTTGAGGACGGCCTGTTTGGCCTCTTCGGGTAAAAGTGCAGGGTCTGTCAAGATGGAGGTGCTGGTACAGAGCTGACGCAGCGTCCTGAGAACCACTGAACAAACACACACACACATACAATAAAAGAAAGACAAAAAGGTTAACATTACAATGCAAAACATTTTCATATTCACTGCAATTATTAATTCGTAAAATAAAATTCACACATCATGTCTTAGTATTAGATGACATTCAATAGTTTACTAGGGATGACAGAGTACGAGCACCGATATTTTTTTCTGGTACTTGCCGATACCGATCCTTTTATCTGTTTTCACAAACTTTCAAAGCACAAATTTCAGTCAGTTATGTCACATGAGATCTTTCACTTTTCATATAGACGTTTCATCGGATGCACACATCAAGTTAACCTTCAGTTTGTGTTGGCAAGTGGCTAATAATATAACTATTTATACTTTATTTAATTTATAAAAATATTTTATTGTATAACAATTGTATTAAATAAACAATTTGTTGAATTTTAGTGTATATTAATTTTCATAAATAAACAATTTGTTGAATGGGTCGTGTAACTTTGTTGCATTTAAGTTTAACTATTAGTAATAATGGTAACCCAGAATAATACCGGCTAGATATGCATTTAACATTTACTTGTTTTTTCTTTTGCTTGTTATCAGAAATAATCTGCAGGGACTCTGTTCTTCGCGGATGTGTACCGGAAGTTCAGTTTGAGCCACAAAAGCGTGCAGGTTTGTTTATGTTGTTGCTTTGAGATGCAACAGGACACTTACTGGGTCTCAGGACCGGGAGAGCACAGTAGCGGTCCAGCCACTGAATAGTGGTCTCACACAGCTCTGTGTGGTTTGTGGTTGACACCATCCCATTAAACGACTCAAACAGGGGTTGAATAATGACGCTGAACTGTGACAAAAGAATGAAAGAAAATACGGCCTGCCAGTGGAACGGTATCAACATCTATTGCAGATTGCTAAAATAGCTATTTCCAGATGTTTTATCTAAGCATTCTGTTGAGTCGATGCGTTTTTTTGATTTAAGGATACGATCCAGAACTTCCAGTTCTGAAGAGTTCTGCTCTTCACATAGTCCTCAAACTTCTCTTTCATGTGATCGAAGCGATGGCGCGTGATGGGAGCCCCCGTGGCAGGAAGCTGTTCCTGACATAAGCTGAAAAACAATGAATGTATTAAATCATTTGAATAAATAATACATATCTGCATGCAAAGTGAAAAATATACTTTATAGACGTGTTGAGCTCCTCGATCTCCTCTCTCAATCTCTTGGTCTCTTCCAGTAACTGTTGTCTCTCCAGCTGTAACTTGCTGATGTAGTCAACAGTCTTCTGGAGCGTCGCTGCATTACTGATCTAAAAACCCACATGCCAGACAAAAACAACAAATCTGAGTGAGTGCTCTGGAAATGCTTTAAATATGTTGTGATATTTCCTGTGGCACGAAAATAACAGATTTAATCCTAAAGCTGAAAGATTTATATTTAAAGTAGTGCTGTCAATCGCTAAAAAAATCTAATTAATCGCATTTTTTTCTGTGATTAATCGCACATAACATTACATATACTTTTACATATATATAAAATAATTGAGAGCTATTATGTCTAACAAGTAGGAAATATACAGAAATTGAATTAAGTTCTTAAACACTTTACAGTCTTTAATGCTCATTTCTAAATTAAATACAGAAGAATTCGCATTAAACACATAGATTTCTTCTTTTCTTTTGTTCTTTGATTAACATTAGTGACACAAGCCCCTTTAAGAGCTGACAGAGATTCACTGACGCAGTCTTTAGCCCGTGACTGTAAACGGGGCCGCTGTCGCATCCCACAGCTAGAAGCTCGCCATCTATACTGAACGCATCAAAGAAACACATAAATGCTTTCACATGAATAAGAGCGTGATTATATAATGTAACACTAGAATAATTTGTTCGCGTTAATCTGAAAATAAAATGAATCGCATGCGTTAACGTTGACAGCCCTAATTTAAAGTTATATTGTCATTTATATATTGATAATAATGTATAATATGCATAATAAATTGAGAAATGAATAGATAGATAAAATCAAAGGTTACATTTGATTGTGGTTTGAGAGTGGGCACCAGACTGCACAGAGTCTTGAAGCAGACGTTGATGGTGAATCTTCTCTTCTGTTCAGCTGATATGTGACTCACCCTGCGACTCTGTAAAACAAAACACTTTATTTACACCTCACGTGATAATATAACACTATACATTTAAATAAGGATTATACTGATGTGCTCTACATATCAACATTGGGCAATGTGGCTGTTTTTGTCATTTAACTGCTTTTTTGTACTTTAGAAACATGTGTAGATACATTTAAGACTAAATTCTGTCTTTAATAGCAGCACTCAATAAGATCGATCGTGCGTGTTTTCGATCACCTGAGTGCATTCAGTCTTGGTCAGGCCCGTGCTGCTGCTGAGAGGTGACTGAGGACTCGGCACCTGTTCTGCCCCTAACGGTGACCCTTGACCCGAGATCCGCCCATCAAGTGCTAAAAAAACAAGTTCACTTTGAGTTTAGTGAAGAACAAATCTGACTCCACGAAAACACAGACGTTTTAGCACAGACTGAAAGTGGCTGGGTTAATCTGACCTGTGGACTGTGCTGATGTTTTGCTGCTGGACACATTTGTGATGCTTTCCTCTTTGGGTACAATGAGTTGAGGAGATTTCTGTGTTTGGGGAAGAATGTGGAAACCAGCTGAAGCCTGCGAGGCAGTGAGAGAAAAAAATGATCTTACAGATGTTCAAGAACGCTTTGGGCCAAAAAGAAATGAATGTTTAAAAGGTTGGGCAAAATTCAGAATTTAGGAACTGGCTGCCTTTTAATTCACGAAACACAAGACAACGAAATGAGCAAGAACAAAAATAAAATTGCTTCATGAATGCGGTTTCCTTTTCTGTGTTAATGCACTTCCTGTTGAAACAGGAAGTTGAAACGAGAGATACTGAAGGGCACATCACAGCTGTGACCCGTGAGTATCAGGAAGGGACATCTCTATTCTAGCGTGCCATTAAAACTACACATACAGCAGTTACATATGAACAAAACTAAACTGAAACGGTCCATGAGTTTTGATCCAAAACATTTTGCTCAGGATGGCTCGAACAGCTTAATTCAGAATTTAAAAGACGAGTTTAAAAGGCGATTCCCTTCTGAATGACGCTCAACCCTGTTGTTAAGAGTACAGGACGCTTACACAGGGTATACTGGAGGAGGCTATGACCATACCGGTGGAGGAGTGAACATCGGTGTTGAGAGGAGATGGAGTAACAATAACAGCGCTGGCAGGACCTGAGGATGAGTTACGATGAAGACATACATCAGGACTGACAGCATCAAAACATTTGAGCTTTGACGGAACCCTACATGGAGACGAGTCACAAACCTGTCAGAATAAGCTGAGACGGCAGTGGATTAGCTGGGACGATCGGCCTCTGCTGTCTGCTCTTTTTGTTAGAGACAGGGGGAGGAACGGGTTTGGGGAGGGCGAAATTCAGCAACTGCGAGCCCGACACCACGGGCTGAGGAGGAGAAACTGCCCCGGGCAGACTGAAGTCCGTGGGTGTGACAGTGGACGGGGCGCTGTGTGCTTTTATGGACGGAGGTGGAATGCTTGGGACGGGCTGGGAGGCTGTAAGAGGGAGAGGCGGGGATGAAGGTGGCACTTGCTCCGTGAACAGAGGCATGTAACTCTGTTGGTAGGAGGGGCCAATGGTGTTATCACTGTCCTGATTGGCTGAAAGATGGCTGGACAGTGGGCTGAGGCGGTAATCTGATGACATTGAAGGGAGCTCCGTGGAGAGGGATGACAGTAGGGACGTCTAGCACAGAGACAGATGTGGATTATTAATGACATCATAATGTGCGTTTCTAAATCAACACAAACTTGATTAATCGATTTATTCGATTCTATATATCTGTTAAACAGGCCATATGGTTAACACAAAATACAAATCATTTTACCAGAGTTTTGTGGTTATTAGGCAATGACTGTAGAGGAAGTGCACAAGAAACAGAGAGTCGTAGCTCTACAGTGAGGTGTGTTACCTGTGTTTGAGAGGGGGTGACTGATGGGGCAATGGGGGAAGTGGAGGTAAAGACTGGTGTACGCAGCGTGTGAAACAAATCTGGTTCAACAAAAAAGGTTGGAGTGAGACTAGGTGGATCAGTGTGTTCATACATTCACACATTCATATAGTGTGTAAAATATATAATTTTTAAAAACAAATGTAAATTGATTTTATAAACTTTAATTATCACGTTATTGTGTCGATCTAAACTGTAAGCAAGCAGTATTTTTCAATATCGTGCATCTCTAATGTTTGGTCACGCTCACTGGGCCGGTTCCATTAAGCAGCGCTCATACCTTGCAGCGGTTCAAACGTGTCCATGAAGTCCAGATTAGGCTGCAGGGGAATGAGACCTGGTTGGATCATATCCGCGTTTCCTGCGTGTGCTGAGAAGACCGGAACGCTTTCAGTCAGTTGCTCAAACTCTAGAACAAACCACTTAACAAAACGCACTTCTCACCTATTTCTCTGGGATTGGGCCAGGCCACAGGCTGATGAGAGGACAGTGTGGAGAACAGCGTGTCCGAGAACTCTGACATGAGCACATCCATGTCAAAGAGCGAATCCATCTCCATGGGAATGGGGGACTCGCGACTCAGACGGGAGCTGCTGCGGCGGCCGCTGAGGTCCTCATCCTGGCAGAAGGGGAAACGGCAGGTGTCTGGACACACTTCCCCAAAGAGTGACAACTGTTCCTCCGCCCCCTTTGGGAGGTCAAAATGCAACAAGCAGGCCAGGTTAAAAGATCATGCAGCGTAAAATGCTAGCTGTGCTTTAAACGTATATTAGCATATATGCTAACAGCTAAACATTTGGTCACGACATTTTAAATCACATAATAAAATCTTTTAATCTGACAAACATAATAATAATAATTGGTCTGTTTCTAACAATTTAACAAAGAAAATCTAATGTTAACATTAGTTTTTGGTTAATGCATACTGTACATTTGAGTGTACACATGCGTGAAGGCAAAACTCATGGATTATTCTTTCTGGCAAATGTAAAAATGTCTGTAAAACTACAGTAGTAATAGCATATTAGTGGTGTAATGATCGTAGAATGATATATCAAAATACAAAAATACAATATGTATCAAACAGCTATGGCAATTTAATATCGCAATAATAATTGTTAAAACATGACCTGCATCAACATTTAATGTTGTTTGTTCTCCCTAAAAGTTTAGCTTTCTGAAATACGGAAGGTTAACAACAAGGTACAACAAGAAATGTTTTTAAAAATGGTTAATGTTTTGTAAATAACTGTTATTCATTTTTCAGTTTTGTCTCTTGAACGCAAAATTCAAGTTATTTTCTTTCTCAATAACTGATTTATGTTCATTTCTAACAAAACAATATTGCAATATTATATATTATGAGTGTATCATTACACCGCTATTAAATACCGTTTTTAAGTCAATTAGTCAATGGTGAACTATTTATAGTAAGAATAATTAAATGACATTACAATTATGTGCAATTAATAATTCTAGATGATCTGGATAGTTAGTGAACCCAACACTTGCCAAGAGCATGCATGCAAAAACATGAAAACAAAACAACAAACATGCCACTGGTTTCTAACTAAACCTGTTTGAGTTTACAACAAAACGCTTGAATTACCGTGAGGAGGCTGGAAAGATCTTCATCCTTGTGCTTCTGTAACTATACAATCACAAAATAAGTGCTGAAATAAACTGAATCGATATATTACCACCCTGATTTCACAGACTGTTAAACTCAAACCGGACCCTTTTCTTGAAGTATGTTCTCCATTTATGATACTCTCTGATGACGATTTCTATTCTTCTTTTCCAATACTTCCCTTCTGTTGCTATTGCCTGAATACAAAACATAAGCAAATTAGTAGCTTGACAAAGACATCATACACATCCAATATTGTCAACTTTTCAGTGACATGACAAACAGACTCACCTCTGTGGGTCGATGTACTCCAGAGTCCATATTTCCATCCAAAGGTGTGACAAAGTGGCAAACAGGATTCTGTCTCTTTTCTACATCTTCCAGAAACAGAAGCAAAGCAGACATAAATAAAAAATCTCTACATTTGAACATTTCTCAGGGATATTGATGTCATCTTATTGGTCTTACATTGCATGTACCAGGCTCTCCAGATGGCATTGTTCAAGCGAATCTTGTCCCTCCACAGCAGCTTCAGCCCTTTGAAGTTCTTCCATTTTGGTGACACTAACCTCCCACTTTAAGACGGGGACACAAATATACAGAAATCACACATCTGAATATATGACTTCAGCTTGACTTTACCGTATGTTATGAGACATATAGACACTTTCTTGACTTCAGTTTTGTGCAAGTGTACATCTGGGCAGCACAACACACAAAGTCCTAGAAGTGCTATAGATGTTTTGGTGTATTACTTTCTGCTCCTTCGGTATTCATTTAAAGACTCAGCATTAGTCAATTTAGGATGTTGTTGTGCCAAATATCTGCCTTTAAACATCACACAAACATTAATATCATGAATAAATGATTAAAGGAAGTAGTCCTTGAAAGCTGGAATGAACTTGAGGTTATCACTTATGAACGACAAGGGATGGCGTCTATTGCAGACATAGTCAGATAACACTTAAGAGAAGGATTTGCAAAAAATCACTGGTCATCTCTCTCTACTTTTACTTCAGCTCACGTCTAAGAAAAGAGATATCTGCCATGGTGCACTGACTCAAGCATGCTTCAGATAGCCAACTACATGCGTGTCCAAAGCATCTTATTTTAGCAACAGAGGCTAAACAAGCATACATAAGAGAAATCTCATGTCCTAACTTAGCTAACACGACAACTATCAATGCAATACAACTTACTTTATATTTTCACAGAGAGAGATGACTTTTTTTTAGCAATCTCTGACCAAACTTGCTCATTTGTCATGGCTACAAGCTTTCAAATACAAGTTATTATAATACGAACAAATAATAGTAGCATGCAATGTTCATCCCCATCACAAATGTTCAAAACATAATGTCTGCAACATTGCATAGTATGCACTCAACTGAATGGGGAAGTAAAAACGAAAAGTGTTCCTGTAACTTAATCTGGAAGGCATGACACAAGCAAAGTCATGGGTTTAACTTTCAGGGAATGCACATATTTATCAAACATACAGCTTAATTATATTGTAATTCACTCTGGATAAAACAGTAAATAAAATAAAACGACAAAAAACAAGCCAAGTGTCCCCTTATAAAAATAACTATGATTTTACTACAGTAACCATAGATTAATTATAGTATTTGAAGTAAAACATTGTTGTCTCACCACGATCACCATGATATTTGATGATAACCAATCTGCCAAAAACACATGGTTACTGCACTTTTATAATAGTAATACCATGAATTATTATTATAAGACACTTGTACAATCCATAAGTCCTAATGCCAAGAATATAATGCTCACAATGATTTCTATGAAAGTCTGCTGTGAAATATTGCTGGGTGATATATCGAGTTTTAAGATCCAACGGGATGCGGGATTAGACAATATCCGACTTAAAGCGGCTCTGTGGAGAACGATGGTGTCTGACGTGTGCAGTGCCCATGCACATTCTTGAATATCTATTTTATTTAATCTAGATTATTTTTATTTGTTTATTATTATCTTTTTTTTTAAAAACAATTTACATGTTTAAGTGGTGTGCAGCTGTATGGTTTTAAATAGGGAAGAAAACACTGTCATTGAATTTATTTTAATATTTTAATAAAGGTGATTGTGACATCTCACATGAGGCTTTGACTTGCAAGTAAACATTAATTCCACTTTGTAGAAAATGTCTATATATATCGGATATCGCCTTTCATCCCGAAAATATAGAGATATACATTTTGGTCAATATCGCTCAGGCCTAGTATCGCTCAACCAAACAGATCTCATCCCCTATTGACTCTTATAGTATTTATTTTCTCGACTATGGCAGTAAATGGGTGGTGAGATCTGTTTAGTTACTGACATTCTTCCAAATATCTTCCTTTGTGTTCAGCAGAACATAGAAATGTATACAGGTTTGAAATGACAAGATGGTGAGTAACTTAAACGATGACAGAATTTTTGGGTGAACTGTCCCTTTAAAGTTGTATCATCTGCACACTTCTCAAATAATAAACAAATGTTATTTTCATTTAGAAGCTAAACATAATAATACACGTCGTGACTGTAAATGTTGCAAATATTAATATTAAATACGTTTATTACAATAACTGTAACTTATTTGGTTACTTATTGTGGTCGACTGTAATCGTTTGATGCCACAGATAAGGGCAAGGGTGGGATTGCTACAGCAGCACCCTAAAAACAACAACCGACAAACTATTACTGTGTTCATTAAACACATCAAAGACTACAATAGTGCTAAATAAATAATATACCCACAAACTTGTTTTCGCCTGATGTAAAGGGAGTTTTGCTAGATCCATTTGGGCTAGCTAGCAACGTGCTAAACACTTAACACTACCCTTTTTTTTTTAACGCTAAAGCTATATTTAACAAAATATTCATACAAAAAAATCAACTTATCTCATCTACTTGTGTGCAACTAAACCAACCTGTACGCGAGGGTCATGCACTCGAAGAGCTTCGTCAGAGAAGCGTCGATGGACAGATGCGACGTGCTCGTCTTTCCGAAGTGATACGTCTGGCACGTTTGTTTATTAACGGTATCAAAGTCGTAACCTTTCTTCGGCGGGTGATCGGTATGAGGAGAAGACACCATAAAATGACCGCTGTGGATGATCTGAGACTCGCGGCAGTCCGGATTCTTTAGCGCGAGACTCGGCTCGTCGGGGTCCGAATCGTCGTCCTGTTTGCCGATCATCGTGGCCCGGCGGTACGGCCGCATTTCTCGAACAGCCATAGCAAAAGCCAACGCTGCTGTAACTGTACGATGAAACGTGTGCTTCGTCCGTAGCTTTAGGGTGAAGTTAGACGACTTTAGTCATTGTTTCGGTTTGCCCCCAGCATTAGCATCGATGCTATCGCTGGAAAGTTGTTTGGGGACTCACTCCAGACTCTGGCAGTGACCCGGATCCGGGCGCGATTGGTCGACTCGTGCTCACACCCACCGGGTGAAACACTATGCGGGGAAACAACTGTGCAAGTCAGTCAAAATATGTTTTGCTCTAGATACCGGTTTCTCGATATCATAAGCTCAATGTGGCTCGCAAATGTTTTAACGAGTCCAGCCTACTTAAAACGCACCCAATGAGCTTCTCTAGAAAAATAGTTTATTGTTTGCACTGATACATTTAAAATTGTACCATGAGGAACACAACACAACACAAACACTCAGAAATCTGGATAAAACAATCCCTATAACATCAGTCATACAACAAACTCAATAGACAGTCAAGAGATGAACAGAAAGTGCTTGGAAAAATTCAGTGTTAAATGAAAAGCAAATAGTGTAAACTATAAAACAAAAAGATAGTGTACGAAGACGGAACAAAAACAAAGTTTGTCCTTCGAACAGGGCAAACAACATTCCATCTGATTCTGAGAGGGAAACATCACAGTGCTTTCCAGTCTATGGGCTCCTTCCCTGACTTTGTCAACAGTTCATTGGTTTTTGAGAAGTGATTGCATCCGAAGAAGCCGCGGTGAGCGGACAGTGGCGAAGGGTGGACTGCTTGCAGAACGTGGTGTCGCTTCTACAGACCAACAAGGAGAAAACGTTTAACATTCTTCACATATTTGGGCTTGAGAAATCCCATTCGGTTCAGAATGTAGCACGTGCCGAACTTACCTTATTGATGACAGCCCCCTTCTTCTGAGCATATGCGCCCCATAGAATGAAAACAAGACCCTGCGAGTTAGTATTGAGCCACTGTACAACAGCGTCTGTGAAAGTTTCCCACCCCTTGTCTTTGTGAGAGTTAGCCTGGTGTGCACGCACGGTTAGCACAGCGTTCAGCAACAGGACACCTGCAAAAGACATGCGTAAGAGTGGGTACATTATTTTATTCATACATGTATGTAGTAAAATATCATTAGCAGTAGTGTAAATTATAGACATGGGGAAGTTAACCTTGCTTTGCCCATCCTGTAAGATTTCCATGGCCAGGGTGCTCAAAGCCTTCTATGTCTGATGCCAGTTCTTTGAACATGTTTATTAAGCTGCGAATAAGCAAGTGTCATAAAAGCATGACATGAGCATGATTTTGTAATATACAATCTTCAATCCCGTACAAAAGAGGCTTGGAAACAAATGTATAGTATAATGCAATGTAAGTCGCTTTGGATAAAAGCATCTGCCACATGCATAAATGTAAAGTAATACCTCGGTGGAGGTGGCACAGGTTTCTGAACACTGAAACACAGGCCGTGAGCCTGGTTAGGTCCATGATAAGGATCCTGGCCCAATATCACAACCTTTATCTGGCATCACAAAAGAAAAGATTAAAGCAAAATCACTCGCTGCTCATGACTGGACAACTTTAGTAGCATCAATACTAATGCTCAAAAAATGAACAAAAAAACAAACTTTATTAGACTTAGGCTCATTGCAACCGTTTCATTTCCCATTCTTCTGTATTTTTATTAAACTTTAAAATGTCATATTTTGAGCTTTGTATGTGAACACAACATTCTTACACAAAACTCACATCTTTTATATCACACATTTGTGTCCATGTAAAAACTTGATGTGGAGGTGGATAGATGGTGTGCTTTTTTCTTTCCTCAGCAACAAAAGACATTAACTGTAAAAAAAAAAAAAAAAAAAAACATTGTTTAGTTACTGTACTTACATGCCTTTATAAACGTTTACACACGTAAAATGAACAAGTATAGCAAATATTTTTCAAACTTAAATTTTTTAAAATATACCATTGATATACCCAGATACCTTTTCAAGACAATTCTGGGCGAAGTAAAAGTGTCTTACTGATTTAAAATAGTCCTTTCCAAACTCTTTGATCAGTGCTGTACTCCAGCTCTCCCCGATCCCGTCTGGAACAGGCTGATGTGACTTCAGTCGCATCACAGCCGCTGCCTTTTTTGTGGCGATCCGCTCCAGTTGCTCTGGACTCAGTGATGGTGAGGATGTGACATCGCTGCTTTGCTTCTGCTTTTTCGCCTGAGATGATATTTTAGTATATCTGGTTGAATTATATGTTCGTTTGACAAAACGGCCTGCCATTGATATATGTAAAAGTCTAATAAATAAGGTGTTTGAGAACATCATGTCCGTGTATTTGTAATCGATGAACACGTGTGAGTTTTCTCATCAACGTCATAGCGAAGAAACAAAAAACTGAAATATAGTCTGTGCAGTATATAACTGCGCACAAACTTCAATATTGATTTTCAATAACGAAAATTTTGGTGCGAATGAACTGACAGATGCTCTACAAAGTTTAACTCCGCAGCAGAATTTTTAAGTAGCTTGACCTCTTTTATTTGACCAAGTGACGTAAAACTACTTCCGGAAGTGACAACTACATTTAGCGGGAAATAGAAAGATAGGTTTGTTTTATTTAAGAATAATGAAACATGCCCTTTTTACAGATACAAGTATAAAACATTAATGACATTAAATAAAGATGTTACAATAAATATTTGACCTCTCGTTGCACTTCGTATACCGTCCAATGATGTCAAAGTACTTTGGTGTCATAAGGCGATCAGTCTGCAAATATGCCGCAGAAGCTGTGCACCTCTGATCTTTTTGCTCGCGAATATATACACAACTGACAACAAATAAACATGATCTAAACTATAATCGCCTTAATTCATAAGTCATGCGACTGTCCACGCGCGATGCTGAAAAGTATTTTACTCACATCATCTTTTGCATCCTCGTGGAATGTATTTAACTCGCCCAGATTCCTTTTCTTGGATGTTGGCGAGAAAAATGACGTGATGCTTTCTGTCCGATCATTTCTACAAATAAAATGAACCTAAAAAAACAACACAAATCCCTGGTCAACAGTACCAGCGCGTGTTAAATGTCTGAACGACTCCCGCCAGATGCCCGTGACGTCACGTGGAAAGTTGTGTACTGTTGTGCACAAGGGGTAGTAGCAATTGAAAATGCGTTTGTACTTTTATAATATTATAATTTAACGTTTAACTATCCTATGCTTTGTGTATAACTAGCATGCATTTGAAGTCTTAATATTTGTTTCTATCTTTAAATAAATGCTTTTTCGAAAAGAGGCGGGGCCATAGGCACCTCCCAGTCAACCTCCTCCTGGTAAGAGTGCGCGTATTCTTGTGACAGACTCACAAATTCAGAACAATATATATTACCAACAACAACAACAATAATAATAATAATAATAATAATAATAATACAAAATCGTTTATTTGTTAGAAACTGCGGATGTATGCATCCATCAGCAACTGCCACAGCTGTGTTGCTATTCATTACAACAGCTCGTTTATTTGTATAAAGTAATTTCTAGGACACAATTGTGGACCTTTTTTCAATAATACAACATGGAAATGTTTATAATGTTTGTAACAGTAATTTATTTCTAGTCCATCCAACCCGAACAATCTAAAAAAAAATTCCGTCCTAATGAATATGCCACTAACAGGAACATAAGCCATGCTTGCTTTAAAAACTAAAAGACATGAAACGCTCCACAATAAAAACATTTTTGCACAGTTACAGCGCCATCTTTTGGTCAACTGTAAAACACAAGCTCTCCAAATCCTTTGTATCGGTGTGTGTTTAATAGGATTTTTAATATCTCTCAATAACGCTT
Organism: Oreonectes daqikongensis; assembly: GCA_026939265.1. NCBI lineage: Eukaryota > Metazoa > Chordata > Actinopteri > Cypriniformes > Nemacheilidae > Oreonectes > Oreonectes daqikongensis. Next base: position 357,295 of record JAOTQM010000051.1, read on the forward strand.
CACATGACCCCCTATCCCACCCTAAAGGCTCTGTAAAACTGCCAGCCTGCTTGAAATTGAAAATGTACTCAGAAACTGTGACACAAATAGCATTTTATTCAGTTACTCTGCAATATAAAACAGGAAACGTCATAGCAAAAATGCTGTAACCCTTCTTGTTCCATAGCAAAAGATTAGCAAATTACATTAACAAATGCAACTGTTTTTATTTGTTTGTACTTTTTTATTCAAAGAAGTGTGGATAAAAAGCATAGATTAAAAATTTATTATTTAATAATAAAAAAATTTATCTCACATAAGATTTTTTATTTAAAGTTTATATAAAGTTATTTGTAAGAAACAATTACACAATTAAAAATGTGAAATCATCCAATTAAAACATTTGAACAAATTCTTTTTTATAATTAAAGCATTAAAATGCATCTGAAAATGAGTTTCATATTACTAGGCTACTTTAAACAAATGTATGCATTAGACAACATGTATTCGTAAGACGTGTATTATAATTGTCCAAAAAGCCAGGGGAGAATACACTTTGATCAGATTTTCCCTCATTATCAGATCTTTTAGATTCGTCTGTAGTCCGATTTGCCTGACATGTTTCATCTCTTTGTAGTTGAGATTTCCCTCTACCTGTCGCTCATGACACCTGAACGATCCCGGAATCCGCCACGCGTGAAATGTGTGTATTCCAGCTGAATGTCGCAGGTTTAATCATGTAAATGACCATGTTAGATTTTTCAACAGTTGTCTTTCACATGTTGACCTGAAAGTGATGGAACCTCATATCGACAAAATCTCAAAACCGCACAGATTACTAAAATAATCTTGGGTTTAGATTACCGTTCAGTCGCTCTTAATCCCTACAAGGAATATCATTCTTAGATAATATTGTCACTGGATATTAGAAACATGTAAGCAGGGCATATGATCACATTTACTCGGAAAATCGCTTGTTTATTTACTTATTTGTATTCGTTTAATTTTTCAATTGTAAAATGGTGACAGATAAAGGTGCTAAAAATATCAAATTCTTTCTTTCTTTCTTTCATTCTTTTTTCCTTTACATTTTGTATAGAACACATTTCAGCACCAGAAAGGTTCTGTGATTGTTCAACTCTTTTAGAAAATTATAAGACAATCTGAGCTTCATTTAAATTTATTTTTAATCACTTGTATTATAATTGATGTAACTATATTTACAATAGCCTACAATTAATGGCATTAATTTCATTTGTTTTGTTTAAAACATGTTACTGCACACTCGTGATTTTCTCTGGCAGACACATTTGAACAGTGACAGACAGCAGGCAGGTGAAGTGTGTTTGGTTATTTGCTTGATAAAGAATGTGTAGGACTGCAGCACACCCATCAGACAGCACCTGAATCTCTGCTTTCCTGTCCACGATGGGAGATGGCTATGAAGCTGTCAGACGGGCTCGTGCAGGACACCGGGGGTGGGGGATCAAAGTGGAAAGCTTTTTACTTCACTCTTGAATGGTCAGAGATGTAGACTGTCACTGTGCCAACGATAACACCTTGAAGGACGATACAGACGCGAGTGGGTGTGAAAAGGAGCGAGTATAAAGTGGGTGGGTTCAGCTGCACTCTGGAACATTTCATCTTTGGACGTGGAGAGAACCGGAACCTCGTAACACTAAACTTCGGTTACTGCGTAATTTAAAGACTATGGCGTTATTTTTTGACCAGTCGTTCGATTTAGTTAAGAAAATAAGCATGGAGACTGAAAGTGACTTTATTTTTAACAAGAACACGGTCCATTATTCAGGTAAGGTTTTAAATACTGTGAATTCACATATTTGTTGAATAATAATTATAAGCGAATATATTTTGATATTATTATTTCATCAAACATCGAATTGTTTAAATAGATACATTTGACTGAATTATATAGGCCTAAATAATACCATTTGTGGTTTTACCATATAAATCTTTCTTGAATTAAACCATGATTATTTAAATCTCATCATATAGGGGCTGCCACATTTTACAGCCTGCTGCGGAAGAGCGCATCCTCTCTGGTCACTTGGTTTTCAAAGTAACTAATGTGTTTGTTAAAAGTTGAACTTCGCTTATTTTAAGATGTAACAGCCGAACAGACGCTGTCCTCGCCTGAAGTGGAAAGAAATAACAATCCAGACGGCCAGAGGAAAAGAAAAAGGACCATTTTCAGCCGCGCGCAATTGTCAGAACTGGAGCGCGCGTTCGTGGTGACCCCATACCCAGACATCACATTGCGCGAGAGCCTGGCCGCGCTCACGTTACTGCCCGAAAGCAAGATTCAGGTAATACTCACTAAACTAAATGCAAGTGGTGTTGACTTGGCATTACGTTTTATTTTATTCATGTTTTTCTTTTCTTTTTAGGTGTGGTTTCAAAACAGACGAGCTCGCAGTATGAAAAGTAAAAAGCTGTCCAGACCAGTAAGAAGCCCAGCAAGAGCAGTCACCTCCAACTCTTTACCTGTAACTTCCATTCCACCGATCAACCCTGGTTTTACTCCAGAACAGAGAGACAGACCTGACAGATATCAGCACAGCTTCAGACAAGCTCTTAGTCCCTGGTCTCAAAATCTTCCTCATCCAACACCTCCACCTCCGCCCATCTCTCCAGACCTCCCCGGAGTCCTGCCCTGGGGAAACAGACATCCTCATACATCTGCAACTTTCTTATCCGACAGACCAGCTCAGCATTCATTCCAAAACCAGTCAGACTGTCTCTGGCAGATGAACTGCTTCACATCTCCTGAAGGGTTTTCCGGGCATCAGTTAAAGTCATACTGTGATTCCAGTCAATCCATTTACAGTTCTGTGTCTGAGGAGCAAGCGATTCCTGCATATTTGTCCTGTATGGAGGGCGCTGTACATCGACAGAGTCAAGCTCTCATTCACTATCCTCAGACATCACTGGGAGATATCTCCGAACTCATCTATAGTGCAGCTGTAGTCACCAACCTGGAAGACTGCTAACAAGTGTTGTTTTAATACTTCATGCAGTATTATAAATTATAAATGTATTTTCTAAAATGTCTTTGTGGTAGTATGACAACTATTAGTAGCATAACATTCTAATGACAACAAAATAATGGTGCTTTGTTATTTATCTTTAATAATACAAACTAAAAATAAAATCTAGTGCATGTGTAAATAATATTTTTTTTATGACCTGTTTGAGTATAATCTTTGCGTTATCTTATTTTAAACTGTTTAACAAGTAAAAACTAGATATTTGTTGTTTATTTATTTACCTTTTACAAAATAAAAGCGTCTTTTCATGAACATTTTAAGTAGGCTGTGTGTAGTTATTCTTACCTTTGCACATCTTTCAATATTATGTATTATTAAATAATAAAACATTATGTATAGACTGACTATAACAACATCAAAATAAATACAGGTTTCCGTGAAAACCCAAACGCACCTAAAAGGTTCATCCTAAAAACAAAGGAGCAAAGAACAAAGCGAAAAATAGCCGTAAACAATAATAAAAGATAAATGAAACCCCTCAGGTCTCATGTTTTATCAGCTTATGTGGCTTAGATTACATTTGGATTGAAAGATCTGAACAGTGTATTACTATCAAAGTAATTATGGAGCAAACAGAGCGGAGACCACGGTCTCCTATAACCTACCGGACACTGATCTCCATGTATCATAATCATCTCCACCGCAAAATAATCTTCAAATAAAATATAATACATCCCATAATCCCGGTGTTCAAATCTACAGTCTTACTGAGACATGTTTTGGGTGTGAGCTTGTATCGTGTGTGTTCCAGATGCAACTACATCCTTTAATCCAGAGGAAGATATTGAAGGGATATGTGCAAAACAGAAAATATAATAATCATAATCGTAGACAGGTTGAATGTTACACAATGATCCGGAGGGACTCCTTTGCGTTGTTTCTCTCTTCATGTGGTGTTATTTGCTGTATACAATTATTTGATTGTTTACTTCTGCGGAACACAAAAGACAATATCATAAAGAATGTTGGTAACCAAACACCCTGAACCCTATTGACTTCCATTGTATGAACACAAAACCACTGAGACATTTCTCAAAATATCTTCTGTTGTGTTTCACTGAAGAATGACAGATTTTTTTTGGGGGGGTGCACTGCTCCTTTAAAACGTGTTTCGCTATATGTTAAAGTGCCACTACAGCACAAGATGGCACTGCAGTCACACGTTCAACCGCAATGCTTTAACATGCGCACTGGACGCTATGCTACAGAAAAATGGCAGCCTGTGTCCTAAGACAGGGACTGTTTTGTAGGCTTAGTAAATACAGTAAAAAGCACACGTTAAATGTGTATTTCAGCAGACAAGTAAACAGAAGTCGATGGCAGTGCTCAAGATGTGCTGTTATCAATGCTATACAGCAGAAGCGCTTCATGTCCTCCCGGTGAGTTCGTGTTGTTATGATTTTGGCTTTAATAGCCCACCAACAAAAACATCTGTTTAGAACAGTAACGCTTTTTGCACCGAAATATAACATGTGTGTCTTAACGCACGTTTTGCGGTTGTTGTTGTTGCGAATCAGTGTTTATAAATGAATATTGTAGGTCGAGATCATACATTGACCGAAATCTCCGTCCTTGAACATTGACAGCGCTGCGCTACATGTGCGCATGCGCGGCGCATTTCTACTGTCGATGTCTTTCAGTTTGTATGTAGATAGAGAAACTCTTTATAATCTTTTAGTCGAAGAAAACAATATTTTTCTTTTGCTTTACTTTAATATTTATTTACAATAGTAAATTATAGAATACTGTAGTATGTTGTTCACTATAGTTCACAAGATTCAAAAATCCAGGAATTTTACTATAGTAAATATTATAATGCGTATAGTATTTTTAATGTGAGATATAAATGTTTTGGGGAGGTGCATTCATTTCAAGTTGAAATAGTTGGAAAAAACACATATGCCTATGAAGTAAAAAGGACACATTTTGATTTCATGTAGACATACTGTACTTTTGAAAAGTTTTTTAAACGTTTTGAAAAGAAAATGTGCAGTCATCTAAGTACCATAATACATCAAAATAATTTGTGATATAAGTTTTGACCAAATAATGTATTGTAATGAATATTTCTTTGCAGTATTCAATATCTGAAAACCATTTCAAGTTTCTGCAAATAAAAAGCAATGTTTTTTTTGAGGGGGAGAAATGTTTTAAATAGTTCATTGAATGAAACAAAAATTATAATTTGACATAAACACATACCTATAAATAGTAAATAGAGAAAAATGTCAAATAATTTAGGATTCCCCCCTGTGGCTATACAGTGTAATTCCTTGTTTCTCATGCATGCGTGTTACATGTCTATGTAAATGTTGCTTATAGGATGAAACCCGAGGGGAAGGTTCTGGAGACAGTAGGAGTATTTGAGACACAGAAACATCATGGCAGTTATGAGACAGGACAGGTAAAGAAGTCAATTACTACAAACACGTGTTTTATGCTGTTTCGTGTGCAGGGCTCAACTGCATCATAATAATCTGATATGTGAAGTAGTATTGGTTTATTCGTGTCTGTGTCAGTTGTTCTTGCACAGTGTGTTTGGCTACAGAGGTGTGGTTCTCTTCCCCTGGCACGCTCGACTCTATGACAGAGATGTCAACCCCGCTGCTACTGAAACGTGAGTCTAGATTTAGAAACTGGACTCTGTAAGAACTCTAGGATCGTAGACTTCTGCCGTTAGACCTTAGTTTGGCTTACAGTATAAAGAAAATTTCATCCAAAGAAAATTTTGCGCAACATGTGGATTTAGAAACCTTGGTTCATTTGCAGCAAATCTGAACCTCCAGGAGCTCACGGGTCAAAGGAGGTGAAAGGCAAAACCCACACGTACTATCAGGTCCTAATAGACACCAGAGACTGTCTGCATATAGTGAGTACACACATCCAACAGCTGGCATGTTTGGTATCTTTGTGTGCCATAGACGTCTATTGTTTTCCAACTTTTGAGTGAATGTATTTCTCTAACCAAGCAGATAAGTAAGCTAAACGTTCTTGTGCTCTTCTTTGGTAGTCTCAGAGATCACAAACAGAAGCCGTCACGTTTCTGGCCAACCACGATGACAGCAGGGCTCTCTACGCCATTCCAGGTAAATCCAGCTAAAATGGCCATTTCATATCTTGTGTAGAGATACATCAAACACGTTGTCTCTCGTTGCAGGTCTGGATTATGTAAGCCATGAAGATATCTTACCGTATAACTCCACAGATCAGGTGCCCATTCAACATGAACTGTTTGAGAGATTCTTCATGTATAACCCATCCAAAGGTAGAAGTTCGGACCCTGGAATAAATGCTCTGTTTACTGCGGTACCAATAACATGTTGTGTAATGTGTTCGTAGTGCCTCAGTTTGTACCCGGAGACGCTCTCTGTGCATGGCAGGACAGAAACCACAGATGGCTGGAACTGTCTGACGTTCACCGTGAGACCACAGAAAACATTCGTGTCACGGTCATCCCATTTCACATGGGCGTGCGGGTGTGACTGCTTTTTGGTTGGCCATCAGATCACACTTTTCATGAGATACATTATTTGCACATTTTTATATTAACATTTAAGGTGTCATTAAAATTGTAATGTTACTGTAATCTACTATATATATAGCCATCTGTACAGTATTACTATATAAATATAGGGTTAGGTATAAATATAGTCAAATTTTCTTGTATGTTCTAATATATTGAAATGGGTCAACTTTTCAAAATCTCAATCAAATAATGTCATAAATCTTTTCCTAATTCTTTTCTTTATTTTATCAGGAAACACAGAATTCCAATAATGTTTACTGGGTAAGTGACTTTACTCATATGCTATCTGAATCAACCTCAATCATTGCCATAAGTCATCATAAAAATACAAAATCAGGTGCAGGTGCAGGTTATTGACGTGCTGAACAAAACACAGGTGGGAGAGGGATTTTTATTGTTGTTTTGCTGGGTAATATCAGATGAGCGCTCACTATCATACTATCATGCATGAATCTTTGCACGCGTGATCATGCCTACGTATATTTTGTAGTGGCGGTACTGTATTCGTCTGGAGAATCTGGGGAATGAGGTGGTACAGCTGAGAGAAAGACACTGGAGGATTTTCAGTCTGTCCGGTACATTAGAGACGGTCAGAGGCAGAGGAGTCGTGGGACGGGTGAGTGACTTTTCATTATTTTATCTGTTTTTTGGCAAAGCCTTGGAAATTGTGAAACCATGGCACTTACCCCCAGCGTGCAGGAGTAGTTTATGACCACCAAGAGGTCATAAAAATGGTCTTTATGTCTAACAGGAGCCAGTGTTATCAAAAGAACAGCCTGCCTTCCAGTATAGCAGTCATGTGTCTCTGCAGTCCCCCGGCGGACACATGTGGTATGTTCAAACACACACAGTATAAAGCACAATAGCTTACATTCATCAAAACTACATTTCATGCCGTGTGTAATGTTGCCGTGTTTGAAAGTAAGCAGTCTGCCAAGTAAATCCGAAGGTGAATAAATAACAAAGTTATTAGCTTGGAAAAAAGGGAGTCGACTCTGAATCACACGAACGAGTCCGATTCTCTAACCACTAGAAATAGTCCCCGCCTGCCCGCGCGTAAACCAATCACATCAGACCAGACCATCTGACCGATCACAGCAGACTAGACCATCTGACCGATCACAGCAGACCAGACCATCTGACCGATCACAGCAGACCAGACCATCTGACCGATCACAGCAGACCAGACCATCTGACCGATCACAGCAGACCAGACCATCTGACCGATCACAGCAGACTAGACCATCTGACCGATCACAGCAGACTAGACCATCTGATCAATCACAGCAGACTAGACCATCTGATCAATCACATCAGACCAGACCATCTGACCGATCACAGCAGACTAGACCATCTGACCGATCACAGCAGACTAGACCATCTGACCGATCACAGCAGACTAGACCATCTGACCGATCACATCAGACTAGACCATCTGACCGATCACATCAGACTAGACCATCTGACCGATCACATCAGACTAGACCATCTGACCGATCACAGCAGACTAGACCATCTGACCGATCACAGCAGACTAGACCATCTGACCGATCACAGCAGACTAGACCATCTGACCGATCACATCAGACTAGACCATCTGACCGATCACATCAGACTAGACCATCTGACCGATCACATCAGACTAGACCATCTGATCGATCACAGCAGACCAGACCATCTGATCGATCACAGCAGACCAGACCATCTGACCGATCACATCAGACTAGACCATCTGATCGATCACAGCAGACCAGACCATCTGACCGATCACAGCAGACTAGACCATCTGACCTATCACATCAGACTAGACCATCTGATCGATCACAGCAGACCAGACCATCTGATCGATCACAGCAGACCAGACCATCTGACCGATCACAGCAGACTAGACCATCTGATCAATCACATCAGACTAGACCATCTGATCAATCACAGCAGACCAGACCATCTGACCGATCACAGCAGACTAGACCATCTGACCGATCACATCAGACTAGACCATCTGACCGATCACAGCAGACTAGACCATCTGACCGATCACATCAGACTAGACCATCTGACCGATCACAGCAGACTAGACCATCTGACCGATCACATCAGACTAGACCATCTGACCGATCACATCAGACTAGACCATCTGACCGATCACATCAGACTAGACCATCTGACCAATCACATCAGACTAGACCATCTGACCGATCACATCAGACTAGACCATGTGACCGATCACATCAGACTAGACCATCTGACCGATCACATCAGACTAGACCATCTGACCGATCACATCAGACTAGACCATCTGACCGATCACATCAGACTAGACCATCTTATGGACCATTTTATGTTTACATTGAGCATCAGATGGATCTCTTATGGTGTCTCTGACCCGTGCAGGGGCTCCTATCGTCTTGAGAGACCCAACGGGACCTTCTTTGATGTGCGGATCCCTCCATTTTCTCTTGAGAGCAAGAAGGACGATACTCCTAACAACTTTCTGCCCGGACCCTTCACCTCACTGCTTTAAGATCTGACAGGTTTTGTTAAACCTGCTTCTCTACTACTATATCTCCCTTTATACTTATATTTTCAGATCATACTTGTTTTTATCTGATACTCCAATCACAAGTGTTTCAGAAAAAAGGTAGAATACCAAGTATTACTTATACTAAAATACAGTAGTCAACATTTGATGTGGATCAAAAAAGTAAATCAAAGTTATTGTTCTTGTATTGGGACAACTTTGATAATCTTTTTTGATCCACTTCAAATGTTGACTACTGTATATATATGTGTGTGTGTATAATTTATTATAAATATTTATTATATTTTTATTAAATATAATAATATATTAAAATATATATGGCTTGTTTAAGCTTCTTACTCTAAGCAGTAAATCAGGTTGTGGTGTAAATCTCTGCACCCACAAATTATAAACATGTATAGTTTACATAGTTTTCCTAAAACAGATCAGCATTAGCACGAAAGCCTGATTTCACAATCTTTTCAAATATGCTGTTGCTATACACGACAGGGGTCAGATCACAGAACTTTATCACAAAACCTAAACTTTGATGAAAAAATTATGAACAATGTTTTATTTCATGAGATTATCAATGTCCCTACTACATTTGAATATGCTATAAAGAATAACAAAATTATACCCATTTGCTGTTATTAAGATTGCCAGCTGTCTTTATCAGTTATTCAATGGTTTTAGCATTTTCTTTTATGATTTGATGCATGATTTGATTTTCCTTCACTTTTTGTTCAACCCCGTTATTCTATGACGTTGTAGTTTTGCAAAACAATGCGTTTTTAATGTTTCTGTAGTTTTGTCAACAGTCTTTAGTTTCTCTAGTTTTGTCAACACAAGGGCATAACTGCCACAGAATAACTCATACAGTACACATGCTTCTCCCCTATACTGTTAACATTTAATATTCAGTTGTTTGTTTTCAGCTCTCTTTTGCCATGTGAATGTTCAGTTTTGCTAAAGCCTTCAAAATATACAAAATCTCTCAGTAAATGAACAAGTACTGTAAATCCCTGTGTGTGTGTGTGTGTGTGTGTGTGTGTGTGCGTGCGTGCGTGCGTGCATGCGTGCGTGCGTGTTAGGTGGTTGTTTTTTATTCAAGTTATATTTGCTGCTCTGAGCCTGTGAGATTTGAAGCAAACTCATTTAAAATGCTATTTAAATAAAAAAGGAAGTAAAAAAAAGATGCTGTCTTGTTATGATATATTTCTTTATTATAGCAATAACCTGATATACCCCACAGTCACTGAATTCTGAAATCTTGATTTTCACACAATATTCAACCACTTGTCAGACTTCTGTTTTTGTATTAATAATATTATATAGCCTAGTTAAGAACTGCTGTTTTATTCCTGAATATTAGCTCAATAGCACAAACTAAAGTTAGTGAGATTAATATTAGCCAGAATGTCAAAATCATCAAGACTGTCACTTACCGCCACCTACTGGCAGTTTTACATTTATAGTTAAAAGTTTCTTTTAAATTTGGTAGTATTTCTGTTCATAACCCTATTAAAAAATTTGTCGTTTAATAGTAGAAAACAATGCATTTTACACAAATATAAATGGATTTATAAATCAGTTTTATAGAAATGTTGATCTTTAATTAAAAAAAAAAGTGTATTTCCATAGTAGGAATTTTTTTGTTCCGTTGAACATTTTTGGCACATTTTACTATAGGCTACCATTGTTATTTTTCCTATTATGGTAGTCAATGGGACTCCAAAAACTGTTTGGTTACAAGCATTCTTTCAAATATCTTTCTCTGTGTTTAACCAAACAAAGACATTTATACAGATTTGCAACAACTTAAAGGTGAGTAAATAATAATACAATTTTAATTATACAGTGAACTATTTCTTTAAGCTGTTTAAATGTAAGAATTAAACTAGATTTCCATTAAGATGGACTACATGAAGTTTTATTGAACCCATTATGGTTTACTGTGTAAAACTTTGGAAGCACAGTTCTATGTTTGCTGGGGAAAAATTATTATATAACATATGAACATTTTTCCACCACGAAATCTTGACTTTTCAGACTTTTTTCAAGACGTGTATAGTGCATTTGTTTGATTTTCAATGTATCATAATACTGTTGATCGTATGAAATATTTGTCCTCAATACAGAAATAACATGATTCAACAGAACCTGTATAGACGTCCTGATGGAAAAACAGGTAATTTTTTTAAATTCGTTCAGTCGTTCATTGATAGAAAGTGAAGTTTAACGATGTATTTAGACATAAAAGTGCCATGTCATATTGAAAAAGAATGAAAAGTTGATTATTTCATAGGTAATTTAATATGTGGACAATTTCATGAAATTACCATGAAAGAAATAAAGTTTTTACCAAAGTTTTTTGACTATAGCATACTGATAGATGTCAACATTTGGGGGTGTGAGGTCTCTTAATGTTTATAGTGCATGATTTTTAAGTGCCATTTCACATCGGTACGGTACATATTCCTCATAAAGTAACTATTTTATGTTCTATATAAAAAGCACCCCATCTCCATTTGTTGATTATTTTTGCTTCTGGTTTGTGCATTTTAATTCACAGAAATCCTGTGTCGTCTCTCAAAATTTTTGTCACGTCCATAACACACGTTTAATTCGCTTTTTTTAAATAGAAAACGTGTGCATGATATTTTTTATGTTTAGACTCTAAACACATCAGACTTATATTCTCATGCAATTTTCAGGTGATGTGCCTTTTATTGTGGTCTTTATGCCACTGACATGAACATATTTGCATTAGGCTACGTATTATAATATGTTATTCCAAAAAAGCGATTAAAATAGGCCTATATTAGCCTACAGACATTTTATTTAATTGATAAATGTTTTATGTAATGGAATCGTGTCCATCACCATTTTATATAAAATGCCCCAAATAAAAACGGAATTTTACAAACCTCTGCAAAGCAATATCATGTAAAAAGCAAAATATAAAATAAAGGGTCTGTTCTGAAACATGATAAGTTTGCTGTATGACTAAAGCGTGGATTGAAAGTGTCATCGAAGATCTATAGTTATTAAAACTTAATGTATGGTTAAATCAAAGTTAAATCATCAAGCATCAATTATTCATGTTGCAGGTTATATATTTATATTAAGTGATTAATCTGCTCGAGCCATGTCACCTGAAGACTGAACCCCTGCTGTCAGTTTGCACCTTATCATATCTTAAAATATTTCTTTGTTAAGGATTTCAGTTGAATAGAAACGATTAAAAAAGCATTCATTGATTTGTTGGATTTAACATTTTCTGGTGTACGAAAAAATGTTTCGTTGATAGGAGAAACGCTGCAAATGACGCTCAAATATTCAGATCTTCTGAAATGTATCCAGCAGTTACAGAAGTCCTGTACCAATACAAATATTTATTGTTAATAATCATTCAGCCGAATATTTAATAAAATGGACCAAAGCGTAAAGAGCTTTCCAAACTTTCGGAGTTGCGCGTATGAGTTTTCAGTGTCTATTGAATGTGTCTACAGGTCAAACACATCTCTTATTGGATACACTCTTAAAAATAAAGATGCCTAAAAGCCAACCAAAAATAATTTAAGAATGTGTAGATTCTATAGTTTACTACAAATAAAACCAAAATATTTTTTTTGTAAGTAAGAGAACCGTTTAGGAGCCTCTATGTTTTTAAGAGTGAAACGAATAAAGAATGCAAACACGAATTTACATTGCTAACAATAATAAATGACATATTTGAGTTTTTTTTTAATATATATATTTTGAAACAGTCGCTTGATTCTAAAATGGTTTTTAGGGTTAGGAGGACAGTAATGATATGTGTTTTATTGGTGGTCCCAAAATGCTGTTATTAAAGAATGAAATCGCATTAAAATGTTATCCGTTCTGCTTAGAAAAAGCAATGAATTAGAGAAGTGACGCAATGTTTACGCTACTGCGTGAACGAATGTAAGTGTGTATTATAGTGATTGAGAAAACGTTGCAGGGTTCGTATGGATTCCGCAACAGGTCACATAATAGGGTGAACAGCTGACTCCGGGCGTGCTGGCAGATGGTGGGTATAAGCCGGGTGGCGGTGTGTGCGAGGGTGGGGGTCTCACTTATTGTTTAGTTATTTGAGCCTCACGCACAGACAATGAGCCCATCCAGTAGCAAGAAAAGATGGAAAAGCCGCTTCTCAGCGAGCATGCGCCAGACGAGAGAGGAAATGCTCTGAAAAAAGTTGAGAAAAATCTCATTGTTTTGCCCGTCTGCCGCGTCTCTACCCGCAGATGTCAGATGAACTCATTTCAAATTCGCTTTCTTTGTAATAGATACGTTTACTGGAAAAGCAGTTGGGACGAAAAACATTTTTATCGAAGAACAAACAATGCATATGCAGTATAGTTTTAGTTTTTATGTATGCATCGTTTGGATTAAAACGAGTATAGCTTATTTATATGCATTTTCATGTAAAACAGTGTGCATTTTTGCATTTGCTATTTTGTTTTAACAGACAGTGATTTTACTTTTATCCACATACATACATGCATGCATGCAACATCATCTCACATTTATGTTATAAAAGAAGTTCATTGAAGACGTTCAAATAAACAGTGAGTTATCCCCAAAAGTCTAACATCAGACGTCAGTAAATCGACCTCAAGCCAGACTCTTTTCTTTAATGATCCAAATACGGATTTGCTCCTCCTCTTTCTCCAGCTTTGGCAGTGCAACCCATCTAAACCGCAGGTCCCAGTGGACTGACTGCATCATCACGTCCTCGTGCTTTTAAAGATCCCCCCTCATCCGCATCCTCACTATTTACCATCAGCGCAGCGCGCGCAGTCACGAGCCTCTTGTGGATTTACATCGCGTTTAGTTTCTGTTCCGAGTGGTTGAATTCACAGAATACATCTGCATAGAAAGACAGTCTTTGGGAATTTAATGTTGCTCTTGAACAGGTGAGCGCACGGGTACAACGATGCATGGTTCTGGAAACAGGACACATCTACGCCAAGAAAGCAGGTTTTCATACAACTTCTAAAAAGAAGTGCGGACGTCTGCTTTTGGAGAATCGGCTGTAGGCCTGTTTGAAAACGCATAGAAACTTGGTGGTCATCAGAAACTTGTAGTCCTTCTTCCGTTTTGCACAGGAGGTTACCTGGTCGTTGCGTTATTGTTGTAAATGTTTGGAAGTCACGATCACCCGGACACCGGATCGAAAGCGCAGAGTTTTGAAGAAATGGATCCTGTTCGTTCCTGGGTGCGAAATGTCGGCGTTATTGATGCAAACATTGCGGCACAGAGGTACCAAACTTCTTTTATTTAAAGTCTTCATGATCATGCGCATCACTGTATCTATTATAACCATCGTTTTTTAGCTTTTATTTGTAGCAAAACAACAGTAACCGCAAATGTACTTTTGTCTCACCACGATGTCGTATTTGTAGTAAAACTATGGCAAAACAAAATATGTGCCAAAAACATGGCTATTGCATCTTTACGATATTAAAACCACGGTTAATTCTCCTAAAGATGTTTTTTCTAACAACAACCGTATATAATAACTGAGATGTAATTGTTAGAAAAGAATAAAGGGTTAAAATAACTTTTGGTTCAAGCGCACGTCTCGCGCGCTTCATCACTATTTTCCAGTGTCCACGCGCGCTTTCATCTTTGGTTTTGAATTAAAAGCACACTTCTTTTTAAGTGTGGATAATAACTACAGGTCAGTGTTTTCCGTGGCTGTGGATGTAAATTGACACCGGAGATGAATGGCACGAGAGTTCAGACAGACACGAGGCTCAGCTCGCCTTCTGTCCCACAGTGACAGAGTCACGAGCCCACTGAAAGAGACGAAACAAAACACGACAATACAACAAAAAGCCGAGCTGTCACTCATTAATAATGCTATCTTCTTAAGCTCGCCACTTCAATGCCGATTGTTTTTAATGCTTTTCGTTCCCTTTCGTTTAATCCAGTTTGTTCGAAAGCTAAAATACACTTAAAAATAAATTCCTTCTTTGAACCGAAGGTTCTTTGTTTTGGAAAAAGGTTCTTCAGAATATAAAGAAAAAGAAAAAAGGAATGAAATTAGTTTTTTGCTTTTATTATGTTCAAAAAAAGCAAAAAAATTATATTTATCTTGTTTGTGTTATCATAGACTGTTTATATACATAATGTATCCTCTTATAATATAATAATAAAATAGTCTGTGTGGTTATAATATTAATACACAAATTTGGAGTTTTAAGACCTGGTTTTTTTTTTTTTTACTTCTGTAGATGATGAAAACTGCTCTGTTCGTTTTCAGATGTATATCTTTTAATATTAGACATTAACATTCAGTCAAACGGTTTCTGAGCTCAAATGAATTGTGTTAAAGGACAAAGCGAATTATATTTCAATAGCACTCGTTTTTTATTGCAAGCGTCATTAAACGCAATCGAAATGTTTATTTGTTGGCATCGGTTCAGATGATTCAACAAGTGAATATTGTGCTTTTTAAACCTTTGACTTTTTACACGATGACCTGATATTGCTTCAAGTACAAAACACGACACTTTTCTAAAGTTTTGACAGGGATTCGTTTATGTGAGTTAACCTTAAAACTAATTCAGAACTGACTTGAATTAATCAATTAAAACTGAAAAGATTAAATAAAACTTAAAGACGTAAATCTAGCATGTCGTCACCTTGTCTGTAAAATTAACAAGAATGTGTTAGGATTTTTGAATTTGTCATTTATGCTCAGATTCATAATGAAGCTGCATATAGTCCATAGAAAATATGGAAATAACAGAACATATTTCTTTTTTTTTACATTTTATTTGGTACTGAAACATTATTAATTATATGACAACAAAACTAAAAATGTCAAGTAAATATTTTGATAGGGAATATAAAGTCCAAAATCTTAACTCTAGTTTTGGACTTTACAAATATGTCCAATTACATTTTCACATGCCTAACAGCACAATTATTCAATAAATAATGAGTGTGGTTTGAATGAATTAAGTAAATAACAATTTTGTGACATCAGAAAGAGATTTCTAACTGGTCATGTCTGTGATATGCATTAAGAACAACACTACATTTATTCTGGGTTTAGTGGAGGGATAGGCTTTGTGATGTATAAATAAATGGACGTGTTGTTTGTACTCACAGCGGATTGGCTTTATCTCGTGCTCACTTTGAGAAGCAGCCTCCCTCCAACCTCAGAAAATCCAACTTCTTCCATTTTGTTCTGGCACTATATGATCGTAATGGACAGCC
This sequence comes from Oreonectes daqikongensis, assembly GCA_026939265.1. Classification (NCBI taxonomy): domain Eukaryota; kingdom Metazoa; phylum Chordata; class Actinopteri; order Cypriniformes; family Nemacheilidae; genus Oreonectes; species Oreonectes daqikongensis. Next base: position 373,649 of record JAOTQM010000051.1, read on the forward strand.
TGTGGAGGTGGAGAGGACGGCGTTTGTTGACTTTGTGGAGCAGGACAAGGTATATTCTGCAGCATTATTCACATCACATCTGATATACAGTATGAATGAAGGCCATAGAATCTCCATCACCTTCTTTTCTTCTGTTGTTTATTCTCTATAGCCTTTTAATGATCATTATTTCGCATTATAGATGTGTGTACAGACTTTCTTACAGTAAGTCGTGCTATTTGGCATTGCTTAATCTTTAATTATGTATAATAATCTGATTTTTTTCGTCTGTGTTTGTCATTGCTGTTGTTCTAAGGAACAGACAGGAGAAAAGACCAACAATGGCACACATTACAAACTTCAGCTCCTCTATAGTAACGGTATGTGCATCTCTGTTTAGATTTTTCTGTATGTTGGGATGCCTTGTATTATAAATCTAAAGTTCAAACGTGATTATTTTATTTACAGAAAATGTGTTATTCTTTGTTGATGTTTCCTTAAAAATAAATAAGTAACCTACAGCCATTAGACCATAACGATTGTTTTGTTGTGTTTATTGACAGGCGTTCGCACAGAACAAGACCTTTATGCACGTCTCATTGATTCGGTCACTAAACAGGTAAAGCTCATTCAGGGTCTCTACACTATATAAATTATGCCAACGACTAAACTTTGTTCTTTGTGTTTTAGCCCATAGCATATGAAGGCCAGAACAAGAATCCAGAAATGTGCCGTGTTCTGCTGACTCATGAAGTCATGTGCAGGTTGGTAAATAACAAACACATATAGCAATACACTTTACATTACTATCCTACTCGACTTAAATTGTTTCAGAAATGACACTGGTCGACAAACACCAGAATCAAAAAGAGATGCAACTGAATGCAATGCCACTCTTTTGTGCTTTTGCACACAACACACATGCTAAAAACACACCTGTCAAAGGACACGCTCTTCTATAGAGAGCAAGAAACTTTGTCACGCTAGAGACGAGATTATGGTATACACCGACCTGAGGCTAAACGTATAATGTACAGAACCAGTACAAGTTCATTTCAGAGAGAGTATAAAGCAGCTGGGCTGAGAGAGAGAGAGAGAGAGAGAGAGAGAGAGAGAGAGAGAGAGAGAGAGAGAGATCGGTACGGCGAGTGTCACAGGAGACAGAAAGGACGGGGGTGTGCGGTGACCTCAGGCGTGGGGAGGCATCAAGGAGGGCAGAGGGGGAGTCACAAGCGGCTCTGCCCCCATTGTGTAGCCAGCAGATGCCCGAGTAGGCGCTCACAGCTGGTTAATAACGGAGCTGATGGGGACGGGGGTGCGGAGGGCAGGCGACACAGCTGGGGAGTGACTCTGTCTGACAGGGGGATTGTGGGCTACGGGAGAAATAGAAAGCATATAGGCAGATGGCCAGGGGTGGGGGGCACTTTTGTTATACTGGTGTGTGTGTGTGTGTGGGGGGGGGGGGTGCACAGACAGAAGGGTCCTGTGATGGTGTGTGTGTGTGTGTGTGTGTAGGTAAGCAGTTTGATCCTTCACAATCAATAAGACAGATTGTTGGTCTCCATCTAAGTTGTCGTGATGTTACGCTGCCTGATACAACAAATTCTGTTTTCTGTTTTAATGCACAGTCGCTGTTGTGAGAAGAAAAGCTGCGGCAATCGCAACGAGACGCCGTCTGACCCCGTCATCATTGACAGGTAAGTCCAAAAAATGTGCATTTGAAAGGTTTTGGTTATGCAAAGCTGCACGTGCAAGCAGCGAGGCTAAAATGAAGGAGATCTGTATTTGGAGAACTGTACGGGTTCAAGAGAGACTCCAGAACATTTTGGAACGCAGTTCACTGGAAATAACAGATGTTGTTGCGTGGCTGGGTTTCATTCAACATGGTCTTATGGGAATTCATAACAATTTAACAAGGTGGCTGAATTTGAAAGGATTTGAATCGTACAAAAAATGTAATTCGAAAAAAGCAGTAAATAAGCCCCGCCCATAAGTCTAAGACCGTCCACAAACGTACCAATGAGATCGTACGAATTCACGCAAATGAACCACTTCGTACAACAGTACGCATTGCCGTGAGGTTGTTTTGGTTTTAGCAGAACTATAAAATTCAGCCTTGATAAAACTAGCGTACGCATTACATCACCCGATTATCTCTTCGGGCAAAAACAATTTATTCAGTTTTCATATTTATATACATTTAAAGGAATGGTTTGTTTAAGTCATATTGGGTTTTGAGATTGTTGATGTTATCTTCTTAAAAGCACAACTCAGTGCTAAATATTTGAGATTTGCGCTTTGTCACGATCAGATTCCTCTCTTACTGTATTTCAGTATGTGTGGCACAAATCTACAGATCTCGCTTGATATCTCGTTCTCCGTTCAAGCTAACAGTGTTTACAAAGCGTCTCTGTGGATCGTTAGAAAAAAGTAGAAAAAACGTACCATCATCTCTCAAATTTTCCCAGAATTCCTTAGAGCCGCAGCTGTTTTTATTCTTTACTCAGTGACTTTCCTCCCCTTCCTCTCTCTCTCTCTCTCTCTCTCTCTCTCTCTCTCTCCTTTTTTATCTCCTTAATTCTCCAAACAAGGCCGGGTTTACCCAAAGGTTCAATAAAACGAAGGCCTTAAACATCCATTTTTGGTATTGACAGACTGCGTTTCTGTGCACCAAGACTGCTGAAAAAATTGTCTTTACAAATTATATGTATATTGTATTTAATTGTGGAGTATTATATGTCAGAGTATTGTAATAGATTAGATTGCACGTTTCTAAAAACCAACAAATGAGGTTAACGTAAGTTGTTGAGAAGCTATAATAAATTGCACTTATTTCTTTATTTTTCTTCCTCTGCCACCTACAACCCTTCAGTCTAATATTGATATAATTAGTCAGGCCCACCGGGACGCCCCCCAACGCATGAGGGAATTGAAGTCCCAAAGCACCGACGGCCCCCTCTTTTTTAATCTGGGTCCATTTTGTTTGGACCTGCTGCTCGGTCTGTCTCTCTCTCCTCCCCCTTTCTGACCCCCTCACCCCCGCCCGGGCTAATCCTGTTATTAGTGAAAGGAGAGAGAATGGCTCTCAGCTGATCCTCAAGGAGGCTTTGGTCACATTATATGTTGCTCAGAATTTTGCCTGCCGCTGATCGGTTTGATATAGATGATGCTAAACTCTTATGACTTTAGGTTTCTTTAAAACAATGAATCTTCTGTCAGGACTTTAAAAAGATGCATTTGGTGCATGCAGAATATTTGATGTGTGCGGGTTGGAGGACTCAATGCACCAAAATACAATTTTGGCAATGTAGAAGCATTGATTCTGTACGAAATTATATATGAAAAGGTTTGTGATATTTTTTTACTTCGTCACGATGATCTTACTGGTAAACACTGGGTGAACACCAGCTGGAGGGTTTGCGAATCAGTACCGAGTTCAATAAATGCATGTGTGTTACCGGTGGGGGTTGAGAGGGTCCGAATGGGAAATCAATTGATTGTACTTTCCTGTGGGTTGTGAGCAAACAAAGCAGCCGATAATCAAAATAATCAATAGGATATAATTTAGTCAATAGTTGGGTTTTGTTAACCCCCTCACACACGCACACTTTAAGACATTACTAAATTGACTCACACAAGTGTTATGAATGGTCTTGGTTTAAATTCAAGAGGCGAGTACACTTTAAATCACAAAGTGCTTTTCATTTGTGCAGAATATTGTAGTAAAGGCAAAAAGTGCATGATGTGTTTATGTGAAGAGAGACAAAACCGTACTGATCATGGATGCTCTGAATGTAAAGTTTCCATGGCGACGAGGATGCCAGCATCTTTTACTTTAATGATTCATACGCCCTTCCTGCCCGTGTGTGTGCGCGCGCTTGAATGCCTAAATTTCACAAATGAATGAAGCCCCCTGATGTTAACCCGGCCCCTTTGTTTGTTTGTTTGTGTGTCTGCTTAGCAGTAATCTGGAGGAGATGAAATCCATCTGATGATCTCCTGACACATTCCTTCCCGATACACTGCTGTTTTAAGATGCATTTATCCAAGATTTGAGTCAACTATCTTATATCAGAAAAGTCCCTAATGTTTATATGAGATCTGTGTGTGCGCGTGTGTGAATCTGTCAGGACTCATGGCAGGGCGAGAGCTGATGGGACCATTGACAGGTTCTCAGCAGGCCCGCTGTGAGCCGTGTCAGTATCTCTCCTCCTCTTGATCCTTTCCAACACAGTTTCCCCCTGGACTTTCCTCCCGTCTGCATGTGTGCACATTTGCTGCGGATTAGACACGGACATTATGTTACAGCACCTCTGAAAGATCCCACATCTCCACACATTGTCCCGTTCTGTTTTCTTTTTATCATACACATATTACAGCATTAGCGTTGGCATATTAAGATGTTGTTGCTGGACTTCTCTGTTGTGTTTCATTTAAGCATTAACTTAGTCTCCTAAGATTGCTTGGTAGAGAAAAGAGAAACAAATGAGAGTGTGATTGTTGAAACACATGAAGAGGTAAAATAATCTGGATTTGAGTTTCCTTTTGCTCTCCATTTAATCCCAATCGATGTCTAGAAATAATTGTAACTTTGCAGGCACACAAGTCATTAGTTATCTGCATCTCTCAAAACTTCTTCTTTTTCTCTTGGAGACGTTCATCTGAATGACTGGTGGCATCCTCCGTCTCTCCCCCCTCGTCGGCACTCAATTGGGAAACAGATGTTGTTTGTCAGATCCTATCATTACTGGCTAATTAAGCAGACATCTCTTCTTCTCTTCTCCCGCCTGACAGTCTCTTCTTCACATGCCTTTGTTTACTCACAGTGATGAAGACTTCCGCAGGCATTTCATTAGTTGTGTTAAATAAAAGTATACGCACAAGATGACACACTGTGAATACGTTTTCATAAAAGTCCACAAATTTCTTCTAGACATCAATGAAAGCAAATGAAAAAGTCTCCTGAGAAAGAGTCTCATGTGTTTATTAGAGCTCAGATTCGTCTCAATATTCAATATTATTGAAGATCTCCATATGAACTCTCATCATACTCTTTTCTTTTTTACACAACTGTGAACTCCATCAATTCTCCTGAGCTATAAATGAGCAACACGTGAGCAATAACAGTTTAGAAACGCATTCTCCTGGTTAAAAGTGTTTTGGGGTAAGACAGGAGTCGTTGTTATTTTTCTTAGCTGTGGAGGGGAGTGTGAAAGGTCTCGGTGTGGTATGTGGTGATGGAGGTATTGGTGTTTGGTGTGTGCCCTGTTAGCGGGGTCAGAGGTTGGGAACGTGCCCTGTTAACCCCTCGACCAGTCTGGCCCCAAGTCTGCCAGGGGATTTTGAGAGCGAGGGGTATTTATGACTGCCCCCAACTAACCCCTGCTACCCAACACCTCGAAAAATCTCCCCCTCTTCAACAACACTGTCTGTCAGGGCAAAGCAATGCATTTATTCTCATACAACAAGTCAGTCAAACGTGTTTATTCGGTTCATTCATTCTGAATATGATATGTTTTATGATTAGGTTGTGAATGTGATCATCATTACATCATTCATGACTTTATTTCTCAGCTTCATATGAAGTGATGTTGGTATCTAAAGCTGGATATTGTTGTGAATCTCGGCATGTGGTGTACAGTTGTTGAAGTGTTGCTTCTGAAGCCTGTCAGTGTTTCGATGCCGCACATCTGGTTTCTTAATTCCCCCCCCCCCCAGCGCTCCATGTCACGACACTGTTTTTCTAAGATGGGTGGGAGGGTGAGAGATAGACAAGAGGAAATACGGATGAATGATGGTCCTGAATCGAAAATATCAACCAGATTCACACGTAATTCACATCTTGTTGTGTCATGAAATAAGTATGAATACCTGCTTTACAGGTACAGTTACAAGACTTTAACATTTATATTATAAAAGATGAATTTTGATGAAATACTACACGCTCATAGAAATGTACAACATGATCCATTATGATCCATTAAAGGTCATGACCTTTTCACACATTCACGTTTATATAATGTGGCTCTAAGTTCTTCCTCCCGGACTTGGTTTGTTAGACCAGTAAAGGTCCAGTAAGGAGTTTCATAGAAATGACAGACAACTTCATTTTGACCAGACTGTGTTTGATATGACATCACCTTTGTGTTTTTCCATTTCACTTACACTCTTAAAAATAAAGGGTGCGATGCCACAGAAGAACCATTTCTGGTTCCACAAAGAAGCATTCTTTGAAGAACCATCTCTTTCTCACCTTTTTATAATCTAAAAAAACATTTTTTCGCCACAAAGGACCTTTTGAAAGGTTCTTCAGATGTGAAAGGTTCTTTATGGAACCCAAAGGTTCTTCTATGGCATCATGATTTTTAAGATTGTAAGACGATTATGAAACACATTACAATTAGGTTCTATTTCTTATTTGGTAACTAAGTATGTTAGTAACTTAATGATAAACGAACAATATTTCGAACCTTATGTCTCTTTCAACATTTATGAATACTTGGTTTATTAGAGAAATAAAGTTTTGATGATGGGGGGCTGCCAGGGGATATTTAACACGGTTAAAACAGACACTTAAAGTTGTTTGGATGGATTAAATCCATCTCATGTGCGTTCTTTAGCATCGTTGCGTTACAGAAGCTTCTCCGCGAGTGCAGATCAGTCCCGTACAGAAGGCATTCGAGCACACGTGTGCATTTTTTTTTTACTTTTTGGGTTAAGCAAGTTGTCACCTTCAGAAAGCGCGGACCCCTCGCCGAGCGGCTCGTGTGTAGTGTTGAGAAGCGGAGCAGATGCACACAAAGCCCTCTGAGAGGTCCGGTCACAGACGCCCCACCGAGGCACTGTGCAAACTGACCCCGCTTTTAAGACGAGGGCCTGTCTTTTGTCTGTGTTTCCTAACCACTGATTCTGATCTGAGCTGTGCAGACCCTGAAGATATCTGCAGACGACAGTCATCACGGATCCTCTAATACACAAACAAGACATAATGAGGATTTGTTAAAGGGATAGTTCACCCGAAATGAAAATGAAGAAGTTTCTTTCTTCTGCAAAAGAAGATATTTTGAAGAATGTTGATAACAACAACACTGACTTCCATTGTATGAACACACAACCACTGAGACATTTCTCAACATACCTTCTTTGAAGTTATTTTGTTAGGGTCCGTTTCAGTTGATCCGATGACAACGAAAGCTGTTTTTAAGTGATCCCTCACAACAATGCGAAACTTTTGTATATGACAAAAGAGTGACGGATGGAGACTGTTGTGCTGAAGTAACAAGGTTGTCCTCATTAATTATGCAAGATGCCTTTAATTATGATGCAGCGAATGGATGCGTGGCAGAAGGTGCGAGGCATTGAGCCTCAGAGATTTGCATGCTAAGTGAGTGTGGGGGGGGTGACTAATGCATGTTAATGTGTGGCTGGACGACGTGCTTTAATTCACCCGCTCGCAGCTGTGCGTTACACTTTCATAGTGGGGTGAAAAGTCGATCGGAAAGAGAGACACGCAGGACTTGGACATCAAAAAGAGTATAAAAGAAACACCTTTCAATGTAACATCAAACGTGTGTTTCGGACGGATGCTGTTGAAACTGAACTCGTGTTTTTTTAAAAATGGCTACACAACCATACAGTGAGAATATAGCAAAAGCAGTCCTTCTGACCTCTAACAAAGAAAAAACTTTTCTGCTTTTGAGGTTTTAAATATACTCAGTTTTACATGCATGCTCTGTTAGTGGCACAAAGTCACGTTGAGTTTATCGGTGTTTTAGGTTTAGAAGAACATTATGAAACGATTTACATAAAGGTTTCATTTGTTGAAATTTCTTAAAGGAACAGTTCACCTAAAAATGAAAATTCTGTCATAAATTACTCACTCTCTAGTTCTAAACCTGTTTCAATGTCTTTATTTTAATAAACACAGAGAAAGAATGCTTGTAACCAAACAGTTTTCGGGTCCCAATGTCTACCATAGTAGGAAAAATGACAATGGTAGTCAATACAGTTTCCTTGTCCTACATTCTTCAAAATATCTCATTTTGTGTTCAACAGAACAAAACAAATTATAACGTAATTATACTATGGTAGTCAATGAAGAACTGTTTGGTTACAAGCATTCTTCCAAATATCTTTCTCTTTATATAGTACTATATTAGTGAACTATACCTTTACATACATTAGTATGCATGAAATAATACTGCACAATACTTTTTTCATCTCCGTTAATATTTACTTTAACATTTATGAATACATGTTTTAAATCAAAAGTCTTATTTGTTGATGCACTAACATGAACTGATGAGGAACATTAACAAAGATGAACACATGCTGTTAATATGTATTGTTATGTATAAGTGAGGAATAAACCTGTCAGTACTTCCAAATGTATTATACTTTTGTTATGGTTTTCAGTGCATTTGTCATTGCTTCCATCTTAAACGGACTACATAACATTTGTATGTATATTCATTTGTCTTTTGATGTTTGTCTCCTGCAGATTTTTCTTGAAGTTTTTCCTGAAGTGCAATCAGAACTGTCTGAAGACAGCGGGAAACCCCAGAGACATGAGGAGATTTCAGGTATTACACATCCCATCATCCATGCCTGTCATATCTCTCACTGCAGAACTAAACAAATGAACAGATCTGATTTTAATGAACGTCTTATCTAAACACAAACAAACTGATGTTAGGACATGTTTTTGAAAAAAGCGACCGCTTCTTGTTTTAAGGAAATTTTGATCATTCCTATTATATCATAGATTATATTTGAATACAAAAATAGTAGCGTTTCTTCTTGTTTTCGGTAAATCCGAAGTACAAGTTGTTTAAAGAGTAAACAAATGTGCAAATCAGTTTCTGAAAGTTAAAGGTCCTCGGCTAAATTTATGGATGTTTAAATGTGTTATTTTTTTAATGAGCTGAAATCATTATTTAAAGAGAGAAAGTGTGAGTAGAAGCGTGAGGAAATGAGCGGAGGTTCTTGAGGATGTTGTCAGGATTTGAGTGATGGGCTCCAGATGGAGAGGTCAGACTCTGTGACCCAGGAAGTGCTCACCGGGGACTCTGCTGCTTCACTTCCTCTCACTCGTCTTTCACTAGCAGCGTCTCTGTCTGACATTTCATCCCTCCATCATCTTCTCTTCTCTCCTCATCCTTGTTGTTGTTGTTTTTTCTTTGCAGGGAAAAAGGACTTTTTATGAGTCTCACGGCTCTAATCGTTCATACAGATGTGCTGCTCTGACTGTCTTCAGAAATGAGTTTCTTCAAAAGCATCTCATGTGTTGTGCAGTCCGGGTTTCTCTCTTGTGTGTTGTCTGAAAGTCTGAAATGCTTGGTTTTGCGTTTGATTTGTTCAGACTTGAATCTGTTCAGTTGTTTCTAGTCTAAGCATTGACAAATACATGATGATACATGATGGTTTAAAATGTGTCTGAAAATAGAAAGTTTGCAAGCTTAATCATTTCTGATGAATGTTTAAGAAACACAAGAATCTCCTCCTTCAGTTTTGGTTTTTATGTGGTTTTTGCACAGGTGGTTCTGTCCACCACGGTCAACGTGGACGGTCCTGTTTTAGCCATTTCTGATAACATGTTCGTACACAACAACTCCAAACACGGACGCCGCGCTCGCCGAGCGGATTCGGGCGAGACGACCGAGACCAACATGGAATACGGTGAGAAAATGCCATTTTAATAAGACTATAATACAAAATGTTCTTTGGTGAATAAAATCATCTGGAGTTGAGTTGAGATCTGAGAAATAACTGAGATGTTAATGAGATGTTTGTCTCTACAGCTACACCGTGTATTAAAGCCATCAGCCCGAGTGAAGGCTGGACTACAGGAGGGGCGATGGTCATTGTCATCGGAGAAAACTTCTTCGATGGTCTTCAGGTCGTGTTCGGGAGCATGCTGGTGTGGAGCGAGGTGCGGAAACCAAATGATCGTGAAATAGTTTCTTGTTCGAGGTCGATCTTTGAAGAGCTCGTGTTCCTGTGTGTGTTTACAGTTGATCACTCCTCATGCTATCCGGGTTCAGACTCCTCCCCGACATATTCCAGGCGTTGTTGAAGTCACGCTGTCTTATAAATCGAAGCAGTTTTGTAAAGGAGCTCCGGGACGCTTCATTTACACAGGTAGCCGCGCCATTGCTGACACAAAACATACGTCTCTTATTCATTTATCGCATCAGAACAAACTGATATAATGGGGGGAAAAACGAATTGAAAAGGTGGGGATTACACACGAATTTGTACGCTGTGAGGTGAGAATGACAAAAAAGATCACGTATGAATGAGATCTGAAAAACCTCAAACTGTGTGTATTCGTGTCCAGCGCTGAATGAGCCGACCATTGACTACGGCTTCCAGAGACTCCAGAAGCTCATCCCTCGTCATCCCGGTGATCCTGAAAAACTGGCGAAGGTGAGTACATGCCACCACATGAACACATATCCACACAAACACATGTCAGTATTTCTCTCTGACGCTCGTGTCTGTGCTTTAGGAAATGTTACTCAAGAGAGCGGCAGATGTTGTCGAGTCACTCTATGGAAACTCCCCCAGCAATCAGGTAACCAATGAAACGCAGCGAATCTTAAAGAATAAAGTGTGTGACATAAACAGCAAATATTGTGCATCACTTTTCTTATGTATTATTTGAATACCAGCTCACATCTGTTTGTTATTAGTTTTACTGTTTTCAATATTTAAACAATGTTGCGAATGTAAGCCATATATCAGAACAACTAAGCTCCGGCTAGTAGTATGGTGCAACGTTTATGCATTTATGTAGGCCTGTAATGCATTATGAATGTAGTTTTAATGTATTAATTATACTGTAAAAAATACTGAGTTTCTTTTTTGCATTGGATTTTTTGTGTTGAACTGACTGCCAAAGTTGACATAACTTACATAATTATGTCAAATTAACTAGATTGGCAATTATTCATGACACATTACAATGCAAAAAAGGTTTTTGATTGTAGTGAGCTAAACTTAATTTAGTAAGTTACCACTGTTACATTATGCATTTTAAATTTGGTTATAATTCTTTAAAACAACACATAATGTTATGAACAATTATAATGCATTATATCCTTTAATAATGGAAAATTGTATTTGACTTAACCTCTGGTGTGAAATCTGAACATACTGAAACATAATGAGATGGTACAAATTCGCTTGTGAAATAGTTGCAAAATTCTGTGAGATTGTGTCAAAACAGTCCACAAATTCAAGTACATACATTGAATAAAGTGTGACTGTCGACTTGAATTGCTCAAGGCAGAGGTTGTCAAACGTTTTCATTGTGTGGAGTGCACCCCCATATAAAAACGTATCTTAAACATTCGAATTTTAATCGAACCAAAAACACGCTGGAACATCAGTACGTCTGGTTGGACGGTTTGAGAACCACCGGCTTCAGGGGTGTCACTTAACAGATCTCGCCGTTCTTTCGGTGCAGGACATGTTGCTGAAACGTGCGGCGGACATCGCCGAGGCTTTGTACAGCGTCCCTCGACCTCACAGCCAGCTGCAGGCCATGCCCAGCTCCCCCGTACACGGCAGCGTCATGGGTCTCGGCTCGTACCCCACGCAGCTGGCCGTGAGCATCGGCGAATCCATGCAGAACAGCGGCCAAGGTCAGATCCCTGAACCATTTCACCGAGATCGTGAGATGTTTGTGCTTCCCAAATATCGAAACTTCACTTCGTGTTTGTTTTCTTACCAAAGGTTACAACCGCAGCTCCAGCAGCCTGTCCCCGCGGGGTTACCCGTCCGCCTCCACCCCTCAGCACTCCAGCTACGGGTCCGGCGGGGGGATGGGGGCGAGTTATGGGGCAGTTCCCATGAGCGGTCTGGGTGTGCCAGGGTCACCTGGCTTTAACAGTGCCTCTCCGAACAGCTCTCCTTATGCTAGTGAGCGGCAGTCTTTTCGTTACGTTCCAATAACGTCAATCGTGACGTGATTTATGTATGATGTGATCTATGTTTCTTTCAGTCATGCCATCTAGCCCCAATGTCCCAGGGTCCAGTTCATCCACCTCCCTCCTGTCTTTCTCATCTTTCCCACCTTCGGCTAAACAAAAAAGTGCCTTCGCTCCAGTCCTGCGACCGCAGGGTTCACCTTCACCTGTCTGTCCCACCTCGGGAGGAAACGGCTTCAGAGGTTTTCAAAACCTTCCTTTATTAAAGTAAAGACCAAAACGGTTCTTGTGACCAATGGTTTTGGTTCTTCAAAATGATTTCCTCCCTTTTCGACTTTTCACTTTCGTCATATTTACTTGTGTCTTTTTGGTCATATTTCCAGCAATGACCGGCCTTGTGGTTCCTCCGATGTAAAAGACGGACTTTTTTTTAACAAGTTCCACATCCAGAACCACACTGTGACCGACGGCGTCTCTTCTCTTCAAGCCGCATTGAGAGGATAAGACGCTTCAGATATTCACAGTCTTCAAGATATTCGAGAGACGCCTAAGGGATGAGGTTGCCAAAGGGACGGCGTTTCTTCAGGGGCCTTCAACCAAACGAATACCAAAAAGAGGTTGAATTTCTTCGTGAGACTTAAAGACGTCTTTGATCATGTGCTCAATAGACTCTTTACTATAGTAAAAGCCAGGAGGAGTCTGTTTACAGTCATCTCACAGATGCCAGAAATCTTTACAGAACCACACATACAGATGAAAAACACCTTTTAAAATATATATCAAACATTTCATTTAGAGAAAATGTTTATTTAGGTTTTAGGTTTATGAGGTGATGTCCTCACATATTGACTTATTTAATGACCAAAATATTATATAAGTTATATTTTAGGTTAAGGACTCTAATATAAGAAACCTTAAAAGTGTATTTGCTATTGTTTTTTTTTTGTTATTATCTGTTTGTATCTGTAAACATTTTATATTTTATTATTAATATTAAAATAGTTGTAGATTTTTACACACGGTATAAGAGTTTTGTTGTTAAATATGTCAACGATATTTTTTGCACCGTTATTGAAAGCAAGCGTGTAAGAAAGTTTGCAAATTGTGTTCGGAAAAACAATATCACCGCTTGTTTAATATTTATTATATTCTCATGAAGGACGCCAATATGCCAATAGGTCAATTAAAGACACTTTTTAAAATATGTTTTCATATTCTTTTTTACTTCAGAACAGATGTATATCTGCAATTTGACATGACTGAAGGCATTTTATTATTTATTAAAAAATGTAGCAAACTGATCACCATATGTCAATTCTTCAAAATATAAACATGTATGAAACAGGGTGTGTTGCTTGTGTTTGTTTGTGCAGAAGCTTGAGAGACACAAAATTAGGTACACTGTAAAATGTAATTTAATGCTTTTCCTTACAAAAAAATAGAAAACAAATGGCCTTGGGATTAAAAAGTCCTATACGTAAAAGCAGTGAATTTTTCGATGAAGCCTCTATATGACCTCTTATTATCATCTGTTTAAATGCCGCATCAGTTCCTATGCTTTGATCAGAAATAATCCAAATATTCAGGTGCAAGGGCTTATGGGTATTCCTCAAATCATTAATATAAGACTTCAGACCATGCTGAGATGTAGCCCTGAACTGCCTTGTGTGGCAATAACATATAACAATATACATATTAAAAATGCACAATTTATTAACATAATGCACAAATCGTTATAGGTGCCTTTGTGGATTTGTAGGGCAATGTTAACATTTTTTATTCAATTTATTTGAAATCAAACAGATAAAACATAAGTGAAAAACAGAAATAAGGGACAAAATGACAGAAAAATGATCAAAGAAATGGTAATACAATACAATAATGTTATTATTGCAAGATGTACAATAATAATTGTCTTGTACTCGGACAGTTAAGTATGTAAAAACCTTCAAGAACGGATGACAACCGCATCATTTTTAAACAATTTCAAGAAGTCAAATACCTGTTATTCCATCTCAAGACTCTTCATTGCTTTATGTTTGAACACAAGGCTTTGGTGTCACGTTTATTAAGGTCCATTTTAACTCCTCACGGTGTCCCATGGGCATCAGCCGAGTGGCTTGACAGATGGAAGAGACAAAAAGAAAGAAAGAGCTCCCTTGTGTATTTCCCCCAAACAAAACACAATCTCTCTCTCTCTCTCTCTCTCTCTCTGTCACACAAACGTTAACAATTTGCAACACAATTTCATAAAAACCTGTAGTGCCTATATGTTTTTTGCTTTATGCACGGCTACCCGCATCACCTTTAAGACAATAAGAAAACTATTCTTATTCAAATTCTGTCATCATTTACTTACACTCATGTCTATGAGAACACAAAAGACGATATTCTGAAGAACGTTGATAACCAAACAACACATTGTATGAACAAAACCACTGTGTTGTGATGTTAATGTAAATACACATTATGATTTGAAAGAGTGCATGCCATGAACTGGTTTGCTGGTCGAGAGTTTAATGAAATCCATCCTGACAGCAGATGGTTGTCAGACAATAGCGGGACATCAATCACTCAGAACTGTGAGATGATGTCACTTTATAGCGCTTATGTAAAAGCACGTGCACGTGGTGTAATATTATTATTATTAGCTCGGTTTACTGACGAGCACTAAGTGGGGGGAGCGATTGTTGGCAACACATTTAGGGGGTTAGAGGATCAACACATCCTAAGCTTTCATTCACTTTTCATTCATTCACAAAAATAAAAGATGTTTGTGTTGGTAAAACAATGATATTATAAACAGTGAAGATTTTTTTGTTTCTGCCTCCAAATTGTTACGTGTAATGACTTACTACGTAAGATCTTGACTTGCTGAAACTGAAAATGCAAATCTTGCACTTATTGATCGTAAAATCAAGGTCTTGCCATTATTTTAGTATGATATGACAAAACACTGTAGTAAAACATAAAATGTCACTTTTATTTAAAGGTAAAAGAAAAACGTCCATGCAAACACAAAATCAAACACAAAGCTGACAGTTTTCCTCCGGCGCGTGATGAAATATGCAGGAGCGTATATGATCTGATTATTCATTAATTAAAAAAGGCTGTGGATGTGCATAAATTACGTCCTCATTAGCATATCAATTAGATGAATCAGAGTTAATGTAATTAAAGGGCAGACAGAAGCACCTGCTGCCTCTTTTTACCTACACGTAATACACGTGACACATGTGCCTGTCAATCAGCTTCCTCTTGTTTCTCTATGAAGGAATTTATTGATTTATGATTTAAAGTGTTCAAGTCAGAATTTCTACTTATTGCATTTGTATCAGAAAGCCCGTCGTTAGATTTTTTTTACTCTAATAGCATAAACACTAACATTTGTTTATGTTTGTGATTTGAACATTATGTGTTTAATAGATATGAAAATCTAACGCAATCTACAATGTGGGGCTGGAAAGGTCTGATTTCTTCTCAAAAATTTCTTTTTTTGTGTATTTTTTATAAAATTCTTCTCTCGTTAAATGATCACTTTTGTTATGGCGCCATCTGCGGCCCGCAAGATGTACAAGCACTTTATAAACATTTTAATTCTCTCTTGCCTATATCACACATGGATGTTATAAGTGCTTTTGAGTTGAATTTAAAAAGTAAACTAAACCAAGTGATGTTAGACTATATAATGTGATCCTTCAGGAGCCTGCATCCCACCTAAACAGATTTGTGTAAGATTGGTTCAAAATGCATCTTCAATATTGTGCAAATTATATAGGCTGCTGCTAAAAGTTACTAAAGTGTTCACTTTCTTCAACTATATCCAATAAAAATACATTATGCATTTTGCAACAATAAACCTTATAAACAGTGTGCACATTTTGTTGTGCACATGACCTCACTAAACACTGCCGCCCCGGACAGGGATTAGACTAAAAGAAATGGAAGAGCTGTCCAAACTGAATACAACTTGCACTGACGTATCTTAAAATATATCAGTGCCTCTGTGTTGTCTCAAAATGCACACAAGTAATGTTTTTAGTAAGTTATGTTTGTTAAAACGACTTAAATTTCCTTATTAAACTAAGCCCTAGTCCAGGTTTAAGATAATCCCTGTCTGGGAAACCACACCTGCATGTTCAGCGGAATAAGTTTACATTTTAAATTGATAAAAATGTCTGATTTAGTAATACATATATGTTTAAAATCATGCCATATTACCTGCAGTGGAAGGTCAGTGATCATGTGATTCCAAACAGCTTCAGTATTTATTTTACAGGAACTTTTAAACAGACCTTCTTCAGTTTCACCATGTCATTTTTTTCTGGTTTACTATACTAAAGCAAGATCAACTGGTTTTCGATCAGGTTTTTGTTCATGTTAGTTGTGATTCATTGGAGGATCTAGGCAGGCCAAGACTTGTTTAATACAGGTTTAACCACAGTCTCCTTTGGCCTGCAGGCAAGGCAGACAAATAGACAAAGTCATTTACAGAATTCATTCTCACCTGCTAATATCTACACTGTTTTACATTTACATGTACAATTACAATTACATTAACTACATCTTACTATTTTCTCTCATTGATTTATGAGTATAAAATTAAGTATAGACACTTTTATTTCTGTGTATTTATCTTATGTAAACATTCCTCATATCATACTGACAGGCTACTTTTATTCTGGCTGAAACATAGTAAATACTCACGAATAGAGGTAATAGAAATAAGAAAATTAACAATAGAAATATGTCATTGTTATTTTCGTTGTTTTAGGGAGGTCACATTACTCCTTTTCAGACGTTTTTATGTAAATAATTTACATGAGATTTGTGAACTTTATATTTTCAGTGTGTTCATTGTTGAGTATATTGGCGTGTGTGATAATAAAGAACACTAATAAATATTTCTCTCTCTTCCTGTGGGTACACAAAAACCCTTCATGGTATTAGGAGGTGGCGATAAAGATGATGGATTGTAACGTACGGTGCACAGTTATTACTATAAATTAAGAAAAGTGCAACACTCAGGCGAAGGAAGTCCCGCCTTCAAGTAAAAAGAGCCAATCGTCAATCGTAAAAGACTGGCGATTCTGGGGGCGGAGCATGCGCAGTATCTGAATTTAAGCGTATGGAACAAATATTATGTTACATTTGATGTCATATTTAATCTTTGGTCAGAAATATGTTGTTTCATTGCGAAATTAGCAAACTTTTTGAACAATATCGAGTTTTGTTATTTATTTAAACAGATAAGACTTGGTCTTTTCTGACGGAAAAAAACTGGCCGGAAAAGTTGCCAATATGGCTGTCGATTGATGTGTCTTTTCATAAAGAGTCTTTGGTCGGAATTCCTCAGTTCTCTCTCCTCCCAAAAGAACAAACGTATAAATAGTAAACGGAAAAGTCACCAAGTCTCTATAAGTTGGGACGTTTCGTCGGGGTTTGAGCAGCCGGTGCCAACGGGTAAAAACATCAGCAGCATCACGTCACGATGAGCGAAACCGCGAAATCGTTCGCGAAAGACTTCCTGGCCGGCGGAATCTCCGCCGCGATCTCGAAGACCGCCGTCGCTCCGATCGAGAGAGTCAAACTGCTGTTGCAGGTGCGAGAGGAGCGGAATGAGACATTATGTCGTTTGTCTCAAAGTATTTATGTAGTGAAATACGTCAATAATAACAACAATACAATATCGAAATATATTCAAAAATAAGTCATTTTACAGCCATACTACACAATTACAGTATGGTTGTTAAAACTATAATATTTTTTGTGCTTACTATGGTATTTTTTAAGTAGAGTATTTTTTTCTACAAATACTATAGTTGATCTATATGTTGTCGTTGTAAAACCGTGACTATGGTTGTAGCGCAAATACCGTAGGCTACTTAAACCGTGGTCGCTTCGTGAAAATGTACATTTTGCTCGGTTTATAATATTATGTGTAGCTTTATTGATGACATTCTAACATGTAAGGGCACAATGTGTTCTCTTGTGTAGCTGGTGACATGGTGTCATCTACTTCGAGCCTCCTGCTGGGTTATACTCAAATAGTTGTCTAAACTAGTTGTCAATATGATCGAGTTACATAACACTGATTGTTTTTTCAATCTGGTGTCCTGCCAAAAAAATCCTGGTTTCTCTGCTACGTAGAAGAGGAGTAGAAGTGTGGTTGGGCTTTAGGAACAGGAACAACACAAGGTCACGAGGAAAGACCCTGTTATGAAGTCAAACAAATGTTCTGCTTTTTTTAGTAGCCTACATATTCTTCTGATCCTTTAGGATAACAGACGTGCGTTTTCTTTTCTTACAGGTCCAGCATGCCAGCAAGCAGATAACGGCAGACAAACACTACAAAGGTATTGTTGACTGTGTAGTGCGTATTCCTAAGGAGCAGGGATTCCTGTCCTTCTGGAGAGGGAACTTGGCCAACGTCATCAGGTATTTCCCAACACAGGCCCTCAACTTTGCTTTCAAGGACAAGTACAAGAAGATTTTCCTGGACGGCGTCGACAAGCGCGCTCAGTTCTGGAGATATTTCGCCGGCAACCTGGCCTCCGGTGGTGCGGCCGGAGCCACGTCCCTGTGTTTCGTCTACCCGCTGGACTTTGCCAGAACCCGTCTGGCTGCTGATGTTGGTAAAGCGGGTGCAGAGAGAGAGTTCACGGGTCTCGGCAACTGTTTAGGGAAGATCTTCAGGTCCGATGGTCTCAAGGGCTTGTATCAGGGCTTCAACGTGTCCGTGCAGGGCATCATTATATACAGAGCGGCGTACTTCGGCATCTATGACACGGCCAAAGGTGGGTGTGTTGTTTTCATTTGTTCATCTTCTTTATTTGTCTTGTTCTGTGGATTCATACTATGTTTGTGTTTCGCAGGAATGTTGCCTGACCCCAAGAACACACACATTGTGGTGAGCTGGATGATCGCTCAGACCGTCACTGCAGTCGCCGGTCTTACGTCGTATCCCTTTGACACGGTTCGCCGGCGTATGATGATGCAGTCTGGACGCAAAGGAGGTAAACACATTTAACTCCTGTGCTGTATTTGCATTTGGTTATGTTCACTGCATATAAAATATAATGGTACTTTAATTCTTTATTATTAGCTGACATCATGTACAGCGGCACGATCGACTGCTGGAGGAAGATCGCTCGTGATGAAGGCACGAATGCTTTCTTTAAAGGTGCCTTATCCAATGTGCTGCGAGGGATGGGCGGAGCCTTCGTGCTGGTTCTGTACGATGAGCTTAAGAAGATTATTTAAACTTTAATGTTCACTGCTGTACAAACCTGTAATGCATCTGGTCGGACTTCTGCCGTATGCGGCCTGACTAGTATTACGCTACTAGTTACATTGCAGATGATTCGTGTATGAAAGAAATGTTTTCTTTTTTCTCTTCAGAGTTACCGACACTGGTTACTGTTGTACCTCGAGTTAAATCTAAGCACCTTATCTGTTTTTAATCACGACTTGAATAAAGTCGTTCTATTAAACGAACATACACACCGTTTTCTTGTCAGCTATCGGTTTAACTAGGACACTTTACCTTTCATTAAAAAAGTCCTGATAACTTTTTTATGTTCTCTGAAGCAAAACAATATGTTGTGAGTAAAAACAATATTTTTGGAGCTTATTTGGTGATAAATATCCTGAGTTACACTTGTTTTAGTTTGGTTTAGCTTTACTGATTTACACGTCAGATCTATGCACACTTTAATCTCCACATGTACTGCAAACTTATTACCATTAATACATTTGCACTTGTAATGATTGACAGAAATTAAACGTATAATGAAACCAACATCATTTAAGTAATGCTATTTTAAGGGATAGTTCTACCAAAAAATGAAAATTCTGTCATTTATTCAACCTCATGTCAATGATTTTCTTCTGCAGAACACAAATGAAGATATTTTGTAGAATGTTGGTAACTGAACAATGGCAGTACCCATTCACTTCTGTTGTGTGGACACAAAACCAATGCAAGTCATTACACTCTTAAAAATAAAGGAGCTTCATGATGCCACAGAAGAACCTTTCTGTCTCACAAAAGGTTCTTTGTGGCAAAAAAAATCTAAATAGGTAAGAAAGTTCTTTAAAGAACCTTTGATGAATGGTTCTTCTATGGCATCACTGTGAATAACCTTTTAAGCACTGTAGGTAACACCGTTCTTCATTTATTTTTATGTCAACTATCCCTTTACTATAAAAACCTAAGATTACTCAAAGGTTAAGAAAAATGTTTCTAAGCGAGTATTGTATCTAGTATTGAGTAATGTATCTAAGCAAGACCAAAACATTTTGTTTGTGTGTAAAACTCAGCCTTTAGTTTTAAAATGGCATCTAAATTAAATTAAAAAACTGTTTGGTAGGATAGATTCTGTGTTATTTTGTAAGATAGGCTATATCCTTAAACTTATTTGTAAGAAGAAATATAAATCCAGTTTAAGCTACTATATATATAATGAGGAGTAGAAATGTTCTCGTTCAAAAATAAGGATCTAGTTTTTGTTGTTAAACATTAATACAGAGCCAGCTGGTGTATTGTCAGATCTGTGAGGAAAGACAGATATATGATCGTGCAGAAAAACAGGCATCGTGTTTCTTCCCCCAAAGGACAAACGCACCTGTACGATAGAACCGAGTTCCCGTTGTTTCTCGCGATACTGGAAAAAACACCTAGCCTCTATACATTGGGATGTTCCATCGGGGTTTGGCAACCAGCATCCGAAGTAAAGAGACTTGGGGTTAGTGAGTCTGAAGGGCATCACGGGCACGTCAAGATGAGCGAAACCGTGATCTCGTTCGCTAAGGATTTCCTGGTCGGTGGAATCGCCGCCGCGATCATAGAGTCCACCGTCGCTCCGATCGAGAGAGTCAAACTGCTGCTGCAGGTACGAGAGGACCTGTCATTATTCGGTGTTTATACTGATTCTGCATAGTTAAAAAAAAAACACCCAGCACATAAATTAAAGTGTGTCTTCGTACTGGTTTACTATTGAAGAAGATGTTTTGCGTTTCGGATGCGAAACTGTGTGTCGCATTTTACTTTATTATTGTTTTTGTCGTGTTAATTTGATAAGATGTTGAGCAGTTTAGTTTACAGCAATTGTATAAAATAAACTCCGTCTTATTTTAAGAAATGTGTACTGCATCTGTCACTAGGTGACAGGATCGGTGGGCGGGATCACCTGCATAGGTGTAGCTAGACATTTGAGCTGGGGGGTAGATGGACTTTTTTAATATGGGGTGGGTCTGCGCAGTGTTGCGTTTCGCACTGATGGAGCTACAGATGATTCACGCTTGCGTCACAGCTCAGCTAGCAAAAATGCATTTCTTACCGAGTATTTGTGTCTTGTTTTCGAGCATGTCGGGGGACTTAGTGACCTCCGAATGACCAATAATTATATATTTTTTATCTAATAAACTGAAGCAGCACAAACGAATTTTTTACGAGGTTATTTTGCAAATGTTTTGCATTGGGTGAGGGCCAACTTCACGCAGGTCGAGAACCTAAAACACACGCACGCACGCACGCACACACGCACGCACATACACACAAAACATTTGAAAGAATGTCAGAGCGTTTGAGAAGAAATTAGTGTAAATAAAATAAAATTTAAGTGAACAAAATCCCATGGGGTAAGAACAAAACCTTGAATTAAATTTGATGTTTTTATTAAGCACGGAATTCAATATCACTTTTCTTACCACGCTGGCAGATTGCTTTAAGTTCAAATTCACTTAAATTGGGCCTTTTTGTTTATAAAAACAAATCTTATTTTTGTAATTTGCTAATCAAGAAAATGCACCTCGACTTAAGAATTTTTAAACATTTGTAATGGAAAACAAGACCAAAATACTTGCCGTGTAAGTGTGTTCAAGCGCAGGCGACACTATTCGGATTTCCTCCAGCTATCAAAATCCGACTCCTCTTGAGATGACCTTCCCCTGTTTTCCCCTACGAAGATTAGGGTTAGGATTAGGTGTGGGGGCGGGCTTTATATATATATATATATATATATATATATATATAGGGACCAATCACATTGCAGCATCCAGTGATGAACCAATCAGAAGTAACCTCAGGAGTGACATAAAGTCATCCAACAGTAATATGAAACACTGACAGCAAAAACTGAGGTTATCACATACATTTTTTTTTAAACATTTCTAAATAGCCTACATGTAGAAATATGACTGTTGTATTGCTTAAAAGTAAATATGAACTTGTTTTCTTTGCAGTATTTGAGGTGTGAAGACACACAGAGCATCTTTTCTGTTATTTTCACCTGTTTCTCCACCTGATTTCATTTTCTGCAAATAGAAACAAGATTTTTGTTTGAAATTTGCGAGAAATATTGTTAGTAGTTCACAGAATGAACCAAAAATGATCATTTGACCTAAACACATACCTATAAATAGTCAATTTAGAAAAACTTTGACAATTTTTTCCGCAGCTGTATATTCGACCACTCCATGATGCCTCGATCGTACTTACATCGAGTTCTCCAAATTGCCATCGCGTAGCCTATGGTTGTACAATTGTCAACATTTATATTACCAAATAAACAAGCTAACCTTTCACAGGTGATAATATGTTTAAGATTTGTACTCATGGAAAAGTCATCAAACCAGTTTATTAGATAGGGTGACCCAATACTTTTGGCAATATAGTGTAAATGAACGTAATGTACGTGCATAAAACTACGGTTGAAGATGCAGTCAAATTGTTTGTTTTTATGGACCGACTTTGACTGCCAGCACAGGTACGTCTGTAAGATGTCTGCTAAAGATCCGATATACATATTGGAAAAGGCAGATTTACATACATACACTCTAAATCATAAACATCTTACAGACATCTGAGACATCCGTCTCACAGACAGAGCAAAGGGTCCAAATGGTCTTGCAGATGCAGTTCAAATCACACAAATATTATTTTGTCTTCGTAATCTTCCATCAAAATGTACTTCTATTTTAAATGGCATGTACGTGTTTCATACATCAAACACAGCTGCAGTTATTCTGCCGTTGTCTAAAACGAAATGTCCATATGATGGATCTGTGTTGGAGAATGAAAGGACTGTGTTACCTAACATCGATCTTTTGATGTCGAGTCACAACACAAGGTCACGAGCAAAGACCCTGTTATGAAGTCAAACAAATGTTCTGCTTATTTTAGTAGCCTACATATTCTTCTGATCCTTTAGGATAACAGACGTGCGTTTTCTTTTCTTACAGGTCCAGCATGCCAGCAAGCAGATAACGGCAGACAAACACTACAAAGGTATTGTTGACTGTGTAGTGCGTATTCCTAAGGAGCAGGGATTCCTGTCCTTCTGGAGAGGGAACTTGGCCAACGTCATCAGGTATTTCCCAACACAGGCCCTCAACTTTGCTTTCAAGGACAAGTACAAGAAGATTTTCCTGGACGGCGTCGACAAGCGCGCTCAGTTCTGGAGGTATTTCGCCGGCAACCTGGCCTCCGGTGGTGCGGCCGGAGCCACGTCCCTGTGTTTCGTCTACCCGCTGGACTTTGCCAGAACCCGTCTGGCTGCTGATGTTGGTAAAGCGGGTGCAGAGAGAGAGTTCACGGGTCTCGGCAACTGTTTAGGGAAGATCTTCAGGTCCGATGGTCTCAAGGGCTTGTATCAGGGCTTCAACGTGTCCGTGCAGGGCATCATTATATACAGAGCGGCGTACTTCGGCATCTATGACACGGCCAAAGGTGGGTGTGTTTGAGCTATTCACATGAAGTGAAAGAAAATCAAATGCTCATCGGATGTCTGTGTTTCGCAGGAATGTTGCCGGATCCTGAGAACGCACACATTTTGGTGAGCTGGACGATCGCTCAGAGCGTCACTGTCTTCTCCGGGTTCATGTCGTATCCCTTTGACACGGTTCGCCGGCGTATGATGATGCAGTCTGGACGCAAAGGAGGTACAGTAAACGCGTTTCTTTTATATTGCGTCGGGTTATTTCTCTGGGAATCAAATCCGTGACCTCTGAGCTACAGGAATACAATAATAAAGATTTTATTTGATTTGTTTTCTTATTAGCTGACATCATGTACAGCGGTACGATCGACTGCTGGAGGAAGACCGCTCGAGATGAAGGTGTGAAGGCTTTCTTTAAAGGTGCCTGGTCCAATGTGCTGCGAGCGGTGGGCGGAGCCTGCGTGCTGGTTCTGTACGATGAATTTAGGAAGATCGTTTAAACGTCATCTTTAATGGAACTAATTGTCTGGGATTTATACTTGAATATAGTTTTTAACATTATCGTCTGACCAGAATCATTTATAAACGCAACTTTTTTTTAATAGACTGTGATGTTATTGCAAATTCTCTTTTGACTTGGTGATAATGTATTTAAAGTCAAACTTATGTGTGCACATATTTATATAGAATAGATACATATGTATATGTTCTTTACTTTCTCTGTTTCATATCTTCATTTATTCGATGTCAAAACAAGTTTTCTTTTTAACATTTTTTGTGTGTTTTTACTTGTACAGCTGCTTTCAATTCAAATTGTTAAAAGCGCTACAACAATAAAGTTGACTTGAAAGTCATTTCTGGGATGGCACGAGGGTAAATTATTCATTTTGTTTACAAAACAATGAATAGCTGTCATTGGAAAATGATGCTTTTTGCCTTTGTTGCAGTCATCTTCAAGCTGGTTTGTTGCTTTGTGTGATGTGTGACATGAAGCAGATTGACAGAACGGTTGTAAACGTTCAGATGCATGATAGAAAAGACACAGAAAACCTCCTGTTGTGATATATTTTTTAAATCTTAACACAAATTTTAGAGCAGTGTGTTTGAGTTATATCAGACTGTACAAGTGCACAACATATGTTGAAATGAAATACAGGGGAACAAATATAATGTTAAAAAGTCTTTCCAGAGATACATAGAGCTGGAATGTCCACTTTGTAGTTCTATGTGGGTTTGTGGGAATAAAACCACTATAATATTAAGCTTTGACCCTAAATGCTCCAGATTGTCACTTTTAATAAATGATATTTCATTGGCATGAACGAAAGCATTAAAACCAGGTAATATGTGTATGAAGTACAAGGGAAAAGAAAGATTGTGTTAATATTGACTTGAGATTTTAGACAGGTTTCAGAGCTAGTATGCTTTACTCAGTTCGGATCCATCAGTATCAGGATTCTTATTCAACTACAGATTGAAGATGTGCCAGCAGGACGATGAGAAGCAGGGCAGGGATGAATTTCTGTGATTCTGCACTATCGTGGACGTTAAGTGACGTTACTGCTCCTCCTCCTCCACCACCTGAATATTGGAAGATAAAAAGATAATAGAAATATATTGGAATGTCATCGATAAAACATTTGATGTATGAAAGGGTTGTAGGGTAAATTATCTGTGTGTGTCAGACTCACTTGGTGTCAGATTTGCTGATTTCACATTGAGCCAGTATACAGCACGCTGCTGCGCTACAGTCGCCCTAAAGAGCAGATCAATATTGAATTAAGAAGTGTCTAGAAATGTCAATCATTTATTCACTTTCATGACTCTTTCTTCAGTGGAACACAATTTGAGAAATGTCTCGTGTTCAGTCAATGGGGTTCAGTGTCGTTTGTGTTTACACACATTCTTCAAAATATCTTCTGTGTTCTGCACAAACTCGTACAGGTTTGACGTGACGCGTTGTTGATCGCTCTTACGTGAAGTAAACACTGTTGGCTGTAGCAGGTGGAGTCCAGGTGTAGACAGTAGAGTTGTCTTTAGTGTTCGTGTTGGCATGAGTCACGGCACCCTGTGGGTTTCCTGCACACTGGAAAACAAAAAAAGTCAACAAATCTGTACTTACCCATAATAAAGCTGCTATATACAATATTTACGTGATATATTATGTATCATACAGTGTAACAGAAACTCAGTTGAGCATTACCTGTAGGAACTTTGTGTTGGCTGGAGGCATCTGCCAGGTTCCTAGCGCTGTAGTGTCAGAGCCGGATCGAGCCTCCAGCAGCACACCGCTGTAATTCGGCCCTTTAATAACAACTGATAACAAACAAATAAAAACTATTTTAACTATGTAAATCTTAAAACATAATTTTGCATGCCAAAGTTGTGTCCTAACTTTGCGTCAACTCCGTCCGTCGTGGGCAGTAACTCGAAAAGTTTTCCATATGAAAACGCTATAAATCCATTTTTTTAATGTTTCAAAAATCATGTTTCCAATCAATCAAACTGAAGTTGGTTAGTTTTGATTTAAGCCATAATAACTCAAACAAAATACAGCTAACTAACACAATAAAAACATGATAACATAATAAAAAACAAGGTTTTGGAACCAAACTCTTCATATGTTGAAATGTCTGCAGTCACAGCTTCAGCGCGTCAACTCCGTCATCCCGATGTGATCATTTCTGTTGACAGTTGTGCCACAAATCTGTGCATTTTTAGTGTTTATTAAGGCAAATGAAGAAAAAAACAAAATAACCACACATTGCCAAGACGGGAAAAATATTCCACTTCAGGTTTTATGTATGACAGAATTGACAAGTGCTCACAAAAACTCTGTATGGTGATAATATGAGAAGATTTATCCATCAATTATAACATGGGAATAAAATAAGTCACGTCTTACCTGTGACTGGTGTGCCAGCCTGGAAGCTGGTGCTGCTGGTTTGGATTGTATATGGAGCAGGTGTTGGCTGCGGTTGTACACCCGAGTGTCTCGGCATCATATCCGCACATGAAGAAGTCGGTGCCCCGTTTGGAAAACAAGTAGCAAAAGTCAAAACCTGCACTATGACAAACCCTAAGAGCATGACATCCATTCTCCCTTTCGACAATCTGACGGTCCAGCACACGACTCTTTCCACTTTTCAACAGCGCTTTTGCTGAGTCACAGAGGCATAAAAAATGCTTGATGTATGTCAGCGGGCCCATCCGGCCCTCCCATGCATAAAGTATTCACATGGTGTCAGATGAGAAGCTTTTCCAAAAACCTCTTATGAGTTTCAGGAATCTGTCATTGATCTGGACAGAACAACAAAGGCGTCCTCTGTCATGACAATAACACGTGTACAAAATCTCAATTTTAGGGTCGGGCTTGTGCTGAATCACTGCATGTTGTGGGGAAATTACAGACTGTGACCTTTGGGAATTCTCCAGTCGTTTATTAAACCCTTTAAGCGCTATAACCCACATTTGAGACATGTCTTATTCATAATGTAGACAAAGATACCAAAAGCACTCAGACACTGAAGTCATGTAACGATACGATCGCATTATATAACCAAAGATTAAAAGTTCCCTTTAGTCACATTTTAGTTTAATGTCAAAACACTTTTTATATCTCAGTGACATGCCTTCATTTGTAAGTGTGATTCCAAGTTTTTATTTTGGGAGTAGTTTTAATAAAATTAATAAAAACAATTATACATTTTAGTTCCGTTTGGCAATTTTTATATACTTTTGTAATTGTATTATTTTATAATATTGCTATATAGGTTTCAGAAAATGATTTGTAAGGTAAATGATTAAAATAATTATGCATTTCATGTGTGTGTACATGATGTAAAAATAGCAAAGCAAATGTACTGCACAAAAAAAATTAAAATGTGATGTTTCTACTTAATGAAATGTCAGCATTTAATTTTATTATCCTTCACAGTTTGATGAAACTAAACATTGCGATTATTTACTTGATTTTGTGAAATGTGTGGAAAGAGGTTTTTATTCATGTGAACATAAAACTTGGTTTTACTTTTTATTATAGAAGTGTCTTTCCTACAAATCTTGAGTTACATGTATCCAGACATGACAATATCATCACGGTTTGTTTCTTTGTCTCTTTTGTGAATCCCTCCCTTTATTTTTGTCTGAAGGTTTGCCGTCTTTGGCTCTTCTCTTGTCATCCAGTAAGATGGCTGGGCCTTTACCCACCGGCTTGGTGCTCTTTTCGTTACTGACGTCTTCTTTGACCAAAGGTTCGATGATGGCACCCATTGTAGTGACCACCTTCGGCATGGTCATCTTCTTCACGGCGCTCTGTGTGTTCCACGTGTGGCCGACGGGAGTGCGGATGCAGGACTCAAACTGTGTGGTGTTCTGAAAGGGGAACGGCAGATGACTGACCTGTAAAAGAAGAGAGAAAAATAACTAAACAGTTCAACAGAACAGCTTTAGCAAGCCTAGGTGGCAATACAACAATATTTCAATTCTATTTGTAAAGTGAACAGTTTGTCACGATTTGTACATCTGCACTACACGCACATCTTTTAAAAATGTCCCACAATATAATTCTGCATCGAGTTTGCTACCTCATATGTGAATTAATGACATTCTGATTATTATTAAATGATGTGCAGGGATTCTGGGATGGGATGATGCGATTGGTTACCTGATGGGCAGCTATGGACGAATTTCTCTTATCAGATATGATGACATCAGGCAGTTTCTGGTCCTGTCTGGGAGGCGGTGGAGCCATTTTCTTCCTAAACCTAGAAACATAAGAGAAAAACCTCTGAGTCTGGTATGAATCTTTAATTTCAGAGTGTTTATACATTTCTAATAAAATGAGAATTTTCAACAATACCAACTTTGCACTTATTTCGTTTTTTTATGTCTCTACCGCTAAAACATCAAACCGCGACAATGGCTATAGAGATAAATCTGAATTTAAAGTATGTTTGTCTATAGAAGTTAGTTTTGAAATACGAATATACCTTTTGCGTTTGCGCTGGGATGTTTTGAGACCCACACCGCCCCACTCCCCCCAGCCGGGCAGCGTCAGGTCCACCACTTTGGGTCGTCCGGCCTCTTCCTGTTTCCGTTTGTCTTTCAGGAAATCAGAGATGACATCATCGCCAGCAAATGCCTCCTTGATGATGGAGATCTGCTCCTCACGCTCCTAACAAGACAACACAGAAATTAGATTTCATTTTTTATTCTAGGTTATTTTTAAACAAGTAAACCCCCATGACTCACTTCATCCTCCACCACGGTTGGCGTCAGGGCCACTTTGATGGTTTTGGCCTCTTTGGTGAGGACTTCATTGAGATCGATTTCTCTTTTGCTCTTTTTTGCCGGCGGTTCAGAAGCTGGGGGTTGTGAGGGGACTGCGGCTGTCCCGGGACGAGGGTCCGACACCTCCTCCAACACTTCCAGATCTTCCAAATTTCTCACTCGAAGCCGTCCTTCATCCAGCAGTTCTTCATCTTCTCGGTCGTCCTGCGCCGGGGCCGGAGCCTCGCGTGTCTTCTCGCTGCTCATGAGTCTGAAAAGCGTGTTGAACTGAGAAACGTCCTCCTCTTCTTCTTCATCGCCATTCTCATCGCTGTCGGAAATCTGCACCGTGTCTTCGCCAACCACCTCTTCTCTCGACACCGAGACGACGACTAAAAAACAAATCAAAACATCGACATTATTTCAGAGACGTTACGCCGTCATTTACTCGCTTGATACTCGTTTGATCTCATACTTTGTTGTTCTGCTGGTGTGGGAATCAAGTCGTGGTCTTCTGCCTGCCTCAACGTCCTCTTCCTGTGAAAGGCTGCGAGAAGTTCCTCTTCCTCATTCCTCTCCTCCTCCTCCGGTGTTTGAGGTTTGTCTGTTGTGACGCAGCTGATCTCAGGCTCTTCTTGTGGAATTCTGCTTCTCATCCACGGATTGACGGGGTCAACGATGGGCTCAACGTCGTTCACAAAATCGGGAACGGGTTCTGATTCTTCCAGAGTTTCGTGCTCGTCGTCAGAGATGGTCACCATCTTCTGCGTCAGATCTTTATTCATCTGTAACTGCTCCTGCATCGCTTTACGAGCCTCAAGAGATCAGACACAAAGACGACGTTAAAGGAACTCTTTTCAACGACTGTCTTAAGATTAATTAAGAAAGCGAATTCTCACCGAGTCGTCATATTTGGCCATAATAGCTTTCGATTTAGCCCACTTGCCGCTGTTCTGATGTTTCAGAGACATTCGCTCCTGTTTGGATGAGACAAGAGAAACATGAGTGACGTTCCTTCATTCATCTCTCTCAGGTTTTTCGGAAGCACCGCACACCTCCATCCTGGACGTCTCCATCTTCTTCAGCTCCTCCAGAGCTCCCGTGGGATTGGTCTTCATCATCTCCTCAAACTGCTTGAGAAACTCCTTACGCTTGGCTTTCTTCTGAATCTTGTGAAACCTGCAGGGACACATTTGTTTTTTTTAAACCAAAGCAGCACACTACAAAAGCTTTTTCTTCATTTGACTCTTCAGCCAGACTGTTGCTATGATCTGCAAGCTCACTTCTTGCTTTTGATTCGCTTTTCTCTTTTGGCTTTGGCCTCGTAGTACGACTGCAGAGCTCGGGCCTTCTGCAGCTCGGCGCGGCGAATAGTAGCCTGCAGATACACGAAGTGAAATCCTTCATCAATGACGAGATAACACACAAGTGTAATGACGGTAAATCTGTATATGTGAAGGTCTGATACCTCCTCCAGACTCATGGCCTTCAGTGATGCTTCTTCCACAGGAGAGAGGACGGGATCGTGAACCGGCTGTCTGTTCATATGCAGGAGTTGAAAAATCTCTTGTTCAAGAGGCGTTTGAGCCTGTTCGTCAATACACAAACAATAAATAAGTCCATTGATTTAAGAAGATTAACATGCAAAAAAATGTGCTTCCGCTTTATCTTCAAATACACATATAGAGGCGAAACGGTTTCCACCAAGTAAAACCCCACACCTTCCATCCGGCCACCACCTGCTCCACCCGTTTGGGTCCCGAGGGCTCCTGGTTCAGAGGAAACACCAGTTGTTCTGCTTTCTGGTTCTGGACGATGATGCTCTGCCAGTTTGTCACCTCTTTGGTGCTTTTCTCATACGCTACGCTTCTCTGAATCTGTAACAACACAAAGAAAACTTTATTTTTGTGATTACAGGAATCGATCGAGTGACCGTATGGACAGAAGTGAGTATTTACGGACCTTCTCTGTCTCCTCTTTGTTGAGGGGGAGCTCCAGCGTCTCTCTTCTGTTCTGCAGGTTCCTCAGCTGTTTCTTCGTTTTAGTGGCTCCTGTCGTCTTCTCCACGGTGCCCAGCAGGTCAGAAAGGTCCACTTTGTCTCCAGCACCTTTCAAACACAACAGAAATGGATCTTTTACTTTGGGCCGAGATATAAAGTGAATAAAGACTGTAATGCATCATTCTGCGTTTACCCTCCGCACTGACAAAGAACTCGGAGACCTGCAGACTTGCTTCAGAACGTTCAGTCTGGTTTTTCCTTGGATTAACAAAAACTGACATTAGCAACAGCTTTCAAAATGATAATACATTACGCCACAGATTTTAAACATCTCATACCGTCTCTTTCCACCCAGAGAACTGATGGCTTGTAGCAGCTTGTTGTGTTTCCTCTCATCATCACTGCCTTCCTGTGAAAAATGTGTCAAAAAAAGTTGCCATTTAAATGAGTCATAAAGGCAAGATATTAATGTCTGGTTCAAAACGACAAAATGCTCAATTATGTAAAGTTATTCTTACACATTATTAATTGTATTACTATCATATAGAAAAGCATGTAACCTCATCTTCACTGGCACTGATGACTTCATTATCCATGGAAAACTCATTTTCTTCACTAACAGCCATCTCTGAAGTCACCTTTACACCTTCACTGTAAAAAAACCAAAATCATCATTCATTTGACTCTGTGATGCCCAGATCCTTAAGAACCATTTTGATCTCTTTAGGGATTAATATTACATCACCATCAGCAATAACATTAAAGCTGTGCTCTGTTACTTTATGTGGTTCAAAATACACAAAGAGCGGATATTGAGCGAGTTCATGCAAAAATCTGTGTTGGCCTCTAGTGGTAAAATATCATCTGCCAGATGAAAACCAATAGAACACCATTAAATCCTAATGAATTAAGACCCAAAGCATACTACATACATGCAAAAAAGCGTTATTATTTACTACATTATCAATGCACTATAGATAACACTACATAATAACGTAGTACGCATGAACAAAATATACCGATTCCTAGAATATACTACAGTAACGTCACACTACAACTTACTACAGTTCACTATAGTACATAGAGAGGTATAGTACAGTAACTTACTCTTTTCATGCGAGTCGTGTTCACTCATCATGACAGAGTTTATGTAACGTTAATCTAATATAAAGCAACATAACACACCTCAGGGTTTCTTGTCTCGTTTTGCTGGATATGTCGAAGCACGTGTCCACTAGATTATTAAAACAGTCTGATAAAGTCCGATCATCCAGCTGATTTTAAAAAGCAGCGATTTTTAGCGTTGATATAATATTCGTCAACCTTCAAAACTACATAATATTATTTTAAACGTTAAATTACACACATCTCCCGGTAAGACTTTTAATTTCTACGTCATGTAACTCCTTACACGTGATCTGCGCACAGAGATGACGTAGTTCAGGGGGTGGAGCTGTGGGTGAATTCTATACTGTACCAAAGACCCTTTATTAAGAAAAGTCTCCGCAATCGGCGGTCATATTTACAACTCATCCGGGTAGTTTTTTTCAGTCATACGAGACCAAGTCCTACTTACTTGAACGGGAGATGACTGACATCTCCTATGATAATATCACAATATAATCGTGCTGTTTTTGACAAACAATTAAACCTCATGTCAACTTTAGTTTAGTTTCTCAACCTCAAATTGCGCTAAAAAAACAATTCTCTTGTTGCGCCAGAAACTGCGCATGCGCAAATGTTCACTACCATATACACACAGCCCCACCCTCAGAGAATTGTGAATCTTTAACGATTGATGATTTATACATTTATTCCTTATTCTTATGATCCTTTATTAATTTCACTTTTGTTTCTTATATTTAATCACAACTTGTACTGTCATGTCACATATATTTAATGGTCAATACTTATTGCAGAGAACTAACAGTACTTACTGTAATGCACATCTGTAAATATAATGTATATTTTTTATATTATGTTATATAAAATATTTAGACATGACATATTTTGTTATATATATGTATACTGTGTACTTATTGCAGACGCAACTAATACATTGATCTGTTATTCTAAAGCATTAATATATACTTTATTAAAGCATGTACAGTGACATTTTATATATATTTAATAACACACTTTTTACACTGCTGACTGACTTCTAATGTCTTCTAGTTTCATTATGCACCACATAGTTACTTCATAGTGGAAAACATATTTCAAAACAATACTAATAATATAAGTGTGTTAGTCACTCCTAGAGTTGTGGCAAATGTAGACCTACACATTGTACAATCGATAATTTTTTATTGAAGTGAGTTCATGTTTAGCACACGGTAGACCAGGACTTCATGTGTTTCTGTAAGTCTTACGTCTTCTTTTGCCTGATGTCAATTAAAAAATGCTTTTCTTAATGCATATCTTGCGAGATTAGTACAATGGTTGAAAGTTAGTTGTGGAAGAAATCAACTAAAGTATAATTTACTAAAAAAAAACACTAAATATTCGTGCTGGTGATGCTATATACACACACACAAGATCTCGAATGCAGTTAATCTGAATTTAAATAATCTCTTTTATAAAAGTTAAGAGAAAATATGAAAATTGAATATATATATATAGAGAGAGAGAGAGAGAGAGAGAGAGAGAAATACATGATTTAAATTGTGTGTGTATATATTATATAAGTCAAAGTCATTTTTGCTAATCCATCAGGTCCAGAAAGTGTACCACATTTGTGAGGAATGAAAACACACATGATCCCGTCCTGTAAAGTACAGGAAAGTACTATTTTTATTCCTTCATATTCAAACTTCACAAACAGAGTGAACTTGTACAATACCTCAGAGTGAAAATTACAAAAAAAGGTGCTGGTAACATTTACAAAAAATCATCCTTACTTTGCAACAATCAGTTCTTCTTCCACTCTTTTTTTTTAGTCTTTTGCATTAAGGCTTAATACTTCTGTATAAAGTATATGCAAGTCTTCACAGTTTTTTCCAAAAAAGTCACAATATTATGTAACATAATGAAGCTTTTACGGCTATTTTCTGTTTAATAACAAATACACATCACTGGTAAATATACGTGAAAATACAGGGCTTACTGTAAAATGGCAAGTAATGATACTGTTTGCTGAAAGATTTTTTTTTCTAAACACATTTGTAAGAAAGGTTATTTGTAAGATACCACTGAAATAACTGAAGCAGAAGGAACAGAAACAGAAAAAAACCCAATAATACGCATACAAACAAGGGAGATCGCCTCGAAACTTTGGCACATCCCTTCGAATATGTTCACGAAATATATATATATATATATATAAGGTAAATTTTTTCGTTCCAAATCAAACGCATGGAAGTAGAGCAAAACTGGCATAAAGTGAAATCATGCTGCGTAGAGTAAGGTGCTAAATCAGAGATATTACAAAACCCGTCCCTTCCCGGCGGGCGAGAATAAGGTGCATTTGTAAGACTGAAAAGCATGTAGGCCTTTTTTTTTAGGTATCCATAAACCAAATCAAGAAACAGGAACAGAAAGGGAAAAACAGCATGACCAATAGTCTTGAGGCGACCTCATGAACACATGCATCCCCATCGATTCAGAGTCTCTTCCACAGACATCTGAAATACTCTACTACAGCGTGTCATGTTATATCAGCGTGTACGCGTGGAATATTTCGCGATGACGGAGATCCCAAACTAAACGGAACGGAGCTATTCTAGTTCACAACTCAACATATAAGAGCGCTATCTCTAGAACGCATCGAAGCTCACCCTCATGCACACACCGCAACAAGCTTGCTCGAACGACCTACGTCACGAAAGCGATTTGGTTTTAGTGCAAACACAACTGGCTGGCGTCAGCTTCTTAATAATAACAAGCTCACCGAAGAGATAACATGAAGGCACATACTTATGCTTCCTCTAACACGCGACACATCGACACGACACCTTCGACAACACCACGAAGCGCTTTGAACAGGAAAGCCACCAGAAATCAAAAACCATCACTATTTAAGGAACGCTAGAACCGGCCATAAGGGAAACCTTGACGCCGTCACAACTACGACTTTAAAGGAACCCGAAAACCAAAGCCATCGCTTATAAACCCTCACGTGTACGAGTCGTCTCAAAAGGAGATACTTTGAGAAATGCGGTAATGGAAGCCAATGTCGTCCTTTGTGTTCTGCAGAGGAAAGAGAGTCGGACACGAGGGAGAATAAGTGATGGCAGAATTGTATTTTCGGGTGAACCGTCTCTTTGAGGAGATTTACGCGTGGAGGTCTTGATGGTTAACAGCAGGAAAGGAAAACGTTCCTGCATTCCAAGTCAAGACGACTTCCCCTTATTTCAAAAGTGCCAGAAACACATCAGCACCGAAGATTAACATCAGCGACGACGAAATCGAAATCCGTAACATGAAGCAGCAAGTTTGCATCATGTTTCTGGGCCACCTCGTCCTCTTTATGTTCCTCTGGATTTGTGGAAACTACTGTTCAGACCATCACACGGAGGAATCCGGAAGTATTAAACACGCTGTATGTCTATTCATGTGTACGGCCTGGCCATCATCGCACATCTCTTTATTGTGCCTGTATAGAAACAAACGGCGTCATTTAAGAGCACAGATACACTTTCTCGTTTTGCGCGGCTGGTTTTGAAGCGCGTCACGTGTTCTATTGCTATTTCTCAAAGAAGACTCGAGAATGGTTTTAGTGCAAAAGTCTTTTCTGGGTTGATAAGTGGTCAATGAGGATTGCTACAGGAATTCTGGTGGACTGATTTATTTCTAGTGGTTTTTGTCATGTCTTGTGTTAGTCGAGTGGTTTTGAACATTTGAACCATGCCATTGGTTTATAAAGAGAGCGTTTAACATGATGGTTATGGTATGGTGGTGGTTTAAAGGTTTTCGTTTAGAGACCGTCGAGTGTGAATCTGTCGGGTGGAATCGTTCGGTTTCCGGTCCTGCTTTGTGTCGGCTGTCGCAAATATCAAGCGAAACTTTGGACTTTTAGAAAAATCGCTCCAATCCAGTGTCTGACATAAAAATAAAAAGGCCTTTAACACACACACACACTAAACAAATCCTTATTCCATATCTCTAACAGCAGGTATATTACACAGCAATCCATTTATTACAATAATTAAACTCTTCTGATGTTTACATAAAAAAATCCTCTCTATACTTCCATGATATCTTCTGTTTCTCTCTTCAGGCCCGTCACTTTATTTCTAAGCACTTCTCGCGTTAGGATGAATATCTACAGGCAGGTTCGAATACTGTACGATGTTTAATACCTTCACTACGACAGCTCAGTTTTTAATGCTTTAATATGAACTTTGATTCGAGAAAAGAAAATATGTAAATGCAAGAAAACAACAAGAACCCAAAGACATACGATAAGGCTTTAAAGCGGGACAAATGTGTGGTTTAAAGTCAACTTGGCTTCGCTAAACCCTGCTCACCTACATTAAATCACAAAAAACAAGAAACTTATGATGTATATATATATATATATATATATATATATATATATATATATAAAATGATGAAACCCAACAGCTGTTTAAATGGAGTTATAATATAGCCCATGCTGCAGAATAATATCACATCGGGTTCAATTCTACTGCTATTATATTATTTCTATCCAAATATTCACATTACATTTGAAACAGGGAATTTGGTCCTTAAATCTGAATTGATGGCACAAAAGAGAATATATATTGAATTCTGTGACATTAAATTGTGATGAAAAACAAATCAAAAGGCAGAAAATCAGTTTGAAAGATGTTTTATAAAGGATGATTTGGTGGTAAATGAAACTGAATGTATTGTATATGAGCAGGAGCTTCCACAACGAATGGTAACAAAAAGCAAAAAGCAAACATTGACAGATCCATGCAAACACAGATAAACGGCTTGGTCCATCTTGACAAGTCCAAACTGAATCTCAGAATCCATTGTACTGTAAGCAGAGAATCTGGAATACTGAAGGAGGAAGAAAAACAAAAAAACAATAGCAAGAAATGAAACTGTGATGAACAAAAAGGGCCGTCGGAACTGAAAACAAGTGTTAGCTTTCTGCTTTATCAGATTTCTATTAAACATTTAGACTGCGGTCTGCATGTACAGAACCACATTTCAGCCAAATTGACATTTTCTCATTTTGTACATTGATATTCTGAGAATTCTTTGGCGTCGACAGGAACTACATAATTTGGCTGAACTTTCCGACTCCAGTAAAATGAGTATCATTCACATCATCTGTGTATGCCAAAT
This sequence comes from Oreonectes daqikongensis, assembly GCA_026939265.1. NCBI lineage: Eukaryota > Metazoa > Chordata > Actinopteri > Cypriniformes > Nemacheilidae > Oreonectes > Oreonectes daqikongensis. The sequence continues at coordinate 410,834 of JAOTQM010000051.1, forward strand.
ATGTCCGAAACGTTGGACTCTTGTTAACTTTGTGTTGCTCTGTCATCAGCACATTTGGTATGACAAGGATTAAAACAAAAGTTCAAATAAATCAAAACGAAAAGAAATATAAGTGAACCAATGGCAAAATGATATGACGCAAAGTATTTTGTTTGGACAAGGACATTATTCGTCGACCAACTGTCTATTGCAGCATGTGTGTATATTAAAACCCGGAAAACGTTCAGATTGAAGTTTTTAAGCAGGGCTTTCATGACATGTTTTATATTATTTTATGTACACTAAGCATTAAATCACTAGTTAACCTCAAGCCATTCAGATTTAATGTGCCGATATTCTCTATTAAGGTTTTTAGAATAAGCTTTACTGAATGAAAGGATTTCGACAGATCTGTCTGAAAGCAGCCGTGCTACAAACATCAATTCAGCATTAGAGAATGAAATCTAAGAGGAGTGAATAAAGAAAGATGGCCTTGAGTTGGAAACACAGAACAAATGAAAATATTATCTTCACTGATAATAATGCATAAACCTTTCTTCTGCTGGACTGAAATCGTATTTTGTGTTGAACTATGTAAAGTACAAACGGTTCCAAGAGAGAGATCATCGGTACTGTATATGATACACTAGTCTACTATACGCACTAATATATCATCACACTGTCAAAACGCATCTGGAAAAGAAAAATATGTCCATGTACTCAAGTTTAGTGTCACATTTGCAATGTGTCTGTATAAAGTATGTACGATTCGTAGAAAAGCGGATAAATGTGTGAAGATGAAATGAAACTGCCCCCCTATGTGACACATTCGATCATTTACAGTAAGAACAATGGGCCGTTTATGTTATGGAAAAACGTGCATTTTGGCTTAAAGTCTCAGCTTTTAATCAACACTTCTTCAAACGGAATATAATGCCAATATCTATAAAGATAAACGTGACGGCTGAAACGTTTCATTTCTCGTGCGAAGACGAGACGTAAACCACTGAAAAGTGCTACAATTAGCCCAGACAAAGTTAAAAGTGTTGTTGGCATCTCTATTATTTCATGTTTTTTGTGATTTGTGATGTGCTGTCATTAGAAAGCTGAGACTTTAGTGTGTTCAACTCCAAATGTGTTTCTGCGTCAGATTGACCCAAAACAATGGAGCAGGTCACACGTACACAAACATGTTTATATATAAAGAGAGAGAGAGAGAGAGAGAGAGAGAGAGATGTTGGGTGACTGAAGCATTCCACTTTGCAAATATTATATAATGTATGTACAATGAGGTTTATTTCTATAAGATCGGTTTATAATTAAAAAGTGATTTGTGTACATAGATTTACAAGGTCGTGTAAATCATATTGAAAGAACGAATGAAAGGGCTCAACAATTCGCATTAACTTCCACAAATACATCTGATTGATACGCATTGTGCAGCGTGTTAAAAGCACGATATTCATCCATGTTTTGGAGTGTTAGGGACGAGCATATGTTAAAGGAAAGGTCATAAAATCATAACAGTGTCAGGCAGCAGTAACAGGGTCATTTACAATCATGCCATAAATGAATTTGCACATTTTTTATGTATTTTTCCTGTCAAATATTTCATTACACATACAATTAAAGTTTCAAATGTCAAAACATTTGCTGTACTGTTGTAAAATATATCTAATCAGCTGAAAAATGATTACGTATCACAAACGAAATATTTCAAATTGATGTATGCGTGTTTAATGTGTACATTTAGCAAATTCTGCATTTGTGTAATGTTGCGTTTAATAACATCCTGTACTCAGAAAAGTAGCCATCTGCATTTTGCTCAACCCTGTGTACGGCACCTATGACATTATGACCTGTACTTTCCGAAAGCTATATGGGACATTATTTCATATCAGAGCAATAGTTTGATTTTCGTGGGGTGTAAACTTTACACCACACAAACTGATATGGAAACCGTATTCATTTATTTACAGTCAGGCACCGTATTGGCAGAACAAACTCTGTTAGGTTAACTGATGGTTTAGTTGAAAACATACGGGGTGTCGTACATAAACTCAACAGATAGTCAGACAACGGTTCATTTTAACATGTGGGAGATATAGAGCGCACAAAACATGCAGAATACATGCCATCATCATCATCATCATCACTCACAATGGAGTATAAAGATCCTCATCTGCCCTCCTCTCAAAGCCCCGCAGGCCCTTAACTACAAACACGAGTCTCTATGAAACACGCGACGGGATTCGGCGTGATTGGTAAAGAAACTGCAGGTATGTGAACTTTCATAAATATATGATTCATCTGAAGATATTATGTTACTATGTTTGCTTGCTTCTCCTGTTAAAATCTGTAAATATATGTATAACTTTCTATGGTTTCTGAAAAAACAAACACACTTCGTAGTCATAAATAGAGTAAATGCTTCGTCTTTGGATTCGAGCGTATATGATACAAGCAGAAGAATATTGTAGGATCATTTGTGAAAACCATTCAGAGCTGTACTGTAGAAAGAGTCGGAAAGACGACACAAAGCATGCTAACATATGTAACCTAAAGAAGAAGAAGAAAAGGAAGAAAGCTTGGCTTTTACAGTCATTTGGTATTGAACGTATGATATGGTTGGGTGTGTACGGACTACAAAGATTCAAACTGGAATCCTTTTCTCCTAAATATTAAAAAACAGCTTGACTGTATGCTTGAATTCACGTTAACGTCTGTAAAATCTCCTCCTTTTCAATCTTTTAGAACAATGAAAAATTGGACCTCTGTTCACACGCACATCACAATATCGAGTACGGCGCTCGCGATATTACGGCGACCGTACGAACCATTAGAGAACGGCAGGAAGAACAAATGGATTCGGACAAACTGGGTCCAATAAACCGCACAGTGAGAACGCAGACATTTTAAGCAGGGCATTTCAAATATGTGACGCATTGAAGCGAAATATTTTCAAGGCAATTTGAAGAACATGAAACAAAAGTAAAATATATCTGCACTTTTTTTAAAAATTATTATTGTTATTAATTTAAACTGGGGCACTTTGGAAACAATATAACACTGTATATTGTAGTATAAAACGTGTTATTTTGGTGATTTCAGGGGTTAAAAGAGAATAAAACACCCTTACTTCATAATGGTCCTCAAATGTGTGAGTGTGTTTCTTTATTTCATAACTTATTGCTGGTAGTTGTCAAACTTTGCATGTTGACTCGACAGTTCATATTTATGTATGCGATTGGTTTTTAGGCAGTGAATTGTTTTCGTTTCGTGACGCATATTAATATAATAGAATAAAAATAACAGTATTATTGTAAGCTTGGAACTGTAAAAAGAGGCACTTCATTTTTTTTGTGGTCTTCTACAAAGGAGAGGCATCGTAAAACTCGGCGCGTACAGTGTTAGGTGGTGTGTTTTGGTTACAGTACTTTTATAGATGCTGATGAAGATCTCCTGTCGTTTTAAAACATTTTAACCAGCGTGTTGGTAAAACAAAAAGAATGGCCAGATGAAAGATTTGAATGCAGCAGTGTTGGGTTCGATCTGAACTTTTTAACAGGGGGAATGGGCTGAGTATTTATTAAATCCAGCAGGGTTTACTATTTTATATATATATATATATATCGACTCTGAGCGTACGATAAAACAACTCATTCATTCAACTGTTCCAAGTCATTCTGTCAAGAGAGCAAAACATGTTCGGCTCCCGCATAAATATTGGCGATGAAGTCTTTCTACACCCGAAAGCTTTAACTAGAAATAGATATTATTCATAAACAAACAATTAAAAAAGTACCATTGTTGAATAGCGAGGAAATAGGTGCGGAGAAGTCCTACAACAAAAACGTATCGGTATAGCAAAGAAGATGCTGTATCTATACTGTACACTGTAGAAAATTAATATGCATTCTAAAGTTACCATTTGAAGCGACAACAGAAACAAAAATAAGAGCTACGTCTACATTTATGACTTGTAAATATATACTGTAAGTAATGTAAAAAAGTCTATCAGGTTTAGCCACTGACGTGTTCAGCGTAATGCCGAGAAGAACGTTTTCCGGTCGAGATGCAATGAAAGTGAGCATTGACGTGACATATAAGCGTTTTGAATTGTGTCTTTAACGTTATCGTGCAGAGTTTACAGTTTTCACAAACTACACAGTTTTGGCTAAACAAAGTCTCGGTGAAATAAAATGATTTCTCGTTATTGTCGTTTTTCCTTTATACATATGAACAAACACAGAGTCACAATAACGTCAGACTTATCGTACTGTAGCACTTCAACACAAGCGAGATGAGAGAGATCTTTTTATATCTTTTGAACCGGCGGTTATGAATCCGTACGAACGTGAGCGGAGAAATTAGCGATGCATTTGCATGTAGCGGCACGTCCTTCATAAACAACTGTCCAATACTGTATTGCGAGGATGGTGTTTATAGTCTTGTTTATTTTCTCTGCCCTTCTCTGAAATATATCCCTTGCGTAAAATAAACCAAAATAATCGGCACCTTTACAAGCAATAGTGCATTTGGCTGTTTTTTTTTTTTTTTTTTAAATATCTTTAAGGCTATCAGTGAGGACACAGCCAAAATAACAAATATTTGGAAGTGACATTGATTCATATTTTTAAGTGCTTTTTAAGAACATTAATGTGTATTAAATGCGTTTGCTGGATGACCCCGCTTGTATCTTCTGCTACAGCGTTACGTACGTGCGTACATTTTTGCAGCAGTTGCCTTTTACACCTTTTTTCCTTTCTTAGCGTTATTTGCCCAATTTTACACTTTTGATCTGCGCAGTTTGCAGATTTTGTCGACTACTAGCAACACAACTACAAATGAGATACGACAACAGACTACACCGTCAAAAATGTCCTTCGCTGTCAAAAACCGACTACAGGGTCAAATATAACCAACGTGTTTCCGTCATTCAACGCAACCATCTGAACGAAGAGAACAAGAGACCAACAAACATACGCCGACCCCTCCAACCCATCCAACATAGCCTGTAGCCGAGTAAAAAAGTGTTGTTTGGTCACAAAGAATACAAAAGATTCAATCTCACAGTAATTCGTCATTTTACGAAGTGTCGTCGTACGATCGGCTTTCGCGCCAGTGACGATAAGGTTTGTAGGTGGTGCTTCATTAACCGTTTCTTTTCTAACAATCGCACGTTTTTGTACGATTAGCAAATTCGTACGAAATGGCCATCGCGTAAAATAGTTACAAATTTCTGTGAGATCTGTTTTTTTTACCAAACACTCACGTTGGCTCGTATCATACAGGCGTAAAGCGAGGGCCATAACAAGTGACATGTTGTTTACTTCAGGGAAAAACAGAAATGATTGTTCTTGAGAAGAATACCATATGCACTCGTATGTAAGTAAAATGTTGTCACCGTACCTGTACTGCATATTGCAAAGGAAGCCCTACAGTTCAGGCATCACAGATTGTACAACACACACATTGAGACGTACAGGAATATACACACACACACACACGCGCGCGAGCGCGCACACACACACACACTCACGTAAATGTGTTTGATCCCTAGACAGCACAAAAAAGCTTTGCACTACGACGCTCTCATAGAAACGTACTTGTTCTAAAAGACATGTATCATATATTTAGGCACACACTACGATTCATTTTTTTCCTTTTTTTGGGATTTTTTTAACGTTTTTTTTTATAGGATTGGTATGAATGACAAAACCGAGCATTTGCTTGAATGAATTAACTGCTGGGATGGAGGGTGGGGTGTAAGGAAGGCATTGTAAGCGTCTGACCGGGGGCGAGCTCACAATAGGTTTGAATATAAATAAAGAAAGCAATGCTTGCATAAACAGCACAAAGTAAATACAATAGCAAGTGATGATAACAAAGCCAAGACAAATTTAATCATCTCATCATCTAAACAACAACAACAAAAAAAAGGAAATAAAAAGGAACAAAGCAACTAAAACACAAGTGAACTATAGAAACAAATATTTGATAAAAATGATTATCTCTAGAAACTAGAATATCTCTGGTAACAGTAGTGCACTTATTGGTTTAAGCAGTGCAACATATATGCAAGAAAACAATGCAGTCCTCTTATCAAGCTTTTAAGAAAGATATTTCCTTTATAAACAACGAAAACAAAAAAATGAAAATCATAGAATTTCATTTCGTAAGTAAAACAATTCAACGTTTAAGCACAGGATTTGAAAACAAATGTGCAAAGTAGCACTGTTTTTTTTTCTTAAACCTACAACTCGAGCAGATTCCCAACAGGAAAATGTCCATATGAATTGCGATCGTGTACGTTAGTCATCGTTTGAACTACACTACAAAGGTGTATCTACTCAAACAAGTGAGCAAAGGTTGCCAGATTGCAGTTGCGCGGCAGCGGAGTCTCTTATGTCTGTAAAACACGTGTACGACAAAGCCAAACATGAACACAGAGGTTTTGAGCGACGTTACACCAAAATGACAAACCCTTCTGAAGTACACTCGACACACACAATGTCGATAAAACTGGGAATGTTTCTCAATTGTTTTGTTTCTGTGAATCTGTGGTATATTAAAGAAGAATGACCGTGTTTGTTTTATTGTGGTTCAGTAGATGTTTTTGGTTGCCCTGTGTCCCTACAGTATATCCGTCCGTTACTCTCTAGCGCCGTCTATAGATCCCGTCGGGCATGAAACCACGGCGGCCGCCGGATCTGCCGCGAGGGGCTTTAGGAACAGGAGTAGTGCATTTGAATCGCCCCTCTGAGGCCCCGGACAGCCGCCGCAGCGCCGCAGACAGAAAATACAGAGTTTCTCCAGTCGGTGATTTGATCGAATCCAGCCCACGAATCCAAACAGCTTTACAATAATGATAGAAATGTCCACATCACGCTGATAACAGTCTCAAAGTGAGCATGTGTCGAGCAGCAGGTAACTTGGATTCTGGGCCCGCTTGCATACTAGCGTCTGCCGTTTTCCTTTCGTCGTCGTCGGTTCGAAACAGAAACGTGGAGTAAATGAGGAGAACGAATCTATCGTCCCAAATGAAACGGGAACTTTGCGTCACTTTTCGTTTTGAAGTGGAAGAGGTCGACTAACAGTCTTCTTCGCAGTGGCAGTGTATGCGAAACGAATCGGAAATCTCGAATACTGTCATTTATAAACGCTTGGATTATTTTCGTTTGTAAACTGGACTGTCAAAAAAGTGTCGTGGGAGAAAAAAGATACTAAAGCCACTCACAAAAATGATTAAAACTGGCTTGACAACAACGACATCCCTCAATGCCATATAATAATAAATAAAAACCCAGTGTCAAATTGAACAACTCGCTTATTCTTAGCACACATAAAAGGCAAACACGTGACCATCGGTACTTCAGAATGAATCTAGAGCCAAATGACGTTGTATTTTTTTTTTAATCGTTCGTTCGTCCGCTTTTGTTTGTTTTTTTAAATCTATACCACAGTAAGCTTGGACGTTTATAGTGTCCAATACGGTCTACATGGGAAAAGATCTACAAGTTAAAAAAATTCACTGCAATGTTTATTTCTGCGCACACGCACGCTCACATGCACAAATACACAAACGTACAAAATACCTCTACCATATATAAGTGTGTGTATAGGTCATTTGTGCGTGTGAGTGCATGCACGGCCGTGCGTGTTCGCGTCGACGTGTGAATCAGTTTTTTCTAGCGTGCGTGCGTGAGTATGTGTGTGTGTGTGTTCTTTCGCAGGCCTTTCGGTAGTGTTCAACACATAAATCAGTATTTTAAGGAAAGCATACATTTAGAGGCCAGTAGTATGGATCCAGCCAGTGGATCATTATCCAACTACACAGCCTTAAGGCAACCATCATTTTTATTCTTTAAGAATAGCAAGGACAAAAAAAAGAAATTAAACGCTTCTTTTTCTAGAAAACTTAATGTGCCAGTGTCTATACTCATTACTCTTCATGCCCCAATATAAGAAACAAAAAAAATCTAGTGCCATTTTCGTTATCATGTCATTCTTTCTCGTGTAAGTTTTTTGTACTTATCCGTCGGAGACATGCTTGCGCATGTGGTCGTTGAAGTGCTCGATTTGGTCGAACTTGACGGGGCACACTGAGCACATGTAGGTGGTCCCCTCCTGGCAGCTGGCTTCCGCCGCCACGCCCACTCCGCCGCTCCCGACTCCGCCCCCCGCACCGCCCGCCCCCACCGGCATGGCGAGAGCCACCACGCCCGCTCCGGGCTCGGGCACGGCCATGGGGACGGGGATGGACGCGGGGCCTCCGGCGCTCCCCGCCGCGCTCACCCCGGAGACGGTGGTGCCGGTGCTGTGCAGGGCCATGTGGCGCTCCAGCAGGGTCTTGTGGGAGAACTTCTTCTTGCAGATGTAGCACTCGTAGGACTTCTCGCCGCGGTGCAGGCGCATGTGGACGTTGAGCGAGCTCTTCTGGGTGAAGCGCTTGTTGCAGATGCTACACTGGTACGCTCGGACGCCGGTGTGCGTGACCATGTGTTTGATGAGATAATCCTTCAGCGAGAACGAACGCCAGCAGATGCTGCACTGGTGCGGCTTTTCACCTGAAAGAGAACAAGGGATGAAATCGGCATTAAAAACCTAGCGCATGAACCATTCAAACATGAAGCTCTATGTCTTTGAAAAAACTTTTATTTTGTTTATTATAAAACCAAGAAATTTATTTTTAATAAATGTTTTTGAAATAGATGAATTGCAAGAAATAATAAAGCTGGTTGCTTTAAACATGCCAAATGGCTTTTCTTCTCCTTAATATAATTTTAGCTTTACTTTTTAAATCAGTTACTTTTTCATCGTATTGTGAAAAGTCACCAAATTTCCCATGCTGGTTATTTCTATGGCTAAATTAAATAATCTGTGAAATCCAGCACCAGCAATGGATATATATATATAATATCTCATTATACCCTATTAAAGTGCTTATTCACAGCTCTCATTTTTCACACACGTTCCTCTTTCATACAGAACAAATGTTGCCACTTGGACACATGATGTGCATGGTTAAGATTTTCTACTTATTTCACTTTTTAATCACACATTCTCAAATCTCCTCATAAAGCACGCAACCTTTTGGCACAAAATTCGGCGTGCACACACTCGCATCACACAAAAATGGCAAAAAAATAGCTGATGAGACAAAATTGCACATTTATTAAAAACTGTTTATCAATCTTCTATTGTAAGAAAAAGGAAAAGCTATAATTTTGTGACCTTGAGGTGAAAAGTTTAACGTTGACTAGTGGGTTACTAGCTGCTAAATGTTTTAATCCTCAATATGAAATTAATTAGTGCGGTTACCTAGCAACCCTAATATATAAAAAAAGTGATAGCCCATCACTGCCAACCTCTTTGAGCGACAGAAATACACGATCCTCGTCTCATGAAGTCATTTTGCAACTTAAATTTACCTGCACAGTTTCAGTATATACAGTAGGAGGTGCAATGTTAAACTATTGCACTTCTTAATAAATGAATAGGAATTAGGATGAATTTAGAGAATGTAATCATGCAAAGCATAACAATTTATTACAAAAAGGCAAAACACCCAAACAAATCTTTTCTAACCGTTACTAATCTTAATCGACAATCTGTCTGCCTCACAACCATTAAAACACAAACATCACACCATGCACCTTTTACCTACAAATGAACTGCCAAAATTTATTAAAATCATTTCATATTTGGAAATATATCAAATAATACATTATTAATAAATTACATTGAATAATACATGAGTAATCGTTCCACTTCATGTATTGAAAAATTTAAGCATTTGCTTGCAATGTATGGAAATGTATTATTTCATATATTTTCCAGTATATTGTATGTTTTTGTTTCTTGAGGGACAGGACCACCCCGGATCTTTTCATAAATCCCGATATTGAGGCGCTCTCGTGAGCCGGGTCTATGACAGCGTGGTTATTAAGGAATCACTCTCATCCATCTTTCTGAGGCCCTGACAAACACCAGTCAAAGTCGTGATTGAAAACTGGGAATTGGGAATGTATAATGTATTAGCCAATCCACGGCACACAGCCAGGACAGATGACTCACGGCGCAGTCAATAATTGCTACCAATTATTTACCTCGAATCAAAAGCGTACCTTAATTGCTTCAGACAAGTGCGTTTCTAAAAAAATGGATATCATTGGAGAAGGAAGTAGCTGTGGGTACTCACCGGTGTGCACGAACATGTGTTTGACGTAGTTTTGTTTGGCAGTAAAGGTCTTACAACAGAGAGTACAAGCATACGGCTTCTTTTCCCCGTGGTGTATGATGGGTCCACCACCTTGTTGTTGACCTCCACCCGACGGCACCGCCAGCCCGCCGGCAAACGGGGGCATGCTGGGAGAGGGCACTGTCACGAACTGCGGCTGCTGACTCCCGATGGACTGGGGCAGACTGAAGAGGAAAGGCTTGTTTTCGCTGGCGGACTGGGTCGCGAAGAGTGTGGGCAAGTAAGTGTTACCCGCTGTGCCCATTACCTGGGTGTTGCTGGTCAAGGTGAGGGGCATGCGCAGGTTGCTGGTAAGCGGCTCGCCCGGCCGTATGTACAGCTGGCTGCCCGCCATGGACTGAGACGCCGCGAGGTTGGCTTGAGGCGGCTGATGGACGGCGAGTTCGCCGCTTTCTTGCGAAGGCCCGTTTCCGCCGGCGTCCTCCATGACCTCTTGAATCTGCTCGGGAGAGGAGTCGTTGACCTCGATCTGCACGGGAGTCTCGCCCTCGCTCTGATGGCCTTTGTTCTGACAGTTCTCTCGGCCGAACCCGGACAGGAACGGCTGCTCGACGGAATCGCTCTCTGTGCCGATGGAGGAGCTGACGCCCGAGTCGAAGCTCTCGCCTTTGGGCTCGCTCTCGTTGCACTCGGGCTGCTCGCTGTCCTCGCGACAGTCCTCCAGGCCGTAGCAGTTGTACTCGTCTCCTTGTTCCTGCTTGATGTGAACGTCGCCAGTGTTGAGCCTCACGGGACGAGGCTGCTTGCGGCAGTGCGTGGTCTCGGACACGGACAGGAAACGCTCCACCTGCTGCGAACGCTCGTGGATGCGGGTGATCCAGGCGGGGTCCTGACCTCCGTCCTTCTGCTGTAGCGGAAGGGGCGAGTCGTAGCTGGACACGACGGCCGTAGCGGCGTAGTGGGAGCGGTTTCCACGGGTACCGTTCTGCAGGCCCAACCCCGAGCAGGTGGAATAAAGCGAGGAATAGACGCGATCGAGACTCTGGGACGTGGTTTGCATGTAGCCCGATTCGGCGTCGCTGCTGGGACCGGACGTGCCGGACTCGGGAGTTCCCCTCGGCGTCTCCTGCCCCGAGTCGCCCGGGACCACGGGGAAGCTGCCGGGTCCGCCGATGCCGACATTCTGCGAAACTATGCGGGTGCACTCGTCGATGACGGTCTTGATCTGAAGGATGCTGGCGGCCGTGAGGATCTGCAGGGCCTCGGACTGCGAGACGCGCAGCACGCCGCTGTACATGAAGTCGATCAGCTTCTGGACCGACTGTACGGAAACCACAGAGGGGATCTCGATGTCGCTGTAGCCCAGGAGCAGCTTGTCCTGAAAGAAGGGGCTCCCCGCAGCCAGCACGCAACGGTGAGCTCGCAGCATGCTACCGTGGATCCGAACAGTCACGTCACAGAAGTGCCCGCGGTTCCGCTGTTCATTGAGGGTCTCGAGTACAGAATTGCTAAAGTTGTGGAGATTAATGTGGTGAATGCGTTCGGTCATCCCCTTGCACCTGATGTCACCTGTGTGCCAGACACAAACACAAACAGAAAGCAAATCACATACAGTACAAATTCAATTTCACATCTGAAAGCAGCAAAAAAGTCACTCATGATGATTTTATGACCTCACAACACCTGTCCAAATGTGCTCTGGAAAGTAGTTCAATTCCAGAAATCTAGAGAAAATTATATATTTCAAAAAAGTGACATCTGATTCTGTTTTACATTGAGATGAGCTGATGCTGTGACACCATGTCACCTCTCCACTCTCATTTCAATATTTAAATTTTGTTTACACCTTTGTTACACTTTCTTTCACAACTGCAGGAAAACAATAAATCTACATATGGATAGTATTTAGTTTGATTTCAATTGTTAATGTAATTTAAACAACTACAGCAGGAAAAACACTTTTAGCAATACTTCATCATTTACCTTCATGTAAATCCAAACAATATTGTGAAGAATGTTAATAACCAAACAACACTGAACAATGTTTTTGATAAACATCACCTGGTCATAAATGTACAGAATACTGTTTTGCTGTAGTTAAAGAACATGGACAATGTTTTTTCGACAACGTTTGCATGGACACAGAAATGTTGCTGATTGTTAAAAGTGCTCTCAAACGCTCCAGAAGACGCAGAAACTGTTTTGGAAATTGTGGAAACATGAAACTCAAACCACGGATGTTGTACAGAAACAGTGTGTGTTAAAATGAGCGTTATGAATACAAAATGTAAGCACTCCACTACTGTGTGGAGACAAAAACAAGAAAACGATCAATTTTTCGCAAAGCAGGATTCTGAGGCCGAGCTCAACACACACTCCTGTTTCCACAACTTGATATGTCATGACCACAAGAAAACCAATATGTGACCTCATCTCTTCCCACGCTGATCGTTGATTGGTTAGACCACAATCTGTCAGAGTAACATGGGTATTATCTGATTGGCTTGAGTAGACGTTGGGCGGAGTCTAACTATTTGTGGATTTGTGTGCACGTCTTGCAGCTGGAAGTGTTATAAAATCCACACACAAAACAAATTTTTCATGTAATTCAGGTTATTTCTTATTTCATTACTCAAACATTTACAATAAAATTTCTTTAAAAAAAAACATTAGATGAATAATAAACAGTAAACATACTTAAGCCTAATAGTAAGTAATCTTAAAGTGGCACAGCAGAAGAAAGTTTTTGTTTTCAGAGACAGAGGGCAGTCTTGAGCTACTGTACGGCGTATGGATCAGCCGTGCACATGTCGCATGTGCTTCTCTTTTGCATTACATTTGAAATCACCGAAAGAATTCAATCAAGCTATGACGGCTCCGTGGGCTCATTCTTCAACTAATAAATTATTCTCAGACCTCTCTGGAGCGCGCCATCACGTCGGTCACCATCTGAAACAACAGCACTACACACACACTGCTGGAGAGAAGACACAAAATGGTCTACTTTCTGTCATGTGCTTCTCTCGCTCTCGACGTGAAGGCTTTGAAACTCCGCGAGACTTCCAGAAAAAGTAGAAACGCTGGAAAAGAATCGATCGTAATTGCAGCGGACGCTGGTGACATCGGTTGCTTGGACGAAACATTATCTCGCACACACAAAAGTTGCACTTGAAAGCACACACTGTTCATGTCTCTCTCCCCCGTCCATGTGCATTCCTCCCCAAACGCTTTTTGTTTTTTTAATTCAGGTTCCTCCTATTGCTCTCATACACCAGAAAATTTAACTCATTACAATAGCAAACCTCTCCGATAAGGCACAACGCTAAAATATCGAGAGAGAATATAAATGTTAAAAAATAAATATTTTAACACCACAGACCTTTAATTTGGGACGTTATGCAAACTGTAGAATTTCAAGTACGCAACCTTTGGGACACAAAGGACGACACTGCGAGGAAGTGTGCTTCATTTTGGAAGGTTATCAAAACGAAAGAGACGGCAGTGTGCCCGTGTGTGCCTAGACATGCGTTTTGAAAAACAAAAGTTAGTGTCTGAAATGGTCGAGATGTGCACGCCCAAAGTGTCAAAGTGACAAGTACTCAAGAGTATGTATAGTATATATAAACAGATAGCTACGCTCCTCCTCAAATCTGCGATCTGATACCGGACAGTGTGCGATACCTGGGCACTTTATTTTAAGAGAAAACCCAGCCAGACGTCTTGCTGTCTACCGCTTAAGGTTTAAAATGCTCCAAACATCATCAAACAGAGATGCCCGTGCAAGACGCACCACCTGGTTTAGCTTTAGCATGCAGCTACACTAGTTTTCAGTACTGAATAAATACCTTATTTGATGATTTTTGATTATTGTCGCAATGTATTCTGGGATTGCACTTTCGGTGAAGCTAAACAGTTGTGACCAAAAGTGACGTCCGGAGCAGTTTTTATTCACCTCAGGTTCAATTAAACCATTGAAATATGAGGAGTGTGATGGAAAATTAAGAAAAATGGTTTTGATTACACTATTTATTTGACAATTAAAAAAAAATCATAAAAAATAATAGTGTAAATAAAGCAAACATTGAGTACAGATGTATCAGTTTTTTCCTACAGCAGTCATTCTGCTTTTTTGCTTACAGAAAATATAACTTTCCTAGATTAACTGTAAATAATTTACATTATTTAATATATATTTGAAATATACTGAATAATAGTAATAAATTAATAATACATGTTTCTATAAAAGAAAAGGTGCAAATCCTTGGTTCCCCAATATATGGAAATGTATTATTAATATTTATTGCATTATATTTTCCTATATATTCCTAACCATTTTCATTTCGTAAGGGCTGGCTTTTGAAGTTTTGTTCATGTGTTGTGTGTTTTTTTTTTGTTGCCAAATCTCCATGATATCTTTCTCAAACCTGATCTTCACTTTACACTCTAAAAACATCTACACAACACACACACAACATTTTGAATACATCTTTAAAACGTTGTTCAGATAGACATCACTTCTGGTCACGAATGCCCATGAATGCAGCACATGAGGAGTGGGCCGTGTGGCCACTTTATTAGATCTCACACACCTGCTTGCTAATGCTAACATCCAATCGTTCAATCGTGCGGCAGCGACTCCATTCATTAAACGCTTGCACTTCAGTTGTAGTTTGAGCAAACGTCAGAAAAGGGAAAAAATGGGATACTGTATACAGTATGTGAGTGTGTCTGTGCCAGACGGGGGGTTTAAATAACTCCCAAACTGCTGATGTTTTGAGATTTTTATGCACAGTATCGAGCATTCATATGAAATGATGAGAAATGTCTCGCTAGTTATACTTGCGAGAATACGCAGACCAGTTCACGAAGCTGACAGAAGGGCGACGGTTAGACATCACATATTCTGAAGAAATGATGACCGGTTCTTGCTTGTGCTAAACTCACTGATGCGACGCTAGGGGTTTATGGGTAGTTGCTATATGGTTTCAGAGGTGATTTTCAGGTATGAGAATCGTCCGTTTAAAATGGGTTTAAAATGAAAACATTTAAACTGAATGTTGTATGACTGATCTGTGTGTAAATGTGTGCCAAGAGAAACACTGTTACTTGAAACGAATCATGTGAGAGGGCCTAAACACAGAGAACTGGCACAGAAACAACGTGCTTGCAAAAAACAAAACAAGCATTTTCTGACCAATAGGAGTAAAGGAGTAAATCTCACTGAACCTGTCAAGTGCAATTCAAAGAAACAAAACAGAAGCTATATATGACGAATATGAAGCCTATTTTTAGGACAATGGAGGTTTGAGAATTGTGTCATTGTTTCAACAATGTTTTAATGGCTTTGTGACATTATTGTCATGATAATGAAAGCATATTTTCCTCCAATGTGAGTAAGAGTTTTCTGTCATTCTCATTACTCTCAATGATGATTCTTACACTATCTTTCATATAAAAGAGTATTTTGTTTTGCTGTACGATGGTAAAAATGAATGCAATAAATATTTCTTTTTTTGGGGGAAATCCTACAAATGATAATAAACAATAGCAAGAATAACACATAAGATGATTCTAACATAAATGAGAATGTGAGAAATTTGGGAGGCGATGCGCTTTATCGAGATGAAAACAAACAATATGAAAAAACATTGTTTTTAAAGTAGGCTTCATTATCTGATTTATTATGCCTAATTTTGAAGTACCAGGATTTGATGGTGAAAAGAACGTTGAAATCTCCGTTTGCTACACACACGGATGATAAGAGGCTGATGCACACTCACAGTCTGATGGTGTTCTGTTGGGTAACTGTGTGACCGTGGGTGGGTGTGTGTTTGTGAATCAGGCTGGTGAAGAGGCACTGGTTTTGATGCTACAGGTTGCTGGTGGTGGTGGTGGTGGTGCAGCGAGAGAGAGGTCAGTCGTCAGCCACTCATTTCATTCGGGTCTGGCCGCAATCTAACCTCACGCAGAATCTTCAATATCGCCCTGCCAAAGGAAGCAGAGAGAACAATTACTGCACGCCTGCTTTTAACAGACCGGCAACTTAACGTGGGAGTAATAAATATCATCATTTATATAGATTTCTTTTTATATATAAAATGGACAAGCAATCGACCAGCAACATGATCCTAAAAGATGGAAAACAGCGCTGGACAAAACACTGAAATAAAAGCGCAATATGACCTTGTGAAAAAATGCATTTCTGCATTCGATTTCTATACAACACACGCTCAAAACAGACCTGAGTGCTTTCTATGCGTGTTTACGGCGTGAACGTAAAGCTCTTCACGTTCAATTCATTTGCATTATTAATTTGAAAAGCTTTTGTTGTTACAATGCATTCAACAGCACACGCATCTTCTGATATCATCATGCAGCGGCACGGACCGTGTGATACTCATCTGAAGTTCAGTTAGCACTTTTCCAGACTCGACTAAAATAAAAGCATTACTGGGGAAAACTGTATGCCGGTATTATCCCACTTTCTATTTCTGTTAATGCATTAATTTACTGAAAATAATGTTTGTAGTCATGAAAGATTCCCCAAATCTGTAGCACAGGAACATTTGTACATTTGTTATTTGGATTTTTTTGCACCCTCAGATTCCAGATTTTCAATAGTTGTATCTCGGCCAAATATCCTATCCTATCCTATCCAAACCATACATCAATGGACTAAAGACTGGTTCTGTTGTCCAGGGTCACACATTGTTTTGCCAACAGAAAATAGGAGAAATACTTTAATTGGAAAGCAAAAGTATAGATTTCTGTAATTCTGTAAATGCTTTCACACAATCTGATGTTTCAAACGATAGAGATCAATGGGAAAAATCCTCATTTTTGTGTTAAGCTGCGTTGATTTCATATAGTTTTGCTATGTAAACACGTGTTAGAGACACGCCATGTTTTTATAACACTGTTTCAAGTTAAAAGTAGGTCAACTTTAGTCATGCGGCATAGCTGATCAATGTCAGTTTTAAACAAAACACCATGAAGCATATAGAAGTCAAAACCTACAGAAGATGCTTAAAATGACCGTGTCCAGATACTTACAGCACACATTTGTTTTTCATACTGCTAAATGAATGAGGTCAGGGTCTGAAATTCATTTATGATATTAGATCATATGGGAGGAGGGAAATGTGTAACAAATGATTGAGCATTTAAGAAGGAATTCTACCCGTATAATGCTTTTTATGATAAATACAAAATGTTGTTTCAAAGCACTTTTATGAAAACTGTGTCTTGTTGCTTAAACTCATGGGGCCTTGGAGAAAATCATAAGACTGGTGTGAAGTGTGAAAACGCGTCTCTTATGCAAGGAAAATATAGTTTTCTATATATTAACCGCTAGTATATTTAATCATTTAATATATATTTGAAAATATACTGAATAACACATTGAATAATACATCGGGAATTGATGATTTTCATATATTAAAAAATATAAGCATCATATATTTATAATATTATAATATAGCATTATATTTTCAGGTACAATTTTTGCTTTGTAAGGCATTTATGTCTTTCCCCAGCGATGATCCTGCCCTTAGGTAAACAAGACATATGTTATTATGATCCTTCTTTTATGCTACTTGTTTCTCAGCACAATGCCATGCATTAATGCACAGATTTATATGAATACTGTTGTTTTTGGCAGACACACACACAAAATGCCAACAACAACTTAACAGTTAGTGCTCACTGAAGCTGTATGAAGTTTCTAAAACACTTATGATGTATATTGTAAGACAATTATACACATTAAAGGTAGATCAAATGTACATTTAGGATGCAAAATATATTAAAGATAGAATGTTCAAAAGAAGCTGATATTTTGTATGAATATGTGCATACATTTGAATATCACAGGCGGATCTCCAGCGATAGATGATAAAGATGGTGTGTTATGAAGTGATTTTACTGCAGCTGCTCTTTCTTGTCAAACGTGTTTGTTTATTATGCGTGTTTTGCGCGGCAAAACTGCATAGCTGCAGCATCGCCCGCTTCATTCATTACAAAACACCTGCACATTTTTTTCATATCGCAGACACATTGTGATGACAGTTGCGTGTTAAATTAAATCCTTTTGCTTTTGTGACTTCTAACAGCCTCACGCAGCAGTCCAAATTCAGAAATATGCGAGAACTCGCTTTGGTTTGCGTGAAGCTGTGCATGTGCACTGAACTCATTCAATGCGAAAGAGACGCGATAGTGCCGATCATAAAATTACAGTCTGAAAGAAAGACACGAATGATCGGAAAACACCCACAATTCCATGAATATCTGGCCCGAAAGAATTGAGTTTTATTTATATGCACCAATATAACAATACATATATAACATATATAACATAGACTAGAAAAATGCATCCAGATATTAAATGCACTTTTTAAATATTTCTGTAAATTATTCCTCTTCTATTAAAAAACTAGTCTAATGACACAAATTGAACGCTTTTCAGTAACTCAATAGTGCATTTAAATCACTGCAATATTCTTTAATTGCTAAAAAAAAATCACTGTAAAAACATTGTGAATATTTAATATACCGCACAACACACATTGCAGTTTAATTCACAATTTTTGAGCAACATTCATCCACAAACCTCCCTCCATCTATCACGTAAGACAAACACAAATCCTCTTTGTAAATCTATGAATGAGGCGGCTGTGACGATGCAACTTCCTGCACAGTGTCATGGAGACAGGAAGCAGTTTCCTCTGCATTACTGCACAGAGTGGACACACTTCACCACCAATTACAGGGTCAAGCTTTACCGAAAGTGAAATGGTCTGCTCGCTGGGCCAGGTGTCATTATGGATGTGAGAGACTGGTCAGCCGGTCACTGCCGCACCCATCCTCACCACACCACAGCCGATCGCATTCCCATTCCAAACACACGCAACCTCTCTCTCTCTCTCTCTCTCTCTCTCTCTCTCTCTCTCTCTCAAGTCTAAGAATTCATTTACTTCTGCAATTTAACTGTAAACAGCTAGGCCTATTTTCTTCATATAAATTCAGACTCTGATCACAGAATGCTAGTAACTAATACACACTTTCCAGCTGTGTTGGGAATAATTCACTATTGATACGATTTGTGAAGTCTGTGGTATATATGCAAATGTTTCCCTATACATAGAATACTCAAATGGCCTACAATACTGTGCTTAAATGTCCATACTGCAAGAAATATCATATCCTATAATGCAATGCACTGGCAAGCGTTTCAGAGGCGGGTGGCAATGGGCTACATTAGTAAAGAATAAAAATATATTTTCCTATAATCTGTCAGTATATGAAATAATGTAATTAATATTTAAAATATATAGAATAATACATAGTATATATATTACAATACATTGAATAATACATAAGGAATTGCTGCTTTTCATATATATAAAAATATAAGCACTTGGTTCCAAAATATGCATATGTATTATTTATATATATTGCTAATGTTTCGTAAGGCCGTGCGAGCAGGACCGGAGAGCCACAGACAACAACGGACTGCCAAATAAAACCAACACACACCACAACAATACCAGACGGAGGTGAAATAAGCAAGGAAATAAGGGGAATAATGATGGAGTGCAGGTGGGACGAACAAACGAATGACAAGGAAACAAACCAGCAAGACACGAGAACGACGTGAACACATGTCGGCAGAAAATGTGCTCACCGCACAAACACCTCAGAAAACACACAGGACAGAAGAGCGCATGACACGGAAAGTGACAACCAAGGCACGAGCTCAACACAAGACATGGGGATGAGCGTCAGAACCCCAAAACCGGACCGACAGCGGATGCTGGAACCCAGACACACCATTGCTCCGACAAGAAAGCGTCATGGAAGTATTCATGACACGCAAGACAACCTAAAGCCGGACTAAACCAACATCAGAGCACAAAAGTGCAAAATTAAACACCAAATCATAAATCGATTCATACAAAAATATATAATATAATCACAAAAACATTGGATGCAAAGTATCGATGCGGCAGAATTCACAGAGCATCATTACATTTTAGTTCACATTAAAAGCTTTCTGTCTTGGATGCAAAACAGAAACAAAATTGTCCAATACACTTCCTTTTACTCTCTGAATTTGTAAGTTTAGGAACCTCCCAGAATGACTAATATACACCAGCGGTTCTGAAACGGCGGCACACTGAGCTTAATATACATTTTGATTTATTTTGAAAGGCCTAACCTACATTCGACACAAGAGGAGGACAGGCACAGCGCGACGGCGTCACATGAAATGTTACTAAAAGCTCCTGTGGAGACTTGATGACCCTTTACCATCCCTTAACTCAAGCGTTCTCCCTTTGCCTCTCTCACTCCACCTCTTCTTTCATGCCGTGAGACGGTTCGTATGTGAGCCGTGTGTCATGTCCATGTTCTGGCCCGCGTAAATTTATCGGACCTCAGCGGGTCACATTCTCCTCTCAAACCCCGTTTCTCTCTCTCGTCTCCGCTTTCTCGCCCAACATCGAGCTCCTGATCCCAGGACGGCAATATTGAAATGTTTACTTTCTTAAATGTATTCAACACAGGCAGATGTTTTGCCTATAAACAAGTAAATAACAGGTGAAAGAAAGCAAGTAGAGTAAGAATAAAATACACAGACTACATTATATGAAAAAGAAATACACTTCTCGAGACTTTATCTAGTTTGATCGTAAAATCTCATAAAAACAACATGGACTATTTAAAAAATATTTTAACAGTACATTTTTGCTCTTTCATTAGCATAAGAAAAACATTTATGATTTCTTTTCTGAATAGAAAATCTATTCAGAATTCATTTCTCCAGCGATGCTTTTAAGAGCACTCAAAAACTATTTATTGTTGCCTCTGCCTATTAATACAAGATAGAACAAAGCGTTTTAACATCCAACACTTCAACCCACGATTCTTCTCTCCATATAACACCCAAATGTTTGCTTGCAGCTATATTTATTATCAGTCAACGCAACTATGTCATATTGTAGTTTAGTTCCAGAGAACAGCGTGTAACTGCGGTAAAACCAGTGTAACGTGGCCTTGAGTGGCTTATTGCTTTATTTTACATTTTTAAAAAGCTTCTCATGTTATTCTAATGGGTAACCGTAGTTCGACTGTGACACTCGGCAAGAACACGAATCTCAACGAGAGCCGGGGAGAAATCACGTCGTACGCCACTCCGTTAGCGCTCATTTCACTTACTCGTCCATAATGTTTGCTTCTAATATTTCACTGCGTCCTTAGAAGAGTTTGATGTTTGTTTCTCCCAATATTAGTTTTATTTACTCTTGCATATTTTCCATTGTATTTGCATGCCCCTGGCAGACGCCGCAGATGCATGCAATTAAGACTGTTTTTTTTCTTCTTCAGAGATGCAACACTGAATTTCACAGATAACCTTTGTGCAAACAATGCGCTCTTTGAATTCCCCAAATCTCATTTTGTTTTCCTGCACCCATCACTATAAGACAAAAGCAGCGGTTTCTAGATCGCTTTTATTTCGGTTTCAAGTGCAGTGAGGAGACGGGTTTACGTAGAAAAATAATGAAAATAAATGTTTCGGACAAAAGACTGCACACAGTCATGAAGTCTTGTCTATTCAGGTTGGAATGTACGAGCTGTTCTTTTTGCCAGACCGCACCATATTTGCCTGATAGCTGTGTGTGTGTGTGTCTGAGTAACCAGTAACCGTCAACACATGCCAGGTGCCAGCCGCTCCCTTCCTCACCAATCACTGTTGTCAACAAGTACAATCTATTATACGGTACACTCCGTGTCAATGGAAGATGTGAAAAAATGCGATTAAGATTGATTACGCTTCAATACAGGAAAAACTCACAATTTATAGAATACCAGAATACCGTAGAACCAAAACGCACTAGCAGGCATCATCGATGTGTCTGTGGCAACATGTATTAGGACTGAGAAAAAATTAAAAATGTATTCAAAGTTACGATTATAAAAGAAAAATGTGTCTACATTTACTCAACCATTTTGAGAAAAACATTCATCTTTCTTAGGAAAAAAAGTCACGCTGTCCCCAAAATCATATACACTCATCATTAAAGTAATCCAAATGACTCCAGTGGGTTAATAAATGTCTTCTGAAGAAAAATGAAAATGAAATGAATTTTTTTGAAACCAAAATTTATATGGCTACACATCATCACGTGAAGTCATTTGGATTACTTTAATAATGCATTGATGCCTGAGCATATAACAACCTATACATCGCTGCTGTCCTTCTGAAACCTTGTGCATATTTTGTGATGAATCATTATTATTAGTTTGTCACTGGGTTTTGCAAATATCTAACCCAAAAAAGTATTAAAATCAACTTTGACAACACAGTATGTAGTCATTTAAAAAGTAGAGCGTTTTTTCCCATTCCCTTGAAAACATACAAGGTTTCAGAAGGACAGTGACGATATGTATGATATATGTAAAGTTATGTATATTTTAAAAATATATACAAAATTGTGTCCAGCTGAAGAAAGTCGATGGCACGAGGGGCAAGTAATTTTTATATTTGTGCAAACTATTCCTTTAATGTCTGATTCGTCACATTTAATGTTTTCTGCACAAGAGATTGTTAAGGTTGTGTAACATTGTATGTATGCATATGTTTCAGAGGTCAATCTTCCAGCAAAGGAGACATTTATGTTCAGTGCAATACATTTTTAATCTGATGGGGTAATGGAGAGAATGAGGTGTGGTCAGACAATGAAGCAACGGCTCGGGTCCACAGTGGAAGTGGTGCAAGAGAGCAAAAAATAGACGACACGTGTACTGTTGAAAAGTAAAGCAAAGGAGGAAAGAACAGGGCAAGTCGAGTTAATGTCTAATTCTGTGCATCAAAGAAAATGAGCAAATGTTCACAAAACTACCATTTACAACAGTAAACCTCCCTCAAAATGTCACTTGACAAAGATCTCTGTCACACATTGACACGGTTACGGCCTCCAACTGCAAGTATATCAGCCGTGATTTTTAACGCATTATCTGATGTATTTCCTCAAAATGATCTGAAATTAAACATGATTGAGAATGACCCGAAAAATGGCTCACAGCAGGTCTGCTGTAGTGGGGTCGAGGACAAAAACAAAGAGATAAAAAACTATGTAACTACACATTTGTGCTTGGACTTACAAAATAAATGGACTTAGCAATTTTTGAAAAGAGAAGCAGTCAACAGTACTTTGGGAAAAAGTGTTTAATTTTCATTTCAACACAGAACATTGAACATTATCTTATTACAGCAAACCACATTAAGGTTCAAAAACAGTAGATATGATCGCCACCTAAAGGGAAAGTTCATTCAAAAATAAAAATTCTGTTATTATTTATTCAGTCTCATGTTATATTAAACCTGAATTTGATTCTTCTGTGGAACACAACAGAAAATATTTTGAGAAACGTCTCAGTGGTTTTGTGTTCATACAATGAAAGTCAATGCGGTTTAGTGTCAACATTCTTCAAAATATTTTCTATTGTGTTTTGAAGAAAAAAAAGAAACTCATACAGGTTTGACATGACAAGCGTGTAAGTAAATGCCAAAGAAATTTCCTTTTCGGTAACCACGAAGAAAAACGATGACTTAAGAGGCAACATAGATTCATTTCCGTCAGATGAAAAGATAGACAAGTTAATAAAATCTCCACTGGCCTTGGTCTTTATCACTTGGCTTCAGAGGAGTCATCCGGTAACAATGTCTTTGCTCATTACCGTACAGTACAGTGCTGAGGTGTTGATGGCTCATTCTCTCATGTTGTGATAAAGAAAGCTGGGACACCTGTGATGTACAGTACCAGTCTACGAGTTTTTCTCAGTTCATGCCCTTGCCTTTCCAAGTTTCCATCACAATTTTTCACTCCCTATTTCAGCCATGAAACAAGCATTGTGTAAGATAACATTGCAAAATTTCCACGACCTCCAGAACTCTGTGCTATAAGCCTCTCAGTGTTAACCCTTCATGCACATTTCACAAAGACTTAAATTTAACAACACGGAAGACATGAAGAGAAGTGAGATTTAATAAAGCATCCGATTAACTGGTTTGTAATCATGTGACGATACATGAGGGATTTTTCACTTAATTCCACATCCTTGAAAACTTCTGTGAAACATCCACTGAAACAACAAGTTACCAGGCTGTCAATGAACTCTGAATGATTCAAATAAAAAGAAATGGACTGCTTCTGAATAACATTTTGATAATGACAACTACACTCACAACTACAGCTTTCCTGTAGTTCAGTGGTTAGAGCATGGCGTAGCAATGCCAAGAAACAAAAAATGTATAATGTATAATGCAATGTAAGTCGCTTTGGATAAATGCGTCTGCCAAATGCATAACTGTAGATGATTTATAGAAATATACAATTGCATGGCTTTTCCAATGCTTATGTCACCTCATGTCAGAGCAACAGACGTACAGTTTGTGTCCTCAAGTGACTTTACATTTGCTAACCAAATATCATTTCTGTGGGAAAAGATTACAAAACGACAACCTGTGTGCTACGCTTGAATACCACGTAAAGTGAAGAATTTTTTTTTGTTAAAGGGATAGTTCATTGAAAAATATAAATTCTCTCATCATTTATTCACCCTCTTGTCATGCCTGTGTGACTTTCTTTCTTCTGCAAAAACCAAAAGAAGTTATTTTGAAGAATGTTGGTAACCAAACAACGGCAGTACCCATTCACCCAGATCTTCTTTTGGTTTTTGCAGAAGAAAGAAACTCATACAGGTTTGATATGACATGAGGATGAGTAAATGATGTTTTTGGGTGAACTATTCCTTTAAATGGGAAGCTGAAAAAGAGACAAGCATAATATGTACTTTTAAAGCTGTGAAATGAACAAAACAACTTAAATACACACAACAAAAAAGTTGAACGCTTAATATTAATTCAAAGTAAAAAGCTTTTTGGGAAAAACGGAAAAATACAAATTCTTTAAAGTCATGAAAAGGGACAAAATACTTGCCCTGATAAAAGAATCACCATATATCACTGTGTCACATTAAACACAAGCGAGCGTGCAGTGTCGGCTTAATTCTGCTGTAATGGATGGCTAGATATTTAAAACACAGCATTAAAACATCGCTGAAGCTTCAAAACGTTTCGATGCACAGACGCATATAAACGCCATACAATAAAAGGACATTCTGATCCATGATGTACCACGGATTAAATCATCTAAATAAAACCAAAAGTCTACCCTAAATACATGTAATGACCCGTCTGATTGATTGTTTGACAGAACATCAAGTACACATGACAGTGACCCAAATCCACCTGCCAGTTCAGCATCAGACGCTGATTTTAAAAGACATTAACTTAATAGATGCACTGAAGGCAATGTAGATCAGTCTGATATTAATGTAGCCACAGCTGTCTCTGAGGTAAAAGAGGTCACATTCGCATGCGACGGACGCAGGTTTTCATGATCACGCCGCATCGAATCGTGAAAAACGGCAAACTAAATAACACTGACCCCCATTGACTTCCATTATATGAACACAAACCACTGAGACATTTCTCAAAATATCTTCTTTTGTGTTCCACCAAAGTAAGACTCGCATACAGATTTACAAACACATGAGGGGGAATAAATGATGACAGAATTTTCATTTTTGGAAGAGCTGTCCCTTTTCATGCTCTTATCCACATGCAGTCCAGTCGTAGCGTGCGTGTCATAGCCGTCTGTATACTCATTAATTATGAGCGTGATGCAAGCGAGATCCTGAAAAGTGACAAATTAACGCTAATGTAGTCTAGGATACATACTGTACTGCATATATTTCACATGCATCCTTTTGATCGCCGGCAGAAAACACGCATGTGAATATAAATGGCAGAGAACAGAGGCCATGATCAAAGCCATGTTCTCAGGATAAACAAAAAAGGCGCTTTGTCTATACCATGCAGCGCCATCGACAGTACGGACAATGAATGCTTCATGCATATTGATACAGGCAGAGGAGGTAAACGTTTCCTGATAAAAACACGCACATGTGTGCAGCGGGACTTTAATAAAAGGAGCTCATTAGAGTGCGTAGTATGAAGATCTTTCAAATGCTTTTTATGGGTACATTAGATGTAACGCACATAAAAGCTTCACAAAACACTCCATTAGCCCCTCAAATGTTTCATATGTTTCGAGCAGCGTAACACTACGTATACATCTTCAAAAAACAAATAAATACAGCTGGAAGGTTTTCTATGAAATTCAAAATGGCGGACAGGAAGAATGGTCATACTCAAGTATGGTTATAGCAAAAACGTAAACAAACGTTACTGCGCGTGCACGCTTTTGTGGCCCAAACTGAACTTCCGGTACACATACGCAAAGAATCGAGTCCCTGCAGATTATTTCTGATAACAAGCAAAAGAAATGACAAGTTTAAAGTATGTCTAGCCAGTATTATTTTGGCTTACCAGTAGAAGAACCGATACATGGCTAAACCTAAATGCCACAAAGTTACACGACCCATTCAACAAATTATTTATTTAAAAGAATTATTATACTATAAAATATTAATAGAAATGTATATAAATTTCTTTCTTTACTTTCTTTTATTCTTTATTGTCAAAAAAATTGAGTGTTTAATAAAAATTTAATAAAATATAAATAGTTATATTATTAGCCACTAGTTAGACCAACAAACACAGAGCG
The DNA here is from genome assembly GCA_026939265.1 of Oreonectes daqikongensis. Lineage (NCBI taxonomy): Eukaryota > Metazoa > Chordata > Actinopteri > Cypriniformes > Nemacheilidae > Oreonectes > Oreonectes daqikongensis. The sequence continues at coordinate 437,708 of JAOTQM010000051.1, forward strand.
GAAGTTAACTTCGGGCATCCGTTGAAACCATCTATATGTCCGAATTTGCATGACCAAAATATCTAAACAGAGTGGTCACATGACTGTAGGCGGAATTAACCAGTTATAACTATAATATATATATATATATATATATATATATATATATATATAATCTTTTGACCACTAGGTGGTGACGGCTCTAACCTCTGCAGAAATCCCTCAGGATGTGGTACCAACAAATCATGCAAATCAAGTTTTGTAATATGCCACTGCATATGTAAAATATTGGATTTAAGTACAAAATTCAAAATGGCCGATGGCAAAAATGGCTAAAATCTGTACACAAAAATCCTCCATACAGTCTTGCTTTTGTCGAAATCTTCAACAAAATTGTAAAGCATGTCATACATTCGACTCAACATGAGTTCAGATATCAGAGAAATAAACGACCAAAAGTTTAAAAGTTATTAGACTGTAAATAGTGAAACATTGGTGGAGTCCAAATTCCAAATTTGCCATGGTAAATGCTGGCACTGACCTTAATCTGTGTACCAAAAATGACAAATGCTTACATTCACCCTAAAACGAAATAAATCACGACACCAAAAATGAGCACCACCATGGTCTCAATTCTGTAACTATTTTTCCAGTTTATTTAAAAAAAAATTGTTGTCTGAAAAGTTAAGAAATTATACAACACAATCCACATTCCAAACTCCTTAACCTCGCGTAATGATTTGAAGTGATAAAGTGAATAAAAAATGTGTTATTAAATTCTAAATATATAATAAATGTTATTAATTGCTAAAACAAATGACTTCAGAGTGCAGGAAGGCCGACTCGATGCTTTATGCGAGCAGGCCTGATCTTTAAAGACCTCTTATACTGAAAAACATATCAATGCTTGAGGTTCTTAGTACATCTGTCTTCAAACGCTTATTTTACAGCATCATTAAAAATGTCCAAAAATGTGTCTTCCACAGGCCAGTCAAACAAACGCCCGCCCCCAAAGCCACGCCATTGGTTGCTGTGCTGTTGGGGAAAAAACCTAAAGCGATGTTGTGGTGGAGCCTGAGAGCCACAGTGCCCTTTTTGGAGAATCAATTAAACCGCAGCTTATTTACAGTATTGTTGTACACACGCATTAGTCTGGAGAACGTATATAAGAACGTACGAGAACGGCACTCTTTTGCAATGACAAACACAGCCATTTCTATCATTCTGGGACACGGCACTGATCTGAGATTATTTCTGTTGTTTATCCTATAAACGATGGCACATATATTACCAGGGCAAAGCCTCAGAACAGTGGCATACTAAACCACGAGTCTCCGGGGTGATACGAGGTGAACGCTGGTAACAAAAGTACAGCGCACGTCGTCCAGTATTACTGCCCCACACACACACACACACACGGGCGGGCGGGCGGTAGGGCGGGCGTTCCTCTCCTCCACGCCTGGCCCACAGTGGGTGCACAGCAGCCGCCTGCTACCTGCCCAGAATTCTAATCAGTCCAGGGGTCTGTCTGTTCCCCCCGCCTCCTTCCGTCGTCTTATTCTCTCGCTCAACCTCACTCCACCCTCCCGCTCACCCCTCCGTCTCCTACCCGCCCTCCCTCTTTCTCTGCCTCGGACGAAAGGGGCCGATGATCCTTCAAAATTAATTAGATCCCTCCCCACCCCCTTTTTTCATCCCAAAAAACCCCCGCCATTTTCCTCCACCCCTCCTTTTCCCCCTTCCCAAAATCTCTAATCTTGGAAAGGAGATCTCTGAGTTTTAACGCTGCCGAGGGAAGCGGCGTGTTGTCATCGATCGCGTATCCGCGGCTCTCTATACGTCTGCCGCTCGGTAAAGCGTGCTGTCAATATGTCCCTGGAGGTCAGTTTGTCTGGGGTAGACTCAGACGGCCGTGCCCTGCTGCCGTGACAAAGAGTAGAGGGCGAACGAGACGAACGAAATGAATAATAACGCAGACAGACGGGGGAAAAAGTAAGAGAGGGAGCCGTTTTCAGGTTAATCAGAGACGCTTTTTAATGAGGCGGCCATCTCATAAAGCATGCCGTGTGTGACTCGAAATCATTTTTATCAGGCGTGGGGGGGAGAGAGGGGGGAAAACAAAGAGAGGGAGAGGGATCGAGAGAGAGACAGAGGAGGCAAGAAAAAGGTGAGGGTGGGGTGTCGGGCAGGGAGAAGGAGGGAGAGGGGATTCTGGGAAAGGATGTCAAGCATCTGAATAATATAAATCTCAAATATGCAAATGTGACTTACAATGCTCGGCATTCACGCATTGTCCTGCGCCTCTGAGCCTGCTCTTTAATGGCACCCGGCAGAAACAATAAGAGCGAGAGGTGGTGACGAGAATATTTTTATAACCGTACCCAAATATCCTCCTATAAAACCAACATAAACGCTGACCCGCTTTCAGACAAATTCTACCTGCTCTCCGACGTTGCACCATCCATATCCATACCGTTCGTCTGTGTCTGTCGCAAGTGTCAAACCTTTATACTGTACCGTGGTGTAAGTGTGTTGACCCCCCAATAAACCACACGAGAGAGGAACCAGAAATGAAAGTGACAGCGTCCATCTCAGGTTCTCGATTCTGGACAGGAATAATTCAGAGCTAATGAATCACGTATACCCTCTGTGACATACTTTTCTTGCTCGTAGGTTCTAGCCAAGGTCAAATCACACAATGTCATTCTTATATAAACACACTACAGTGTGCAACAATACTGAGCACTCTCCATGATCCAAAATCTCTCTTACTGGCATCATATGAAGACTTTTAAATATCTGTAGTCAGAAGATTGATGTATGCATTGACAGTATGACGAAAATCTTACTGTAAGATACGGTATATATACGACAATACAAAAAATGTGTATATACATTACAAAACCAAAGCTACTGCGTGTCTCAGTATCATCTCGTTTCATTTGGACGTTGATGGATGCAAAGCAAATGATGAGATTATTACGAATAAATGAAAATGTACAACTGTCAGCAGTACAATAACAGCTTCACGTCACGTAGCGCACGAGTCTGCAAAAGTAAAACATTTTAAAATAAACAAAGATCTCTTAACTCTGATTGGATGAGCTCGGTCGCTATCGTAAACAGCAAAACGCCATTTCAACTTCGTCTTACTTCATCTCCATCCTCACTTTTTGGCCGCTTGGCCTTCTCAATGCATAAGGTACACTGCCTATGTTAAAAGAAACATTAATTTATTTTTGAGGAAAATTTTAATTCTGAATTTTGTGTACTTGCTATTATTAGCACATACCGTATATAGGCGACTTTAATGTTGGTGTATAAATATACAAAAATGTGCACAAGCAGACACTCCAGCATTTTTCCAATAGGCATTCTGGTATATATAAGCAATCCGTGCATCACAGCAGTTAAATTCAACTTAGACAACAATACACCAGCCAAACATCCCTGATAAACCAGCAGCTAAATAATCAATCAATCTCACAATTTAATTACTTTTACCCCAATTACATGAACCCTACAGGCATTAAAACACCTACACAACACATCAATAAAACGCAAAATGCTATTGCCATTTATGGACACCGGTAATTAAATACAGAAAGAAACAACGTCTAAGATATCATATATTTTCTGTTTTGTTAAGGCAGGCTGACATTTTCAACGAGAGAAAGATTTACATCCCAAACAATAGCAGGGGAGATGGCACATTCTGAAATTGCTCACCATGATTCCCTGTAATCTAAAATCTACAAACACACACACACACACACACACACGATGACATATTAGTAACACTGCCTGCACACACACACACACGCACGCCGTCAGGGTCCGTTGAGGTGATGGTAAACTCTGCCTTAGGTTAGAGGGGTAAATTATGTTAGCATATAAATGCAGAGCAGACTGCATATGCAACACAAAGACAGACAGCCCTAATGAATAAAATATCACTTTTGTCTTTTCTTTCCTTTTTTGTGCAATCCAGACATTCCTCAGACAAGCTAAAACAACGAACTGTAACCGGTCACCAAATGAGATGGCAAAATATGTGCCGTCCTCCTGACGGCTTTCATTATTTATTTATTTATTTAAGCATTTATTTATTTAACTAGCGTTAATTTCGAGTTGAATAGGCGCCTTCGCTAAATGCGGAGCAACTGCTTTCGGGAAAGCCTTTTAACGTGCCACAAACGCACGAATTGAGCACAGGACCCGTATTAACAGAGCGCAGAAAAAATGACAAACGGTTTGTGATTGTTTGCTGAGAAAGTCCTTTAGTTTCATGCAAAGTATTTTTAAAGCATTCATTAAATGCCAAACGTGAGGCGTAAAGAGGGCATCAAAACACACGTTTCTGAAACACGGCAAAGAAAATGCTGTAAACAAACCTGCGTTCTGACCTGTTCTGACTGATCCCCAGCGAGCGTGTGCACCGTCTCCCAGCGCATTTTCCGCGCACAGACTACATGTGCTCGCTGCTTGCACGAGGGCCTACAAAAACATTGGGCTGTGCTCCTCAAGCCTCTACTCCTCTGCGGTCTTCTGGATGTCTGATTTCTCAAATGTGATTCTGGCACGTGAAAAACGAGGAAGTGAAACGCTGCGAGTCTAATTCTCCGCACTTCCTATACAACAACACGCCAGGCCTGACCTGAAACGACCCGGCGCTCTTCGGGCAGAGTGCCAGGAAAGTCTTCCGGACTGAAGTTTATATTGTGCGTTTATGGCCTGCTGCCATCTGATCATAAAGTTACGCATGTTCCCGTTTCATCTCGAGTGCTCCTTCTTGTTTTGCTGTCAAATTAGTCCTGCTCCTCTTTGGTTTGCATACACTCGAGCATTTGTGATGAATTATGCAGGCTTTAGGGTTTGGGCCAGGAAGGTTTTGGATTTTTAAGCCGAACAATCGATATCATCCTTCGTTGCTGAAACACAATGTGGAGCTTTCTTTTCATTGTAAAGAAAGGTGTCTTTGGTCGGTGTTGTTCATTCATTCAACGCTGTTGTTTTGGTTTCTGAATAGTAGGATTCAATCCTGTAAGTTGCCACTTAATAACATCACATTTCCTCCACACTTCTGCCAAATTGTTTCAACAGGTATTGGTATTCAATCAAACGCCATATAGACTCGTTCTGAACACCACTGATGTGTGTTAAAGATCCGGCTGGTGTTGATTTCATTCATAAATGGTTTTAATGGTATTTCTGAGTATAAAACAACACTATGAACGGTTTTTATTGCACTATTGATCGTGTTCGGTTTTTGCAATTAGATTACATTTCTACGATTCCACAAATATATGCATGCTTATATGTTTTGCTTGTTTCTTTCTTTTTAATGAGTATTTTTATCTGTATGACTTTCTTTCTCCTGTAGAACACAAAGAAGATATTTTGAAGAATGTTGATAAATTACGACATTGAACCCCATTGACTTGCATTAGTTTTGGGGTTTTGGTCGATGTTTTGGTCGAAAACCAACGGTCCCCATCGACATTCTTCAAAATATCTTCTTTTGTTTGTTCTGCAGAAGAAAGAAAGGCATACAGGTTTAAAAGAGGGTGAGTAAATGATCATGATTCATTTTTGGGCGAACTATTCCTCGAATGTGATACTACTAACACACGTCAATAATCTGAGATGCTCTGTGTTTTTTAGGCTGAACCCATAACCCAGATTCTATTCTGCAGCATTACGTAAGACTGACTCGACAAGTTCATCTTACATATTTATATTATCAGAATGATCAGAAATATTTTCTGTACAATAAATAAGGATGTTAAAAATGTTATTGTCAAATTTCAGATAAACTTGTTTCATTTCAAGCATTTCAAGCGTGTCGATATAGTGTGAATGCATATGTTGATTCACATTATAGTCTACTTTTTTCTCCATTCTATTGCTTCTGCTGCATTTTTGCAAGTACCATCAACCCCAGCTGATTTGATATTTGGTGTAAAATTGTAAAAAAAAGAGCCCTGTGAGAACGCTTTCTCCATGCATATTTAACTTAATACATTACAAAGCTGTTTAGAAGGTGGACCATTTGACTGTTCATGTGATGGTCTGCAAAATTGTTCGAACCCCGGAGCAGATATTGGTACAATTACAGTCTTATCATGTTGGTACAGATGTCCATGGCAACTGCCAAATTTTTTTGGGGAAAAAAAGGCATGAGCGAAAGGGTGATAGCCGGTAGAAACAGGAAGTCATGAGAATCCTTTAAAAGATCAGAGCGACGATACACCCACCAGCGCTCGAGTTCACACTCGACCTCTATCTGCACCGGACCCTCGCTGCATGGCATCAATAAAGAAATGTCGAGCTTTAGATTAGAAATTATGCTTTGCTTTGGCGTGTATGGCTGTTTTCTATGTCTTTTGTTAGTCAAAACAAACACGCTTTAATCCGTAAAAACTGGACCGTAATTCAGTTGCATTCTCTGAAGCTGGTGTCCATTACTGTGGAGTCAGGACATGTGATCGGTACAAATTGTAATTTAATGCTGGAACCAGATTTGTCTATATGTCCTTTGGATATAAGGACAGTATTCGTCTGATCCAAATATTTAAATATTCTTTAGATTCGTGACCTGACTTTAAATATTTCAACGAAAGGAATGGGTTTGAGAAAGGACCTCGAGCCACTCAGCGGTGACCACAAGTCCATGGGTTTACCTTCTTAACACATGTGCTGTCAATATAAAATAATAATGACATTAAAAAGACGTTTTACAAATGGGAGGGTGAACTCAAGGGGTGTAAACTCTCATTCAGGCCCATCTCTATTTTAAACAGGAAGGACCTTTACAAAAATCCAGTCAAGTCAAGTCTCCACCCATTTTTACGTACGCCCACTACGGAAGTAAAATAGGTTTCATGCTGACTTACTGTAAGATGCAAAGACATTTTTCTAAATAGCTTTATTAGTAGGATAAAGGCATTGTATAAGATTGGTTATGATCACGTGATGGACGCGGTCAAATATTGAACCTGTAGCGTGAACATGTTTCAAAGGCCACTTGCATATCCAATCTCTCTGGACGCCTGCCACACCACAATTATAAAACCAACCTTCTCTCGTATTAAAGGGATAGTCCACACAAAAATGTCAAGCTAATCCTTACACAAAGAAAATATATTGCCCACATTTTAAGTGTCAATATATTAAACCATTTAATATATATTTATTACCATGCTAAATAATACATGACAATATTACAGTATATTGAATAATGCATAGCTGCTTATATTGAAAAATATAAGCACTTGGTTCTAATATATGGAAATGTATTATTTAATATATTGCTTTATATTTTCCAGTATTCACATACGTTTTGATTTGTAAGGAAACCTGTATGAGTTTCTTTCTTCTGCAGAACACAAAAGAAGATATTTTGAAGAATGTTGATAACCAAAACAACATTGACTTCCATTGTATAAACACAAAGCCACTGAGACTCAAAATATCTCCTTTTGTCATATACAGGTTTTAAACGACATGAGGGGGAATGATAATAAAATGTAAATTTTTGGCTGAACTATTCCTTTAACTCCTACACCGCTGACCATTTATATGTGAGAGCCACTGTACCAGGAACGGAATGTGTGTTAGCCAAGGACTAAAAGTATCCAAAGATGTGTATCCAAATAACCAAAAAGTACGATATGACTTAAGCCAAAAATACACAACAGTATAATACTGCAACACTGTATCATTAGGAACTTGTTAGCATGTACAAACTGTGCACATACCTGTTGCTATTATATTCGTGAGTAATCCAACAACGCAAACCTTCTGACTACTTTTCAACTTTCCATCTTTTCTTACATACTTAAACAATGGTGTTGTTTGGGTAATAACTCCAATGAAGAATTCCCAGTCTGCCAAAACTCCGGTGTCAAAATATAAGGTCTTTAGAAACCTAACCCCGTCAGATTAATAACCATGTTGCTATTGCAACGTGTTGGGACAGCCAGCAATTTCACAAGAGTTACACAGAAACTGCCAAAATCTCATTAATGCTTTCCACCTCGTCGCCGAGGAAAGGAAGTGAATTAATTGCAAGCGTAAGCGGTAAAAAAATTTAAGTAAATCTGAACAAATCTTTAAATGATGCTCAGTATCAGGCTGCACGTTATTATTTAAAACAGAATATATGGGAAAATCTTAATTAAAATGTTGCAAGGAATGATTCTGCCAAGCTGTTTTTCTACAGCTCAACGACACATGTATTTCAATGGCGTGTCAATATCGACGTGCGTGCTATCCTGTTAAACTAAGCGTTTGTACGAATAATAATAATAGTATAAATGTCTTCTTCGAAAGAGCTTCTTGTATGACTTCTCCTTGGGTAGATACTCAATATAATGCTATAGAAGTACAACTGCCAGAATTGGTGACAACATTGGCACTAATGTAAAGAAAAGTGCGTGCCTACTGCAATGATTCACAATATATAAACATCATTCCATATGCTCCGTATCTGTAAAACAGCGACCGGATTACAGATAAGAAAAAGATCAAAAAATGATATTCGACTGGGTAGAATGTAACTTAGAAACACTTTGCTCCTCTGCCAAATTGCCTTGGCAACAACAACTGTCCTGGCAACAGGTACGTACACCTATGTGCACAGTTTTCAAGGCTACTCCTACTTTAAAACCTTCCCTCGGTTGTGCAGCTGTCCTCTTTAAGCCGGCCCAGTTCATACAGAGCCATAAAAATGTCGAGGGCTCTTTCCAAAACGGCCACATAATACAGATTAGATAAACAACACCTGGATGGAGACGGAGCGGTAACGTGAGGCCGGTTCACTCCCCTCTGAAGCGCAGAGAAATGCCCATGATACAGAGATCCTCTTTACATGTATATTTACATTAAGAGTTGCACAACCGTGACCTTCGCGACTTATAAAACGCTGTTCGTTTTTCAGCTCTTTCCCAATCGTATCTGTCACTTATTTGATCACTTTGCACTGAACGAAAGTGCATGTCCATGGTGATCTGTGTGTGTGTGTGTATGTTCGATGACAGTTGTTAAAGTGTGTCAAAAGCTCGGAAAGCGCTTCCCAGAAACCTGATCCATTATATATTCGTCCCACCAGATCCTGCGCTGTTTTCTGCGGCACGTCTTGAGGAGACGGTCCTTGCCAGTAACAATAAAGACTTGTTAACTATGTGGAGTGCTAATGTGTTAAACAGCCTTTGTAGTAATAGCCATTACTCCGTCCCGCGTTTCGATTACGGGACCGTTAATTCTTCTCAGATCCGAAACGGTACCCCGTTTCCAAAATGGAGGCCGCTGTACTGCGCTGAAAAGCGTCTCCCTCCCTCGCCGAGGCCCGTTTCATACGGCCCGGTTGTAAACAAATACGAAGTAAACTTGGCCAAACTCTGAGAGAGAACTCTTTGACTACCTCTGCTTGATTTTTTTCATCTCTCTTTCACAAACCATTTCCAGATATTTTCCTTCAGAAATGGCAGTGATCTCACTAAGACTTGTAGAAAACCATATGGGTGCCGGGGTTAGCCGAGGACACGCGAGCACCTTGGCAAACACACAACTTCCCTATTAGAATCCAAGATACATTTTTCACATCAGTGAAATGCCTGTGTACTCGTTTATGTATTTAAAGAGACGCGCTGAAAAGATTCCTCATCCCCGTATTGTGCCCATAAAGTCACGTTTTGAAAGGAAAGAACAGACGGACGGCTTTCTTTTGTTTGCGTGCGCAAAACAAACGTTGGGTAAGAACAGACCTTGGAAAGGCATGCCGGGTGGCAAAAGTGTTTACATTTCGTGTGACATAAAAATATATTCTGTACACTGTGTCGTGAGTGTGAAAGCAACAAATTGATTAACTTTGGAAGAAAGAAAGAAGGAAAGAAAGAAAAAACGAAAAGGAAGAGATTCACCAAGTTAATGCTGCAACACATGACTGACAATTATGTATGCAAAAGGGCGGGCAGAGAGAGCGCTGGCACCCTCGCTGTGGAAAATCCCCATTGTACCAAAACAGCTCTTCTCTCAGAGGTAAAAGTTACAAGTTTGCCAGGTGAGCTCTAACCCTGGCTGCCTAAAACTGGTTCTCCCGACGATGTGGGTGTGTGAATGAGATAGCGCGAGTATGTGACGCTGGCTTCACTCGGGTCATCTGAGGTGAACAATGTACAGTCCTTTAGCCAAGCCACAGCCGCTGGAAAAAGCTCATCGTTGGGGGTCATTCATGAGAAGTTAGCGCACGGCAAGGTGGAAAACACAAGGAAGGCTCTTTCACAACACGGAGGCAGCTGCCGGCCAAAAAAAAAAAGAAAATACAATTACACTTTGAGAGAGGCAGGCGTACAGAAAAACAAAGGGGTCTCGACAGGACTTCGCATCTTGTTGAGGCCTACGTTCAAAAATTCCTTCCCAGACTTTTTTTTGTGGAGCACAAGCTATTCTTTCTATTCCGAGAACCGTGAAAACGTAAAATACAAACTCGGCGGGTATCAAAGATCGGGTCCCCAATAAGTCAAATAATCGGAGAGTTCTGGCGAGTCCAGCCAGCCGTAACGCCACATTCTTAAAAATAGCGTGAAAATGAGAAAAATCACTCATACAAAAAAAGAATAGAATAGAATTTATTCTTCTAAGATAAAGCCTTAGGGTAAGACGGGGAATGTTCAGCTCAATTAGGAAAAGTGGATAGCTCACTAATTCTGATAGATCTCTCAGATTAAATTGTCAAGTAATTACATTGCGAGCTTTCACTAAAAGGAAAAAAACAGAACTTTTCAACCCAATTATGACCCAATTCGAAATGTTGTCTAAGTTCTCAAGGGCCAACACAATAATTTAATCGCAAATCTTAGACTGCTTTATAGGGCCGAAGCAGGACCAGATTACCCTAAACCATCCACGAAAAAATCTAAGATAAAACTGTTCTGAAATCAGCTGTATACATTACAGTTTATGTCCTTATCGACATCACGCAAACGCTCAGTTCACATCGCCAACAAGACCTCCAACTTCCGGCGACACAAGTGTCAGCAGCGCCCGCTGGCATCAAAATGTAACAAATGTGAAGCGACTTGACTTTCGACCAATGAGAGTTGAGTGTCAGCATGATCACATAAATACATATGTACACGTATGACACGCTACACGACTAGCTGCGTTCACATTGCGCCATCTTAATTGAGATTCCAGTCCAATTACGCTGATAACCGTTACCATGGCAACCAGAACACAGCAACACGTAAAAGAAGAAGACTGGCCACACACAGCAACAAAATCACTGGCGGTGAGAAAGAGGCCTAAAAGTGTCATCTTTAACCGACTCAAACCAGTCACCAGGATGACATTTACATTTTGTTCATATATTTGAATACATTTTATATTCTTGCGGAACGGTTGAATAGAAGGGTCACATTTTTTTGTTCTAGACACAATGTCAAGTCAAATGTGTTTCCCTCAGGCCATATCATGAGTTCTGATGTAAAATTCTTCATCTCATCATCATGAGATGTTCCAATCCATCCTACAGCTGAAATGTTAAAATACTCGAAACAAGCCATTGATATTATGAAACCAATATAAACACCATGAGGGCAAAATTACTCCTCCTACTGGCTGGGACCAGAACATCAAAATAAACACGGAAGCATTACACAACAGCCCAGAATCGACATTGTTCCAAAAGACACAATGTCTTTATGTTATGGAGTAGGGATTGGGAGGTTGACTATCCTACATCATACATTAAACCATGTCAAACAACTAAACTTTATATAATACAATCACATCATCCATGAGATCTACATGTCACAGTGATCACGATAAAGCAAGGCCAAAATGTCAAGTGCCTGTAACACTTAGGCACAACGTTGTTAGTAATGTCACACACAAGCGTCTGTAAGCATTAAAGGTATTTGAAGGTCTGTGCCAGGAGCGAGCCTGTTCAACAGAAAAACCATAATGTAACTCAGCCGGACTGAGCACTTCTCAGTTTCGGACTGTATTTCACTCAATGAAAACCTTGTGCACATTCAGCTCTGTTCAATGCTCACATCTTTATAGGGTTGTGATGTATAGCCATTGTCAGTTTCACGTCTAGGCAGTGTAATAAATCTAGACATGTTTGTTTGGTTTTGCTTCATTCCTTGTTTTCCCTGTTTGAATCTTTATTGCACACCCTTGGTCCACTACAAACGGCATAAACCTTGTTGTCTGATCATCGAGACATCTTACAAAGGAATTAACCGGCTCTGACCTTGACATTTGATTACATTAGTAAAGGTCAACACCAAACTGGCAAGATTGTTACGATATCCCTGTAATCGGACTTAGTTACTCCTGGTAAAACGCTGGAGCCAAGAGTACAACTCAATGCTGTCGAATGCTGTTCTAAGTACAACTCTTGTTTGTAATTGTGTACGCCTGTAATTGTTTCATTAATTTCCGAAAGCGTCATTCTGTCGAATAATCGATGGAAAGCCAAGAGACAGCTCCTTCAAGACGTCTCTTGCTGTGGCATGTTAGCGTTACATTTGAAGCACTGCGACGGTTTGATGTTTCCAAAATAAACAGCGCACAATGGTCCCTTTTGATCTCAAAATCTCAATATTCCTAAGATCATGATTTATTTATTGTCTTTTGCCCACATTTATCATTTCCATCGGACCAAAAATAGACAAAAGATATGCTGACCATGTTTAAACTTCACAGAACATAAGGAAAACAAATGTAGATTTGTACTTGCTTTGACTACAGTATATTCTATAATTATTAATACTGTACTTATCACAAAATAAATAAATAAACTCTAGTAATGCACAGAAATAAATCCCTTTTGTTCAATTATTAATCATCTACAAACAACATTCAAATGCTGGGTACACTCGGTCTTGTATAACATATATTTGTAGACACGTGTAATATGTTCAAGACGTCTTATATTTCCACAACAATGGCTAAACTCAATGAGCTGATCATTATATAAACATCCATCAATATGCACCTCAGATCAATTACTACACTAAACTCATGATGCAACTTCTTGGTACAAACAAATAGAAACATTGCATAATGTAAGAGTGAGATAATTATTTAAAATAATATTTTAAAATATACCTCAATAATACATTATTGTTTAGTGTATAATGCCTTATTATACTATAATCAGGACCCTAAAGTCACTTACATGTAGGCTACATATCTGTACACTCGTCAAATAGAGTTACATCACATAACTGACAGCCACAGACAAGCCATAAAAATATCATCTAGTAAACAATAATACAACGTAAATTATGTAAAAGGTATAAAGTTAAAAGGACATCAGAATATTGAGATTCGCAATTGCGTCACATATTCGGTTCAAAGTAAAAAGTCTATTTTCGGTTTTTGTGTGTATTGACATATACTAACATAAAACACACATCCATAAATCTGACTCACATATACATCACCTATACGGTCGGTAAATACGATAAAAACACAGCACAGCGGTCAAGCCCCTCCTGTCCATCTCTACTGCTATAAGAAATCAACTGCATATTTTTTTATTTATAGAAACGCGATTTAAACAACGTTCTGAACACAAATAAATAAACGCAGCAAAGGGAACAACAGGTCTTGCGCCGGATTTCCACCATATGATGACCAGCTGGCTTCATAAAGTAAAATATAACTTTAACTGTCACCAGTTGCGCCAAATACAATAAAAACGTATTTAGTCATGTACATAAAAAAGTTTTCTTTGACTCGATGTTGCTTTACCTGTAAACATTTGACAAAAAACGTACATGGACAGGAGCCAGTATCAACTACAAATTGTGTGGGGAACAAATAACGACATAAAAATATCGTGTTGATATACATATTTAATTGCAATTATATAAAATGCAGAATGTCATATTAATTTATGATAAGATGTTTGCACGTGCAGCCTATACGTTCCCTTCTGCTAAACACATCCAAAGTGTGTGAATCCCAAACTTTTTTAATCGTGAAAGTGATCACATTTAGGATGTGTGGATATTATCGATCCTCGAGAGAATTCGGGAACTCATTTTGGAAACGTTTCACAATCAGCCATAAATATATTAACGCGTGCTTTAAAGCAGAGGTTGTGATTTATTAATGCGAGGCCCTAAAATCATCGTAATGAATAAAAACAGCAAGTTCAGTTATAAACAGCAAGAGCCTGAAAATACCTTTAAGCTAAACAAAGCAATGCCTGAACGTAAAAATATATACAGCTGCGTTTTATCAATAAGTTCAGGGTGCAGTCAATAATAGCCTACTTCACAGGCCACACAGCCAAATAAGCTGGCGGGTCAAATAAATAAAAAAACAAGGTACGAAAAACAGAACAAACTTCAACAAAGCATATTAAAAACATTACAATTTTAAGCTATAATATAACAAACTTTTCCTTATACCGCCTCAGAGACATTCCAATAACGAACGTCAACAGAATCTTCCCACATAAATGACATCCCATTTCATGTCACTTGCTATAAATAAACAGATTATATAAGCCAGGCATTTTATAACACAGCATTACACTTTAGCCTGCAAATGATAAATAAATGAAAGCGCGACTGGTGTGTCGGTTCCTCCACGGGCCAATGTCATGCCTCCCATACTGCACACAGATAACAATACTGCGCTCGGACCCCCGCTTCAAGGCCCCAAAAATTAAAGACAAGCTCTCCCGTGCTCCCCACATTAAGTTTCTTGCGTAAAAAATGGCCGGGTGTTTTATTGTTTGCTTAGCCTAGAAATGCGTGCGTTTACGGGCAACAAGCTGGAGTCAGAAAGAGGTCATTCAGTAAGTAAAAGCACGAGAATACGGAGAACACGGAGCAGACGGGCATTTGTCTTCTGCGACTGAAACTACATTTCGGTGTCGTTAAGCTTGTGGATTAGCCACTGAAATTTCGGTCACTTTGGGCTGCGTATCCTAATTTCATGATGACAAATAACGGACGTAGTAAAGCGCTGCCGAGGAAACTCCGAGCGAGTAACGACATACGCGTAAAACAACAACATTCACAACGAATGATGTCCGTCTCCGTTAGCCCGAGAGACCAAAGGCTACGATGCGAATCTACCGGGGTCAATAAAATATTCGCAACAGCCCCGGAAAACAGCAGGATTCCGGATGAGCGAGTGGCTTAAAAAAAAGCTCGTATTTGTAAAATGGTTTATATCGTGGCGCTCGCTGGCGTTAATCCGCGATACTTTATATTCGTCTATCAAATATTTTCGGTCGTTTACTGGGAAGTCCCCAGCGGCTCTGTTTAATTCGTATTGTGCTTTTCGTGTCACGGTTCATTGTCGTACGTCTAACAGTTAGCGGGAAACGCGTAGTAAAATAGCAATACTGATCAAAACTACATCCAAAGTCTCCGCGAGCCGACAACTTTAAAACAGTTAGAAAACCAGCCAGCAGGCAATGAAGAATACGGCGGTTTTACCTGAGACGTCACTTCAGACAACCACGCGCCGTTTTGTTTAATGTCAGACCAACATTGGATGTTCTAAATGACTCACTCTCCCTAAAAACCATATGAGGGATTATTCTTCACCCACCGAAGGCAAACAAAATTTCACCAAGTTTCACTTCCATGAGAGCTGACGCCTTGCGTGCGCGTTATTTTACTCTCCGTTTCGCGCTCAAGTTTTCTCCCATCTCATATCAGCGATTAGCTACTCTTCTTATAAATAGACTAACATAAATAGTATAAGCGCCCTCCCCCTCCCAATTTCTTACCTGCTGTGTTTTAAGGGTCTTTTCTTCTCCAGTGGCTACAGCGCTTCACAGCTTCCCCGGTTTTCCCCCGGCAAGGACTGAGTTTATGAATATCGTCCCTTACTTTGTTTCATTTCTCACTTCCATCTTCTTTCATCTCATCAATAAACACACGCTGCAGCCTACCTTCGGAGAGGACATCACGCAGCTCGCTCGTGCCCTCCCATTTTTTCACCATTCGTCGAAGATTTTGGGCGGCCACGCCTTTCTGCTGGCGATTGGAACAGAATGGAACTTCTTGAAGCACGTAGGTCGCGATATAAATCGTTCAACATGACTTTACCCCAATCGTCGAGGCGCACGCCCTCCCTTCCGCGCTGAAACCGTCTCCATTGTGGCTCTGAAAGTGAAACTACGCTGCTCTGAACACGATTGTTACGTTTGAACCAGCATGGACACTGTGCATCCTCAGTTTCTCACTGACTGGTACGGTGCAAGTGCACCGTTACCCGTGAAGTATGTGTGGTGGTCGTGGTGTCCCACTTGAGGAGTTTTGCTTTTGCGCCTCGCTTTCTGCGCGCGCGTCAAACACGCGCAATTCGAGTCGGGTTTTTTTGTTGTTGTGTGTTACAAGCGCGCATCAAACTCCCAGAAGTCCACCGTCCCGTCCACGATCAAAGGGGCAGTTATACGAGAATCGGGCATGTGTATCATTTATAGATGGCCCACTTTAGATTGGTTCAGGGCGACGTCAGTACGCGTCTCGAACTCGCATCTCTGCTCCCACATTGGATGACGCGTCCGCCCGTCAGCGCGAGAACCAACAAGCTAGATTGGCCGCCGTGCCTTTTACTTTCTACGCATTTCTATTTTCTCATTTATTTATTTTTTAACGTCCCCAGCTGACCTCGGGACAGAGTAGGGAGAGTGCTGACAGCGTTGCCGGCCAATCAGATCGCGAAAGGCGACGCTGAACTTTTGCTTCGCCAATGCGCTCGCGGAGTCGCTGTGAGTGACACGAAATAACGCAATAGCGGTTCGCGAGTCCCCAACTACCCCGCGCCACACCCCCCCCCCACACCCCCCACTCCCCCAGTCTAGACAATGACAGGTGTGTGTGCGCGCGCGTGTGTGCGTGCGCGCGCTGTCGTCTAGACGAGGAATAATCAGCGTTCGAGACGAAGTGATTTTTTTAGTTCGGCCGCCAAATTTGACGTTATTTATTTCTTATGTATGTGTTTATATATAGGCCTACATTACATCGCGATCATTCGGACCATGAGTAAAGTCCTCCATTTGTCCTCGTGTCATGATGTATACGTTTGCATGTTATGATCCGCGAATGAATTCATCCACGACACGAAAAACGAGAGCGTTTTACACAACGACGAGATCATTCTTGCCTACGTATTGATTATTTATTTTAAGCTTCGACCTTGGTCAATGTAAATATTTCGTCACACGCAACAATCCATCTCTTCTATAACATCACTCCGCTTAGCGTAAGCTTTCCGGTGTGGTGCTCACATCCCTTGATAATGATTCCCCCTGCCGGATACACGCACGAACAACAGCGTGTTTTAACCGGGGGTTCACCGGGGGACACACGCACCGTCTGCCCTACATAGCGCGCACCCTTTGTAGGCCGAAGTGTCAGCTGAGGACGACTCGCAACCTAGAAACGGCGGGTTCGCCCCTCCTTCCCTTTGTCAGTCGTTTGTAAACGTCAGCTGCGGGTCTCCTGAGGTAAAAACAGTCCCGAACACATAGTAACCTCGGAGAAGTGAAAGTATTTTACCGTGCGAATGTAATTTTGTGCATTTTGAACCACTTTTTTTGTGATCCGGACCCCTCGCGAGTCCCGGGCAACGGTCGTCTCCTCGCCCAATGACATCATCCACGTCCTTTGTATACCGTTGCCAGGGGTTACAGGGTGACATTTCGCGCCCCAGATATATCACACGCGCGGTCCCGTTTCGCGTATTGAAGTGTTAAAGGTACAAAACTTGATTCTGTCTTTTCATGCTCTTTATTTAACAGTCCGAAAGTGAATTCGAAATGCTTTTGTAACGGTGTTAAGCGAAACTACGGCGTGTTTGTCGTGTTTTTAGTCCCACAGCGTTAAGTTTACGAGATGGCAGACTCCGGTGTGCTCATCACCGAGAGCGTCCGCTCGAGCCCGGAGTTCACGGAACCGTACGCGCGCTCTGTGAACTATATGGAGAGAAATAATATTCTTCAGATATTTCAGGTGAGAAGAACACACGTGCAGCTGCTGAAATGGTAGACAGACAGTAGACAAAATGGCGAAGGACAATTTAGGGTGTTACAAAAGTATTACCACACTTACAGTAACACGTTTTTATAGCTACTGCATGCAGTTAAACGACGTGTTGTTGCAACACTGGATAAAAAAAATCATGTCTGACTGACCGCAGACGTCAACGTGAGCAGACGTGACACTTTTATAGTCCAGAATAGAAACGGCTTTGCATTAAGGTTGTATTTGTTGACATTATTAGCAAATGCCTTGACTGACATGAACTAACAATGAGCAATATACAGCAGTTTTACGGCATGAATCTTCATGTTCGTGTGATTTCATAGGCTACAATTGCTCGTAAGTTCACTGTTAACAGCTCTTTTGGGTTAAACAAATATATTAGTGATAGTAAATGCTGAAATAAACACGAACTAGGTTAATAAATGCTGTAGAAGTAATGCTCATTGATAGATGAAATGTTAACCAAAACAACCTTCATTTGTAAAATATGACCTAAAATGTTGCTTATTATAATTTTTTTCAGGACATCACAGAGAATCTGATTTTTAATATGCCAGATGATCCTCTCCAGTTCATGTTAGAACAGGTAACTTCGATAGCATTTTAATGTTTTATACTCAATGTGTTTCTTAATAACCTGACTGTATTTATGGAGTTGTTTACCAGGGCATGTGTTATATTTTGCAATGAGGTTTCTTTTGTTAGATCGTTGTGTGTTGTGTGGCACGTATTAATAAAATGTATAGCTTGAACTTACTGTAAGTCACTTTGGGTAAATAATAAGAAGTCTGTAATGTAATGCAATTATATTCCAATGGAAGAAAAATGAAACGTGCGAACTGGATGGTTGTAAACGTCATTTAAATGCACTTTTCTAGTTGTGAATATTAATGCATGATGTTGTTCAAGTCGTTTTGAACCCTCACTAATCACAGCGTACTTAAAATACTTTTGCAGGTGCAAATGAAGATCAAAACCCGCGATGAGTCGCGTAATACATTTCTGAAATCATGATGAATTCCAAAACAAATTAACAAGGGCTTTGCCAAAAACGAAACAATTTATGCTTTTTGATACGGTGCATTGTTGTTTCCAAGCAACTGTTTTCAGAATTTGGTTTAAAATTCTTTGTGTTTGAACTTTCTCTTGTTCCAAACCATTTCTTCCAGTCGTGCTTTATATTTTTAATGAGCTAGTGTGCGAGTGTCTTTGACCTAAATACTTTTGATAAGCAAACTCGAGGTGACAAGTCAGATAAGGTAAACATCTTTGCAAGCAATTACTTGTTTTGATTTCTCAATGGATATATTTGCATGCATTATCACTTACAGTTCTTTTGTTGTATGAATTAACTGTGTTCAAAAAGATACGTTCTGTTGTCGTCTATACATCCAGTACAAGGTCTTTCCAGGCAAATTGCAGGCTGGCCGTTTGCCACGTGCACAAAAGCAGCTGGCTTTTGCACTGTACTCAAATTTCCATGATGGATTTTGGCTGCATGAGTAAAGGAAGTCTTTGTTTATAGTCGGCTCTTCTTACAGTGTGTGTGTTCTGTAGTTATCTACAGTACATTCCCACTAAAGGATCATCTGCTGTTTCAAGATCAGTTTGGCACGAGCTTTCGCTCCATTTTCAAACCAAACTCGAGGGATGCTTTGGTAATGACAACATTCTTTTTTCCTTTCATTTACATTCTGTCTTGGTTTAGTACAGCACTTCAATTTACCATCTGCTGTTTATTGAGAAAGGGCAGGAAATTCAATGCGATTCTGTTTCTGACGTGTAACATTTGTGACATTTATGACTTGTTTAGTAAATTGCATCAATTAAATAATAAATACATGCGTGCGTTTGACGTCGAGTTCGTGTTCTTATTTGCATTTATCGTGTATATTCACAGTTCCCATATGTTTTAGTACGACACGTTTAAGCATCAATGTACTGTTGTCAGTAAACATAAAAATATGGCTTTTTAACTTAATACATACTGTAAGTGTACACATTACATATGAAGTTTTATTAGAAGGAATACATACAATAAAACCAATTTGATTAATACAGAAAGGGCAAATAAAAATGTTAATGGTTTTGGTTACAATAACTGACAGCTCTCATAATCACTGTCTGATTCATAATATATCGCCCAGTTTCCTCTGCTTTACACTTCATATAAAACACAATTTTCATTATATTTCCCATTTCTCGCAATCTCACCGTCACGTAATTTTCTCGATGAATCTCTAACCGAGCAAGCACGTAATTTGAAAATATTAAAAACTGAATTACTGAGAAAAACAAGACAGAGCCCAGCAAGAGATGATATCCCAATTCTTCAAGAACATTCACCTGTAGATTGTCCTGAAACCATAGGATACTTACCCTAAACATTTATACAAACTGAATTGTGTATACAATACTGAACCGGAGTATACAAACAAGCATTGACAATACAGAATAAATAAACATTTGGTTGTTGTACAAAAACAATTGTTATATTCTTCTTGGCTGGCCTGCTCGATGTCCTATTCCATCATGCAGATGAAAGTCATTGTAAACATAATATGTTCCAAGCAAGATAAAGTAGAAACAGACGTCAGAGCTGGCGGGTAGGGAACGGGTCCATTTTCTTTTCGATACAGTATGGACGTGCATTCTGTATTTCCATACAGGAGCTGCTGAGTCTCCCGGGGATCTCCGAGGCATATAGTTATACTCGAACGCTAACACATCTTTGGTAGCAGCAGCATTTAACACAAAGCAGAATACAATTAAAATCTATGACATCGTGTGTCAATTGTACACACACAATGAAACTATACGTCAAGTCACTCGATTTGCCTGTTACTTCTGTTGTCGAATATCATGGACCTCCTCTGCGGCTGGTAAAAGCAACTGGTCGAGGTCTCAAGCCTCTGTCCGCTCTTTGGCAAAGTCATTTTATTGCGCATGGTCACCCCCTCAGGGCTTTCGAGGTTTTCGGCAAGTTCCGTCGCCGCTTTAATGGGCGACAGGGCCGCTTTCCCATCATCCCCTGCCGCATGATAGTCCATGATTGGAAACGGCGGGCTGAACAGAATGAGGCTCTGAGGCCTTGGACGGTTTCTGAAGGACGATCTCTGGAGCAGGCTTGAGCGTTCGGGTCTAGGCCGGTCCGCCAACGCGGCGTCCCCGTTAGCCGATCGCTTCCTTCTCAATACTGGGAGGTCTGGGATGGGTTTTGCTTTGAGAGTCTCGTCGTCCTCGGTCACCTCTCTCCGCGGTTCGCAGCTTTCTGGCTCCTCTTTGGGATTTTGGACATTCTGGAGAGGAGGTGCAGAACCTGCTTTACTCAGCTTACTCTTGACAGGTGTGCTCTTTTGGATTTGTTCCGTGCTTCCCTTTGCTACAGGAGGCGGTATGTGGCTATACTGTATTTTGGGTGGAATAACAGGCACAGCTTTGGCTTGACAGGATTTGATCGTGAACGCCGTACGGACCGAGGACACGCTAACCGGCGCAGAGTTGCGTCGGACGGGTGCCTGAGAGCGGCTCAGGAACAGCTCCAACTCTAGAGACGGGTCTTCCGGGCCTTCTCGTGCTGTTGAGCGCTGTGAACTTTTAAGATGTTGGCAGTTTGAAATGTCTCTGACGCCTCTGTGTCCTAAATCGAGGTTGAGGGAGCATGGCCTGTGTTTGGCTACCAGGTTTTCATTACTTCTGTCGGTGACGCAGGACTCGTGAGATGTCTGTCGGTGAAATCTCGGAGCGTGTTTCTGTTTGCCTTTGCTTATGTTTTGCAGTCCAGTTGTCTTGTACGGATCAGCGGACGTCTTGTATACCCTCATCTGCGGGATCTCGCTGTCAGAGCGCTTTGTTTTCTGCGCAAAACAAGATACATTTACGTCTGCGTTTTTGTTTTCTTTTGGGAGGTCCGAGTTTCCAAGTTTACACGCAGCAGTCACAGCAACATCTGTCGGAGATGATGTCATGTCATTGGTCACAGCTGCTTCTTTAGCTTCGACTCTCTTGCTGTCGGGCAACTGGTCCACGTTTGGTTTGCTTTGAGTGGCCTGACACGCCGTTGTCTTTCTCGCTGTGGAAAAGTAATCCTCAAGCTTTGGTGAGTGCAGAGGGCTGGTTACCCACTCTTTGGTGGTACAGAAGTCTTCCCACGGTTCAACCTGATCCAAACCTTCCAAGCGACTCCCCCATGTGTCTGCATCATCCTGACTGAAAATGTCCAAAGTGACATGTTGCTCATTCAAACACGTTGAGTGTCTTTCCAAACTTCCCTTTATTCTTTCTGTTAAGACGAGCTTCCTGGTTTCACGGCCAACCTCCTTATGTCCTCGCGCGCAGATGTCCTGCGTCGCTGACGCTTCCTTTGAGTCACACGCCTTGGCTTTCTGAACAGGATCCTCTTCAATAAAACTCCATGGATCTGCATCCTGGAGAATATCTGTTTCTTTCAGGTGGAGAAATGGAGAAAGCTGTAGACTGTTTGTAGTGTCATGTGACTCATGATCCAGGTAATTCCATCCGCCGTCACATGACATCAGTCTCTCCGGAAAAGGCTTCACAATATTTTCGAACACAGTAGCCCCGGAAAGATCGACGCTCGCTTGCTTTGATGATATAGTGTTTGCAGGCAAACTGCTTCTTCTTTTCGCTTGTGCACTCAGCTTCACCGCGTCCTCATTTCCAGTAATGTCGGTAAACCTGGATTTCACCTTTTCCTCCAGTATGTTTGTTTGACCGTCGACGACAGTAACCTTCTGATGGATGCCATGCGACGTCTCCTCGATGATTACCTCGATGTCCTGTCAAACACACAGAGCAAACAAAACCAATCTGATCAGAGCCGTTTCTGCAAACAATTACTTTTTCCAAGGCCAACATGATGTCATTCTGAGATGATTGTAGTTTTAAGGCAACAGTTATGACAAATCATTTGTGGACGTGATTGAGACGGGGTACCAAATAATAGAAATATATATTACCACGACGGTTTTAAGATTGTTTTCGATCAGTTAAAATTATACCAATTTGGTGACGTCCTGTTGTGTTCCAGTTTCCAGTTCATCTCCAGAGGTTTGAGATTTTCTTTTGTAATCAAGTGTTGCTTTTGTCTCAGATGGCACCCGGGGCTCAAAATTCTGCACGCTGGCGATAAGTTCTCTCACTTTTGCATCCCTGCCTGATGAAGAACAGAGAAATCGGTTCAACAAGCAGAACTAAACAGAACACAACCCCTAACCCAATATGATTTCAGTACATAAAGGTCAAGTGGTGATCTCAAACAAACAGGCCAAACTCTTTTAATATTGTTTGGAGGAATCCACCTTTGAATGTTTTGCTGTTTGGTTCGAGTAGACGCCATATTGAATTTCACGCAGATGAAAATGAGGCTTTCAGGGAGAGACGTAAAGTCTGCGCAAAGGCCCTGGAATACATTTCATTTTCACAAGTCATTTGCGAAAAAACATCTCAACTTTCACAGCGGTTCCCCGAAGATTGTGTCTACTGAAATGTTTTGGAAAGACGTTTCGTCAGCTTAACGTTTAAACAACAATACAATGCAGAGAACACACCGTACCTCGCAGGCCTGTTTTCATTCTCATCATAAATAAAACATGCCGTTCAACTGGGGCGGGCAAACGTATTTTAACATAATCCGTAACGTTTTTCTTGGCTTTTTACATTTTACATTTATGCATTTGGCAGACGCTTTTTATCCAAAGCGACTTACATTGTACTGTACATTTGTACATTTTTGTATAGTAAGCAAGTGGGGGTTAGGTGCCTTGCTCAAGCTTCAACCAGCTATTAATCTATAATAGGAAAAAAAAGTCAAATATTAAGCATTTTTGTTCAAAGTAAACAAGTGCAAGATATTGAGCAAGTGTATAAAATTCAAACTCCTTGCTTAAGGTTACAATGAGGATTTTTATTCTAATTTGAGCCATCACGTGTCTTTTGACGATACGTACGTAAAGTAACTTGCTTTTTTATTTTTCGATTAGAGATGGTGGGATTGCAGCTTAAAAATAAATGACATGTAAATAATGTCCTTATTTTAATAATTCACATTCAAATAATTGCTTTAGAATTATGAAAGCAAAAAAAATAATATGCTATGATGGATGCGTATGCAGAGTAATGGTCATACTTTCTGTTGTCCCCAGAGTGATGTCATCAGTAATATCTTTCCCCCCAGTCTGATTCTCTTCGTTTTCCATTGGAAAAGAGCTGCTGTTACTATAGATACTGCATCCGCTGCCTCCACTGCTGTCAGCGAGCGAGGGCTCCCTGTGCCCAGTACTGCGACCGCCTCCTCCCAGTCCAGCCTCCCAGTCTGTGAAGCCGAAGTTGAGACCGCCGCTGCTGATAGGGACCCTGAACCCGCCGCCGCTGCCAGCATCTGAGGGTCCAGCCTCCCTGGTGGGATTGAAAAGCGCCCCTAAAGCCCCGTCCCGTTCTTTCACTGGCGCCCTGCAGGGGGTGCTGTTCGAGTTAATGACCGCAGACACACGCAGGGGTACGGACACGGCAAACGGCTCGGAAATATTTAGTGCCTTGCGTTGGTGCCGTGGAGAGGACTCCAGTGGAAACAGGCTGCCGGGGAAAGACGGCCTGGATGATCCGTTGCTGGTCGAGCCGGAATACAACATCCGGCGGTTTTTGGGAGACGTTGGCTGGCAGCCGGTGCGCTCGTCACCTTTGAAAACTTTCAACTGTTCTGGAAGAGTTTTCTGCAGCTGAGATGAAGATGATGCAGGAGGTAGGTTTGGAGGATCTTTCTCATCCTGACGTCTTCCAGAGGCGGTATGATGCCTTGAATCCCATTTCGAATCCCTCTCGTTCAGGTTGTAGTCGATGTCTGAGCCCAGTGTTCTGGATTTATGAACTGGGATGAAGATACCGTTGCTTCCTCCTGATGTGGCAGATTTATCCTCGTCTAGATAAAAGTGTAAACAGAAATGTGATGGTCACACCTCAGAACCACAGATATCTTCCGTTTACATTACATTTACATTTATTCATTTGGCAGACGCTTTTATCCAAAGCGACTTACAAGCAGGAGAGCATAAAACATTTTGTCAACATCTTCCAATGAATACATCACAGAAGCTGCAGTTAAAACGATTTGGTGGTGAAGCTGTGATATGAAATTTGTATTATTAGTTTAAAAAATCTAATCAGTGTTGTTCACAAGTTCAAATTTTAACATTAAACACAACAATAATAATAATTTTTTTTATAACATTTAAGAAACACAAAGGTCTCAAATGTCTTTAACATGAACTATTAAAACATACAGATTAAACAATTAAGGTTAACTTAATTAAACAACAGGGTCTATATTACACAGTAGAGTCCCTTAAAATGTCATTATTGCAAAAAATAATTTTAGTATAAAAGACAAAATTATCAATTAAATTAATGTTTTAAACAAAAACACAATATATGCAAATTAACTTCAGCCAACACTCAAGCTTTAAAGCTACAATGATGTATTTACATTTTTTAACACCTAAAAAATCCCATCTGCCACGTGCAGTGAGAAGACAGTGAGGTGTATGGAGATCTAGCCCCACCTGCTGGTTGAGAACAGAGAGAGTCCATGCTTTTGGATGGTCGTATAGCAGGTTTTTCTGTTGTAAAGGAAAAAAGCAAACAACAATTTTGTCATACTGTTTGTTCTTTTTATTTTCTGTTTCTGTACTTTATGAAAATCAAAATGCAACATTTCCCCAGTATGAGAAAAAATATAAATATAACTGTACAGTACTACTGTACAAGTTATTTGTTAGTCACTGTGTAAAAATAAAAACCTTGGTAAATAAACCTGTAAATGAAGTTCTGATGGCCTTCAGCAGTGAGCTTTTTGGTGATCGTGATGTCTGAAGAAAACTCAATTTGATGATGCTTTAATTTATTTAAGTGGAGACTTAGAAAAATTGTTTCTAAAAACATTATAAATTATGACATTTCGACATATACACATTTTTTTATGCTTCTTTTAGCCTCACAATCCCATCCCTACTGTAGGACTCAACAACAAATCTAACAAATTAGCAACAACAAATCCAATCTTATGTGTCACTTTTTTGAAATTGAGATTTTTACATCAACTATTTGAAGATCTGGAATCTGAGGGTGCAAAAAAAATCTAAATATTGAAAAAGTCACCTTTAAAGTTGTCTAAATAAAGTCCTTAGCATAGCATATTACTCACAAAAATAAAGTTTTCATATATTTATGGTAAGAAATGTACAAAATATCTTTATGGAACGTGATCTTTACTTCATATCCTAATGATTTTTGGCATAAAAGAAAAATCTATCATTTTGTCGATGTATTTTTGGATTTTACTACAAATGTCCTTGTGCTACTTAAGGTTTTGTGATCCACGGTCACAAATGATGAATGAAATGTGAGTGAGATAATAAACATAAGGTCATGAAACATAAGGTAAAGAATTTAACCTCTCGCTGATGTTTGTTTTATTCAAAAAGGAACTGAAGTCCAGAAATATGAATGATTACAATGAATTAGTTGAATATATTGACAACTCTCTTAGTATGTTTTTGTTTGTAACCAAAATCTGGAGGAATCCCTAATCAGATATCAGTAGGTGTTTTAAATTCATTTTTTGTTTATTTAGACCATCTTGCTGTCTTTATGATCTTCTTATAAACGTTTTCTTACCTGACATATTTTGGCCTCTCATAAACACACTCCCATTGCGACTCAGTTTCCCTTTAGAATCCATGACGGAGCGTCCCAGACTGAAGATTGACTTCCACTTCTTCGACTTTCCAGAGAACTTTCTTCTAGTGGGATCACAATATTTGATCAAACTATAATCAGCTCCTCATTACAGACGCTGCATTGAATGATGTGTGAATGAAGCCCTGACCAACATGGCGGCGATGTTGCCGTTTGTTTCAGTGTTCAGTGCAGCGTGTGTGTGTGTGTGTGTGTGTCTCTGGTTTAATAAGATATGATGATACCTGCTGTCAGACAGATCTATGACTGTATGGTACATGGCAGCAGTGCTGGTGTCGGGCAGGCTGTTCTCTCTCTGTCTCTCTCTCATCACCGGATGGTTGGGACTGAGCGAGCGAGCCTGTGCTTCCTCAAGACTCATGAGCTTCATGGGACCGCACTGCATGGTGGCGGGCAAGGTGGCGTATTTCTCCCCGCAGGCCACACTAGGGACTATAAAACAAAGAAGTAAAAGCAAGCAATTATTTCCCCCCTACAGAAACTCGCATGATTTCTCACCAGATTTCTTCTGGGAATAAACAGGCGACTAGAGGCCCAGTTTGAGAAAATGAGACAATATGGTGATTGAAAATATTAGATCAGATAAAAAAATTATCAGATTTCATCACATCTGCCAGTGGAAACAATGACCACAAACAGGTAAGAAACAAGTCCTATGATTGTGTTTGTTGCCTTTTCAGCACAAAATATCCAGCATGCATTGGGCTGAAATGCAGTGAATAACCTAATAATTTAAGTTCACCTACAGTTGCATGTGTGTGTGTGACAGCGTGTTTGTGTGTCTTTGTGTGTTTCTTGTCTATTGTTTTGCTGCTACATTTTTGGCTACAGATCTCATGTCATTGTATTCTGAACAGACCCAACCTACTTAACATTTCCTGACTTTAAAAACAGTTCTTACAAGAACAAGAGTTAGACGTAATTCAAAACTCATCAAACACAAAACCAGTCTTAAGTAGCACGAGAGCATTTGTAGTAATAGCCAAAAATACATGGTATGGGTCAAAATTTGCCATTTTTCTTTTATGCCAGTAAAGATCACGTTCCATAAAGATATTTTGTACATTTCCTACCGTAAATATATCAAAACCTATGCTAAGGACTTTTATTGGACAAATTTAAAGGCCATTTTCTCAATATTTGGATTTTTTTGCACCCTCAGATTCCTGAGTTTTAAATCTCTGGTCTCTTTAATTTCTATCCACAACTTCACTCACAGTTTGGATGCTTTTAGAGACACAACGTCCGTTCTGTAAGACTTTACTTTACCTTCTCTGGGTTTGGTCGGAGGAAGATCACGGAAGATCTGATCGGTGTGGTTCAGAATAAACTCCACAACCGTCTGCTGAACTCTCACCTCCAGAAAGGCCACATCACCGTTACACGTGGACACCTCCACTTCCTTTGAGCTGCATTCAAAACATAATAAATCTCAGATATTGAGACAAATGTCTCAAACTGAGCTCAGATTTGTCAAGTCTGCAATCAAAAGTCAATATTATTGAAACATTTCTCATCACATTTACTCTTTATTATAGTTAGGGTTATACCAACTATAATCGTTTGTGTCTATTTATAGTTCTCCTAAGCAATTTTAGGAGCTAAATCTGAGACTAAGGTGACAACTGAAAACGTCATGAAAGTGAAAATGTCTGATCATTCATCTCCATCACACATCAGTTGTGGTACACATTACATGATAGCCATTTATTGTTCGAGGTTCATTCAGATCATTATGAGTGTCAGCAAACAGCACGAATGAATACGGATATAATGGATGATGATAACAGAGATCACATCGCTCACCGCAGGAGATTGGGAGCCCACACCAGAGCGAGGTTGCGAGCGTGCATGTTGGTGTGGTGACTGAGCGTGGCCAAATGAGCCAGATGTTTGGTGAGGTGTTCCAGAGTTCTACACCAACAAAACAACAAAGAAATAAGCAACAAACACTGTTTAATGCTGTAACTCTTTTTGGTGATGTACCTGAAGTGAGAAAGTGGAAGTTCTTTAATGGCGCTCTTCATGTTCCGCAGCTGTTCGTGCTCCTCTTTATACGACACGGCGTCCTGCGAGAAATCACCAAGACAAACATTACATCACCCGAGACCAGACTGGAAGAAATGCTGCAAAGGCCATTTCCTCATGTACATCTTTGACGGCTTCGTTGTCTCGGTTTACCTTGTGTTTTGTATTATTTGCATTGTATTGCAACATTCGAATCTAAATTCGTTCATTTACATTTGCCAGCATTGCATTTCTTTAATATGCAAATATTTCCAGTGCAGGAAAACTGTGACGATCGGCCATTTTGTACCAAGTTGCTCAGCGTCGTACTTTTTCCACAAAGCAGAGCGCATGAAATGATATTTTTCAGACACCGTGATGACACTGGCGCGTTTCCGAAAGTGGCTTTAGTGTCCAAATACGTTTCAGCACGCTGTATTGTGTGTTTTATTGTCGAAACTTACAGTAAATTTCTTGTAGAGTTCATATGTGAGCAGAGGGTTGGGCAGCTCTCTGAAGTACAGCTTACACAAAGAGCCGACGCAGTGGATGTCCTGAAGATACACTTCTTTAGTGAGGTCAGGACAGAGCTCGGAGCAAAACTCCTGTCTGAGAGAAGACAAGAGTTCACAAAATAAATGTAAGAGATATAAATAACACCTCGACGTGCAGAGAAATGACTCGTATGCCAACCTGAGCCTCTGAATGTTGGATGTGATTCCTGAGAGGCGGTAGATTCCGTCCACAATGCCATGTTTCTCGATGAACTCTGCACACGTCTTCAGGACCTGAGGAACTACACAGACAACAACGTCAAAAGCACACACGTAAGAGAACTGACATTTATTAAACACGTAATGAATTCAATTGATGACTATTTGATTCAGTTTCAATCCATTGCTTTTCACGATTTTGAATTGTTGCAAAGCAGCTTAATGCATATTATTAATACAGACAGTAGAAACAAAAATCTATTGAATACATAACGCAAATATTTCAGAAAACTGCACAAAACAATAAGTGTCTAATAAGTATGTTTCCTTTAGAAATAAAAACGTTAAATGTTTTTTTATCTGATGTATTGGCAACAGTTTGTTCAAAGATAAATTAACATTAAACATGAATGAGTCTTTATCTTACTGTAAAACAACAGCCTCGTGCAAAGCATTCTGGGAACCAGATCAACCTTGTTCTGCTTTTTGGTTCCCAGAATGCTTTGCACGAGGCTGTTGTTTTACAGTAAGATAAAGACTCATTCATGTTTAATGTTAATTTATCTTTAATAAAAAACAATATAAATCTACAGAAAGTTATATTTCACACAAGCACATGTAAAAGTATTTAATCGACTACTCAATCATAAGAGTAAACAACTACAAGACAAGTATATTTAAAATACTTTGTTACACTTGATACCGTATATCTTCATCGAAAGATTGCGTACAAGTATAGACCAAATATACTACAATATATTTCTGTACAGTAAAATTGTTGCAGGTGCACATTTTATTATAAAGGTGCTTATTGGACTGGAGAACATGTTTTCAGATTGTGTCTCCACACACAAACACACTGAACTTCACATCATGTACAATGTTTACAGTAACAGTAGAAATCTATAGCAGTCTATAGGAGTTGTGATACAGGAAGTCATAATAAACATGTGTGTATTTAATGCCGTTGTACTGTATTAACCCTTTAACTGATGTGTATGATATTGTCTGTCCTCTGCGGTGTGGGCCTGTTTATTGTGGAGAAGGTGGGCCGAGGGAGGAAGTTAAAAATGGTTTGTTTGTTTCAGAGGAAATATGACACACCCAGGCCTTGCAGCTGCTATTACTTATTACACTTCCTCTGATTCTAAAGGACCTTTGGAAAGTTCCCACCCAGCTCTATCCCTTTCTAAACATATACTGTACCTTCAGCCACCACTGTAATATAGTCTTTACATACTTGAGATGAATAATACACGCCAAGTTATGTATTATCACCCTTCATTAGCTTTGCATTATTAATACACGCTATTGGTTTTATTCGTTGGCAGCGGCCTATTAACTGTTAGTCATTTAAAGACGCCGAGCTTTAGTTTCATTCATTTAATGTCATTCTTTTATTTTTTTATACGAACACCAGTTAAGAGAGAAGAGGAAATGAAATGAGGGGATATGAGGAAAGGAACGGGACTGGGAAATGACACAAACCAACCCCGCCCACGCAAGAGCCACGGCTCAGTTTTTAAAGCACATGCTGTAACCATTACTTAGTTTTTACTTCTTTATTATAGGCGAAATGATTCTATATATCTATATTCATATTTTATACCAATTGTATTCAATTAAACCTACTCAATAGTTATTGAATCTTTGCCGAGGTCTACTGGAAGTTACGTTTGGGCCGCACGGTGTTTGTTGTTGCCGCTGAAAGCGTCTATATATACAGACTCATAATAAAACACTTCTTTTCTTGTTTAAGCACATTTTGATCAAGCATAATGCTACACACTTTAAATGTTTGACAATTAAATTACCAATGGGATATGAACGCATTCTCAAGTTAACAACAGGTACTTACATTCTTTAGCAAATACTCAAATGAGGTTGTAAGGAAATGGGAAATGTTTTGTTTTGCTGTGAATAAATATTCTTAATACTATAAATAATGAGAATGCACCCAATTGGTTTATTCTACAAAAGCATGAAATGAAATCAAAAAAGCACTCGTGCCATTGTAACCCAGAGCCTGAAGTATGACTTGATTTCACCTAAACAGAAACGCAGACCTTTCACAACCGCCTCCCGCTCACGGTTGGCTAAAATATGGACAAACCCAAGCGTTGGTTTAAAATAACCTAGAAAATGTTCATATTTGACCCAACCATGGGTTAAGACTTTCCAGCATTGTTTTATTGGCGGAGGCGTTTTCCGAAGCGTTCTGTGCAGATTGTACGAAAACTGAATTTGAAGCACAGCATGTTTTATCAAAAGACAGAAATGTTTGGTGCAGTCAAACAACAAAGGAGTTTTAATTTGTACTGCAGAATAAAAGTCCCTCCCTGCTGTAGATCAAATCAGTTACATTCAGTTCTGTCACACAGCGTCAGAAAGTAAACATATACAATTTATTGTTTATTTGTAGTATTTCATATTACTGAGATATAGTACAAGTGTGTGAGAGTATCCTGTATCCCTAAGCGAATCCTGCATAAAATAAGGCCGGTGGTTTACTATTTCAAAGGATTATTGGAAATATAAATAAATGATGAACCATCAAACAAACGAATAATATAATATAACTAAACGACAACTATTACAAATTTTCATGTCACAGTTACTGAAGGTGCTGATGGTCAAAACACCATGTTGAAAATACAATATAGACCTCTTCAGATGACGCAAACAACGCTAGTTCAACGCTGATCCAGAAGAACTTCCTGTTTTAGTTCTTTAACACAGCACAAACGTTTAAATAAAATACAGCTAACAGAATAATACTAATAATCTATAAATAAAAAACTAAAACAGGAAGTGCTTTTAGACCAGCGTTTACATCTTGCAAAGTGGTCTATAGTGTTTTGAATGCTGTTAACCACAGTAGGACTCTTCATAATAACTAACCAGAATATCTTTATAAATGTTCTTCATGAGGAAGACCACACTCATCGATCAGGCAATTTCCAATAACATTATACTTGTCAATGCATTGCCAACGTGAACTAACAACGAGCAATATCACTTCATTTCAATATAAATATTCATGCATTGAAATGCATTATGAACAAACTCTGTAGAAGTATTGCTCATTGTTAATCTAGCTCATCTAATGCAATGTTGCCAGGATGTGCATGTAAAATCATGAATGTTTTTGCACACACTGTTTAATATCACAGCAGAACACAGTGAGAGATGTCAGTGACCGACAGCTTTAACATTCACTGAAGGAAAAAACAACACCAGCGTTCTTCAAATGTCTCCTTCCAATGAAAATGGAAAGTCTTATGAGTTTGGAGAGACACGGAAACACTTTCTGCACATAAAAACTAGTCCGTTAATGCACACTTTAGCATCAAATGATCTTCAAATGATTACTCAGAATCATTGACAGCAGTATTTGATATGAACCTGTAGGCCGCTACAGTATATAATATGGTTTCATTATTGTTTTAAAAATAAATCTGAGAACGCTTGCACATGAGCAGAAAGAGTGAAAGACAGGCCGAAGAAGTCGGACAACGGACAGAATCTCACTGTTCCTCGATCAGTTTTGTGTCGTCTCTTATGATGTCAGAGGTTAGGAGACCGGGAGGAAAAGCTGTTGCTGGATCAGCATAAAAACATGATTCATATCCTGTTAGCAATCTGCGATAATCTTCATAAATCTCACAATGGATTTTAGCAGAATGATGGGAATAAAACTTGATAATGGAATAATGGAAAATATGGCCAACAGACACAGATTTCTTTTAGTTTTTGATCTATTTTGCTTCCTTTCCACATATCCTTTATCCTTAATTCTTTTTTTAATGCTCAACTTTTCTTTGGTTTAAAAAAACTTTCTGATGTTTTAAAACCACATCAAACAGCAGCTGACAACAAGACTAGTTAGTTATACGTCACATTTAACCCGACGCAAACCGCACGGAGTCAAAAGTTTCTAAGAGCAGTAAAGTCTCTAGCGTGTCAGAAAGCGCACGGCGGCATCACCCAACCAGCGGCGGACTGGTAAAGAAATGGGTGTTGGTTTATTACACGTAGCTCATGTTTACCCAGAGGCCCGGGACGCCGCTATAATGTGTCTTTGTAATAAAGTCAACCCATTCTGAGCGCCAGGTCAAGAGAGCGAAGATGAAAAAGAGGAATTTACCGTCGTGTCCCGAGTTCTGCAGATGTTCAGTCAGGTCACAGCCGAACGCATTCTCGCTTCCTTTTCTCTTGGACTTCTGCTTAGCAGCCTTGTTCTTCATCAGACCTCGCTGTCTTATCCGCACGCCTCAGAATCGACCATCCGAGAGGGGAAATGTGATGGGGAAAAAGTTCAAAAGAAGTCCACAGCGTCACACGACAGAAATCCTCCGCTCACATCTTGAGCGAGCCATCCAAGATCTGGTGTGGGAGAAGAATTCAAGAGCGTGGTCCACGCCCAGCGTCACTTCATCGTCAGGGTCTCTCCACCCTCTTGCCCTCGCGCGGGCCGGGAGGTGAGATGTGTGCCATGTCGGGGGGGAAGAAGCTTCTGTCTGTCCGGCCGTTTCTCTGGAGCTTTTCTTACTCTTCTCGCAGTCTTTCTCAGTCTGTAGGTCTCGTCTTCTTGCTATTTTCTTCAGGAGGTCTTCAGTCTCACTGGTGTTGACCGGAGGTCTGAAATGTCCGAGGGAGAAGCGAGGGGAGGGGAGAGAAATAACCGCCTGCTTTTTCTCCAGCGGTTTGGATATTGCTGAACCCCCGACCCCCCCGCCTCTACAAACCCCCCACTCCGCTTTCCTTCTTCCTCTCTGTTTTTCTTTTCTTTTTTTTTTGCAGCCGTGGCTCCAACAGGAAATCTGTTCTTTGCCTTCCGGAATGCTTCCAGAATACACAATTTCCTGTGCAGGGAACCTTGTTTGGAAAACAAAACCAGACAGAGGGAGAAGGAAGTTGGGTGAGAGGCAGCGAGAGAGACACGGAGAAGAGCTTTAGAGACGTGGAGACCAGCAGATGAAAGAGAAAAAACACAAGGTTCCTGTTAGCCACGGCTTGTTACTCATTTTCTTCAGCTCCTCAAGTGCTTGTAGAAGTGTTGACTTTCTCAAAGGAATAGTTCAACCACATATGAAAATCAGAACACAAAAGAAGATATTTTGAAGAATGTTGATAATCGAAAAAACACTGAACTGCTATTGTACAAACACAAAAGGACATTTCTCAAAATATGTGTTTCACTCTTTTCAGAAAGAGTCATAGCCTACGAGGGGTTTGCTAAAGGAAATAGATTTTTAGATTTTTTTACATGGAGCATTTTAATTTTGAATGAGACCAGACCAGAAGATCAGATCTTCAATGAGCCCAAGAAAGCACATCACACCTCTGCTCATCTCTCATTTAAGAAACAAACTGTTGTCACAATTTAGAATTGATAGTTGTGGAAATTGAAAAATTGAGGGCCGTTTAGGGCAATGGAGACATTTTTGAGTTGGAGAGGTTTCAAAATGTTTTTACATTGTATGTTTACATTTTTTCCTGTATCACAATCTCATTGTAATTTGTTGGTATAGCTGTAAATGGGAATTCTTTCTTTACACTCACTTTCTGTATCTCTTGCGATATTTCAAATTCACAAATTCCAACAAATGTGCGATTTGCCGTTTTGATGGCACTGACATGTTCACTGATGTAAAAATTTACTTTTGAGAGATCAACTAAGGATTTTGAACAAGTTACACGCTTTTGCAAGAAATCAATGACGTTGTGCAGTTTGTACGAATTGTTCTGAGAAATGCATGTGAAAATGTGGCTTCAATATTGAACAATGCTTGTTAGCAGTTGAACAAAACTGTCAATCCAAATAAAAACATGAAATTTGGAAAAAGAAATATTATTATATTATAAAAATGATTGTACTTAAACACATTCTTATAAATAGTAACTTCAGAAAAGGGAAAAATGGTATCATATCCATGTCTGTATATATTATGTTTGTCACTGGATTTGGCAAATAACTAAACAAATAAAGTTTCAAAGAGTGCTTGTCTCAAAATAGCGACTTTGGACCTCCGAGGTTTCGGAAAGACAAAACGATAGTAGACGACATGATCGCAAAGATTTTTAGGGGAAAATGTGCTATTCTGTAACCAATTCTGCTGTAGTTTTTATGTAAAAATGTGTTTAGTGATTTAATGAAGTCTTACAGCAGTATTGGAGCGTGTCTGTATCAGTACATGTAAATTAGAAGTGATTGTATTTCTCTTTCTGCAGAACAAGCAGAGCTACTTTTATTGTAATGTTTTTCCAAGTCTTTAAGACAGAAATCCTTTCAAAACTGACATAAAAAATCAGAGCGCTGTTCAGAGCGTTTGGAGTGAAAGAACAGACAGAGTTTTGTGTCCGGTCACTATGTGCTGAATGTTGTTCTTCCTATAGGGGCAGCACAGCGTCATGTGACTGAAGCCAACAAAGAGAGGATTCAGAGAGACCCTCAGTGTGTGATACTGTAATGAATTTCACTTCAAATGTTCTGCTATTATCATTTCATCTTCCTGTTTTAACTCGTGAGATAAAAAGAATAAAAACACGAAAAGTACCGAAAAAAACGAGAATTACAAGTAAATCGAAACGAATGAATTAAAATGTGACCATTTACAAATAAAAAGTATTTGAGATATTCTTCAGTTTATATGAGACGTGATCTTGTTTTGAGAAATACAGATGCAAATAATGAAATCTTTAAGACGTAATAAAGGAAAAGCAGAGGCAGTCTGGGGTTAGAGGAACATGCTTTTTGCTCATCAGCTCCTTCTGCTGGATCGAGTCTGCGTGTGTTTAATACCCAATACATATTACAGAAACCCTATTTTAAATGTACGGCACAATAAAAACAGTGACACGCTTACCTCCTATACGCTTCTGTTGTATCCCAGCCGAGTTACAGTATATGTTCATCCATTCAGCCCTTGTTTGTCTTCTTCCTGCAAGACAAACACAAATACTATCAAGTCATTGTTTTGTAAGATTTGTTTTAAATGTAGTACTGAACAATAATATATGCTTACATATACTGTATTCCACAACAGAACTGACAAAAACAACCCAGCTCAAATGTTGACACATTTCATTATAGAGCAACCAAGAGATTTAACACTCGGATGATATTTTACTAAACACTTGATGATAGTGTCTAAACATCAGAAAAATATCAGTCTATGCATGAGTTTTCTATTTAAAAAAAAAAAGACAACACACTTTGTAGGATTTCTGTGAATTAACACAAACCAGGAGCAATAAAACCCAACAAATGGACAAGGGATGACTCTTAATAAAACATAGTTACTTTATTTGAATTTTCATGTCTCGATCCATGAGGAATATGTGCCGTTATGGATGTGACGATCCACTGATTATACAAAGTCATGCATTAAAAATAACTTGAAGAGAGACCTCACATGGCTATTTGAACCACGTAATGCTGACATCTATAATAAAAACCTTTGGTAAAACTTGCCCTATTAATACTGCACAATGCTTCTGAAGCTCGCATTCTTTTTCTCTTCTTTCTGCGTTCAGGAGAGACGCGAGTCACTTCGCTGGGATGTGTGACCTCATCTTCACTCTCCTGCAGACTCTCTTCATTCAAGACCTGAAGATTTCAGGTGCCTCGTGTTCATCTGAGGTCTTCTCAAGGTCAAATATGAAGATGTCCTCATGTGTTAAAGGCATCTCAATGTCATTTAAACAATTAAATAGACTCATAGCGAGACAAAAAAAGCAGAAGGTAAAATAAATAAATAAATCAACTGATCGGATTAAAAACCTTCATTCCCATATAAACATATAAAGACAGGTTGCATCAGCCATTCATAAACTCTTAAAACTGGAACGTAAAGTCCAGGATTATTAACTTCTACCTAGTGTGTAATGTTTATTGATTTACTTTAGTTGGTTTAGTGAGTCTGTTATTTCATTGATGAGTAATGTGTGTATGTGATATGAAAGTATCCCAATAAAACCAAACACCAGTGATTCAGTTGATATATGTATTTTATTTTTGACGACCATTAGAAAGAAGAGTTAAGCACCTGCTGCTGCTCCAGAACCCTCGTCCGGCACCACACACCTGTTTCCAAAGACACACAAACCGAACTTCTTTTAGCATTTTCATCCACTTCAAGCACAACGTGACTCACAGAAGAAAATATGAAAATGCTAGTAAGAGCCATTCTTACAAATATCTCCAGTGAATATATTCAAGTGTTTCAACAGATCAAACCAGCGGAAACTCGCGCGTGACCCGCAACCAGTATATACCTCATAGAAACTGTAATCACGTCGACAGTCATTTTTACAAAATAATAAATCCCGCATTACAACCCAAAACAGATAATGAATCATCATTACATTTATAAAAGAGTGAATAAACACAATTTAAACCTTCCGACGCCGTAAAAAAAAATCTCCAAAAGCAAACCCTTCAATAGTTTTATATTTTTGCTTTCTAATTTGCTCCGTTTGTTATCATTACAACAAACACTAACGTTACGAGTTATAACTTAGCGTCCATCAATTATATAAGAGGATTCTTCAGTGTTTTGGGTTGATTTGGGATTTACGGAGCTGCGTGTATCGACGCAATGGATGTAAGAAGCGGTTTAAGGAAGATTCAAAGACTTCGAGTTAGACAAACACAATAAGAGTGAAGAAGTTTGCAGACATTATTGACACTGTGGGAGACGGAAGCTGACATGAGAAAAGACACAAGATGGCGGCAGCGCGAGAATTACAGCAACGAGTTACCAGATAAATATATGTTTTGTCTTTTGTGTGTGAACAGTATCATCTGTGGTTATGGGAATCTTGTAGGATTCTCACAAATGTGTCGTTGTGCGCGCTGCTTGAACAGTTAACGTTATGTTCAGTTAATCATTCTATAAATGGTCATAAAAAGCAGCTTAAATAAATAAATACAGTCACTTAATTTAAAGTGATGATATGTTATGCACTCAATGAACTTACACTTTACTGCAGCGGCTCTTGGCAAAGCGACGCGTCAAAACTAAATGAAATTCATTGCTTTAACGTCGCGTAGATGCAGATGCGTGTTGAATTAGCGCTTTACAGAAATAACAACAGATTTAAACAGCGGTTAAAGTGCAGAAAAACATAAAAAGCTTTATTTACACGCAGCGTCTGTCTGCTCTGTGTTTGAGCTGCCTGTCACGCGCACGAGTTACGTCATCAACCAATGATAAATAAACAATAATTCATAAAACGATATTAAAATTGCACATAGACTGAGATGTATTCCGTATTTATGTATTAAACATTTGAAATTGTATTTAAAACACAAAATTAATAAGTAAATATTAATATATAGGCCTAGAATTTTTTAATTGTCTGTTGTGTTAAGTAAGTTACCACCAGGGTCTCTTCAATGGTGCTACGCGTACCACAGTTTGAGAATCACGGGTCTACACAGGATCGAACGCACTAGAAGTGAGATGTTGCCTTTATCTGATGCTATAAGCAGGTCGGCTAAAGCCCGATTGAAATTTTTCGAGCATGCCATTATTTTATAAGAAAAAGCACAACTGAGTGAACACTACTTTCCTAGTATTTTAGACAGGTTGACATTTACCTTTGTACATATACTGTGTTTGTTGAGTAAAGAGAATGCTGTACATATTAAACAAATATCGTGCTGTAAGATTTATGTATTTAAAATGTATATTTAGAATGCTAAAAGTATTATTGTAAAGTGCAGCGACACCTACCCCTCTGCCTTCATGTTTTTATTAGTAATTTTGGAGAATAGACTCATTTAAGTTAATATAATCATCTGGTTTAACCACGTTTCTGTCAAACAAAGCACGTCTATTTTATGATCTGTTATCATATCTTTAACAAAACGTGCTTTGAGAGATCTAAAATTTAGCAATTCGAGTCGTATCAGTTGTTTATCTGTAATTTGTTGATGTTTAATTTGTTTAACATTTTTTCAATTACTCGAGAGGTTTCTGCATTATTTTATGTTTGCCAGTCGGGGGGACGGAGGGCAGACACAGTCTTTATTTTATGATATTTTGGAAACGTGGGATCTACACTCATACTATCCTCAAATAAAGTTTGGATGCGAGAGTCTAATTCTAAAATCTTCTCTGTCAGCCTATAACTACTTACCTGCATTTATTATTTTTATTTTTATGATAGTGATAGTGATTTTTATTTTTGTTGCTTTGTTACACTTGTGGTGTACCCGGGTCAAAATGATCCGTTTATCAAAGATAGCTTATAAATCACCCGATATGAAATATTATCTCCAAATATTGTATTTAATCTTTTTGTCAACTTGTTTTCTTTCATTTTTCTTTTTCGAATGGATTAATCTTAGGCTTCATTGATTTGAGCTCCGCTTATGCACCGTAAAAATGACCGGCCATTGAAAGTGAATGTTGAAGTCTTTGTGTGAACTCATGCTAGTTTTGCTATTTGATGGCATTCATGTGTTCTTTCTTGTATGTCACAATGGTCAGATTTGACACAGAAACAGCACAATTGTTATTTAACACCCTATTTTGTTAAATGAGTTTTGGGATCTTCCACATTCACGGTGGCCGGTCATTTTTACAGTGCATAAGCTCAAATCAATGAAGCATCCGATTAATCCATTTGAAAAAGAAACAGTCCTAAATGAAAGAAAACAAGTTGACAAAAAGATTGAATCCAATATTTGGAGATACTATTGCACATCGAGTGATTTATAAGCTATCTTTAGTAGGTGGGTCATTTTGACCCGAGAACAACGATTCTGTGCCATTTTCTACACAATTAAAGCATCTCAAAACAATCTTCCTTGTTAAACAAATTAGTTTAGATTAAAGTAGGCTATAGTCTGAACAACAGTGCAAATATTGGTCATATATTATCTAATATTGCCTAAATTATTCACACACAAAAAACTTTTTTCAGTCAAAGACTGAGGTGCCTAAGCTCAGATTAACTAGGCCTACGATTAATCGGTTTGAAAAAGAAACACAAAGCCAGTCCTAAATGAAAGAAAACAAGTTGACCAAAAGATCGAATCCAAAAATATTTCATATCGAGTGAATTCTAAGCTAGTTTAAGTGTTTTTTGAACACAGCACAAGGGTTAAGTTAACTATCAAGTACAGTAACAAATATATAAAATGTACTTTTATAAAAACTCATAAAGATGGAAACAAAATAGTTAAGATGCATACCAAAGCGTAATTCGTGAACCAAACATTCAAAACTTATTTAAATTCCTAGATACAACATTCCCACACAACAGCAAAGGTGTAAATTCAGCAGTAGACTAAATATTTGCAATATCTGCAGCATTATCGAACCTAAAATCCACAAACACTAAAACAAACAAGAAGCATGGAAACGAGAAATGGTATGACAATGAGTGTAAAAACCTTAGAAAAGAAGTACGAGTTTTATCAAACCAGAAACACAGAGATGCCGACAACGTAAACACACGCCAACTCTACCACGAAAAACGTTTATAAATCTATAATCTATCAAATGTACTAATAGTAAAACAAAAAAGTGCTATGCAAGGATACAAACTAACCACTGGCAGCAAGGCAAACAGGAACCGGAAGCATGTGATGAAATGACTATAAGAAGTGGCTCACTGACTAATTCGAGTTCTTTTCCAGGTCAATTGTGATGTCGTCCTCATGTTTTGAAGGAGTCGCAATGCCTTCCTCCTCATAGGCCTCAGACTCTCTTTCTTTAGGTGAAGTCAGGACAGGAGTCGATTCGTTGTGTTTTTCGGCCATTTTGACAGAAGTAATGTCCTCTTCTTCCCATCCGTAGTGATTCATGAAGTTCATGTAGCTGTTAAACTCTTTAAGAGAACACAGCACATCATTATTTTCATCTATCAGCCTGTGATTCAGAAGAGTTTTTCTCCTGTAACGATCTTTGAAATAATCCTTGAGATGAGGATCATGTAGGTGGTTGTAAGTGACCCCCATGATCCTCATTTCAGGATCTTCTAAATTAAAATCTGGATGAGGTGGAAAGAGACTTTCACTCAGTTTTACTCTGGTGCACTGTGGGGTGACATTTCTGGGCACAAACAGTTTAGTGCCCGTTGGTTTACTACACCTATTAAAATTCATTCGGATTTTTTTCACTTGTTTTTTACTTTCCGCCATTTTTGATCTGATTATTTACAATGACTGAAACCAACCGAGGAAACACCACAGAACAAAAATTTGTCAAAGAGGATTAACGCGCATCATCACCAGTATATAGTTTATAGAAACACGCGTTTCCACGACGGTAAGTTTAAATATTAAATCTTGCATTTCGAACCACAAAACTGTTTCTAACACACATTATAGGCCAAACCATACCATAAAACATAATTATATTTATAAATGACTAATAAAAACAGCATCAAAACAGCGCGCAAACCTTCATTAAACATTTCAATCAACAGCCAATAGAAACTCTCCAACAGCAAACTCTTCAATGTTTTCATATTTTCGCTTTCTAAATAGTTCAATTTATTATCATTAGAACGTGCATTTGGTTTGTAAAACGATGCATAACATACAACAATTATATAAGACGCTTCTGCTTTGTGATTTCTTTACGGAGCTGTGCGTCTTGTGTAGGTTTGTGTGCGCGTACGCAGTGGATGACGTAAGCGTGAATTACAACAAAACGAGCAACTGTTTACATCTTTGTCATCACATGTAAAGTCTTTGTAAGGTTTAATTTACTTACCATAGAAGCACATTGAGTCTTGAATATAAAAAACGAATCGCATAATCCACAATAACAAACAGTCTGTGTTTCCCTTCAGAAAAAAGTCCCCGAGCGGAAGCCGTTAGACCTCGCGCGCATTTTCCGATGTAGTGAAGTAGGAAATAATATTGCACTACAAAATCTCTCTTCTTGTAATTCTTGTAACTTTTTACTTCATGTTAAATTAGTTTTTAGTCCTCTAAATATACAAAACGATAATAAAAAAGCCTGTAATGATCTTTTTTGTTATTTAGGTCACAGTGTGTAAAGAAAAAAAACAAACAAGACTATAAATAAATAATAAACTTGTCTGTTTTAAGTCTTTCATAAAAACCCGACTCTTTTTTTGCTACACATTTTATGTTTACGTTTCGAGTATAAAGTGTCATTTAAACAACTAAACTGAGTCATAAAAAGCATAAGGTAAAAATAAATAAAGGGTCACTTTAAAGTGATGATATGACATGCACTCAATGAACTGTATAAAGAATAAAAGAGACAAGACATAAGGACTCCAGTGTTTTTTTAAAGACTTGATCTGTGCAGCAGACATGAATAAATTCCACAATATACAGCAAATCTGTAATTACACCACATTATTTTATATAAACTTCCATTTCTCTTGTAAGGATGCATTTCATTTGATGGATCATTTTTAAAACTAACAATACTAAACCATGAAATAAAATATCAGCATCTTAGTCCTGGTCATTTTGGTCCCATTTCACATTTCAATGGTTTCATTAAATGTAAAAACCGATAGGATAAGAAGAATATATGCTAATATTGATCCGGTACACCACACAATACTATAAGTAAAAAATAATATACACCTGACATACCAACAACTACACTTCAGCAAACCAAAAATCAACTGATCGGCTTAAAAACCTTCATTCCCATATAAACATTTACAGACACCGATTCAAGACTTCACGAGTTGCACCAGCCATTCATAAGCTCTTAAACTGGAACGTAAAGACGAGGATTAGTAACTTCTACCTAGTTTGCAAATGATTTAATTCGATGGCACCATTTATTTTTAAGGCAATGTAGCTAGCAGGTCGTAAGCGCTCTGTCAAGTAACATCTTCATTTCTTAAGACTGATGAGTTTATTGATTTAGTTTAGTTGGTTTAGTGAGTCTGCCATTTCATTCCAACTGTTACTTCTGACCGTAGACCTTCGAAAATATTTAGTTTAGACGTGAAGTTACGCTTCAACTACATTCAAATGTGCAAAGCAAATATATTCAGAGTGTGTAAATTGTAGTTTTAAGCTCTTTACAACAATACTAGTAGAAGCTCACGCACAGCTGGTGCAACCGGCCCCAGACCACCAGACCTGAAGCGCACGGATCTGAATTCACTTAAACCAATACACAAGCTTCATTTTATAACATTCTAAGATGAAACGAACACACATGATGTGGTTTTATTTCAGGTTTAGGCCACAGCAGCACTGAATCTGAAAGGCACTTGTGAACTAGAAGAAGAGTCTCTCTGTGTGTTTCAATACAAACTGTCTCTGGACTATCACACACGCGGCTCAATGAGCGCGCTCGGGCTGCCCGATGTCCACGGTGATGTTGATGTAGAGAGGTTCTCTGTTGACGGACAGAATGTTGTAGGAACAGGAATTTAAACCGTCCTTCTTCCACGTCTGAGGAGTCCGGCGTAACAGAAACATCCTGGGTCAGCAGGAAAAACAAACGTCAGGTGCAGTGCTCAACAAACCACTACTTAGTTTATAGAAAATTGTAAAACTATTTTTTAAATAAACATTGTGTTGAAAAAGTTGATATTGTATTCACATTTGACCAAAACCAAGCTCAAATTTTCATCAACCAGCAGGTTATAGTTTGTTGTAGCTATGTGCACATTCAGGTTTTTCTGGCAATCGGCCCAAATGTCATAAGGTATAAAGGTGAAATGCTACGTAGAGATTATTTAAGACATTTTTGACTGGGATTTGACGTCAAATGCTAAGACTAAGACACTCTTCTCCGCTCCGCTCCTTCACTACATAAAACATTTACATTTGTGTTTGTCGAGCAAAGTGAATGCTGTACATATTCAAACAGCCAGGTCTTTATTT
The DNA here is from genome assembly GCA_026939265.1 of Oreonectes daqikongensis. Taxonomy (NCBI): domain Eukaryota; kingdom Metazoa; phylum Chordata; class Actinopteri; order Cypriniformes; family Nemacheilidae; genus Oreonectes; species Oreonectes daqikongensis. The sequence continues at coordinate 482,068 of JAOTQM010000051.1, forward strand.
ACCCTTGGTAAGCTCTTTTTAATACCATTCACTGGTTAAATATTTACAGAACCCACAGATAACTGTAACGATTTATGAAAAAGATAAAAATGGCGGCGATGTGAGGTTTCTGGTGTTGTTTCGGGACACAATCGTGATACAGACGCAGTCAGGATGAACTCTGGTTAGGGAAATGAGGAATGTGTGTAACGCTTTAGGAATCTCTCAATGAGGTGTGAATGCACAGCGAGAACATAACACGAGCACAAATGCAATACATGGTCATGAATATCAACACCCTATGACATCATTAGGCATGTAACACATCAAATATGAACTTGTTCCGCTCGAAACATCCCGTATGTGCTAGGTCATGGGGATTTGTCCCTTTGTTGCCCTTTTCTTTTATAAACTTCTCTTAGACTTATCAGGTGTGAACATCGATTCTGCACAACTCACCTGTCTTTATTCACTTGATTTCCGCTGTCTCTCTTGTGGAAGACCATGGTGTAACGCGCCACCTCGGCAGGCGGACGCACGATTGTCATCCTCTGTAGCTGTATCCTGAAAAACATGCTCCTATTAACTCACCAACAGAGAAAAACTCAACGTTTAACAAATATTTCACAGTCAAATAGCTCTCTGATGTTTCAGACCACTCTGGAGTGCTCGTGCTCACACAGTCTGTATGGTTGTACAGTTTCCTCTTACCGTACTCTGAGGTCATCATCCTCTCCGCCCCAGCCCCAATATGTGTTTGGAAAGCCGTTGACCCGGTGGAACTGGTCCTTCGTCATGGCCGATACTCCCCCGAAGTATCCTTTATATCTCAGCCTGAGCACAAAGCGGCACATTTAGCAAGACTGAAGACAGACTTTAAATGAAGAAGTTGCTGATGAATACCACTCACTTGTAGCCGGTGGAATTCCTCCCCACCACTAGATGTTTGGGCTGTTCGTCACAGACGTATAAGTTCTGATCATTCTCAGGGATGAGATCCACATCATGGAAGATGAAACAGTCCCAATTGTAATCTTTAAGGGCCTCCACATAACCAACATTTAGTAACTTTGCCCTGTTAAATGTAACATCTCCAGCCTGCGAGGCAAACACACACGTACACACAAGCGCGTCTGCATGTTACATTGTTGTACATTTCATTCCGACAATCATATAATCACCAGCTCCAGCCTATACATTTACATTTAGTCATTTAGCAGACGCTTTTAACCAGAGCGACTTACAGAGAGATTAGGAAGCAACAAAGCGATGATATACCATACTATACACCATACTCATCATGTTAATCATATTATTACTTCTTATAACATTTCATTTCATTTTTAATTTTGCTTTCATATACACAGATACCTTGACGGACATTATATAGAGATATATACACAGATACCTTGACAGACATTATATAGAGATATATACACAGATACCTTGACGGACATTATATAGAGATATATACACAGATACCTTGACGGACATTATATAGAGATATATACACAGATACCTTGACAGACATTATATAGAGATATATACACAGATACCTTGACGGACATTATATAGAGATATATAATACCCAAATACCTTGACGGACATTATATAGAGATATATACACAGATACCTTGACAGACATTATATAGAGATATATTATTCTGGTCGATGGAAAAAAAAGCAGATATAACAAACCAAAGGCTTGGTTGTATAATGTCTAAATCAAAAATGAGTTGCAATGTTGCACATTAAAAACAACAAGAGTAGGTTTTTATGTTATTTGTATACATAAGTCTGTGTCTTATTTGCATTTTGTTTTGATAATGTTGGCCTGTTGAATGTTAAATTGACTGAATACATGTTCAGTATGCTTCCCAGTATACATGCATATGTTCTTCAACTTTAATTTAAAACACGATCAAAAACATCTTATGTTACATATAACTTTATAAATATTATACTATTTTATTCCCATAGTATATTTTTATAAATAATTTCAGTGAAAGGTCAAATGTAATTCAAACGCGTATGTATATTACATTGTGACGCATGCTGTAAAACTTAAAATAGAGATCAAGGCTTTATCACTTATGCAAACTAACCACCTAAACATTTCCAAGAGTCGATGAGAGAGTTTTCCCTACCTGATGAATGATATAGATGCCGTAATGAAGCTGCTGTCTCTGTAAGAAAGGGTGAAGGTGATAGAGGAAGTAGAGAAGGTGCTTCTCTCTGTTTCTGTATGGAATAAGGATGGCGACGCTCTGTCGGGCGACACAGTCGACAGGGTTATACTGACCCCCCACGACCTCCTGATTCTCACTCTCTACCTGCTCCAGCGTCACCGAGGGCTCGAATGACAGCTTGAGAGCGCCTCCTGCGGAGAACAACACACAGAAATCCAATAAACAGACTTTTCCAAAGATCCACAAGTAAGTGAAAGGCCCACGAGCCAGGTGCAGTCCTTATATACAGCAGCAACTGGGGGCCACATTAATGACGGGACCGCTTCTCTGGAGACAAGCCTGAAACTGGCAGACAGCTGTGGAGGGATAAACACTCGTGAGTAAACAGTGACATTCACAACGGGGTGCCGTGAGATTCCCACATGTTTCCCTCGGCCTTGCGGATTCAGGAAGTAAAACCTTGGCTGTTATTATCAGCTCATGTTAAAGGGATCGTTCGCTCAAAGATGAAAACACTTTCTCACCCTCATTTTACTCCACATCTTTCTTTCGCAAGAAAAAGATTTGTGAAGCTGAAGGTCTTTGCATCTGTTTTTCCTAAATGGAAACACGGTGCTCCAAAAAAACAAACAAGCCAAAAAAGTTTACACAACTTATGCAAATCATATGCAAGCCATATAACAGTTTTGTGTGGAGTATTTTTCATATATTGAATAAAACATTTTATAGCTTCACAAGACCACAAGATCCATCACACAATGATGTTGTTGTGAGTGTTTTTTGCCAGGTGAAAGTAAAAAATATATATATATATATATATATATATATATATATATATATATATATATATATATATATATATAAAATAAATAAAACAGAAGCCACCTCCTTATGTATTTGCCAGAACAATAAAAATATTACAGGGCTGTAATGTCATGAAAATGAACAAAGCAAGTTTTTGGAGAAACGGTTCCTTTAATTCAAAGAAATTCAGACTGATCTTTCCTTGCATAACATTCAGCCAAGATAAAATGACAAAACTATTAAAGTAAGGACACTCACGGAGGAGGGGGGAGCGCTCCGGACAGCTCTCTTTGTGGGTCTGCTCCTCCACGCTCGGTATCATCTCTGATTCAAGTTCTCGTCTCGGAGACTCCTCGATGGTCTTTAAGTCTTTAAATGGACTCTCTTTAACCACGTCATTGCTGGAAAATGCCATTATCCATGCTAAGACGCACAGACACAACACCAGAAATAACAGACACTTCCCCTTCCGCATCACCTTGGAAAGGGTGAGAAAGACGCCCATCTTGACTACAGTTCAGTTCAATGTGAGATCCAGAGAACAGCAGCAGAGAAAACAGTGAGTCCTAAAGAGAGACATCTGCCTCTCAGTCCACACAAACACAACTTCCACTCCACGTTAATAAGTCACGCTTTAAGTTGTCAGGTTGCCACGCTTGTGCTTGGTAGTTTTTTCCACGCTCATTTGGAGAGGAAGAAAGCTTCAGCTTGGTGAACCGAAGGGAACTGTTGTTGTGAGGGGTGTTTTTCTAGAAAGCTGTAAAGTGGAAAAGAAAAACTGAATTAGGGCAATTGAGACACTACATGGGAAGGTTTAAGGTAAAACTTGAAAAAAAGCATTGCTCATGGAGAACTAGAAGATATTTTGAAGAATGTTGATAACCAAACGACACTGAACTTCCATTGTATGAACGCAACACCAATGACACATTTCTCAAAATATCTTCTGTTGTGTTTAACAGAAGAAAGAGTCACATAAAGGTTTGAATGATATATGAGGGTGAACTATTCCTTTAAACTTGTATATCGTGTTATTTGTTGAGCAGTTCCAGGCAGGTGTTATGCGGCCCTCTGCCTTACAGATGTGAAGCAATTTATTTTCTCCTTCTGTCACATCTATCCTTCAGTCTCATGTTACATGTTGACACACTGGCTTAAACCTGCTGTGTGCTTTTCATCATCTGCTTCCTGAAGAGTGATTTGTAACAGGACCTTCTGTTGTCACAATAATTTCTTGCCACGTCAAGCTATAGTAAAACTCTACAAACAACCCATTCATGTTTTCTCACGTTGATCTGTTGTTTCTGTAAAGCTTAACCACAGATTAAATAAACGTAAAACTTTTTCTGTCTGATAACAGAGCGCATGGCAATGAAGGTTACCGAGATGATGGATAAGGTCAAGCAGTTTATTACTGTTATAAATACAAGTTACTGCACAGAAAACAAAAGCTTTTGTATGTATCAGGGGGGTTGAGTGAAGGTCTCTGGGTTGTAAAAGGTTGATGACACCTGCACGATAGCAATGCTTTATACGTAATAACTGTATATTGTTACAAATACATGGTTTCTTTAAATGAGACTCTTACAGAATTTAAACATGCAGGACTCACCAACACAATGTAAAAGTGAATCTGACCTACTAGGTCCATTTTAATCAACAGTAACTCCGCCTACTGTATTAATTCATTACTTTCTTGTGGTGGGGGGTAAACGTTTATGGCAGGGGAGGAAAAAACACTGGCACAATCGGGCTAGCAGAAAAACGCATTTTCAGCCCTGTCATGGTTAGATTATTTAGTTCCCCACACTAATGAACAATGGACACAAGTGTAACCCCTTAAGCGCTAATGAAACCCCTTTGATAGGACTAGAACAAATTTATAAAGCCAGATGTTTTAGTAAAGCTACTAAAATGACTGACTATATGTATGGTATTGTATTAATGTTGAAAAACTCACTGACACAGAATTTCCCCAAGGGGACAATAAATGTACTACTACTACTACTGAGGTTTAATGTCTTTTAAAAACATTCTCTTCTTTGAATCTTACAATAACTATTGGTTTTTGACTTATTTGTAGTAAAACAATAGTAACCACAAATTTACCATGGTCTCACCACAGTAACCACATTTTAACCATGGTACTGTATTTGTAAAATTATGGTAATACAAACAATAATCAATCTGCCAACAAAACATGGTTACTACAACTGTACTATAATAAAACCATGGATCATTTTAATAAGTGGCATTTTTAAATGCTTCATTACACGACTCACTTAAATAGACGACATTAAATATCTCGAATGTGACTGACTAAAATGTACACGACTTCACATTAGGAAAAACGATTTAAAAGTATTTTACAAAAGAGTTTGCATTATTTTTAAGCTTGTTTTTTTAAAAGACGTTCCTTGTACTATTTAAGGCGTCATTTCAGGTACCTGATCGACTAATAATCTGGTGAGTAAGCACGAGTGTTATATTTACAGGCTAATTTGAGGAGATAAGGGAACACGTGTTATTTTTAATAAGCATTTTAAAGAAAGTGCATAAATATACAAGAGATTAAAGCGAGAAAAAGACTCACCGCTGAGAAACAGCTGCTCTCGCTGAGGTGAAGCGCAACACACTGCAGTTAAACGCACGCACTTCCGCAAACACCGGCGCCACCGTGACGTCACGACGCAGCCAACGCATAGCAATAAATCGAAAAGACACGCTGTTCACTTCACAAACACTTTCATTATTTCCAAAACACTTCATACTTTACTGGTCTGTTCTTTTTGTGACACGTTGCCTAAAAGTTAGTTTTAATATGTTCTTGCCATTCGCTCATATCGAAGGTAACTTTGTAAATAGATATTTTCTGGGAAATAATATTTTTTATGTAACATGATAATAAGCCTAACCGTGATAAATATACATTTTTTTAAGTTGTTAAATGTAACTGCTTTTTCTACACTACAAATGCTCATTTGATGCATTTAAATATAGCCAAATTCTAACTTGTCACATTCTAAAGTGTCACAGCCCGCATACGTGATTTAATTAAGCTATTCAAATGAATGAAATGACTTGAGACAAGCTGAAGATCCCAGTCACTAAACTTCTCTTCCCATCACGAGCCCATTCGGTTTATAAGTGGAAAAAATGCAAAGACTATAGCCCCACCACGAGTCTGACAGATGCGTCTCCACAGTGCACATCCTCTCTTGAAGAATAACATTTCCGAAAACATTTTGTTGGGCTGTATGGTTCCATAAAGAATCCATAACATTCATGAAAAGATAAGACATAAATGCATCTTTGAGAAACCATAAATCATTCTCGTCTTCAATGACATAAAAACCCCTTAAACGTATACAGTAGCACTATTTTTTAGGAGAACAATTTGGGATTTCTGAACCTTATGCCTAACCTTGTGCACATTTATAATGATTCATGTTTGCATAATTTTATAAGCTGTTATTAAAGATATTTAATTTTATGAACATTTAAATACAGGCCTAGTTGTTAATAGACTTTTTTCAAAATCTACATTTTTTTGACTGCACTTATAAAATCCCCATCCGGGTTTGGTTTACCAGCTAGTTAAAAATAATAGTGCACATAATATCAAAATTGACCCATTTACTTTTACATTTTGCCCACAATACTAGTTTTGTTGTAAACAATTCTTCGGTCAAGGTCAACTTTTTCTTTGAACTAAACTCAATTAATTAAAAGTACTTTTATAGGAAGTTGATTTCCATCAGGTTTTCTACACTCTCCCCTCGACTACATTTGGTCAGACAAACACGTAATATCATCCCAAACACTTACCACTGGTATAAACACTGTAAATCTGTCACCTTAAAATATAACCTGTATGTGTAAAACGGTGTGTGACAAATAAAACAATCTTGAATCAAAACAAATAAAACATTAGACATCAATCTCCAATGTTTGGTTTTATTTCTCTTCATCTGGCTTACATTTGGCTGACAGTCTCAAACAGGGTGACTGTGTAAGATGCGTAAAATGTGTGTGGTCAATAAAAGGCTTGCATGCAAACAGAGGAAAAGACTGCGTGTGTTGTGTTATGATGGGTTTAAGTATTGTTGACTTCCACGCCTCAAGAGTCTGTTTGTGGAAGTTTTAGAGAAAACAGACTAATCCCTTACCCCCAGAAAACAAGATTTAGATCAAAAAAAGGGGGGAAATCCAGTATAAAATGCTCACATGTAAACTCGCAAAGCAGTTCACGTTTATTTCACCGAGTTCTTTCTAGATTCCTCAAAGCTTAAAGAGAAACTGACCGTTCCGCTTCCGAAGCTCACCCTTGGTTTCTGACTTTGCCTGCGTTCAGATGGAGACTCAGCTTCATTCCCATTGGTTTTCAGGATGATTGACGAGGAGGGTGATGAGGCGGAGGAGCCGCCCACGCTGCTCGACCTCTTCCTGGAGGCAGAGTTGTGCCGCAGCGTCGCCTTGGCCGCCGCTTTGAATGCGTGGGCCGCCGTGCTGCAGCGAACCTCCTCGATGGTGTTCCTGGACGGCTTGAAGAGGATGATGTAGACCTTGTTGAAGAAGATACAGGCTAGCAAACTGAAGCTGGAGGCCAGGATGGCGATGACCTCCACCGCCGAGACGAATTTGCCGTACGTGCTGAAGTACGCGGGGATGAAGGAGATCCAGACGATGAAGAAGATCAGCATGCTGAACGTGATGAACTTGGCCTCCGTGAAGTTTTCGGGCAGTTTCCGAGACTTGAAGGCGAAAAAGAAACAGACGGCCGCCAGCAGACAGGTGTAGCCGATGAGGAACCCCAAAGCCATCATGGATCCCTCGTTGCAGGTGATGAAGATGATCTCGTCGATGTCATAGTTCCTGTAGCTCCCTGGCGGAGCGTTGTACAGCCACACCACGCAGATCATGACCTGTACGAACGTGAACAGGAACACCAATAAAAACTGCAGGTTCAGGCCCCACCACTTCCTGTGGAGGCTGGTGGGGATTTTGGCTTCGAACACCAGCAGCACCCGGTTGGTTTTCACTAGAATGCAGGAGATGCACAGCACGAAACTGATGCCGAAAGCCGGCTGGCGTACGCGGCACGTCCAGTCCTGAGGTTCGCCGATGAAAATGAGGGAGCTGGAGAAACAACAGATGAGCGAGAAAAGCAGAAGGTACGAGAGCTCTCGGTTCGAGGCTTTCACGATCGGAGTGTCACGGAATTGCACAAAAACACCCAATACAAAAGCAGTCAACAGGACGCCGAGAACTGCGAACAGGGCCAAAGCGATCCCAAAAGGTTCAGTCCAGGACAGAAACTCGATCTCCTTTAGAAAACAAGAAGTGTGATTGCCGTTCGACCAGGAGTTATTGGGACACTTTGAACAAACGCTGGCATCTGAGAAAAGACAATACAAAATAAAACAATTCATTATTCAAACTCTTATATGGAAAAAAGAGAAAAAATGATTTGCACGTAATGCACATGAAGTTATGTGCAAAGAGAAAATCAACAATTTTTTGTGTTAACACAAAAGTGTCTCAAACAAGCTGTACTCGCATTATATGGGCTATTCCACCAAATTCTGTCTCCAGGTTATTATATGTAAAAATGCACATAAATTTTCTTTATAAAAAAAACTTTTATTATTTTATAATTATTGAAAATAATGTTAAGAATTTAAAATAATATTTATAAATGATCAACAATAATAGTATTTCAATGATAATATAATAGTTACATAATATTTAATATTCTACATAAATGATTTAAAACAATAATATTTTTAAAATAGCATGTTAAATTTCTATCACTAGACTTCACCATGAAATTGTAGAATCAATAGTCCTTATGCTATTAGCATTGCCGCCATGCAGCTATATTTCATGTATTTGCTAATTCTATGCAAAAACCTCCTGCTGCTTTCGAAAATTGCATGCATCTTCTAATACATTTTTTTTATCATAGTAATAGTAACCTAAGAGTGACCAATATACATTTTAAATAGTAAAATATTCATGTAATTAGTGTAAAAAAATGAAGTTTAATTTTGAAAGGGCACCAGCAAATGACCCAGATTTATTTTTCACACTCAAAGATTTAGTTTGTGATCACATTGAACTAAACCAAACATTTAAATGAGTACAAGTTCAGCTGTCACGGTCATTATTAGTCTAACCTTTATGATCGCTGTACTCTCCATCTGAACATTCAGTACACTCGAAGCAGCACGTGGGTTTGCCGTCAATAATTCCTTTCCTGGTCCCAGGTTCGCACTCCTCACTACAGTTAGAAAATGGTACCTGGTAGAGAAAAGAGAAACAAACGTTGTCTAATAGTAATCCATCAGTAAATAAATGCTTGTGAGAAAGACGTTGAGGGTTTATTTGTGTTTGGTCCAAAGAGACGTACAGACTAACCTCAGTTAGACGGCCGTTCCACAGTATTTTTGTCTGGTCCATGGAGAGTTTGGCCCCATTCTTGTTATGTATGCTGTAATAACCAACTTCTTCAAACACAACAGATCCGTCCTCAGATGAGCGATGCCAGTTTATGATGGTATAATTTGCAGACACCTCACTGGCATTGTCGAAACGCACCCGCTCGCCAATGCCGTTTATGAAGTTGAGGTGTCTCAGTTGTTTGAGAACCTTGAGGAATAATGCAAGTAAATATAAGCAGGATTATAAAAAATGTTTCAAATGAGAGAGTCTGAAAACCCTCATTCAACAACTTTTCTCTCTTCTAAACAGTACAACAAGCATCTTACCTGCCACGCCTCCACTTTTCTTATGTCTGCACAAGAGCCATTAGCAAACAGTCCTTTCCCCGGCGTACAGTTGAGGATGTCTTGAAGAGCCTGCGCTATGGCATAAACAGCCACATACACATTATAAGAAATCCTCAGGTGCGTGTAGTCCAGGTACGGCGTCTCCACGCTCGCGATGTCTTCTTCACCCGTGCACAAGGGTCTGAAACTCGTACTGCCATTCTCACTGTCCTCATTCCTCAGACTATCTTCCAGATAACAGTTGAAAGTCTCCTCCCAAAACTCCCTCACAAACTCATTATGACTGGACTGCTTTGGACGGACTTGCTGTAGGAATTCTTTAAAGCCAGGAATTTTCCCAGCCCTCAGCACAAAGCCAATAGTTCCACCCATGACATCGAGATACTCCGGCTTGGCCACCAGACTGGAGCTCGCCCAAGCTTCGCTCGCCAACCAGACCCGGTCTGTGACGTTTCGCCTCACCATCTCTTTAACCAACGGCTCGATGTCGGGGCCGCTGGCGAACACGGCGATGACCTTGGCCGTCGAGTTCTCGATGCGATCCGCCAGCCGGCGAATCTCGGCTTCATCTATGTACTGTGAAATTAAAACGTTGAGATCAATGCAGATGTCCCGATGAAACATTTCGTTCTCGAACTTTTCGATCCCCGGGCGGCCGTATTCATCGTCGGAGGCGATGGCGATCACCCAGTTCCACTGGAAGTGGTCGATGATGGCCGCCATAGCAATAGCTTGGTACTCATCCGTAGGGATGGTTCTCATGAAGGATTTGTACTGATTCTTGTTGCTCAAAAGACGACTGGACGAGGCATAGCTGATCTGAAAGATGGCACATGAGAGGGACAATTGAAACTTGGCATCATTAACAAACCCTCATTCCAATCCTGCTAGTTTTGGAATACAAACATCTTAATGCAACTTTTGCATGGAAACGAACAGATTGTCTGTTAAGCGGCGAACGACCAAAACATTTAGGCCAGAAAACACATTATTAATTTATGGGTGGACTGCTTCTTTAAAACAATCTCAAAACTACAAAAACAATGTGTAAATGGTTCATAATTTCAGCACAGAAAAACAACCTGAGGAATGTAGAAGAGGCCAACAAGGTCGGCCACGGCCGTGGAGACGGCGGATCCGGACGCCCCGACCACTGCGATGGTTGACGGGATGTTTCCCGTGCAGTTACAGAACTCATCCAAGTTGAGCGAGTCGATCTTATTCTGTGCGACGAAGCTCAGCGATGCCTCCAAAGCTTTTGAGACGGTGTTGCATGTGTCAAATATACGGTAACCGAGCGTGATGTTGGGAAGAAGGGTGGAGCTGTTGTTGATCTCCTCTATAGCGAAAATCATTGCTTGAAGCCAGCGGAACCCTCGGAAGTTATATCTGAGAAACACATCGTATTAGACGTCACAAATAAATAACAAACCCTAGACTTAAACCATAAAATCGACACTGATCAGTTGGCGTACCTCACACACTCCGTTGACTCGGGCCTCGCTGCCAGATCCTGGTCTTTAGAAGCCACCCCAAAGTGTATAGGGAAAAGACCGCCCAGCAGTATGTCACCCGTCTTCTGAGCTCTCTGATAAGGCCCATATGTAGAAATGACACAGCTGAAGCCCATTAAAACCAGACAGTGCAGGTAAAACCTCAGATGACACCTCATTGTTTCAGTTGCTATCTGATGTGGTCTTCATGAAGCGAGGCAGATTTTCGGATTTCTTCGATAGCGTCTACAGCCAAAAGATAAATGACAACGTAACTCAGTCGACTGAACTTAAAACACAGTAAAATCAGGGCGTTTACTCACAATCGTGATCATACGAGGATCTGTCGGTGGAGGCGTCGATCGTTCCGCTCTGTCCTCCAGTAAATGCCTCTCCTGTTCATTACGAGGTTGTGATGGATTGAAGAAAATACGGCCCATGAAAATATTTTAGAGATGATATTGATTTTTTGATTCACCACACACTGTTTGGTTGAATGCTTATTATTCCTAAAGAAACCAATTTAAAACAGGATACTTAATAGAAGTATAGTAAAACCAAAACATGCAGTCACTAGCAATACTACCACAACGCAGTGCGAAATTTACATCATAACCTAGACTTCAATAAAAACTGTAACACACAACTTAATTCCCACAATTTAATATGTTCAGTTGTTCAAAAATGTTGTAACGTTACAGTAAGATAGAAAAGCGATCTTTTCAGAAATGATTAAACTTCATGGTTTCTCTTAAGTTTGATATCTGGTTGGTACTAAAGAGTTTGTTCCACATCACTAACCTTCCCCCTGCGTGTTATTCTGTGGTCAGTTTAGTCACTTCCCAGGTGAAACGGTTCAGCATCTTCTACTCATTAGCTCTGGAAATATGCTTCAGCAGGACTCGGCTATTCCACACCGAACACAGATCAATTCCCTGGAAAAAAGTGAAAGGTGGTTTACATAAGGTGAACATGAGCTGCACATTCTGAAAACAGAAATAAACTTGTCTTACTACTTTTTCTGTTGTAGAAATAACTGGGACGAAGTAATCAAGTTTAGCACTGTTTTAAGGTCATTAAAAGTGGTGGTTAAAAGCTCTAAATTGTATCGCTTACACAAACACACAACGCAGATTTTACTGTACGCAACAGACAAAAACTGTTCTCCAGGCATAAGACAAGGATGCTTTGATGATTTTCTAAACATGTGGTCAAAATGAAATTTGTTAAAAAACCTGATAAGAAGTGAGAGCCTTACCTCATTAGGAAAAGCATCAAGCCATCAATTTCATACAAAGAAACAAAAGCAACAACTTATTAAAAGTTATAGCAAGTACTTAAAAAAATTATAGCAAGTGCTATAATTTTAAAAACTAGTACTCTCTCTGTTGTTCGCCCCTAGATGTTTTTGGGGGTTTTTTGAGAGAGAAATTTGATTAAGTTCCTCCATTAATTCTGAGAGCTGAGAGTGTGTGTGTTGTTCCTATGAGAAGAGTAAAACATTAACCAGAGAGGCAGGTCCATTTCCTCTGGTCACTCCTATTTCAAGCCCATCAACACTAAAACCAATGATAAAATCATCACTGAACATCTTAAAAGAAATGTGCTGTTTCTTTAGGACATTCTCCTGAAGCAAAGTTTGTTCTGGAGACACCCTTACAAACACACAAGTTTGAAGTAACCATGAAACAAAAGTGAATTTTTTGGCCCCTAGTATGATGAATATGCTAGTCTTAAGGATATCTTTCAAAACATTTAAAACTGAGCCTTTGACTTCCGCCAATACGAATCAGCGACTTATGACATCATTCTGACTGTAAGGTAAACTAAACACTATTGGCTCTTTTGAAAGAGGGAGGGGCTATTTAAAACGTACCACCCCAACGTCCTGTTTCAGTGAAATTTAAACGGGACATCGAAGTTTGTCATTTCGAAGCAGGTCTTTAAACATTTCTCAAATTGCACATTTTTTGGCATCGTTGATCCAAGTAATGACAGAAAACGCTCTGTTTCACAGTCTGTATTAACAGGGTACAGCATTCACACTAGGAAAGCCAACGCATTCGCTTTCGCTACACTTTTGAAAAAGAAGTTCAAGTTTTAATTGTCAAAAAACAAAAATTGGCATGCTAGACAAATCCCTCCAAAACAAGTGCAACTCAAACAAGTCCTCGCATATTACACAGGTTCATTTAAGTGCTCTCACAAACAAAGAAAATACACAAAGATAACATTGGGAATATAAACCTCTTGAACAGTGCCATAGCAATACATATCTTCAAACAACAAACTTGTTCTTGGTTATAGAGTTGCTCTTAGTTGCAGTGTCTGCATGGGCTTGATATCCGATGACAAGCTTCTGTGGAAGGCCCAGACTCTCTTTATACTTCTGACTGCAAAGAAGAAACAAGCGAATCAAATACTCACACAGCAGCATTTTGCTACCCGGATACGCTTCTGTCCTCTTGACTTCTGCCTCATGACAGGGCAGATGATGATGCTTCATACTTCAAACACTACGACACAACTTTATAAGCACTAGAAAACGTTTTAGAGCAAATCTTGTGTTTACTGTGGAGATTGGGTCCACAGAGAATCACACAGTGGTACAGTATCTCCTAGCAGCAGTGGACTGCACCATCCTCCTCATACGATGCATTATTAGGTTGCCAAGCACACATTCCTTTTTCCGTCATCGCTAATGTTCACAGCGGCGCACGACTTTAACTGCTAAACACGCAACTTCATTCAAAAGATGTTAGAATTACGTTTAGGCGTTCATCCTGTAGTTCAGCCAAAATATTTCTTTAAATCATTTCAGATTCATCAGCTAACATTCACACAAAAGGACAAGAACGCTTACCCAATGTATGTAACGGTCTCACAGTTCTCAGCATTAGAGGTCCAGATGGCAATTTTGTCCCCTTTGGCACGGATATTTATAACACTTCCACAGATATCCCGACTGAAAGAGCCAAAGCTCTCTCCGATGAGACACAAGAGCTGTTGTGAGAACAAACGTTAAGCCTCATTCAGCATGAATTCTCGAGTTTAAATTGAATTTCGAGATGAGACATTTGTACACATATATGAATTAAGACGGATTGATCGTTTAGCATCTTAAATTAATCATCATAACGCTATTTTTTTAGCAGAATAAAAATTTAAAAAAAAACAATGCAAGTATGAAACGTTTGAATTCTATTTAAGCAAGTATGTTTTCTCTGACCGTCTCCTGCCAGAAACGGTCAAGTTCAGTGTGTCTATGCTGCTTGGCGAGAGTAATCAGCCATCGGCCGCCACATTTATTACTCCTGTCCTCCCACATGGGCTCTATGCCGTCCTGCAAAATGAAAACAAAACACAAAAAAAGCTCCTTTTGGACTGTGAACAATACTTTGACACCACGCGTACACACAATAACAACAAAAGAGAAACAAATAAGTGACATCTGCTCACCTTGAACAAGGAGTAGTCGCACCCGGAGGAGAGTTTGCTTGGCATCTGTATGTTGTTGTATATTCTGAAACAGTGGAAGTGAAGCAGATGTTAAACCAACCAAAATGATATGTTTAATTAAAGAATTTAACATTTTTGGCATACATTTGTACAGAATTATTATTATTATTATTACTACATGTCTGCCAAAATAAATTGTACAATATATATATATATATATATATATATATGCATCATAATGGTGTCTAGAAATGACAGTATTTCCTCATACATTTTCTAAAAAATGCATTTTTAGAGTTTCCGTCACAGAATATTCATGAAGATTTTGCTATTTACTGCTACAACTGATGTACCTACACTGAGATCCCATGGGGTGATTTTGTATTACTGAGAGTGGGGAAAATATGTCACAATTATTTAATACTTAGGCTATAACTTACGCCCAGAAGTCCTCAACTGTGTCGAACTGGGTGATCAGTCTTAGATTGTCTTGCCACATTTTGCTCTTATCATTCTTGTAGAACCAAAGACCCCATCTACAAACAAAGATTACCATCCATTTATACACAATAAGCAAGCAAAAAAAATAAGCTGACTATTAATAGTCCTTAATATTAGACAAAAACAGCGAATTATAAGAACTAAACACACCTGTTTTGCAATGGGTGCTTTATAAAGGGCTCTTTCAGAATGGATGTCACAACTTTCTTTTTCTCAAACTTCTTTCTCGAAACTTTATCGATCTGTTAACAAAACAAACCATCGGCAGGTAGAAGCGCATCACTGAAACGCCAACACCTGAGGTGAATCTGCATCACTGTTATAAATCAAGACTTTATAAAGTAGCACATATAAAACGACACAAATATGATTATTTTGAAGTGTTTGTGTTAGAAAAAGTGAAAGCACGCTGTTTATTTCGATAACTTCACGCTCACCAGCTGAACAGCACACGACGCCATGTCGCTCACGCGCGCGAAAGTCCGTTGCGTGTCCACGCTCAGCGCGCACATTTATTAGGCTACGTTACCATTCAGCTTCTAAAATGATCACATAGCAATATTGCACATTTAATTAACACGTTTTTAAAACGTAATAAAAATTAAACGCAACAGATTCAAGGCTTTTTAAAGAGACGTATTTAGGGATCGCGTGCACTTATTAAGAGTTCTTATTAACTGCACCTATACGTATTCAACGCTGTAAAGAGCTGATGTTCTTGTGGTAAATATATTTAATTTTACACGTATGAATAACATTTTACGAATGACAGATTGGAAATGCTTTTTCTCCTCAGGCACAGTTTGTTTTGTTGTTGCATGAAGCAGATGGGTATTGTAGTTCTGTGAGCAGCACGTGCGATATTTGTAGTTTTAGAGCGCATTCTGTCATCATGTCTGGAGAGTAAATGTGAACGCTTCGGTAATCCAGAGTCAATCCAACAGAGGGCATCGTTTAGTCAACAATGTGGAGAGTAAACAAACACCCTGCGATTGATTCAGAAAAACAGTTCATGGGTCGTTTTCTGCTAGGCTACACAAAATATGTCCGAGTTATTTTTCAATACCAGATGAACTGATGTGATATCTTTTTAGTTTATATAAAAACTCAGATCATGTAAAGACTATATTGATGTAAAGTTGATCCTCAGCTCTGCTGCCAGACACTGGAGAGACTCTTTATCTTTCACATGAAGATGATGTTTGAATAAAAGGCCCCATGACGGACTTCAGGGCTTGGGTGGGTTATGATGACTTTAGATTCCAAGAACTGATTTTTTTTCTGCTCTAAAAGCATTTCTTGTTTTGTCAAAACCTATGAATCTTGAAATATCTACTTCCCTATTTAGCAATAAGCATCAAATAAAGTTCCTACGATGACAATTTCAGACACAGATAATGTGATGCTGGACATTTATATGTTCTGTGCAATATTTTCAGGTAAATGTTATAGATGCTGCTAAGAACAGTAACATTCATAGTTGAATTATTGAATACAATTTGACTGGAGATACAAAGTTACACAATTAATTTGAGGTATTTTTTTGGGGGGGGGACAGATTCGGAGCGTGCTGGTGCCTTTTTGGGGAGTGACTGGCAGATATGGCGGCGTAATGGTGACAACAAGTGACATGTTGGTGAGTTATCTGTATCCGGATGGTAAAACATGCATGTTATTGCACACTTCGGCGTATGAGTGCAATTGTTTACAGAAATCAATTTCTGACTATGAAAAAAACAGATGAAAGCATAAAATATAATTGTCATTTTAATTCGCTTTTTTGTTCATCTGTCAAATTAGCTCTCAAGGGATAGTTCACACACAAAAAAATTTAATTCTTTCACAATTTCCCTCATTTCAAATCTGAGTTACTTCTAAACACAAAATAAGACATTTTGAAGAATGTTGGTAACCAAACAACACAGAAACGCCATCGACTTCCATTGTATGAACACAAAACCATACCTGTGGGTTCAGCGGGTCACAGGTCACTCACGAGTAACAGTATTAGGAGATGCATTATTAAAGATTATTAAACAGAAATTAATGATTAGTCTCTTAACCTTCCATTGCAGTTGAGACTCAGAACTTTGATCTGTTTCTCCAGAGCGTTCGCCTCGTAATCGCTTCCTTCAGCAAAAAACTGCATCACTTCACATGATCTGCTCACACTTATGATACTGAGAGTCACTCGGGTATACTGAGCTCTTTACAGGCGACATTGTTATTTCAAGAAAGATTAAAGCTTCACCACTCCTGTGGTAGATCCCAGTTGTTATCTTAAATTGTGATTGTAAGTGATGATTGTCTTATACCTTTGCCTTCCTGAACCTGAATAATCCAGCTGACGTGCTTTCAGCTACTGTTTCCTAATCGCTTTTAAATGTCTAGTTCATGAAGTAATGGATGGACTATGCAGTATATAGTCTTTTATTTAATAACAATTTGAACATTTGAAACATTAGCATGATTGGTGGTGATTTTATAGCGTGTTACTTTGGATGGAGGTATTCATCTTCTGTTTTGCGCATTTTAATCCATTTTTGCCAACTTAGCAATCACATCTGATATACAGTATTTCCTCTGCGCACTGTAAAAAAACAATTGGGGGCTTAACTTAAAAAAATAAGCAACCTGGCTGCCTTAAAATTTAGAGTTCATTCAACTTAAAAAACGAATGAATTTCATACAAACTCGTTATGTTAACTAATATTTTTAAGTTGATTTAATTCAAAATTTTAAGGCAGCCAGGTTACTTATTTTTTTAAGCTGAACCAACATTTATTTTTTACAGTGTGGTTCCTTCATCACGCTGGAAGGTCAGGTCAAGTGCATTGCATTGTGTTGGGATGTACATGTATGAGATAATCCATGTTTTTGGCACACTTTTTAATATGAAAACGTACCTACTGTACAGCAAAACTGCGGTGACCCTGGACTTCAGCAGGGCAGAACTGATAGCGTAACAATAAATGAAAAGTTTTATTAGCCTTGAACTGCTGTGATATAACTAACAAGTTCTACAACATTAGTGAGTGTTTCTTTGAATCAGCCGTAAGGATTTTTGTATTGACATATACAAACCTTTCATAATATTTATTACATAAGTGTATTTAAAAAAAACGCATGCGCGTTATCTTTCAAACACATTTTTTTCAATGCACTTACTGATTAAATGAGTTAAGAGGAAGAAAAAAATTTCAGTATTTTCTCTCCTTTTCTGTTGGCTATGCTTATACGTTTCATACAGAAAATACTTTAAGCATCTTGTTGGTTGTGAAACAATAATTTCAATTTAATTTTGGTCATCTTTGATTTCACAGTTGAAATAAGAGTCATTATGCGATTCTTGTACAGTACGTGTCAGGCGTCCAAAATTCTTCACCAAACATTCATCTCTTCTCCAGAAATCACACATTTCTTCTAAATGTAACAGAGTATGTCAAAAATGACACGTGAAGGTTTTGGACACGTGAAAGGAGGAGCTGTGTGATATGAACTGTGCTCAGGAGCTCTTGAGACACACACACACGCTCGCTCACATCTTCACACACACACAGCCTGGATTTCATACATGAAGGTACGTGACTTCTTGCTCATCTTTTATATGATGTCAAAACTATTTTAGTTTAGAAGTTAATATTTCAAGCACAGTCACATAATACATTTTTAATAGATCATTTTTACGTTTCTATTAAAATGACCGTAAAAGTGATCATTTTGCTAGTTTATGTCATTTTTATGTCTGTCAGTATTGTAAGGTTGAAATTAAATTTGTTTTTCAGTGTTCAGCTGACAGAAATGTGATTAGGGTTCACGAGTTCTCATTAGGGAACGTACAAGTTCAAGTGCACGTCATAAAAATAAGATAAGAGACGCACAGCAGATATTCTGTGCTTTAAGAGTAAATGTTAATGATACGTCATAGGACTTTTGGACATTTTCAGAAGGCTAGAATTTATTTATTTAGTTATATTGTACTGTATGGTGATTGAAAACACAGGATTTTTACTTTTATTGACTGTAATCTGAAGGTTAAATCAGTATACAGTATATGCCCCCCCCCCCCCCCCTGAAATCAGGAACCATTAAAGTGTTACTAATGAATATTACATAAGTAAATGCAGCCTATATAAATAAAAGCCTCGTGTGTTTGTTGAGCCATTATAATTTAGTCATGCTGGTTGCTCACTGATATGTAGTTGTATATACATAATCTGTTTATATTCACCACGCATGTGTTATTAATAGACATAAAGGCAGGGATTTCATTTAATCATTTATTACATAATTACTCTTCTGTTTCTCTCAGGATGGCTTGCTACAAGGTGCTGTCCTTTGTGAAGAGCCTGTCCAGACGGAAACCGCTGGAGCCCGATGGTGAAGAGTCCAACTTCAAGCGTTGCCTGACCACCCTCGACCTGGTCGCCCTCGGGGTGGGAAGTACGCTCGGCGCAGGGGTCTATGTCCTTTCCGGGGAAGTCGCCAGAACGGTATCTGGTCCCAGCATCATCATCTCGTTCTTCATCGCTGCGGTGGCGTCCGTGTTCGCCGGCTTGTGCTATGCAGAGTTCGGCGCCCGGGTTCCCAAAACGGGCTCGGCGTATCTGTACAGTTATGTTACAGTGGGAGAGGTGTGGGCCTTTATCACCGGCTGGAATTTACTACTGTCCTACATCATAGGCAAGACTTTCATTATATCCAACACATTAACATGATATCCCATTGAATTACATAGAATATTTTATTTGAGAAGGTTATTATTGAAAAACAAAATGACACCTTTACGAGCAAATATATCACCATACCATCTGAATATATATAATATTTAAGAATATATCATATACGCGTCGTAAATATTAGTTCCCCAACATTAAGCATGAGTCCTGACACTAAGCATGCATCATGCTTCAGTTATTATGCCTCTTATCACAACTGTTTTGAGAATCAGATTGTATACCTGAATATTGCTTTATCTTGAATGATTTTATGACAGGCACATCCAGTGTGGCCAGAGCGTGGAGTGGCACTTTTGATGATCTGATTGGAAACAAGATTGCCAATTTCTTCCTTGAAAAAACACCAATGAATTTATCCGGCCTCGCCCCCTATCCGGACTTCTTTGCCGCGGGCCTTATCATGCTGTTAGCAGGCGAGTAACGTGGACTTATTTATCTATACAATCGATGTTATGTTTTACGTATAGTGGTAATATATAGTGAGAAACGTTGAGTCGAAATTATTTCGTCAATTTTAGGTATTCTTGCGTTTGGGGTGAAGGAGTCGGCCATTGTCAATAAAATCTTCACAGCCGTAAATATAGTCGTGCTTCTTTTCGTCATCATTTCTGGATTCATCAAAGGTGACATCGCAAACTGGCAGATAACAGAGGAGGATATCTGGAACTATACGATTACTGCGTATGTTGTATATAGTGTATTTTTTCCATTTATTTTATATAATGTAAAATATCCAAAATGATATATTTTAACTTTTATTGATAAAAAATAGCAAAGTAATGTTTAGAATGCAAAAGGTAAAAGGAATTGAGATTTTGGCAAATGTTCAAATCTACCATCAAATGTAATATTGCTTTTCTTTTTAGAAATCTCTCAAGTTCAAATGAAACTTTATCCAGTTTTGGGTCTGGTGGGTTCTTCCCTTTTGGTTTTGATGGAACCTTCGCCGGAGCAGCTACATGTTTTTATGCCTTCGTGGGGTTTGACTGCATTGCGACCACAGGTGCCTCATCCATCATTCAATTATTTGAGAAATTGCTCCATTATTTCTGTTTTAAAATTCAGATTTTAATCAGGTTTTCAGATTCAGACCTTTTTTTATTGTTATTAAAGGGTTGGCATCAGACGGACTGTTTTAGTCTGTACCACTGCTAGGTATATATGAAAACTTGCCGAAATGATTCTGGTCTTTCTCTCTGTGTCCAGGTGAAGAGGTCAAAAACCCCCAGAAGTCTATCCCGATCGGAATCGTGGCTTCTCTTCTCATCTGTTTCTTGGCTTATTTCGGAGTGTCTGCCTCTCTAACGCTCATGATGCCCTACTACCAACTGAGTGTTCAGAGCCCACTTCCTGTGGCCTTCACCTATGTGGGCTGGGATCCGGCGAAGTACGTCGTAGCTGTCGGATCTCTGTGTGCCCTCTCTACAAGGTGAAGTGACTCATATTGACTTTTACAGCACAGATATATTGTGTGATGTAGAAGATAATAGCGTGACCGTCTGATCGGTGAAGATCGTAAAGTGAAATGTAGTATGAATAATGCTGGACACTATACTTGATCATCATCAGTTGTTAAGATGGACAGACATAGAAGTTAAATATTGACCAGTCGTGGTTAAAGCCACTTATGTTTTGCTTTTGGTGACAAGGTGAAAAACCCCTTTCACTAAACTTGACATCTAGAGAACTCCCCCTCTGCTCCACAGATAAACGTAAAATAAAGTTATAGTAGTTTTGAACGTTTGACCTCATAAGTATATATAATATATTTTTTTACTCCAAGAAAGTTGTCCGTTAACAGAGTCAAATGTAAAAGACTTCTGCAATGTCTATTTCAATGTTGTTTCCTATTGATCAGTCTGCTGGGCTCCATGTTTCCGATGCCCCGTGTGCTGTTTGCCATGGCCAGAGACGGGCTGCTTTTCAAACCTCTCAGTAACATGAGCGCCCGACAGAGCCCGGTCGTCGCCACACTCGCTTCTGGAGTGATAGCAGGTATACCACACACCTAAATAATGGGAAGTAACCCGCGTGGCACACCTCAGAAAGCCAAGCGGTCAAACTGATCTCATTAATATTTTTAGCTGTATGTAACATCTGCTAGAAGTACTTTAAGGACCTACAAATAAGATCATTCTGAAAGTGCATGTTTATCCTGATATTTGTAATGAGACGAAATCTCTTCTTCTTCTTACCCCAGCGAATGCAAATGTGATTATTTCTTGTTTATTTTGCCTGCTATAGCAATGGATTCTTTGTGATTTTCAGCAATCATGGCTTTGGTGTTTGATCTGAAGGCTCTAGTAGACATGATGTCTATCGGTACTCTCTTTGCCTACACGCTTGTAGCCATTTGCATCCTAATTCTAAGGTGAGGTGAAACTAAATATTCAATTTTTCCATTGTTTTTGCTTTCTGAAATATTCCCAAACAAAAACACGCAGATAAATGCACATTCCCACAAAAATACGGGACCACCTTAAAATAATGAACAAAGGATACTGTCACGGTCCCACCCGTTCCCTGTATGTTTTTCTTCCGTGATCCAAAGATTAGATTTCCCATAATCCTCTGCACTCCCTCGCCTGTCCCGCATCAGCCATCATCCTCACCTGCCAGCTACAGTATCACCCCGTATGCTTTATATTCTCTCTCTCTGTTCTCACACAGGATTTCTAGTCTTGCGTGTGTTGCCTGTATCCTCCTGTTGATTCTAGCTGTTATATTAAAGTTCACTATATTTACATTTACGCATTTGGCAGACGCTTTTATCCAAATCGACTTATATTGCATTATACTAAACATTTGTTTCTGAGTATGTGCAATCCCTGGGATCGAACCCATGACCTTGGCGTTGCTAGCGCCATGCTCTAACCACTGAGATACAGGAAAGTTTTTACAACACATTAACGTTTAGTCATTTAGCAGACGCTTTTGTTCAAAGTGACTTACAGAGAGAATTGGAAGCAATAAAGCGATATGTCATACAGGGGCAAGTGCTAACAACAAGTTACTAGTTTCCACAAAAGCCAGAACACTATTGAGAGAAAGAGAGAGTTAGTATTATTATTATAATTTTTTAATATATTTACATTTACATTTATTCATTTGGCAGACACTTTTATCCAAAGCGACTTACAATTGAGGAAAACAGCAAGCGATTCGTCTAAGTAAGCAATATTCACAAGAAGTGCTAGTAATACAAAGTTTCAAATACAATGTCAAGATAGTATAAGCAAGTATATAGAGAACATTAGAAAAGGAAAAATAGAGGTAGAATTTTTTTTTTCTTTCTTTTTTTTATATTATGAGACAGTTAAGTGCTCATGGAAGAGGTGGGTTTTCAGCTGTTTTTTGAATTGTGTCTATTTTATCAGGAAACAAGAGTTTGACATGCATTATTTGTACAAAAGAAACAAAGATGTCTAAACACTTTTTTTGTCTGTGAAGATACCAGTCAGACCCGAATGAGATCATTGATAAAGAACTTGAGAATCGGAAATGGAATCCGTTTCGTCCTCCGAAATCTCCGTCTGCTGCAAGTTCTAAAGCCGTGTCTCTGCTGACTATACTGTGCAGTGAGTTTACGTTTTTATCATTCATTTCATGGTTTTTTAGACACTGCGTTCTGTGTTTTGAGCTTGGTTTAGTTACGTCTAGTACAGTTAGTATTGGAATGTCATCTTAGCTTTGTGAATTTATGCCTAAAAAGTTTATCTTTTGTGTTTTCCAGTTGTGCTTGCGGTCATCTTGAGCGTGATCATAACTCAAGGTGTAGCAGCTAATCTGATAGAGGAATGGTGGATGATTTTGATCACTACGTTGGTTTTGGCGGCTCTTGTCGTGACGGCCATCATCATCTGGCTGCAGCCACAGAATGAAAATAAAGCTGCGTTTATGGTAAGTTTTTGGCGACAAAAATCTTTGGACACATTGGAGGTATTTTCCTTTATTTTAACTTTTACATTTTCTTGCAGGTTCCCTTGCTGCCAATACTTCCGATCTTTAGTACATTCATCAATATCTATTTAATGGTTCAGCTGGGAGGTGAAACATGGATACGTTATGCAGTGTGGATGGTAATTGGTAAGATATTTTATAGTCAGTTGGGCATTTCTGACATTGTAAGTATAGTAAAAAGTTTAGTTTATGTTTTAGGTGTGAAATATGAAATACAAAATCACCACATTAAAGAAACACCCTTAACTCACAACATAGAATCCAGACAAATCTTAAGAACAGATATTTTTCTTGATGAACACACAGGATTGGCCATTTACTTCTGTTATGGAGTGCACTTCAGCGTACAGAAGAAACGCAGTCGCTCTTCTCAACACCCCGTTCATGTTGAGACCATTGATGGCAAACTGAAGACAGAACCGTCAAATGGATTCACTACAACTGATCTACAAACCAAGCTGTAAACACAACATTAATATCACAGGATCTGGTTTTGATTTACAATGTCTGTGAATATGTACAAACAAATGACAACAAAGTGTTTTACAAAAACAATGATGAGTGAGATCTACGCTCTCTCAAAGATACTCTATAAATCTATAAATATTATAAATATGCCTTATTTATATATGTTGTGACAGTAAGCTAATAGAATATGTTTGTGTGGTGTTTGTGTTATCAAGTACATAATCATAATCGTTGTTTATTTTCGGAGAACCAGTTAAGATGTAAGAAGTAAGAATTCAAGACTAAATATTCATGTTTTTAAAATCAAATGTTTGGTTTGTAGTGACTAGTGACGAGTTTATCAGATTTGTTTCACAATGTCCAGTGAAATGGTATTTGTTATTAGTTGCATCTTATTGTCTTGTGTTTATCTTGTATTTTTGTTCAACGAAGTATATATTGTAAATGATCAACAAATATATTTTATGTAGGAGTGCTTTAACTTAAAACTTATTCACTTCACCATCAGTGATGCACACATATTAAGCTTAATTCTGTTGATGGGCCTAAGTTATTCTTTGATAAAGTGATATACTTTGATATGGTTTGAATAAAAGTGTAATTCAAGATATTTGTAATCAATTTCATGCGAATCCTGTACGATTTGTCCTCCAGTGCGGCAGGTG
The DNA here is from genome assembly GCA_026939265.1 of Oreonectes daqikongensis. Taxonomy (NCBI): domain Eukaryota; kingdom Metazoa; phylum Chordata; class Actinopteri; order Cypriniformes; family Nemacheilidae; genus Oreonectes; species Oreonectes daqikongensis. Next base: position 507,116 of record JAOTQM010000051.1, read on the forward strand.
GCGCTGTTCGCATCGCTCGATCTAAACGCCACACATCACAGAAGAAACCTGAAGCTCTCGTCAGTTTTTACAGACTGAAAAAATCCAATTAATCTATGGACATTTGGGTAATTATTAGAGCTGTTTGTTTATTTTTTGTTATTTGAGGCTTATTTTGCAATGGCCCTCCTGAATTTATGCGTTAAATGTGTAAACGTCAGCGGTGTGAAAGTAAAAGCAAGAAAGTGTTTCATGTGCGTGTTTACGAGGCGTTAATATAGGTTATCATGAAGATGCATTTGACAAACAAGTTAGTTCAGGTTAGCTGTAGACAGTAGATTGTATTGTTTTGCTAATGTAAGACATGTATAACTCATGGCGAATGCTGTTTTTATTGATTTGACTGTATGATGTCTCACAGGTTTGTAAAGCAACGTTGGTTTTATTTAATTTAATATTTTTACATTCAAAAAGTCTGATAGGAAAACCATTTACAGACGTAAATGCTTCAGAACGCATTATATGTAAACACTAATCACGAAAATCTGCAGGTGTTTTACACACTTTTACTCTAAAACATTTTTATTTATACGATAATATTGAATTATTCATAAATAATAATTATGTTTTTACATTACAATTGTATGTAAAATATTGCTACTAACACCAAATGCATATTCATACACATAACACTAAAACTTTGCCATCATAAAATGTATATTGGTTTTCCCAGTCACACATCCACATATATAAGTTACATTATTATTATTATTATTTTAAACTCTAATGCACCTTATTACAGTGTTCCCTATGTAACATGCAGGTTCGTCTAGATCACTTGTTGGGTATTTGATAAACAGCTGTGTCATTTCTCTCACATTTGCTTAATTTAAAATTGTATGAATAATCAAATCTGTTGTCTGTCTGAACTGCGTTTAAACTCAGATGGTCGCTTGACTTCCTCGGATACCTGTGAACGCAATGGAGTCAGTTGGTGGTGAGGATGCAGGTGAAACGGAAACAATCAGTGCGCAAAACCTGTACGCCACACTCGGCCTGTCCCCGGATGATGTAGATGCCCTTGCACAAATTCCAGAAAGCGAGATCAGCGTTGAGACTCTCCCTTATCTAATTATGCAGCTGAAAGCGAAGCGGGCCAATAAGATATCGGCTGTCACAGACACTGACTACAGAAACAAACCCAGAATTTCCCAGGAACAGCCGGACACACCCGAGAGCTGCACCAGTGACAGGCGGAGAAGCCCGCTGTCTTCCAGCTCAAGACGCTCTGGCAGCTATGATCATGAGCATCATGGGAAAGGGGAGGGGCATCGGTCCGTGGGTGAAAGAAGGGACTCGAGATACCCCACATCCCACGAAAGACAAAGCGGGGACGAAGTGGCCGTGGAGACGGAAGTGGCCGACGACCCCACAGAGTTTCCTCATAAATGCTCCCTCTGCAAATGTGTGGTGAATTCAATAAAGGTAGTGAGTTTAAATTAAACAGTAACACAGATCATTAGATAAAATACAGTTCGATATTTAATTCACTAAATTATCCAAATAGGCGTTACATTTTTCAGATTTGACAAAAAATTGACTCATTATTTTGTCATCCTCCATTCCAGATATGTGTCAATCAAATCGATATAGGCCAGCATGTGAACTCATCTGAGCTGTGTCATATTTCAGTCATCACAGTTACTTCTGTTTTTCTTGACTTTACAGACATGGAAAGAACATCTTTTAGGTGTCCGCCACAAAAAACGTGCATCGCACTCCTCAAGTTCTCACTCCTCTCAACCTCTTAAAAGAACCCCCAGCTTGACCCCCATCCCAGGTACACAACTTTCATTCCCCACAAATCTGAAGTGCTGCCTTACTTCTCCAAACATCATGAATATTAAAGTCAATCAACATCACATTCAAATATTTAACACACTTTTAAATTGTTGGGGAGACTTGAACATTTTATGTACTAACAAAACAGCAATTGATTGTTGACAGCAAATCTCCTTTTTTCTCTTTAAGGTGATTTGTCGCAGTCCACCACATTAGATCATTTACATCCTCCTAAGGTAATATAGCTTATTTGAATTTCCATTTTTTTTGTGCAGTAAATTTCAAATGCGGTTCTGTGTTTTCCTCAGCCCAACACCAGAGTTGTAGTCGCCAAGTTTGCAATGGGCACTGTGTCCGTGGAGGAGCTTTTGGTGCTCGGCAGGCCATTTGGCACAATTGTCAAACACTTGGTGTTCCCTGCAAAGGTAATCTATCACTAAAAAGAGACAAATAAATCTTTGGTTACTTTATACTTTCCCGATAACTCTATTTCTGTTCTTTCCCCTCGTGTTCTCTGTATGCTAAAGCTATTTTAACATTTATTTTAAAATATATTCAAATATTATTTCGAAATGCGCTGCGTATCCATGACGCTCATTTATATTGGTAATAAATGAATGTTATCTGCTAAATGACTGAATGTAAATGAATGTTAATATTATGTGCTGGATGATAGGGTTTTTTGGAGTTTAGTTCTCACAAGGAGGCTCAGAACATGGTCAGTCACTACCAGTTGAAACCTGCTTTCATCAAAGAGAACCGAGTCACTCTGTATTTATCACCGACAGTGTTGGGCGTCCATGTGAGTAGAACTCATCACATGCCATAGAGTTACATTCAACGTTTTCCCAGCATCACTGTGTGTCATTCTTGAACATTTCTGTTTGGCAGTCTCCACCCAAGTTTGATGAGCCTTTGCAAAAGCGAGCTAAACGTCCAAACATGCCTTCTGTGGTTTGCTTCTCACGTTTGCCTCCCGGAGTCTCCGAGGCCGAGGTCCTGGAGCTCGCTGGGATGTTCGGCAGGGTGCGGCAGTCCAAGTTTACAGACTGTAAGGTAGAGTAACCGTTCGGCCTGTTTTTGTTTTTAGCTTCGTGTTGATTTGTTTTTTCAAAATGTTCAAAAGTGTTTGTGTGTGTTCAGGCTTTGATCGAGATGGTTAACTGGCGGGATGCAGACATCATGGTGAAGTATTACTACAGCAACCCGCTGAGGATTCAAGGCAAAAGTGTCAAAGTGAACATGACCCACATCACAAGTCTGCGGTACTTATCCCTAATTATCCAGACTGCTGAAAAGATGCTCAGAAAAGTGTTATTTTTTATCTTAGATAGGAAAGTGAAATCAATCAAAGGGCGACAAAACTTTCCAGATCATTTGTAAAGATCAAAGGCCTTGTGTCCACGTGCATTGTAACTTCAAATTCATGTTAAATGCTTTCTCCACTTTTGCAGGGAAAGCAGCCCAGAATGTCCATCCAGAAAATCTGATTCAAGCACCAGCAGCAAATTAAGAGACGAGTCCTCCGCTGGTACGGAGAAAGGTGACAGCTCCGGCCTGGACGTCACGGTGAAAGATAAAAAGGAGAGGATGCTGGAGGACGAAGAGGGCATTCAGATGGAGGATGAACCTGGACTGCTTGATGCCACAACAGATGATGTCATGACACATACAGAGGAGGCGGAGGTAAAGATGGAGGGGGAGGAGCCTGCTGTTGAGGAAGAGAGAGAGGAGAATAGAGCCAGAGCTCTAGAGGAACATCCAGAGGAACAGGTCCGTCTTACACCTTAAAGTGTTTTTTGAGCATTTTTATGCAGATAATGATTATTAATGATTAATGCTCATGTGACCGAACGCATTGTGCATGCTTTTTGTATTTTCAGGATGGTTTGGACGATGCGGAATTCCCGGAAAATATTGAGGATTTCGTGACGTTAGATGAGCTGGACAGCACAGCGGGCGAAACAGCTTTAGGTACGTCCAGCTGTCAAATCCTTTAAAGGGATCATGCACTTTAAGTAAATATTTGATTAAATATGTCATTATTTAGTTTACACATTTATATTCAGATTTAAAGATGCTGTGTGTATCTTTACACTATGGGAGTCACATATTGATCTGATAAGTTACATGTCAGATAATGTATGAAAGTAAGAGATATTAAACAGGTAAATTGTTGTTGTTTTTATATATAACACTTTTATTTTAAACGATATGACCTTTACCATTCACAGTGTTTAACACTTCTTCCCTTATTTTTTCCAGATTCATCTGAGCCACAGGTCAGTATTACAGCATTTGATGACCTAGCTGTTGCATGTTTTTGCAGTTTAACAGTGACGCAAAGTAATGCCTTCCAGCCAATGTTCTCCATGGGAAAATCCACTTTCGTGTGTTTGTGTCGACTGTCACAGGAAGGTAAAGTGGTGGTGGTGTGGCCCGCCCGAAAGACCCCGGATCTGTTGAATGATCTCTGCCGTCTCTGTGAACCCTTTGGCAGAATAGTGAAGCACACTTCATCCGTGTACAGACAGGAGGTCTGTGTCCTTTCTGTGCGTTTATTTATATCTTCAATCCAGATGTGAGTTGTTTTGAATAATGTAATTCCTGCTCGTTTCTGTAGGCTATGGTCGAACTGGAAACAGATGAAAAAGCCCAAGATATGGTGCGGTACTACAGAGAACACAAAGCCACCCTGTGTGGGAGACCCGTGTCCATTTCCATGTCTCTAACCATGAAGACAATTGAGGTAGTAAACCACAACACCGATTTTAAGGGATCTCCTTCACCGTTTTTCTACTCTTTGTCGTTTGATTGTTATAAAATAAAATCTGTCGCTGATGCTAACACTCATGCCAAGCTCAATACAGAAGTCAAATTATGACTTGCATTTGACTCTTGACCAGATTTGTCGTACATGTACACAGTCATAATCGTGATGGTTTCAATCCCTACACTCTTTTCAGAGCCCTAGCGGGAGATCCATTTTCATCAGCTCTCTGCCCACTACAGCACCCACACGGCAGAGATACACACACAAGTCCCTCTTAAAACTGGCCAAGCCCTTCGGAAGGCTGACCGCTTACTTCCTAAACAAGAAAGTGGGAACGGTACGTACACGCGCTTGCACGCGTATTGACATTTGAAGCAGCACTTGACGTTCATGCCGATAATTTTTTCTGCATCACATCATTTTTGTTTGTTTTACCTCTTTTTTCCGTCAGTGTTACATACAATTCGAAAAGGCAAAATCGGCTGAAAAGATTGTTTCGTATTACATGCGCAGGCCTTGCAAATTTTGGGCTTCGTTGCTAAAGGTCGCCATGTGCAGGAAAGGAGACTCCCTGATTCGCTGGTAAGTGATTCATTCATCCAATCATTCTTGAAATGAAGCGTTGACAAAGCGTTTTAAATTTTTAGTTTAAAATGTAATGGTGAACTCACAATGGTTTATTGTATCGAATCATGTGCTGAGTATATTGTTGCACCCTTAGTTGTTAGTTTTTCTAGTGGACATTGACAAATGTCACTTGAAACAATGTTTCGATTTATTGAATATTTATATTGATATCACATCATATTTCACAAAACCAGCATTTTCAGTCTGTGCCCTGTTGTTGTTGTTGTTGTAGGAGATCACTCGAGTCAGATCCATTCTATCATGAGAAGCAAGAACTCTTAAAACCCGAAAGTCGTGTCGGGACCGAAAAAGAGCAGACAAACAAGAACGCCACAAATGAGGTAAACATCACATTACCAGCCGTCAGTCACATCATCACCTGTTACTTTGATTGTTGGACAATATAGATTCTAGATTGAATTCTTGTGTATATAGAATAACAGCGGCTCAGTAGCAGATTGTGAAGGTGTGTGTGGAGATCCTATGTGCGAGGAACAAGCTTCAGAAGACACACATCTGCAAGACAGAAGTTCGCTGGGTCCATATGAACCCGAACACGCTGTGGGTGAGACAAACGTCACACCATCACCAATTAATTTCTTCAATGGTTTGCCAATGGAATGGATTTTAGTGTAAAACATCGCCAACAAATACCCCTTCGCCGCCTTTCAGGTGTGGACTACGTCATCCCGGTTACAGGCTTCTTCTGCAAGCTGTGTAATGTTTTCTACAGCGATGGGAAGAAAGCGAAATCGGAGCACTGCAGAAGCCTTGAACATTACAACAACCTCAAGGTAGAAGTTTTGTAAGAAGTGTCCTTCAGTAGTTAAAGCAACACAGAAGGATTTGTTCACTTAAAACTAAGTTTGATGATGCTGCGTGATGTTTTACCGTCTGTCGTGAAACACAAATGTGACCCTGGTCTTATGGGTCAATTTTCTGAAATTGAGATTTTACATCATCTAAAAGCTTTCTATTGATGTATGGTTTGTTAGGACAATATTTGTCCGAGATACAACTATTTAAAACTCAAGAATCTGAGGGTGCACAAAAAAATCTAAATATTGAGAAAATGGCCTTTAAAGTTGTCCAAATGAAGTCCTTAGCATAGCATATTACTCACAAAAATATATATTTACGGTAGGAAATTACAAAATATCTTCATGGAACATGATCTTTACTTCATATCCTAATGATTTTTGGCATAAAAGAAAAATGGCAAATTTTGACCCATACGATGTATTTTTGGCTTTTACTACAAATGTTCTCGTGCTACTTAAGACTGGTTTTGTGATCCAGGGTCACAAATATAATCAGTAATGACAAGAACTGTGTTTACACATCTGTATTATTATCCATAGTTGCTATGAATCAGCAGTTTTTCATAAAAAGTCTCAGTTATGAGGATGAACTTCTTACATCTTGCTTTTTCATTTCCAGGTCAAACGTGGCGAAGCAGTGGAGCAGATTGATGGACAACTAGAGAAGACCATCGAGTAAACAGGAAAACGTACTTGGATTCTTTGATTTGTATTTTTATTTGGTTTTATTCTTGTTAGTTTCTGTATTCTTACTTGTTTTTGAAGCATCGTGACACAAAACAATGTGATGTTTGGATGTGACCGAATGAAACTCTGTATCTGAATGAGAGTGTTACAGTAAGCTCATGAAATAAACTTGAGTTTGTACAAAAAAACCCCACAAATAGTAGAGTTTGTGTGATGGTTTACTGTCACCTGTTTGCTTTTATCACATTATTATGAACACGTGCCCATCAGAAGTGATGCAAGACTTTTGATTTCATTGTGTGTGTGCGTGCGTGCGTGTGCGTGCGTGTGCGTGTAACACTGACATCATAACACTGATTGCCGTTTTAAAATCGCCATGAAAATAAAAATGGACCCATTTGCTTTCTAAACACATTTCGAAATATTTTTTAGCCTTGTCTTCTTAAATCAAGGTGTACAGAATTTTGGATTCATGTCGACTTTAAACAGATAAACCTGATGATATTGGCTGTAATTCACTTTGTATGATTGTTGACTAGCTTTCTATTAAAATCTGCACATCCACAAGAAACGAACGACGTTACGTAACAAAACTTACAATCAAAAGCGAAAAGCATGTGATTGTCAAACGTATGTAGTTAAAACATGAAACCTCACAATAAATCATGGTGTTAAATACAATCATAAAGCTTTAGAAGCACATTTAAAGGACTTTACATACATGTTATATATAATTATTTTGAAAATAGATACATTTTCATAAATACCAGATACATTGTTTTTAAATACCACAGTTGATTCTGTACAGTGATTAACTTTGATTACATCACTGGACGCTAAAGCATCAGTTCACTTCTGTGACGTCTGAAAAATCAACTTGACAATGTGAACATTCATTTAGTCCGTCAGTTCTGCAGAACCTGAGACTGTACACTGGAAAGAATTATATTTTTGGCATTTTTATAGATGTATTCTAGTGCAAATATCTACGGTTCCCAAAGTTGTCTTTATTAGAGAAGCAAAATGATTTAAGATGTTAAGCCTGTTTTTAGTAAGGTTATGTCTAAAACAAACTCACAATAAAAATGTGCCAATTCAAAATTTAGAAATAAAACGTAACTTTCTTTTCTTTAGTTTTTTTATTGTCATGTTATATATTGTCAAAAAACTGTAATGGAACTGAATTTGACGTCACATTACAGTAAAGACTGCGAATTTACAAGAGAAACATGTCATTTTACTCTAAATTTCTGTATTTTGCTTCTCAAATAAATGTATCTTGATTTAGGTATTTGTGCTGGAAAACAAGACAAAAATGTCAATCTTATTTTGCAGTCATATGCACGAGTATTAGCGTAATACAGCATCACATCAAACATAAACATTGAGTCATTGACGTCTCGAGCACATCTTTTAGTGAGATCTGAATATTAACATGACGCCCCAAAAGATTGCTTCTGTATTTTGAACATTTCTATTGCACGGCATGCAGGACTAAACATCTGAGCGTCCACAAAAGCCTGTTTATCGTCTTCTTGAACGGCAAAACATTCAACGTTACTCATTAACATGTATCGCTGACTATCTGGTCTCGATCCGCTGCTTGTCCAATGGGATTACTGGTGCGTTGTGGGTAAAGGACTAACACTAATGTGTATAAACTCAGATGTGATGTAAGCAGCCTCAGTTCACTTCATACTGTATATATACTGTACACACATACACGCTCCTCTGTTGGCTGACGTTTCAATCGTAGCGTTTAGGGATTGCCGTCATTTCCGTTGTGTCGGGGGGAGTCGAAACGCATGATCTGTCGCGGTGTGCCGTAACCCACCATGCCGGACTGAGACGCTCCCCGATTGCTTCCCATCTGCATGCCGATCAGACACCTGCCCTGACGTAACTGCTCCTCGGAAAACTCCCTCTTCTGTACTTTAGTTTTCCTGAAACGCAAGACGTTTGTGTGTACACGATTGATCATATATGCGACATACATCAATTATGGGATACCAGTTCCTTTAAGGGTCATTCACCAAGAATCTCACCTATGAAACCAGTCTTTGTTTCCGTGGTAATGACCGTCGTCTTTGGTGAGAGCTTCACTTCCCAGAGCCGTCAGTGTCCTCTGGACGGCAGCCATGTCCTTCCCTTCAACACACAACCAAATGCTTCATCAAAACTATAGCAATAACTCAAATGTAACTGTGTTATAACCCTGAGATGCTTTTAAAGCAGCTACAATTGCTTCATTATTGAGTCCATGTCATGTATTTTTATTAAATGTCAGTTTTCTAATGAAAGAAATTCATATGTTGGTACAACTATATAACATTTTACATTTACATGTATGCATTCGGCAGACGCTTTTATACATTTTACATTTGTATCGGAGTATGTGCACTGAGTTACTAAAAGCGTCTGCTAAATGACTAAATGTAAATGTGCGATCGAACCCATGACCTTGAATCACCATCTTTTAAACACCTTTTATGTCCTATATTTTTGTTTACAGATTATGACTGTATATTAGAATAAACAGTTTACCTTCCCAAAGATCAACCGTCTGGAATATGTCTCCTCTGTTGACTCCGTACTCCTCAGCGGCCTGCAGGAACTGCGAAATCTTCTCCATTTGTTTAAAAGCCATTTTAGTTTCTGCCATTTTCTTAATGGGCTCCATACCACTCGGGTACAGACTGTTGATGAGACGGCACAGAATCTGTGATGGAGACGGACAGACACATCACTTAAACCCAATCCACACACAACAGGAGAAGAAATGACATCCCCTGACACTGCGAACATCATTCAGACATATAATGCCACATTATCCTGACAAAACACTATGTCTCACAGAATTTTAATTATATGGGGGGTTTTTTAAGTTCAAAAAGACTTTCTCGAAAACTAGCGTATTTTCAGATCCAAGTGACATCTAATAGCCAATACAATCCACACATACTGTTCCACTCATGAGCCATTTCTGGAAGTTCTGTTTGCCAGGTTCCGGTCTCTCCAGGTCGTCTCCACACTGCAACAGGATCCAGTCCACCAGGCGAGCCTCCAGCGTGGCGTCATACTTCTGGTCGATCTTGTCCTGGACCTCACGGCTGAGGCCATAGCTTGGTCCTCTGTTAGCCATGGCAGCGCGATCAGACATCAATACCGACCCACAGGGCTGAAAAACTTCTGTACAACACACAGAGAATTACATTGACAATGAAAACAGGCATTCACGTGAATGTTTGTCTCTGTCTCATTTTGAATTGCAAAACATGTCAATTAAATGGCCTATATTATGAATAGATATTTGTTCGGTAATGCATTGGATTGAACTGAATAACCTTCCAAAAAAAAACGAGAAATAAACCAATGCGCGTTTCATTTCGTCTGGTTGGCATGCGACGCGCATCGATCGAGGGGCAATGCCATCGTATGATGTAAGCTGTGAAATATACAATGACCTGCATTTGCATTTAATGACGAATGCACCAACGCAAACAAGCGCATCTTTAAATAATATATGACACACGTAATATTTGACTGGCGCTCCAGAGAGACAACTTGTGTCTACTCACCAGTGATGGAGGCTGTTTGTTGTTTTTCTCGTGTAATGTCCGTCCGTCAGCACCATGGATGAGCATCCGTATGGGGCAGTGGGTGGGACGCAGCGCAGCATCCGTCAGCTGAAAGCCTCGCGCATCTACACTGATAAAGAGGAGAGGGGGGGGGGGCTCTCACTTACGAATATTAATAATAATTAGTAATCATAGTTTAAATCTGGTATAATCCCTAGTAACCACAAATGTACTCACTATACACTAGACTAGACAACATCCATGATATTTGTAGCTAGTAAAACAAATGTGAAATAAATCAATCTGACAAAAATGGCTTTGCCATTCTTTATATATAATAAAACGGTGCTTAATTTTCTTAAGTGCACTGATTGAGAGGGGGAAGGGCTGGAAACTATCATAGACAAACGCTTCTTTAAACAAGATGCTGCCGATGCGTCGATGGCGCCGCCATATTGGTCAGGGCAATACTTCCCACAGGAGTGAATGGGAGCGAACGTTTCTGACCATAGAAAAAAAACTTTCTGACCATAAAAAAAAACTTTCTGACCATAGAGAAAGAATGGTTTTGTGTTGCACAAAGATTGCAGAATATTAAATTTGGTTGAAAATGTAAACATTTATCCATTAAAAACACAACTTTTATGTGAACATTTTCACTAGTACTGTCGAGGAAAACAACAACAGTTTGTTGTCTTGTTGCCAGTGTGTACATTTGTTGTTATAGCAAAAATGATAGTCTGGCTTTTAATATTCAACAATACTGCTGCCACATATAAAAGATCAAATTTAATATAAAAAAAACAAGAATCTCTTCCTTAATAACATTAAATGCTATATAAAGCAATATTAAAATAGAACCTTTAAGTCGCTTTCGTTTGTCCAAAAAGTAATTGTAGTTTCACTTCATCCCTAGTGCTAATTTAGCAAATAAAGGTTTTAAAAAGCGTTCTAGCAAACATCTCTAAAAGATGCATTGACTGTTGCTTTACGCTCAGTCCTGACATCAGCAAAGCTGGCTCAGCATTCTCTATTGTCTTCAATCCATCAATCACTGTCGGCTTGTGTGTGCATCCAGCTGCGCTCTTCCATTCCTCAACATGTCCATACTGTCTGTCGAATCAAAGAAACACTTTCATTTCAGTCCATTGTGTTACCATTGCTATACAAGGTTTAATGCAGTGTATAGATGTGTGTCAATTACAAATCCTCACTCAGCCACAGAAGCGTCAAACATCAGGTTTCCAATACTGAACGTCTGCTTTCAGAGCAGTCCAATATTCATTTGCCTGTCACAGCCAGACCATATCCATTCATTTATTAGAGTTATTTATCTTGAAGCCATTGGAACCTATTCAAAATGTCATGACACCATAAGAATGAGTTAAATTATACATTTACGTGCACAAGTTCAGTTGCAGGATTTTCATATGAGGTTCACCTGCTCTTGTATGGTATAGGTTGTGAAAATGGTTTGGTCTCTTCCAACCTAAAAATCTCTTGACCTTGACAAACGGAGCAGCAATCGCATCTGTAAGACCCAGATCCACATTAATCGCTTTTTCCAGTGTTACTGCCCAAAAGAAATACATAACCTACCAACAAACCTGGCGTATACTAATGTTTTAAAATAAAATATTTAAAAAAATGCATAGTTTACAAAGAACATAGAGGATTTTTTGGTTCAACAGTGGTCTCGACCCCAGAATGACTACAAACCCTAATCTAGTGACTAATTTTGATTAGGTTTTTCTGAAGGAGTTCATCCTTGTTCATTGGTAATTTTATTGCAAAGTATTGCACAAACAACATTTAAGTCACCACCTGTTAGGTCCATCAGAATGACTATATACCTCATGCTCTTCAGCATCATCATGATCTGTAAATAAAAACAATAGTACACATGTAGTCTCAAGAATAAATATCTAGCAAATGGTACACATATAATAGTGGTATTTTTCATCTTTATGTAGAATTACTCTTATATTACTTCATAATTGCCTGTGTGTATGTCCAACCAGACTTTTGTTTTCAAATGTCATTCTAAATCAAGAAAAAGTGTTCTGGATGTCAAATCATAGACTAAATGATTTAAGTATTTAACAAAAACATTATATGAAATAATAATATATAAACTATAAGAAAACAATTGCAAAAATGTCTGAGACAGGAGATAAGAATCAAATCAAAATGGTTGATTGAATAACTTTAGATGTGTTTTAATGCTCAGTCTGACTAAAACAGATTTTTATATCAAGCACATACAGTAAAAAACGACAGCGTCTCTTGCTTTAATGCTTCATTGCTATAATGTTCTCTAAAGGTTTTGCTTCATCTCAGGTTATGGGATGTGAGTTGTGCTGTTGAATGTGAAGGAGAGTCAATGTGCAGAATGTGAGACCCTGAAGGACTGAACATCACGGAATACACAGCACTGTTACTTCATGACAAACTAAATTATTCATAAAAAACTTTCACATTTACATAAAGCATCTCAGTAGTAAATACATCTGAGAACATGCATTAAAGTGGGCCAACAATATTCAGACACAACTTAAATAAATTGGATTGCATTAATCCAAATGCACTGCTTCTGGAAAACACAGAATAATATTTGCCCAACTCTACCCCTAAACATACTGAGAAATAAATCTCTACAATAATGAGGTTTAGCTCAAAGCTATGAGACACATCATGCTTATATAAAGAAAATACTGCAGATGCTATCATAGAGCTTTAATAACAGAAAGATTTATACATATTTGACATAGTCCTCATTTTAAAACATATGTTTAAAACATATGCTTGGCCTGGAAGATCAATAATGACTAAAAAACATAAATAAGAAAAAGCTTTTAAACTGTTGACAAAAAAGGAAGGAAAATGAGATAATACTTTCAGTAAACTACCTTATAAAAAAAACATGCACCAAAAATCTTCCAAACAAAAAGAAAAAGTTTTTGTCACTAGAGGAATAAAAGCTTTATCATATCTGTGGATACTAAAGGAATGTATGGCATGTACCAAACACTGAAAAAACTGCTGGTAGTAAAAAATAATGCAGATAAAAGAATAAAAATATATTGTATATAGTGTACAGTATACATGTATATATCTAAATTGGTTACTTCAAAAAATAACCCTGTCTCTGTATGCATGTACTTTTCCAAAGAACAGTGAATGAATACACCAACAATGAATAACCAAGTGTATACATGTAATTCCTTATTGTGGTTCATCTGTAACACGGGTCTACACAAGTGTATTTCGGGGGTGAAATCTGAGGTGAACAAACATGGTGATCATACCCTTCACATCTGAAACACGGTGTCGTAAAAATAAAAGCTTGACAAACATCATAAGGCTACAGGTGTTAGTGTTACAAAAATGATCACAATACAGTTGAACAAGAAACAATATAAACAGCAAGGCAAAAATGATGTGAGGTTCATGACAGTACATGTCTACAACAGTTTGGCATTCTGATTTGTGTTGAAATAGGCTGTAGGTATATGAACACGTCCTTACTAGCGTAAAAGAGATGCAATCTGGGCATAAAAACTGAATACAAGATTCCCATTTCAGCACTAAATCGCTCGGAAAGCTTCAATCCGTCACCGTTTACTAATAAGTGTTTGTTTGGTGGAACACAAAAGGAATAAATCTGAAAAATGTTCTTTCCGACAGCCCTCGGTCACGCTTTCAGACCAGAATGAACATTCTTCCGAATTTCTCCATTTGTGATCGACACGACAGAGAAAGTTAAGCGTGTTTGACCCCGTGTGGTCCATCTCAGCGCTTTCTTACCTCAGCGTGGTCAGTTTATCGATAAGATCGTCTATCGTATACACCATCAGCTTAATATCATCTTTCTCTGACATGCGGTGCTGCCCGTGTTTGCGAAAAACAACGTCTATGTCGCTGGAAAGAACCCGCTCGGCGACCTGCATGGAGACGTGCCAGGGAACGTCCGAGTCCTTGAGCCCGTGGATGAGACGTACGGGACAGGACACAGGGATGGGGCTGTGGAGTACGCAGTGGTTCTCTGCCTCCTTCAGAAAGTCCACGCTCAGAGTATAGAAACCTTCTTCATTGTGTTTGGTAGGGAACTTCCACGAGCCCTGTTCTTCAACTTCCTTCTTTGACTGGAGGTAAAGAGGAGGAAGACTGAATGATCATCCAACTGATGTACCACATGTTGTTCATCATATAAAATATGGGTTTAAATCCCTAACTTGAAGTGCGAACAACAGAAACCCTGATGCAGACGCCACAACAAAATTACACTTACAGAAGCAGATGTCAGTAAGATTTCTGTATTTAACCGAGCATACAAACAGAAATAAAATCCTCCAGTTATTTAAAGCAGACAAGCCTACTCATCACACCTCTATTGGCAGCGCGTGGAAAGCTGTGACAAAGTGATCCGCAGCTGTGGAGATGCCCACTAAAGCAGTGATCTTCTCCGGCCGTGACAGAGCAGCTAACAGCATCAGCCAGCCACCCATGCTGGAACCCACCAGAATCTGACCATAATGTAAAACGATAAATTCAGAGTTATGCATCTCTAAATACAACTGATGGATTGAACGTGTCAAGACCTGGTTAAAGTAAAATTCAATCTACACAGCCCCCGGCTGTACAGGTGTTCATGCAGTCACCTGTGGTCCCTCTACTAGTTCATCCAGTACATACAGAACGTCTTTCTTCCAGGCACCAATGCTGAAGTTTTTCATTTCCCCTTCTGAGGATCCACAGCCAGAATAGTCAAACCTGCAGACATTGCATTTAACACAAGCACTGGACAGATGTCAAGGTGGATAAACATAATGAACACATGACAAACCATTAGTTACTCCCTGTCAAATGACCTAAATATTACCATTGCAAAACAGCTGCATACTTTCTTTTTATTGCATTTGTGCTCACAAAAAATACATATATAAAACCTCAAATTCCTAAGAGTGCTGTAAAACTTGTTGTTTACCTGAGATACGAATGCCCTAATGACTTGCAGAATTCTTCTAAGGCTTCTGCTTTCAGACCGCCCATGTTAGAGGCAAAACCAGGCAGGAACACCACTCCTGGACTTTTCCCTGTCAACTTTCTGTAAGCCAGCTTTGGCATGTCAGGCCGAGCCGCGTACTGTATCGTCGTCTTGTGTCGAACACCTGAACAAAGCAAAAACGATTTATTATTCAGTGGTGGACATCTGCAAGACAGCAACAAAACAATTTCCTTCTTTATAGTTTTCTGCCATCTTGAACTGCTTGATTTGTATTTATCTTTAGTTTGTGTTATTTCAAAGTAACTTTTCACGATTTAACAAAAAATAGTTTTTACGTTTAGATTAATTTTGTTTACCTATATATTATCTATTTAACTACATACAGTAACCAGCCGCTTCACTTGACAGCATTATTCGCTGAAGTCCGCGCACAGGATTGTGGGATATCAGAAGCAGCAAATGATACGTCGATGACGCCTTTAGAAAAGCAAAAACCGCATTCCAATGTGTGGTGATGTGATTTGTTAGTCTGTTTTCTCTAATACGTAAGTTTGTTTCACTTTATACTAAAATACCGCATGTTGGCTTGAACAGGCGCACGTGCAAGTGAGGAACAAACCTGAAGCACGCGAGAGATCTGTCTCGACAGGTTTAGAAGTTCTTTAAATTTAATTATTTAAAAAAATGTTTTTTACTTCCAAAATTCAATTGATGACCTTTAACGCATGTGTGCTTTAAAAACGCATTGTTATTTGTTTAAACAGACTTATTTATTTATGCAGACATTTACTTAAAATAATATTCTTCGCATATCTAGAAATACAAAACGAATGTAAGACAAACAAACACTTAATGTCACATATTAGCATAGACTTTTGTTTGTTAATGAAGAGAAAAAGTAAAATAATTTAACTCGTTAATTGTAGTTGATGGCGTTTAGATAGGAGGTCAAACACAAATGATTTCTTTCCATGTGCATCCGTCATATTCGCTCTACAGTCGACCGTGCGAAATTACAATAATATTGCTATGACTTCACGGTGAAATTAATCAAATTAAGAACAACAAACAAACAAACTAAAACTAATAGCCAAACATCCTTGTTACGCCAGTACGTACTAGTTCACTCTAGCCATGTTGGCCACACCTCCACATTTACGCCCCCTTGTGTAATATAAAGCTGTCTTTAAAGAATTCGCTTACCCGCAGCAGCGTGAGGGGGGATGGCACATTTTCGGACATGTATTTGAAGAAGTTTGCAGTAATTTCTGAGCATTTTAATGCCGTGCTGCCCCGCGACAGGAGAACAGAGGTTTACAGATCACTCTGCTGACAGTAGAGTCGTGCAGGAGACAGAGCGCTGAGCGCCATCACTGCCACCTGCTGGCGTGGAGCACAACTGCTGTTCACGGTTTTTTAACCGTCTTGGTACATTTCTTTAATCATCCCCAACATTTGCAAACCAGTAAGTACAAACAGGACATTAAAATGAATTATTTGCTAACACTTGTAACAAAAGCTTCAAAATCTCTCAAAAGTAAGTATGTTATTTAGCATACTTTAGGAAAGTCCTTGTGTCATGGTTAAGGGTTTGATGTCAACGATGGTCGAGACGTCCTCTATGGCATATATCAATATCACATACATCAGTACAGCGTTGTTTGTGGAATATTGATTGTAAAGACATTGGAGGTTAAGTCTGTCAATAAATGGCAGTGCAATTTCGTTGCAATACAGGAAAAATACTATTTTACACACATAAAATAAACATAAACCGTTAGGCAGGACTGTACATGTATGACTATATGGAGAATCAGTAGTCCTTCATTTAGTGAATGTCAAGACTCATCTAAGAGCAGTTCATCAATTTAGTACATAAAAGTCTAATAAAATGTCACATGGTCAAGTTTATTAGAAAATCACTTGCATAAATGTGCCATTTGCACTTTGTTTAAAAGAATGAAAAATGTGTAATCTGCACAAGTTGTTCATCTAAGATGTATTTGTGTTTGACCCATCAGATGGCGCTGCTGCTCCACTACAAATCAAGTGTTTCTGTCTGAGGCGTGAGCTGACACATCTTCTATAAACTCTCTCAGAAGACACAGAGAGGAATGACTGGAGACTAACTGCAGGTAATGATTTCACATTACATCTATGCATTTGGCAGACTTTGCATTACACTATACATTTGTTTCTGGATATATGCAATCCCCTGGGATCGAACCCATGACGTTGCCAGCGCCATGATGTAACTACTGAGCTACAGGAAAGCCAGATTTCAATCGTCAGTTCCGTGTTACAGATCAAAACACTTACATTCTCGATCCAAAAACACTGAAATGAATGATGCAAGTCTGGTTGGTTTTATGTTTTTTTGTACTTTTATTGCCTAGATTTATATATTTTCATACTTAATATGAGGGAAGAAATGGCCACTTTCTTGGATTTATCAAATAGCCATGAGAGTACAGTAACTGCAAAAAACAGTGATAACTTGGACATTTGCCACTTGTTGTCATCAATAATAAAAAGATAAAATGAAATAAAAAGATGGGACTCTACTGAGAAAAACAACAGAAAAGAACACAGACGTTCTAATGGAATTAATGGTTTTAATAGAATTTGTATTGTTTTAAATGGAAAATATAATAGGGTAATGTGTTGGGTTCTTTTGGTGGGATGTTGTCTTGCGGATGGAAACTAAAATTAAAATCTTTTCTAAAAGTGATGGGTTTGTTAAACCCACCAAATTTGTGCACATTTTGTCCAACCATAAGTTGCATTTGTGGAGTCTACTGGAATAATGCCCCAAACAAACTACAAGAATGCATTCTGTAATGGCTTTAAAAGTAGTCATGGTTCAATTAAAGTAGATGATTCATTGTGGTATTTGTTATGGAAACCAATGAAATTCGTTTTTTTATGGAGATGAAGTCATCTTAAGTCTTGAAGGCTTGTGACACTAAAGCCTATATGAAGTAGTAAACTATAAACATATGAAACTCAAGGTATTATTGGTGGCATGTGTTAAGTATTGATCCCATGCTACACGTGTGTATGTTAAGGGGGATTAGTCAAAAGAAAAACAGAAAAAAGAGAAAACTGTATTGTTATATTGTGATATTATTGCCGGTGTCTTATGTAAACACTCTTGAAAGTGACATATTTTAATGATGTGTGTGTGTGTGTGTTAATGTGTTTAACTAGCCTAAATGACACTTTAAACCGATATGATGCGGGTGCGAGTCGACCCCCCCCCCTTTCTCGTGCACACGCCCCCTCATTTCCAGAACGATTCCTTGTTATGACATCCCGGTAAAAGGCAGCCACAGGGGTCTCTCACCTCCACGCTAAATTCAATGTAATGAATGCAGACCCCGGCGCTCTGGCTGCTGAAAAGAGGCCAACAGTTTAGCTGCTTCATTTCTGCTGCTTGCGACGGAGCTGATGACTAATTCCCATATTTAAATGTGAACAGGCAAAGCTGGCCCATTTGACGGCAGCCAAGCGCATTTTATCAGGTCAGAAAGACATCAATAGCACCGGGGGTAGGAGGTGGCTGGAACTGTTTAACTGTGCAAAACTCGATGCAAAGAGAATTTAGACAGCTCCGAAAGTTAGGAAGCACGTATGCAGGCGGATACGCGAGCGTTTGTTGCGCATTATTGTGCGTCTCGTCTCTTTATATCAGTTTACAAGAGTTAACACTTGAAAGCGCAGTTCTGAGTCAGCCCTGTTCATTATTTCACGACCTCTTGACATTGCAGGTGCAGATCCCGTTGGCAGCCTTTCTCATTGTCTCTTTATGGAGTGATTAAATTCTGCATGAACAACATCAAACTGCGTGATACTGAGTTAAAAGCTCGCGGGATGCGACTGAAGTTTAACTTTGCAGTGCTCGGGCTTTGTGAAGTCTGTGGCTTTGGGGATATCTGAGATTCGTTACTATAAGATTGACATTTTTGGTTTTCTTTAATGCGCAAAATTGATTTACAGCTCATACAAGGTCATGGTCGATGGCTGCTCTCTAGGTGGGTCACCGGAGCTTTTAACTTTACCAGCAAAATGAAATGTAGCTGTTGTCTAAACTAAATTTCAAGAAAGTTTTGTTAAAACACCACACCCTGTAGTTACCAAACACTGGATACGATTTTTTTAAAGATTATACATCAAACACTTACGACAAGTCTTTTATTGATACTGAATAAATTTCATTCATTATTTTGTTCTATAGGGGTTGTTAATAAACGTGTCCAAAACTGTGCTACGCTTTCCAATGTATAAATGTACATTTGCATAAGCATAGGAAACCAAGCGTAACGTTTTCCACATAATGTGTCCATTTAACATTTGTTTAATGAAATTCAGTGTTTTGCTCTTCTTGCGATTTTTGAGAAGTGTATAAACTTATAATATAAAATAAAAGTATATATTTTAGTAGACAATTGTCAAGGAGAATTCCGCAGCGAGCCACCGCCACACGAAGACTAACCCTTAGATATAGACTACGCGTATTTTATTATATTTAAATAAATGTGTATTTAACTTTAAGTAGAGCTAAGTTGTGCTTTTATGATTTTATCGCAGAACGTATCTAGTTTAAACCTCGTTTAAAGTTTGTAGACGCGCTGCGAGCCACGCGATTCCCAAGAAGCTCTCATTGAGAGGCCACGTGTCCGTTTCCAAAGCCTCTCCAACTTAACCACCTCCATTGTACGTCTAACCCAGATCGGCAGCGTCCCTCCACATAAAGGGATTTGCAATTTCAAGATATTCCAGCTTAAATGTTTTTGACAGTTCCCTCGCTTTTGCCTCGGCCCGCTTATTTTAACTGTGCCAAATGGGTCACCTTGGGTAGCTGTCTGCGCGCAAAGGGCTTTTGCGCGCATTCAGTCCGAATTTTTTTCCAACTTTCCTTGACAGGGAAACCAGCTGCTGGTCGTGAAAAGACGGCTTATTAATTGTCCTTTGTCATGCAGAATTGCTTGATTTCTAAAGAAACATACAAAGGCTCTTTTTCAGGATTCAAGTATTTTGTTTCGTGCGCATTTTCAACTCATCGAATCAGCTGCAGCGCCTCACCGTCTACCAGACTCAGGTACTGACGGCCTGCCTCTTTTGTCCGCTTTTAATGCTCTTGTAAATCGGGCAGACTGATTTGTTACAAGCTGCTCTTTTAATCTGATAGATAAGAGACAAGTCTAAGAAAAGCCGTAAATGAAAAATTAGTTAGAAGAAAGACAAGGGCGAGTCTGCTAGATGGGGGTCTGTTGACTCAAGCGGCCCTCGAGCGTCAGGCAAGCCCTCTCAGCAGCCCCTGTCAGGGTCACGTCAACAATTCGCCTTTCTTCCCCTAAAAAGACACTGTAGCCCTTTTTGCTTCAATGAATTGATCGGCGCAAAATTAAGAATAAATAAATTGAAAATTTTGAGCACCATGCAGGCTTAGAACTCCCCCAGGGCGCATACCCCCGGGCTATTGAATGGATAAAGGACGCTTTGCAGAGGACGCACGGTGCAAAATAGGACTGTATGGTGCAATTAACAAAATGGTCTAATCCCATATCTTAACAAATGCAAATATTAGAGTTTGGTTAAAATGTTTAAGTGAACAATTAAAAGGAGAGGTTGCGCGAGCGGCACATGCCTGTCCCCGATCGAGACTCGATGACTATTTAGTAAATCACCAGAGTCTTTGTTGAAACCCATAACTGGGAATAAATCGACATAAATAACATTTAAAAACATTTTGGATTATTTAACGTTTAAAAAGTCGTGATGGTTATGTGGGCGCACGGGGACGCGCAACGCGGCATATAGGCTTTAAACGGGCTTGATAGCCTGAGGTGCACTTCTGGTGCGCTTGAAAATAAAAAGGATAAAAATAAAATAAGAGCTTGAAAAAATATACATTTTCAAGTTTAACGTTTACTTTTTCATTTAGCACGTATAGGCATATGCCTATATGTTTTTCTGAACTATTCAAAATTATCGTTTTTCGAAGTATTGTCCATTCTAATCACCATTTATTTTGTATACATTTCATCAGTTAAAATTATTTTTCAGCGATAAATTCATATCATACATGTATCGTCTCTTTATTTACCCATTTTATTTAAATCCAGTAATAAGCTTTCGTTATATCGTTATATCACCAAAAGATAATAATCACCATCATCTCCAAGTGCGCGCCTCGAGCCCTTTAAATAAATTAAAATACAAACATCGATTAATCTGTGGCGTTGATTCGCATATTTTATTCATTTGCGTATTATTGTCTGTGCATTAATACACTACTTTGGATTTTATTAACCCGCTCTCACGAGACTGTTAAGAACCGTGAGCTAAAGGGTTCAGTGTTTAACGGGGAGGCCCCATGCATGGGGCACACTAGGCGCTTTCAGCTGCGTCCCCAGGGAACGCCAGTGAAACCAGATGAATACTGGTCTCTTTGGACTTCTTGACGGAGATCGATCCTGATGTACTTGAGTTGTGAATAGAGGAGCATGGAGACGCTGTGATTTAGATAAGCATATCTACTCTCAACGCACCCGATCTCTCACGACGAGTAGATTAGGGTAGAGTGTGTGTTGTACCAGTCAAATGTGTTTATATGTTTTAAAAATAAAGTTATTTCGTTACCTTGATAGTCCTCACAGAAGTCTGGACAAGTCTCCTATTCTGAGTTAAAGACCTTCTAAATGTTTATTAAAATAGTTGGCGTGCGTTCCACACGCGAGTCTTGTCTTGGTGAGCATCCAATTGCTTACCAATGACTGTAGCTTTTAGACATGCGTCTTTGCTCTAAAATTACAGTCTTATATTACATTTTATTTTATGGGGGGGAAAAAATCGTTAAAGTAAACGTAACCATATTGCTCAGGCTTATATTCCTAGTGTCGTGCGGTTAAAGTATATGTTGTAGGCTTAGCCTATATAGCCTATCTGTGTTTTTGATTGTAATTTTATGTTTTGAAAATCCCACAAAACGTCCAACATGGCACGCAGTTAAAATTGTGCGTCCTTTACATTCATTTGAATATTCCAGTGCGTATACGCCTTTTTGGAATTACGCATGCTTTTTCAAGTGACAGGTGCAGAACAAGGTTTTCTTTCAGAAGTTATAAATAATTTATACTATTTTAGAATGTCAATTGTTGCATATTTCTCTCAAATGTGTACCCAAAATATGAGAGAAAGCTGCTTCGATTGATACTATAGCGCGTATCTGCAAATGATTCCCGTTGCGTTATATTGGGTGATGTGCTTTTAAAATAAAGTGGCACGAGGCAACATGTTGTCACTAAGAAATAATCTTTATTTTCAGCATTAAGATTTTTAAATAAATAAATATTCTCATTACAATAAAAGTACAATAACAAACTCTGTCATTGAAGTGACGCTAGTTAATTTCCCATATTTCCATTCCGTCCCCAAGGATGTGCTTGAAGCTACCCTGCACTCACCATCCAAAGAAATTAGATGGAACGGTTTGATACGTTTTGTTCATTCTAAACTGTGTTTACACACACATATAAAACTTCTGGTGAACTGGAATTTGGATTCGGAACTATTGGCTTTACAAGTCGTGTTCAGAAAAAATACAAACATAGAACATGTATACAAATGTACAACATTAAAGGGATGCGCAGACCCCGAACATATATAAAGGTTTTCTTCTTTGTCGCTATT
The DNA here is from genome assembly GCA_026939265.1 of Oreonectes daqikongensis. Classification (NCBI taxonomy): domain Eukaryota; kingdom Metazoa; phylum Chordata; class Actinopteri; order Cypriniformes; family Nemacheilidae; genus Oreonectes; species Oreonectes daqikongensis. The sequence goes on from JAOTQM010000051.1 coordinate 530,126, forward strand.
TACAGATGACGGCGCACGCAGGTACCGTCGCTTTTTGGCTGCATTCAAGAATCCACAGGTGTGTGGCGCTCAGAGTCTGTTGAGGTGAGGTGGATAAGAGTTCATGGGCTGACGGACAGATCTCCGTCCTCTTTCTCCGATGTCGGTGGAGACATGGGCAGGTCATCCTCCTCCTCGGAGCACCGGACGGAAGATAGAGACGACGAGCACTTGCAGTTGTGCGAACCCGTTCTGTGGGAACCGCTTTTGCCTTCTTTCTTGTGCTTGACGCGGCGGTTCTGGAACCAGATCTTGACCTGCTTCTCGGACAGGTTGAGGTAAGTTGCGATCTCTATGCGCCGAAGTCTTGATAAGTACATGTTGGAAGTGAATTCCCTTTCCAACTCCAGGAGTTGCGTACTGGTGAAGGCGGTGCGCATGCGCTTGCTGCTCTGAAGTTGGCTGCTGTTATTTTCTGTTGGAGAGAAATAAAAGTTATAGCTACATATATTACAACTGAGGGTGGAGGAATATTGTAGGATGCGTTTTTGTAGGAGAGAGAGAGAGAGAGAGACAACTCACCTATGGATATGCAGTGGAATTGGCGCGGATCTGGCACCGGATACGTGGCTTGGTATAACCCCGAGCCGCTGTTGAGAGTTACACCGCTGGAGGTGGAGTGCTGTCTGGATAGCGCGGAGTGACAGTACTGAGAGCCGAAGGCAGGAAAAGAAGCCTTGATGAGGGGCAGAGTCGGTGGCGAAGGGTGCAGGTGAGACGCGGTGATGCACAGCGGGCAAAAGCACAACAAACCCGCTTTCCGTGAGTGGCAGGTGCCGGCGGAGAGGCCGTGGAGAGGATGCGACGGATGCACGGCGTACGGGAATAACGGAGGGCTGTTCTCGCTCCCCTTCTCGCCGCTTTCCCTCAAAATCAAGGAATCCACAAGAAAAGATCTAGGCATGTTGACAGCAGTGCGTGTCCTCAGCAAAAAAGTCTATGAGCTTCGAAAAGTTTCTCTTAGTCTGTTCTGTAGCCAAGGCTGGACGACGGAGTGATGCTGGGGAGAAAATGTTCCTGCTTAAATAGTTGGAGAGCCAGTTTGTCCATGTGACGGTTACGCTACTAGCGGCTGAGAGCCCTCAATAGGGTTTTGTGCCTTTTCTCTTGGCATTCACTCTGCACGCTTCCCTATTATTTCACTTGTTAACTAAATGAACTGCATAATGTAGTCTATTCTTGTCAGCCCCACCCACACTGCAAGAGGCGGTACTGCCCCTTCTCCCTTTTAAAATTTCCCCTCCTTTTATACTACTACTCTTTAGTGTCGTTTTAAACTTTATTTTCTTTCTCACCCGATCGCATGGAGACTATTGCTCTTTTAATTATTTCATTCAGAGAGGCGCGTATTTACGCAGACATGGAGACTTATTAGACATGCGGTGCATGTGACTGATGGCACCGGGGCTCCGTCCACCTGCAGCTCTGCCTATTATTAACTATCATAACAATTACAAGGCATACTGACAGCGCGTATGCGTCGAGTTTTGGGAAAGCGTAATTTAGATCTGCTCGATTTTTTTATTATAAGTAGGTTTATGAAACTGGGGGAACATGTCAAAAAAAATGTACAAATGTATAGTACAATGTAATGTAAGTCGCTTTGGATAAAAGCGTCTGCCAAGTGCATAAATGTAAATGTAACATCTTTAACACAACCAAACGTAAAAGTCTCTATGATATTTGGGTTTAAATGTTTTAATTTGGTTTCCCTTACCTATTTGTAGCATATTACCTTTACTATATGCATCTCCAGTCGACGTTTTAGATGCATGCAAGCTTATAGAAAATATCTGAACATTTTAAGGGGTAACCTACTTTTTTACGGTTCTAGATGCTTTAAAATATGACCTCTGTGGACACTTGTCTATTTTGAGACAAACGTATCATTTCTAGTCTATAAAGAAAAAAGACGCGTCACAACCTCAAAGCGATGAGGTTAAAGAACAGTGATTAATTCCTGCTCGCGGGCCCCCGCCGAGTCCGGGAAGGAATATATAAAAATAACCAGGTTTTCACTCTCCCAGCCCTTATTGAATGTCATTGTGGAGAGTTTTCAATGCGAGAGAGAAAGGCTCGAATTAAAGTGTGTGACAGCGGCGGACAAAGTGGCACAAAGCCGACTCTGTCAGCGAGGGCCCGAATGCGCGCGAGTGAAAGGCCCTGCCCGCCGCGCCCTGATTGAATTAAGTAATAGGAAAACATTTTCTTTCACTTTAGGTTTGCTAAACAAGATGTTCAAAGGGAAAGAGACTACTAATGTGTGAGTAAACAGCGAAATGTGGCTTTAATGTTCTATTTTAAATGCGTTTTAAAGTTGTAAAAGTTGCCTATAGTTGTTTTATCACTATATGGAGAGTATACCCGCGTAACGTAACACATATAGACCTAGGGTTACAAAAACGAACGGCATCATCCTGCATAATAAATAAAATATGAACGAAGATAAATGTTTATGTTTACTTGGTTTTACATTTACGCATCCTGGTTAAGGGTTATGTTTGTTCACATTAGGGCATCCTCTTATGTATAACGCGTTGTTTCTTTTTTCCTTTTTTTTTTTTAGCTGTAAAGCACAGTGAAAGCTTTTTGGATTTGCGCTAAATGCGCGCTACGGCGGGTAGATGATGGTGCGTCTGCCCAGTTTACGCGCATCAGCGGGTCCGCGCGTGACCTGCACACATACGTCCATCTAAAATCCACCCGGGTACCACTGATGGTCCTTGACAACCGTAACAATTATTCCTAGCCTCTTATACTGTACATGCCCTGAAGCGAGCCGACTCGCTTAATAGGAAGCTCTTGTGTTCAGAACCGAGCCTTGAGCCGGTAATGGACTGTATAGACTCCAGCCATTTGTTTTATTTTCTGGAAAATGACAAGGGACCCTCGTCCATTCCTCTCTCCCTCCCACCACATTTCACTCCACTGGAATCACCACTCGACGCGCATAAAGGGTATAATTTGGTCGCAACTTTGCAGCGCCATAATAGTGGGTATTTGCCGGACAAATTAGGAGCAATTAAACCCTTAAACAAGCGGCAGGTACAGAGTCACACGGACAAGAGCCTGTTATCCGATAGGGAGTGAAAGAGGGATGGTGAGACGGGGTGGATAAATGCCAGCCGCTCGCCATTAACGAACAGGAAAGTACCACTAGTCCCCTTACCAGACCCGGTTTTATTCCAAGTCCATAATTACCAAATGACTTGATTATGGCATTATAATATAACGCAGACTTAATATCCATTTACCCTTGTTTTGGCAACATCAATTACAGCCATTAGAGTCTCCTCGAGAATTAGTAATCTAAACCCACCACAGACGATTTTTATTGCTTTGAGAACGGGACTGTCGGTTATGTATCTCTTAACATTCCTTGGTACAATCAAAAAACAGTATATCCGAAATATTTGAATGGCAAATGTTTGAATTTATTAGAAAATCTCCAGGTTCTAAGCACAACCTGAAACATAAAGAAATAGTTCACAGCTCCAAATTTAATGTTGTCGCGAAAGAGATCTCATTCGTCTCTCATGCTCAAAGTCAAAGTCAGCTTTATTGTCAAGTCTGCCACAGGTACTGTACATACAAATGGAGGATTGAAATTGCGTTACTCTCAGACCCTATAGGTGCATACAGATAACATAGAATAAACATATATCAAAATAAATACAGTTCTATATATAGGCTACACAATACAACTTTACAAGCAGGGAAATATAACGAGATAAATGTGCAAACCAGTGAAATGAACAACAGTGCAGATGAGATAAATACAGATTTTCATTAAGAAAAAAATAATTGTGGGTATACATACGATCTTTTATGATTACATTTGATTTGTTTTAGCAATCGAAAGTGGATGACGTCACCGTGGTTGTCATGGTGAAGCACCTGTGATCTCTTCATCAGAGAGTGAGAGCTTCTTCTCAGGGAAGCTCATCCTCATTTGTACACTCAACTGGAGACCGACAAATAAGTTTGACCTCCGCGCAGGAGACGCAGACTGCCCTCCAGAGGTGTCCGCTTTAAACGCAGCCAATTCACACTCGACACGGTCTCCATATTTATAAATATTCATTATTTAACTCAAACAGTTGTGAATACAAAAATGTGCGTGTTTAGTGTGTTTTGCAGCCGTATCACAAATAGCTTTATTTCCAAGTGTGCTTAAGCATCCAGTTCAGACATTTAAATAAAGGTACATAATAGTAAATTGTAAAAGAGAGGGGCTGTTGTACAAAAAATGATAGATATACTGTAAGGCCATGTATATATTATATAACATATATAATATAATAATAATGATTTAACTATGCTTGATTGCATCAACTTGCACAGTGCATGTATACATAACATAAAAGGCTACAGCAAAAAAATCTTTGAGCTAAAATTATTATTTTAAAACAATAAAATCATAATAAATGAAATCATAATTTCCAAGTATGCCGCGTATAGCTTCAGCTCTACTAATACATTTTTCATGAGTAGGTTAAACTGGAAAAAAGCAGGCGCTTTGATAATCTCTGTCCTTATGAATTTATATCTGATCCTCAACAAAAGTCCAGAAATCAATAATAAAAGGCGTTTAGCTGTCGGAGTCGAGCCTGAGGCATGTCCTGGGATGTTGTTTTGTTCTGCCGGCCTGCAGCTGCTATATTCAGCAGGCTCCTCTTTCACAGCATTTGTTTTCTCTGCTCTCAATTGTGAGTAATAAAATAAAATTAAGTGAGCATTAAGTTCATTGGGTTTGGGGGTCAATGGCTTCCGTATGGTGTGAATTATTCATGGTCGGAGACTGTATTGGTTGGAGACAGGTTGAAGTGCGTGCTGGTCCCGTCGCCCCCGCTTGTCTGTATGGAGGGATCTGTCGTGGGCTAACAGTGAAACGGGATTTAAAGTCCCACTGGGATTTGGTTGAGTCGGACGGGGCGCTGTGGCTGTCTGCTGGTCCCCCTCCTGGATTTGCCTCGGGGCTGTACGACACGGACCGCAGATTCCCCTGCTTTTATAAGTGATGGATGCTGAATGGGTCTCAGTATCTTTCACGAGCTGCTCGGCCACCAGCCGTAGTCGCAGGTCTTTATATCAAACTGAAAGACTATTAATTGGTGTGTTTTTGGGATAAGGAGTGATGATAAAACAACGTTTCCAAAATATTTTGTCAAAGCTTTTGTAGTGTATTTACATTTATTCATTTTTCCAAGCAGCTGTATATATATTTTTTTAATTTGCTTATCATTGGTTAGTGATAACTAATCACATAAAAATATTCTATTTAAAAATTCTAGTATATATATATATATATATATATATATATAAGAAAAATGTTGTCTAAATCAAAATCAATTCATTTACAGCACATTTATCTGTGCATGAGCCTTTATCGTTGTGTGTGAGTCTAAAAAACAAGCCAAACTATAAATAAAGAGTTGATATATTATCACCCCGTAGATCTCTGAACCTCTCATTAAAATCATTAACCCAGAGAGTGTTTGGACTTAAGAAAGAAAAATAATTTCTTTAGACATCAGTGAGATTAAATGGAGAGCAAATGGAAACTTTTGTCTCATCTGCGTCTCAGATATTTCATCTGTGAAAATGAGGCAGAAATGTCAGTATGAACTCAAACATTTCTAATAAAATGTATTATTTCTCATCAAATTTACCTCTACAATATTTCAACAATTACAGTCATATTTGCTATATTTCTACTTTAACAATTTGAGGGAAAACATTTGAGACTACATTGATACTTAAATGTGAAGCACAACCCATCGAATCTCCTGAGCTATGAAAGAGCAACATTTTCATCACTTTAAAATATGCAGGAGATGATGAAACATCAAATCAAATGATCTATGAAAATAAGTGAAGTGAAATAAATTGAATCACAAGACTGTATACACACACTAAAGATCATCTTTGGAGCTGCTGGTTATAGTTAGCTTAAAAAAAAGGTATAGAAGGTCTTGTTTGTGGTTATATTAACATCTAATGCAATCACATTCATGTATTTAAAGAGATAGTTTATCTAACATTCTGTCATCATTTACTCAGTCAAATCTGTTTACTGCCATATAGAATAAATAAATACTATGAGAGTCAATGGCAGATGAGTTCAGTATGGTCCCTTTAAGTGTTCACATCATTTTTGTGGGCCACTGTGTAAACGTTAGGAAATATGAAGCCAGTGCCACAATAAATAAAATATTCATATGATAGTATCTATGGCTGTCACAATATCAGATTTTCAATATCATGGCCAAAAGAATTCATTATCACTGTTGTATATGTGTTTTTAAAAATGAAAAAATAATGCCATTAACTTTTGTTCTTTTTGATCAGTGAATCACACTTAAAATTTGAGTATAGGAAGACAGAGAAAGAGTTTGTGACTGATAACTGTTGATATGGGTGCTATATTATTTATTTATTATCATGTGTGTAGAATCGACAAAATATTGATATATTTTATATGTTTTTATATTGTGATAGACGGTTTCAGAACAACAACATAAACAAACGTTACTGCGCGTGCACGCTTTTGTGGGCCAAACTTAACTTTCTGTACACATCCGCGAGTCCCTGCAGATTATTTCTGATAACAAGCAAAAGAAATAACAAGTAAATGACTTTAGCTAGTCAGTATTATTTTGGGTTACCAGTAGAAGAACCGTTACTTGACTAAACTTAAATACGACCCATTCAACAAATTGTTTATTTAATAAAATTGAAATAAATTATATATTATTAGCCACTTGCAAGACCGGAAGTTAGCGTTGGGCCGGGCGCGTGTGTCCGATGAAACAGTCTATAGTATCAGAAGTAGTAGTAGTATTATAGCAGTATTGTATTTTAGATGATTCATTGTTTGTGTAATGTTGTGTGTGGTTTTATTATAATCAGCTTTGGTTTTGATGAAAATGAGACAGTGGATACGTGGAATAGAATCGGTTGTCGTGAGAATCCATGATGAGAAAAAAAATGGTAAACGCCCTCGTGTGTGTGTGTGTGTGTGTCGTATGTTGAGATCAGGGTTATTACTTTGACGGACTGATAGATCAAATGGAGGATTCTTAATATCTCTTTGTGAATCTGAATTGTCTTTTGATGTAAATCCATTGGTTACGGTACAGCAACGATTGAGAAGTCATCTTTTTTCCCCCATTTCGCGTTAAAAGCACTGACATGTGCTTGAAAAGGGGTTTGTCTTTATCCATGGAAGTTAGTTTCCAATTCAGTGGACATTTGGTCTTTAAAAAGTGCTGGGTCAAAGCAATGAATTTAATGAACTCGCCGACACAAAGAAAGTGTTTTGCCATTTGAACTTCCATAAAGGCGGATAGGCAGGTCAGCAAAGTTCTTTCAAGAGGTTTGTACACAAATGTGACAATGTTTAGAATGCAGACCTCTTCAGTGTCTCCATTGACAAGATGTTCAAAGTGTTGAGGGCCGCTGCAGTGATGGTCCTGTCATCGGAGGTTTCTCCATTGTTCTCTCGATTTGAGCCAGTTCCTCTTTCACTGGCCACGACACTCCCGCACAACAAAAGTCCAGGAATGCGAACCACATTTTCCACCTCCAGAATGAGTTTGGGAAGATCTTCAGATGGTCGTAGCGTGCACGAGTCCTGTCCGATCTCGCCTTGTTTGTTTCTCTGGGAGGAGATGACGGGAAGAGGAGAGAGAGAGAGAGAGAGAGAGAGAGAGGATCTGAAAGGATGATGGATGGGAAGGAGTTTAAATTGAATCACCTGCTGTCTGATGTTAAATCAATTGATTTCACCCTTCTTGCACTGAAACAAGTGAAAATGTGCTTTTGTTAAGTAGCTGTTTTTTCAACGGGATTTGAAACACTTTTGTTGGTGTGACCAAATGGAGTTTGCATTGTTTATTAACAAATACTTTAGACTCGAATTAAACCAATTTGTTTCGTTTAGTTCACACTGTAGAAAAAGCCCATTTAAAGGGATTGTTAAACAACAACAAAACTTGTTTTTTGTCATCATTAATTCACACCCATGACGTTCAAAAACCTATAAAAAAGATATTTTGAGAAATGTGTCAGTGGTTTTGTGTTCAAAGTCAATGGAGTTCATGGTTATCAACATTCTTCAAAATTTCTTCTTTTGTGTTCTGCAGAAGAAAGAAAGTCATACAGGTTTGACATGACGTGAGGGTGAATAAATGAACTCTACCCATTGGTGTGGATTTAATAGACATTAAACTAAACCCGAAGATAAATATTAATGCTCAGATGTAGCGCTTTTGTTGCTCGGGAGATTTAATGAAGTTCTCACTTGAGTATCAACTTGCTAAAATTGCTTATATGAGAGATAAAAACAGATGAGAGTGTAATTGATGAAACACATGAAGAGTCTGGAGGTTGTAGAGGTCAAATAATCTGGATTTGAGTAAATTTGATGAGAAATGTTTGAGTTCATATTGAGATCTTCAATAATATTGACTTTTGATTGCAGACGAGAGACAAATCTGAGCTCAGTTTGAGACATTGTTGACATCTCATCTGAAACTCTGAGATTTGTGACTCTTTTTCTCAGGAGAAATATTTGAGATGCAGATGATACTTAAGCAAAATGGTCAATTTGCTCTCCATTTAATCCCATTGATGTCTCGGAGAAAAATGAGATATTAAAGAGATCTCATCTGTAATTTTCCTTTTTTTCACCACCTGGTAAAAAGTTTTTTCCACTTGTATAGTGTAGGTGAGAATTGTAGCCTGTGTGAGGTGCTAAATTTACATTTAAGCTTTTAGCAGATGCATTTTTTCCCACAACCTCTTACAGAAATGACATTTAGTCAAGCAATGCTTTGGCATCACATTTTAAAAAGTATAAAAAATGCACAATTTTTATAATGTTTTTTTATCCATATATAGATAAAAATGACACGTATGGGCACTGGCAGTATTCATCAGCCTATAGTGGGCAAAACATTTAGAGTCAAACTCTTCCCAGTATAGTTTCACAATATAGTCAGTCCTGTCACAATGACAACACCTCAGGATTGAATTATGGCTTCTACTTTTTGTCACTCTTTGCTTGACTATAATGTCCATAAAAATAGAAATGATGATTCAATGATGGGGATTAAAGATGAAAAACTGTTTAGTGCTTTAACTGTGTCTATATTAGAGGAGGTGCGGACAGAGTTACGCTCTCAGGGTAATAAATGAGAAATCTAAAAAGGCCTATTTGCATGTGCAATAAAAGCCCCCTGATTCATTTTCATAACCCAATATCCCCTTTTCTTCCCAAACCTCCATGAACTGTTTTGTGTTTTAGAGTCGCTTTTGTGTTTGCCTTTCCCTTTGATTTTTTTCTCTCTGGTTTCTTTCATTCCTGCATTTGACTTTTACCCCTTTACTAATGACCAGAGCAACCTCTCTCTCGCTCTCTCTCTCTCTCTCTCTCTCTCTCTCTCTCTCTCTCTCTCTCTCTCTCTCTCTCTCTCTCTCTCTCTCTCTCTCTCTCTCTCTCTCTCTCTCTCTCTCTCTCTCTCTCTCTCTCTCTCTCTCTCTCTCGTCTGTTTTTGTAGATGTGTTTGCCTGTGTTGAGTTATGATGTCGGGGAGGGGTGCAGAGAAGGCCTGTGCTCAGGGTATAAAATTTGTTGGGTGTGTTTTTGTGTGGCTGAAGTGTGAACGGGTCAGTGGGCAGGAGCGGAGGCTCCCTGCCTTTCTGCAGATGCGCTCTATTTAGGGGTCGACACGCGGCGGGACGCAGTCCCGGGGAGGGGCCGCTGACGACCCCCCGCCCCCTCCCTGTCACCCTGGAAACCAGCTTTCAGCAGACCCGAACAGGCCAGGGGTGCTATGACTTAGACCCGGATCCAGATGAAACCCGAACGGACCTCCGTGCGCTAAATAATGCCCCATTTGTACCCAGTTTGTCTGACATAACAAGAGCCGCCGGCATCGGCATGACAGCCCGTCATGAGAGCGACAGACATTATAAATGAGCTTTGTATCCCGTGTCTGGCGTTCTCATGCACAGACCACACCAGAGAAACAATATACACACAGAGACGTTCAATTTAGAAATACTTCCATGAAAACAGACATCAAGTTATATGGACACGTTCTATATGACAAAGTTAAAAATGTCTAAAATGTACTATTTCATCGATTAAAACAGTGATCAAGGCTTATGCACCCCCGTATGTTGCTGTATGTAAAATGTAAAAGCATATGTTGCCATATCTTATTGTGACTATTAGTGTATAATAATGATAAAGTCCCAAAAGTTGAGATAATTTTGTCAAATCAATTGGATTAACACAGTAAATTATGTTTAGTTTTCTACAATAAAAAAAATGACAGTACACTCTAAAAAATAAAGGTGCTTAAAAGGTTCTTCACAGCGATGCCATATAGAACCTCTTTTGGTTCCACAAAGAACCATTCAGCCTTCTTTAAAGAACCATCTCTTTCTTACTTTTTTATAATCTGAAGAACCTTTTTTCATCACAAAGAACCTTTTGTGAAACATAAAGGTTCTTCAGATGTTAAAGGTTCTTTATAGAACCAAAAGGTTCTTCTATGGCATCAAAGAACCTTTTGAAGCATCTTTATTTTTAAGAGTGTAGTATGATGTGGATAAAGGGTGAAATTAGCATTTTGTGGGGCTAAAGACAAAAAATGTTGGAAACCCGATTTAAAACTACACAAACACATCGTGTTACGTGTGCATGTGTTCTATAAGAAATGTCAACATATTTAATATTATATAATTGTCTCATGCATGACTGTCCAACTTCACAAAAGTCAAAATCATTCACTCGGGTGTACAGTTAAACCACAAGGTTTAATGGGATAGAAAACTTTCCGTCTGATGCGATTCCTACAAATCTCTGGGATAGCAGTAGACCATCCGGGTATACTGTGTTTTGCATACTGAGGTTTCAGACGTCCTACTCATTTCGCATACTGATTTTTAATATGTAAGTAGGCTTAAGCGAAGCCCCGCCCACAATCACGACGTCATCGCCGCTTTCAGTGGAGGAGAACTTGTGTATCTACGAACCTAAGTTTGTGTCCTGCATATACATCAAATAGTTTATATTATGAAATATTAAATAGTTTTGGCTGTGATAAGATCCAAATTATTTTATTGTTTTTAAAATATACTAGGCAAAAGAGTTTGTTGTATACAAATGGCCAAAAAGTTATACTAATAATTTATTTAGCAAAGTTGACTTGTCACATTACCGGAGACGTCATTTTATAAAGATAAGGCAAAAAACACGAGACGCTCATCATATAGCTGAAGTAAAGTCTCATAACACATGCAGAGCAGGTGACCACCGGCAGGACCATGAGGTCAGCTGGTCAGAGTTCACCATCTCTCTCTCTCTCCCTGTCTTCTGTCATTTTGGGCAGGTGCAGCTTGTGCGAGAGAGGAACGGAGGCCCTTCGCCTCTCCCACCTCTTCATGCTGCTCAAGCGCAAAATAAGGGGGTGTGAAAGGGTGCACTCCAAAAAGCCATCACCTGCTCCAGTGTGTCCAGACCCTCCCTACACACAGACATACAACCACCAGTCCCTGGACCTCAGACAAATGAGAGGTGTTTTGGTCTCGAAAATGCTCAGTAATAATAAAACAACAAAACGTGAACCTCTATCAAACAACGCTGGTTCACGGCTGATCCAGAAAAACGTCCCGCACAAGAATATGTGTAAATGATTTAAAACGCTAAAGAACTAAATGTTTAAGATTTCATTATGTAAGATTTGAAAAAATGCTAATAATAAAAAAGGAAATAAAAATTGAAACCGGAAGTGCTTCTTTGGATAAGATCATTTAGCTTTCTAACAGAAAACCCAGTAGTGACCCAATAACCAAACCTCAATATAATTTACTTTTCTCATTAACACCAAAGCAGTATGATCTCATTCACATATTTTGGTTCGATCTTTCATGGTGTAACGGTTAGATTTAGGGGTTGGGCTTCATCATTTTTATGATTCAAATCCATACAATTTAGCCACGTTGTAAAATATTTTTGTATAAATAACGAAATCCCGTAAGATCAGGGATTGGAAATATGAAAGCCTTTAAATGTCAGTATCTGAAATACACCGGCCCAAAATTATTTCCTGTTTTTCGTTAACTATTTGTACATACACGTTTAAGTACAATGGTATTTTGTGTTCTGTGAGCTAGTGACAAGATTTCTGTTTCATTTCTAAATTCCTTACTAAGTTCATACTCACGTTTCAACAACACAATACTCATGTGTTTACGTGTATTGTATAGGATCAGTTCGAAAATGTATATATGATTGAATAATAATAGATCTCTTTGACATTGCTATATGTCATTCCTGAGGTTTGTTTCTGTAGAAATTCAACACGAACTAGACTGAAATCACCACAGCATGCAGAAATGAAGACTAAAGGTCTCTTTCATTTACTTTCATTTATTTCGTGGCTGTATATAAACCGCTAGATTTCATCCACAACACGGCTAACTCTTCATGCGAAGCAATGATCTACACCGAAATGTTATTGGCCTATCCGGGTTCACCAGGTTGATGGATAGCAGCGAGCAAACGGAAACTTATGGAGGGGAAGATGCGTTTTGTAAACAGTGGATGTAGCTTTCCAACACGGACCCGTACCGACCGGCGAGCCACAAAAGCATTCACGGACGCTGAGAGCCGTCTGCCAAAACGGCGAAAAGTGTTCAAAGAGCCCGTCGCTGGTATGCACGCTTTGAGCATCTGAAATCTACATTGGTCATGGCCATAGAGTTGGCTGAATCGGCTGTGAGAAGAACAGAAAGCTAAAGAAGGAGGCGAGGGAGGTTGTGTATTGACTCCTCGCTCCTCCCAGCTGCAGCCCAGCTGCCCCCCCTCCATTGTGGCAGTGAGTGAGTGTGTCCTCCCGTTTAACAGTGCTGGAATGTCGCTCCTCTACACCACTGATGGATGAGACCTTGTTTCACACTCCTCTGCCCCTCCCTCTGAATGCCTCTTTCTCTCTTTTGGACTCTCCATCCTTTCATTTCAGGCTTTTATGGCGGCACCAATAAAAGTCACCCATCCTTCACTTTTGGAGTATTTGAATGTGTGTGTGTGTTGCGTCTCGAGATGAAGGCTGTATGCGAGTGTGTCATGTGCATACAAACAATCGCGGAAAGTCGAACGAAAACTCGACGTTTGAGAAAGGCCCCCAAAAATGTAGGAAAGTCATAGACTTCAATGCAAAACAAAGGATACTTTCCACCGAAATAAAGTTTGTAAGTGTTACGTCTTTCGAAATGAGTATTTGGACATTCAGGCTGTTAGATGTTGTTGTGGTCCGCGTCCATATTCGCTAGGATGAGCTACACCTGTGGTGGTTAGGACACCTGCAGAAATCTCTCATTCGTCTCCATTGGGTTTCAGAAGAGATGTGTCAAAGTCCAAGAGCTCAAACGTTTCTCATCACGTTTACCCAGAATCGACAAAAGGTTCAGAAAGGTCTGACATCATTTGCTTGGTTTGACAAGATTCATTCAAAGCCGCGTTGTTGCGTGCGATTGGGTTAAAAGTTAAATTCACTAGATTTGAAACGGTTTACGTAAAATCATCATAATAACATTGAAATCGAATGCTTTGGCCCAGTGGGCGAGTAATATGCTGCTTTCAGCTTTGTTGGGCTTTTAGCGTGACACCAGAGCAGCCCTCCGGTTATAAAAAGCCGTTTTGTTGAGTAGCAGGTCACTTCTGTTGGCTGAGAGTTTCATTGGGAAGTTTTTAAGAGAGTTGTTTAAAAAGTATTATTAGAGAGTGGTTACACAACACAAAGCACTCGTATCCGTGAGTCATAATGTACGAGCAGTGTCTACACACACACACACACACGTGTGAACACAGAATGTGACACGATCAATGCAGTATAAAGAACAATATACGACATAAATTCAGCACCGATAAAATCTTCAATACGATCAATGTGAATTCTTTCTATTAAAGACAACAAATCTTATTACGAAACTGGAATGATTTTCCTTTCTTTTGACGTCACCAAGCACACTTCTTGTCTTTTGCTTGACGTCTGAGAGAGCGTTTCAGAATCCGGCTCTAGTGTACTCGTGTGTAAGTCACAATAAATGATACATAATCTTTTCTATCCATTTTACTGAGGTATTGCATTGCTTTGAAAACCTAAATATGTTGGAGAATATATTATGCAGCACTTCTGAACTTTTAAAAACAATATGCTTTATTTATTTTGTGTTTATTTTAAGGATGCATCTGTCAGAGCTTCAGAAATCATGCATCTGATTATTTATATTTAAAGATATGTTACTGGTTTCTGTAAACAAGATGTTTCAGATAGTGATGAAACAACCAATAGCACAACAAAAAGAATTCATGTAATCATTAAGACCTTTTTTGGTAAATGGATAATACAAAATTTTATTAACAATAATATTCTCCTTGAATAATATTTCAAACAAAATATGTTTAATTTAAAACATTTCGATTTGTTTATTTTGTTATGAATGACATTTAATACTATAAATTATTCAATTATACTATAAATAATATAAATACAATTTATTATTATCATAATATTAATACTGATATTGCAACCTCATGACAAATGAAAACTAAATGATGTTATTTCTGTCTTTAAAAATGGTGAGTTATTTAAATGAATATAAATATAAAAATGGATTACTCTGTGAGTATTTTGATACACAATTAACTAGATAATGATCACTACTGCAGGAGTCATGTTTTTGCATTTTGAGCTTGATAAAACAACAACTATGAGTTAGATTTAAAGAATAAATAGAGAGAAAAGCAAACATTAATGGAGTATTGATATTGAAATAGTTATCAACCTAAAATTGTTTTCTTTTAATAAAAGAATATTTTGTGTTTTTAAACCATAAACAGAAAATACCTTATGAAATCCAAATGTGTGGTTTTAGTTGAGTAAATTAAAGACAAACCCAACCACAGATCATAACAACAGCATTCTGGTGTTTATGTTCTCATTATTACTTTGTACAAATCTGTTTTTAACACGAGTTTAAAGAACGTACGAAGCGTGATGGATGAAATTGAAATACTGTGTGTGCTGAATGTTGCCACGTCGCCCCCTGTTGATGCGTCAATGCAACAGCAATAAAACATCACAGCACAGAGTTGAGTCTAATGTCGCTGATGCACTATAAGGTCTCCTTTGCTCTAATGTCATTTTAAATTATTGGGGGAAAATGTTCCATCATCCCCCGAATCAGCCGCATCAGAGTGCTAACAGCACTGAAATA
The DNA here is from genome assembly GCA_026939265.1 of Oreonectes daqikongensis. NCBI lineage: Eukaryota > Metazoa > Chordata > Actinopteri > Cypriniformes > Nemacheilidae > Oreonectes > Oreonectes daqikongensis. Next base: position 545,459 of record JAOTQM010000051.1, read on the forward strand.
CACACTTGACAGTCCTCATCCACGTGTACTGAACCAAAGATGCTGCTGCGAACATCATAGTTTTCATAAGTAGAGTGTGTGTGTGTGTGTGTGTGTGTGTGTGTGTGTGAGTGAGAGAGAGAGAGAGAGAGAGAGACCGCATAACTGCACAAGAAAGCACATGTGTGTGCGTGCGTGCGTGCGTGCGTGTTTATGTCTGTCAGTCAGTCGAATCCTTGCACAAGCACTTGAAGAAGAGAGAAATGTGATTGGGCATTAGAAACATGAAAGGGAAACAAGGGCAGTAATGAATTTAGGGAAAATGAAGCGTAATGGCACTGGCATTACTCCTGTTCCATATAACAAATTATTGGAAATTTGACAAGCACGCCAATTTAACTCCTTATGTCCGCCGGGAGCTCCTCTTCGCCTCGCCACAGCGAGACAATTTCGCCTCATTTTCCTATTTATAACAATAGAAGCAGCCATTAAGACAAATTAATGTCATTATCAAGTCCCTATGAAAATGACAACTACCGGCGTTTCGAGCAGCTTTAGTGGCCATTCACCATAATGAAATCCGCTGTACGGCTGCTGAAAAGAAACACTCCAAGTAATTATTTTCTAGTAGCTTGTTTGTCTGCCGGCCGCTCGTTTGCTTTCAGCTCAATTATCGGTGCGCGCGGTGGCGCGGAGGCGCGGAGAGCGCGGCGCGGGAGAGGCCTAATTGGCCAATTACCGTCCCGTTCCAGGGCTTTTAGCTCGCGCTGAGTGGGGAGAGCGAGCGCGGGGCCCGGAGCTCTCCACGCGCGCGGATACAACACACACACGCGCGCGCGCTCAGGCTCTCGCACACACCGATGCCGGCGCCTATAAAGACTCGCCATCATGAGCACACCCACGTCAATCTTTGGGACGCGCACGCAGTGTGACCCGTGTCAATCGCATTACTCAACGTACACAAAAGTTTAGGGTCACTTTTACACTCACATTTTAAAATGATAGTAAACTCTTCAAAACTGTGTAATGGCACAAATGTAACTATGGAAATGGTGATGTTGGGACTAAATAAAACCAAAAATACATAAAACTATATGAGAATTTGCACAAATGTTGTCATTGTATCAAGCAGCTTCTTGAGGTCTCACCTTGAAGGAGTTCACATCTATCCTGGCATCTCATTGGCTCATTTTTCTAGATTCATTAGCCCAAGTGGTCAATTTCACTATTCTTTTTTTATATTTTAAAAAATAATGTAAGAAATTGACAGAATTATATATTTGTCTACAAAAAAACGATGAACTTTTAAAATGGCACTATGCATAAGAGCAACCTGCAACTTTCTGGTAGCTCAGTGGTTAGATCGTGGCGCTAGCAACGCCAAGGTCATGGCTTCAATCCCAGGGATTACACATACTCTAAAACAAATGTCAATTGTATAATGCAGTGTAAGTCAAAGCGTCTGCCAAATGCATAAATGTAACCTTATACGGTCAGGTAAATAAGAATTCTGTCTTTAATAAAACACATTCATTTAGATTTTGCCACATTTTACGACTGTTCTATACACTTTTAAAGGTTCTAGAAGGGTTCGTCATAGCAGTGGTGAACCATTTTTGGGTTCCTTTTCGAAAATTAGAAATTAGTTCTTAGTTTTAAACCTTAAAGCCTGTTTATAATGTATTGACATAAAGACAATACTAATGAACTACATGTAACGCCTAACAGTGTTGGCTTGTGTACAGTTGCATTGTTTTATTATAGGTAGCCTACAGGTTTTAATTCCTTTGTGAGTGAGAACATAGAGACATGTAATTGTTGTTGCTTGCTATGAAAACCATTATTTTTACTGCTCTTCGTGTTTATAGGATTTCAACAAATGCACAAGTATTAAACTTCAGCATCCAGCTAGTCCGCTAGACCGCCCACAACAAGCTGGCATCAAGCACCCACCGCCGTCTCTATATCATCTCATCTTCTGTCACTCATTCTCTTCATGTTTTATTCACCGAACGATTTCTTTCTATTTACTCGTTTCACATGTTCTCTCATCCTCTAGCTCTCTCTCTCTCTCTCTCTCTCTCTCGGATCAGAGAGCGGGTGTTAATTAAACGCTCTTTCAGATCATTCTCTGTCTAAAGTGGCTCCAGAGGCAGGAGCCATTAGGTAGAAAGCCCCGCTATCTGCATCTCCACACACAGTGCCACATTTATTAAAGTGAAATTCATCCTGTAATTACCCGCCTCTGCGTTGCCCCGCGTTTGCCACTCACCTCTGCCATCACCACCTGCCCGATGCGACACCTCGCGCTATTTCCCATCATGCCACAGGGCCAATTAGACCCCGCGGACCAAACAGCCGCTGAGAGGCGGCTAATTATGTTAATACAAAAAAAATCATTCCCTCCCACTGAACAAGTATCATTATGTAAAAATAACAGCTAATGAAACATTACCTTTGATTTTATTTGGATTAAAACAGTTAGAGGGACAATGAAGAGATGAGGTAAATCGTAAGTGCTGTGCGGTGCAGTGGGCAGCGCAAGAATTAGTTTTACATTTCTTTTGAATTTCAGGTATTACGCGACCGCGAGAGTTCAATACAATTTTATTTATATAGCTTTTTACGATTTTGCATTCTTGTAAAGCCGTAAAAGGATAAAGCGGTGTCAAAAGGATAAACTGTCGGATTTACATTCATGTCAGATTGAAAACACAATTCTAAACATAAAATTGAATTTGGAAAACTCTGAACCTAATGCCATTATTGTCTACACAGCTAACAGCGAATGTTGCCTATAGTTCTCTCAAAGGTATCAAAAAAAGGTTCTTGCGGTGACTTTATTAAAATGGCACAGAAATGTTTCTCATACATTGTTAATTGAATTTTTTTATATATTCATATATAGCATTTTAAACATTTATAGAATAGATTATTTTGGTAAGAGTCTGTGAGATTTTGCATCGTGAAAGTTGTAAGCCTTATCATTCATGTCTGTAGCACAAACTGAAGTTTATTTTTTAGGCTTAAACTTTGTTCCGATATCTGTTTAAACCCCTGTTTATAAGCAATGGTGATGCACGTCTTGGTTATACGGAAAAATATTGTAGCTTAAAAGTAAATCTCTACAGCGCTGTTTATAGTCCAACAAAGACGTGTTCCATGAAAAGATCCTTTACACAGCACCTACAAAGATGGACCTCAAAATAAATAGGAGAACCGCTGAAAAGGACACAGTGTTCAGAGCAGTCAGCTTGTTCTTTGAGAAGGTGTGCCACCACGCAGGGTGTCCATCAGAAGAAACAGTATCCACACACTAATGAGCAGGCCGTTCGTAAACGCTCTTTCTGCGAGCGCATCTTTCTCCGGGCGCAGTCGACCGTGTACAATTATCCACCTGCTGCTCGCAGACGGCATGCTTTTTTGTCAGACATCTCCTTCTTTCTCCAAACGTGCCCTCGCGGCTTCTTCCATCTAAGGTCTCGCATATGCTGAATGGACTGGAAGTTCATCATTATGCACTTTAGTTCTAAGGGCATCATTGTTCACTTCAGTCCCGGCATGGTGGCCTCCCAACTTTTACGTTTAATTAGACATTTAGGGGCACATTTTAGGGGAAAGTAGAAAGTTACACCATAACCGTGTAAATAAAATAAAACAACCCCGGATGAGAAACGGAGAGCAATTGGAAACTATTACTCGCGTCTCAGATATTTCTCCTGAGAAAAAGAGTCAGAAATGTCTCTGTCATTAGAGTTTCAGAAGAGATGTCAGTCTGCAATCAAAAGTCACCAATGTTGAAGATCTCAATATGAACTCAAACATTTCTCATCAAATGTACTCAAATACAGATTATTTGACCTCTGCAATCTACATTCAGTTGACACCTTCATACTCTTCACGTGTTTCAACAATTACACTCTCATCTGTTTCTTTTCAAGCAACATCTGAGCAATAGCATTTTCATCGGAGTTACCGGATGAATTAAACATCGTCCAGTCTTTTCCACAGCTCAACCCCCTCCAAAAAAGATTCTTTCATTCTACTGTTCTCCTTTAAATTACAACTCTTTTTTTCTCATGTTGTATCCCGTTTCTCCTTTCTCTCTGGTCTCTTTGAAACTCAAACCATGCTGATCATGACGTATCCACAGCCTCCGCTGCGACCTGTGACCTCGGCTCCTTTGCACTTCCTGTGCCGAGCGCTCTGATGGAGGGATGCACCTGCGGATGGGCAGGTGACAGAGGAATTCTGGGAGAAATGGAGTCTTAGAAATGTAGCAGCTTTTCTCTGACACGGAGGTTAAAGCCATTGAGAACAGCAAAGATTAGAGGCTCTTTGTACCCATCAGCGTTAAACAAATTAATCTATTGCTGTTCAGCTGACTGTAAAATCTCTAGATTTACTGTTTCTATGCAGCTATGGCCCGCTCGACCCATGCTGCCTTTCCCACAATGTCTAAAACACATATTAGAAAGCCTTTACAAAGTTTTTGTCTGCTTTTTAGGATTAAGTCAATAAAAAGAGCTTCAATGTTTGGTTTTTTTAAAGAAGTCCAAAATGCATCATATATGTCCAGTTTTATTTCTTTTGAAGATTATTTCTTTGAGCATTAGCTTGAGCTTGAATATTTTATTTTATTATTATTTTATTTTATTTAAGCCCATTGCTACATAATGCTAGTGAGAAAGAGAAACACTTTGAATTAAAATATTATTTTCTTTGTGGATTGTTTTTTTTATTCTGCAAAGAGGTTTGTGAAAGCAGCAAGCTTTATATAGCAAAGAGAAAGACTATAAAGAAATCCAGTGAGCTTTATGGTCGGGGTCAAATTGTGTCAACTCGAGTTAAGCACAGACGACTGCACGGAAACTGACCCACGTGCTCTCTAAAATCAGTCTTTTGAAAATATGTCATGCGATTTAAAGAGACTCTTACGTTTGTTTACCATCTCTCAAATGAAAATAATGTTCATAATATTTAATATTTTTCTAAAATGAATATCTTACAATCACTTTTATTTTTAACACACAATTTATTTTGTTTCCTTTTAGCTTATGTTTCTTTATGATCGACTTCAGTTGAAACATGGTTAAATTATTATAAACACAATTGATTGTGAAGGTGCTATACGTTTTATTTGAGTTTATTATTTATTTAGTTATATGTACAATTTACTATAGATTATTAATTATGTTGTTTCAATGATTCCGTACATTTTAGATTTATATTCGTGTACTATTTGTGCGCTCGATAAAAGAAATTAAAAACCGTGTGTCGCGTGTGTGATGACGTCACTCGCGTGCGTCAGGGGCGTTCTTCAGAAAAGTCTCATTACTTCACGTTATTTCAAGGGTTCTTTATTTATTTCGAGACAACAATTTATTTACATGACTGTGATCGTTGAAATCGTGTCAAAAACTTCTGACTGATACTGATCCGTTTATTTCGTCTTTGAAGTCGCTTCTGTAGCTCTCCAGTGTAAGTAACTGCACTCAGTTTGCTGTTTTGTGAATACATTCACTGTTTGATTCAAGTCCACATGACAAATGAAAAGTAATGTAATAGCATGCTTAGATGTCATTGTATATAGAGATATGGATGTTTACGTGTGTTCCAAACCTGTCAAAAACATTTTACCACAGACATGAAAAGAAAAATAGGAAGATTCTGCATCAATAACATTACTGATTTAGCTCCTTTTAAGTTTATATTGCCATTATTAGTTGGCTCTGTGCAATTATGTCAAAGTACTTTTTCGTTCAGTAACTGTACAATATTAAAATATAATAATTAACAGTACTTACAGCTTGTCTCGTTAAATGCTCAATAACATTGAAATAGAAGTTTAACATCTATAAAGGTGAAGTGTTACACTTCGTCAATTTTTCGTGAAATAGATTTGATTTGTTTAAAGACACATTACTAACCAAAATAATAAGTTATAAATATAACTCATTTTATTTTCTCTAATAAAAATGTACTACTGAATTTGTATGTTATGGCATATACACTAATGGGATTGGTATTATCCAGCATTGCTATTAAATATGTGTATACTGTTTCACAGAAATGAACTTACTAGCGGAGATTTGGTTAAATTGTTCATTTTAATTCAGCTGCTGTGCATTTTTCATTTGCTGTCATTAGAAAAACCTGACCCCTTCTAACATCACTACAGACACAATGTTTCTGACACTGTCTTCCAGGATGTCTCTGGGTTTCTTGAGGTTTGTTTTGAGTCAGGCACTGAGCCGCTATCCTCTTCGACCCTTCATCCACATCACAGCTCTTAGACCTGCATGGGCTCGCCACGCCGCCTCACCCTGCCAGTGGGCTTCCTTCTGCACAGACGCTGAGGGTGTCGATGTGGCCGATCATCCAAAGGAGACTAAAAAGCTGGACCCAAGAGCACGAGTCACCTTTGGCAGTGTGGGTAGGAAGATCGGCCAGCGGCACGTCCGATTATTGGGTGAGGATGGTGAGGAGTTGGGAATGGTGCACCGCGCTGAAGTCATTCGAATGATGGACCAAACGGGATTGAAGCTTGTTGCCATAAATGAGAATTCTGATCCTCCGTTATACAGACTGATGAGTGGAAAACAGATACATGAAGAGCAGATGAGACTCAGGGAGACACAGAAAGCCAAGACAGGTGTGTTTACATCATTTGCTATGTGAGGATTCATCTGTTTATTTGGTTCTGGGGTTCTTATAAAAATGTAATTGTTTATTCATCCACATCATTGTTTGTGTGGAACATAGATTTCATACAAGAGGTTGTGTGAAAGACCTTAGGACAGGTGCTTTACAGGTGTTTAGAGATAATGTGAATGTCATAATAATAAAGGAAACTTTTTTAAATAGTTTCACTTTTTTCATGTATAATGGAAAACATAATGTACTTATACGTATGTATTTTATGTTTGGTGTACTTGCAGGTCCTGTCCAGTCGAAGGAGCTGAATTTCTCCTCTGATATTTCTCTTCATGATTTGGACACTAAACTGCGGCAGGTCACCAGCTGGCTGGAGAAGAAGAATCACGTCAGACTCACCATCAAAGTTGGAGCTGACAGAGACACGCCGCTGGTATGTCATGTCATAACACGTGCTCTGAGCTTCATCCAAATCACCATCATAGACACATTTCAAACTAATAACATACAGATGCTGGTTTTACATTATTAATATAGACATTAAGTTATCATACTCAGTACAGACTGTAAAACCAAGTGAACCCGTTTGTTAAACCACAAGGAATGATCCAAGTCTCTCTATTGCCATCTCTGTTTGAAACGTGGATTACAATCAAATGATGTCAAACTGACATTGTAATAATAAAATGAAGCTGTCGAGTACATAGTGAATTGGGGTATAAAGACACAATTTTTTATGTTCTTGCTCAATAACTGAAATTGTTCATTTTTAACCAATTGCAGCTTCACTATTGGTAAAAACAGTGTACAAACCTTGCTGACGCTAGTTTTTTGTTGTTGTTGTTTATTAACAAAATATCAGGTCTTAGAAACACAGATTTCAGGAAATTACAACAGAACATTGATACAATAATACTATAGTATACATACACAGACAGTCTGGATTTCATTTTTTTTTTTGTCTTTAACAGGATAAAATCTTGACTCAGATGGTGGAGAGGATAACGGTGCCTGTTGGCTTTGTATCAAAACCCACAGTGGTTCGTGGGGGTCGTGCTGCCATGTGTGTCCTCCGTCTCGCTTCTGCTAAAGAACTGCGTCAGAAAGCGACAGACGCTTCGAACATGATTGTACAGAGAGACTCAGACACGCCAACACCTCCTTCTCCCTCAGCAGAGAAATCAAAAGACTCGAAGCAACAGTGACATTCTATTCAATGCAAAAGTTTCTTTTATTAAAGTGACTGGACTATAACAAGAGGGGCTCTAAAAAGTGAACCGCGGCATGTGCAGTGGCGCCGATTTCAGAACAGATGGGTTTTGATGCAGTGGGTTGTGAACTATTTGATTCTGTGACGTCTGATTTTCGAGTCGTCTGACTTTGAGAATCTGTTTGATTAACTGGTTGCAGATTTGTATTTGTCTCCGATTGGCCGACATGTGGAACTGGCGCTTCATTTGATGTTTGTGTTTGACGCTTCCTGCCTGGTTTGTGGCCACTCAGATGGGACGGCAGAGAGCGCTTTGGGCGGGGATTTTTCTGTAACTGATAACAGATGTAGATTTTTTAAAAGCATTTTCATCAACTCTACAGGTTCAATTGAATCAATACACAAATGTTCATTTCTGATCACCTTTACATTACTGTAAACTCAAAGTTTACAACTGTTACACTTAAAGTATACTCAAAAGCCAATTTAGTCACAAGTATACTAGTACGTGTACTTAACTACATACAGTACCACATGTACCTTATCTCTGCTTAAGTTTACTTAATAAAATGATTAATACTTAAAACGATGGCCTGGATTTACCTTTTTCTTCTTGTCAGGATCATGAGCCACACTATGGCGTTGTAAACTTTGCTGTGAGGAAAAAAGTTGGAAATTTTTTGGACACCAAAATAGATTGCACCGACTCGTTTTAATCTAATAAGACAAAACTAGACATTTACAACTAGTCGCAAAACAAGTGATAACTATTCAGATTCATCATTTGTGTTCTAAAGAAAGTCATATACATCTGGGATGACATCAGAGTGTGTAAATGACGGGTGTTTTTATATTTGGGTGAACAGTTTTGCTCCGAGCATTAACGTTTGTTTACCTTCATGGAAAAGGATTTATCGCAGCCGGGATGCGAGCAGATGAATAAGCGCTGATCTTCATGGAAGGACAGAATATGGCTTTGCAGGTTGAAGGCGGTCGTGTACGAGCGTGTACATCCGTCTCTGGGACAGTGAAGCACCACGCGTTCTTCAGAATGAACGCGCTGATGGTGCCGCAGAAACCAGACGTCCCTGAACGTTTTCTTACACTCGTCACACTGCACCCTCACTAAATACACAAACACGCGTGTGGGATTTTTATACAGAAGAACTACGGTGTCTTGTTTGCATGCTCCTGAAACCACCGGCTTACCCTTATGAATCTTCTTGTGCTTCGTCATCTCTGTCCAGTTCTTCGCCACAAACGTGCAGCCCTCGGCCGTACAGGAATAGCCTGCAAAGTTGATGCACAGAAGTTACAGTAGAGTTTTTGCAGATTGTCAGTTGATGTATTGAAGGAACGAACTTACCCTGGTGTACTTTCTCATGACGTTTCAGTTTACCCTGTTGTGAAAAGCGTCTCTCGCAGCCTTCATACGAACATCTGTAGAATGTACAGTACATCAAATAGATGTAAAAGTGTGCTCGCGTGAGCTTATACTAGGACAAATGTAATAAATAAACAGTATGGAGTCTCACAGGTACGGCAGGAGCAGGCTGTGTGTACACTCGTGAGTCTTCAGCTGGTTATTTTTCTTAAAAGTTCTGCCACATCCTTCGAACGTACACTGAAAAAATCATTTACACATGTATTGTAGTAATAAGAGCATTATAATAGATGCCAATGTACTTAAAGGGATCATTCATTCCCCTCATGTTGTTTAAAAAACGTATATAGCTTTTTCTTTTGCAGAACATAAAAGATGATCGGTTAGGAAATGTCTCAAAGGTTTTATGTCTACATAATGGAAGCGAATGAGGTCAAAGGAGTAAACGATTAAGGAATATTCATAAACAGTTCTGACAGCCACGATTCGCTGCTTGTTATGGGATTAGGGGCGTATCATTCTTATTAGCATCAGTCTTGCAATTTACAGCACGTGTTTACATTTACTCACTGCGTACTGTTTAGTCTCTCGTCTGTGAATACGTGAAACGTGTTTCTTCAGGTTGGCGTTTGTGGTAAATCCTGCACGGCACCCGTCCTCCGTACATCTGTTGACATATCACTCCTGTTTACAGCTCTCAAGTTAAACATTACACGTTTAATACAGAAACTTACGTGTAGGGTCTTTCGCCGGTATGTGTTAGTGTATGACGAGCGAGATGATACTTCGTGCAGAATGATTTACTGCAGTCAGTAAAGTCGCATTTAAAGGGCCTCTGCAAAGGAAAATACGCGTTATAGTGCGTCAAGTCATGTGTCAAACTGCTGACGTGCGTCTCGCGTGTTTTGTGTTGATAAACACAACAGGTGGTGTCAAATCTTGACTCTTTTCTGACGAGTGATCAAACACACTCGCGTAGGGTTTTGTCTGGAACTCACCTCTCCTGTATGTTTACACAGATGCGCTTCTAGTTTCCACGCTTTGTTGTACGACGCTTGGCAGTCGGGAAAAGAGCATATAAATGTTCCGCTGGGTTTATTGTTAGTCTCGTGCATTGTCAAATGTATAGATTAAAGCTAAAACTACGATTACACGTGCGGCATAGCGGCAATGGACGCCCGGTGACGTTACGCATACGTCACTCCACCCTCGCAGTTATGGAACGCTAGTGAGACCAAAAGAGTTTAAACGAAGTAATGGCCAAATGTGAATTTATGTTTTTGCTTGTCAAACAAACTATTATTAAATATTAGCTTGTTGTGTTTGGAATGTAAAGCTCAGGTTCGAGGTTTGACAAAAACATCAACATTTCAGCTTTTCTTCATTATTTATTAATTTATCGTTTTTTTTTTAAAATAGGTGAAATCGCCTGAAATAAGGTCTGTGGCTAACAAAATCTCGAACTATTTTCACGTTTTAATCTATGACATAAAACACACCAGTTAACCTGCTTGTGATTAAAAAAAAGTTTTTTTTGTGTCTTTAAAACGGTGGTTGCTAACAAGTCCCTAAAAGTGACTACTTCCTTTGGCGGGACATTAGCCGTTAATGCGCATATAAATGTCACAAATAATGCAACATGGGCACAAATTTCTAAAATCATTGGTGGGGATTATTACACCCGGAGTAATTACTTACCAGGGAACATGTTTTTAATAAAGTTTGAGAAAGTTGTCGGAGGCTTAATTGGTGTGGTGACGTTGATATCGCCCGACCATAGTGTAGTCTGTTTATAGCCTCGTGTTCTTATTGTAAATATTATCTTGATAGACAAAATGTGTAAACATCATTAAAATATGTTAATCACAGATCTTATTTTTTGCGATCTTCCAAAAGTCTACGGGGAAAATGCATAGGCTTTCGGTCGAGGGAACCAGTGCGGTGTACTGCCTACAAAATACATAATCTCTGAAGCACTCCATTCAGTGACGCATCACTAAGCTCCTCCCTCTCACAATGAATTAGGCTGTGGGTAGTTTTTACATTTTTATTGAAATAATATATCATCAAGGTAAGAAAAGTTAGTATATTTATTATTGTCTATCAATATTGTAAATGTAGAGTGTGATTCTCACCTCAGTTCTCTTGATACAGTGGCTTCGTATTGGATTCTTTTCAAAACAACATCCTCTGCAACTAAAATGCCCAACAGGTCTCCATCCTTAACTGTGCCACCCTCTTGCATCCCAGAACCCCGACACCAGCTCCAGCTTACAAAGGTGCTAGAGAGTTTGGGGGGGGATTGTTGGGGGCTCGGCTGTGAGTCCCTCATCCCTCTGCTAGGACCACAGGGGCTGGGATAATCACATTAGCGGAAGATGGGAAATAGACAGTGGCGTGAAAGCCGGGAGAGCAATGGCACGACTAATCCAGTTACTGCCGGGAGAGAAAAGAGCGACGCTGGCTCTCCGCAGAGGCTGAGAAAAACTCTACTTTCCCAGGAGTGAGTTCACCTGTATGGTAACACAGAGAAGTTGGTCTTTTGATGCTTGTTATGAAGGGACAATTGGCACTTGGCACTTGGCAACATCTCCTCATGCCACCCTCCCTCCCCAACTCCCCATGGTTGGGCACCATTTGTCAATGCATAAAGAAAAACTAAACAAAACAAAAGGCAGACATTCCATGAGATCCTCTATAACTCCCTGCTGGTGAAGACGTCCCCCGCAGGAGATGCTGCTGTCTGTTTCATGTGGAAAGAGGAGGGGCATAATTACCAAAAACACAGGACCAGCTTTATCTGTTTATTGTTTCTGCACCCGAGTTCAACATTAATGCGAAGCGAGCACGGGACAAGGATGCACTCTATAAAGCAGAAGTCTATATATACTGGAAGATGGCCACCATCAGAACCAGTTCAAGGGTCAACGGGGTGAGATGTTTTCCTCACTAGCACCTCTAGTGCCCGGGATCAAGATTCCTTGCTCTCCCTGACAACGGTGGGAAAACAGAATGTCAGATCTGATCAGTCAAGTCTTTAAGCCCTTTAGTTCATTGCGTGTCTCTTGTCTTTCTGGGGTGTAGTATAGGGATTAAGCTGAGTGGTAAAACAGTGATTTAATGAACTTTGTGTAGCAGAATGTCACACTTAAACCGCTGTTGCAAACAAGCCGGGGCGGTTGGAGATCTCTGGGAATCTTTCTGAGCCGAGTGGAAACCGGGACGAGGGATTTTGAGGGTATGGGTTTTTTAATTCCACTAAAAAACTATTTTAAGTAGCTGAAAAGAAGAGAGTCAGATTGTGAGATCGCATTATTCGGGAAAACAGATGGACCACCAGGTGCTGTGGATGTGTGACACAGACAGTAAACAAAACAACACAAGAAAGAAATGCATCCGCTCACCAGACTGTTTTTATTATTTCTGTATGAGGCTTCTATCCTTTCATTGCAATAGTGCCTTAAATGTATGTATTTCAGACGACTGCGTCTAAATCACCAGCTTTATTTTGAATGGTTTTGATTTCGATTGAATTCTCCTCTCATACTGAAGGATTAACAGACTTCCCTTTGAGCCTCATGAACAAACACTTTCTTCTTTGGTTAATGTAAAAATGACCACAATAAACAAACAAACAAAAAAATGTAATGATAAGCAAAAGTGTATTCACATACAGTATAAAATTACATTTGGCATATGAACTTTACGTAAGTCCTTTGCATGCATTGGGTAATATAATATACGTATGTATATCATATAGTACTTCACATTTCAATAAAGTGATGTCAACCCACCTCAAATTTTAAAACTAAAAACATTTTGCAGAACACTAACAGCAATAAAAATGAGAAAAGCTAAGACAAGGTAAAATAAGCAAATTTATATTTGATTTATGGAACACAAAATAGTATATTTGGGTTCTTAAACATATGTGTATGAACCCAAATATTTTAAAACATTAAAAAACGGCTGTTCAATTTATACACATATATATCACAGATTGTTATTCATATCAGTAATTTCTTTTTTAGGGGATGCAAAGATTACATCACCTTTAACAAGAAAATGTTATTATAAAATGTATTTATTTAAAAAATACGGTGTTTTTTCATTTCCTAAAAAGTAGCAGTTTTTTATATATTTTTCAATATTTACTTTTTTCCCTTATGTGTCAACCTTCATGTGTTCCGTGCTTTGGAATTTATTTATACACATAAATGCAAATTTAATGGGTTTTTTATTTACATTTTTAAATACGTCCTTGTACAACTGGTGTTATATGGCTTTTTTACATTTGGCAGACATCTAGTTTACTGTATCTTTTGCATTGCATGTTCTAAATGTTCTAAATTTCATTGACACAGATGTGACCCTCACAGGTTTCTGAGTAAAAACCAAACACTGTTACAGTTACCCCTGTGCTCTTTATTTAATTGACGTGTTCACCCCTGAGAGGACTCCATCAGAAATCTCCATTAAGGGTGAGGAATAATTTTCCGGTAGGTTCTGTAAACGCGTATGGCAAATAATATGAAGTAATGGCTTAGAAAATGAAGTGCGTTCTGGAATGGTCCATCAATGAATCAATGTAAAATCTGTCATTTGACTTCTAAATTGCTGCCTACTTATTTTGCACAGCTTGCACTGAAGAATAAAATCGTTCAAAGTTCATTGACTCCGAAAGAATCTGCTGCTATGACTGATGAGGAGATATTCAGCAAATTTTGGACCTGGAGAATACTTAACAAAATTAAACATCTAACAGTTTTATTTACATTTGTGCACATGGCAGCTGCTCTCATCGTGACTTTCAGTGTTCAGACATTTTATGAGTGCGCTACAATGGTCGACACATTTCACAATCACTTTCATAATAGCTGATCTCTGTAAAACTTTAAAAGAAAAAAATTTTAGGATGTCATGTATGGTTTGTGTGGCGTCAGTCAGACCAGTCGTTCTCATCGACGTCCGAGTCGTCTTCAGAGTCGCTGCAGTCCACAGCGATGCGGCGAGACAGAATCATGGCCACGTCGTTCCCCACGGGCTCTCTGTCTGCCTGATGTTTCTGCTGTTCCTGAACCTTCTTCAGCTGGATACCTGAACACAAAACAACACCGATGAACACCAGCACACCTGACTGATGGCTTCTGCTGACTGCGCACAAACTCTCACCCATTCGGATCGCAGACAGCAGGTCGCTGCGGACGTCTGCGACAAGCTGCAGGTTTGGTCTCAGTCCTTCCACGGATGCTTTTGGATGTGAAGGTACCGGAGGAGCCGGAGGAGGTGCTGGACTGTCAGGAGGAGGAACAGGTGGATAGCGTGCGGCCGAGGCGATTGGTCCAGGAGGAAGAGGCGCCGGGCCTGCCGGAGGTGTGGATGGAATGATGGGGCAGACCGGAGGAGACATTGGCCCTGAACTGGCGTAATACTCCATCAGACTAAAACAGGGAGAGAGAAACAGAGAGAGAGAAAATGGAAATGATTCCCTGCACAGACACACATTTGATCCCATTACCTGTAATCTGCTGGTGGGAGAGTGATGCTTCCGTTGACTCCACCTTGAGGATTTGGGTGTGTTTGACACAGCAGGTTTACTCCGTATCCCACTCCTACAGGACCTCCGATGCTGTGGTACTCGTGCTCCAGCCCTCCGTTTGCGCCGGACGAAGCTCCCACCCGTGCGTCTGCGTGGCCGACTCGCGCTCCAGCGTGACATGGAGGAACCGGATAGTCGGGGGTGTTTGGAACGTGTGATCTATTGAGGAGGAGATTAAAAGAACAGTTCACCCAAATATGAAAATGTAGAATTTACTGACCCTAATGCCATCCCAGGTGTAACACAAATACATTTATGCACATGAATGAATGGATCAAATGAATATAAATATAATACATGAAATAATTCAAAATAAATCAGTAGATTTAAAAATGTCATATAAAAATATTCATCCATGTTCATCTGGGAAATTTGGGTTAACTATCCCCTTAATGCTAAGCAAATATATTATATATATATATATATTTGTAAAGTGTAATCGTGCAAAATTAAACAGGGTTTAATATAATTTATTAAAGGGACAGTTTACTCAATATGCTCATGTTAAGTGTAGCATGTAAACAAACCTGTCCTCCATAGACAGCACACCGTCAGACGATACACCTCTGTGTAGTGAATGATGATGATGATGATGATGATGATGATGATGTCTGTGATCCGGACGCAGTTCTTTATCAAACGCCATCATGTTCCACTCCTGTCTGCGGTTAGGAGCTTTACGCACCTTTTTAACCTCGCGTGGCAGCGTACCATCGACACAACGCTTCTGCTCCTGTGTGTGTTTGTCAAAGAAGGAAAATAAAAGACGTACAGTGTAAATGTCGATTTCTTATGGCAAAGAGGAATTCTTTTCTTCAAAACATAATTTCTTTAGATTCTTGACACGCTTGAATGTTCAACCCCACGAAGAGAAACGCAAACGTTTAGGCTTTTGACTAAAAAAAAGAGCAAATACCCTCTGTTTTCTCTTTTCTTTTCTCTTGTCCTCTGTGTCCTGAAGCATTTTTTCCTTCCACAAGTCAAAGAAATACGAGGGATCCGTGTAGAACTTCATCCCATCGACATGGTCATCCCTGCACACAAATAAACAAACCGCACCTTAATATTTACTTCTGTTGCTTTATACACTGTAAAAAAAGAAATAAGTAACCTGGCTGCCTTGAAATTTTGAATGAATTCAACTTAGTAAACATAATGAGTTTGCATGACATTCATTAGTTAACTTATATTTTTTAACTTAAAATAGTAAGACAGCCAGGTTACTACAAGTGAACCAAAATGATCATTTTTACAGTGTGATGAAAACACACCTGTAGGCCGAGAGTACACTGAGGGGTGGTGGTCTGTCACAGGTGTTGTACATCTCTGTCATGGGCTTTGGAACGCTGTTCTTTGTCACCACCTGTTGGTCCTGAACAGTAGAGCCCTTGAACGCTTTACACATGTTAATGTCCTGGAGCGAAACTGTGGCAGTGAAGAACACACAGACATATATGACATCACATCATATTACAGAAAACATATTTAGTGGTATTAGCTTAATGTTGTGGTTCGGTGGACTATTTTGATAATGCTAACTGCTAAAATATGTGTAGGTTTGTGTATGTATCAAACTTTGCATACGAAATATATTAGCAATACTAACTGTATGTACAGCGAGAAAAGGCCTAAATCTGACTCCTGTGGCCCTACCAGAATATTCCATTGCGAACATTATGAATTATTCTGTAAAAATGTGTTTTTTATCTTTAGTTGAATACTGTTCATACTGTTTCATAACCTTTGACCTTTGACTGACCTTCCTCCACATTAGAATCCAGCTGGGTGACCTTGATGGCAAGGCGATCTATGCGGTCTTGTAAAGAGTTCGCTCGCAGGTAGAAGGTGTTGGCTTCATTAAACAGCTCACTGAACACATCCTCTGCATGTTTACCTTACATGAGAAATCATATACTTTACTGTAAATGTATTACAGAGTAAAGTGTCAGCAGTTTAGCATCCTCACAGGCCTCAAACCTTAATCTGAACACTATGCTCTCCTCATGTTCATAAGAGAAGAAGTCCTTCAATCACTTAAACCTTTAATCTTGCAGATAAAGTGTTCGGATAAGAAGCGGATACGTATGCACAAACTTTTTTTTATAAGAAAAAATCTAATCCCTAGCTTTAGTTCTATTCCACCTTTAAATATTGTGTGCATGGATAAATGCTTCTTTCTTCCTAAGTCAGGTTGGACCCAAGCGTCAAAAAAATGAAACCAAATCCCATATTTTTGAATGTGTAAAAGTGACATATGGTACCAAACAGTTCAAATGACTTCAGGTCAGACAGACGACATTACACAAAACACACCAAAATTACTTCATTTTTTTTTGTAGTTGTTCTGTAAGTAAAAGTGTGTAAAGGAAACATGGAGCAGTTGATTGTAAATATGACAACACATTTAGTTGATTGTTTCGAATGCTAAGCACTGGCAGCAACATTCGGAAAAACATTCCAATAAGAAAACCGCAATATTTCCAAACACTTGTTAGCATGTAACAGGGTGGATATGCCTAAAAGAAATCTTGTGTAACTTCAGTATATCAAACAAATGAAATAATATACATTTTATATACACTAAGACACTAAGCCCAGCACACTCTCCAATTCCCCGTGACTTCAACAAAACACAAACAGGAATGAGCAAAATAAACATCAACAAGTGCATCTCATACAGCCACATACAAACACACATACACATTTAATGCAGGCAACGAGTCTGGCGATGTGTCCTTGTCTTTGACCCTGCCGCACGCACACACACACACTCGCACGCACGCACGCACGCACGCACGCACACACACACACACACACGCACACAGTGTGCACATCTGTCTCTGTGCTTGTCGTAGGATTAAGCTTTAAAGCTTTTGCTGGGGAGGCAGTGAACAGAAAAGCATTGTTGTCACATCTGATTAAATCTGATGTAGAACTAAACTACTGACAAGATGCATATAGGTGCAAGTGTATTAAGGAACAGTAAACTTAAAGTGATAGTTCACCAAAAAGTCATTTCAAACCTGTAAGACTCCATTGTATGAACACAAAACCACTAAGACGCTTCTCAAAAGATCTGCTTTTGTGTTTAACAGAAGAAAGAGTCACATACAGATTAAAACCACGTGAAGGTGAACTATCCGTCAGATTTCCAGTATATACATGTATATGTTGTTGAAATGACCATATATCTGGTTTCTATATGAGATTCTTTATTACGAGTCTTACTGAGGCTGCTGAGTTGTCGTATTATAGCAGAGAGAGTGTTGTTGTTTACACACTCCAGCTCATTGCTGATGTTCACAGGTAAAGCTCCTCTGCACAGGTGCCTCGGCTCAATGTTTCTCTTTATCATCGGCATGACTTCACCTCAACACACATGAGCACCTGGAAACACACACAAACGGTCACATGAGCAGATGTTTAATGGTCAGAACTGTTTTCTGAAAGTCTGAATTTATTATAGTTCGCTGTTGCTTGTTGATTTTGTGTATGTTTTCGTGTGTGTAAAAACTGAAATAAGTTTGAAGCACTAAAATTATAATAATATAAAACTAAAATCAATTAATCTTATATAGCAACATTGCAAAATAAATAATATAAAAAGACAAAAAGCACATAACAAAGTTGCTAAAAATTGAACTGAAATTAACATAAAATCTAAAAATAAAAGCTCATTTCAAGTATAAAGAAAAACAGAATAAAACTATAATAAGAATCAGAGTGGAATTTGTTTTCTTGTTCTTTAGGTAGTTATGTTTTTTGTAGCTTTTTTTTAATTTTTATTTTAAAATAAAAACAAAAAATAAGTAACTTCTTCACTAAATTATCCCCAAAAATGTAACTGGAAAATCAGAAAAAGCAGATTATAATACAAACCATGACTTGACATGAACTTTTTTGTTGACAGCGGGTTGTTTTTTGTGTGATTTATTTATGTCTATTTCAATAATACCTGAACTAATCATTTTAATGTCATCTGATTATTAATTATCTAAATACATGAGCCAAAACCATAAGGTTTTACAGCTATAGGGGGTTTATTGTATTGTAGCGCTATGACAATTTTTCATAATATGACGTCTGTATAATCCTGTTGGTTGACGTGCATCATCAGATCACGTTTATCTTTTCATTTGACTTTCTTAAATGTAAAAAATTCTGTTTTTTTTTTTTTATTTCTTTTAATGAACATACAAATGTTCAAATAAATCTGGAATGTATGTGCAACAAAATTTATTGAAAATTGTTAATGTTTTGGATTTAAATATGTTATTTGAAATATTGTTTATAATTTGTGATTGTTGTATTGTAGCTATCATATTGTGAACCCAATGCTGTACATTGTTACATCCCTAGTTACAATTATACATCTGTCCTCTATACCTCTTATCCCTTTTGGAATCAGAGAGAGTGCTGAAATCTATTCCGAGTAACAGACATGTGACCATCACAGAGGTTATATATATATATATATATATATATATATACATAGCCTATATACAGTATGTTGCACTTTCTGTGATAGCATGAGAGCTTCCACGTGTTATGTAGGTTTTATCCTGTACTATGCAGCTCTGTTACGATCTGTCACTAGAAGATTATCGAGGGAGGAGATTCCCTCTGGATTAAGTTATTAGACACACAGACATGGTTACGTTTCAAGTCAGCATCACTGTGCAACGGTCCATTAATGCAAATGAAAATCAATGATTTTCACAGTGTTTTATTTCACTATACACTGCACTAGATCATTCCTGCCACACCATTGATGTGTTACTGGATAAACAAATGAGAAAAACTGCTTCTGGTACACACAACAGGGTAACAATTTACAATTTGAGGTCCTAATTTGTACATTGTGATGCATACAATGCATATTATGCATACATTTTCAAAATCAAAGGTTAGTATTGGTTAAATATAGTTGATGTACATGAACTAACACGAACAATGAATTTGTACCATCTAACATTAACAAACATCAATAGATGCTGTAAAATGTATGCAATGTTAGTTCATAGTAGCTAAAGACTTAAAGGGACAGTTCACCCAAAAATAAAAATCATGTCATCATTTGTTTTCACAGAGAAAGATATTTGGAAAAATGCTTGTACCCAAACAGTTCTTGGCCACCACTGACTGCCATAGCAGGAACATTTGCTTTATAAAGTTCTTATTTTAAAGAATGTAGGAAAGCAAACAATTTGGGGCACTTTTGACTACCGTTGTCATTTTTCCTTTTTTTGAGTGAACTGTCCCTTTAACTAGTGTTAATAAATAAAACCTTTTACCCTGTAAAGTGATAATATAACATAAACATTGAATGTAGATCAGAAAATGAGAACTGAGCAAACAAACAAACAAACTATAATATGTTTTGGTTTTTAATGCTAGTAATAACTTGGTCTATAAATATTACTAATATTTGGTACTACGGTAATTTACTACGCAGTCACCAGCTAAAAGAACTGTACCAAAGTAACTGCGGAAGCAACCATATGCTCAAACTGTGTTTCATAATAAAGTTGAGGACGGCGATTTAAAATATATCAAAACTAATAGTACATCTACGACGAGGAGTGACGCAAGCAACGCACGAGAGTTTATTATAAGGCACCGTTAATCTCTCGACCTCGGATTTTAACATAAGGAAACTATTTAAACAGACATGAAAACAATGTAAATAATATTAATGTACGGAAAAGGCTTCTCGTCGAGCTTAACAAATGTATTTTAAAGTACTTTCGCTTACCAAAAGTCGCTTTTAGGCAGATGGAGCGTCGGGCTGCCCTGCTGATCTTGCTGAGGGTTAGGGCGGGATTAGAGCGTTGATGGACACACCCGTGCACCAATCAGATTTCAGAAACCGGGATTTTATTTTGGGATTTTAACAGCGACAACCAATGAGATTTATGTATGAGAATAGACGTGCGTGTGTGGATAAGAGACGCAGGGTTTAAAGGAAAAGGATTTTTACAGTGATCATATGATTATAAAATGAAAAAAAACAATAAAACAGAAACGTGTTTTCTCTGTCCACCAAACTAAACCTAAAAAATGAAGCCAGTAAAATCAGTATACTGTATGGCAACTGTAATAAAAACTTTAAACAAAACTGTTGTTTTCAGATCAAGGATACACTTCTTAAATGTCAGTTCCGTGTAAGTCAGATTTGTTACGATATGATACATTATCTGTTCATCCAACGCTTCTTTGCATTACTGTTATGATCATTTAGCCAGTATATATTCCCTCTACTGCAAGTTTGATTCACATTCTTTGGTTTATAACAACTAATGTATGGTTTTGGAAATTGAATTCTTTGACTCCTCCCCCTCACACACCCATAAAAATCACTCGGAATTGATGTTCAGATCAATATCTCAATGTCATTCACATGTAGGCCAGTTATGGTACAGCTCTTGCGCTGAAGATGTGTTTATTCTTTGCAATATATCAGTTTATATGTGAACTCGGCCTGAAAATAGTAATTTTGTGTTACAATTATAAGACAAATTGCAAAGAGAGCATGCGATTGGCTCACAATACAACACCTGACACTGTATAGAGATAAAAATGACTTTATAGCACAAAGTGCAGCAATAATACAGTTTTAAATCAATCATCAATAAAGTCAATTAGAATGCAGGACTCGATGTTTACACAGACACTGATCTAAATAATGATCGGGGGAAAATAGGCACAGGTTCAATTAGCTTACACAAAACGTTTCTTATTCATTTATGATGAAACACAATCTAACAGGACAGTAAAAGGATAAAAATAAGTATAAACATTGCCATGAAGTCTTTATACTGTCAGCCATGAAGAGAAAAGTAGCTAGTATGGTAAATGTCTATATTAAACCTAGATTGACAGTCTGTGAGTTGCTTTAAAATCATTCAAATAAGTTGGTTATTAAAGACGCAAACTCAGAAGTCTGCAATGAAATATGTAATGGAAATAAAACTCTTTATTTACAAACTGGCAGCCTGTCCGTATTGCACATTAATGGTGACTACTAGGAACGAACCATCAACTTTAAGGAATGGCTCACCAAAAAGCAAACAAAAAAGAATATCTTCATTATTTACCCTCATATTGTTCCAAACCTGTGTGACATTTCTTTCAGTGGAACATGAAATCATTTTAAATGATTATCTTTCTATTCTCTACGACTCTCAAAATGTCAGCTGCACTTCTGCATATTCAAACCTGCAGCACATGCCCGACGTCATTGGTTCTCGTAACGGGACACGTCAAGTTTGAGAAGTTTGGGCCAAAGATCATACAGCTTTGGAACAGCATGAGAATGAGAAAACAAAACTACTGTAAGTAGCTTTTACCCTAAGCTCCAATGTAAACATGGACCCAAATTTGGAAAACACTTGTCTAACCACACCGATGTGAAGTTGGAAACAACTTTGTGTGAGAAGCTATAAATTTGTCGCACATGAGTAGTGTCGGTCACACTAGCTACATAAAAGTGGTGTGTGTGTGTGTGAATCACAGTGTGTCAAAATGTGTAAAGGGTGTTAATTTTACCGATTCAGCTCCCACCTCTGTGAAAGTAAAGATTTGTTGTTGTGAGAAAACAACCTTGTAACACCCAAAACGACCAAGATAAAAGGTTGCTTTCACTGAACACCCCTCAGACTCCTACAGCGCCTCTTCCAATCAGCTCTGTGGTGTCGTCATCTGAGGGCTGACCCTCCTCATCCTCATCATCTTCATCTGTGTCTTCTACAGGCGAGTAGTATTCCAGAATGGGCACGTCGTGCTGCGGGCACTCGGCTGATGTTGTTACCGTGGCAACGGTTGTCGTTACCGTGGAGGAGTAAGTGGGAGGCGGGCTGGAGGATGAGGGCGACGCGGGGTTGGAGGGCCGAAGCAGAGGGGTACGCTCGGAGTCCGCATCACTTGTTCCCTCCTCTTCCTCATTGGCTTCACGTGGCCTCGCCTCTTCGTCGGAATCGGAGGATTCTGAGTATTCCGGGTTGGATCGGGTAACCCTCTGCTTACACACGGGACAGGTTTTCTTAGTTTGGGTGAGCCAGGGGTCCACACACTTGCAGTGGTAAGCTAAAGGACGGGACCAAAGATACAGTACAAGGACACTTTATAAATACACAACTAAACTATAAAACCAAAAACAAAAGGAAATGGTTTTATTGATTCGTAAATGTTGTAACGTGTCAGTTACTTCACTTTACCATAGTAAAAGGACACAATTCTATGAAAAAGTAGCCATAAACAGCAAGAACGCATGAGAGCCATTCAGAAAGACATTGTGTGTAATGATCTGACAGGTTACTTTAACTTTTGAAAGCAGCTCGAAGTGTTATAAAGTCAAATTAATGATACTTATTACAGACATAAAATCTGAATAATCGAAGACAATCGATAGGTCAAAAGTTTTGCCGAACACAAAAACCTCCACTTTTTGCTGCTGTACTTTTCGTCATTAAATGCAAATACATGCAAACACACGGAAGGTCGAGCGGCTCAATTACCGTGTGAACATGGCAGAACTCTCAATTTATCTCCTTCTTCATATTCATCCAGGCAAATGGCACAAACGTCATACTTATCGCCTGAAAATAATAAAAAACACAAGTATTGAATTGTGAGGTTGTTCAAAAGTACGACGACACAAAAGAATGACTCAGAATTTGTTCGTTAAAATCTCCAGTCTATTCTGGTTCTAAATGCATATCATATACATCAGTTTTGTGACGCACGCCCGAATGTTTGGCCAAAAATTCAAGCTGTCCTCTGTAGCTCACCTTTGACAAACTTGTGCGTGGGAATCTTTCTCAGCTGTTCTTTGGACAGTCTGTTTTTCCGGAGCCTCTTCTTATGCTGAACACACCTCACGATCTGAACGACACAAGCGCAAACAACATCAGCCCCAAACGAACGTACAACATACAGACGCACCATTTTGATTCATGATTCCAGCGATGCTCCGTAGACACAGGTATTTACAACATGCTTCAGTAAAATGAACAGAAAGAAAGAACAGCCTACACCCGTATAATATTTCTATAAACATATTGGCATCATACAGAATAAATGTACTTATTTTAAAAGCCTATTCACAAATCGCAGGTTCGCTTCTCTGGGCCGGCGGGTAACGGCTGAGGTGCCCTTGAGCAAGGCACCTAACCCCCACTTGTATAATGCAATGTAAGTCGCTTTGGATAAAAGCATCTGCCAAATGCATAAATGTAAATGTAAACCACTCAGGTGTAAAACATAAATATTTAATGCACATACTGACCAAAATGATGACCATGACGATGATGATCATGCCCACCACCCCAGTGAATGGGATCAGATAATACGAGAGAGGAAAAGAAAACTCTGGTTTGAGAATCACAAAAGCCCTGAAAGAGAGAGAATTCCAGCTATTCACACAAACAACCCTGACGATGCTAAAAATTGACATTTTCAAAATAAAACTTAGCATCTCTAAACATTTACAAAAGTTTATTCAAAATAAATAAATGTATGTAATATATGTTATTCTCACCCTTTCTCTGGTATGATAAAGTTGCGCAGTATCTGAGAGGCGTAGTAACTCGTGAACACAGACGGAATCTCGATCTCATTAGCAATGGTGTCTAAATGTAAAAAAACAGACAGATAACAATCTTATCTTATAACAAACATCTCAAACTTTCTATGAATAGACTTTAATTACGGCTATTGACTGTGTAAATTTACTAAATATGTGTAGGCTTGGTTATGACTATAATGAGCAATATAAATGAAACATAAAGGTGCTCAATATTAGCTTAATGTATGAGTGTTTGTGTGTGTCCATCACCGTTGCTGTAGCCCATACTGAGAAGTGAATTTGAGTACACGTTGTGCACTATAGCTGCACTGAAACCGGCCTGCTGTGCGTGTAGCACCTATGAGACAAACAAACAAATAGTGGTTAAGTGCTGATATATATTAAAATAATTCTTTCTTTGAATTACATACAATATCAACCTTGATATCAAAGTTACAGTCATAGCGGCGAATGAGGACGATGTATTTGGTAGTGCTGTTAGCATCTGACGGTGTGGGTGACACAGGAGCGGGATCTATTGGTGTGCAGGCGTTCTGAGGACGAGCTTCAACAAGGATACCCTTAGACAAACAGAGACAGAGTCACTCAAATGCAGTTAGACACACTGCACTTTATTTATAATTTGACCTTAAAAATGATCATTACCATAAGCCCATCTTTAGGCAGAGGAGAGCCAAAGAGAGCAGGAAGATCTTCAAACAGCATGGACGTCATGTTACTATAATGCTGCATGGAACAAAAAGAGCAGATGACATACCGAG
The DNA here is from genome assembly GCA_026939265.1 of Oreonectes daqikongensis. Lineage (NCBI taxonomy): Eukaryota > Metazoa > Chordata > Actinopteri > Cypriniformes > Nemacheilidae > Oreonectes > Oreonectes daqikongensis. The sequence goes on from JAOTQM010000051.1 coordinate 570,635, forward strand.
CATATGCATCCATTGCAAACCTGTAAATGTCACCCTTGACTTCTCATTCTCCCCTGGTTTAATAACATATTCCTCAGACATATAACTCACCAGTTATGCATGAAAATTTCAAACTCATAAACAAATGTCTTTCACTATTAAAAGCTAAAAATTCAAAAGCAGACGTGTTCTAGAAAGCAGGCACTCACAGCGTAGATGTAAGCATGTCCAGGAGAGGGAGCCAGAGAGAAGCATAAGACCAAAAGGCCTAAAACGCCCGGTCCAGTCCCCACATATGCCATTCTGAATTGTACCCACTACCTACAGAGACAAAGAAAAGTGTTCTGAGACAACAATATAACTAACACATCAATATCACAGACAGCATGAGTGAATTAGTGCTGGTATAATCAATCACTACAGTCTATATCAAAATATAAAATGCAAAACACAAACATATTTTCTCTAACATATACAAATCTAAAAATAATATGTGACCCTGGATCACAAAACCAGTCTTAAGTAGAACGAAAACATTTGTAGTAATAGCCAAAAATACATCGTATGGGTCAAAATGATAGATTTTTCTTTTATGCCAAAAATCATTAGGATATTAAGTTCCATGAAGATATTTTGTACATTTCCTACTGTAAATACATAACAACAGTGCCTCTAATTAACAACTTTAAAGGAGATTTTCTCAAATATTTCAATTTTTTGGCACCCTCAGACTCAAATATTGCCCTATCTTAACAAACCATACATCAACATGCAACCATACATCGTGATGTAAAAATCTCAATTTAAAAACATTGACCCTTAAGACTTGTTTTGTTGTCCAGGGTCACAAATGCATCATTTGTGAATGAATATACAAGGCAATAAGTACAAAAACCTTCTTGTTGATCCCTAAAACAAGAATTCTGATTCATTAATGGCATATCATAAACAAACATTTTTCTTCATTCAATTTTTAAATGTTTCTTTCTAACAATTAACCTTAAAATACCGTTTCAATGATTTAAAGGGATAGTTCACCCAAAAATGAATATTCTATCATGAATAACTCACTCTTAGTTGTTCCAAACCTGGTATACATTTCTTTGTTCTGTTGAACACAAAAATGAGATATTTTAAAGATTGTAGGACAACAAAAGGTTATTTTTGACTACCATTTTCATTTTTCCTTCTATGTTTGTCAATGGGGTCCAAGGACTGTTTGGTTATAAGCATTCTTCCAATAAATATCTTTCTGTGTTCATCAGAACAACTCAAAGGTAAGAATTTTTGGGTTTGGGTGAACTATTCCTTTAATAAAGAATTACCTTTTTATTCAAGTTTAGTTTGTTAATTGCAGTTTATCTCAAAGCATCTGTAAAACATGAACTCTGTCCTACTATGAATGCGTCAAATCTAAGTGCCGTTGCAGGAATGCCATCAAGCTCTTCTTACCGAGAAATAATTAACCAGGACTCTGTTAAAAGCACTTAACTGATTTTTGGTCTTGCTAAACTGGGAGGAAACTGATATTTTGATGAGTCATTAACCCTCAAGGAAGTGAAACCAACCAGTGGAAGAATTGGCACATTCACAGAGAGATCGACTGCCTTTCAAATGCAGAAAACTGCATTTGTTGGTCTCAATCCCCATCTTGTTCGACCAAACGGGTGTAACTCCAAACACACCGCCCAACACATATGTGGAATGTGAAACTAAATTCGACAATTTCTATTTATGGGCAAATAGCAATACATAAGACATGTTGTTGCCTGTTGGGTGTGTCTGATGATCCGACATGTTTTAAAGAGATAGTTTACCCAGAAATAAAAATTCTGCATGACTCTGTAGAGCACAAAAGATGATGTTTTGAGAAATGTCTCAGTGGTTTTGTGTCCATACAATTAAAGTCAATGGGGTCCGATGTTTTTTAAAATATCTTCTTTTGTGTTCAGCAGAGGAGAGCCATACAGGTTTGGAAGAACATGAGGATGAGGAAATGTTCATTTCTGGGTGACCTATATTCGATTAAGAGATTTTCATGCCATGAAGGTTATTATCATGTCAACTTGTCTTAACAACCTAACTTAACAACAAAAGCATGTGTTAACAACTTACAGAGATCATGTATGTGTTGATGGCTATTAAACATAAAATGTGTTTCAAATGTCATAACATTTCCAAACATCAGCCTGTAAATATTAACAACAATTGAATCCAGTTATGATCTATTGATGCTTTAATATCAGTTTGTCTATTCTCCACAAAAATCTTTGTAAAAAAACACACAAAATAAGTAAGTATTTCAAGTTGGTCAAACTGCTATTTTAATTATTGACTTTTATATAACTTGAATGAAAAAAATGAGAGATAACTCAAGATCGACCATACTAAAATGCATATCAATGAACTACCCCAATACTTTTTGTTAGTGTTAAATACCCCTTTTAAATTCACATGATGGTATGTTTAAGCTATTTTACCATGTTTTATTTCATATTTACTTTTGTTTCACTCGCAAACGATTTCAACTAAAGACAATGAAACACGTGCATTATGTGTGATAGTCATGCTTTAACTTTACCTGTGTTCTCGTGCTGACACACGCAGTTCTGTCAGCAGCACATGCATGTCACCTCATAAACCAGCTAAACGAGCGTTATCTAGCAATCTGTGTCACTTTATCAACATTACTAAAACTGCACATTCAACATTCACTGCATTTTCATGATAGCAGATATTGATCACGTTTAGTGCTCGCCGTCGTGATTTTTCATTTGACACATAGAAATTCAAAAGTTTAAAGAGCGAAAAGCGACCATTTCAAGACAATCACCTTCTGTTCTCAACCACACCACGATGTTTCTGAAATAACTAATGTGACGGTGTCCTATGTTATGTTGTGTAATGTAGAGCTGACATGTGTTGTGATTGTCTTCACTCACTTTATGTCGGATGGCTGGATTAGCACTCGTAATGCTAACGTCTCGCGCCCGCCTCCTTTATTACAGACGTGCTGGTTGTAATACGGCGATTAAATTCTCAAAAGTTCCTCCTCGAAGCCTGTATCTCATCGATCTGATGGGACAGTGCTCGGTGATTCGGTCCTTCCTGGAATAACGACCATTCGTTTGTTTACGGTTCTGTGAGGCCAACGGGAAGCGAGAATGTTCGATTCTCGCGAGAGTTGCTAAAACTGGGGCTCGTGAGCCATCTGGTGCTCTGCGGTGAAATTGCCGGAATAAACTTTTTTTAAAGAATTCTACAAAAGTAATTAGGTATTTATAATATGAATAAATCATGTATAAATACTTCATACAAATATAATCAAAATATATTTAATTTGCTCTATAAACTTTTTAATTTAGATATTCGACTTTATTAATCTTCACTGGTTTAATTCCTAAATTAACATTATTATCATTAGAGCAACCATCAAGCAATACAACTTATTATATGCCTTATAAGACTTCTGTAAAATCTGAAACGATACTCAAAATCTGAATGAGGAAAATAATACAATATTGAAAACAACAGTTAAGAGAAACAGCTCCTAGTTTATTGACAAACAATCTCATTTAAAACGCACAAGACGAAATGGTTAAAATGGCAATAGAGTTAGATTACAACTACCACAGTTATGCAAAGGCAATAAATATCCTAACTGTGCAACTGAAATGCAAAATAAAACAACACAGCGAGTCATGAAACTAAAAACATTCTAATGAAGTTTCTTTCAAACATAGAGCTAGTAGAAATGACAAAAAGGAATTCAACACCAAATATTTCTACATATGCTAATTATGAGCTCTAAAAACACATCATTTGGGAAAAATACAGAGTCAAAAGCCTTGAACAGTAATCTTATACAGTTGCAGTTTTGGACTGCTGTTATGTGCATAACATTTCACCTTCTCTCACAGGTAAGGTTTATTTTATGTATGTTATAGAGTAAAAACCTGTCCAGTCACTCTTCTACTGTGCATAACAATTCTTGTTCCTGTATCTTTCTCACACATTACTTCCACTGCCAGCTGCCTCTTCTTCACCCTTCTTTAGCCGTTTTTTAGCTCTTATCTCGTTCATGGCTTCCTCGATGGAGCGTGTGTCCCTCTTATTGGCCACAGGGACTGTAAGAATAGGAGACGAGATAAAGATGAACGTACATTGGACAACAGCAGAAGTGAAGAGCAGTTGTTTGAATACACACCACAGCCGTATGTCTGGTTGGCTTGAAGAGTGTGGGCAGCGTCTTTAGCTGCAGATGTTCCAATCAGATGGCTGTATTTGTCTCTGTAGTTTGAATTGGGAGATGCAGGCCTCTTCTGAGTGTGACTGGCCGCTTCCATCTCCAATGCGGCTTGCTCCTATAGAAAGTGCCAAAAACAACAGATGCTCAATAAGACATCTGAAACCAATTGATGACATCTGATTGTAAAATATGTCTGAGAAAGGAAGTGCATGTCCTCTCACCTTCAGCCTACGTCTCTCCTCGGCTTTCTGCGGATCCCACTCCTCACCTTTACGATACGCCTCCAGTTCCTCATCTGATGGTGCAAACTCCTTCATAACCAAAGATTCAAAGAACAATAAACAACAATATAGAGGGAAAACACAGCATGCTAAAACAGCAAACACGTTCATAAAAATCCATCTTACAGGAACTGCTAACCTTTTTAAACAGCATGACATATCTGCTTTCTTCATCCTCACCAAAGGAGAAAGAGGTCAGGCCTGCCACCTCTGCCACATCATGCCTAGGACAGATAAAGGTGTTAGTATGACCTGTACAGTACACAAGTAAATAAAACTCAAACTTAGAATGTTTTGAAAGTGTGACAGTGTTTACTTATAATGATCTCTGTATATAATAATGGAAAAGTATTTTCCAAGCAGGTAATGTAATAAAATCTGAGCAGTTATTCAGGAAGACAGAATTAAATGCAATACTGCAAACTGAACTCAACACAAGCCTTTAAGAGTATATTTTTCAAAGATAAATATGTATTTATGATTTTCATGAACTTAAAAAGTCACCATAGGCTCCAGCCGTTCCACATCCCTGCAGAGGACACGAGGAATTGGGGAATGGATAGACATTCAACACAAAACAAAATGTTAAAGACAAGAAACTCACAGTATGCTTCGCTCAATCTTGCCCATTGGGGCATACTTCTTCTTCTGTAGTGTGCTGTCTTGAATAAAGTCTGACACCTCCTTCTCCATCTGAAAAAAACCCCACATACTTCCTTTCATAAACAAAAGTTTACTATGTCAAAAGACAATCGTTTAATGAATCATTTAGAGGATGTCAGAGTGACACAACATGTATGGTACGGTATGTTTGAGAGATGTGAGTGTTCTATCATTATGACATGCAAACGTGACTAAAAAAAATTATCAAACAAAAAGGGATGGTGGTCAAACCCTTTTTCGGAATTCAGCTTTTTTCCTCTTCTCATCCTCCTCCATCTTCTTCAGCCTGGCTGCTTGTTCTGTATTGTAAAAGTAAGGTTGAGAGTAAATTATCACAATAAACACGATCCATCTCAAGCAGGCAAGAGAGTTCACCTTAAAAATCTTATTGGATATTCAAGGACCTCAACAAAAAAATATGCATGTTATATATGATTTATAAGTTCTATATTAATCCTTATAAAGCTAACGTACATACATTTTGTGTTAATGTTCCTTTTGTAATTGGATAAAAATAAAATTCATGATAAATTAATATGTTCAATTCTAAAGACACATTTTATTGCATTTTCAGCTGCTATAATTGTTCACTCCAAGGACAAGAAGCATTACTTACATTACTAATATTAGCTGTCAAAAAAAGGTTGCATAAAATGTACATATTCTAATATTCACGTAAATTTCAGTTTCACTTCAGTTTAATTTGTTTCAAATGGTTACTGCACAGTTCAAAATAGCTGTTTAAGTATCATTCTGAGATTAAAAAGCACATTAAAATACACATTTTTATTTCGTTTTCAGCTATCGATAAACCAGCTGTGACGTCATGGTGATTTTCAACAACAGTAAATGGATACAGCAATGACGTTTGCGTGTGCACGCATTACTTCTCAGACGGTGATTGGTTGTTTTTATTACAGAGTTCGTGCCGCAGAGGGCGTCCTGATAATTGTCAAGTTTCACTCGAAAATCAACACCCCTGCTCAGTTTCGTTTTCTAACCCGTCGTTTCTAATGCGTTGTGTTTGTTGGGTTTAAAGTTTAAATTTCTCTACCTCTAGCTTTCCGCCGGCTTTCCTGGTTGTGAACGGTTGGAGGTTTCTCCATCGAGCTCAAGATCGAGCCCAAGAGGTCCGCCATCTTTGGACTGTCTAAATCCGACCGGAAACTCGCTCCTAAAAATGCTTTGTGGGTAATGTCGTCAGATCGCTAGTTGTCAAAATGACGTCAGCGCGTTGTACGCTGCGTTCCTGAATGCGCTTGCAAAATGGCCAGCTTCTTTTAAAATTATGACGTTTTTGCTTACTAAATTTCCCATTCAGATACAAATTACATAAGAGAATCTAACATGTTGTTTGTTATGTGCATTAGTAAAGAAAAATAAAAAGGGTTCATTGTAAATATATTGTGAAGTTGTTTTTGATGTTGGAATATAACTACTTTTGAAACCTCTATAAATAGATGTGTAAAAGTTGTTTTCCTATAATGTTGTATCCTTTACTCAAACATTTTGCCTACAAGTCTATTTAATTTTCAACATTTGGTGATTCACACTTAATGTTAGTGGAATTGTCTACTGTGTTTTATGAATATAAACTATGAATATAATCAAGGCTCTCAAGTTTTATCAAACGTTTGGAGTGAGAATACATATTGTACAGCTTTCCTGTAGCTCAGTGGTTTGAGCATGGCGCTAGCAATGCCAAGGTCATGGGTTCGATCCACTGACCTATATAATGACTAAGTTGCTCATGATCTCATGTGATTTATGATCAAACGGTACCTTACCAGTCACCACTTTTGTATTTATAGTATTCCAGTACATTCTTACAACGCGAATAAGCCTGTAAAAGGTTTTTATTTAAAGTCGAGAATTTTTCCATCGTATTGGATATTGAGTGAGTTACATGAATCTTCATTTCAGTAGCTTACATTACCCAGACGAGAGACCTCAACATATTACATATGAGCTCATTCTGCAATCTATTGAAATGATTTCTATACATCGCTATTCTTCCTGAAATAAACATAAACATTGAAAAAAAACATCAGAAATAACAAGTTATTAAACATATATATAGTTTGCACTCAGGGGACGCTGTGTGCTGCTCGAGGGTCTGTCCGGCTATGAAGATAACTAGATAGTTCAGGCTTTTTGGGGTGTAGGTAGATAATGGGGGGGATTTAGGAGCCGGCCGGCCACCTTCTCATGTGAATGTGAGCATAAATAGAACTCAGACGGAGTTTTGTGCCCTCTTTGTGGGTATTTAACTTGTATACCAGTGATCCTTCTAACTCCCTGTGAAGACAGAGAAGTGTTAACTTCCCCCGATGTAATTCCGTCTTGGCTGTGTATTTCTTTCGACCCCGAGGGGAGTCTTGTTTCTTGGAGAAAAACGGGTAAGTGTTTCTCATTTTATTCAATGTGTGTATGAGTGGATGTATGATTTTTAAAGTTTATATGCAAAGTTTGACAGTCATACTCCATATGTGCTTGGCATGGGAAATCCTAATTTTAGCACTGTGTAAAATGAATTTTGTGTGCTCATGACTTTTATCTGGGGAGTTTTGTAGTGTTATGCTGTGAATATATCTTTAGTCGCCATTTGTCCGGTGAAGGTATGCAAAGCCCTTGGTTGCGATGAGTGGAGAAGCCACGGCCACTTGGCTAACGTATACGCTGCAGCTCACAACTATAGTTTATCATTTTTTACACACTGTGTATCAGTGAGTGCTTCCAGCAATGTAAACCGATTATTAAACAAACAAATGGATATGTTCTTATACTACAAACAATACAAATATTACCTGATCTGTGATCTGCCGTTGGAGGCTTGCCATTGGTTGTTGGGTTTGAATCGTTAAAAAGCTCATTTGGGTGTGTGCGAGGTTTGGCGCCATTTTGGCGATGTTTATATTAGTCGTTCATAAACATAATTGTTTCGTTTTGGGCAATAATGTGTGTAATAAACAATTTTCCTATACTCATAATCCTCAATGGTGAAGTTTAACGGAAATTTGTGATTTACCGTCGTCGGTAGTGCTATTGTTTTGCGGAGGTATAAATAGCAATGGATGACGCAATTCATATCGGTCGGGCCAGAGCATCTCATCGAACGTTATTCTCGGAGTTTCACTGCTTTCGCTCGGGCGGATCGACGCTTCTCTGCGCCCGGCCATTTCAGGTTTTTGTATAAGAAAGACAGAAATTACGTTTTTTAAATTTGTTTGTATTCTTTTATTATTGCAATAACTATAATATACAAAATCAAATAGGGAATAACAAAGCATATAACAACTTTACAAAATAAACAATTTAGGTACAGCATCAGTGTCTATGAAATTTGTGTGCATAATATTAAACAAAATCATTATTTACAAACAAAAAAATTAATAATTACAATTACAATGCAATACTACAATTAACAATATAATAACAAACCATGGGGGAAAGAAACAAGGAATATATATTAAAAAGAAAGAGACTCTGATTGCATGTATTTTGTAGGAAAGAGCACAAAAGTAGATAACGTTACTACTTTTTCTAATATTTAAGAAAGGTATGGGAGATTTGAAATCGGTCTATAGTTTCCTAGGTCATTGGGGATCTAAGTTTGGTTTCTAAGAGGCTTAATAACAGCCACTTTAAAGGATCCTGGGACGTAGCCTAGACGAGTTAATAATATTACGAATGGGTTAAATTGCAACGGGTAGTAATTCTTTTAATAATTTGGTTGGTATAAGATCTAATAGGCATGTTGTTGTTTTAGATGTTGAAATAAGTTTAATTAAATCGTCCTGTTTTATGGGTGAGAAACACTGTAGCTTTTCTTGCGGGCCAGTGGTTGATGCTAATTCATAAGGGCATACACACGGAGGTTGAGTTTTTGCTCTATTGTTGCGTATATCTTCAATTTTCTCTGTGAAAAACTTTATGAATTCATTGCAACTAAGGTGCGGTGGAATAGCCAGGTCAGGTGGCGTCTGATTATTTGTTAGTTTAGCAACTTTAAATAAATACCTTGGATTGTTTTTGTTCGTTTCTATGAGGTTGCGGAGGTGCTCAGCCTTTGCCACTTTTAGTGCCTTTTTATAACAGTTTGCACTTTCTTTCCACGCAATTCTAAAGACCTCTAATCGGGTTTGTCTCCATTTGCGCTCCAGTTTACGTGTTTCTATTTTAAGTGATCGGGTGGTGTTATTGTGCCTATGGTGCTATGCTTTTCTCGTTGATCTTTTTCAACTTCAAAGGTGCAACAGTTTCTAGTGTGTTAGAGAAAATAGTGCCCATCTTGCTGGTCATATCATCAAGCGATTTTGTGTTTATTGTAATATTTATTAGATGAGTCAGATCTGGTAGGTTCTTTGCAAAACTATCTTTAGTAGTCGGAGTTATTGTTCTACTTTGTCGATAACGAGTTATGCAGCCGGTGTCTGAGTTACACGTGTATAATTCAGTCTTTATCGTTTACAAAGTTGTTTATTCTTTGTGATGTAAAAGAGAAATGAGTGGGTGAGAGAGTGAGTGGGTGGGTAACGCTGCAGCTCACAACTATATTTAATCATTTTTTACACACTGTGTATCAGTGAGTGCTTCCAGCAATGTAAACTGATTATTAAACAAACAAATGGATACGTTATTATACTACAAACAATACAAATATTACCTGATCTGTGATCTGCCGTTGGAGGCTTGCCATTGGTTGTTGGGTTTGAATCGTTAAAAAGCTCATTTGGGTGTGTGCGATGTTTGGCGCCATTTTGGCGATGTTTATATTAGTCGTTCATAAACATAATTGTTTCGTTTTGGGCAATAATGTGTGTAATAAACAATTTTCCTATACTCATAATCCTCAATGGTGAAGTTTAACGGAAATTTATAATTTACCGTCGTCGGTAGTGCTATTGTTTTGCGGAGGTATAAATAGCAATGGATGACGTTATTCATATCGGTCGGGCCAGAGCATCTCATCGAACGTTAAGCTCGGAGTTTCACTGCTTTCACTCGGGCGGATCGACGCTTCTCTGCGCCCGACCACTTCAGGTTTTTGTTTAAGAAATACAGAAATTACGTTTTTTTAATTTGTTTGTATTCTTTTATTATTGCAATAACTATAATATACAAAATCAAATAGGGAATAACAAAGCATATAACAACTTTACAAAATAAACAATTTAGGTACAGCATCAGTGTCTATAAAATTTGTGTGCATAATATTAAACAAAATCATTATTTACAAACAAAAAAATTAATAATTACAATTACAATGCAATACTACAATTAACAATATAATAACAAACCATGGGGGAAAGAAACAAGGAATATATATTAAAAAGATAGAGACTCTGATTGTCTTTGGATAGATATTTTAGGGATGATAAATAGCATTCATATTTATATATAGGCCTATATATTTTAAATTCAAGGAAGGGATATTGTTACCCCACTTACATTAATGTGATATTTTCCCATCATAACAATAATGTTTAACATCAGTGACAACCTTTAAGAAAAAACATCAGTATTTGGAAATCATTAAGTTTCATAGCCAGCTGTAAATATCTTACCAAAACTGTAATGTAACAGGACAAAAAAAGAACAAATGCTCAATAGTTTCAGGCTCTTTCAAACAAAAAAATCTCAGTTTGTGGGTCAATGTGCAGGACTCTTTCTCCATCGTAGCAAGCGACCCCAAATTTTGCCGTCTGTGCCTGTGCACGTGCCGTCTGGTTTACCTTCATCCGGTCCGCCTTGTCAACCACCTCAGCTTAATTACATACACACACTGTAATACACAGATTTTACCACACAGGGTTGATGTGGGTTTAATGAAAAACACCACAATACATCAATACTGTATACAGTAAACGGCAACACATAAGCATTGCATTATTGTATAGGAACCCTAATATTGATATAATATTGCATTTTGTGCAGTTCTATACAAAACCCTTTCTTTTCACTTAGAGAAAGTAAATTATGATGGTACAAATCTGGTCATAAAATACGAAATTCAGCTTTTTTACATACCTGCAAAGAAACTCCCAGCTGAATCTATACTTTTCCGTCAAAGCGAGTGTCTGGATTTCCTTGTCCAGCTGAACAGCTGTTGTAACGGAGCGAAGCGCGTTCCCTTAATTTTCATAACACATACATTAATAACATACAGAATCAGATACGGACGAGTGCACATGTCAAAGCAGGGCTCTCAAGTTTTATCAAAAGTTTGAAGTGAGATTACATATGTTAGGGGAGGAGCCACTCTCATTCTCAAATTCAAATAGCTTTATTGGTAGACATAGTAAAGTACATATTGCCAAAGCATTTCACAATAAAAACAAACAAAACAAAGCATAATAATAATAAAAACATTAAACAATATAGAAATAAATTGATGTTTGTGTAGATGTGTTCACTCAGTTCCTTTAAGTTTACGGCATTTATACTATAAAGTACTAAAGCTACTATAGAGGCAGTGGATCCTTCACCAAGAAGGACTTTAATCTTTTCATTGTCATGAAGTGACTGAAACTTGGGATTAATCTGTTGAATTTCACAGTATAGTAAATCTCTTAAGAGATGTATACAATGGAGGAGGAAATATACCTCTGTCTCAACTTCTCCTGATGTACATTCATTACACACACGTTCTTCTTTAGGTAGCCATGTTTTCTTATGTCGACCTGGATGATCACTGAGTCTATATTTAGTTAATATATTTCTGTGTTTTATGTTTCTTACTGTGATCAGATAGTCAGCTAGACTATATTCCCGGTTTAATCTCAGATAACACTGGAGACGACTTTGGCCTTTTGTTTCTTCTGTCCATTGCTGTATGTATGTTTTTCTCTCTATTCATCATCTCTTTTATTTCTCCAGGTTTTCTAGGGGCATTCATATTAAAAGCTTGGTTTGTCAGTTCTGACACCATCTTATAAAGAGGACTTTTCTGAGCACTCACTTTTTGTGCTTTAAAAGTTTTATAATGTAGTGCGTCTTCAGAACTACATTTGAGATGAATCCAGAACTTTAAGGCTCTTTTTCTAATAGCCATATTATTATATAATTCAGATATAGCCAGATAATTCTCTCAAGTTTTGCTATTTCATCTATTGTTTTTAATTGCCCTGCACGAATAAAAATGATAAATGACAAAAACCAAGTTTAAGGCAAAAAACATTGTTAATATTGCTCTTGATGTTGTAATCATGATTAAAAATGTCAAATTAAACATTAAAATCGTTTTTGCATGTCATATTCTTTTAGACACAGTTTGCAAACTATTTGAGGCCGATTATCGCAGTTTTTGCATTAGTCTTCACTTTGTTTCTTTTTGCATGCATGTAACCAGGATCAAACATCACTGAAACAGTGACTCCTGTTATAATTTAGCATTATAATAAATGAGTCTGACTGTATCTGCACTGTTGTTTCTATCAGCACGCGTGCAGCGTTACACTGATGACTCATCTAAACTTCTGATTGGTCATTAGGTTCATGCGCCGTCTATGATTGGTTGAAATGCTCAGCGCTGTAACACTGAGAGGAAAAACATCTGAAGCAACGTGATCGGATGTGAATATAATGGTCTGGTTTCTAAGCTGTACTGCTGTGTATTTACTGTAAAGTTGCTTTGCAACAATGCAACTTTGACAAGCCCTATAGGCATAAATTGTAATTTTGACATACATATTATTCATTAAAATGTCACATTTTAAGCTTTGATTCAAATATGAATTTGTTTTTAACTATACATTATTTCTGAATATCACTGAAATTTGGTAAACCATCTGTTTTCATTTTAAAACTCAAACTCATCAATACAATAATTAATCTATAAATGCTGTGAAATCTCTCCTACACAATGTGTCTAGTTAATAAATCCTATAGCTGTAACTTCTACAATGCTTTTATGATTTAAAACTTAATCAGTAAAATAAAGTCTACAAACATGTAGTAATATTTTTGTGTACAGTGGCTATCATATCACCAGAGATCAACAAGTTCTTAAGTGCAATCTTTAATACATGTGGTAGGGCCTTAGCCTTGACACGCTTAGTGTTCTTTATTATACCGCGATGTCCTGTTAATTGTGCTCAACATTAGAAAACATGTTATTAAGAAGATTAAATTAAGATGTTATTAAATTAACAATTATTAAGAAGGCCTTCGTCCTATATGGAAGTACTTTTGGTGCACTTGGAGTTTTGAGGATCTACACACAGGCTGTGACTGCAGTGTGACTATGTTTTTATGGTAGACCATCACCGTTGCACTATCCCATTATTTGTGAATATTGTACCAAAATGAATAAAAACACTATATGAAAAAAGTAGGTCAAATTCAAGGAATTAAAGAGATGTTTTATGAATTCTGGTTCAGCGTGTGCATTGACTATATCTGTTAACACATCAGTACTGCTGGAGAACTGTAAAACTTTAAGAGTGAAGGTTGGGAAGGGGAATTATATATATTCTTTAAAAAGAAAATGAGGTTTACAACTGGTGTGAATGATCCCTTCTCACACCATGAAAACAGAAAGGGCCAGTTTAGGATTTAAGTCAGTCAGCTACAGTCTGTAAAATAGGAGTCCGTCGCAGTTGCCACTCCAGCAGCGCCCTTGAGTCGGTGTGTATTACCAGCCTTCAAAACCAACAACTACACTAGAGATGTGAGGAAAAACAGCATGTGGAGAAATGGGGTTTTCCGAGGATCATACACACTGGCCCGTCAGAAATAGGTTTCACTCGTGCTGTCCACTGCTGGCTCAAATGTTCCATCTATGAATCAAGAAAATAGATCTTGTAAAACTTGTTCATCTGCTCCAGGAAGATGAAGGTCAGGACTGTGTGTGGTCCCAGGCGAGCGTAATACGGAGTAAAACCCTTCCACAGACTAAAGAATCCCTCGTTCCTAATGACCTTCGCCAACACATCCTACAAGGAGACAGAGAGAGTAAATTATGACAACACTGACTGGAGAAATTATGGGAAAAGGGGATTGTCCAGATTAAAATGTGATTCTATGATATTCTGGCCCATTATTATGACTCAAGTTATAATGATTTGTTAAACAAACTTGTCTTATCACTTGGCAAATAGCCCAGGCCAATACCCCAACATCAGTAAGAGCAACAGTAATAGTGATGCTTGCACAATAACAAAACATAATCATACAAAAATTATTGTTATTAGCATATTTGCAAATAACATTTTAAACCTAAACGGTTTTACTGAAAACGTCATTCTGTCTACAATGAAATCATAATGTTTTTGGGTCTCCTCCAAAGAGAGAGGTTTTCCTGAAACTCGATTCCCCTCCATTTCTCACCATCTCTCTACGTTAGCGTGACGGTACTGAAAGGTCACATCTCCAGCTGTCTGAGATCAGTTTCTTAAACAGTCAGTAACGTGAAAGAGGAGAGCGATAAAAAGAACATACCAATCCATTCTTGTACTCCGGTTTGCCGTCAATCATTCTCATATTCTGAATTCTTTTGAAAAGAAAGAGCAATACGGTAACATTAATACACGCAATAAAAACCTGCATCATACTGTAGCAAACAGCTAGGTGACATATTAATGAGTGTATATTTACAGAAAGCGTAAATGTAAATAAGGGCGTTGATGGTACCTGGTCTTCACGATGTCAACCGGCATGGAGGCAGCTGTGGTGACCAGTCCACTGATCATACTGGCACAGAAATGACACAGAATATCATCTCTGAAATATCCTGCACATACAAAGAACCAAAAGTCATTCAGAACAGAAGCAGAATGCACATACAGTTGCTGTAGATGAACAGCAGTCGGCAAATAAAACTCAATATGAAGTGTATTCCTGATTTAATCATTAGCAATAGTAGTGAACATGCGAGTCGGATTTTACAGCAGGGCTGTAAAAGATAAAAGATGTAAATGTTCGTACCAGAGTCCAGGAGAGCTTGTTTGGATTGGGAGTATGAGGCAAGTTGTGCTGCGTTCACTACAACGGCTCTGGCCATGGTGGGTATGCAACCCTAAAATCACAAACAAAACACACACGTCATGCTATACAGTTTCACAACACTACAGAATACACACAGCATGTACAGGTATAAAGGAAAACATCACATGACATAAAGGCAAAAACAACAAATATGCAATGTCAAAATAATGTTTATGTTTTCCATTGCTATATGGCATACATACTGTTTTTCCAATTGAGGATGCCCCCCAAAAGGAGGTTTGATGAAAATTATACGCACCAACACACAAGCACACGCTTACCCGCCAAAGTGTGGTAATTCCTTCTTCCCTGGTGATCCTGATGAGGGCATTAAAGACATTTGTATAACCCCTCCTTTGGTCTGGAGGCAACCTGGGAAGGAATTTTTACATTTTGATGACTGATAATTACTTTTAATCAAAAACTGCTCAATTCAATACTGCAGAATGCAGTTCCATTCATACCGTCCATCAGCTGTCATTCGGATAAGCGCCACCTCAGCCGGAGTCCCCACAAACGCCCCCGTCGCCCCAGCGGTCATGCCTATCAGAGCCTTCATGAAGAAGTTGGGAGGCGTTCCGTCCGCTTTAGACATGCGCTCGAACAGAACTGTGTAGATGCCCAAGCGGGTCGTGGTGTAGGTGGCTTGTCTCAACAGACCCGCAGAAAGTCTACAATGGACGATATGGGAATGAAAGAGACATTAACCCATCTCGAGTACATCGGTTTTATCCTCATCACAGCACTATGGCACGTTTCGCTTTCTTACCCGGTGTAGATGCCACGGACACCTTCGTTGCGAAGGATGCTGGCCACGGCGTGCAGACTCGTCTTGTACTCGCGGGCCTTGGAGCCCTGACCGCTGAGCTGCATCCGGTTTTTCACCAGATCTAACGGCTGCACAAACACGGTCGCCCCCATCCTGAGAATCGAAAACGATGTGGATTGGTACACACACACAACTTCGAAATCCTGCAAAATCGAATCTTTGTTTCCGTTCAGAACACAAGTTCTGATAAAACTCACAGAACACCCAATATGATAGCTGTTTCTTTAATAAAAGCCTATCACTTCAAAATAATTCCCTTCTAAAAAAGCCCCATTCCTAGTGTGCTTAGACTTTGGCTCATTTTAAGCTCATGTTATGACTTTCACTCTTGTGATTCAAGGGCCTTGTGTTTGCTTCTCCCAGTCAGTGTGTTTGGGTGTCGTTTCATGTTTGTGAAAACATGCCCAAAACTCTTTTATAATTTCGATTTTTTTCTGTATTTAAGTGTAAATACAGCCTGTCAAATACATATTCATGTCCTTATCCAAATGCCTAGAAAGGAATGCGCAGATTATTAGATCATAGTAAACAAGTCTTACTACATGTCAGGTTATTTTGTCTTGCTTATGCTACATTCATACATAGTTACATTCTATACTTACTAGGAAGATCTTCACCAAACCAATTTTTGATAACGACATTATCACAATATTTATCGAATGTTTTTGTTTAAAAAGAAATCCCATCAGTGAAATTCCACTTTTTATATAGTTTTTTTGTTTGTTTTTGTCAATAAATCACACTCATAATTCAAGTGTATGGAGGCAGAAAGAGAGTTTGCAACCAATGTAACTCTTCAAGCAACATTTTGAATAGATGCTGAAAAGTTTACATTTTTACGATGTGTACAATTAACACAAAACAACACCTATAAAGCCTGAAAAAGTCACCCTACTACAAACTATCAGGTTGTTAAATCTGACATGTTTTCTTTTTGTTAAACTTTGAGCATCTCTTAATAATGTTGACCTGCTAATTGTATTCAATCCATATTCAATAAAATGATCTGATGCAATAGAAAACTAGCTAGTACGCCTAAATATATGCGTTTTAGAAATTTGCTCTTTAAACATGACCAAATGACAATTTTAGAGTTCAACTATGAGAAAGTGACAATATCGGTATAGTAAGAATAGTTGTTAAAATCGGTATCGGCCAAAAATCCAATCTTTTAATGTGACCTTCATGAAGGGCAACATAAAATTGATCACATTTACATTACATTTCAGACAAAAACTTTTTTTTTTTAGCTCTTGAGTAATATTACACCCTTGTCGTTTGAAAGCCTCAAATTAAGAACATTTCTAAAAGAGTTCAAAAGGTTTAAGTATTTGTTTTGTGTTACGCTAAAATCCTTTAACAATAAAAAAGGTCTGTTATAAATGATGACAGCGATTCCCTCGCATCACATGCCGCGCGCGTCCGTGACATTTAACGGAGAAGTTCAGATGGACGCGACGCTTCCTCCGGGCCTGTAGCTCCATTTACAACAAACCGATGTAAAAATCCGACATGCTACATAAACGTCACACGTCAAGCATCTAAACAAACAATTAACGACCCCTTATCAACAACAGGTAATCCGTTTAAATCAAACCAATGCATTAGAAGCCCCTGCACACGCAGCTGCGACGTTATACGTACCCGGCCAAGCCGCCGAAGAGGAATTTTATAGATTTCGGCGACGTCTTGGGTCTGCCCGTGTTCGTTGCGGCTGCCATGGCTGCGGGTTTGTCGGGCTTTCTGTAGGACACCTTCGCTTCAACGCCCCGTTCCGCTACGACGCGACACCGCTGCAGCTCAGTACAGCAAGGTGACTCGAGGGGGCCGCGCACGTCAGACGCAACGCCCTTTGACCAATAAGCTGTAAGCTTTCACTCGCGGGGACGAGCACGTAAGGGATGCGGATGTGACGCGTCTCTCGTAATAAAGAATGTTACACGTTGCGTTTATATTTAGGATTTATCAGCTTGTTTATGGATAGTATTGATTAATAATTAGAATCATGCTAATCATGTTTTTTGTGAATTAAGCAACAGTATGCGATTTTTTTTAAGGTTGTCTGAAGGGAGCAACGTATATATCTACGTATATACATATATATGTATATACGTTTTAAATGTTTTGGCATTTGTTTGTAGTGTTTATGACATTGACAGTGTCAGAGAATTTTAGTTTTGCCTCGTTTTATTCTAAACAACGATTATAAAATAAAATGTGATTGGTTAAAGCTAAAACGTGTTATGATTGGTCAACGCAGTAACGGCGTTATCTTATTGGCTGGAGTAGACGGTGGGTGGAGTTCAGCAGCTTGAAATGTTTCTAAAAACACATACACAGATTGTGATCCAAACATTAATCCGCATCAGACATTTATTTTATACATAAAACACACTAGTATTTTATATTCAAATTCAGTTATTTTTATGTTTACATTTATATTTTCGTGAATATATTCCCATTGACTTGACACTACATTTATTTGTGCATCTAATTGTTATTAACTCATTTTGAAGTGTAAAAAAGTTTTAGAAGTGAATAGGCTTCTTTTCAGTATCATCAGTAATGTCAGAGATTGTCTGTGTTGTCTCTTATGCTTTAGTTAGTGGTTTGTGTTCAATACAATGAGACTTCACATCCATCATCCCCATGAAATCATTACATTACCAACATTATAAGATAAATATCAGAACATTTATCTGTAATGTAATTGTCTGTAAAGCGACGTTTGTGTGAACGTGTCTGTGAGTGTTGTGCAGAACATCTACACACCCCAAAACACATTTATCCACCTACTCTCTGCCATTTGCAAGCCTTTGTGAAAGAACTGGGTTGATGCTGATGTCAAGCTCACATTCAAAAAAAACACATCTAAATACGATTCAGCTATCTGTCTGATGTGTGAGAAGTTCAAGTAGTTTAGTGTAACATTTATTTTATCAGATAAAATCACTGGTGTGTTAAACTCCCAGCTGTTTAATACAGTCACACTACTAGTAAACACTCGGAGCCATATGTGCTCGGTTTGTCCTACAGTCATATAGACTTGACAATGCTGAATTTCAAGTTATTCTCTCACTGTCAGGTATGGTTAAATGCCTTTAACATATCTGTATTGAGTGACCTTTATGATGCACATCTGTTTTGCGGGTTTATTGACAGCGTTCTTGAACACAGATTGTAGTTGATATAAATGAGACCCGTGACAACAGTTTTCTCCACACATTTTAAAGGCAAGCAAGATACATTCAGTACAGGGTTTGTTTCTTGTTTTTTTCTCTTTTTCAGCTTTTTTCTTGTTGCATGACAGTAAATTTGAACATATTCAGGCAAAATGACCATATGAGGGAGTGCACTAAATGTAGCCTATATATACATTAGTTCAGTAAACTAATGATAGTTCAGTCTTGCTAATGGTTATGCATGTCGATTAAAAAAGATCAGTAATCGTAAAAGCCTTTCCTTCCTAACATAGATTCAACTATGGCAAAAATATTTCCATAACCAACTCAGGTACAACACTTACATAAGTCATTGAGGAATATAAATACAAAGAGACATTAGAGAGAGTACAGAACGGTAAACTTGCATTACAAGTAAAGAATGAAGGGATTTATGTCACCCCATGTAAAAGTGGCCCAGTTTGACCGTTAAATCTTCATCTCTTAAAAAACTGGTCTCAGGACGATTTCGATCTAAAATCCATGTCAAACATTAAGATGGCATTAACTTGAACTCATATAACTTAATTTTAAAGTAAAGCTCAGTTGAATAATCTCAAATCTTACCCACAAGATACCCGCAGAACTGATCTCAGTTCAATAGAAGGGTCTCTATACATGTTTACCGTGCTGAAATGTGTTTATTTCAAAGTCCTAATCTTTGTTCAAATCTGATTTGTTTTTGGAAACTTTCTGCACTTTTTGTATATGATAAAATCTGTTTGTAAATGTACAGTGAAATCCACATATTATGTTATTATTATATTCGCATTTAACTAAACAGAATACAAAAGAAATCAGATTTTTGCTGCCTGTCTTAACAAAGTCTAGGCCGGTGCTTGTCTGTAACATGTGTAACACAAGTTGAACTGGACAGCCTTGTTGTGTGGCACTGCACATTGTCATATGCAATGTTTGCTAAATGAAATCGTACATATTCATTTAATCCAGCCGATGGATTCAATGAGCAGGAGTCTCATCTGTGTCTGTATGAAATCGTGAAATGACACAAACACACAAACTAGTGAAGTGCTTCGCTTTTCATTGTCACTGACGCAGCGTGTGTGTCAAACACACAGCAATACTAGCACAGTTCTCTGGTCATGTTAACCGTCATGACTACTTGTGAACATGATCTTAAATTCATGACTCTGTTTACTTAGTGCAAAGGACGCTGACCACAGAAGCCATGTTCCACACGCAAACACACACGTATGATGCCTCGCAAAAGTACTCACACCCCGTTTCACAGATTTATATATTCTACGTTTCAATGTAGTTTTATGTATTATAATTTAGACGTCATAAATACTTTATATAGTGCTTTCTTTTTAAACCTTTTGCCATCATTACCGATAAGACTGTGGCATACCCTTCACACAAAACTTGGGATCATCCATATGAGGTGATGTGTGGCTAAAGCGCCCAAATACATTTTCAGGTCCCTGCACGTCACATTATAAATAATGTGTTTCAGTGCTTAACTATTTTGGTAAATAAGGAATTGGCTATGAAAATGTTTGCGAGGCACGCACGCACGCACACACACACACACACACACACACACACACACACCTCAAACTGCACAGATTCTCTTAAAGGGACAGGTGCACCATTGTAAACACAAGGAGAGATGGAAAGGAGGGAAACGGAGGAAGACTTGTGATGTGTCCAACCAGCCATCTGCAGTCGCCGCGTGTTCCTGTCATACGCTGGAGAGTCCGCCATGCTCTTCTGCACCTCGACAGACAGCGCATGTCCCGGCAAATGCGACAAGCAGCTTTCGTAAACATCTGGCAACGTCAAACGGCTGTCGCGCTGTCCACAGCGTGAGACGTGGCGTCCGGTTTATGAGGTGCGCGCCGGCAATAGAGTTTGATTTGAAGTGTCACTGCATGCAAACGTACAAACACTCGTTCATGCCTCAGTTAACACACGCTCTCTCAAAACAGCTCGTCCACTGGGCCGAGAGGGCTCATGAAGTTTCATTCGCCTCCTAAATTCTTCCTTCTGGAAGACAAAACTTCCGTCTCTCCAAGAAAGATCTCACTCGTCGCAGTTTGCACGTTTTGTTCGTAGGTATGTTTGGATATTTGAGTTGGGTTACAGAGAGCGGTGCAGTATGGGCAGAAAGCAGGTTGCAGAAGGCATGCAGGTGTTGTTAAATACGGGAGTGCAGAGAAGCGATGGGACGCCGCGTTCAGTCTTTTCCCCCTTTCGCTTTCCTTTTCTTTGTCCGGGCTGCACGTGTTTCGTCAGTCGTCTCGTTTCCTTCACGCGCGTGACTCTTTCTTGGAGTGAGGCTTGTTGCCCAGGAGTGCGTCAATCTCGCTTACGTTCTGAGGAGTCATTTGAGACAGAACCTGTGGTGAACATGACAATAATGTTGTTAAAGTGAGTGTGTGTGCGCATATAAGAACGTGTATGTGTGTGTGTCAGGGTGACCAAAAAGGCCATTTTTGCGGGACACGTCCTGCCCAGGATTTCGTCTGCATCCTCCGGAGGTCGCATTTGTCTACGCATCAAGGTTGTCTCATTTTAGTAAAAAAAAAAAACGTTGTAGTTTCATTCTTAGCTGTTGCTTTTAAAAAAATAATAAACCTCGATGACATACAGTATGAAAGATGTGACCTCCGGAGGATGCAGCCAAAATCCCGCGCGGGACGTGTGGTCTCCCTAGTGTGCGTTTATGTGTTTATGGTTATATGTGTGTGTTTGTTACCCGCAGGGCTCCAAGGTTCTCAAGAAGTTGGTCTGTGTTGGAGACACCAAGAAGTACCGAACTGACCCCCTCGCTCCGTAAACACCAGGCTGCGTGAGAGAGACATTTTATTTATAAAGAACTTTAACATAATGTTTAATAGAAAGCATACATTACAGCACATTACAACCTTTATCGGTTCATGCATATAAATTAGATGATAAATGAGTCAAACTAAATGATGATTTACTGCTTGCGCATTGCTTCTGGGTCTCGAAGCCCTCAAAATATGCTTATATAATAGCAGAAATCTGTGTGACGTCCACACACTTCTGCTCCGCGTGATGTCCAGCATGTGGTGTTAATTGATTTGTGGGCATCTGGTGCAGGTGACAAGTGAGTCCCATTCACAGGCGTTAACAAAGTTTCCACTGCTATTTGTGTCAACCACTGAAAGCTGTGACAACCTTCTGCATGTAAAAGTGTCCTCTTGAGGGACAGTGAAGCATGTCAGGTCGTGTAGATTCTTACCAATGGCGAGCTGCGAGGCCGTGCAGCCCAGCCGGTCAGCCACCAGATGGAGCTCTTTGATTTTGGCGAGTTGCCTGCGTCCTTCTTCGCTGTATACTCGCTCCTTCAGCCACTGATAACCCTGACAAACACACACGTTACACACGTGACTGTACGCGGAGAGAAAATCTACAGGCGTTCACAAACTCACTTTCATCGAGGCCCGCGAACAGTCGGGAACGCCATCGCTGTATTTTCCTGTGATGAGTCCGCATGCCAGAGGAGACCAGGTCATTGCTCCCACACCTGAAACAGATCAATATTACAGCAAACAATTAAAACCACAAAACCACATGAGCACCACAGCTCAACGCTTCCAAAGCAAATGCTCAACATTCTTTTTTTTTATGTATATTCTCACTTAAATGTAAAGCGAGTTCAGCCTTGTAGACGTTGTAGTGCTGCATGTCTGTATCTATGAACAAACCAAGTTTGTGGTGGTCAAACGTCTTTCTGTTTGAGCTTTAGATGGGTATGTATGATGGGTATTTTTGGAAACCAGTCTTACAGCACAAACTGTTTTGTTTTCTCTTTCTTTGATCACCAAACTCGTAGAGACAGAACGTAAAAAACACGATTTCAAAAAGTATTCCCAAATGTTTGTGGGACTTATTCTGCCCCGAACCCCAGTGAGCTGCCTACCTATACATTATCATTTTATAGTAGTTTAATAAAAAAATTATTCTGCCTTATAAAAGTCCTCATCCATCCCAATATGCATTGAAATGAACACTTTAAACACAAAATGATAAACAGGTCTAATTTAATTCAATATTTTGGATGGATTTAACCCATCGGCGCAGTATGATAAAAGGCCAATATAGCAAACCAATATTTTGTTCATTACAGGGATAGTTCAACCAAGATTCTGTCATCATTTACTTACTTTCACGTTGTTCCAAACCTGTATAAATGTCTTTGTTATGTTGACTACAAAAGGAGATTTTTGGATAAATGTTTGTATCCAAACAGTTCTGGGGCACCATTGACTACCATAGTATAAAAAAACAACTTGGTTTCCCACATTCTTCAAAATATCTTCTTTTGTGAATAACAACAGACTTTCATTTTTGCGTGAACTATCCACCTGCACGAAGTGTAGCTTAATGCATGAGTTTTTAAACTTAATCCTATTGGTGCATCCCTTCAAAAAAGTAGTTTTGAACCAATATTAGTCTAGTCTGGATGTATAGTTCCTTTCCTAGTGTTCCCTTTCCATCAAGACGCTCAGAGACAGCGAGGCAGCGCCACTTAAATCACTGCTCGAACAACCTTTCAACTTGAAGTAACTGGAAGTTTACTCACCGATCTTGTGGTAAAGCTCAGGGAGCTGTACTTCGACTTTATCCCTCTGAAAGTAATGATACTCGGCCTGTTCGCACACGGGCGGGATCAGGTTAAACTGTCTCGCTACAGAGTACGCCTCCTTAACACAACAACACACACGTTCAACTGCCTTTCGGATAACTCCAGGAAGCATATGGAATTGGGATTTGTTGAACTTTTACAATCGAATACAACAAAAATCTGCGATGTTGAAACAAACTGTGGCACATTTAAACACACCATTATCTCCATTGCGCTCCAGCGCGACGTGCCCCAGTACATGGCCATACCCTGGTTTATAACAAATG
Organism: Oreonectes daqikongensis; assembly: GCA_026939265.1. NCBI lineage: Eukaryota > Metazoa > Chordata > Actinopteri > Cypriniformes > Nemacheilidae > Oreonectes > Oreonectes daqikongensis. The sequence goes on from JAOTQM010000051.1 coordinate 594,749, forward strand.
TCATGGCACGCACCACCTCTGTAAAACACACAAGAGCGCTCTTGATAAGGGATGTGGCATTTATTTTGCATTCATAATAACTTGAACACAAGAGAAATGAATGACCTTCCATAGGACTGTTCACATCGCTTCGATTGGCGAAGACGATATCCACGTAATCCAGCTGCAGTCTGGACAGAGAACCTCGGAGACCTGCGGATACATCGCCGTCACTGACGTCACAAGCCATACTGTCGTATAATCGTGGACGAATAAAACTGCACTTTACCTTCGATGATGTGTTTTCTGGACAGCCCTCTTTCTGTCTCTGCCCTGTGGATTATTCACATAATATTGTTGATGTTGATTTTATTGATACAAACTAAGCATGTTTAAATACGTTTTTATGTATCTAAAATAAGTCAACGAGGGACTAGTTGTGTACGTATGGAATGCTGAATGTGTGTTTATTAAACCGTGCTACAATTTACATCCCAATGCTTTCACGAACAATCGACATACTTTGCACATACTGTCAGTTCGGACTCATTTAGATGCATTTTGTCTGAAAATATACGGCATTTTATTTGCTGAACGCATACTCACTGTCCTCCCCAGTAGATCTTAGTTGTTACGACGTAACTGGATCGTCTAAAACAGAGAGATGTTATTAAATATGGTCATTTTTGTTATTAAATTAAAATATTATATTCCCTAATAGTATAAAAATCAAATATTATATGCCTAAGAATTATTTGAAAAACTTTGAAACATAGTCTTAATCAAATAAAAATCAATATTATAAAAAATGTATATAAAAAAAGAAGAAGAAGAATTGCTATCAACCTAAATAACAACATTAACAAAAACCAAATTAAAAAATATTCTTATACAAAGTTATGTGTACGCAGACCAATATTTTCCATTAAGATTGTGTGGTCAGACTCAGAAGAATAAATTGTTTCAAGAGTTGATTAATTCTTTCATAATTTAAAATTGATTTCCCAGGATGTTGATAGAAAGTGAGACATTCGAATAAAAACAGGTCACCTCCAGCCTTTCTTTTTAATGATGTTCCCAAGAGTGACTTCAGCCCTGCAGAAAAGAAGGACACAAAATCAGCTGATTTCATTATTGCACTGATAAAAGTGACCGAATTCATTAGCATCTCTGTCTTTCTATTCAGTACAAAGTGTGTAAAGTCAAGATGAAAAGGAATCCAGACCTGAATGCAAAAATGTGCTTTTTATAACGTTACAAAATCACCCGAGGAGCTGAAATTTCCAGTGTCCAGCGTCCAATAAGAGGACAGTCGCTATCGGCCAATCAGCATTGAGCACCTATTTTATCAATGTCCAACGAAACTTAGTGGACCTGTTTGAGACCCTGTTTTATTCCCAAAGGTCTGTATAAAATAAGCAGTCTACGCTATTACTTCAGTTAACAGGACTGATAGATATCACACAAATCATACCTACTTATTTACATATTTATCCAAAGCGACTTACATTGCATTACACATCTATATTAAGTATGTGCAATCCCCTGCAAATGCATACACATCTCTGAGTTTGCAGCATATAGACAACAGTGAAAGAGATGAATTACATTTACATTTAGTCATTTAGCAGACGCTTTTATCCAAAGCCATTTACAAATGAGAATATGAGAAAGGCAACAGTGTGACCAGTGGAGGATGGAAATGGAGACGAGAGCTGCGTTAAATGTCCCCTCGTGGTGAAAACAATGCCATGAGGGCACGACCCACAATAAGATCTGACAGAATTATCAGACGGAGCGGCTGAAATCAGTCTGGTGTGAGCTCTTGGGCTTATTCATGTTGTCATGTTCTGTTGAGTGTAGCGAGTGTCATAATACGGGTAAATTTCGCATTTTAACCTACAGACACCGATGGCAATCCTACCTGCCCGAAGCGTATACTTCAGCCGTGTCGAACAGATTCACTCCATTCTCATAGGCTATCGTCATTAAACTCTCTGCCATCTAAAACATAAAGACACAAACATAAGATGACAGGGATCAGATCTTTGAAAGGCTGAAAGTAAAATTGATCCTGATCATCAGTTCACCTCATCAGAGATCTGAGAGCCGAATGTCACCCAGGTGCCTGTGAACAGAAAGAGACATAAATCAGGTGGAAACATATAAAGGTGTGAAAGACCAGAACACTATGTGAGCCAAAGTCCATATAGAGGATCAAAACACAAATGAGATCTTTTCAATGTCTCATTGTTTGTCTTCGATAACAAATGCCTGGAGATCCAAAGAGTTCATTTACTCATCCTAACACCACAAAAGAAGATGTTTTGAAGAATGTTGAGAATCAAACAGCATTGACTTCCATTGTATGAACACAAACCACTGAGACATTTCTCAAAATATCTTCTCTAAAACCTAAGAAAGAGGTTTTAATATTTTATCCTCATTATATCATTTGGGCACTTCTGTGTTTTTACAAAAGGTTTTTACTATACTAATAGTACGGATATTAACATTTGGTCATTCAAATACTCACGCGAGGTCTCTCTTCACGTTTTTAAAGCATTTGTTTTATATTTAGTGCTTGATTCTTTAGGATTGTCACATGACGGTACATATTGCTTACAAAGAAATCTTACATAAAAACTGTCCTTTTTTTGTCACGTCGCATGTTTATTTCCCTTTTTAAAATATCAAACTTGTGCATAGACTGATGTTTTTCTGATGTTTAGACTTTAGCAACAAGGGTTTAGTCAAATATAAATAGATGGTAATAGTAATAAATATATTCTCTATATGTCCCGTCCAATTTGTTGTTTTGTATTCCTCTCAAGGAATTTCAGTTGATAAATGAAACATAACTTCAGGTGCTGAATTATGAAAGGTTTTAGGATTCAAATGAATGAATTCCGATATGAGACGGATTTAATTGGTTCATCATTACTCACCGAGACCCAAGCAGGAAACACGCAGGCCTGATTTCCCAAGGTTTCTGAAAGAGAGAGAGAGAGAGAGATGAAGGTTTTTATGCACAATTCTCAAAGAAAGGTTCAACGGACGGTAAGAAGGAAATGGTTATTATTTGGGGAACAAAAAATCTCTGTATAGTATCAAAAATCCTCCAACCCTTAAATAAAAGTGTAGTTTTCAGGTCTCCTGTAAAGTAATCGATATACTAGTGTACTCACGAATGCTGAAAATGATCAACCTTTACAAGATAAACACATTTAAAATGTACAGTTTTGCACTTGGAGAGAAACAGGACCAAAAATATTGATGACTCAATATAGATTTCTGCCCAGTCAGAAACGGCTCGCACCCCGCAGCACTTTAAACTGATTGGCAATCTGATAATGGCTGGACTGTGGCTTTGCTGATTTGAAAGAGCGAGAGGAAGGTTGTGGGTTTAATTCCAAGTTATAAGGGCACGATATGCAGTTGCTAGGGTGTTGCTCTGCGGTTGCTAAGGGGCCCTAAATGGTTTACAGTGTGTATGTGCTTACTAGAGCGTTATGAGTGGTTTGCTTAATGAACCCAGAAATCAGAAGAGAGTTGCAACTATCCATTTCTAATATATATAAAAAATGCAAGACGTGTCCTACATGCAATGTCATTCCTCACAATAAAGGAATACAAAAGCAATAAGATTCATAATGGATGTTTGAGTATCATCCTCGTGTGCTGTGTGTACAGCGGAGGCTTCACATCAGATCCACTGCTCACTTACTGTACAGAATGTGTCCAACACACACACACACACACACACACACACACACACACACACACACACAGAGACAGAAAGAGGCGGATTGTCAGCATCTTTAGATCCATGAAGCTGCTCTGTTTCTTCTCCACATCTATTTTTGTTTGCCCAGCCAGTCTATTTTTAGCCATGCAACTGTGCATTTGTTTGTGTCCAGCATGCGTGTGCGCGTGTGGAACGGACTGTTCATTATACTGATAAAGACATATTACCAGCCCGAACCGAGAGAATTAGCAGCATGAATCATTCATGTTATCTCACAAAAATCTCACAAAGAGAGAGAGCAGAAAAGCACACAAATATTTTCACGTTTGCCGTCTTTTCCTCTTGTGCGCAGCCCTGCATTACATCTCTGAATCAAGTACTTGGATGTATGCGATCAGACGCTCAACATGAATCTTTAGGTGCTGCTAAATATTTACATGCAATTCAAATGGCCGAGATTTTAACAATCTTAGATTTGACTTCTTAGCACTGAGAGACAACGTTTAGTTACCTACTGTAAATAAAGAGCAAGAATTATCGCAGGGAGCACAAACAGACACATTTGGCTAAACTCTCAGCGCGCTTTCAAAGGCTCGCGAGCTGCCTACAGAGGGTTCATTTTTCATCATTTCATCAACACCGTATTATTGCCAAATTGTAAGGCGACATCACGGCGTATTCTTCACGGAGAATGCAATCCCAGAATGCACTGCCACAATGTTAATTAAAGAAAAGAGTCCACAATGTCAGATGAGGTGAGAGAAATGTCGAATAATGTAAACAAATATAAAAACACGTAGACTGCATTGATAAACACAACTCAATGTTTAATAAAAAGGATATTTGTGTGCACTGGGTTTCAAACAGAGCTCGTGTCTCTCTAGTACCGATCCTCAGGCTATAAACAAATGTTCATTACAATGATATAAAGATATTTTGGTAATGATCGCCTCTCTGTGCTGTTTGTCGTCCACCTCACATCAACACAGACATCAGGCAGATTGAAAAGAATCAGAAATGCAGAGCACAACACCATCCTGACACACTGCTCTCAGAATACTGCAGTGCACCACAACAGGGTGGAGAGAGAGAGAGAGAGAGAGACCACAGACAGAACTGAGAAAACATACATATATGAAAGAGTGGAAGAGTATTGAAGAGAGAGAGAGAGAGAGAATGATGTGAGAGAGTCTGTAAGCCCATTGTGATTAATGTACTTCATAATGAGTTAGCATAGGCAATTACTGCACATGCTGAGAGAGTGAAAAGATCGAGGGGGGGACAATCTATCATATGAATATTATTTATGTACTATTTTAGCAGCAGGTTGTACTCTGAAAATGTTCTGCATGCATGGAGAAACCAGACGACCAGCGACATTTGTCAAAATCTACCCGCTGCAACCGAATGCGACCCTTGACCTGACCTGAATGGGACAGAAACAACGTCTATTAATGGCTCACGAGTTGATCGTTTGATCAAATTTTATACGCATTAAAATAATAATATCTACTTTAAGGTGCTGTGTGTAATATTTAGGAGGATCTATTGACAGAAATGCAACATAATATCTATAACTATGTGTTCAGATGTGTATAAAGACCTTACACAATGAAGCGTTATGTTTTTATAACCTTAAAATGAGATGTCTACATACACCGCGGGTCCACATGGAAACGTAATGACATCTTTGTCCTGTTTCAGCCACCGTATAGTGCTTTAAAAGTGAGGGGCGAGCAGTCGAGCGAGCCGTTGGTTGCAATTCCCAACCTCACCACTAGATGCCGCTAAAATGTCCTAAAGGGCCGATTTTACAGAAAAGCCACATGACTTTCACATGTGCAAACATATGTTTTGAAACATTTTCAAGGGATCACACGTAAATAACAACAAATCAACCACAAATGTGGTTTTCCCTGTGACATTTAGAATATAAATGTGAATTTCATCTTTAACAGCAAATTCTAGAGATCTCGAATACAAAATCACCAAAGTTGAGTTCTAAGCAAAGGTTCGAAAGAAGCTTATCTCAAAACAAAACTGTACAACAGATGTTTACCCAACAACCATGACCGTCCTTCCAGCGTCTCACTGCCAACTGAACACTTATTTCTGTTCATTTATGACTAACTTCAATACTGAGAAGCCCAGCAGGGTGTTTACAGCTCAAATATAAACAGGTGGAAAAATCTCCAATGAGATTTATTTCTTATATAGTCATCAAACTAAAGATGAACTTCTGCTTAAATCTCACAGTAATCTCTTCTGTAGCTCGACCGTGTCAGCAGTGAGATACCGCTCAATGCATTCAACCCCTGTGGACTGTGACTGTAAACCTGCAAATGCAAATGTCATTCATTTTTATTATCCAGACTAGAAATCATTCACACTTGTCCGGTTTGCATTAGGGACTGCATCCCCCTCCAGACACGAAGAGCTTTGTAATTTAGTCGTGTCTATAAATAAATAAATAAATAAATACACCAACATGCCTTATTTTATTTTCTCATAGTTCGTATTTTGCAAATATCATTGTTCTTTTACATTGAAAATGAAGTTCAGAAATGGAAATCGTTATGGTGCTTATTTATAAAGAAAGATCAGATATGACAGGAAATCCTAGAAATGACTTGAAAGTAAACTGTTCCTTTAAGGACAAGCAACGCTCTCTCCATGACTTTGATGGAAGTGTCTTCCAGTAAGTTGACAGTATAACACAGCTATTCACTTGGCTAACCCAGTTAATAATGACAACGTAACATCAGTAATGGATGAGTAACCGTGATGTTGACTCTCACTGGACGCTTGTATGTGTTTCTACAGGGTTTGAAGCGAATATTTGTAATATGCACGAAAAAAGATGTTTCATGAATCATGACTTATGTTGCTCAAATTGAATGCAGTAAACATGAGTCACTGCTGAGATTCTTTTAATGTGATAAAGATATGGATTCATTAACATCATCGCAAGGCAAGAAACCTAAAGCTCTTATCTACTAAACATAAATCTAATTCGAATCTAAAAGGGAAAAAATCGGTTATATACGAGTCAGCAGGATTTTGGACCAATAGTATTTCGTGGTGGGACTGGAGGAACTCGCCCATGCCGAACCACAGACATAAAACATAAACAAACATCTTTGCACAAGACTGAATTTGATATCAGATATCTGGAGAACATTTGCAAACATCACAGTAGTAGTATGGATGAAAGGTTGAATGTAAATCTTAGTTAAGCAGTTGGTGTAAGAACTGAACTTCAGTGTCACTGACCCCATCGATTTTGTTTTTAGATGAATGAATATTTATGATGATGATGTTGAGTACTTTCCTGTAGCTCAGTGGTTAGATGGGTTCCATCCCAGGGATTGCACATACTAAGAAACAAATGTATAGTATAATGCAATGTAAGTCGCTTTGGATAGAAGCATCTGCCAAATGCGTAAATGTAAGTAACTGCTTGCCATACGTACATTTCAATAACATACTTCAAATCAGCAATAAACTCAAAGATGAAATGCATCTTTAAAAATTCATATAATGAAACAGCAAGAAAGGTCCACGTGAAAATCAATGAAATCAACATTTATTTGAATGCATTTAAATGTATTTATCATACAAATGGTCTTCACCAAAGTTTTTCATCATTTTCTCTTTTCGCCTTCACTAAACTCTAAAAGATGCTAAAAGGTTCTTCACAGTGATGTCCATTTTTGGTTCCTCAAAGAACAATTCACTCAAAAGTTCTTATAATAACCATTTCTTTCCTACTTTTTATTAGTCCAAAAAACCATTAACCCCTTTTGTGAAACAGAAATGTTCTGCAGATGTTTAAAAGTACAGCCAAAAATGGTTCTTCTATGGCATCGTGAAGCACCTTCATTTTTAGGAGTATTGTGTCATTTTCTAAAAGCCAATGGCTGCCCAAATTGAATAAGAACCATTTTTACACCCACATATAGATTTTGGCGACGTCTAGTGGTGAGGTTGTGAATTGCAACCAACGGCTCACCCCTCCCTTTCGAAACACTACAGTGGCTGACACAGGACAAAGATGTCTTCACGTTTTAGCTTCTTTGCCAAAGGAGATAACATAGCACATAGCATCACAGCGATGCCATAGAAGAACAATGTTTGGTTCCTCAAAGAGCCATTTACTGTTTCTTTTTAACTTTTAAATAATCTAAAGAACCTTTTTCTCAAAGCCAAAATGCTTCTTCCATGACACCGTGAAGCACTAAATGTATATTTAGACACACATAAAACACAGCGGACAAGTGAACAGGTTAAGGGCACAACCCCGCAGAAACTGTTGTAATACACATAATGATCTGGCATATTCAAGCAAATGTGCGAGACGTGGCTGTGCCATATTCTCAGATGATGAGCCATTAGATGCATATGTTTCTTAATAGCCCCTCTCATAATGCACAGGGAAAAAACCAGCAGCTATTAAACATGGCAATTATGAATCATTAGCATAATTATCTTTTTTACAGCTGTTGTTAATCTGAATAATTTTACACAGCAAGTGTTCGTCTATGAGGGTATATACATGCATTACATTTGAAAAACTGCATTTGGGTTTGTGGGCGACGTGTGGCCTTTTGTCATTAGGGAGTTTGTGTGATCACACACAGATTTTGTGATGTTTAAATAAACACGCACACACAAGCACGCACATAATTTCTGTAGGCATCTTTGCTCTTAATCCTGTATCCCATAATGCAATGTGTGATGAAGCAGAATCAATAAAACAGTCATTTGATCTGCTTTTTTTTTACTTTAAAAAACTACGTTTGAGGATTTGGGGGTTGATGAACTGAGAAAGAGGTCATTGCACTATAAAAATATAACGCAAAACTTCTACATTAGCCCCAAAACATACTTCAAGCTGCCAAACACTTTGTCACATGTTTGTAAGGATGTGCTATTAAATAAAATCCTGATATAAAGATTGTTTTTTTTTTATACTAATGACATCAAGTCTCTCGACACACACACACACACGCACTTCTGATAAGCAGACAGACAAGACGCCTCAATATATGACAAACGTGTTCATTAAACATTGCTTTTCTGCCAAATATAAATATTAAAAATTAGAAACATCATTTAAAATAATACATTTAAACATACATGTAAACTAAAAACAAATTGTGCACCTGGTACGCTGAAAAACAAGTGATTTTAGATCGATTTTGACTGTAAGCCTATCGGTTGGCAGAACGAACACTGCATGTGGCTTCACCTCCTGCCATTGGTTTAGCGATCTATGCCCAGTCTAGTCATGTATATAGTTTAGTGTAAATATCCTAATTGAACTAAGGCCTAGTCCTGTTTTAAACTATGGCTTTGCATTGATTTGTCTCACTTTTGGGTAGAAATTTGTCCCTACAGCATAGCTAAGTCGGTACATTCACACAAATTCGCACAAATGTTTTAATTGCCAAAGTGTTCAACGAAGCATTTTAAAACCAAAGCCTGCAGGCAATTAAATATGGTCTTTAAAGACTTCATGGACAATAAACAAGCTGTGAAATATGTGTATGCCCGCGCGTGTGCTGCATAACCACAGTGTGCAGAATAAAAAGAGATTAAAAAATAACATTTTGTTAAAACACTTACAGGAGGTCAACCTTTGAGTTATTTTACTCGAATTAGAAGATCAAAAAAAATATTTCAGAGGAGAAATATGTCAAACGCCTAAGTTTGAATGATCATTGATCATTGATAGCATATGTCATTAATATTGTATCCAAACATTCAGGAATAATGTGAAAAACACACACAGTACTCTCAAAGGAGCTGATTCACGGTCTTCCCCGTTTGACACACATTCAAGTCTCTTAAAACACAAGCGTTCACAGTCAGTAATGTTAAAGTGGCTGTCAGTGGGCCCTTATGAATCTTTAAAAAAGTCATAAAACACGTGAAATAACCCAAATCATCAGGAGGGAGCTGCCCAACAGGTGCCGTTACACACATACAGTGAATCACACAACTTGTCAAAACATATTTGAACCCAATATTTAAATAACCATAATATCACAATGTTTACTGCAAGAGTAAATGATATAAATAGACTAAAAATACGACTTTAGTAGGCCAAAGAGCTAAAAAATCTCAAAGAGGGAGGGAAGCAAAATTGTGAATAAAATGGATGCCTTAATATTTTAGAAACAATACAAATAATGTTATATGACCTGGCCCTCTCATATTTATTTGAGATTTTTAACATTTCAGAGGGAAATGTTTTGACATGTTGATTCCCCCACACACCTCCACCTGTCCGGCCACGCCCTCCCTCCTTCTTACCTGTATTTCATGTTACTGTGCCGTCCAAACGCCTCTTTCATGTGGGCGTGGCCTTGTGGAAGAGGGCGGGGCACACCGGCGTCCCGTGATTTGACGGAGCCCTGAGTGGCATAGTTGCCGTTACCTCCTTGTCCGCTCCCTCTTTCTCCTCCAGCACCTCCTCCTCCGCTGCTGCCCCCTGGTGGAGGGGCAGTTCTCAGGCCGCACAACCGGTCCTCACTGCGGCTTTTCAGATTGTGTTCCGTACAGGCAAATGACACCTGCATCCTGACCAGCGTTACACACCTGCTGCCCCTGTGCGCTTGAGTTTATCGGTGTGTTTGACAACAGACAGATAGATAGATAGATAGATAGATAGATAGATAGATAGATAGATAGATAGTCAGGTCTTTAGTGGCATTAACTTGCAGCTGTTGCGCGGAGGGCAAGGGTCCAAACGCACGGGTGCGCGTTCGTGTCGCCAGGCAAAAGTCACGACTGGCCGCGGTCCAGGCCCAAATCTGTTGCGCGCACAGTCAGCCTATATGCAGTCGCCCACTGCACTTCTCCAATATGTGAAGATGCTCGTCTCCGCGTCGAGGCATTCCTCTGCAGAATCCGGGTGGTCTCTCTGTGCGAGGCGGGGGGACATCCTTGCGGTGCGGAACCACCACCCATTCGCACTGGGTTTCCACCGACAGGATGCGCAACAGCCGGTACCGCTTCACCTAACGACACTGCGAGCCAGGCGAGTTTGCGTTCACCCGCGCCGGGCCATCCCCATCGGTCTAGTGCTGGACGGATTCACACACACGTACAGTACACACAGACACGCGCGCGCATGATCTGGAGACGGTCACTATCTGACACACGGCGCGCTCTCACGCGTTCTCCATATTGCGCTGCTTTGCCGACGCGTAATTATTGCCATGGTGATCATCGCGGGCGATTAAAGAGGAGTTTGACAGCTGCGCACTGCCCATATTCCATAGTTGGGTTGTGTCGGTCTTATCGCATCAGCCGCGGCTGCCGAAACGTTGCATGGTTACCGCGTGGAAATGTCGAAATGCCGTCGACGGAGATCAGACGTGAATCCGCTCAGTGCGACAGAGAAATCAGACGAGAAACTGACAACTCAAAACCCAATGAAACCTTCTGTGAACCCCCACCCACCCAACCAATCTCTCTCTCTCTCTCTCTCTCTCTCTCTCTCTCTCTCTCTCTCGGATTTCCTTAGTGATTAATGTGTGAATTGAGCAGCACCACTGCGGACTAATCACGTTGCAGTTTGTTTGATTTCATAAAATGTGTTCCGTACACGCGACATATTTCTGTGACTTCACCCAAACCACAATATCAACATGACTGAATTTCGAAAACACAAACATTCACACTGGCACACAAAAAAAATAGAGTGAAGTAAGAATTGTGACAATTGTGGATGCACCATTCAAAATATTTTAAAATATGATTTACAACCACATTTTTAAGGATCCTAAAATTTTGAAGACATGTAGATCCCTATAGAACTTTTATATAGAATCCTGCATGGATGTTTTGACAAGCACCAGTGCATCCATCAAAATGTCCAAAGCACATTGTTGACCACAAACCATTGCAATGAGTGAACAACACAACTTCACAATCGCTTTCGACCAAAGATGTGCTTCTGTTTCTGCTAAGTAACAGACCTCTGGTGAGAAACACAGAATATGATTCAGCACACACATCGAAACTTTTTTACTGATGCCCCATTGCAATTCTGTCAATGTCAGCATGAGCGCAGCATCTGTAGGAAGAGCTTTACTCACTGCATTGTATTTCTAGCGTGACGGATGAAGTGCTTCTACATTCTGAATCACTTCAATGACAAATGCTGCCTAATTGACTCACAGTGGAAGTGGACTGGCATTTGTACGCTGTCATGCAGCTGACATATTTTTCTAAGCTGTGCTCGATGCATCGGGGTGCACGGAGACCACAGCCAGCCAATCAGAACGAGGCGGTGCAGAGGAGGCAGCCAGTGGCAGCGCAGCCGTGCTGTGTGGTGAACACGGGGGGGAAAAGAACAAATCTGCTCTCATCAGAGAACATCTGCACACAAACCAGAGCGCGCGAGAGAGAGAGAGAGAGAGAGAGAGAGAGAGAGAGAGAGAGAGAGAGAGAGAGAGAGAGAGAGAGCTGTCCGTGGTGCTGAAATGCTCTGAAAATGCATTAATTCAACTATATGTAAGAACTATATGTAAAACCTTCAAATGGTATTAGATGATGCTGTTGGTTCAGAAGCATGATATATGCTTTTCAGCTTTTTGAGGTATGGCAATGCCCACTATCACTGTCCCGCCTTACAGTTAGAAGAACAATTTGACTTGCTTGTTCACAACAAATGAGCCTGGAAAATCGACCAGTTAAAGAGCAATGACATTACATCAATGCATCTACACAACAAATAAAGTTCTGATAGAGTTCTTCGGAGCAATGCAACTGAAGAACCATATTAGTTTTCCCACAAGACAACCTTCTTATCAAAAGAACTCATTCTTTCTTTTACTTTTTGCTCTAAACGGCGCATACGAAAATTGACTCCATTTACTCTTTTAATACATCAAGACCAGACGTGTGCTTTACTTTACTATTATTTCATTTCTTGCCACATTATGCTTTAACTTGTATACAGCGGAAAGAAATATGTGGTCCAACATGATGTGAAAGAATTGAACATGCATTCAACTAAGACACTACAGCATTTCTATAAAGCTGCTTTGAAACCATTTGTTTTGTGAAAGCGCTATATTAAAACTGATGTGTATTTCCAATGTCATCAGATTTTAATATTGATTTCAATTCTGTCATTAGAATGAGTTTCTTTCAGGCAGATAAAAGCTGTACTGAGGGTGCACATAAATATAACCACTGAGAACCTTGGAAGAAAATACACTGTAAAAATGATTTGTTGTTTTAATTTAAGTTACCCGGCTGCCTTAAAATTCAACTTAAAAATATTAGTTAACATAACAATTTTGCATCAAATTCACGCAATAACGAATATTTTTATGTTGCATTAAATTTTAAGGCAACTTATCAAATGCATTTTTACAGAATAATGTTTCAAGACTAACAAAATCGTTAATCTATAGAAAATTTGTCCACAAATTGTCCACATTTTATGGCACCTATGTTCTACAGAAGTGGACCATGAACCAGCTGATTTGTGATTTAGTCCATATGGTGATGGAAAAGCAGATAGAAGGAGAGAGTTTGCCCTTTATTTGCCTGTAAGGTGTGTCCTACTAAACGCATAATTGAGACATAATTGGCAGTAAATGTAAAAGTAGGTCCAGACGGATAGCGTAAAGGGATTTATCAGAGGACAATGGAAGTTCTACTTTCTTCCCTGTTCTAATTTCATGAAGATTGGAAAACTGTTTATTTCTCAAAGATCCTCTGCAGCGCCTCCAGTGGACAGAAAGGAGAGGTGCATGTTAATTATTTATGGAGGTAAGGGTATGTTTTTCTAAAGAGGAAACCTGGAAACAGATCTTTCCCGCCCGGAGGGACAAAGCTTTTAAGTGCTCCCATCTAGAGAAAGAGCAATACGCGCGTTTTGATATACGTTTCTCTCTCTTTAAATCTTCTGCCTCATGCACGTTTGTTCTCTTTTTTCTCCATGTTCTCCAGCTCACTAAATTTCACTTTTTCCTATAATAATCCCATTCTAAATCCTCACAGACAGAATAAGTATACAGCACACACAAACCCGAAAAATCAGGGATGAACAGAAAACATTCAACAGCTTTATCAAGCACATGAACCTTAAAAGAAAGAAACACCTTTTGAATTCAAAAACATTCATGTGTTTCTGCTGAACAGAGATGTCAAATTCTTCCACACCTGCCACCAGCCGTAGACGCACGCGCACGCAGTCAGTCGGTTTTCTCCGGCTATATGAGGACATTGCAGCCCTTGTGCCTGAAGTCACTGAACCTCGAGCACGGCCAGCAGTTCCCATAGCAACCTGCATGCGCAGCTTTACCTGGGGACACAGAACAGCCTTGTGGGATTGTTACAGCGGCTTTAAATCGGAAAGTTTAGACAAAAGCTGTCGCTATATTCTAAATGAAATACTTTCACATATGCAGTATATGCAACATAACCTACTCGATTTGCCGAAGTGTGCAGTATACGAACAGATCCCACAATGCAATGTTCTCGACTTGACCTTTCAATCTGTTTTTTTAATCTCAGTTTGGATGAAAAAGTGCGAACCATGGGTGAATTTCTATAGGGCAGTTTAAGGGCCATTTAAAATAAAAGGACAAACAATGTCTTTATTCGGAATGACTGTGATATTCCCATCCCGAAGTGTCCTTCAAGGGAACCAAAACAAACAAACCAAAACCTCAATTTTACTATAATGGTTAAATGCTAGAATCATTTCTGTGTTTATTTTTTGATAAGCTAAAAAAATCATCAAAAATGTTCTTTAGTTGGTAAAGTGAACCTTTCGGCCTATATGGTTCTTCAATGGCATTGTGTTTAGTTCATAACCAATGCTGTATGTAGTAACTGTGGTAATAAATCCACCAAACAATTTGTCAAACCTGTTTGACTTTCTTTGTTCTGCAGAACACAAAAGAGGATATTTTGAAGAATGTCGGTGAACGCGTTTGAATGGACTACAGGATGAGTAAATAATGGGAGAATTGGAGAAACGATGCTTTTAAGGGATATACGCACATAACATTTATGCTTATCTTGCATATATACGATTGATTTATTCTTTCAATAGTATGCAGTGTGCGCAGCTCCGCACTCACCGGTACAGCATGGCTTGTCTCTCTGACTGGCAGTCATTGATGCTGAGGCCGCACTCTCTCAGGTAAAGCTCAAGTCGCCGTCGCTCCACCAATCTTTGCGCCGCCTCCAAAATCTGAGAGGTCAGGGCATCCGTTTCTCCCTTCTGCCCCTTCCCACGGCCCTGAGCGAGCCCTCTGCTCCCCGCGATGCCCCCTGACAAGGGTTTAGGCTTCTTGCTGATCCCGTACAGATCCTCCACGGAGAACTTGCCCCCCTTCCCCCCACGACCCCCAAACATGGCCATTGAGACCCCACGCGCCTGGCTTCAGCGCAGATGACGTGTCTCCGGTTCCAGCTCGCGGCTGAGAGTGTTTAGAGACGCTCCAGACGACAGGACTAAATATAAAAAGATCAAAAGAACAAATCAGGTGCTACATTTATCTTAAGAGATAAAAGAAAACTAAAGGTCGCCTTCAACACGGAAAGAAGTGGCAAAACATCTGTAGATGTCAAAAATGAAACACACACACACACTGTTTGAAGAAACTTCTCCTGCCTGATCTGAGATGATCGAACAGTCCAGACAAAATTTGCGAAATAACAAAAAATGCTATTTCTGTGATATCTTTTCATTCTGTCTTCTCTCGATCTATTTCTCTTGGAATGATAGACAGCAGGGGATTTTCAATGATTTAGATTTAAAACACACACACACACACGCACGCACACACACACACACACACACGCACGCTAATGCGCGAGCAGCTGGACTGGACCTGATTAGTAAAAACCGACCAGGTCTCATCTCTCATCCAACTAAATGACACGATGCAACAGAACAAACTGACTGATCAGACAAAACAAAACAAAAAAAACTTATAAAATGAAATTATTTTAAAGGTTATAGATGAAGGTCACCACAGTCACCATCACTATGCTTTGAGGAGAGAATCAAAATTACGATTTTCATTTTTATGTAAAAAAAAAAAAAAAGGATGCTAGTCACAACATCATTTCAAGCCCTGGGAAAAATCGTAATTGCATTGACAAAACCAAGTCACTCAAAGTGACATGAAGGTCATGACATTTGTCTTAAAAGTGAATGACACACGCACGCACGCACGCACGCACGCACGCACGCACACACACACAGAAAAGGTTTGGGATTATCAGGGATTAAACTCTTCTGTAAGAGACTCAGTGATTGACTGCAGTCCCTCTGGTCACAGCTGTTGTGCTTTATATCCTCTCTCTCTCTCTTTCATTCATTCAATCTCTCTCTCTCTCTCTCTCTCTCTCTCCATGCCATCAGTCAAGAACACTGCGGTCAGACAAATGTAAAGACAAACTTCACATGTTTTATAAATGTCAAGCCGCCGCACACGAGTCAGCTAAAGGGTTGCAAAAAAAATAAGGCTGCATTAAAAGTTTGAGTACATTCAACTTAAAAAACGAATGAACTTCATGCAAATTTATGTTAACTAAGTTGAATTAACTTTTTTAAACAACTTTCTTTATTAGTGGATTTGAAAGTCAACGATCGTGATTTTGTGTGCTATTAGTATACTTATTTTATACTAAAAGCAAGCAGTATACTTCGGCCTACTTTTTGTGTGCCTCATAGAAATATACTTAACAATATATTAAGTCTCAAAACGGCATTCTGAGATAACAAGCATCATGATTTCAAGCATTCATTTCACTATGATTTCAATCTTTGACACGGCCTTACTCATCTATTAAAGATACAATGTTCTTTCATTATATGGGATGATTTTATGTAGGAAACAGTAAATAACAAACAATAAGGGTCACATACTAATAAATATAATAAAGTATTCTAAGTATACTTGGCTTGTGGCTGTACTTTTCTATTGAGTAGTCTATGAAATACCTGTAGTTTTCTTACTACTTTCTTCATAGATCAGTATAGTTGCAAACTTTTCCCCACTTTTACACTAAAGTATACTTCTATAAACTAAAAGGTGGGCCAATTTAGTCCCAAGTAGGCATGAGCCGGTATGAGATTTCGACGGTAAGGATAACCTTCAGCCAAAATATCACGGGTAGCTTTATAGCTTTAAAATGTCTTTTTTTCCACTGCAACACAAACCTTTTGAAAGCATGGCATTCATTTTTTACATTTTTAGTAATTAAACTTACATGCATAAATAAAAATGAATAAGTTAAATGCAGATGAGCAAACAACAAATTAGACATAAAAAGCTAAAAACCTGGTGAATAAAAATGAAGTATTTTGAATTTTAGGGCAAAGCAGGTCAACAGCTTTTTACCAAGTTTTAACCCATAACCATAATCCCTTAAACTAGACATTGATTCTGAATGAACTGAAGGAATGTTGACCCAGAAACATTTTATTAATGCATGAATATATTAATAATGTAAAACCCAGGTTACATGAATTCAAACGAAATATTTTTAGTGTCAAACAAGTGATAGATGAAGCACCTCTAAATATAAACAGCCGTCTAGGACACTGCTGAAGGGACGGACGGGTCTTTACTGTAAAATCCCCTACACTGCACATGAACAAAAGCCATATCCTGTATTTACAGCCATTCTTCATTGAGATCAATGACCAGTTTGCTCATGAAGCATCGGCAGTTCTTCTAGTGCTCGATGGACGTATCTTTGCAACCACATTCAGATGAATTTCCTGTGATTTATACCAGAACACATCAGCCTTCATCTATTGTTTCATTTGTGTGAAACGATTTGCTTGAATAATGTTGTATTTTTCCACTTTAAAAGAAATACTGTACTAAGGAAAAATAGCAACATGATACAAATGTAAAAACACAAATCATGCACGAAGTATATCTAAAAAAACAAAAAAACAATTTGTAGTCATAACATTTTTTAATCGAATCTCGAGTAAGATTTGTCACTTGATCCGAGGTGTATCGCACATGTTTCTGAACTCTATAGCCTCTATAGCAATATATATATATATATACACGTATTGCTGTATAGTGCTACTAGGGATTTGTTTGTATCTAATCTGAAAGACATTACAAACGGCTTAATAATCTCCGACACTAACACACACAAAAACAAATACATTTCTAAACCTTTTTAAACATCAGGCCTGATGAGACAATGGAGTTATCATTAAAATAACATCGACATTTGTAAATATACCATAGTATGATATTGTTGTTCTATAATAAAACTAAATCGAACCATTATCAGTATAATTTTCATTGCATCAATCATGAATCATTATTAAAATATCCTCCTTTTCCAAGAACACAATTACTTCTCTTGATGTCAAGGTTAAATATGACCTGGACTTGTCAGATGCTGAGCTACTTCACAGGCTCCTTAGACACCTGAGAAATCACCGGCTATATCTCCAACATATGATGTCATTACAAGAGTCTCAAAAACAAGAGATGTCCATACACATCTATAACACAACAGTGTCCATGATGGTCAAACGCATCAAACAATGTAAAGCGGATAGAAAACACACGTTAACAGACTGTAGACACACAAATAATCATAATGTGTATTGACAGAAAGAAACCAAAAGTCCTGGACAGCATCAAGAGAAACTGGGATGAATTATCAAGAAAAAAATGCCAAATAATATATATACAGAGCTAGAAATGGGAGGGACGATGTAGATTTCAGTCCATTATTTAATGTAATAGAAAATGCGAAATTCATACATAGTTTCATTTTCTGCATCAAAAGCTTCTAAGGGGTAAAACATTCAACAAGTCATGTAAATATGTCACATTTCTTTACTGGAAAACTGGATTTTCTCAAACTTGGACAATTTATCTGTTAAACAAATGAGAAGATTTGGATCTTGTTTGCTATCTTTTTAGTTGTAATAACTCATAAATACTTTAGGATTTAATGCGGTGGATTTAAAAACAGATGAATCATAAGCTAATATTTGCTCTTCTAATATCCATTTCTTGAGTATGAAGCAAATACCATCATATGTGACCCTGGAGTCTTAAGTAGCACAAGGACATTTGTAGTAAAAGCCAAAAATACATTGTATGGGTCAAAATTTTCATTTTTCCTTTATGCCAAAAATCATTAGGATATAAAGTTTTTTTTTTAATTTTATAAAAATCTCAATTTTAAAAAATTGACCCATAAGACTGGTTTTGTGATCCAAGGTCACATATAATTTGCACAAAATACTAGGGTATGCTGTGGTGTGTATAATCAATAGCTCTCAATGCAAATATAAAAACACATTTTCAAATATATAGTGATGTTTAAAAAACACAATTACATACGACACAGCAGGAGCAGTCAAGGTTAACTTGTAAGATTCTTTTATTTGCAAAAGAATATCCTTGTCAGATGAGAACTCACAAGTGGTCAGAATGGGAAGAAACAAGGCATGACACAAGAATCCAGGAATCTGGATCGGAAGATCTCGCATGAAAAATCACAGCCGACACAACACGGGAGAGATTGTGTCGGCTTAAGTCAGCTTCACTGACGGATCGATCGATGCCAATGCCACTGGTTTCCAGAGGTCACACAGACTAATACAAATAATAATAAAAATGTAGATAAAAGCATATCTGCCATACATATGTATACATGTAAACATACATTCACACTGACTGAATCAGAGTCTTTACTCTCATTGGTTGTTTGTGCATTGTGTCAATGCTTATTTGCGCAAAAAACAAATCCACCTTACACATGATTCATGAAATTATTATTATTATTTCATCTTTTTAAATTCAGGACTTCAGGCGATAAATCTGTGTGAATGTACATTACATTTAAGAAAAAAGAGCCATTGTCACCCCCACCATCTGCACTCAACTGTAAGCCATTGCACATAGAGTCCGAAACATTCGTATACGTTGTTTTGTATTCGTCATCCTCGCTTGTATGGTGGCTCTGAATACTCAAAACATGCTTTCTACGGATGCGAAAAACGCAGAAAATCGAACCCGGTCCGATTATTTTATGACTGACGAAACGTTCGGAGACAGTGCGTAAATGTGATTGACATATTTCATTTTTAACGTGCCAAAGTTTCGGACGCGAATTTCGGACTCGGTGTGTAAGTGTAATGGCCTTAACACAGAGCTCGTCTTAAGATCGTCACCTGTGTCTTTAAATCCCAACAGGTGAACAACACATGAACCTTAATAGTCAAGAAAACAAAGTACATAAAATCTTTTAGCAAAATGTCTAATAATAAAACCGTCAGCGTCAATAGCAGTTATGAGCCTAAAGGCTTCAAGATCTCTAAATTCTTTGGCATTTCAGCAGGCACAACATAAAATCATTGAACATCCAGCAGATATTCCAAATGTACAGAATTGTAAAAGCTATAACGTCAACATTAGCAAATACAAAATATAATGGATGTATGGATATATACACAAGCGAGTAATGTGCAGATATACGTGCGCACTCTTAAAGTGTGGAACTGCAATATATACATCATATATAGGTGCATACTTTTATTCCTAAAAATGCTTAAAAATACAAAAACGTTTTTGTTTCGCTGTTGCTCCAGCATGTTTTCACGATTTAACCGTCTCACGACAAACCACAGCAAAATGATGAATAAGGATTCAAAAGAAGCGGAGGAGAGACACTTGGGTTTCTCGAACGCCAGGAACTTTACAGAATAAAATCATCCGAGTGTCCCATGTCGAGCACTTCACAACATCCCAAAAGTACATCAGGTCTCCATGGGCGTGTTGCACTCTGAAGGTGGATGGGGATAACCTTCAAACCCATGAGAGGTCATATCTGGAGGGTGAGAGGACTGGTAGTGGGAGTTGGGATGTTTGTAGAAACCTTGCCTGCTCTGATGCTGGTTGTTTTGTAGATGTTCTCCAGGAACGGGCTGGTCGGAACCAAAGTCTGGATTGTACCAGGTGTACCACGCTCTCCCCTGTTTGTGCTGCCCCTGGACCGACCCGCCGTCTCTTCGCTCAACATCCTGCTCGTCGGTCACATAACCCTCGAACGGATTCCGTCCTCTGTTTCGCGACCTTTGCCTGTTGCCCGGTTACCGTAGCCTCTGTTGCCGTGGTTACGCCGCTGCTGGTGATGATGATTGTTGGGCCACTGGCCCTTGTTTGGAGCCGGAGAAGACTGGAAAGTGTGAAGCGTATCGGCCGAGTCTTGTCCTCCGTCGGCTCCTCCGTGGCTTGCAGATGGGCCCCACATGAAGCCTCGGTGCTGTGGATTATTCTTAAAGGGAAATTGCAGTTTTCTTTCTTGAGGTGGCAGGAATCGTCCAGTGCCTGGGAGAAATGGCCCGTTCGGGTTGCGTGTTTGAGGATCGAATGATGGATTCTGGAAGCGAGATGATGGCGTGCTAAACGGGTTGTTTTGAGATGGAGGGGTGTAGTGGGCGATGTTCGGTTGATAACCGGATCCTCTGCGGCGTTTGGGGTCGTGGTACTTGTCGGGGTACTGCCAGCGATGGCGACCGCGTCTATACCCAGAATCCTCTTCGCGTCTGTTACCTTGTGTCGCTGGGTCGTCTCCTCTGGCTTCACCCACTGCGATGACGTCGTCATCGTCACCGTCACCGTCACCGTCATCATCACCGTCATCATCATCACCATCTCCCTGGAATACAAAAGGGTGTTTTACACAGACATCTTTTGACGCTGATGCACGCGAAAGGTTTTCGGTGGGTCCAGACAGAACCTGTGATGTATTGGACAACATAAACAAGACCTCAAACATATGAGCTCGGTTATTACCTGCACTCCCACGGGGAAAATCTTCTCCATCTTCACCATGCGGTCCCTCAGCGAGCGGATCTCCTCATCCTTCATATTATTCTGTATCTTCACCTCCTGCAGTATATCAGTCAGTTTATCGATATGCGCCTTCAGCTCACCCATATCCGTCTTCCCTCCCTCGTGCCCGACCGCCGCTCCTGTGGCTCTCTCCTCTCGGTCTCCCTCCTCCTCGCCGATGCCCACCGTCTCACATACATCTTTGGCCACGCTCTTCCAGCTCTCTCTCTCCTGAGGGTCTTTCTGACCGTACGTGCGACAAAGCTCCTTCATCCTGACGATGGCCAAGGCCTCGATCTCTTGTCGCGTGTGCCTGAAGTCTCCGAGGGCCACCTTGAGAGGAGAAAAGCAAAAGCGCTCGGATGAATGCATCTTTCAGCCAATCCCACTGCTCATTCTGTGCAAAATGAATCACTTGGTTCATCTGTGTGGCAAACAAAACGATCGATCAAAGATCGGATGCCACTAACCTGGACACATTTGACAAACTCATTATTTCAGGTCTAGATTTCATCTTTGTGTATCTGGTACCTTGTGTTTCCAAGCAGACCGAAAGTTAGATGTGAGTGCACCGAGGTACCTCGTAGCAGATCTCTTTGACAGCCTGCGTGCGAAGCTCTTCCAGGCTGAGTCTGTGTTTGGACTCCTGTGTGGAGGGCACACGACGCCGCTGGGGGATCTGATACACACGCAGAGGTTCTCTTCTCTTTCCACTGCTGGGCAAACCGCACTTCTTCACTATAGACTGCATCTGCAAAACAACAGCAAGAACACAAGAGTGTCATACAGTCCAAACAGAGCTGATTACATTTTAATAAACAATTCTGTCCTTATTTTTATTATTTGGTAATGGTTTTTCAGAAGCATAAAGCCACTCGAGGTGGTGCAATATTTCGTACATCACGACTGAAATGCTGTAATTGACCACAAACTCAATTTTTAAGAGCTTATTTGGGTTTTTCTAATATCATAGCTAAAAAATGACAGTATACTAGAACAATAACAGTTCAAAACGCTTCAAATAAAGGATGTAAACAATGTCATGTGTAACTTGCAAATCACATTCATCTCACGAAAATTGGTGGAATTTTTCTATGAATAAATGGTTGAATATTTAAATATATAAACAGAAATATATTAAATAACCTGCAAAAGAACACAACTGTCAAGAGCAATAATAAAGAAATCTGAACTTTTTCAGTCAATATTTTCTGTGCTGACATGTTTTGCTTCAGATAAAAATGTGTAACATTTAACCTCTGATTTAAAACTCAAATAATAAGCTATTTATAATTATTCATTGTGTTGCGTCTTCATTATCACGTTGTATTATTGCACACATGTCGATTTCATTACAGTAGAGAGAAACCGCAGTCATTAAGGTTGAATAGCATCTGTCTGACCTTCACACGGGTCAAACTCACACCCCATAATGACACACAAGTGCAGTATTTCCACGGCAACAGTCTGTGGGACTGTGATGTTTAAGTGCTATTAAGCATGTTGGATGCGATCAGATGATGATGATGATGAAAGCATCACAACCTTCTGTGTTACAGTGGTGGGTGTGTGTTTGTGTCTGACCTTGTTGGCTGGTAATTTCTCTCTGAGAGAAGAGATGAGTCTCCAGCTCTCCTCGCAGGAGCGTTTATCCGAGTCGTCCCCGCTGTCCGAGTCTGCATACTACAGTGCATACAGAGCGCGTATTTAAATAAGGGATCCGTACTGTAAAGCGTATATTCATACGCATTATGTATATTGTGAGAGCATTTTCGGGCTTGTGTGTCGATTATATACACACGAGTATATAAATCTAACCAGTCTCTGTTGTTCCAGGAGCTGGTCGGCCTCTTCTTTCTCTTTACGGTACTGATTCTCCAGATCCTGCAGTCTAACATACAGCATACAAAAATTACTTTACATGGTTACAAAAACCGATTCACTCATGCTCATTGATCAATTATGAAGACCATTCTGGACATTAACTAATGTAAAACCTCTACATTTAAATGTGTACTTATATTGATACATTCTTAATGATTATGGGCTATACTTAAGACACACATTAACATAAACGTGTGTTTAACCTCTTCTCCATCTCCTGCTTGATGTCAATGCCCTGTTTCTCCAGCAGTTCCTTCTGTGCGTAGCTCCAGTCCACCGGCTCCCCCTGCTGGTCCTGTGCGGCACTGCGCTCTCTCTCCAGTCTGGCCTGCTCGGGGTGGTTAAATCTGAACACATGGTTCTTCCCCATCACTATACGATTACCTACGTCGGGATCACATAAGTATATGCACAAAAATAAAGCACCAGAAAAACAAAAATAGCTTTATATGCATTTACAAACAGACAAACTAAAGGTCCACAGAACGTTATTGTCTTTGCACATTTTTTAACGTCAACAACTGATATAATGGCTTATATTATAGACATATAAACGTCTTTTTTTTCCTTAATATAGTTAACAGCAGTGTGCTTGCTTGAAATTACATTTAACATACAGCCGAAAGGATGTGAATAGAGAAACTTTGGAGTTTTGTTTGAATTGTTTGAATGGAGGAAAATATAATAGTATAATAGTCCAAAAATAGCCTGCCCATTCCAAACACCTTGTTTCAGCACGACTCCCTCAGTAATTCGTTTTCCATTGACGTACGTTTCTGCCCCAACTAACGGCTCCAGGGTCACAACCACTGCAGAGAAACAAACATTACACATGACTTTTTTAGGGGGTAAAAACATTGTTAATGCGTTTTAAAATGTCTGACTCCTGATCAGTGCCTAACTAGTGAACTAGGGAGCTGACTGAGGCAGGATTTTATCGTACGTGAAAATAATGAAAGTGATTGTGACGTGGGGGTTCTTACCCTCTTGATTCTCATTGACTTCACTGCAGAAGACACAATGTAGCTCCTTTATACACTGACCGCTCAGACGAATATCCACATCCTCCTGCCCAACCCTAAACACAAACACACCACACAAGAGGAACACAACATATTTGCTTTAAATAAATACTTTTATGTGCTAAATACTTTAAGGGGCCACATGGTTTAGGGAAATAAATAGTATAACTTCACCTGGTGACTTCATCTTTAATGTAATAGATCAGACACTCTGACATCAGCGGATCCTCGTTCAGATTCACCAGGTGGGGCGTCTGGAAAATAAAAACATGCCGAAACACTTAAAATTTTCTGTGAGAGAACCACGTGAGTATGTGTGTTGTGGAGTTAGAGACTCACTCTTTTGGGCGAGAAGACGCCCACTGTTCCTCCGTCCTCTCTCACAGACACGCCCATCTCAGCCAGCAGCGACTCCCTGTGTCATCAAAACATCTGTCATTACGTGTAACCCACAGTTTGTCAGTGACGACTACGACAGTTTGTGCAATGAAAGGTTGTTATAAAGCCTGTTATACAACTTCATCTCTGGTGTTTAACTGGGCTGGCGCTGGACAGACGTTTTTTCCCCCATTAGACAGATAAAAAAACAAGGTGTCTCGACAACTGGCCAATCAGGTTTAAGCGTGTTGAGAAAGATATGCATCGACGCATCGTGTTTTTGTATTTTAAACACATGCACATGTTGTGTGTACACTTGCCTATCTTGTCGTATTGACTCGGTTTTTCTGAGTTTCTCCTCCCAGGTTTCATTTAGCTCGGCGATAATCTTCTCAGTTTCCTGTTAGACACACAGAAACAATGTTAGTGAGATTTCATAAAATATATAAAGAGTTGTGCTGGATAGCCACACCCCCCACCTTGAGCCTCTCAACCGCTTCCTCTTTGCTGATGAGCTCATTGGGACTCGCAGGCGTCTCGCCCTCCATCGGTGCATCAGAGGTAGACTGAACATACGAGAGCGAGGGCTTATTCAGCGCACCCGACACGCCTGCCAAAGCCAGCTGGCCCGCTTCAGACCCTGCAACAGAAAGAGCGTGAGACGCCATCGAAGTGGAAGTTAAATACAGTACGAGTGTATGGTGCCGTATGTTTTACCTGAGACGGTCATGAGATTGCTGAGTCCCTGAGACAGCAGGAGCTGTTTGAGTCGGTTCACCTCTTCTTTCAGCTCTCGGACCAGCCGAGCGTTTGGATCCTCGTTGACAACAGCGTTACACTTGATCTGTTTGGCCCTGTCGGCATACCTGTAGAAGAACAAACGCAGCGCTCAGGGTCAGACGGTATATACAGCAGAACCAGTCTGTGCTTTACTTCTGTTAGAAAGAGTTTTTACCTGAGAGTGCCGAGCGTTTCTTCATAATTTATATCTGCCGGGCTCAGAGCAGCAATCATGGCCGTGCGAGAGTTTCCACCTTTAAACACACATTGCATTGTTGTAGTTGTGGATTTTTTTATTGTATTGTAGACGTTCAAGACTTACCCAGATTCTCTCTCAGAAGCCACGTGAGCACAGAGTCCCTGTAGGGAATAAAGTCCGATCGTCTCTTCTTCGTGCTGTGCTGTGGAGGGGAGAGCGACTGTTACACTTCCGAAAAAACTTCAAATAAAAAGCGTTTTAATCAGAATGAGTTCTTCTCACCATGTCTGCCAAGGCTGAGATGACTTTCCCCAGTGTTGTGAGAGATTTATTAATATTGGCTCCCTCCTACAAAACACATCACGGTTAAACCGTCTTTAATACTCATAGACAAGCGAGGAACGGCCGGTAGTTTAAAGAGATTTATTTGGTATTCATTTACAAATTTTATTTTAAAGAATTTTAATCTCTTCCTAAACTTATTGCTTTTTTACCTTGGAGTGAATGTTTTGGGTGAATTAACCCTTTAACTTCAGACCAGAATGAAACCAGACACTGACCTTTAACCTCATGCCCTTGGCTCCAGATGAGTCTGCTCTCTCACTTCCTGCCAGATCAACCAGACTGATCTTGCTCACCTGAGACAAACCAGATAGAAAAGCAACAAATAAATAAAATAAGCATGATGATAACTGGTACACCTTAAAGCACTACTATCAATATCAATCTTATTTCTTTGTCTATTGTCTTTCTTTGCTATTATTATAAAAAAATGTAATATTACTTTGTTTTAATGTGCAGGTGCTATATAGCACATTGCATTGTGGGATACAATATGCAGTAAGCTCTAGTTGTATTCTTACACATCATGTGGGTCATAAAATTTGAATACTATGCAAACTGCATCCTGCTGAAATGACACAGTATGGTACAGTATGAGATTTT
The DNA here is from genome assembly GCA_026939265.1 of Oreonectes daqikongensis. Taxonomy (NCBI): domain Eukaryota; kingdom Metazoa; phylum Chordata; class Actinopteri; order Cypriniformes; family Nemacheilidae; genus Oreonectes; species Oreonectes daqikongensis. The sequence goes on from JAOTQM010000051.1 coordinate 621,557, forward strand.
TAACATGCCCTACAGGTGTTCTCCATTATCTCTCACACACCTTCTCGGTGTCCAGGTTGGTCATGTTGTCGTGTCTGCGCTGCGTGAAGAGGATGGTGAAGACGGCGTGAGAGCGACTGCTGGTCTCGTTCATGTTAGTAGCTGCAACAGTCCTTTAAATGACAGAAAAATACAGTTTAGAAAAAATCCTTAGAAAACTCTCCTATTACTGACTGATATGCAGCTATAAGCCATTAGGATATGTTGAGTTCCCCAAAAAGTGTACACACTGTTAGCGATCTCAACCAATGACCTGAGTTTATCAATCTTCTGCCTTTGAGAAGAATTTGTAAAGTTTGTAAAGACATGTCTACAAAATATTACAACACAAGGAAATCAACAAATATGAATAAAACATGATATTGTAGTCAATGTACGCATCAGTTCCAGTGAGTTTTTCGTTTACTACAACTGTTTTGTATGTTTGAATGAAATACCCTAATATGCTTTAGTGCCAAATTAATACATTTGTCCAATAAATACTTCAGCGATTTGTCCACTTTTTATCACACACCTCATATTTTGATGGTACACTACTGTATATTTCACATTATCAGCTTTTACACGAAGGGTGCTACATGTATGGAGAGAATTAACGTAAACTTTTATATTCAGTTTTTCACACAGGTTGTTAAAGGCGTTATTATTATGTTATGTTAAAGGCATTGAATTATTATTTGCGTGGTCTAAGCTATGATAAAGCTTTGCGTTGCACAGCACGTTTGAGGGCGGAGCAATGCAGGAAGGGGCGTGTTCCTTTTGCGTAGTAGTGTGTTTTGTTGTCAATTTCAGTTTTCAGAAATCGCCTTTAATAGCAAGTAACTCTTTGTGAAAGAAACACATGTGTAATATTACCTGGCTTTGTTGCCAGTGTCCATGAGGTCAGCAATATCGCTGTAGTTAGTGACGGCCATCTTGGAAAGGTCTTCTACGTACGGGCCCATTATAGGATGCTCTCTCACTCGCAGGGCGCCTCTGCTCTTTGGGTTCAACAGGTCTCGAACCCGCTCGCAATAAATCTCCATATATGAGACCTACAAAGACGATATCAAAACCATATAACTACTGTTGTCACAGGATATTAAGTTCATAACACACACGCACACATACCTCTACAGAGAAGGAGAGATCAGAGTCAGTGTTTGCCGCTGTTTGTCTGAATAAATCCTCACACATCTATGGGACAAATCAAATACTCATAAGTTCATGTATAACTCATATTTAATGATATGTGAACCTGGATCACAAAAAGTCTTAAGTAGCATGAGAACATTTGTAGTAAAAGCCAAAAATACATCGTATGGGTCAAAATTGGTCATTTTTCTTTTATGCCAAAAATCATTAGGATATGAAGATCATGTTCCATGAAGATATTTTGTAAATTTCTTACCGTAAATGTATCAAAACCTTATTTTTGTGAGTAATATGCTATGCTAAGGAGTTTACTTGGACGACTTTAAAGAAGATTTTCTCAATATTTAGATTTTTTCGCACCCTCAGATTTTTAAATAGTTGTATCTCGACCAAATATTGTCCTAACAAACCAAACATCAATATAAATCTTATTTATTCAGCTTTCAGATTATGTAAAAGTCTCAATTTCAAAAAATTGACACATAAGACTGGTTTTGTGATCCAGGGTCACATATATACTCCGTTCCATGTTCTTCCTAATAAAATACCTGCGGAATGATGCCTTGCTGACCAGGTTCTTGTTTTCCCATCATTGTGTACGATTTCCCCCCTCCAGTCTGTCCATAAGCGAAGATACACACGTTATAACCCTCAAAGGCATGAAGCAGCATCTCCTCGCCGATGTCCTGGTACACCTTCCTCTGAGACGCAAAGGACGGGTCTTCTTCCTGTAACACAGTGAAAGACAAACATCTTCAGATGTGCTCTGTTTATGCATTCATAATTGTGTGATAAAGAAGACTGCGTCCCAAATCACATTATTTGTTTTAGTATGGCGTGAGAAAGCCACGCGATCAAACTGTGGCTTTAAAACTTTGACAGACACAGAGTTTGCATCCAAAACCATTATTACTTCATGCTCCTAAAACTGTCCTTTACTCCTTATTTTCTGTTATGAAAAAAAAGCAAGAAGCACTACAGTCTCCTCCACTTATGTAGCATACGTGGGCATGTTTAGCTTAAACAGATGCATACTTGCACACCATATTTTTTCCAGTAGATTGTTTAGCAACTATAATTATGCAAATCAGGACGCAGCCTCGGTTTGGAAGTGAAAAAATTACCGAGCTGTGGGACCAGTATGAATAGTCAAAAGTGAAGTTTTTGGGGGCATCCTTGGGTTGCTTGGGATTAATAATACCTGTAAAACACACATGCACATAACATTAGTTTAACTCTGAAGTAATATTCCCGTGAGAAAAGATGTTAGAAGGAAACCAGAGGGTGGAGAAGAGCTGCTGGGTAACAATAGAGCGGAGCAAAGTCCTGAGCTCACACACATCCCAGTGTTTGTGCTGGAGGGGCAACAAAGCCGCGAGAGAGAGAGAGAGAGAGAGAGAGAGAGAGAGAGAGAGAGAGAGAGAGAGAGAGAGAGAGAGAGAGAGAGAGAGAGAGAGAGAGAGAGAGAGAGAGAGAGAGAGAGAGAGAGAGAGAGAGAGAGAGAGAGAGAAAGAGAGAGAGGTTAAAGTTAAGTGTGATCAGGGTGGAAATGTTGGAAAGCAGGAATGTGAGGTCTGGCAGACAACAGGATTGTACAGCGGTTTATGACTGTGGTTTCCCAGCTCTCCGAAATTCCCTTCTTTCCCTGTGTGGGTGGAGTTGCTGATGTATTTTGGGGATATTAACATGATAATAAGAGCAGTATATGTATCCAAAAAAAGGCCATTAAATGAAACTGAACTGCAAAAGGTCTCATTTAGAAATCTGAGCCGTTCCATAAAAACACATGAGCCCATGTATTGTTCATAGATTATCTAAAAAGAGCAGATGATGTATGAAAACTGAACATTTAAATGAATAAAAGTGTGACCAATTTTCTTTAGAAAGTGTTTAGTGAATTTTTGATTACTGACAATATCAAGGAACGTTTGATCAGTTGCGGCAGGTGTGTGTGTTTCTCACATGTGCTCTTGTCCTGCATCTGGATCACACACTTGGCTCCCCTGTTGCTTTCACGGCTATTGAAAGGCCGCACGCGCACCGCCACCTTCACCGATGACGCCATGGCAACCACCTATCAGCTGGCCCGGCACCTGTGACAGAAAAGCTATTATACTCATTACATTTCATATAATCCATGACATGTTTAAGAGACGGGTATAGTCCGTCTGTCCACGTAATGTAATTTTCGTCATCCGGAGGGTCCGCGGTCGACAGCGCATGCGAGAGAAAAGTGTCGATTCGGCCTAGTCCACTAGGCTAAACTTGTTCATCCGCACGTATCCGCGGTTGAGTATGTGCGCGAGGCGAACGCGGAAGGTTAACTATACAGGGCACTTAACAGTTATGTACTCCAATCCTAAATAGATTAACCAATCTGTCAAAATATGTTCCACAATAACAATAACACTGTATACAGTAAATACTAGAACAGAATATAGACCAATGTTTGGCTATTTGTAGATTAAATTTTTAAATAAAAATGACATCAAAATCTCCTGTGTCACAGAGCAAAGGTTAAAAGTAATGTGTTTCTCTCATATTTAATTTCCTGACTTCCTACTGTAGCATGTCAGTGGATTGTTCCAGAAGAGGGAAAAAAATAGGCTTCTGTTTGAATAGACAGACATGATCTTCTTCCGATATTGACCTACTCGTCCCTCCCTGTATGGGTTTCATCACTTGTTCCCGGCTGGTTTGAAGCGAGAGTTGGGCCAGCAGCCAATGGGCCGTGTGCACTTGTCAAGTCAAACACATACACCGAGAATGCCCTCAGGACATAATGAAACACTTTACTACAACACACACTGATACTACAACACATGATAATTACTGCTGTGCCACAACAGACACAATAAACACGCGGCAGCAAACAATTCAGCGAAATAATGCTTATTCTGCCAAATCAACCACACAAAGACCGGTCACACATGTTAATGTTATTGTACGATCACACTGGCCAAGTGAACACGCTGTAGCCCAGCTGTTGATCCTCCAATGTAGACATTTTGGCTAAAGCAATGAGAAAACAGGAATTATTTTTGGATGAACGTCACAAAGAAATAGCGGTAGACCGATATACTGTATATTGCAATTTAGCACTTTGTTCTTTAAGAAAAGCCACTTAGAGGTAATCCAGCGTCTGACAGACATTACAATGATAAATCATTCGCTTTTTAACACAAAGTCGTGTAATTCCTAATATTTGAATTCAGTATTAATCATATTTGATATCAGGTGTGGAGTGTAGAGATGTGCTAATAAACATGTGACAACAGTGGTGTTAACAATTATCACATGCACATTTCTCAAAAAGGATCCGTGTCAAATGACGTTCAGCATCTGTAGCACTCATTTAACGTTAAATATATTTACATTTATGCATTTGGCAGATGCTTTTATCCAAAGCGACTTACATTACATTGTACTATACATTTTGTATAGTAAGTGGGGGTTAGGAGCCTTGCTCAAGCCCTGAGAATCGAACCAGCAACCTTCTGGTCATGAGTCCAACTCTCTGGACCACTGGGCCACGACTGCCCACATAAATAAATATTATTCCTTTTTTTGAACGAAACCACAGGGTTTTTTTCCAAGAAAAACCCTTTAAAACAGTACAAAACTACATTTATATTAAATGTAGAACTTTTGTTAAAAACTGATTAAAAATATTTTTAATAGTATTTTTATAAAAACACAACTACAATAAATCAAAGACAAACTCGATTATATTAATCTTAAGAAAAAAGTTCTTGCACTTTTGACATTGCCCTGACACATCTAACTTTATAACTTTAGCACAATTCATAACTGTAGCATCCGAACTAAATTTATATTTGCTTTTTCTAAAAATCCAAATGACAGTGGGGCGGTGGTCAAGTAATGTACTTGGTGGATAGTGTGTAACACAGATTCCCAGCCCATCCCTAGTGGATAATACCTCTAGTCTATACCAGACTTCATGTCAGTTTTAATGCTAGTCACGTGTAAGTGCACACGCATGTTACAATTGTAAACACATTCCAGTGTGTATTTCAGGCATTAGCTGTTTGGTATGGGGGGTCAGTACCCAGGCAGCAATGAGTCCTGAGGGACTCCGTGTGTGTCAATAGTTGTATGTGCACGCTTCAGGGCAGCGAAACTACATTTTGTTAATATTCTATGTGAAGTGATACAAGACAAGAATACAGTACACATAAGGAGCACAAGAACAGCAAGGATTCATTTCTTGGTATTGAACATCCAACACTCAAGTTTCTGTATTACAATGAGTGTCTGTAAGCAGGCAACACCCTTGAGTTCAGACGACACAAACACACTCCGTGACACACGCCACATAACACTCATAGCTTACATTACACACATATCGCTGCCTTATGCAAGCGCAGCAGGTGACTGTCGGCCATGCAGCGCTTATAAAGTTTCAGACCAGTTCCTGACTCACGCACCGAGAGATTACACACTGCAGGATTTGTTCGCCCGCTTGCATGCGCGCAGGTCATCGCACGACTTAACGCTGCGTTTCTTTACCCTGCTGCGTCGCAGGCAACATACAGTTCATGTCACATGCTGTCTATTGTGATGTAGCGTGGTGGCTAAATATTTGCTTGCTTATGTCTACAACTCATTTGAATGTTAAATCAACACGTGACGTTTCAGTACCCTGGATACCCTGGACAGAAAACACTGGCTGTAAAATGATGAAACCAAATTACATAAAACATAAAAAAGAATACATTTCTGGCAAAGAGAACAGCAGCTCGTGCCTACTTCAGAATTTCAGTTATGCCAAAATATTGGCTTTCCTGCCAGTTATATAAGCAGGCCTCCTCTCCCTGTTTTATACCCTTCTCCTCACTTTTCCATTTCCCGTCTGGAACAACGCGATTGGTACTTTGACGCTGGTCACATTTTAGTGATTTAGGGAACAAAACTAAGTGAAATCTGAAGCATAGAATCAAATCATGGCACAACGCTTAACTGCTTAAACAAACAGGCCGATCCAGGCTGACTGCTGATAACAGACGAACGCGGATCTAAGACCATTTTCATGTCAATTGTGAACTTTGTTTTTATTTACTTAGGTTTGCCCAAAAAGGAAACTTCCTTCTTAATTACTCACATTACCCTCACATGTTTCCATATAATGCAAAACAATACATTTACTAAATACTAGGGTTGCTCAATTATGACAAAAACCATTTTTGCCAATATTATTGAGATTACGATTATTTATCATGAACAACTCACTGACTTATGAACCTTTGAATTCAACAGAAAAATTAATGTAAAGTAAAAGCACAGCTGCATCTTGAAAGGGGTGCGTCGTGGATTTATAACATACGAAAAGCCGAGATCCTTGCTAAATGGAATGCAGCACAATAATTGTTTTATCTCGATTATTTTGTTTTTGTAAATATTGGAGGCCAAATTGACCATTACGATTTATTTGTGATTAATTGCATGATAGCCCTACTAAATACTTCATGATGAAAGTGAATAGAGACCACTGTTGTGGAGTCGGGTGCGTCTTAACACAGTAAATAAACTCTATTGATGCATTTTTCCAACTAGTCCCACAAACCCATCAGCTAGTCATGTAGTGTGCTGAGCTCGAGGAACAAACCAAATTCTTCTTTTTTTTGGTGACTGTGTTACTGAGCAACCTTAATCGATTCACCCCAACACCCATCTAAACAAACAGAGACAATGGAAATTGACTCGAAGGCTCTTGATTATAGTTTGTAATATGTTAGGGTTTCGAATTTGCTAAAAAATCTGATGTGTTTTGGATTGTTTTACCAAGCCAAGTATGTAAGGGCCAAAGTATGATGCCACGTTACGGACTGAGCAACTCATGTAACTAACTTTCTGCCAGATTCTGTGTTTGGACAGCAGCCACAAGGAACGAATAAGAGAGACGGGCAGCTAAACTGAGAAAGACAGAAACAGCATACCTTTGTGTGTCTGAGGAATGTTGGTCTGTCATTAAGTGTGTGTGTGTGTGTGTGTGTGTGTATACACCTTGTAATAAAGTCACTAAAGACAAGCAGCTGCAGTGGAGAATACAGACACGCAAGCACAGTTTTCAATTAAAGCGCAAGAGACCACAGCGCGAGTGTTCTAACATGTCAAAAATAACAACTAATAAAAATATATATAAGATTTAATAACAAGATAAAATACATGAGACACAATGTATTTATTTACCAGATACTAAGTTACTCAACAGGTTTATCAAGGTCACACACCGTTACCTGAACAGTGTATTCCACACACTTCTGACAATCTGAAGATTCCTCATCTGATTTTTCTTATGGAATTCCACATAACAACAAAGTGAATGATGTAAAACACATGGGACTTTTATTTTTAACCATGCCCCGTAGGACTTTTAACTCTTTTAGCTCCTCCTAGAATGACCCTTTAACTGTCCAGCAGTAACACATCAAATACAACATTCCCATCAGTCAAATTAACATAACACAACATTCAACACGACTCCCAGAAAAAAAATGTAATCTTGTAGAAATCCAGTTTATTTAGACTTCCATAGTATGGTAAATATATCAAAAGGTCGTTCATAAAAGCGAAAAAATATTAATTACATATTTATTTCAGATGTAAAGCTTCCTGTCAGAACTTACAGTGAAACAAGTGTATGTTTACATGTGTGTGATTTTCACCACTTACTCGTGTTGAAGACTTTTTTTCCAGTCACCAGTCGTGAAATCAAATCCAAGTTTTCAAAGAAATCGGATTTATTTTAGGATGGATTGTGGAGCTTTTATCTGATGAAAGAGCGGCTCGTGTTTCTCCACCTGCTGGATCACACGACGACCAACTGCACACAAAGTTGGGTGGAGGTTATTTTCCGTTCATTGCAATTCCCACCGGCTACATACAAAACAGTAAAACTTGTAAAAAAAATCTTTAAAAAGTTAATCCTTCGATGAACGGAAGTGTAGTTCATTTATAAAGGACGCATATATATATAAATGGGAGCCGCATGAGTAGTAGGACTATCCCAAATCTCCGCTCGCGCTCACACATAAAAACTCAAAATGGAAAGAAACGTCCTCGTCGAACAAATATTACGATGTTTCGATCAATAACAAAGCTGTTTAGAACTCTTCCGTGAATTGACAGATCCATATAAATGACGATGGAAGAGTTAAAAAGTCACCGGTATGTAAAAGTTTGGAGCTCTGCTCTGTCACTCTTCCCAAAGATCAGCCCGTGACGTCAGCGGCTCCGGAGACAAGTTAAAAGTCCGGCTCGCCCGAGATTTATCATTGATAAAAAGTTACTTTTGAAAACTAGCTGTTATAATATCCCCTCAAATAAAATGTAAGGATACTATTTAATTATTTAAAATTGAATGTATCAATTTAAGTACAGTTAAAGAGGAAAAAAATATCCAAATCAAAATTATTTATTAAGACTATTTGTCATTTATATAATAGAAAAGTCATTAAGTTTCTATATGTGAGTCCATTAACATATATACAAAGATTAGCCTAACGCTTGGCTGTATGTTTATCTTTTACATTTATTATTGTAGGCTACTGCACCATTGACTGAAGTCTGCTGCAAATATAATGAAAAATAATATTTGTATTTTATTTTAGTAAAAAAGAACAAGTCATGACATGCAAAAACTAACCCTTTCACGTATATTTGTATTACTTTTTGATTGTGATTTTATCTCACACGCGCTGTCCTGACCTGCAGGTGGCGCGCTACAGCTTTTCTGTCAAATCTGACGCTCATCCGACGCTTTTAAACACACGATCTGTTAGAATAAAGAATATAATGTATTCGTGTCGTTTATTGTTTAATATTTTTCAGTCTGTGTAATTTACAAAACTCTTGCTAAAAGCTGAGCCTATCTCGTAGGCTAATATCGGAAGGTTTTTTGCTACTTAAGGAAATGTCGACCACAAATTATTTCTCTTTACAATCTGAAATGGATGATATTGGCCTGTATCCCTCTTTTGCCAAGTAAGAGTTATTAATTTAGCCAAATTTATTATATTATTAAGCTGATATGTTGTCTGCTGTAGTTTGTGTTCTTTTGTCTCTTCAGGAGATCAAAGGAAGTGAATCGTTACAGTGAGGAGACTGAAGAGACTCTTCTGAGGAGAGAAATGCGACTGCCAAGGTAAAAACTACTCGTTTTATTGTCCTATCCCAATAAAAAAATATTTTTATCATTAATAACTGTGAAAGTTTGCACATATATGAGCTGTTTATGCTTGTTTGTGATGCTAGCAGTGACGAGGCTTTCGGATATGGATCTGTTCATGCGTCACAACTTAATATGGATGTAGGTGTACCTGCAGGACTGGTGAGTCTTTTATTATTAAAATTGAAAGTCAACATCCTGTTTTTGTTCTCATTGAATATTCATTATGGAAGTAAATATCCACCCCATACGTAACTTCAGCACGATACCAGCGCATGAAATCCTGTAAAGTGTTTCATGCAGGTGGGCAGACACAACACAGCGAGTGTAGGCCTGACCCACGAGATGCTGCTGCGGCCTTCACAGCTGATGGGCAGGAGGAGGAGAGACCAGATTTTCCACAGACATGCTGCGAATGTTCTGCAGCATATAGGAGACCTGAGGACAAGACAGCGCCATATAAACGAGTGAGAAGGATTGTGGGAAGGATTTGAAGAAGAAAAAACCCCAGTTAATGAGTTTTTGTTGTGTTCCAGGTTGAAGGGAGACCGATGGCGCGGTGCCACAGCCACGGAGACCAGAGTTCCACAGCAATTTAAGGACACCAGGAATGAACAGCATCTTGGTCCTACAGCTGATGTTAGATCTAAAGTCTTAAGTTGGCATTGTCACACACAATCATATAAAGTGACACCAATGTTCATTTACTTTTGAAGGATCAGACAACTGTGTGCTTTACATTTACTTTAGGTTTACGTTACATTCACATGAATTCCATCTTCTTCAGTTCTTATTCACAGGTTGTGAGCAGGTGCTTGATCTGGCTCCAGGAGGAAACCCCATGATGTCATTTGTTGAAGGAACAGCTCATAGATCGTTCTCGATGGCCCCCGCTTGTGCCACAGTGAATTCTGGGATAGCTGCTGGGGTTCTCCGAAGTGATTATGATGAAATGCTCTTTGAAAACATTCAATTATATAATTGATAGAAATGAGTCTTATAGTCCGATCTGATTGAGTTTTGTGTTAAGCTGTATAGATCTAGTTCTCAAGTCTTTTAAAATATTTATTGTTGTGGGAGAATTTTATACGTGTCATTGCTGTTATGGTTAAAACTGTTTTCTGAGCATTGTGTTTCTGAATAGTTATAACAGAATACAGTTTACAGTTGGTAATACTGTAACCTAATGAATATCTTAAAGAAGAAAAGTCAAAGATTTGTGCGAAAGAAACCAATGGAACTCAGTTTGGTCATTTACAAATGAAAAAGATTTTTACACTATTGCAATTTCCTCTCGAGATTTTAAACGCTGTTACGTTTTTATTATTAAAGTTTTTATTCACAAAATGCCTGGAATCTATTCCCATTATGCAGTTTGTAAAAAGTACTAATTAATTTCATTCATTTATCTGCATTTTACATTTTCTTTGTTTACGTTTTTATTGATATATAGTTTCTATTGCATTTTACTATAAACTATGGTAAAAGTTAAACAATGGCGAATTTGTGGTTTACTAGGTTTCTTTTAAAAAACATGGTTAATTTTCATCAGCAGTTAAATAAGCTTGAGATTATTTCCACATGAAGAAATACAGTAGTTTTAGTATAGTAAAGTGTAGTAAATTGTCCTATACTGCAATATATTATATGTGTATTATTATTAACTATTGGTAAACTGATATAGGCTACTCTAGTATACTTAATATTTACTATAGTACTGTGCAATAATATTGTCTATAAAAGTGTAAACACTACAGTCAAATTCATATGTTTCCGTTTAATTTGGCATGGCGTACTAGTAATTTAAGGTCTTTTTTTACTTTATTCACTGCAAACTCTTATTTGCTTCCACAACGATTTAAATCAAAGCAGAATTTCTCATTGTCCAGCCTCAGTGACCCACCCACACATTTCAGCAGAAAGTTGCGAAAGCGAAAGTTAAGTGAGCTTTCATTATCATCCGCATTCCAGACTCCGTTATCTCATCACATGATGAACATTCCCGCGCGTGCTTCAGTGTGTAAGGTGAAGGTGTTCATGTGTTTTCTTATGTGCACCTGTGTGACTGTCATGTTCATTCAGTGGACTCATGTGTGGATGCTCAGGGCGGAAATCACTGAAATCAAACATCGCTTCAGGCCTCGCGATACACACGACAGTGAGATGTGTTGCGCGTGCTGCGGGGTAGGTGAGTGACTTCGTGTTTAATGCATCACCTGTCTGTCTGTATCTCCTGCCTTCTTTCTTTCTTTCTATCTGCATACTGTCTTTCTTTTTTGTCTCTCTATATGTCTGTCTTTTTTCTGTCTTTGTGTGTCTGCTGTCTTTCCATCTGCCTGTCTGTCAACAGCATTGACCTGCATGTCATTTCTTAAACATCCTGCTGTAAGGTGAGCGGCTATGACAGATCCTCTGAGAGAAAGACGCACAGAGGCGTCCGAGACAAGAGAGATGTGACCGAGCAGAAGAAAAAGAGACAGAAACGAAACAGTGAGTAATTTATCGGTGTTTCACAGATCTTTCTCTGATATAATAAAGATCCATTTTCTCTCTCTCTCACACACACACACACACACTTTCTGTTTCTCATACAAAGTTCTCCTTTCTTTTAGCAGAGCATCACATGTTTCTCCATCTTGTTCCTGTGTCATCACAGTCTTACAGTAAGTGTTTTCTAAAAAGAAAGCTCAGTAAAAGTAGTTGATATGACTTGCATGTATGTCAATAACGTTTATTTACTTCTCAGATGATCATGACACCACTGTTCTGTCTTGGGCCGTTGGGCAGAGCCGAGGGAACGGGCTCCAGGTATCGGGTGATACGGTAACGGTGGTGACCGGGGGCACTTACTTTATTTACAGTCAGGTTGGTAGTGTTTGGTACTGTTATTACTGCACGAACAGAACACAGACAGTAGTAACGTGTTACTCACCACAGGTCCTCTATAAAGATCCCACCTGGGTGATGGGTCATGTGATCACGAAGAAGCTCAAAGGGGCGGAGTCTAAGTTAATGAAGTGTCTGAAGAGCATGCCCAGTAATGTCAGCCAGCCGCTCAACACGTGCTACACCGCTGGTGAGACAGCAATGTTCAAATAGTCATTAGTCACACACGCCGTGTAAAATATCGACATGATTGTGCGTTTGTGTTGTAGGCATTCATTTTCTGGAGTCTGGATCCACGCTTCAGCTCTCTGTACCTCGCAGATCAGCAGAAGTCATCCTTACAGCTCACGCTACCTTCATGGGCATTCTGAACATATGATTGTGAAAAAATTCAATGAAGAAAGAGTTTCGTTTGACTGGCTGCATTCATACATTAATGTGACTGGGGCAGCCAAATACTTTTGGGAGTCTTTGCATACTGCATTGCACATACTTTAAAAAGGGATACCCCAAAACTAAAACAAATCTGCCATCATCTGTTCTCCCTCATACCGGGGCAGTTGTGGTCCAGTGGTTAGAGAGTTGGACTCATGATCAGAAGGTTGCTGGTTCGATTCTCAGGGCTGGCGGGTAACGGCTGAGGTGCCCTTGAGCAAGGCACCTAACCCCCACTTGCTTACTATACAAAATGTACAAATGTATAGTACAATGTAATGTAAGTCGCTTTGGATAAAAGCGTCTGCCAAATGCATAAATGTAAATGTAAATAAATGTAAATACCGGTCGAAATCTGTATATGATTCTTTATTCTGTCCAACACAGAAGAAGATATTTTGTGAAACGTCTGAGTGGTTTTGTGTGGTTATTAACATTCTTTAAAATATCCTCTTTTGTGTTGTGCAAAAGAAAGAAAGTCACGTAGCGTTGGAATGACAAGAGGATGAGTAAACGATGGAAGAAATGTCATTTTTGCCCAAACTACTCCATTTATTCTGAAAGCAAAGACCACGCGAGCACTTTTAAGTGATGCTTTGGTGACATCTAGTGGTCGATTGAAAATCTGCAGCATTAGAAATGGTACTTGCTGTTTCGTGGTTATGTAAACTATTAAGGGTATACTCTTAAAAATAAAGGTGCTTTAAAAGGTTCTTTGATTCCAAAGAAGAACCTTTTTTGTCGAAATGGTTCCATAAAGAACCTTTAACATCTGAAGAACTTTTCTGTTTCACAAAAGGTTCTTTGTGGCGAAAAAAGGTTTTTCAGATTATGAAAAGGTAAGAAAGAGATGGTTCTTTGTGGAACCAAAAACGGTTCTTCTATGGCATCGCTGTGAAGAACCTTTCAAGCACCTTTATTTTTGAGAGTGTACATTGGTGGTATATAATCTGCTTGCATAATATATGTTTGTTAGCGCAAACGTGTGAACAGATGACAGGCAACAGACATCGTTGGAATTCACTGAAAATACTATATAGACCATAACTAAGAAATACTTGTACATACATACCAGAATATGTGATTCATAATACCATGACTTGAGGATTTCATTTTTATTTCAAAATAAGTCCAAATGTTGGCATGAACTGTAATAGAAAATGTCATAATAATAAAATTAATAATAATAATAATAATGAACACACATTTGTAAGTAAAACTTTATACGGCACTTTTACAGAGTTTACAAGGCACAGCCTAAATAATAAAGCTGTTCCAAGCGATGCTTTTTAATATACTTTTATTGCTTTTTAAATGCTATTTTTATGTATGTATTGAGATTTATACCTCTACCCTCTCAACTACTTTCACAATGTCTTGTAAATTGATAGACATCTAGTTTTACTCAAAACCTGTTGTTGTGCTTTTATCCAGCAGGAATACATACAGGCGGCAGACTCTCCTGAGAAAACTTGTTTTAACTTTATCTAAATTGCATTAATACAATAGTTATCTAATAATCAACTGACAAAGCCAACAATGTCAACAACGTCCCTATTTATCGACTGTGTGATAGGAGGTAAACTCATTATCAGGAAGTACGTCTTTGGGAACATTTGGTCTCTCGTGCCATTAAATGAAATCTCTGTCGCTAAACTCTCAGCCTCAGACGGTGTGATGTGCCCTTTTAACTTTTCCCATCATTTCCCTGGATAACCTTCCTGAGCGAAGGTTATCTGACTGAATTGTTCATAAATCAGCGAGATTAAATTGTATGCTGGAGAGTTTGGAAAACCCCAAACTTTTCATCAATCTAAATACATCAAAACAAGGAATGTGCAGTCACAGCGGCCCCAAAACTATGACTTAAGCCACACCTGATGTATTGAACAAATGGGTTCTTAAATGCTAAGATAATAGAAATAATGTAATAAAATAATCAAAATGATGAACACTGTTGTGTGTGAAAAGCATGTTGGACGTGTGTTTCATTGTTCATTACTCATACAGTAGTTTCCTCAAATCTTGTTCCTGCATGCAGAGGTCAGAAAAGCCTCCACTCAGAGGAATAAAACACACAAAAAAAGAAAAAACACAGATTCGCTGTCTTTTCCTCCCATTTTGGGCTTTAGCATTCTGGGTAACCTTTATTGTCTGATAGGGTCAGGTTTGTGGTTGCTGATGTAACACACACACACACACACACACACACACACACACACACACACACACACACACACACACACACACACACACACACAGGATGGCCGTGTTTGTCATTATTCACAGCAGTTTCTAAATTCCAGCGCACTGATGATGTTTATGGGTCTCTCTCAATAAATGGTGCCATGTGTCCTCATGATTCACTAACCATAACATTAACAGGTTAAATCACGGACGCTTAGTCACGTTATTTAATAGAGAAAAAGTGTAACTGTAAACATGTTCAGTTGAAAAAAAAATATACCAGCAATACGTTCATCACTTAAAATATATTATATAGAATAAGGGAAATTAAATTGTACCTGATATTTCCGCTATGTCTCTTTTTCTAATATGATTCATGCATTTTCTGAGATACTCGTCCTTTGTAATTGCTTGAAAACTTTTCGATCAACTTGCGAGGTTTTTATTGGCAACAGGCATTTGGAAAAGTTTTGGAAAAGGGATACATTCATGAAACTAAGACAATTGAATTTTGTTTTTTACATATCATTATCATATAAATATATATATTTATACATTCTGCTGTTCTAAATAATGCCATTTGCACTAAATAGGTTTGAAAATGGAAATGTCAATGATCTACACTACATACGTTTTTACTCTTTGTATGTTTTACGTTGTAACCATTGATTTAGGATTAAGACGAGTAATCCGTGTAAACAGTGCTATGATAAATGTGGTAATCATTTAGTACCATGGTAAAGCCACAGTACATTTATGTAACACAAATTTAGGTAAAACTGCATGACCGAAAAAAGTAGAGCAATGTACAGAATTCATGTTATTCTTCCTACAGCATTTAACTATCTCTAGTCATCCAGTTTTGTGTTGATTTGATTGAATATTCTCATCTTAACATTGAATATACAGTGACCTACATGAAGCATGTCCACACACACACACACACACACACACACACACACACACACACAGCAGCTTACAGTAGTGCGATGTGCTGATAAATGGATGTGGCCTTGCTGTGTTTCCCACAGAGAGAAGTGTCACAGATATTTTTGCGTTTCCAGTGCTCAGCAGAAAAACACACAATAGAAATATAGAGGGGGAGAGGTGAATGCAGCGCTAAACACACACACACACACACACACACACACACACACACACATCCTGCATCTGACACAATCATCTGAGCCGCCCCGTCTTTCCATGACAAATCGAAATATTCACACATCGTGCATGACAGCAAAATAACAAATGTAAAGTCTCAAATGCATCTCAGATATTTCAGAAATGTCACAAATGTCTCTAGAAATTCAGAAAAGATGTCAAACTGAGCTCTCAAGTCTGCGATCAAAAGTCAATATTATTGAAGATCTCAGCATTTCTCATCAAATTTACTCAAATCCAGATTATTTTACCTCTACAATCTACATTTATTTACACCTCCAGACTCTTTTAATTTCTATACCAAGCGATTTTAGCAGAAACATCTGAGACCGAGTTGATCCTTGTTGAGCAACATGTGATTGATATGTTTTCCTATAAAATAAAAGGCTATAAAAAATCAATACCTTATTCTCAAATATAAACTATATAACGCTGCATTCATTTCCACTAGGTGGCACTTTACACTATTACATCTCTCTCTCTCTCTCGGGTTCAGAGCTGAAGATAATAAATCGTTCCTCTGCACTCGTTTCTCTGAGGATTGTGGTCTGAAGTCCAATCCAATAGAAATGATGGCAGCCATATTGGGCCGTGTGTCCCGAAGCATAAACAAACTACAGCACATGACAGAGATGCCGAACGTCACACGGGCATTTGGGTTTAAAACTCAAATAATACAACACTAGATTATTACGTTTTCCGAAGAAACCGTGCGTAGTGCTCTCCCATGCTGCCATGCCTGTGCGCTTACATAAGTGTGTTGCTATGCGGTTGCTAGGGTGTTCTGGGCGGTTACTAAGGCTTTGCTAGATAATTGTGAAAAGAGCCTAACTCCAAGTATTCCTGATAAGAGGTTTGTTCAAATCCCTAAACCCAATTATGAGCAAGAGTAATATCCCTCGCAGGCATCTAGCAATTACAGTGTTACTGGTATGAATTAGCCCTCAAAATACTGAGCGAAACGGTCGCAAAGCTAGCGTAAATGAACACTGTCTGCTGTGTTTATCATTACTTAGGAACAGCACATCATGTATAAAATGTTTATGTTTCATGATGAGATCTTTCCAAACTGAGCCATGTGCTTTCAATAAGTGTTCAGTATGCAAGAGATGCTCGGATGGAAAACGTCAAGGCAGGATGTGCGTATCGAACGGGGTGTAGTGTATATAAACATTGGTTTATTCCTGTAGTCTTGCTGTCTGACCAACTGATTTCTTGATGCACGCTGAGATTTTACAAGATAAAAATCCACGACGTTGCCTTTAAATGAGAACACAGCACAATGTTCAAGGAAAAACTGTATTTCTTAGGAGATTTGATTGAGTTCTGTTTCATTTTAAGTATCAATTTAGCCTCAAATGCAGATGAATGTAGATTTTGTAGAGGTCAAATAATCTGGTTTTTTGTCAATCTGATGAGAAATTCATATTGAGACCTTCAACAATATTGATGTCTCATTGAAGAATTCCCAAAATTGATTTAACTGCTATATATGAAAAACAGCAGCATGTAGAAATATAAAAACCTACCAAAAAGTTGACGGCGTTCTCAGTTGTGTTTCATTGAAGTATCAACTTGATCTCCTAAAAGAAGAACTAAAAACGAGACAAATGAGGAAAAACAAATGAGAATCCACGAAGAGTATGAAGGTGTAAATGAATCTGGATTTGAGTAATGTTTGAGTTCATATTGAGATCTAAAACAAATAAGACGAGACAAATCTGAGCTCAGTTTGAGACATTGATAACACCTCATCTGAAACTCTAATGAAGACATTTGTCTCTCTTTTTCTCTTCAGAAAAAGTTTAGAAATATTGACATTCATTCATTTGCCAGACGCTTTTATCCAAAGCGACTTACAAGTAGGACATTTTCTCAGGAGAAATATGTGAGACACAGATGAGCAAAATGTTTCGAAACAGACTTTAAATTTGGAGTGCATCTTTAACTAGACTACTCAGTAAACGTATATCTGCACTTATTGATGTTGTATTGGATGGCTTATCACCAGACAGTTCAAAGGAAATCACGGGAAGCTATAAAACGTTTTTTCTTTTTTGCTGCTAGGAATCTCGACCCGCATGAACCCGCTAATGGCCGTGCATAAATGACCAGCGTGTACCAGTCGGAAGCGGGTCTGAATGGGTTTTCCATCAGTGTGGAGACAGACGCTGTGGAGACTTCTACATATACAGTTATTGAAAACAGATCCCAATTTATGGCTGATGGATTTTAAAGCCGAAGATGACAATGCCCGCAGGGGGGTTAGCTGATCTCTGTTCAGTTTTACGGCACATCATAACTCATGTAGCAACAGAGATGTTTGTAATTACGTGCGTGTGATGAAGCGAGAGAAATCTGCGGCTTTGTTCGTGATTTACAGGCGAAATCACGAGAAGACGACAGCGGCTGGAAAACCAGCGATGGCTGCTTTCTTCCTCTCTCCATTCTTCCAGAACGTTGGGCTAGCCTCTCCAAATCCCCCGTTTCCCGCTCTCTTCCTCCGCTGGGATATTTTCTAGGTCAACAACAACTAGGCAAAGACAATACGTTCTTTAATAGCTGTCAATTAAAGCTCACACACAATGGGAGGTCGACGGTCCCCGGAGAGATAGAGACATAAAGTTTAGACTTCAGCCAGACGTTCCAGTACTGATATAAAGTCTGATACACATTTCAGCTTCACTTAGACCAACAATGACAACCACAGTTTGTGCTTTCATTCATTTTTAAAGAATGACAAACCTCAGAAACTTAACAAGCTTTTCCATGGAATAATTGTTGCAGCATGTGAACTTGACTTTGATTCCAGGCATCGTGATAAAAACTCCTCTGCTCTCCGAGTCCCGGGGATAAATTGTAATTTTGCGGATTGAAAAGGCACTGCGGAAACAGACTTACAAAAGATCCAACGTGTATAGAAAAGTCATTTAGTTTATTTACTAGAACTCTCTAGAAAAGAAAATGTCATCATTTATTCATCCTCACGACTTTCTTTCTTTCGTTGGTAACTAAACAACCCATTGAACCCCACTGACATCCATGAACACAAAACCGCTAAGACATTTTTCAAAATATCTTCTTTTCTACAAAATAGTTTTTAACCACATGCGGGTGAATAAATGATGACAAGATTTAGATTTTTGGGTGAACAAGCCCCTTAATACTTTGATATACTTGATGACAACCAGTTTACAACATAATCATATTTCCCATATTCAATCTTTTTCTTCTCACACATTAAAACCATTTCTCAAATTAATATTTCATGTCCATTAATTCATTCATAAAACATTATTATTCTGTAGCAGATTCGTGAACTATTGGACATAAAATATTAATTTGAGAAATGATTTTATGATGTCACTCCAGAATCACTGAACATTACTCCACGTGTTTCATTGAAAACACAGAGCTTACTGCTCAGAGGAAACTCATGCCATTTTGTGTACACTGTGCATTAGTCTGTGGTCATGTTGCTGTAAAACTGGAAGTCAACGAAACGCTGGAAAACAATGGTGGGGTAACTTCAGTTCATTATAAAGAACAATGCCAAAATCACAGCAGATTAAACAACATCAGCAACTGCAATTGAGTTGTGTTGTTTCAGTTCCCTACAAACAATCGGCAAGCGATATCTCACTGTTTACGGACAATAAATATTAATGGCGTTTATTGTTGCTTTGATCACAGGCTGAGATGTATTTGAAATTTAGCAATAAAGGATTTATAATTTGATGTCAATGTCTGATCAATTTAGCAGGCTCAGTCTGTAGATATATAATGTATACAGACGTTTACATATCTTTCAATGTCAAACATTTAACCAATTTAATAGTATATTTCGAAAACAAAAACATGTCAAGAGGTTCAAATGTAGTGGAAATTAATGAAAATATGGGGAATTTCATTACTCCTTGCTACTGTATGAATAAAAATACAATGCAATACCAGAAAAAAAACTATTGTTATTGCTAATTACTCATTTTTGTGTTTTCAATAGATGTTGTGTGACTCTCAGTAGTTTGAAAACCTTCACCTTAGCCAAAAGTAAAAATATACTGTAGCATTTCACTTGTGTCACGCTCTCACGTGGAATCAAGCTCACAGGCGAGGAAATACAGGTAACATGCACTTTAATAGCAATCCAGGGACAGATGACAAAACCACAGGCAACACAAGCAACGTAACATTTACAATAACCAACACCCAACAAAGGAACAAGCAAGGTACATATAGTGTCCAGGTAATGAGGATGATGGCTGACAGGTGTGGTGATGACAAACGAGGGACAGGTGCGGGAGCGTGGAGGATGCTGGGAAGTGTAGTCCATGGGGGAAACTATGGAGAAACAGGCAAGGAGACAAACAAGACTGTGACAACTTGATATTTCGTTACTAGAAAAGACCAAACATCTTTTTTTGGTCCAAACGAACTGATTCAATCAGATTGAACAAGTATGAGAGAACATGTAAAAAGAACATTGACACTCATTTTACTGTAAATACAACACAACATAAAAACTGTGTTCTGTCACGCCACAATGTTACATTTATAAAATCCCTTTGAACATTTTCAGACAGAAATTCCTTTAAAAAAACAAACCCAGAAGAAAGTCGCCGTATAACTCACACATGCTGCATGTTATCTGTTAAACATAAACAAATGGGCAGTACATCATATGAACAGAGGCCACGCGCGCACACACACTCACAGTAACACAGTGTTTGGCGGTGACCCATTACACTATTGTTTGTGATTTCCTGGTTTGCTGATTGGCTGCAGATGTGAACAGACCCACAGAACACACACACACACACACAGACTTTTACACACATAAATACTTAAATTTCTCATTACTAAAATCTTCAACACCTCAGCGAAATCCAGAGTAATCCTCTCACTCTATCATCTCTCTCTCTCTCTCTCTCTCTCTCTTTCATCTCTGACTCTACACATGCACTTTTTCTTTCACATTCTCCCTCTCTGACCAAAATCCCTCCCTCTTTTTCCAGAAGCCAAAACCAACTCCATAAAATTGAGCATTTTCACAAAAAAAAAGACAAGTAGAGTTTTGTGGTTTTTAGTTCATGTCTGTTAGTTTTGAGGTGATCTATACTCTGGTGTACTAGTGCAGATGACAAAAGGCACATATAAAGGTGTTTTTACAGGTATTGTTATTATATTTCTAATGTGTGCCTAATGTCTCTCTTTTGTGTTTCTGCCCCTTTACATTTTTGACCCATTTGCTTTCACATCAATTTTATTTTATAATGTAACCCTTGTATGGTGATGGTGTTCATGTTTTTGCTACTCATTCAATTTAATAAAAACTTTTTAAAAATATTTTTGTAAATATATTTTTCTTTTTAAGATTATATAGTATATACATTTTTTTCCACGGTATCCCATGAAAAAATAATGTATAAGCTTTAGTATTTACTATAGTAAACTGTAGTAAGTTTGAGTATACTGAAGTATGAATGATAGAATAGTAAAATTACTATAGTGTTGAGTATAGTACTCTATGGTATTCTACTATAGTATCCATAGTATCAACTATTGTAAGTTGATAAACTATAGTAAATACTTTAGTAGGACTTTGTAGTATACTGTCATATATCATAAGAATCATATTACAATATAGCATAATTACTATCAAATTCTATAGTATTCTGTATACTATATAAAAGTATACTGTTGTATTAACTATAGTAAACTTTTGTAAATTGTAGTATACTGTCATATATCATAATAATCATATTATAGTATAAAGTTATTATACTGTATAAATATTATACATATTATAGTATCTTGGATCTTATACTCACATGGTGTTGTATCTGTATTTGACGTTCTTCATCTGATATGATGCTTAATTTTAACGCTGTGATTTGCTAGAAGCTATAAATTAGGTTCGATTTGTTTGCATTCGGTACGTTTTGATCCGTTTGAACTAATTTCATTGTTTATTATCTCTGTTTTTTGGCGTTGCTCCCAGTGAGGAGAGAGATTTATGTGGGGCCCACATTCTCATTTCACAGGGTCTTTAAAAACTCCTCGCTCATGTTCATAAACGGACGGCAAAGAAACGCTAATGAAATTATGAGATAACGGAACGAGCACACGCACAAAACGCATTCTGGAAATCACCTCAGCGCCGTTGCCTTTTTCTGCTCTTTTCATCCATCACTCGCTCTCGTGGTCCGAGCCCGGCGGACCACCCGCTGAGAGCATCACCCATTAACTGAGAGTGTAATGAGAATGAGATGAGCCGCTACGCTCTCTGCTATAAACACAGGCCTGATGTCCGTGAGGCTGGAGATGTAATCTGCTGAAGATGGCATCTGCGTTCCTTTGTTTGAGTTTGTGTAGAAATTAAACGCTTTAGAGGAGTGTGTCTGGATTTAATGAAGCTCCGTGCCGTGTTTCTGTAGCAGGAAAGTGGATAATGTAATGACATTTAGATTTCCAGAGTGAGAAAGAGAGAGACGTATGCTTTTGAAGAAATGGCTCGATGAGCACGATTTTCGTTTCTGTTCCTGTTGAAGATAGAAGCTGGACGTGTTAAAGCACTCAAAGTTCACGACTTCCGTCTTTGTTTACGTATTTCGACAGATTGCGTTTTCAAAAGTCTCAACTTCGTCTCAGATGTTTCTCCTAAAATTGCTCCTAAAAGTGTAATTGATGAAGAGTACGGAGTGTAAATGAATGTGGATTGTAGAGGTAAAATAATCTGGATTGCGTGAGAAATGTTTGAGTTCATATTGAGATCTTCAATAATATTGGCTTTTGATTGCAGACGAGACAAATGTGAGCTCCGTTTGAGACGTTGTTGACACCTGTTGGAGACTAATGTAAGATTTCTGACTCTTTCTCAGGAGAAATATCTGAGACGCAGATGAGACTTAAGCAGACGTTTAGATTTGCTCTTCATTCTATCTCATTGCAGATTTTTCTTTCCTTTTAATTTGAGATAATAAAACACACACGGCATATCTGAACGCGTGTGCGTAGCAGCTGTTTATGTGATGCAAACACATGCTGGAAGCAACTGTTTCAGGGTTTTTTAAATGCTAATTTCTTTACTCTTTTCTTCTTTTGTTTATGTACCCCTCAGTGCATCACCATCATGACAAAACTCAATTTTCGGCCTCCAGCACAGACACTGCTGTCAGAGGTTCATGAGACGGCTCATTGTTTCATTTGCAGGAAATGTTCTCATTCTGACCTCACCGAGCGCCATTTGCAATTTTGTTTACAATCAGGAAGTTAACGCATTTTTGTAAGTGAGTAACAAGAGGCCCAGCGGCGTGTTCTGGGCATGATGACGGGCAGCTCGCTCTGGCAGATAATCTATAGTCTGTACTGGCCATTACACACACACTGAGCTGTGTCTGTGTTCGTGTGTTAAAACCACCAGTGTTCCACTTCAACAGCCGTATCTCTCGACTTGTGTACATCTTAAAACATCCCTTCTCAATTCTATTTCAATCTTACTCTACGCAGGGAACACTGGCTCAATTATCGGATGTAATTTGCTGTAAAAACAAGAAGAGGCGGCAGGCGAGAGCTAGAATCCGAGGAGAGATCGGAAGAAAAGAAATTAGTGACTTGGTGGCTCACTGCTTTCATGAAGATGTGTCTATAATCACTGAAGGTGTGTATGCAAACATGAAATATATATTTTAGAATGATTATTATCTTTCTGTTATCGGTGAGGAAATGAAATGATTCCACAGCTCATGGATGTGGAGGATAAAAGTCAAAAATATTTGCTAAACACAGCTCCCACAATAAAGGTCATAAGACCAAAACACGCCGTACGACTGAATGTGAATGCAGATCCATGAAGAACATTTTCACACCTCATTACTTCTTAAATGTGTCGTAATTCATTAACATGATGCATTTTTCACAGACTGTGATGACGCTTTTCATAGGTTTTCTATTTATTTAATAAACAAGTAACTTTATATAACACTTTCTTTCTGGTTTGTTTTTGATTTCTTTCTCCCCTCCTCTCTTATGCTCTTAAAAAGATTGTTGTTTCAATAAAACTTTTATTTTGTTTTAAGTGGTATGTCTTGGTAGATAATGGTAAGTTTATATTAGTAACTTGGCAATTATACAATTTAGTCTTGACAAAGCATAACTAAATATTATTCACTTTTGGTTCACTTTTCGGCGATTTTAAGTTTTAAGCGCATGTTCAGATTTGTCTACTTTTGAAATGATTTGGTGTAGTCATGGAGCATAGTGTATTGTTTTAGAAGGTCATTTGTTTTTTCGCCGTATTTATTCTTGCGTGTGTATTTGTGTGAAGAGCTAATATAAATAATGTTTTTTCTTTCTTTTTCTCCTCTCATATGCTTCTAATGAACCTCTTCAAACTTTTTCAAAGCAAAGTTACTGCGCGTGCACGCTTTTAAAGCCCAAACTTAACTTACAGTACACATCCGCAAAGAAGTCCCTGCAGATTATTTCTGATAACAAGCAAAAGAAATAACAAGTAAAAAGAAACATTAGCTAAAAGTTAAAAGTACTAGTCCGTTTTATTTTGAGTTATTAGTAAAAGAACCGATACATGGCTAAACTTAAATGTTACACGACCCATTCAACAAATTATTTATTTAATACAATTCTTATACCATAAAATATTAATATAAATTAAATTAAATATACATATTTTTATTATTAGCCCACTTCAGCTGTTATAATGAACCTTCTCTAACTTTCATTTTGTTTCAAGTACACTCGAAACAAGCAGTTCATCTGACTATGTTATGGTTTGTCTACTTTTAAGATGATTGTTTTTGATAGTCATTTTTTCTGTGTATTTTTATTTTTTTCTGTGTGTATTTGTTAACATGAATAAAGTTTTTTCTAAAAATCTCTCTGGCTCTCTCTCTGTTTCTTTCTTTTTCAGGATGTGACCAAGGAGGAAAAACAAACAATCTTCCAGCGCAGGCTCTCACAGCAGAAAAACTCATGCTGACCGAACATCCAACTAAAAACACACACACATTCATTAAAGAGACAAACAACCGAAGACACAGCAAACACTCTTCCTCTTCCTCTCTCTGCCTTCTGTCTTTCCCCCTTGAGTGTGTCAATTTCCTGAACTTTGTCCTCGACCTTTTCACAAACTCTTCAAACTGCCTCAGTGGAATGCGTTTTCTCATATTTGGTTTGAAGCTCCCCGTTTCCCCTTTCACCCTCCGACAGAGGTGGCGGAAAAGAAATCACACACACAAACACACATACACGCTGAAATTGGACATGGAACCCCCGCGGAGAGGCCAATATTTTCATTTTACGACAGGTCAGTCGGCTGTGAGAGGCTGCTGAGATGGAGGATGACTCCTGCAGGTCTCGACCGTTGTTGGGTGTGTACCCTCCTCTCGCTCCGTGTACAAACATTTCTCTGATCGACGCTGGAGGCAACAATCAACCCTTTATGATGGGGTGAATAACACAAACCCCTGCAGCATTCATCTTTAGTAATCTGCCATCCGGATTCGAATAAAAAGCGTCGATAAATTAATCGATTTTTGCGTGCAATATTTGGGGGATGTACAGTAACTGCGTGCATATACCCATAAGAAAGAAATGACAAATATCTCTTTAATATCTCAAATATTTCTCATAGACAAGAATGAGATTGAATGGAGATTTATTTTTCTCCTGAGAAAGCAAAAATCTCACAGATATATTCTTCAACAGACATGGCATTTAAAGCAACAGCTCCATAATAGACTCTTTTGAAACCATCAGTAGTTCGGGAACTTGTAATGGACAGTGAGCATGCAACGGTTCAACCAGATCCCAGCATGCACCATGAGGTCACAGCCAATCAGAGCTAATCAACGTCTAGACTGACTGATTGCCTGAACTCTCTCACATTCAACTCAAATGTGTATTTAAGCCAAATAAATGGCAGGTCAATTGCTTCCTGCGCGGAGTTGATTCTTTCAAAACTAGAATCGGGTGAGATCTTCTATTCAAAGTCTCAATATTTCAGTCTTGACTTTAATGAGTTCTTTTCGCAAATAATCAGAGAGAAGCTAAATGGATGGCGGAGCGTTTGCATTACACATGAGAAAAGAGCAAAGTGCTGAGACAACACCAGCAGAAGGAAAGCACGATATAACATTTAGCCAAACGATTATAAAGACAAATATTTGTTTATACAGAATGATATGCACCAATACATCGTGCACAATAAGAGCTACCAAACTATATAGACGGTTTCTCTTAGGATGAACGTGCCTGGCCTGAAGTTAACTTCCGGTCTGTTTTTAGCTAGTGGCTAATAATATAACTATTTATATTTTCTTAATTTAATATACATTTTTATTAATATTTATTGTATAATAATTGTATTAAATAAACAATTTGTTGAATTTTATTGTACATTCATTTGTAAACAATTTGTTGAATGGTTCGTGTAACTTTGTGGCATGTAACGGTTCTTCTAACCCAAAATAACACTACCTTTATTATTGTAACTTGCTTACTAGCTAATGTAGCTTGTTATCAGAAATAATCTTCTGGGACTCGATTTTTGTGGATGTGTACCGGAAGTTACGTTTGTGTATGTTGTTGCTTTGAAACCGTCTATAGTAGAGAAAAATCGGAATGCATAATAAATGTGTCCAAAACCTCAGTTGTGTGTCAAAAACAACATGTTCTCAGTATGCGTTGGATGAACGCTTCACAAAAATGAATATATGAAGCAATCGGTTTTGATTTTGCATTCTCTCACGTTGCTGTTGGGTACATTTATGTCATTCCTGAGGTTTCAACAAACAATGGACTGAAATCACCACAATACATGCAGAAATACTGAATAAAGGCAAAACTAGAGCGCTCTCCGCTGTAGATACCAAGAAACATACTTGGCAGATAGCAAGAAAATTGTTACATAGTGCAAAGAAAACAGTACTGTACTTGAATAACAACACCCGAGTAAATTCTCTTCACAGTTGTTGTCAATACATCATAGGTGACATGACAATGAAAACATGGGTGAATGTAGTATATCTAGAATGTATTCATACCATATGTGTGGCATCCTATATAAAACATACTGAAGTAGGCACTTCACTTCAGTCAGTAAATACAGTCACAATGCACGATTTCAGATGCAAGGACTGTTTTTCAGTGTCCGAGCAAGGACAGGCGTCCACTGGAGCTGTAGATTACAGCTATTTTCTCCATGCTGATGTGTCTGTGTTCTCATCCATCAGTCTCTTCAGCTTCACCCATCCATCTTGTAAAATATCTACACTCGGCTCAGCGAGCTTTCTGATGTAAAGCCGAGTTCCAGCAGTGCAGATCTTTCGCATGATAAACCCGCTCCGTATACATCAGCCACTAAGATCCCAAAAAAGTCTTGTGGGCCAAAATTTAAATCATTGCACTGATATTCATCTCCCCTGCTGACTTTATGAAATCCAGAATCAATAATGTAGTGTTATGACACACAATGACAGGTTGGGTTTGACGTGACTCATGACTGTCGTGCGGCATCTGGAATGAAGACTCGGTTTGTTCCTCGTACGGCTATTATACGCTTGTCGGCTATTGTATGGAAAAGAACTGCATTAAAATTCCTGCACGTCACCTGCATGCTGTTAGCAGGTTTGGTGACCGACTAATAACAGAAATGTACATTTAATTCTCTTTGTTTTGGCGATGACTTCAGAAGCACACTTCTCAGTACTTACACACAACGCGAAGCCCTCATATGTGTTGCCTGCGGCTTTTAGTGATTGGAACAATATTTTTCTGCCGTGTTTGTAGGATTCACACAGAGCGTGTGTTTAATGAGCCGCTCATATGACATCAGGCACGAGGTTGGAAAAACTGATACGCAAGACACAGTGTTAGAGTCTAGAGGTCTATTCTGTCTCCAAACGCAGACACAACTACTGACTACCTGTAAGGATTCGGCGAAACCAGGCAGGAAGCGCTTCCATACGCACAAAGAATTTAATGAACCAAAACCAAGTAATCCAAATGCACGCCAGGAACACGACAACACGGACGCACAAGACGAACACTGGGGCTTAAATACACAAACTAATCAGGATTAACAAGACATACCTGGGGGACAATCAATCGGGAACCAATGAACAAAGGAACTACAAAACACGGGATAGGAAACAGGAACTCAAAAGTCCAAACTGACATTGGAAACAGACTGAATCGTAACACTACCCTGTTGAAAACACCAGCATTTGTAGTGTAGTTTGGCAGGAACAATTGAAAACTTTATCATCTAATGAATATTAATAAGATCATGTAGTAGTGTTGGCTGAAGTTCACTGCAGAAGCAAACGGTTTGCAGAGGCTTCAGCTGCGGGTCTTAAAGCCGTCGGTTTATCCTGTCGCCTACAATTTAATTTCTAAGCATGGCAGTGAAAATGATAAGATATGTGGATTTTGGCCACAGATATGTGGAAGTAGTAAGCAAGTCTTTGTATTTGCTCTGCAGCATTAGTAGAGTAAGCAGATCCCTTACAAAATACGTATACTAAAGGTTCATTTTATTAAGTATATTTAAATAAAGGATACTTTATGTACTAAGTATACAAATATTAACGTGCTCTTTAATACTACTTGGGGCTAAACGTTTTTGTTCATAAAAGTATATTTTTAGGTACAATTTAAGTGTAACAGTATAAACCTGGAGTACACAACTAAATTACAACTACGTATACTTGCAAGTTTCCTTTATTTAAAATCATACTTGTTACTAGAGATGTTCCGATATCCTTTTCCCTTCCCGATACATGTGCTCAGGTGCGAAAAAGAAGTGATTTCCCATTTGCTATATTGACTTGTTACTATATGAACTTGAACAAGTAAGTATATAAAACTATGTAAAAACATATAATAACCATTAACATGCACAATTACAAAAATTGTCTTGACCTGGGTTGCCAGATCCTGCAAGCCTAGTCCAAATACTAAAACTCAAAATATTCCACTCCTATACCTAAAACATATATTTTACAGTCACTATTGTGAATTACGCACGATTTCTTATTGAGAAATCACTGAAAATCAATGTACAGTATAGTAGTAATCGTACATATTAAAAGTAGCGCAATCCTGATCGTAACGAAGTTGCACATTTTGCTTAAACTAAGCTGTGACTCAGTATTTGGAGACAAATGTTTGTTGTTTTTAGCAATTAAAAACATAACTAAATACAATATTTGTTTAATAATGTTTTGTTTCTCACAATACCTAACAGGGTTTTTCTATGAGAGGTTATAATTTATCATTCATATACGATATGCTATAAAAGCTAGTTTCTGCAGAAGATTTGTGCCTCTACAGGAAAAAACCTTTAGGCGACACCAAAGCGTTCTTTATATGCAGAATGTGCCGTGTCGTTTCCAGAACCACTAAGTTAATGTGGAAAATGTGAAATTAGATTAGTTACAATATAGTTTATTAAAAATGTACTGGAGACGGTCACTGTGGTGCTGTTTGAGATCCCCGTTTCCATGATAACAGTGACTTGTCTAATCTCTCTGTTGAATTATGGGTAGTATAGTAGAAGTTGAGATTTAACAGTATTTTTGTATAAACAGGCTGTGACATACAGAACCGTTTCCCCATCGCTGAACAACCGCAGATCTCACATGTAGCTCATTTTTACCACTAAAAATCAATTTCTCCATGGAGGGAATGAATGGGATTTGTACACACTGCTTGTGCGCTCAATAATGGATGACATGACTGAACATCACTTCACAGCATCTGTGTGATTGTATTCACAGCTCGAGCGTTCAAAAAGACGAACGGCTAACAGAACCTGTCCTCGAAATCAGGTTGCCACTTAAAAAGTGCAAAGTGTGCTCCATACCTGCCACTCAGAGCCTTGAAAACATTTCTATATTTAGCCGCTGGCACTGTGACGCTGTGTTGCATCGATAAAAGAACGCGAGGGCCAAACTGCGTCACAAAATCTCTATAGTGGAGGAATAAAGAGAAAGCTAAACATGTAGAGAAATACGAAAAGGGAAAGCACACCGAGGCATCTTCATGGATGAGCAGGCCTCAAAGTGCTGAAGAGTGATAAACACTAGCAGCAGGTATCCAGCAGGAGGCTAAAGGTGTTCAGACTACCTGTGATGTGTCTTTGCTTACAGAAGCTTCATGCTTCCCCTCTTTCCCCCTCTCTCGCGCGCTCCTTCTCCGAGATGTCTTCCTACAAAAAAAAACATTAAAGTAAACTGCTGCGGTGCATGCTGGGTAATTGTAGCCCTTACAAAAAATAGGTTTATTCAAGTGTGCTATTGGTATACTTCTTTGAAAGTGAAGTATACACTGTGTACTTTTTAACAAAAATTCTACTTATATATACACTTAAGTTATTCTGACAGAAAAGTACATTTAGTTTATATTTGTACTCAATCTTTTGTACTTAAAAGTGTAACGAAGTATTTTAAGTACACTTGGCTTGAATTTGTTTTTACTCTTGATTGAGTAGCTTATTAAATACTTTTATTTTGAAGTTGACGTTTATATAATAACATTTCACCCTTGTGGGTGGAATAGCTTAGAATAAATAAATACGATTGAAACAGGAATTTTCTTTAAACCTACTCCAAGTACACTTAAAAGTACATTTCAAGTATATTATACATTAATAGTAGAATACTTAAAGCACATAAATAATATATAAGTAGTAAAATATAAGTATGATGTTAAAGGAAACTCCTAAACTACAGTAAAAGTAGTTTACTGAGAGTGTACTTCAAAGTGAACTTTAATTTGCTACAATTATTGAACTAGTAAACTAAACACTCTTGTTTACTACAGTTAAACTTAGTATACTTTTAAAACTGAAAAGTGGGCCAACAAGTATTATTGAAATAATACACTTACACGCATACAACTAGCACGTTATTATTAGTATACGTACAGTAATACATAAAGTGTTCTTAAAATACAGTTAAAATGTACTAGCGTTCTTAATAAAACGTATAGTACACTTATTTTTTGTAAGAGAATGATGTGACGAACAGTCTAAACCAAGTTGCTTTTGCCATGTGGCTTGTGGTGTAGTTAGCTACTTTCCCTAAAGAATTTCTTACTTTGCCACACCGTCTGTCAAACACAGAAATATTCAAGACAGACTGCAAAGCATGCGGACAAAACAGGGAGTGAAGTGAGTGAAAGTGGGAGGTAGAGAATACATGGTTTCACTATCCACACCAACGGCTGAGAAAATGTTTTCACT
Source organism: Oreonectes daqikongensis (assembly GCA_026939265.1). Lineage (NCBI taxonomy): Eukaryota > Metazoa > Chordata > Actinopteri > Cypriniformes > Nemacheilidae > Oreonectes > Oreonectes daqikongensis. Next base: position 652,855 of record JAOTQM010000051.1, read on the forward strand.
AGAAAAGAACAACACCTCCATAATAGAAAATGATGTCTGCGCTAAATTCAGAAGCTATCTTAGACTGCGTGACACAGTAATGATTAGAATGGATGATAATGATGATGTGTGTGTGTGGTCATTAAAATGTTTCATGAATTTATTAAAGCTGCAATCTGTAATTTTTGCCTCTCTATCGCCATCTCTGCTTAAAACATAAAATTGTAAGCTGCGCCTGCTGCGGCCATGTTACGGCAGCAAACTTCCTTGATTATTACGCCGTAATGGGAGTATAGTTCCTAATCATATCGTCCTAGAAAAACTTTTCATTTTCCACCGACTTAGCACACAATATAACTACAGAAGAGTCAAGATTTAAATAGGAAAAATATCGGGTCATTTTTGAACCCGATGCTACTGCTCTAATTGGATTCAATGATCTGTGCTAAGCTATGCTAAAAGTGCTATGGCCAGACCCGGAGAGAAAAGTAAAACTCAACTTAACAACTCTGGGGGAATTGGAGAATGAGCCTATTTCCAAAAATAGTGGAGTGTTCCTTTAAAGATTTACACAATCTCACAACTCTCTTAAGCCCATACAGTAACCCATCAGTCTGTGTTACATTGGTCAAAAATATTGCATTAAATAAAACTGTGGTCTATGTTATATACTGCATGAAAGAACGTGCACGCACACACGCACACACGCACACACACACACACACACACACACACACACACACACACACACACACACACACACACACACACACACACACACACACACAGAAATCCCATCAGGGACTTGGGTTTTATTGGTATGAGGGGCTTCAATTAGATAAACAATGATGAAGTCATTACAGTCAATTACTGTAATCTTTTACTGCAGCGGTCCAAAGGGAAAACATGAGGCTGGAGAGAGAGAGAGAGAGAGAGAGAGAGAGAGAGAGAGAGAGAGAGAGAGAGAGAGTAATGTAGCATGTCCAGAGTCTGGGAAACAGAGAAAACAAGGAAATAAAAGTAATATTTTGATTAGCCAATTTTTAAAAGAATTGTTGACAAATTTACATCCTAAAAAATTTCATATCAGCTTGTTCTCCAGTTTCCTCTTTAGAACCCTGCTGGAAATATCAACTACAGTTGACAACAATGGTTCACCCAAAAATGAACGTACTCTATTATTTACACATCATTGTGTCATTCTATATACTGATATAAGCAAAAATAAAAAGTATAAACACCTTACAACTTATTTAATGTGTTCCTTGTAAAGTCTTAAAAGGAAAGAATGTAATGAAACAACACAATCTCATGGCAATATGTAAATACTTTACCTCATTGTGAATTAGTGCCAAAGTTGTATACATTTGTAAAACCAGCTTCTTTTGTCCCAGTGATGGTTGTGTTTTGGGTTATCTAATAATTGTATGATTTATGTACATATGTTCACATCATATAAATTACATGAGTCAGGTTTTTCTGTGAGATAGATGAAAGGAACAAAATGTAAAAAAGCACACAAAAAAGTAAATACTGTATCTGGGCATCACTATCATTATCACACACAATGAACCATTGAACGACAATGAGCTGTGAGGATTTTAAAAATATCAGCATGTGAGGTTATGTAAATGATGACAGACATTTCATTACTGCAAAATATGTTTTGATCAGGGTAGCTTGTCTTCAATAGGGGGTCCGGGGGCCACTAGGGGGCCTCAATTATTTCAACTATGACAAAACAAGCCTCAAATAAGCTATACACTAAAAATCAAGATATTTACTTAATGCGTGTGTTTTTATAACAAATATACACCTTTCTAGCTATGCCAAGCTGAATGTTACATATAAATATTGAGGTGAAGTATTGTTGTGGACAATGGGAGGGTCAAAACGGATTGAGATCCACTGTGTTAACAGATCCCAGTTTTAACATGTCAAATCCAGGTTGTAGTTGAGCTTATCGATCAAAGCTAATAGCCATCAATGACCATCTTGGAAACCTTGTAAAACCAGCTACAAATGTAATCCAGTTTTAGCTGGATTTTCCAGCAGGGAAGAGAGGAAACAGGAGGTTTTATTTGGAAAAAACTCAAGCCAAATCCAGTGTGTAAAAGAATAGGGAGCTGAAGAAGTCATCCTGGAACTAGAGCTAACATCAGTAATGATGTTGCCAGTGTGTGTAAATGTAAGTATCCATAAAGGAAATGAATCTTAATGTGACACACACACACACACACACACACAGAAAGAGAGAGAGAGAACTGCTGATGATGGGGAAGGGCTTATAAAATCTCTGGGAGTGATCCAGAGTCCCTCATACATTAATAACAGAACAATATTTATCTTGGCTTATTATTCATGAGAGAGAAGTGATTGAAGTGAAAGCATTATAAGCTATCATTTATTCTCTCTCTTAAACACACACACACACCATTCAAAACCATCACAACGGCATCTCTGTGCATTAGGAGCCGTGTGCATGCAACAGATCTCTGTGGCTGACTGAAACCAGATTGAGGAATACATTTTGTGTGTACAAATGTACATTTATGCATTTGAATGACACCTTTATGCAAAGCATGATTTTTTTATTTTTTATGCATGTATGAATCCTCTCCAGATGAAATGAGACGTGTTTATTCTTATTCTAATTACTCTATTTATATTTATTTCTTTATATAACTTATATAACTGTACTACTATTACTGTTCATCACTTTATTTTTGCACAACCCTTACGCTGATTTATCTGTTAATATTATTTATTAGCATTATTTTATTTTGTGCTGTATGCAGCTATAATGGCAAACTCAACTCAGTTTTATTGGCATGACAGTGTTGTCAGATTGCTTTTATCATATTTGATCTCATTTTAGTTTGCTTTATTGAATAATAGTGCTTACTTTATCCAAAATTATGTGACTTATTTTGCCGCATTGCAATCTACTGGCAATGTGAATATGAAAAGCACATCTAATGTGTAAACGTATTGAAATTGAGATAGAGAGAGAGAAAAGCGCTCAAAGAAAACAAGATTACTAAGGATTCAAACCCCCTGTAAGAGAGAGAAAGGTCAACTATGTGCCCTAATACAGATATGAGGGTGAATGAGAATGTTAAGGGGATGTGTGTTTGTGTTTGTGTGTGTGTGTGTGTAGATTCAATCCAATGACATTAACATTTAGAGATGAAAGAAAAAAAACGCCTCTAGAGGAAGCTGGTGCATCATAATGGTGCAGTGGAGAAAGAGAGGAATTCCTCCTCCATCTCCTCCATGAGAAGAATGCAATTACTGCGACGAGCCCACGGTTCCCACTGTGGGCCGGTGTCCCGCGAGACACAGGACAGAAGAAAACAGACAGAACGGTTGATACAGAAGAATGCAGGTGCATTCAAGGCATTTGTCACTCTTTCTGTCATGATGTGTGAATATCAAGTCAATGCTTCAGTCCCAGGACTCCTTGCGCTGGAAGAAATACCACCTGACATCTCATCACGGTCACAAGTATTTGATTGATCACTTCATAGGGACAAGCTCCAAATGTTGCTTCTTAAACAAAATATATTTGTTTCTTACAATAAACTTTGGAAACGGGATGTAAGGGTCGAGCTCGAAATGCGGCGCCAATTTGTGCACTACAGGAAAATACAAATTACATTCATCTACTTCACAGAAACGTTTCTAACTTCACTTATAATATAACTAAAATAATACAAATCACTTACTGGCCAAGAACAGAACAGACAGCTGAGTAAACACAAGATTTGCAGGCTGGACCGTAATCACAGAGAGGAATCTCTTAACAACCCTGAAGACAACAAAAGCCTTTTTCAGTCGACCATTTATGAAAACCGACAGAAGAAATCTTAAACATACGCAATTAATGTTAAATGCAGAGCCATCAAAATAGGACAATACAGTAGTTTTTAAAAGTTTATAAAGACGCTAAATAAGCAAACAGTGTTTGTATGTAAATGGCTCCTGTTTTTAGAAATAATACTGTAGTCTCCTTTGTGCATGTGAGCTGAGATAAACCTGGTTCCTATTACTCTGGAAAAAGGAGACTGGGGTAAAGGAAAGGACACACACACACACACACAAATGGTGTCTTGGGGGCCCAATAAGCTTGCAAAGGTCAGAAAATCCATAATTCACTTGGTGCAAAACACACATGTGAAAATTTAGTTAGGAAAAAACGGCTGCAACCTCCCAACCAAAGCATTGAAGAGAATGAGTGCTGATGATTTATAAACTCACACTATTACAGATAAAGTCAAGCCAGAAGTCTTTCAGCTGGAATATGTTTTCAACAAAACGTCTTCCACGCAATAACACAGAACACACACAGATAAAGTGCTTACGGGAACTTGGTGCAAAAGTCTGAGGCTGCTTTTTTATTTTAGATTTTTCCAATGCAAAACCAAAACATACCAAATTAAAACTCAGAATTACAGAAGAAGGTTTAATTAAATAGTTACTTTGACTTTTATTCGCTTATCTGATCTAGAATCTGTGGAACATTTCATTTCACGTCATGGCATTTCTTTATTATAAATATTCACGTCTGGCTTTGTAAAATGTACTTTAAAATGTGTATTTCCAGGTTTAAATTAGATTTTGAATCACAGATTTTCACTATGGTCTGAAACTTTGGGATCTGCTGTATGTGTGTCTGTGTGTTTATACAACTGAGAATCAAACTCCAGCAGTTCAGTTGGAAAGCATTACAGAGAGAGAGAGAGAGAGCGAGAGAGCGAGAGAGAGAGAGAGAGAGAGCGAGAGAGAGAGAGAGAGAGAGAGAGGTCTAAGCTGCACCATGGAGTAATCTCTTCTCGTGGGAGTGTGCCATGACTCTCGTGTAAATGGGTAAAAAAAAACTCAAAAATGACCAACGCACACATGCATCTGGAAAAGCCTGTGATCTACACACACGAGCACAAACTGACCTCAGATCACAGTCACACACATGAGCAAAATGCCTCTGAAACACAAACAGTCATATTGTAAGCAGATGTTAAGAAAAATCAAATCCAAATGATCCGTCCTTGAACGTGTGCGCGCAAACACGTGGAAAGACACGCAGTCACGCCGCTTTACATGTCTTTACTGACAGACGCTCAATGCCGTGATCAAATGATGTCATTAGACAAAGTCCAGCATATTTCAGCTCATTATGCTCTATATGAATCCGTCTTGCCCTGATTCCTCTTCAATCACTAAATCCAATTAATCGTTTGTAATTGCATCAGAAAGACTGTGTGTGTTGGCGTGCGCTTTATCACACTTATTTCCGAATGGAACAAACCTCTTTCTTTTCCCCGACTTCGACATGACCCTTGGAAAAGTCCATTTGTCTTTGCTGAAGTCATTTAAAAGGACAAAACAAGGCAGTAAATCAGCTTTAATAAGCAGGGATGAATTTTTAAAGAGCGATGGTGGCGTCTTCGAGCAGGTTCACGAGTTTATGGTAAATGAGCTTCAGTCTACAATGACGATAAACAAACAATGAGAAGAAAGATAGAGATCGAGAAAACAGAGAGCAACGGTGGCTGCCCATCACAACTATGTTTGCAAATAAGAGTGAGTTCAAGAGTTTGATCATTTTAAGGAAAAAAATAATTTGATTACAAAAGTCAAAGACCCCTTTAAGGACAGAACAAACATCAGAATTCTTTTTGCATTGAAATAATGGGTAGAAATAACAGGAGGAGTTTCTTGAAATTCTCTTTGATGTACTACAGGGGAGTTTTATCCAACTGGTTTTCATAGTCCAACTGGGTACCATAAAAGTCCGATCTGGAAATCTTTTGTTATAGTTGTCTGCAGGGAAATTCCTAAAAAAAGAACCGTTTAGTTCAGAATCTGACTCGAAATTATCCTGTGCACATTCCTCTAGAATTCCTTTGACAATGGTAAAAAAACGTACACTTGGAAAGGGAACAATAATGAAGTAAAGAAGCGTATTTGGATTCATGCAGCGCTGTGCAGACGAACCAGCGTAGTACAAAATATCGCGAGAGCGAGTCGAAAACGATGTCACACAGTGATCCGTCTGCGCAGATAGCGCAGCGCCACACGCCTGCGTTTATAATTCCTCTCAAGTTAATGAGGTTAATTGGCGTAAATGGTGTAATTATGAACAGGTGAACTAGAACAGCATAATGTGCATGCGCTCAATAAAAAGATCGCTAGTCCGCTGCGTTACATACTTTAAACGTACATCACAGTGACTCGAGTGTGCTTTTTAAGTGCATTTACCTGAAATTATCCTCGATATGGCTCCTAAAAAAGCAACGCCAGCACCGACTGCTGTGATCCCGAAGGACTCCGAGACTGAACGAGTGGAAGATGCCAAAATCGGTTTGTAACTTGACAAATGTTTTATCGTATATCAACATTAGTTCTCGTTTTCTTTATTTCCCTATGAAACTCTCGTTTTAAGATGCTTCTGCGAGCGTGAGCAGCAAGGCTGCTGGGCGCAAGGTTTCTCAGCACCCGTCCACGATGGAAATGGTGAAGGAAGCGCTGAAGGAGCTCGACTCCAGAAAAGGAGTTTCAACTCAGGCCATCCGTGGATACATCAAGGAGAAATACACGACCGTGGACGAGACCCGACTGAAGTATATGGTGCGAAAAGCCCTGGCGAAAGGCCTCGAGACCGGCGTGTTCGTGAGGCCCGCGAACTCCGCGCCGACCACGACAGGCGCGCAGGGACGCTTCCGGGTAACTTTTACTTTCATATACATTTTTTTTTCTTGTAAATGACCAGATAAAATGAGTACTGGGGGGTTTATATTATTCCTAAATGATTTTACTACAGCAAACTTCTCGTAGCACGAGTCTCACACCTGATATAATGCATTTGCCAGTGCGTCTCTGTAGTTAACTTTTCAGGGAGTAGAAACCGTTTTAAAGGCTTTTTCTAAACCCAAAATTCGTTCAGCAGTAAAACACTTAAAATCAAGTCCTACAATGAGCCACAAAAACTAGTGTAGTAGTGTCATGCTTGCTGTTCCCACAGGAAGTGACGTCACATAATGACGACATTGTTACACTGATGTTTGATTTAAGTGACTTCTTGGCTGAAACATTATGACTGGCTGTGGTTTAGCAAAACTACAACATAAGCATATTTATTAGTGTATATACACATTATTGGTTAAGAATTAACTTTAATGTTGCAAATGTACTCTTACTTTAAATGACATAGGTGCTGCCCATTATATTTATCTGTTGGTTCACTACCCATGTTATAAATTGCCATTTGTATGTAGTCAAGTTTAAAGTTGCTTGCTGTAATGATCTTGAATTCTGCTTTTGTTTTTAGCATTTGACTGTTTGCTGAGTAGTAACACTTTTTTTTTTTTTTTTTTTAGATTGCTGCCAAGACCAAAGCAAAAGAAGCCAAAGCACAGGCGAAGGAAAATGCTGATCCCAATGTACAAAAAGCAGCCAAACCTAAAAAAGCGAAAGCCCCTAAAGCCAAGGGTGATGGTATGTTCTGCATGCTCCCTATTAAGACCACAATAGTGTTTTTGTCTTTAGCAACAATTTGTCAATTAAGATAATTGCTAGTTCTGGTCAATGGCTATTACAGCTGCCATTAACACTAAAGGCTCTTAATGGAAGCTTAAGAGCTTTTGTAAATCATAACTTCTATCAAAAGCTGGTTGTGTAAGGATTTTTATTTCTTTCTGAAGAAACGAGCAAAGAGACCAAAAAGTCCACGAAGAAGAAAGCAGCTACAGATGTAAGTTCTGCATGTTTCTTTCTTCCTGGGTGCAGACATTTATACAGCTGTGAAGTCTGAACCCCACCACTGCTTTCTCCTCCCTCATTCTTTTAGGACGCTAAGCCGAAGACGCCCAAGCAAGAAGGCTCTGCCTCAAAGGTGGCCCCTGCTAAGAAGCCCAAGGCAAAGAATGCTGCAGGGGAGGGTGGAACGGAGCCCAAACCGAGCAAAGCTAAAAAACCTAAAGCATCAAAAAAAGCCGTTGAAGAACCGGCAGCAGCAAAGAAGGGGAAGACCGCGGCGAAGAGCGAGGAGGATGAATCTGGTGGCGCGAAAGCCTCTGGGAAGCGAGGGAAGAAGTGATGCTTGTGTTTTATCCTTAAGTTTTATTCACGCACTTGTTTCAAAATAAAAGCCTTTTTACTTGTTTTCAAATCCGTAGCATGGTTTTCTTAAACTTGCTGTAGTGACCATATCTGGGATGCGTGTCCTCGTTTTACCTTTACAAGTAAAAAGGGATTTAAATCCCATATCAGAATTAAGATGTAACCCCCACCCGGTTAAAACCGAGGTCTGAGTCAACGCAATCATATTAAGACTTGCTGATCTGCAGGAAAGACGCCCGGATCAGAGGTCATCCGACAATGGAATTCCTCAGTCGGACATAGACCGTGCGTGAGGGTTTAACCCCTCGAGGGAAGTTTAAGTCTGTCTTAACCGTGCAGTTTTCCAGCTTGCTCCGTGTCCCCGAGGGCTTGTAGGAGCCTGTGGGTGTATGTGAGGGCCCGATTCAGCACAAAATCCCTCTCATTAGCGCACGGCTCCCAGCCAGGTGACATTACGGAAGAGAAGTAAGACTGTGGGAAGTGGAGGGAAAACGGGCCGAGTTACCGCAGGTGGATGAGGGAGGACAAGGAGATGGATTGATGAGGTGGATGTGTGGACGACAACAGATGGATTGAGGATGTGAAAACAAATGGAGTGATATGAAAGAGGACAAATAGACTGGACTTTAAAGCAGAGACCGGTTGATTGAAAGAATGATAGAGGTCAGCAAACATGAAACCGTATGCAGAGTGAGGGAGGCACGGACAGATTGATGGAGAGAGGGAGAGATAACCTTAGACCGAGTAAAGCAAACCAGCTGAACATTGCCCTGCTGTTTTTCAACCACGGCCGGAGTTGAAGGACTTCAGTCTATGATCTGCTACTGTGAGCTCTTTAACCGCATCTGTAGTGTTATATCAGTTTAAAGAAACTACAGGAAGCTTTCATAGATCAGGAGATTTGAGCCGAGTTTCTCCTAAAACTGTTTAGAGGAAATTAAAAGAGAAACAAATGCGACTAATTCAAATACACGATGAGTACGAAGGTGTAAATGAGTGAAGATTATAGAGGTGAATAATCTGGATTTGGGTCAATTTGATGAGAAATGTTTGATCTTCAATAATATTGACTTTTGATTGCAGACGAGATAAATCTGAGGTCAGTTTGAGACATTATCATCTCTTCTGAAACTAATGACATTATGATGTCTAAGACATTTGTGAGATTTCTGGCCCCTTTATCTTAGACGTACGAGACTTGAGCAATAGTTTCCATTTAATCTCAATGATATTTAGGAGAAATAATTGAGATATTAAAGAGATTTGTCATTTTACACTTATATTTGAGTTTGTGTTCCTATAAAGCACTAAGTTTAATATTCAATTGTTTTCTTGTCTAATTTTCTTTTTAATTTTATTAAAATGTTTTATTTTAAAATGTTTACTTTTTGACCTTAAGTTTGCAAACTTTTGGAAAGTTCCAACAATCCTTGTCTTCTGAAGGCCTCACCATGAGAAGCTTTTTAAACACTTTATCTTTATTATTCCGTCGAAGTCATCAAAATTGATTTTACAATGAAAGAAATGTTTGTCTACTAAAGTAATTTCGGACATTGAAGCAGATGAAAGGATTTGTAAGATCATAAAACATTTTTGGTCAAGCGTTTGCCTTCTACTGTAAATGTGTGTTTATATAAGTGAAGTTCCATAAAAGTTGTTGTCCATGTGACTCCAAAGCCAAATCCATCACAGTAACAAATGACTTCACGTCTAAAGAACAATGCGGTGCCACCACAGGGACCACAGGTTTTCATGCGAGCGGCTGGATGAAGATATTTCGATCTTGAGTGACTGAAGACGATGATGAATGCACATGTGACGGCTGAGAGGAGCGTGCTGAGGGAAGGAAGGTGAAATCTTTGTCTCTTGTCTTCCACAGGGACGTATGCTAAGAAGAGATGCTACAGAGAGCCATTGTTTATAAGACAAAGATTGCAGGAGGGGGTTGGGTGGGCCGCTTCAGGAATGTGCTTTGTGTTCTTGAAGATAAAGACACACACATAAGAGACACAACCGCAGGTTCTAAAACGAGTCTCTTAAATCCAATACTGCTACCTTGACTTTAGTATTCGGAAAAGCGCCTCGCGATCTGTTATCCCCTTTCACAGAAAAGAGTTTCAAACGTTTTCTCTTCGGTTCAACGTGCAGTTGCGTCCGCTTTAACATTTGACATAGTTATGCAAAGCTGTTTCACTAAATGGCCCCATTATTTTCATCTGTGTTTGGCAGAAGCTTTAGCTTTAGCTTTAGCTCAATTTTAGCTGGAAGTCTGTACGTGTGACCCTGTCTGTGGGAAGCATCGAATTTAGCGCACAAATTGTCATTTTAATATGTTAAACACAGAAATTAATGAACCAGATTTTCTTATGTTGTACGCAAAGTACCAGAAGCCTTTGACAAGGCCTTACTCAGTCGATATTTAAGGTATCAAGATGATATTTTCACAGAATGTTCTTATGGTAATTATATTTAATATCTATTGGATATTATCAAATTAAGTAGCATGAGAGCATTTGTATAAATAGCCATTGCCAACAAATGATCCATTTTTCTTTCATGCCCAAAATCATTAGGATATTAAGTAAAGATCATGTTCCATAAAGATATTTAGTCAATTATATCAAAACTTTATTATGTGAGTATTATGCTATGCTAAGGACTTCATTTGGACAAATTTAAAGTCGATTTTAAAATAGTTGTATCTCGACCAAATATCGCCCTATTCTAACAAACCATATTAATTGAAAACGCTTATTTATTCAGCTTGTAGATGATGTAAAAATCTCAGTTTCGAACAATTGAGTGGTTTAAGAAAAATCTATAACAGGCTCCTGTGGTTTGTTTTTATAATCATTTCAGTCTGATCTTGAGTTTATTCAGAGGACGTTACTGATGGATGAAAAACAAACTGTTTAATTCAAAAAGTGAGAAAGCAGATAGAAAATTGTCATAAAAACAAAATTATTCCTGATTTTGGTCCAAAAACCGTGAAGTAACTTTATAAGTGGACCTCAGGGGAAAATTTTAAATGCAAAAAATGTATTATGTGACCTCTTTAATTCGTTCTCTCTCTGTTTGTTTGGCAAACTTTTTCCCAGGTTCCTTCTTGATCCTTTTATCTGTGACTGACTACACACACACACACGCACGCACACACGTACCTGTCGGATGCATATTTCCATAATTGTTTTTGGGGTTATCCGATTTCTTGGACATTCTTGTTTTAAGCATTCCTCCCCACAGACACAATGACCTTCTCTGCTCGGCAGGGGTGGGAGAGAGATTTGGGAGACAGTTGAAACTTCTCTTCCCTCGTGTGTGTCGGCACACCGGCGGATCTCACGTCCCCAATCCCTTCAGCAGAAAGAAGGGTTTCTTCCCAAGAGTCCTCGAAACGTCCTCGACTTAAACCTTCCATCTTCTTCAGACTAATACCGCCGTCTTTCCTCTTCAAATCGTTCCCATATCGCAGCTCCGTCTCTTCCTTGTTTGTCTGTTTATCAGTAAACACATCAATCTGGGATTCATGCAGTGGAATGCGGTAAAACTAACAAAAACTGGGTCATATTTTATCCCAAAATCACAAGGAAAAACAATAACATTTCACACAAAGCCAATGAAGCTTGAACTTTTTTTGCATTGTGAACTTTACCACTTCTACCAATAAAGATTTGAATTAGATCATTTTTTTACTCGAGTCAAATTTTGACTTCTGCAAGTTCGGAAAAAAGTGTGATTTCTCATGACATCACGTCATAGATCTCTCGAAAGAAAACTATCAAACGAGAATAAACGTGTAATTTTTATTGTAACGGAAACACAGATTACACTTACAAAAATGAATCTTTTTACATAAATCAAGTTATATTTATACAAAAGAAAAGAGGCAACAGAATACACGTCGAGTCCCTGGTTTATTCTTGTGGATCTCCAATGTGAAGACCAAATGCTCCTACCCATAATCCCCTGTGTGGTATGAAAGAATGACGTTTGAATCTCGTGGTGAATTATTGACGGACACCAGCTTAAAGTTCAAACCGGCACAACATTTCCCACAATAAAAGAACCCGAAGGACGTTGGTAGTCTGTCAGCCCCTCAGAAAACAACAGACGTGAATTTATTTGGTCTCTTAGTGCCAGTCAAGTGTTGCAGGTCTAATATGTGTGTGTGTGTGTGTGTGTGTGTGTTTGTGTGTGTGTCTGCATGAGCACATGTGACACAAAAACATTTCGTCCACCTTATTCGTGTCTCTCTCAAAAAAAGTGCTCAAGACTTTTGTGCTTATTTTACACACACCGAGTGCGTCGCTTAAAAACAAAATACATGTTCCTTGACACGCACACAAGCGCACACACACACACGCGCGCGCGCGCGTGATGAGTTGGTCCGTGGAAGTACACATATGGCACATCCTTAATACAAAGGATGAAGGAGTCAATAATCTGATACTCAACATCATATTTCTTATGTGTTGTTCTCTTTCAGTCTCTTCACTATGAAAGTCTCCTTTAGAAAAATATTCTGCAAAAATGGAAATACTTTAACATGGCCGTGACATCACCACTCCCACAGCATGACATCATCAAAGTCTTTGTCTGTCAGATCGCGTCATGGCTCCAGAAGCAGCGAAACGGTTTCGGTAACATCCATGTGAAACCCGTGCGATATCACGCGATAAAGTTTGTGATATTAGTGGCATAACAGGGATAGTTCCGACAGGCTCATGGACTGGTCCCCTTCAGGTAGTCTTGAAGTGAATAATCAATCTCGGTCCTTAAGTGATCCAGTAAAAAAGGAAGTACAGTCATTCCTGGATGTGCATGGTGCTCAGTACAACACATTCCCTGGAGTTTTGTTCTGAATCCCGAGAGCTTCGATGCTGGATAGAATCTTCTTCTGATGACCGGCCAGAGTTACTCCCAAACGCAGCAGATCCCTGGAGAGACAGATTTATATTAATTTTTATTACATGCAAATACAGACTTTTTATTATATTTCAGTAGTTAGACTCATAAATAGAAAACCAGTCATTCGGATCAGTGTGATGAAATATTTGTATCTAATGCTATAACGCTCTCATACCAACGCATTTTTTTTACTTTAGCAAAATAGTAATTCGTCGGACATCATTAGTTCCTTTTTGTAAAATCTGCTTTCGCCCAAGTGAGAGTTGTGACATGTTTGCTTTTTCTAATAATCGTACCTTTTCGTACATTTCGAGTCTTTAGCATTTATACGAAATTTGTGGTTCATTTATATGAATCTCAGTGACGATTGTGCTTAGTGATGTTTACTTTTTTGTAATAAACGTACGTTTTCGTACAATTCACACAGTAAAAAAGTATTTCTAAAACAGTTACGCTTTTTACGTAATATTTCGTTTTGTTTTATACGAATGAATGTAAAATGCTGGATATGTTATTTCATATTTAGACTAATTTATTGTTATTTTCACAAATCCATTCATACATCTTCCTTTCATGTACGTTTTTGAGTGATACTGACTCTGTGGCGATGTGGGCGAGCAGCGGCATGGACGTGTATCCGGCCTGGAGGAAACTTTCCTCGTAGCGCTCCATCTTTATGGCCCTGAGCCAGTCACCCACTGTCCCACAGGAGGAGGGCGTTAGGGGTGAGCGCTGATCTAACAGCGGGTGAGAGGGGCTGAGGAAGAGAGAGAGTGTGTGTGTTAAAATGCACGTAATTACCCATATTAAGATGCTGCGTTGAGTTGGCCTGAAGCGGCCAATGAGAACAAGAGTTTCGCCTCGAGGGGTGAGGGGAGGGGCAAGAATGCGACAGCCAGATATGCGTTACAGAATCTTGATTGACAGATTGACAGGCCAACATGCTGAGAGGGGAGGGGCAACACTAACATACAAGAGGCCATACTGTGCATACAAGAGCCGAGCGAATACAATGACGGACGGAAAGAGATGCGACTAAATCTGGAACAGTAACTGCTATGCGCTTGATTGACAAGCATTGTCGGGAGAAATGCGATTCGTCACTTTCCGTGATGAAGTATGTATGAGACCACACCCACATGACTTATTTTTCTGTAATTCTCTTGCGTTACGTTTGCAATAAATCAGTTTAAAACTTGAATTTAACATCAAAATAACTTGCATTTGTAGACGAATAAATATTTATCTAGAACAAGCAAACGCAGCGTACCCTGCCCCCTCTTGGGCGGTGATTTTAAGTGATGCTGGATTGCGAATGAGCTTGTCGAGAGCCGAGACGATGTTGGTGAAACGCGGCCGCGCCGTCCTCTCTTTCTGCCAGCAGTCCAACATCAGCTGGTGCAGGTAGGTGGGGCAATCGGGGGGCGGGGGCAGCCGGTAATCCTGCTCAATGGCATTAATTACCTGATTGGGTGAAAAACAAAAAACGATGTTAATGAAGGAACAAAAGTTTCTAAATACATAAATATGTATATAATGCATGTATGCTTACATCTTGGTTACTCATGTCCCAGTATGGTCTCTCTCCAAATGACATCACTTCCCACATGACAATCCCGTAACTCCAGACGTCGGACGCGGAGGTAAATTTGCGAAAGGCGATCGCTTCTGGTGCAGTCCATCGGATTGGAATTTTCCCCCCCTGAAAAAAACAGAACAGATGGGAATCACTCAATCCATATTGTGTAGTAATGCTTGGTTACATTTTTCTGACACTAGAAAAATTTTCATTGCGCTTAAAAACTCTCTTACCAGTGAGCTGGTGTACGTTGGGTCGGATGAATTCTCTTGCAGGAATCTCGACAGGCCGAAGTCGGACACCTTGCACACCAGATTACTGTTAACTAGAATGTTACGTGCTGCCAGATCGCGATGTACGTAGCTCATCTCTGACAGATACTTCATGCCGGACGCAATACCACGCAGCATACCGACTAACTGGATTGGAGTGAACTGGCCATCGTTTAGCTGGAGAGAAACATAAAGCAGGAATGTCAGGAAACGCCCAGGAAGAATCCAAGAGACAGACAGCGCTGTAAACAATCACAGACACTTCTGCGTACTACGCATACTTACTCTCAAGAATGAATCCAGAGCTCCGTTCTCCATAAACTCAGTGAGGATCATGACGGGGCAGCTGGCTGTTATAATGCCCTCCAGGTGGATGATGTTGGGGTGCTGGAATTGGCCCATGATTGACGCTTCTGACAGGAAGTCCCGCCTTTGCTTGTCTGTGTAGCCACCTTTAAGGGTCTTGATGGCGACGTAGTTCTCTTTCTTACCCGGGATCCTCAGGCGTCCCCGGCAAACCTCGCCAAACTCGCCTGAAACGGCAAACCGAAGGGAATCATTTTGGCTCATAATCTCTCTGTATATAGAGGGTATGTTAAACAATGTCAACCATCATATTCAACAGAAATGAATGAAAGCGTACCTGCACCAATAACCTCCTCGATTTTGACAAACGACACATCGATCTCTTTGGCAAACTCCCTCACCGCCTCATTGGGGTCTTCGTAAGTGAACGGGTCGATGTAGACTTTCATTCCTTAAAGAGAAAATTGAAAACAGTTAAGAACTTTAGCATTAACTAAACACCCACAATTGATGCAGTTTATTGTAATATAAGATGCGGCGTGTTTGTTTCAGCGCTCACCTTGACCCATGAGGTACTGGCCATTTTTGTCGCTGAGTTCGGGATCTTTGGCATGATTCTGTTTCCTGTGAACACAAAGAGGAGTTTGGATTTGAATACAAATACTTCCGATTAAATAGTAAAAAAAATACATTAATTAGATAAAACTATAAAAGCAATACAAATAATTGTAATAAAAAATAATAACAAAGGTTTTACAATGAAGTTGTAGTTTCACTTTGAAGAATGTTTGGATCGAGATTCTTGTTCTGACAGGATTGATGCTTTGATATAAATCAAACCCTTTGTCATTTTCTTGATATTTACACTTTGTTTTGATTCCAGGCAACAGCCGAGCACAATATACTCGTGTTAGGTTTCACTGGCATTATTTGAATGTTATTCGCTCTAAAGAACACATTTTCTTGTGTGTAACTGATGCCCGTGCACTGATACGACCCGTTTTCATCTCCGCCAATTGATCAGGTCAAGACAAAACTGTTTGGCTCCATGCATTTCATAGTTTTGTCCCGCGTTGTCATATAAGTCTGAACAAAGAGCGATGTGTATGAAGAGAAAATCCCTCTCTCCACCCTCGGCTTCCTCTTCCTGTCTGTCAGTGACCTCCGGCTCTGATTCCTTATTCACTTCATCTGCTGTGTATTATACTGTGAGAACGGCTTGAATTACTCGAGCTGCTCCATCTTGTTCTCCTTGATAATCTTGTTTGCTGCTGCTTTTCTCTGTTTTTTAAATCTTTGTCCATCTCTTTTTGACTTGTAAACACTTGCGCATGGTTTTTGTCTTCGCCTTCATTGTCTCGACTCTTTCTGTTATATTTTGTTATAATGGTGTTTTCTCTGGACAGACTTTCGATAAAAAAGAGAGACTTTTGCTTTAAGACTTCTGTTTCTTCAATGTTAGTCAACAGAGCAACTTGTCGATTTAGAGTAAAATGTCTAACCAAAAATGTCATTCCAAACCTGTATGACATTCTTCGGCAAAACAAAAGATATTTTGAAGAACGTTGGTAACCGAACAACACTGGACCCCATTGACTTCTATTGTAGGAACACAAAACCATTGAGACTTAAAAATCTTCTTTTGTGTTTAACATAACAAAAGAAAGTCACGTAGAGGTTTTGAACAACATGAGGGTGAACTATTACTATTTGTGATTTTTTTTGCTCTCCAAAATTTTGCCAATTTAGGCAATGGGGTATGAGATATAAAATAAACTTAATATAAATTCTTAAATTCATTTTATATAACTTATTGTTTCCTTTCCAAGAAATGGGTTTCAGGGGTGCTGAGATATTTCCACTGGAAAACAAATTACAAATGTATAAACACAATATTTCTCATTGTCTAGTCTCATGTGTGTTTTCAACAGAGACCTCAGACTGTGCTCAGAATTGGCCAACATATCAACATCTGCAATTCTAAGCCATTGGTCAAAATGAAGTCATTTCTCAAAAAAAACCCTGTGTGTCAGCGATTGTCTCAATCGTGTCTATTTCGGTATCGTAGGACAAAGCTGACATGTATTTGAAATATAAGTATGAACTCTTTACGAGTCGCTCTGTTTGTCCCACCCAACTCTGAACCGGAGACCCCCGCTGGGTGTGTATGTACTTAAGTGTACAGCCTCTCCGTTTTACTGTGAACGAACGGGTTCGTGTGTGTAATCGTGTGTTTACAAATGAAAACGACATGCGTAACACAGCTCAACATACAATCAGAGGTGTGTTCACACGTACAAATGACAGAAATATACATCTGAATATATATTAAGAAAAGTGCCGTTCACTGTATCCCAGCGTAAAGTACCATGTGCCCCGGGGTCACTGCTATTGTTCTGTTGGTTTGGCCTGTGGAGACTGGGTTGGGGCATCCTGTCTCCATTAAACCCCCCATCCCTCGTTCTCTTTCTCACTCAGTTCACACAGATTCATACAGCTGGAATAACTCGACAGGTTAAGCTGTTAATCTCGCCTGATACGGTCTAGTGTAAATACAGCTTATTAAGACACGATCGCTTCTGTATATTATTAGCTCTTCTGGGGAAAGTTCTGATTTAAAGGGGAAGTGTAGGATTTCTGCACCACTGGCATTGCAGAACGTGATTCGACACACGCTTCCTATCTGCCATTGTTCAGAAACAACGGCACGCCTCAAACTTATGCCACCGGTTGAGTCAGACGTTGGACCACTAACACAAACAACGATTGGTCTATTCTTATTCATTTTCCTTATTTACAATATTAGCACTTGTTAAAATGTTTAGTATTTGCCCAAAGTTGATGTGACAAGTTCTTGGCTACTCTTTTTTTTTTTTTAACCAATTTCAGCTGCCTTAAATTTTTAAGCTAAATCAAATTAGCTTTATGAGTCAATTGAACTCAAAAAAGATTTTTTAGTTAGTTCAATATCATTTAAGTTCAACTGACTCATAAATCTGGTTTGGTTTAACTGGTTTTACAATGAAAATATGTGAGAATAACCAGAGCGTGTACAAGTACAATTTTGTGGCGTTGTATACAGCCTCACACGCTCATGTGTCTCGTGTTTACCTGATACAGTAGATGGCGGCACAAATGACGATTATGAGCAGCAACATGCCCATGGCTATAAGGACCCCGGTAACAAGCAGAGGAGAGGATGAAGCATCTTCTAGGAAAAGAGAGAGAGATTCTTAAAAAAAAAAATCATCTTCGCTCCGCACAGAAAGGGAAATAAAACGCATTCGCAAAAAGAACTCTAGAGCCATACACACTAAGAAACCCTTGAGACACACAGCTGACCCTTGAGACCGGTGCGATTCTTACCGTCGGGCAGGGTACGAAACACCACGGCTTGACCGAAGCTGCCGTAGCCGGCGAAGGTGCGAGCGCGGACTTGGACCTCGTACTGCGTCGCTCTGCGCAGGTTGCTCAACACGACGTGATTGCTGTCGCTCTCCATATAATGACAGGAGTTCTCTTCAGAGCCGCGCTCCTTTAAAAAGAACGGAAATCTCTATTAAAATCATGTGGTTGATTTTTCAAAGCTATCTGACTATTTTAACTGCCATCAATACAACACGAGGGGTCAGTGGGTC
Source organism: Oreonectes daqikongensis (assembly GCA_026939265.1). NCBI lineage: Eukaryota > Metazoa > Chordata > Actinopteri > Cypriniformes > Nemacheilidae > Oreonectes > Oreonectes daqikongensis. The sequence goes on from JAOTQM010000051.1 coordinate 671,658, forward strand.
ATAAAAATCGACATCAATAAGCAGTATTTGACACTACATGTAGCTAAAAATAAGGAAAATAACAACACAGGCACTTTAATGACTACTACTAATCAACATTACAGATCAATGAATCGATGAATCGTTTATAAAACACATCATGGAGAAACATGGAGCATGTCAGATGTAGGTTTGCTGTTTTTTAGCCACGTTTACAAATGCATTTGTGTTCAATCTGATTAATCGACAATGAATATGATTAAATATTCATGATCGATTAAACGTTAACAACCCCAGTGTTGTTTAATAGTATACAGTAGTTTATAAATAGTACTGTCGTGTCATACCATGTTTAATACTTTACAATGTGACTATATTGTCGTGATGTACCTTTTCACAGTAGCGTAGCTGGTATTGCAGGATGTTGTAGTGGGATTGGGTCGGTGTGGCCCAGTGTAGAGTTATACTGGATTCTGTGGCTGTGCTCTTTCTCAATCCAGTCACCACAACAGGAACTGCACAACGCAAACACGTTATTACGCGATCAACGCTTAAAACGCATATGAACACAATTCAGCCGTTGGCTCTCTTAGTCTCACCGTTGGGGCTGGTGGTGATGTTGATGGTCTCCCCCGCGGCCTCCTGCGCACTCAGAGTGGAGACCCCGTTGAGAGCCATCACTTTAAAGCTGTAGGAGGTGTGAGGTCGGAGACCCCAGATGCTGACGCGTCGGGTCAGTATCCCGCTCTGCGACGGCCGATAGTTTATGCCGTCCCCGCAGGGCGTGCAGGGGCTCCCGGGGGTCAGGCACACGCGGCACTCCACGCCGTACGTGAGGTCAGAACGGCCGCCGCTCTCTAACGGTTCGCTCCATTCCAGAGTAAGAGACGTGTCGTTGACCTGAGGAACGAGGCTGCGGGGGGACGAGGGGGGACCTGCGCGACCAAACGAATTTCAAGTTACGGTTCATTTATCGAACTGATATTTTAGAGTTGATATCAATCCGATAATATTTATCAATATTAGCATTTAATATCTATTATTAGGAATATCCAAAACGACTTTTATCGTATTGTATGTTTCTGTGTGTCAAAACGCATCCCGATTTACACCCAACATCAAATTTTAAAACCTGGAATAACTCCATTGTGTCAAATGTCTATTATATTTAGGCATTCACAAATCCAAGAAAGACAATATGGACTGTAGAATGAAAGGAGTGGAGATATAAAGAGAGAGAAAGAGACAGAAGAGTGTGCAGGATGGGAGGATACCCGAACACATGAAAGGAAAGCTGTGTGTTTGTGTGAGTGTGTGTGTACGCACGTGTGCAGGGTGTATCAGGACTGTCGGTGGGAGCACGATGGTAGCCGGGGCGGCACACGCACGAGACGGAACCAGTCTCTCCTGTGTGACTGGAATCAGGACACGCAGAACACGGGCCAGGACCTGAACCCATCTTAAAATGACCCGCGGGACACGCTATAACAGAGAGAGAGAGAGAGAGAGAGAGAGAGAGAGAGAGAGAGAGAGAGAGAGAGAGAGAGAGAGAGAGAGAGAGAGAGAGAGAGAGAGAGACAGAGAGAGACAGAGAGAGAGTTAGGACCTGTGGCCTTTACATAAAATTCAAAACATGCAAACACAAGCACAAACTCATACACAGACACACACATAAACAGCAGTCCAAAACAACCGGTGAAATATGTTTTACTTTATTGGCATGATTGCATGTTTTTAGAAATATTGCAATATTGTTATTTTGTTATGTCAAAACAAAACAACCGGATTATATCAAATCCGTTTCATATATGAAACGATGGCACGCAACTAAACGAAACACGTTTGAAATGCTTTAAAAGAATAAATGTCGTATTATTATTAAACAAACAATCTCAGTCAATACACACACACACACCCTCTTCTTTCTTTCTTTCTTTCTCTTGCCAACCCTCATCACTCGCTCTTCTGTGTCACCAATTAAACAACAAAACCACACAAAGTGTCTGCGTCCTTTTCACTTCACGCTCCTTTCATTCGCCATTTCAACCAGTTCGGACCAGTTTCCAGTCTCAGCCATGTGATATGAAACAGGATCACGCTCTTCAAAATGTTTAGCTACTTCATCACCGGCAAAGTTAACATGTTTATCACAGCCCGACTAACACAGACACGCTCTGGTCTTTTTGTGTAGACTACATTTAACTAAATGCGCACACACGCATGAAGCAGCAAAGTGAAATCTGATGAAACACAAAAAAGATGAGCTGGCCTGACCGGTTTCATTTGATAATCAGTTTTCTTTCTGGAAACACATCTGGAGTTGATCACCATCAGTTTCACTCGGACCCAAAACATACGCTCTGAATTATCCTCTGGTTGTAGAGGCGTGTGTGTGTTATTTGAAACGGTTCAGTAATGAACGTCTGTGATTTTACTGGCTGAAGGATGAAGTTGTTTCTAACTTCGGAGACAAAGATGCCATTATTTACTTGCTCTTGACACGAGTATGTGGATTTTTTTGGTTAATTAGGGGGTCCTGTCAGAAATTGAATCCCACCCGGAAAGGACCGTCTCTGTATTACTGTTTTCACAACACTTCTCCTCATTTATTTTGACCTTCACTGAATGCTGTAACTAAAGCTGCCTGATGAATCTTTATTATAGATTTATACATTTTTAGTCGCTTTCTGAAAATAACAGCTGGTGAAGAGAATCTGTAGTCACAGTTAAATATCATCTTTAGCTTCTTTTCTTTAATTGTATACATAATTATATCATTACATATTATTATATCATTAATAATAATTCATTGTTATGAGATGATTTTTCAGAATAAATCATAAGAGCAAATTCAAAAGCACATGACCTGCCAGCAGCAACAACAACAGCAATTTCTCAGATTTGATGAAAGAGTTCTCAGTTGTGTTTCATTTAAGTATCAACAAAGTCTCACATGCGTCTCCTAAAATTCCTTCTGAACTATAATGACAGAGACATTTGTGACTCTTTCGCAAGAGAAATATCTTGAGCAAAGTTTTCATTTGCTCTCCGTTTAATCTCATTGATGTGAGACATAACTGAGATCTCATCTGTGATTTCCTTATGGGAAAAAGAGAAAGTTAACTTGTACCTATTAGCCATTAGTACATTAGCAACACACGGGGTCTTCAGTGCCTGTTTGGCCCTTCACCTGTGACCTCTGTGACCACACACTCCTCACTCAGTCCTTCACCTGCTCAATACACTCCAGTATTCCCTCTCTTTTCTTCATTCACTGTTTCTCTGTGTCTCTCGGCCCATGCCTAATTGGTCATGTCATTAGAGTGCCTTTGTGCCGGACACATCCCTGCCCACAGGCGCCACTATTATGGCTTTGTGTTGCCTTTGTGTGTGTGTGTGTGCGTGTGTGTGTGTGTGTGAGGGGGGTGAACAGCAGATGTAGTGTGTTTGAGTGGATGAATGTTGTGTGTGTGTGTGTGTGTGTGTGTGTGTGTGTGTGTGTGTGTGAGAACTCCAGGGGTTGACTCCCACAGAAAGCCCAGCTGCAGTGTTTAATAGATGAGCGGAGCCTTTAACACACACCAGCCACTCTTAACATACTCACACACCCCGCCCGTATTAAAGAGCTGAAGTCACGCTTTCAAACAGGGAGGATTTCAACAGACACACTGTTATGAGTCGAATTAAAGCAGATAATGATTCACGTCTTTAAGGGAACGTGCCACGACTTAAGCTCCATCTCGAGTTTAACAGGTCGGAACTGTGTTTGTCGTGCGATGAAAGCGACAGCGTGCATTTGTTTGCATACAGAAATGTACATTTGCAGTAACGCACTTATAATGGAGAGTTTGAAAGCAAAACAATCTTCTACTGTGAGAAGTGGGAAGCTGTGAAACGTTATACACTTCTTGTATATATGATGACGGAGCATGATACGGCTACGGGTTTGACTTCCAGGGAACGCACAACGCTGATAAAAAGCAAAGCTTGGATTAGCTTGAAGTCGCTTTAAATATAAGTGTTTGCCAAACGCAGGAATGTGATGTAAATGTACCCAGAATGCACTGGGCAGTAATATAATACGGAATTATAATGTGGCAAAGCGCAGCCGCAGGACACTGATGAAATGCACAGCAATCCATCTCTCTCTCTCTCTCTCTCTCTCTCTCTCTCTCTCTCTCTCTCTCTCTCTCTCTCAAACTCTCCTTTCTTTCTTTCTTCTTCAGTTTTGGTGGGAACTGAAGATCTCTCCTGTCTCTGTTTAAACATCTCCACTTTCTTTCTTTCTTCTTCAGTTTTGGTGGTGAACTGCAAGATCTCTCCTGTCTCTGTTTACTGTTCACTCACTGTTTCACCTCCTTCTCAAATGTCTTTCTGTGTCTCGTCTAAAAATCACCCCCCTCTGCCCTTCTCTCTCTCTCTCTCTCTCTCTCTCTCTGTTGTCAGTGTAAGCGTATGTTTGCACCCCAACACTCGTTCTCTTTTGTGCACACACACTAACCCTAACACACAACTTTCCCTTTAATTCAGGTTTGTCCAGTCCGACGGAATACCTATTCTCCTTAATTTGACTTAATTATTAATAATTTTATTTTGTTTGATAGCTCTACTCTTCTTGTTCCTACGAAGAAGGGCTGGCCGAAATATCAAGTTTGTGGAAAACATCTATATACTACGCTATACCACACATACTTTGATGTGTAACGTTAGAATTTAATCGAAACCTTTTTGCACGCAACAAACTAAAAAGCTTAAATTAGCAGAAGCCCATCCAGTCTATTTTTTTACATTTTCTCTCTCACTCACCTCTACAATCCAGATCTCCGTGGCTGGCCTCGTATCCCGGCAGACAGGTGCAGGTGGTTGTGGGCTGGTCCACCCACTGTCCATCTTCACCACAGAACATCTTAGGCGGTCTGGGATTGGGCCCGGGTTGAGCGCCGTTCGGCACACACTGACCTACAGCCTCCTGGACCAGCGAGCGCGGAACAGTCTCCGGGAAGACGGACAGCGAGCGTGTGAGCGCAGGGCACTTCTTAAAGAAAACACGTACAGACAGAAGGGCCATGCATGCTCCCTGGGCCTGAAACGCCAAGTAGAAGCCACGTTTGGTCAGGGGTCCCAAACGCAGCGTTTTCACATTAAACTTCTTCTCTCCACCTTTACGGAGCAGGAAGTCGGCAGCCACGGTGTCAACCTGAAAGATATATAAACGTTTTTTACTCTGTGTTTCTTCTTTCTTTGATTGTGTATCTCGTTTTGTTTACGTTTTTCTGCAAAAAAAAACTGGACGGTATTCTCCTGTCCAATATTTTCATTATTGTGTGTCTATTTGTACCGTCTTGCTTCAAAAGTTGGTTAGAAAATTCATAGGAGAAAAAGAATACCAGTTATATCTCAATTGTTTCTCAATCCAAGATTTTGGCTCCATAGGTCATCAAAAAACTGATCACAATATTAACTAATTTCTCAAACATTACGGTCATCTAAACAAAATTGTTTGTTGTATTTATGTGGATTTCTCCACTAAAATCAAGATTTTCAAGTCAGACATCTCTCAAACATTTCTCTTTAGGATCATCTAAAACCCAATTGTCTAAAGGTCGTGTTTATGCATTTAAAACTTGTTCGAGATGCCGATACAAACTTATTTCTTAAACATTCTTTTGAGTTCCTGTATTCATTCTGAACGTTTAAGAGAAATATCTGATCCTTAAATGAGACATGACTGCACTTGTATGTACCTTGACGTAGGGGTTCTCCATCCACACAGGGGAAGTAGCCGTGGCGTCATCCGTGTCACTCTGGTAGTAGTAGAGGTTGAAGGTTTCTTTGCAGGATCGGTGGTGCGTGTTTCGCGACGAGCATTCGATCACGGTGAAGCGCAGCTCCACGTACACCTGCGACGCCCCTCGCCGCTCGATCAGCTTACTGCGCAGCCAGTGACTACTCGCGCCATCAACCTGGCAGATCTGATAGGTCCTCACGCTGTTGTTCTCCTCGTCTAGACCGCTTACCTCTTCCCACTGGAAGGAAGTGAAAGACACTTGTTGGTTGGAAGCGTGCATTGATTTACTTTACATAACAATAGCTTGAAAAGTTGATGCCGAGTCTCACCTCGGGTTTGGATCGAGAGTATGTCGTCCACTTGAGATCCGACGTCTCCGCCTTAGTGTTCATCAGGACCTCTGTAAGGGCAAAGGAGAAGCAAGAGAGAAAAACTTACGTACGAGATTTCACATGAGTTTATTTTAAATACTTGACTGTAGTTCAAGACAAAGTGCTTGCCAACAGAAGCCTTAGAAACAAGTTCAACTTGGGCCAGTTTTCTCTATTCCACGGGGAGCCAGAATGACATGGGAACAAGGACACAGCCTAAACGTACACCCACAAATACAATAAAAACAAAAAACCACTACTGAAAGCACTGAATTCAGTTTCATTTCCTCCTCTTTATCTCTCCTCACTTGACTGCGTTTTGCTTAAACATGCTATTGGTCATTGCTTTTCGAAGGCGCCGATGTGTTTTATTCAGACACCCCTTCCAGGTTTCTGTGCATGTATCTGGCCCCGGGGTTCTTCCTATGGGAGGTGTGCCGGTCACGTGACCACTTGAAGCCACCAGGTTCAAACCGAGCTCCAATCCCAGACTTCCTTTGATCTAAAAATACAACTGCGGAATATTCCCTCAGATTCCCTTCCTATCCGAGTCTCCACGGACAAACACCTCTATTGCTCTTTCTTCTCGTAGCGCTCCCAGGAGTGTGAGACTTTAGCATAGCGAGATGGAATCGATGTGTTTCTGTCTGTATGTATCTGGGTCGGGACTTGTCTTGGGGACTGGAAGCTGTTGCTGGTTTGGAGCTCAGGAAGGCATCAATAACAAGGATAAAAAGTCAGCATGGCCGGAAGACAAGCGTACTGCACGCTGCATAATATTTATTGTATTTATACTTATTTTTAAATCAATTTTTTATATTTTAAAAATTAGCTTCTAAATGATTGTTGTCACATGACTTACGTTGCACATTTCATCGGGTCATTTTTTCATCAAAAATCCATTAAAAAAATGTGTTACACCCCGATTCACAACAGTAAACGTATAATAATGATTTAGTTGAAGATTTAGAAATTAAGTCAAAATTCAGAAGTCAAATTAAAGTCACATAAAGAAAAGTTCGTACGATAACCTGCAGTTTTAGTTTTAAACAGAGATGGCGATTGAAAGGCAAAAGTCATGAATTGCAGATTTAACCAGGTGGCGTTCTCTCTGAAGAATACAAACATATATTGATTAATTTGTCAAACTGCAAATAAAAAAAGAAATGCATTGTGGGATACAGAAATCCATCCAGTACACTCTTGCATACGGCATATTTTAACAACTGCGGGTCATCTGGGTTTTCAATGCACACAGAAAAAAGTTGTGTCTTTATCTGTATGTATCTGGGTCGGGACTGCGGGCTTTCCACTGTTGGCATTCACTTCTGAATCGCATCGATATTAAAAATAATATCAAACAAATTTTATTTGAGCGTGCACGGCCTCAGGGAAAGAACTGACGTCTCTCGTTCGCCACGACCGCCACACGCTCTCCTAAACGCCATCCATCTTCCACACGCCCCCTCTCGCGCTTTCATTATTTCACCCATCACTTTTGCCTTTCCCGCTTTCAAATTTCACATCCCTTTCTTGCCATGCGTCCGTTTTCATTTCTCTTTTCGATAACTCCGTTTGTCCCCGTCACACTCTTTATCTCTCCGCGCTTCCCTCTATCCGTGGCCCTTTATGTCACCCGTCTCTCTCGCCCTCTTTCCCTCTGATGTGGAGAGGCTGCGGCCGACTGATAAACGCCGTCCAGCTCGGAGAATCAAAGCGGAGGACGCCCGGAGGGGAGGATGAAAGAGGGATGAGAAGAGAAGAGTGCAGGGCAAGGAAGCATTTGGGGAGAAGACGGATATCTGACGGTGATTTCCCACTGTGAGTTTTGCTCCAAGTTCAGAGGAAAATAAATTACAGACTCATCTGTTAAATCACACACACATGAATAAAAGTGAATCTCATGTCAAAAACATGTCTGGCTCATATATTGCACCCTACAATTACGAAAGAATAAATAATACTTTGCGTAAAGAAAATACTGTTTTTAGTTCCATCACTTTTTGCATTGTGACATTTCCAAAACATTTAAGCACATTCTTACAGCTTTAATGCAAAGAAATAACCGAACATATAAAAAAAAAAAATTTCTTTTAGCATCATTTCTTCTATCATTTCGACATATTTTTGGTGTGAAAGTGACCTTCACATATTTCCGTGAGATTCAGCGATTACAGTTTATGTGTATGAAGGTTACTGAGGACATATGGAGCACGTGTGTGTGATATGATAGATTACGCTGTGTGTGTGTGTGTGTGTGTGTGTGTATAATTACAGTGGTCTATATCCTGCTGTCTACTCTATCATTAGGTTTAATGGGACAGGAAAACGCGAGCGTGCGTGTGTGTTATGGCTCTCCTCAAAAAATAGGTTAGACTCAAAGTTGACACAAGGATTATCATTCACACACACACACACACACACACACACACACTGCACATCTGTCAGTGGCTCTATGGCCCGATGTCGCTGTTCTGATGGATTAGACTCACGGCGGGCAATTTCTGTCCCAACTCGTTTCCTTTGACCCGTTTAATGCGGCGTCTCATCCAGACACACAGAACCGCACAGATCTCATACAGAACTCACACTGATGTCCTCGATAAGCTCAGCGGACATCAGGAGTGAGCGACCTGTAGCACAGCAGTACACGTACACACACACACACACACACACACACACACTCCATCACTGGAAATACTCACAAATGAAATCTTTTTTCTTTCTCCTGGACATCATGAAGTTTAAATAAAGCTCACAGATTATTTTTATTTTTTGATGTACTAGCCGAGTAATTCTCACAAAACATCATGGAAGTAAAGAGTTGAAATATAAGACATACACGCCCGGTTTCACAGAAAGGGTTTAGCTTAATCCAGGACTCACAAACTAAAATAATGTTGACAAAAACAATTATGTACTTTATTGCTTTTTTTGCTGAATTCTCATAACTGTAACACGTCCTGATTTGTCTAAGTGAATATGTTGTAATTTAAACAGAGTAAAATTAAAATATTCTAAAAAAAACTATTGAATGTTTTACAAGATTTGTAAAAAAAATAGTTGACAGAATATTCATGTATATTGGAGGAAAGACGTGTCCATGACTGATATTCTCATCGTCCGTAAAAAAAATTTAAAGACTGTTTAAACACACACAAATATATTTACATTAGGTTTGATTTTATTTAACGAAACACATCTACTAGCACTTTTTAAAGGGCTAACAAGTTAACAAAGTACTTTTGTTTTTTACTTTTCCCCTTCTCATTACCGATACAGGTTGTTTTCCACATTTAAAGAAATTCTACATGTATAATATTTTATTAAATTATAATTAATTAATGTCATATGTATGATTAATACAAACTTAATTAGGCATCATGGCTTTGCTTGTTTTTAGAAAAACATGCTATGAGATTAACAGCTTTAAATGGGTACGGTAATGAGAATTTCTAAGGCCTTTTTTGTGTTAAACTGTCAGTAAAAGTTTATAAATGAATGCCTTTAAACATAATGAATATAAAAGGAAATTTGTTAATACAAGTGTTTTTAAGAAAATCATGTTTGACATCTTGAAAGCAAGATTTCGTGAGAATCACCCAGCCCTTTAAATTTCAGACTTTGCTACTGACACGTTTCTCCTGTAGAGATCCCACAATGCCACAAACTGTTCTGAGATCAAATAAGATTGTGAATCATACACACTCATACTTTATCAGCTTTTCTGTACAGTACCAAGCAGACACACACTCATACTTCCCTGAAGACATGAGACACACACACACACACTTGACACGCACGCAAACACGGAAAACACGGTTATCTATTCATATAATAAAATCTTGAAGATTTCAGATTATTCATTCATATAGACAAACCCATGGATGCCACACATACCCGAAGGTACCAGTTTCTGGTATTCTGGAATTTCAGGAGATCTAATGGTGTTGGTTTGAAGTATTAAATTAATCTCACAATTCCATAGGACAAAAAAATAGACACAAATTATAACAAAGAGGTAAAATAGTAGTGAAGAAAATCTGATGAAGAAAATGTAAGATCTATTATGTTTCTTATCCAGACCGTCGAGGGACATTTTTCTTTCTCCAAAACAAAATTCCTGTTCATGAGAAACAATACTAATGTGATTTCATTTGATTGTTTTTTCATTTAGGAATTGTTAATCATAAAACACACAGTGACCTTGAGCAGAAAATCATGCGAGTTTCCGTGAGTCTCTTTAAAACACACACACACACACACACACACTTCCCACTCCCTCTCTCTCGCTCTCTCTCTCAGGAAAATGACAGAAGACCAGCGCTGGCCTACAATTACTCTTTCACTTTAATTAAAGAAAAGAGACAGCACCAATTACTGAAAGAGAGAAAGAGAGAGAGAGAGAGAGAGAGAGAGAGAGAGATGTGAATGTGTGTGTGTGTGTGTGTGTGTGTGAAGGGGGGTGGAAAGTGAGCGAAAAAGAGGCCAAGGTGAAAGAGTGGCACAGGAGACAGGAGAGAGAAAAGAGGGATTAGGATGAGATGGATGGAGATGAACAGATAGTGAAGAGAGACTGGCGTTTAACACGTCTGCTGTAGCGTGACAACAGTGTGTGTGTGTGTGTGTGTGTGTGTAATGGTTTATTAGTAAAGCACACCTGGACTAAACACATGCTGCCACTAGGAATGTACAAAATTACACACTTTCAAAAGCGGCTAGTTGGGTGTCTGGATCAGTCGCAGTTAAAATCAACACGAAGTGCGTGTTTACTTTCTCAATGAGGTCTGACAGTAATGGACTGAAAATTTGTTAGGGGTTGAAAATTGGTTAGGAAAGCGTTGCTTTGATGGCTGCGGCAGGCATCAAGACGATGAATTAAGAAAAGCAACTTCCCCCTGGAAAGTGTGTCAACATGCTGATGATTGCAGTTAACACAGCATACTTAGTGTATCTTCTTTAAAGTAAAAATGATTTATTAGTCAACAATTCTGATCATCATCTCATCTTCCAATCACTCATCTCTCAGGCAAGAGAAGTAAAATTTTGTCCATTAAAGGGATAGTTCATGCAAAACTGAAGATATTTTGAAGAATGTTGGTAACAACACTGAACCCCACTGACTTCCATTGTGTGGACACAAAACCACTGAGATATTTCTCAAAATATAATTCATATACAGAACAACATTCGGTGTTGACAGAATCTTTATTTTTGGGTGAACTATCCCTTTAAGACCTCATGAAAGAAAATCTTGGCAAACAAAAACCCAAGCAGATAAGCCAGTCACTATAAAGGATAAAGCGACTTCGGCAGACAAATGTGACACTTCTCTATCTTATGATAACGCGGCTTTGTCTCTGAAGAAGACCACCATGAGGAATGTTTTCCTTCTGCTACCATGGTGTTGTTGGACAGGAGCACGTGAAAGGAAAGTGGATCGTCCACGCTAAACAAATGAGGAATACTTCTCTCGTCTCAACATGTTTACATACTTCATTTAATCCGACGCATCTGCGAGCGTGGATTTGTTTCCTGGCCGCCGACCTACGAGCAAAAGCACATTACAGAGCGTCTCCATGTGCACTTTTGTTTGACTTGGGGAAAAAAAAAAAAAGGCATTCATATTGGAAGCGTATGCGAAACGCTTGTCGTCCACATTGAAGTGGGAGGTTTCATCGCACATATTTAACTTGCACTATTGCGTTACCATGATGGGGGCAAACTTCATTACTCAAGTGCGATCGGTAACGATTGCCTATATATATCGCCATTTCTGTACGAAATATAAAACCGCAGGTTACTTTACGTGGGTTGAAATCAAATGATGTCAAATTAGCAATTCACACAAATCCTGACACCGCACATTAAAAATTATGTATTATAAGCCGAATAACTGATTTTGTGTTTATTTTTAACCATAAGGTTACAGATCGCAGCTTATTATTATTCACACATCTATAAACAATCATACAACATTTAACAAATTTGTGACGCATGATTCGAACCGAGATGTCGAACTGAAAACCTGTGACCACTGTTTTAGGCCACAGTTTAGGTATGTCAGACAAATACGCAAGTATAACAAACAGCCTAGAGAAAAAGCGAGAGACAGACAGAATGAGTGAGCAATGATTTCTCACCATGAACAATAGTCTATACCGAGCATGCAGTTACCTGTCAACTACTGAATTTCAATCTGTGCGTGTTTTTTTTTCTTCTGGTAGCGTGGGCACGAATTTAATTTGCTCAGTCATGTCGACTTGGCCCTGTGCTGAGAATACTCTAATATGACATTTATATTACACATACAAAATAATCTTCATGTGGCTGGGCCTTTCACGTATTTATATGCGTGTATGTGAAAAACAAACACACACACCGCAGCTGTCAGATTTGTAGTACATCTGTGCATTAAACACACGATACACACCACAACTTTCCAATTTCCACCTTTATCATGCTAATTTTTTGTCAAATGTTTTCAGAATAGTATACTACTAAAACAACTATTGAGCACAGTACGCAAATTGCCTGTATGCTTGACGAACCTTAAAGATTTAATATTTTTATTAAAACATGCAGTAAACAAGCCATCCAGATCCCACAATGCAATGCGCTCAACCTGACCTTTAATTTGCAGCAAGATAAATGTAGCAGAAGTGATAGCAATCGCTACTCATTTTAGCACACCGCCACACGGTAACGACATTTTAACACAAAACCGGGGGTGAAGCAGATGCAAAAATGACTGATGCATGCCGTTTCATGTACTATTAAAAACACGAGCAGGCAGTACCCGGTGTAGACCGCACACAATTCATCCTTAACATAGCCAAGAACAGCCTTTGCAATGCGTTGAACTCTGGGGCGCTATTGATGTGCGAGTGGCGACCATCAGCAACCATAACAGCTTTTATCATCATTACATCCCCATATGGCCGCTCGCACGCTACATTATAAAACACACAAAAACTGACCCTTAATCATATCCACTCCAACACACACACACACACACACACACACACATTGAGTAAGTGTCAGCAGAAGAAGGTGGTGTGCTGGTTTGATTGGTGTATGAATAGAGAAAGCAGACCGTTCCTGTCCGTCACACACACACACACGCTGGCCCGGCATAACCCCAGCAGATATCTAATACATAATACACTCTCTGCATGACTCTCCTCCTTCAATCTTTTGTTTCCTTCACCTCCTTTCTTTCTCAAACCCTCTGTTTTTCTCTCAGCTTTCACTGAAGAACACAGCGTGTGAACGCAGCCATGTGTGTGTTTTATACAACTTTGTCTTAAAAGCGAAACAAAAGCGACTTTAATATCATAAAGGCTCTTTTCCACATTGTCTTGGTTTTGGAAAACGATTCATGAAGTAAAGATCTGTGGTTACAATATGGTTAAAAAGTGTTTTCAGACGCCTTTCTTTGGTATTTAGTACAAATCTGCATGCAAGCACAACCCAGACTGCACACAGTTGTGGGGAAATGCATGCTTTCATGTTTTTGTCAATGGCCACCCATCAACATCTCCAAACACATCTGACCCATTTAAAGAGCTCCCAGACAGCCGTGTGCAGATCTATTAGTCACATTTCTATATCTGACTCGTATTTTTCTTGTATCTTAAAAGACCGTCTTTATTGGCATGTGAATGTAATAGTTGATTGCTGGAAGTTTTTAAGAGACTGCTTCATCCCACAAAAAAAACTGGAGCGGTGTTTGGCACGTGCAATAGTAAACTGGGAAAGGGTTGGAGAGGTCGACAGAACCAGGACAGGAAGAAACCGTGTACTAACAGAAGGCACGTGCTGTGAACTGCAGACAAGACGAATGCCACCAAACATGCGGTTACCAACAGGGGGCAAATGAGGGGAATGCAAGAATGTTGGGAGGGACACTGAAACAATAACTGAGATCTCACACCAAGCACTAATGAGAGAACTGACACAGCGTTCAGATAGAAGAATGTATTTAAAATAAAAAATGAGGAATTACACAAGATCAGCGTGACGGTTCATGCACATTTCCAAGAGCTCTTCTTATCTTATCAAGAAAATTCCTTTGCATGTCGAACAGAATTGTACGGGCATAGATACGTGACTTTTTGTAGTTTAAGCACATGATTCCTCAAGAAAATTAGAACTTTTTGTGTGGTTAAAATTGTGTCTTAATCGATGTATTAACAGCATGTGAGCTTAAAATCAGATTATATGTAAAATGTATAGAACAATGCAGCTTTGGACGAGGTCATTTTTCATTTTGTGAGAACCCGATGAACAAACAGACAATCTTACTGTCCACAGCCATCCATCATAATTGTGTTTAGTAAAACCAGGTTGTGGATTGTAGACCACACATTGTCAACACTATCACGCGAGCTTAACAAATCCATGCTAGCTCCGTTTCGTGTATAATTTTCGCAGCAGCAAACTTGCCTGAGCCACCCAATCGACTGATAGTGAAACCAGCTATTCATTTCTATTAGACATTCCCAGGAGACCAAAACACAGCAGAAAGAAGAGAATTATTTCAGGCTGGCAAAACACCAAACTGGTGGAAAAGTGCAGAGTTGGACGTAATGTGATTTGCCCACGTTTCTGAATCCTGTGCTCCATGTACAACATTCCTAAAAAAAGAAATCCACAAAAAAAACACAGCCTTGACCCTAACCCGATTTCAAAACTACTCCTAAAACCAAAAAAAATACAGTTTCTGTTCTACAACTCCCTAAACCCAAACGCTAAGCTTAAACCCAACCCCAAAATCTCTGGTTAATAGGAATGTTGAAGGTGTCCTACTGGGAGGTAAATTGCACTAAGCTCTTCAACAGATGTCTCAGATGACTAGAACACCAGCACGGTTCATTTATAAAATGTTTTGTAAACACTCTTTTTGCATGTAATGTATACAACAAGCACAGCAGACGGCAACCGGACTGTCTCCACAATCACACTGATGCCCCTTACTTTGAAACTCATGCCACCGCAAACTCCCACAATTCCTCTGTACGCATACAGAAATGGCTCATTACATCACCGAGGGTCTCTCGATCATGTGATCGTTTCACATGTCTCTGTGAGGTCAAAGGTCTCCTCTCACGCTAAATAGTGGCTCTCAAACGCCTTTAGAGGCGTGTAGGTGGACGGGGAGGGAACGATGGAGATAGAGAGAAAAAAGATAAAGCGAGAGACTCTTATGTTGTCAGCCCCTCATCCATCAGGGCCGTATTGACATTGATGCACTGGCTGAAGAGACATGAGAGAGAGAGGGAGAGAATCCAATCCCAACAAGAGCTGGTTGAGCACTGTTATCATCCCATCAATCTGCAGTGTTTGGATCAGCAACCGGAGCGCTGCAGACCACACACTCCAACCAAAACACACATGAAAAAATAAAACACAGAAAATTATTCCTGGCACTTCTAGCGAGATCCTCGGAGTCGGAGACAAACGTACCGCGGTAACTCTGGAGAGAGTAAAGGTGCGGGACTGATGATTAGAGATGAGACGCAGAGCTGCAGTTTAAATCTTCAAGCGGCTAATCACAGGATTAACAACCAAAGAGAGAGAGAGAGAGAGAGAGAGAGAGAGAGAGAGAGAGAGAGAGAGAGAGAGAGAGAGAGAGAGAGAGAGAGAGAGAGAGAGAGAGAATGAAGTGAGGGGGAGAGAGAGAGAGAAAGAGGACTGCTTTAAATGCAAATCCCTGTCTTATAAAAATCAGTTCCATTTAATAGGATTTCTGAGGAGGGATGTGCATTTCTGCAGCAAGAGATGAGTGCTGGAGACTTCATCGCAGTCGGAAAGAAACGCCAAACCTCAAAAAGTTGTGGAAGTGCAATTCATACCCTCCCCAAAAAAGATCTACGAGCAACTGCATTTTAGCATCACCAATAGGTTTGACAGTCTGCTGGAGCATTTGTTTCATATTAAACTTATGCTGGAGTTCTCATACTATTTTTGTAGTATATATACTACACATAGTACATAAAGTTCCTATAGATATCAAAAACCAGAAGCATGCAGTACTTTAAGTCTCACTGCAACAAATCTAAATATTTATTGTAATGAAAAAATGAGAAGTAATGTCTTGAGTCAAACCGTGTCTGAGCATATTTAAGCGTTCATAACGTTAGCAACGCAAAGGTTGTTGGTTCCAATCCCAGAGAACACACTAAGGATAAAAATGAATATTTGAAATGCACTGTAAGTCACTTTAGATGGAAGCATCTGCCGAATGCATAAATGTTAAATGTAAATCAATGTGTGCACGAGTGAGAGACGGAAGAGACACAGATTGGGGATAAGAGGACGAGAAATAAGTGAATAAGTGACAGAAGGTGGGATAGCTAAGCTCTGTTTTTTGCTCCAGGGCAACAGAAGCAGGAAGACAGAAGAGTTCCTGAGCTCTGACCTCACATAAAAGCCGTTGTTACCTCTCTCTGCTTTAGCTGATATTTCCTCACAAAGGGAATTAGAGATCAGTGCGGTGATCCTCACAGATCTGGCATTAGTTTAATCTCACGCAGGGGTTTGAGTTACTATAGAATCAAATCCAATCTCCCCCCTGCCGCTTCTGTTTCTGACTTCACCATATTAGCCAATAATACTGCCAAAACCCCGTACCACAACTCCCCCCGCAAAACACTGTATCCTGTGACTATTATTAACAATGGGTTTGGGGCGAATTGAAAACTATTAGTATAACCATATTTTTACAACAGATATGGATTATGGTTACTGTAGTAAAATCATGGTTCATTGTGGCGAATGCTACTACAATTAACTGGACCGTTGGTAAGAACGAAAAGTTTTCAATGCTATATGAAATATATAATAATCGAGTCAAAACCAACTTAAAACAACGTTTACGTCAACAACGTCTAACGATGCCTCGCTACCAAGTTTTTTTTACCGCCACAACTCTGTGTGGATCAAATTTTCAGTCAAGCCACCAAAACAAGAAAGGATGAAAACAAATTATGAGTGTGAAACTTTTCTGTGAGAGATATAAATAATTTACAGCGCGACTGTAAGTTTGTCGCGAAATTTACCATGGTAAATAATTCTCAGGCACAAATAACGAGCATTTACCTCAGCGAACCCAGATTTCCGTTCTGGAATGTACCGCTTTTATCACCTTCTCACTCGAAAGCACCAGCTACAGGATTTCTGACACTTATCAACTCATTACGCGACAGAAACCCGTCAATAACTCATTAATGAAGTGAGTGTTGCTGTCGGAGGAGCATCACCTGCGCGTGTCCGTCACACAGGTCGGTTAAATTGATTTCGGGCGGCGGGATGCAGGTGTGCGCGCGGTACCGTGTAATGCGGAACTAATCCGCCATCGATTAAGCAGCCTGCAGCAGACCGATATTATGTAGTAACAGCCTCAGAAAGAATACTTTCCTCGGCCTTTTCTTGTGCCGACTGAAACCTTAAACAGTGAGCAAGGCCATTCATCATTCTATTGATCCGAATGGCCACTTATTGAGCTTACTGGACGAAATATCCCATGACAATACACGACTCAAATTTCTATCGACCTGAGCCGTCCATATATCGGCCATCCGCGTTGTAATTTAACATTTGGTGTTACTTGAGATGGTGCCTCTGCTTGATCCGCCCAACGGCGCTTTTCAGAGAAAGATAAACCAAATGCGACTTTGGAATTAAATCAATGTTATTAAATGTATTTTTAGGGGCATTGCAATTATATTGATTGAGAAGCGTGACTCTTACATATGTTTACGTTGTTTCCTCTCTTATATGGAGATGATCGTGACTTTTCCAGTATGCATGCAAAACGCGTTCATTTAGTGCACGAACAATTCCGTCAAACAAAACTCAAGGCATAATTTTACATCCAATTTCACCCTTATTCTTACAATGCCTCCGGTCACAAAATAATGGGCCAGACCTAGTGTAAGAAATTAATTCTTGGCTTGGCATACCCCAGAGTACTGCTAACTTGAAATAGTACATTAAATTCATTTATTGCGCGAAAATGGCCATTGAGTAGTATTAGCTTACATCAGCAATGCTCATACAATCTTGCTCCCACTTTAGGGACCAAACAGGTAGTTGTGTTTAATAACACTCTTGAGTTAACTTACCTTCCTCCGCCAGTGTTTTGAACAGGAACTCCAACAGGATAATCCAGAGTCCGGTCACATTCCTGGAGAAAAGCTCCATGGTATCTAGCGATGAATGTTTACAAAGATGGGAAAACTGTGCAAGGTTCAAGAGTCGTCAGCTGGCACTTGTACCCATCAGGAATAGACGGTCGCGCGGTGGGAGTCGTCACAGGAGAGAGCACAGCCAACAAGCCATGGCAAAAAATTAACTTTCAATTGAAGATGAAAAGAGTTTGTGCAATGAAGTGTATAGAGCAAAAAACGACTTGTGTTTGTGGTATAGAAATAAATACGTAATATATTATCACGTAGGCTATATCGATAAACGGTCTGCTTGAAAGGGAAAAAAAAGTTTAAGGTTTTGTTAATGATTTAAAACTTTCAACACTATTTAAATGGTCGCATCTTTAACGCAAGCAAACTATTCGTCCATCTGCACGCGAACATGCGCGAGTTTTGCCAAAAACATACGGAGCAACAACATGCCGTTCAGCTCATGCGTGGACCCCCTTTGTGAGGGGAGTAGGTCGACTTGTCCCAATTATTTTTCCACTCGGGATGTCTTTTTAAATCCACCGAATAAAACAAGTCCTAAAGGCCACTTCGTTTCCAGACCGATAGGATTCGCCTCCAGTGAATCCACGGCGTCCTTTGTATCTTTAAAAATGTGAATGTCCTGCGAAATAACGCCGATGCTTGAACGCGACTAAAGTCAACGAGCGAACATCTCACGTTCGTCCAATGGAGAATCGCGCGGCGGTTCGTCTGAATAATAACGCGAGCGTTTGACGAGATCAAGATGAAACAAATCTGGCGAAATCCTGGAAGTTGGTACGAAGCGTTGCGTTGGGTCTCGGTCGCTCGCTCGCAGGAGAATGTGGAGGACTGGAGGAGCAGTCTGTCTCCTCCTCCCGCGAGCACCTCCTCCTCCTCAAACACTCCCTTCACTATAGGCCCATTCAGCCTGCTCGTCAAAAGAAGCTCATGTAGGACAAAATAAAAACTAGTGCGTTAAAACTAACATGTTCTGCTCTGTGGTTAGGGGAAGACACATTAAAGGTATGGAGTGATGGTTTCTGTGCCTTTAATGCCTAGTGAACAGTTTGATCGAGCATTTACATGCACTTTTCATTTGGATAAAGAGACATCCAAGCATCCGCAAGGAAAAGATCAAATGTAAAGTAATATTCAGTTCAGTTTTCCTACATATGTGACATATTTAAGTCATTTTTCTCTAGGTTTGTATCACCGTATATTTACTACAGATGTCTTAGTTAAATTTTATGGTTAGTGTGAAAAAATGTATATGGCTAGTAATTCTTAAGGTATTTTTTTAGACAAATGTATTTATGTTTTTGTGGTTTACTACAAGCTTGCACTTTAAAAATGTTAAATAATGCTGGATTAAATGAATGTAGAAAATTCTCGGGTTGAGTCTGGTTAATTTCCTGAGGTTACCTTAAGGTTTGGAGTAATACTATCACTGTACCATGGTACCACCAGGGTTACATATTTGTCAGACAGGAGTGACTTATCAGTGCTTTGATCAGCTTTTTCTGTTGAAACCGAGTAACCGCCATCTTTAAACCAGAGCACAAGAGCTTCAAATAGGCTTTTTCTTTTACAAGTAAGATGAAACCACACATGGGGAGCTTTTCACCTC
Organism: Oreonectes daqikongensis; assembly: GCA_026939265.1. Classification (NCBI taxonomy): domain Eukaryota; kingdom Metazoa; phylum Chordata; class Actinopteri; order Cypriniformes; family Nemacheilidae; genus Oreonectes; species Oreonectes daqikongensis. The sequence goes on from JAOTQM010000051.1 coordinate 691,608, forward strand.
CTTTAATTCCAATGCTAATGGATCTCTGGAGCCCCCTTCATCGCACCTATGTGGATTGCCATGTTATTTGGCACAAGGGTTGCACATTCACTCCGATTCTTGTCATGCTAATTTGAGCACTTGTCTTCTTACTGTAAACCATTAGCTGGAGCAGGAAGGACATGAAGGAGATGTGCCAGAGCTGAAAAGCTTGCAGGCGGAGGGTGTGAGGGCCGTCGAGAGACGAGCCACTGGATAGGGAAGCGAAATCAGGCCGTGACATGTTTTTGTCTTATGTTTAACATGTCTTTCAATGCACACGAGGGTGATAAATGTGAGATTGTGAGACATTTCCATGACGGTATAAAACGCTGAGTGTCAGGTAGAGTGGATTTGGATCGGAATAATGCAGTCATGCTGACTAAAATAGTTTTTTTGTAATACATTTAGTATATATTCAGCTGTTTAAAACATAATTGGAAATACCTAAATGTGGGAGGCTATTTGGGACCTCTGATAGATGTTACTATCATGTTTCCTCATGTTTGGATATGGTACCATCATGGTAATACTATAGTATTTGTGAAAGGCATTATGAAGTTCGGTACCATGGCAGAGCCTATATACATTTACTTCCTCGTTGCATTGTCGTACATAAAAATGCCAAATATTTGAGTTTCTATGGTAAGTACAAATGGATTCAAATCTATTGAAAGACCAGAAAAACATTTAAAACCAAACACCGGTGGGATAAAAACAAAGCCCATGTCTGAGCCTGTCCTCCATTAAATCCTGTGCTTTTTGGTGAGTAAATTGGTCTAAAGAGTATGTACCGTGCTTTGAATCGAACCTAATCCCAGACATGTCCAAACACACACACGCGCTGCCCTTGAAGTCAACATCAAAATGTTCCCTATTTATTTTCTTAATACACATTCTTGGTCGTATTGTGAGCAATTGTGAGCATGTCATTCCAAATAATAGGCACGTTTGTCTTTGTAATCTTACATGAAAATGTAATAACCTTTAGGAATTTCTTACATTTAAACCCCTCCGTTTCAACCAGCTGACACGTATTAAAATCAAAATCGCTTCCATCCTAAAGTATACAAAGAGACATCATATTATAAAAGTGAAATGAAGTCTAAACTGATAACTCAAAGTCTGCTCTCTCTGGAGTGTGTGGTGACTGTAGGTGTGTGTTGCCCCGAAAAGTGTGAAGAGTGTGATAATGACAAACGCGTCTGAGGAGAAAGCCGGTGTGAAGACCCGCAGAGAGAGCGAATGGGGACACAAGGGACAAGATGACTAAAAAACACGTCCTTCTTTCTTTAGTTAGTAAGTGAAACATTTTTTTTCATACACAGTGGACTTTGTGTAACTTTATATTCTATCAATTAATTTGAATGAACCCGATGATGATGACGACGATGATGATGATGACCTCGCCCCGTCCTCACAGTGATCAGTTAAACCAGTTAGATTTGATCACACCCTAAAGCTTTTCATTCTGCCGGCAGCTACTGTTTCATCTGGGATGTTCTGTAGCTATACTCGCATGTCAGAGTTGCATTCTTACTGTAGTTTTGAGTTGCCAAAAAAACCCAAATGTCTCTTTTTATCAAGAAACCGCCCACGCACACAGGAAGAAAGCATACATGACATGCTAAATGTGTTTTATGTGACATTTAAGGGTGGTAAATCTGAAATCGGATATATGAAACGACAATGCCACAAGCACAACTCCGAGTTTCTTTTAAAGGTTCAATGGCGCAAAGTGTGTCAAACTCCGCAACTGGATCTTTCTCGGCTCATTGTAGAAACTTGGGCTTGGCTTTGTTTTCCCACTGGACTGATACAAATCTTAAAGTAAAACCAACCGATAACACTGGAGTTTTGAGGTTTTGGGAAAGCTCTTGGTGTTTTGTGGACAATAGGTCATTCCCGCAGTAATAAGTCAACTTTGAATTAAAGTGTCAGCTAAATTGTTATTAAATGACTGGTAAATTAGCTTTGTTTAATAGTGTACAGTGTGTACAATCTGATACAATATGTTTAATAAGCCGATTAGATCACATAAATGGTGTTTTATCACGAAACTATCTTAACCCTTCTGTGGTGTTTGGGTCTGTTTGGGACTCGCATGTACAAAAAAATGATGCAATTATTCGTTTTTAAAAATCGAATATTTCTTTATTCAAGATAAATATATTTCGTTTTTTTAGTGCTTTGTGTTTTCTATAGTGTGTTAACCATATGGCCGTTTCAAAGCGACAACATAAATATACGCTTTTGCGGCCCGAACTTAACTTCCGGGACACATCCAGAAAAGAATAGAGTCCCTGCGGACGACGCCAAAGATTTGCCTGTTATCTCAATTTTGCTTTGCATGTACTACACATTTTACCCTGTTCTTGGGCAACGTCATGTAAATATTTCCTTTTTCTTTCACCAAAGTTATGCACTTTCACCAAAGTGAAACTCCTCACCGGGCTTTAAACATCTGCCGTATCGCGCGTCTGCTTACACCCGACCGGACCCATTTTAATTAGGGACATTAGAATGGAGACGACGCATGAAAATGCTCTGTTGCCATGGTGACCGGCCGGGATGGCGAGGTGTAGTGGAGCTGTACGTGTGTGTCAGATATGGTATGAAACACACGTGCAGACGCACACTGTCACTGTTTGAACCTCATCTGGGGACAGAAGTATCAATATCAGACATGTTTAATGATCCATAAGAGACCGCAGTGTGCGTTTCACCTTCTCTGCAGGATTACACACAACACGCCGCTGTTCTGTACTGACCCCATTCTGACTACAACAACCTGAAACCAACCCGTGAATAATAATAGTTCAACCGGTATAAGAGAAATGATGCATGAGAGGGATACATAGATACTAGCAGGTGGGTAGATGTAGAAATCAAAGACATTTAATTGATACTTTACATAATAATTTGTAATCGTCTCTGCATTCTTGAATTGAAAAATGAAACATTATTATTAATCTCAAGTGAACCATATAACTCGAGTCAACAACTCTGTACAGAACAAACAGCTTTTTGATAAGACGCTTCATTATTACAAGCTTGTAAGTTGTGAGAAAGTCCAATGCTCGCAGTTCCTTCCCACACACACACACACACACACACACACACACACACACACACACACACACACACACACACACACACGTGCCGTCGTCCACCGTTCACACTGCATGACCTATTTCCTGTTTCAGACAATAGGCAGATGACCCGATCACAAAGCACTGGAAACTGTGAGTTTGTGAGAATGTGTGTGCTTCAAGGTTCCCCTTCACCTCTAAGAGTACTAACTCTTTAACTCGAGACGGGTGAAACTGGCATCTTCAGTCTGAATGCATATATCAGTATTGTGATGCTCGACCAAACACGTGTTTCAGAACATTTTAATCATTTTAAAAGTAGAAATGACCTGTTAAATATTTATTCACCATTATGTTGGCCAAAACCTGTATGTGCACTCTTTCTTCAGTGAAACACAACAAAAGATATTTTGAGAAATGATGATTCTTTTTGATGAAAGGATGAACCATCACTTGCTATTTTGATGTATACACACGTTGTACACTGACGTGCAATGCCTTTTATTTCTAAAGCTGCTTTTTGAAGGTCATTTTTATTTCCATGGAGACCTTCATCATTTACTCTGTGAGTTTAGCTTTGTCTGTCAAAACTGAAATTAACATTTCATTTTCATATCTTTACAATGTAGTTGTAACTAATCACAAATCGATATAGGCACAATTGTTTCTTCTTCTTTTGTACTGCATGCATAGCGGCTTAAAACGTGCTTTTCATATTAATTGAATTAAAAACACTATTTGGGATGAATCCTTCATAGAAAAGAACAAAGAACACAAGGACTGATAGAAAACGCAAGCATCAATACTATAAGATCGATTTCCCTCGTTCCTGTTAGAAATAAATCAGTGTTTTCTTTTGTATCTCAGCGCAGGTTTGATTTCTCACTCGATGCTCTTGTGTTTCTCCCTGGCCCATCTATTGAATACTGTAATCATCTCTCTCACAATTCCATTCACATTTACTCGGATTGAAAAGCATGACCGGATGCATTCTGACAGCCATAGCGGATAAATAAAGCTTCACACAGGTAACACGCGCGCACACACGCGCACACCTTGGGAGTTTCACATACGACGCTGTGTTTTCATGTGTGTGTTCCAGCGCACTGATAGAAACGATCCTTTTTCGATAATTTTATGTCTGTTCTGCCCTGAAGGTCATCTGCAGTCCTGAAAAAACACTCAAACACAGGTTACTGTATATCAGGGCGGTAAGGAAGCATCTTTGTTGTTTGGCTTCCTCACAGGAAGAGGGTGCAACCCCTGTGGATGATGGAGAGAGAGAGAGAGAGAGAGAGAGAGAGAGAGAGAGAGAGAGAGAGAGAGACATAGACTATACATATACATGCAGCTTTAACACAGTTTGATTTCTTTACTAAACCAAAGTCATATTCAAATGTGCTATTAGCTAGTATATCTCTTTAAAACTACAAATAGGACGTTTAGTCTAGTTGTACTTTTCAGGAGAACATAGTTGCTCACTACTACTGTTACACACCCAATACACTTTTATACACTAAAAAGTGGGCTATAATGTAGACCAGTAATATGAAACACAAGTTTTGTAGAATTAGTAAGCATACTTTAACTTTGCTTATACTTCATAAAATAACATTGTATTTTTGTAAAGGGTGGCAGCTTATAAGCATCATGCACACATTAGAACTGAGAAATGCTTTATAAAATCCCATGATACACCTCAGGAAGCTCCTTGAGAGAATGATCGGACTATTACAAATATCGAATTCAACTGATTTGCTTTTTTCTCAGAGGTTGTAAAGGTCTGGACATTGCAAGTGTGAAGGGAGAAACTGCACGACTCAGCAGCGCCCCCAGCTGGCCGCTGCATTACAGTCAAACTATACTATACGGGAATACTTTTTAGTTTCTCTTCATTTTTTGTTTTAATATGGTGGAAAATCCGTCTTATAGCTTTTGGTCGTCCAATAAAAACAAGATACGTTAAAAATCTGGTTCTTTTGTTCCACTGGAAATGGAAGTGCAGTCAGTATACTGCAAAAATAGTCGGGGTGTACTGATATATATTAAAATCTATACTTGTACAGTATCGCATCTCTTTAATCCTATTGGTTGAGCTGCCAAGTGTCTACACGTGACCTAAATCAAAGTATATAATGCATTTTCCCCCAATTCTACGCTTTTACTGCTTTAAACGTTTTCTCTGTGTGTTTTAGCTTACACCTCTGAGAAATAGTGTGGCATCTTGAATATATGCATGCTGTGTCTGTCCATCATTCACACCACAACAGAACACTTTTTAACATAAGTAGTTTTATTATTTTTGTAGCTAATTTACAACAAGCATCTCACTGAAATTTAACATTTGTATACTGTCATTGGTAAATCTCTCTTTTAAGATAAATCATTTAAATATACTTTTGCATTAGATGGCATTGTTGTATTTTCATAGTTAATCTTTTTTAAAATAAAAGCAATATGTTCAATCTGTTCAGGATAATTAGAATAATATGTTATGGCAAATACAAATCGATAAAATACATTTGATCCTTTCAAATAAATAAATAAATAAATAAGCATCAACTTATAATTCATTCTAGTAAGTGAAGTCATATATTTTTCTTGGTAATACATTGTGTGTGTGTGTTGTGTTGTGTGTATTTGTGCAGCTCATACAGAATGCAAGATACGTTCTTATTTGTCTTTAGTTTCATGTAGCCAATAATATATGACCTGACAAATTTATTCACGGGTTCTGTTTAAAATATCAGTGTGTGAAATGCGTGCAGGTTTCATCTTTTTGTTTTTTATTTCACAGTAATTTTTTCATTTTCAGTCGATCACGTTTGATTGTGTGCAGCCCCACTTTGGAAACCACAGCAAAAGTCTTCGCACAAAACCCTGATGTAAACAAAGCCGTAAACAACTGAATAAACAAACGATATAAAAGCCATAAATAAAAAAACTGTCACTGCACTCCAAAAACACTCAAATATCGAAAGTCAAACGCAAAAATTCAAAAGAAATGAAGTGAAAAGAAAAAAAGTCACCAGATCTCTCGAGTCCTGTTTCATGTTCATCAATTCTCATGAAATCTCTCCGTTAGTAAGTGCAAATGTTTTCCCCTTTTCATCCCGAAACACGCACACGCCAATATTGTGCCAGTTTTTCTACGTCTCAGTCAATAAATCACCGCGGTAAAAACATCACAGTTCATCATGGCATTGATTTACATGAAATCTCACTCAAATCAAGCGAGTGTCAGTCGTAGGTCAGGCTCTGGAACCACCTTTATTTCCGTCCACGCGTTAGATGACGGCCTCAAAGCGCTGGATGGATTTCTACCGCATCACTGTCACCACACAAAAGGGCAAAAAAGCCAATTTATCATTCTGTCATTCTCGTGTCATCCAGGGCGAAGGTGAGCTCGCCCTCACAGAATTCTGGGTAAAATTAGCTCGGAAACGGGTAACGATAGTTGGAGGCAAATAGCTAATCTGGTTTTTCTCTAGCCTTCGAGTAAGTTCTTCATTTTATCGAAAACCGTGATCGTATTCCAATAAAAAACAGCATCATTAGCACCCGCCTGCATAACCGACCTGTCAATCACCTGGTGTGATGATGTCACTAACGTACAGCGATGCATCCATTACAGTATAAAAACCATTGTACATTTTCCTGATAGGACTCGTGTGTGTGTGTGTGTGTGTGTGTGTGTGAGTTTTGACATGTGTATGAATGGACATTAAGGCTATGTTCACACGGCAACTGAATGTGACCCAAATCAGATTTTTCCTGACTGACGGAGTGAATGGTGTCCATGCTGCCATCTTCAATTTAGAAGAGCCAATCATCCGAGCCGTATAACCCACGTGATTGGCTGATGGCACTATACCATGTGCGCGGTCCTGTGCCCTTCAAAGGCAGCGGAGAGAAAAACGAACACGTGTCACGCTTTTAAAAGCCCTTCAAAAACAGGCACTGGGAAAGAATTGTTCATAATATAGTGAAGTATTTAAATGCATGCATACGATTATAGTTTGACACAATACATGCATTTCTGCCGCATAATGATGTATTTATGGCATCTAGCATCTACTGCTAAAACCAAACAGCCAAACCCAGAAGAGAATGTTATTGCTCAGATGTTGCTCATGTGTGTTTCAATTTAGTCTCAGATATTTCTCCTGAAAAACAAATGAGACTGTGGAGGTAAAAATAATCTGGATTTAAGTACATTTGATGAGAAATGACAAACATTGACTTTTCATTGCAGACGAGACAAATCTGAGCTCAGCTTTAGACATTGTTGACATCTCTTCTGAAACTCAAATGTTCTCAAGAGAAATATGCGAGATTAAGTTTCCATTTGATCTCACTGATATCTAGGAGAATTATTATTTTAGTTTTAGAAGTAGTTTGGAATATTTGCAGTTCAATAAATGATAAAAAGAAACACTATTTAAACCAAAAAACTACGGCCGTCCGATGAACAACCTCGCAAAAAAATCAGACTTGAGTTTGGCTTGCAATGTGAACACAGCCATTATAACCACGAAATCCAACGACGTGCGTGAATAAACAAACATTGCTGAATTTGGGATTCGAGCAAAACGCTTTCCGTCGTGAGAGGTTATGGAAGAACAAACGCTGAAGATATTGCACATTACAGAGCAGCCTGCAGTCGCTCGGGAATCTGAAAACATCGATGGAGTAGATCTGAATGAAAGACGGCTTTACAAAACGCGCGCGCGTGCGCGTGTCTAAATGTGCAGCGTTTACACATGAGCCCGAGAAAAGGAAAGAAAATCGCAACCCAGAATATCAAGCGTGTGACTTTCTATCATGTGCAGAATGCAAATCACAGTCCGCGCGCGTCTTCTCTCTTTAACATCCATTCACTGCGATGAACTGCGAACTATGCGAGGGGAACATTCGAAGGACGGAGGCAATCGTCACGGCACCTCCTGGATGTCAGGAAGCACAAATCAAGCGCTTAAAAATGTCTGAAAGGAATCAAATGCCCTTGTAGCGGATATCTGCGTGTGACCGAGTGAAAGCCGGTCTCTGAGGACTCACAACATCTTTGATATTGAAGATTTTCAGAGCATTATTGATACCGATAAATATGCTTTTATAATAATTCAGTTCAATTCACCGTTAGGTATGTAAAACGAGCTCGCGAACGTCTCATTCCGGTAAATGGTCGCTCGTCTCTGCGTTTGCCGCCGGAGAGACGGAGAGGGAATCCGACAATATACAAAATTTCTTGGTAGCGTCCCCGCTCGTGACGGTAAAAACAGCTCACCGGTCCTGTGGAGGAGGACGTTATTCAGAGAGAAACAGAGAAAGAGAAAGACAGAAGAAGGAAGTTTAAAGCGGAAACAGGAAGTCGGAAAGCCAGAAGAGGAAAGGAGGCGGGTGCGGTGCGGACGGCTCCTGTGCGGACGGCTCCGCGCCGTCCTTTCCGACTGCCTCCGTGACGTCTTCTTCTCTGTCTGTTTCTCGTGAGGTCAACGAGACGCAGCTCAGAAGTTCAGGACAGGTAGGCCAAACGGTGACTGGGTGAGATGCTCACAGACGCTCCCTGGTGGGAATCCAGATATAAGGCCCTGACTGCTCCTCGATCACAGTTTTAACCTTGTGATAAACCTCCTCAAAACTGTCCCCTTCCACGATCGCTGTGATAGACAGAGAAAAAAAACACAATTTGTGTTACTTTTCATGGTAAGCGCGGTGATATGTTACATTTGTGCTCTCTCTCCTCCAGACCTCACAGGTGTTTATATTATTGAGAAAGTCATTTTGGACTAGTGTTTAAAGCTGTAATGCATTTTCTTATATATATATTTAATATTTCCTGAGCTCTAGAGCTACGCATGCCATAATTAACATTTTCATTCCAAAAGAAATTCTGAAATTAATGACCTTAATACAAAATTAATCATTTTAGAAAGTTTAATATTTTCACAACAAAACCTATTTAAGTTACATTTGACAAAACAGGAAATCGAAATATTTGATAATGAGATTACTTCCATCACAGGAGTAACTTCATTCATTTTAAATCAGCTGTTTACAAAATGTTGAAGTAAAAAAATATATATTATTTATATTGTTAAAATTTAATCTGAGAAAGTTGAAATAAGCTTTTTTAATATTCTTTGTTTATCCACGTGTCAAATGATGGAAAATCTCATTCATGCCGGGAAGAGAGTCTAAACTGCTACTCTTTATTAAAAAAGGAACTTGAATATTTATGTGCAAATGTATGGAGTGATGTAATACTTTACATGTTACTTTAGAACATAATGTGTGTTTGATTTTAAAGCATACTAGCCAGTGTACATGTAAGCAAGCTTGTGATCTGAAGACCATGTTACCAGAAAAGCACTCGAGGAAATCTTGCTCCAGTTTAATAGCGCGGTCCATTCCTTTCCTGGCCTGCTCTTCAGTCAGACGTGTGTTGATCTCTCTGGATAAAAGACGTCAGCAGTCAGTTTCACGTGTTCTGAGCGTTTAGCTTTGACAATGTTGATGTCATCATGAAACGGCATTCACAACCCATTTTACTTTCATAGTGAAAGTAAGCTAGATGTCTGAGATTATTAGATATAAAAGTACAAAATCATTTGGAAGAAATCCATCAATATGAAACCAGAGTAAATTGCTTTTTATGGACGTACAGGACGTTCTCCAGTGATTTGGGCCGTACGAAGATGGCGATTGGATGAAGCTGTGCTGCCTGTAGCCTGCGAACAGCGTTTGCGGACACATCCAGAATGCAGTGTTTCCCCTGCTGCTCATGAACACACACACAAATTAGGATTCGCAGAACGGACACACAAGGTTTATGTTGATATCTAGAGGTTTGTTCGGACCTGTTCTGCCACCTCTCTCACGCTCTGAACGCTGGTACCGTACAGGTGGCTGTTGTACTGGCCCGCCTCGATGAAGCGATGGTTCTGAATGTCTTTCTCCATCTGCTCTCGAGACGACACAAAGTGGTAGTCGCGCCCATCCACCTCGTACTCGCGTTTCGGTCTCGTCGTATCTGAGATAACAGCCGTGACATCATCACATGAATAGGATATAGCAGTTCCAAGTGCTGGGTGTGTTTAAAATGACTTCTTTTGTTCGAGGAAATGAAGCTGATATTTTGTTTAGGTTCAAATGAAACATCTTCCCACGAAACTTAGTCGACTAGTACTTACGAGGGACGCAAGATCCGAACTTGTCTGGGAACTCAGACAGCAGGTCGTCGTTCACTCGGTCCTTCACAGGGCCCAGAATAATGATCGGCCTCGCGTAGTGCACTACACACCAACATTATTATTAGTTAACTCTGAACCTGGTTAAACATTTCTGTTCACTGAAATCAAATACAGGCCCAAACATTATTAGAAAAACTAAACGAACAATGTTGCCTTCGCAATAAACTAACATACGTTATGGCAAAAAAGATGAGGCACTAAAAGAATGAACTGGAAATGAAAGAAAATCTAAATTAAAAAAATGAAACCTATATACAAATATTAAAATGTGAAGAAAATGCTTTAAAAATGAAATGTGAAGTTTGACACACCAAAATGATGATTTAAAATGAAAATAAAATGATGATACAAAACTAAACTAAATTAAAATAAAAAAACAAATAAGATTCAAAAGCGAGTTGAGTTATCTAACCTTCAACTTGTGCGATTGTCTCATAACTGCGTACTGGCTCTTCTCGTCCTGAAAGAAACAAAACACATGCATGTAACTTCATTTGTTGTATATATGGCATTAACGTATCTGTACCAGTAATGCTGTAACTCACCCTGTGATCCTGTACTGTCTCGAGTTCGGTCCTGTAAAAACACACATACACTCACATTGAGAAAAGTCCACGTATCAGTTTTGAAGTAAACGCTTACGTTCACATCAGGAACGATAACTATAAGGTTTCGTTCTGAATTTAAGAGAACATAAAGGACATGAGAATATATGAATATACATGCTATAAAAATACAGTAACATCAGTTCACCACTGATAGTCTAAACCTCAAACTCAATGAATGTCCTCACCATATGCTTTTAAAGTGATTTCAACAAAACAGGACCAGAATGAGACAACGAGTGTTTTATATTCGTAGGATACTCACCCTTTCTTTTGACTTCAAGCGTGACCATTCTTTCCTCTCAACTCTGAAAGAAAGAAAGAAATGAGAGGATGAAAAAAGATAGATATCATTAAAGGAGTGATGCAGATATTAGTTGTTATATGAACCAATTTGAAGGTGTCAAAGTTTTGCCATTTTGGGACCCATATACTGTATGTATGTATATATATATATATGTGGGTATTTCTATTAAAAAAAGAAAAACCTCTGGGATGGCATGAGGGTGAGTAAATGATTTTGGGTGAACTGTTCTTTTAATATGTTATGGAGAATATAACTGTACCTCCTCTCCATCATTTAAACCTTTCTTTTCGTGTATTTGTGCCTGAGTTTGAAAAGATGAAAAGTGTCTGTTCAAAGCCACACATCCGCACCTCCTCTTGCTGGGGATGAAGCCGATCTCCTCCTCCTCCCCCTGTGGACTGACTCTGCAGGCCTGCCACCACTCCTCATCTCCACAATCCAGAACATGCAGCACATCTCCAAACCTAAAGCCCACGGCCTGACTCAAAAACCCACAGTCTGCTGTCTTATCATAGTCAAACAGAGCCCTGGCAAACCGCAGCGGGTGCAAAGTCATGGAAAAAGAGAGATTGAAGAAGCATCAAAGGAAGAAGCGTGGAAATTCCTGTAAACTGCAATGATTCAGGTACATGAATGCGTCACATGACATCACTGCGTTACTCGTTTCATTCAGAAACACTTTTTAAAGCTGCAGTACATACTTGGTGAAAAAATTATTCAGCAAGTATGTACAAAAATCTGTGTTGAAAACCTTCAAAAATGATTGACAAGTTGAGCTGTTGAGGGGGATTTTACTTCTTAAAGCAAAGTGCAATTTGATGTTTCAAACAGAGATGGCGATAGAGAGGCATTAAAAATTGCAGCTTTAAAATTGATTTTTTTTGTAAATGTGCTATAAGTTGATAGTGTGCATGTGTATGTTCACCTGATGTAAAATCCTCTTTTGGGGTTACTGCGTAATGTCGTGGTTCCTGAGCCCATACTGCTGTTCATCAACTGCTCTCTGAGGTCATGAATCTTTGCTTCGAATCGACTGTACTCTATAAACACACACAAACGCACACGTCAGCTTTTATCATCATCATCATCGGTTTATCAGAATCCAAACTAAGAAAACATGGCAAATATGAAACTGTACAATACTGTGGATTACTTATGTTACAATACAATACGACAATAGACTTCGTGTGTCGTCACAAAGTGTGAATTTGTTCCTCATGTGTTTGTCCTCATCCTTGCTAAACATCTGATGGAAATGTTTCTAGTGCACTAGAGAGTGTGACAGTCACAAAGCATTTGTGTGTCTGTGTGTATTCTGACCTTCTGGTCTGTACTGGGCGATGATGGTCACAGTTTGTCCTGCGTTCTTTAATGCAGCCGCCGCCTGCTCGTGTGTAGCTGCTCGCAGATCCACACCATTCACCTGACGCACATATCGGCATACTTATTACTACAGTAATATCACAATATTATATCACGTCATATGTTATACGACAAGACCAACATCAGTGGTTCACTACTCACAACTCTGATGATTATATATTTAGAAAAACTATTTGTTTGTATTGAGGGACCTGGAATAGGTTTATTTCAAAAGACTATATATATATATATATTTAAGTCATTAAATAAACCTATACTATATATATATATAGTATATACAGTAATTATTACTATATACATTATAATAACATACATAATTGTATACAGTAGTATGTACAATAATAATCATATACAGTGCACCAATGGCATCTATATAATATGATCAAAAATTTTGAAAGCGCATTCTCAGAAAACTACACGAAAATATCACAAAATCAACAAAAAAAAAGTATTTTGCCTTTTTCTTAATGTGTTTTTAGCAATTTTGACGAATCGGTTAGCGTAAAAGAATTAACATTCCAACATATATAATATATACCATACCAAAATACAATGCAGCACAGAATGCGTTGTTTGTGCGCATGTATGTGTGTGTGTGTGCGCGTTCTCACACTCAGAATCTGATCTCCCTTGCGGAGTTCACCGCTCAGATCTGCAGGACCTCCTGCCAGGATGAAGGAGATAAAGATTCCCTCACCATCTTCTCCTCCGACTATATTAAAACCCAAACCCGTCGATCCTCTGTGGATCACAACACGTCTCGGATCCCTGACAGAAACACAATGACAGGAGAAGAAAAGACGTTTTCATTTTGTATTTATAATTCTACTGTAAAATCAATGCTGGCCTTGGAATTTATTGTTTCTGTTGAAAAGCGCTACAACGTAACTCAATAAGGCAAAATGATGTGATTTTTTTTCTGGAACTGGTGCTTTGCTCTCCTGTTACCTGGGCAAGTCATCATCTCCCATAATGCCATGCAGCACAGGAGAGAAGCGGCTTGGTGAGGTGGGAGTGAGGGCTTGTGGGTAATCTGAGCCCAGGTAGTTTGGATGTCCAAGGTCTGAGTCCATGTGCGGAGAATATGCTGGAGAGTAAAACAAACACACTAAATCAACATGGCGTCTCAGTTTAAGTCAAAGATCGAGCAGTTTTGGTCTCATCTGGGAGGTGTGTGTCATCATTGAAACACAATATTAAGTTAGCACCCTGATGTGTGAAATGAGTTTTATTCGTAGCAAATAAGAATATCCTCAAACACAATGATGAATTTTGTTTTTATAAGCAGGATTAATTGCTTTTGGAGAGAAGGAAACCTGACCTGATTTTTAAAGTATGCATAGATTTTTCTCTAATTTATTTACTTTTGTTTGTACAATCTTTTGTGGAGAAAGCTGCAGCTTTTTTTAAGAAACAAACACTTTGTTGTACACTAGTTTATTTGTATCTTTGTCTTACAAAATATTAATAGAATAGACATGAAAACGTACAATTAAGTTGATTTTGTCTTTGCATAAAATATAAATTCATGCACATATTTTTTCTCTCAATATTCATAGAGCGTTTCATGGAAAGCACGTACCTGGCCTGAAGTTAACTTCCGGTCTGTGTTTGGCTAGTGGCTAATCATATAAATATTCATATTTTATATCATTTATATTATTATAAACATTTTATTGTACCATGATTATATTAAATTAACGAATTCATTTTATTAAAAAAACAAATTGTTGAATGTGTCGTGTAACTTTGTGGCATTTGAGTAACCCCAAATAATACTGACTAGACATAGTTTTAACTTGCGATCTTATGTTTCTTTTTCCTTCTTATTTCTTTTGCTTGTTATAATAAAATAATAATAATCTGCAGGGACTCGATTCTTTGTTACAAATGCGTGCATGTGCAATAACGTTTGTTTATGTTGTTGCTTTGAAACTGTCTATTACCAGTTTACCAGGGCTTTCACGTCATTTATGTGCATTCTTTTTACACATATATTGTCCATCCATGCACACTGCATAATAATAACAAAAGTTACAGAAAGCTAGACTTTTCATGTACTTAAGTGTTAATGAAATGTAGTGAGTACAAAGTGTTAATGTAGTTATTTTCCCCCCCCCAAAAAAACATTAAAAACACTCTGATAAAGATATTAAAAATGTACTCGAGAATGAAAATAATAAGTACTGTCCTCCTCTGTGACCATATGACAAAAGTAATTCATTCTATTATTAATATTTTAATATTTTACAATTTTGATTTAGCCTAAGACTGCAATACCTCAACACCCCGCTGGGGGGCCGCTGTCATAGGTTGGGACGCTCCGCTCTAAATGCACAAAACGTGAAATGCGGTCGACTGCACATCATCAGTCAGCTGCAACTTTCTGTCTGAATGGACAGTTCTCGACGCATCACATTTCATGACAGTGTTGAATAAAGTGTTGTGTACTCACTGCTTGTGAGGTCTGGTGGGTTATAGCTGTTGGTGAGATACAGGTTGTTTGGCTTAGCCACTCTGAGGTAGACCACCTCTGCCGTGTTCTTCAGCGCCCCCACGGCATCTTCATGCATCACGTCCTCCAAACACACATTATTCACCTGGAATTATTCACATACACACAAGCGACTGAGGTTCAAACTGGGCAGAAAAAGACGTCCTCCGGTTTGTTAAACACAATGACGTATAGCAAACTAAGAGAAAATGTACTAATTTAAACAACATTTTTCTTTCTAGATTAAAACATCAAAAGCCTGCAGTTTCTTCTCTAACCAGCAGGTGTCAGAACTCAAGTGACGCTATGTGAGGTCATTCAGAATGAACGTATTCCTCATAATGAATGTAAATGTGTGGTCTTACCGCAAGTATTTTATCTCCGATCTGTAGTCGTCCGTCTTTATGCGCTGCCCCTCCTTCGATGATCTTCGTGACATAAATGCTGTTGTCTCCGGGGATGTGCTGGTTACCTACACCACCCGCTATACTAAAACCCAGCCCTGAGACACAGACACACGTCTCCATGAAGTCTTCATGAGCGAAAACCCTCAACACCGTGGTTTAAGAGTGCACTAAAACCTTATTCCCTGTGTAAAATCTTAAACTACAAAAGGACGAATAATAAAAAGAATGTATATTCACTGGTTTTTGTGAATGTAAATAAAGGAAACCTTTTGGCCCTTTGATGAGTTTCATTTCGGTGACTTTCTCAGCGATGGGTTTACGGCGCAGGACGTAGAGTCTGACTATGGCTCCTGCCTCCTTAAGGGCCTCCACGGCCTGACTGTGTGTCACCTCCCGAACATCAACATCATTCACAAACAGAATACTGTCATTTACTCTGAGAGAGACGGAGAAAAAACTCTAATGAAGGCAGTTTTCGCATCAGCATAGTTAGAAGCAACAGTTGGAATAGTAAAGGATTTTTGCTTGTACATCTCTTATAGTATGTTAACTGCACAGTAGTAGTTCATGATCAACAAGTCCATCCTCAACAAAGAACGAACGCATTCGACCATCGCACCATCAATGCTTCCTGTTTAATAAGTAATGTTTCTCATTTCGATTACGTTTTGTACAAAAGTATAAAACACGCACATCCAGATCAGACACAGATCTCATCTGAACATCACATTCCACTTCAGTGGGAGTTTAAGTGCTGTTGTGGTGATTGACTGTCACAAAGCTTTCTGGAAATAATCACTCATACATATTCATGCTTTTAATTATTACTGAAGTGACCAAACAGAGAGAGAGAGAGACAGAGAGAGAGAGAGAGAGAGATGGTAAAGTATTATGCCAGATTTATTCTTCTCTCAATTGAACTGCAATGATTCTATAGCTCGATTCAACCAATAGCACTGGATCATCCCATCCAATAATAATAGGGGAAAAAAATTAAAAAATAATCAGAGGTGTTGATAAAAATAAACCTGTGCAGCTTGGTGGTGAACTTTTATTTTACTTCAGGACGGAGTTAAATGAAGTTTACCCGTCAAACAGCACATATGACAGGTTACTGTGAATCAGGTCTGACAGTCTGTGTGTTTTTGGTTTTTATATGCCGGTGGGGACGTAAACCTGAATACACACCAACTCATGGGGACTCGTGGCACAAAAGCTTATAAATCGTGCATAAAGATATTTTTTGAAAATCTACAAATGCAAAATGTTTTCTTTGATCTTTAGGTTTAGGTGTAGGGTTAGGGAATAGAATATACAGTTTGTACGGTATACAAATCATTACGCCTATAGACTGTCCCTACAGAGATAATAAAACCTACTTTGTGTGTGTGTGTGTGTGTGTGTGCGTGCGTGCGTTCTTTCTAGATTTATAACTTGCACCCTCCTTTTCTTTCATTTTCTCAATATTTATTTTTTCCTCTATGCTATTTTTGTGCGCGTAATTTCTTCTGTGAAGTGTGTCTGAGTGAATTTGTGTGTGTGCGCGTGTGCGTTGTGATGCTCTGGGGTAAAACCGCATTGTTAGCAGGAACTCCCGCTGGTCGCATTATGAATACAGCACTGGTACATCCTCAAAGATATTTAACTCTGTTTGTGTGCGGAGTTTCGGCTATACTTGTGATGGCCAAATTCAAATGCCCTCACAAACAGAAAGATTAAATAGAAATATTCATCCAAACCTGTATGGCTTTCTTTATTCTGCAGAACACAAATGAAGATATTTTGAAGAATGTTGTAAACCAAACAACACTGAACACCATTGACTTCCATAATATGAACACAAAACCACTGAGACATTTCTCAAAATATCTTCTTTTGTGTTTCACTGAAGAAAGAGTCGCATACAGGTTTTGAATATTATGAGGGTGAATAAGAGATGACAGATGTTTTTTTTTACCTGAGTCTGCCATCCTGTGCGGCGGCCCCTCCTGGAATGATCTTGGTGATGAAGATGCTGGGGTCGTCTCCTACATGAGGGTTATCAGTCCCTCCAGCAATACTGAAGCCCAGACCAGAATTGCCCTAAACGCACACACACACACACAAAAATATTTTGTCATGAAGACCCATGAAATGTTTCTAAAATGATTTTAAAGGAAAGGAAATCATAAAAACAACAAATGCAAAGGACTCTAAAACATTTAAATTAACACAAAACTGAACAATTACTTTATATAGATGTTAGACAAATAAATAACCTATAAAATGTCTTCAAATATTGTCTCTATGTTTTAATCATTGTTCTGAATCCTGGACGAATCTGCAATTTTCTTCAATTATTTATTTTATTAAACTGGTTTAAAAGCAGAGGTCCAAACCATGCCACCATTAGCAGGGAAAGGGTTAAAAACTTCTGACATATTAAAATGATTAATTACGGCAAAATGCAATTGAATAGAATGTTTCAAATCTTACCAACATTATCTTTTCAAAGGAAAACTTTTATAAAACACCCCACTGGAAAAGGCATCTGTGCCATGAAATGACATTTTACACAAATAAATGCAACATTATTTTTAATACTGTAATTATGTAACTGTTCATGAGTTTACCCTTTCCAATGTAATCTCTTCATATTCAATCTCCCCTTCTGCTCCATTTACCTACAACACACACACACAGAGAGAGAGAGAGAGAGAGAGAGAGAGAGAGAGAGAGAGAGAGAGAGAGAGAGAGAGAGAGCGGAGAGAGAGAGAGGAGAGAGAGAGAGAGGAGAGAGGAGAGAGAGAGAGAGAGAGAGAGAATTACAGCCTAGAGACATCACATTAGCTTTAATTCTCCTCTGTAGCTCTTCATTCTGTACTGAAAGCGAGTGTGATCGTAACGCATAATTAGGAATTTCATATTTTACGGAGAAGTGTAAATGTTGCTTACTCCTGCAAAACTCTCAGGGTGATGTGGGTGGTTGCCATGATGTTGTTACGTGTTCTCTAAAGCGCTCTGAGCGGTAGCTAGGGTGCTCTTAGATGGTTGCTAGGGCATTGCTAGGTGGTTGCTATGAAATTCTAAGCAGCTGCAGATGCTAAGGCTTGCCTTTATTATCTCTAGACAGAAAACAGAGACGGAAAATCTGCATTCTGTGTAATACTTACATAAGGTGAGCCATCCAGTGTGTCTGTGTTCACCACTACGGGCGGAGAGTTTCCCTGAAGGAGAGAGAAAATGTTTAGTCCAGTGTTTATTAGTGCAGATAAAAGGGCACAAAATGCACAGCATACAACCAGAACACACTTCAAGAGATACTGTATCCCACAATGCAATGCAGTTTTGCATCTTGACTTCTTTTCATAAACTGGACACAAAATGAAATGATGTTATCATTGCATACTGGAATGCATACTTTTGTTTTTGAAACTAAAGTACATACTGCACAGTATGCAGCAGGCAAGCGTCTTGTTTGGAACACAGACATGTCATTTTAAATGAAAATTATTATATGTCAGTTAAGAATTACTGTACTACAGGATACTAACACACACATCAACCGACAGGCAAGTGTACTACAAGTCATGCACACTGCAAGCAATTTACATCTGTTAGCATCTCTATTGCTTTGCAATAAATGCGATTAAAGAAACACACACACACACATTCAGCTCTGCAGCCACCCACATGATCACATTAACACACAGTCAACTACACAGAGCATCAGAAAGCCATTCAAGTGCTCACTGGCTCGCGGGTTAGAACGCCACCGGAGAGACACACACACACACACACACACACTTCCCTGCAGTCACAGGGACGAGCGCTCGCTCTCTCTGAATAACTACTGAATATAAACTGAGAAACTGTTTTTACGCCTGTCTAATCCAATACATACACACAGCAATCATATTACAGGATACTGTTAAAGAGAATGGGACATACGCCCATACTACACACTACACAAATACCACATTAGGTAATAATACTATACTATAGTTCTTATTAAATACCACGGTACATGTTTATTTACTTTAAAGTGCCATACAATACATAATGGTACATCACGGAGAGTGAAGAGTGATATGAATAATTTGTTTTTACATTCATTTCACTGTCATTTGCCGAATGTATCCTTTAGGGAACTTAACTTAATTATCATAATTATTCGTTAAATTTTTAATTCTGAAAAGTAGTACGGACAATAATGCATTCAGCAATGAAAAAAAAAAGAGAATACAAGATAAACATGTCACTGAATTTTTAAAGTGTAGTCGATTTTTTCAACAAAGACAAAATGGTATTTCTTCAGCACACAATAAATATCCATGTTTCAATTTTGTCCCCGTCACATTTATTAGACTATTTCTCACATTTAATTTATGAGTAAATATTATTGATATAAGTATTATTTTACTGTGTATAACAATATGTTGAGTGCATTTGTGCATTAAAGCAGAATGTGAAGTCAAGGTGTCCATTAAAATGAATACCTTACGTATCAACGTGTCGCAATGATTCATTATAAAAAGCAACATGAAGTATTCAGTCCCTGTATGCAAAATCACAATCCTGATAACATGCAGAACAATGATGTCATGCTTGTGTCAGTCAGTAAA
This sequence comes from Oreonectes daqikongensis, assembly GCA_026939265.1. Taxonomy (NCBI): domain Eukaryota; kingdom Metazoa; phylum Chordata; class Actinopteri; order Cypriniformes; family Nemacheilidae; genus Oreonectes; species Oreonectes daqikongensis. The sequence goes on from JAOTQM010000051.1 coordinate 711,771, forward strand.
TCACTGCAGCAAACACATGATCTAAAAACCTCACCAGTCGCCTCATTACCGCCTGTGAGACGGCATCCCAAGCATCATGAAACCTTATACATGACTGATCGACATAACTCTCTTCTGGAAGAGTCTTCATGTGAAGCAGTATGTACTTCATTAACAGTTGAGTACTACAATAAATTCAGTCACAGTATGAGATTTGGAAGGTATGAATCTCAGTAATGATTATAAAAATGTTTAAACAGCTAGAGAAGACTCAAAAATGTTATTTATACAAATATACAGCTCAGATAACATATTTTTAGCGAACGTGAGAGATTTAACAAAGCCACAAGCATGACATTTCTGCTGTTAAACACTACAGAACACATCCACTGTACGTGTATTACTGTAAACTAGTTCTGAGACGCTGGTGTGTTACACATTCACATTAAAATAACACTGAATATTCCTGATAGAGAGAGAAAGAGAGAGAGAGAGAGAGAGAGAGAGAAAGAGAGAGAGAGATTTAATGAGTTTGGGTTTGAATCCTGGTGTGTGGGTGGAAGCGCTGCTCTCTCTCTCTCTCTCTCTCTCTCTCTCTCTCTCTCTCTCTCTCACACACACACAGTTTTTGTTCTGCTTCTCCTCTGGATTTCTCAGCGTGTTCAGCTCTGCCGTATGTTCTCTCTGGTTTCTGGTCATTTGTTGTGCTGAGAGAAGCTGTGTAGCTGAAACCTCTCTTACTCTCACATCATCATTTATCTCTCTCTCTCTCTCTCTCTCTCTCTCTCCATCATTGCTCATGATTGTGACGATAACAGTAACAAAGAAAAAGATCTACACAATATTTCTGTAGTGTTACATAACCAGAGGATCTCCATTGTGTTATCAGCCCTTCACATCTAACATACACTAAAGCCCGATTCGGGTAATTGTTTCTGTGATAAAACTCGTGCATTCGGACAAACATAAATTCCCGGTGGAACCAGGCAAATGCACTTCTCATTCGCACGTATGCAATAATTATAAAATCCATATTTTAAAATGATAATTTCAAATGTTTTCGTGTTTTTTTCTCCTCTTTTATCTTTCTGTTCTTATCACCTCCTCTACCATCTTCAAGTGAGCCTCCTGCAATGTCAAGTTACTTAAAACATATGTTGTGTGTGCAAGCGTGAAACGTATAATACTGTAATTTATGGTCATCATACAGTAAGAGTCTCATTCGAAGCTGTAATGGTTACTTTTATTTGTGTACACCCACCATAGGCACAAAACATTGGATGCGCTTTCTGAGTTCTGTGAACGGTTTTCTCCGTTCACAGAAGCGCTGCAGGTGCGTGATGTCATGATTTGTGAATCACCATGTTGTACTGTTTATGCTGCTTTTTGCACATAAAAACTAAACAAAAACAATGTTTTTGGTATTTTTCACGCATCGGAATCCCTGAACCTCTTGAAGAACAACACTACAATGCATTTACAAAACGTATTTTGGATTTATCATCCATTATTAACTCAGAGTTGCGTATTCGGACGGCAATTCGAATACCACACGACCTTGGTGTTTGTCCCAACGCAGTAGGTAATTCGGCCAGGGATTTTTGCGCGGGTGGTGGGAGGAACACAGACATTCTGGATTCGGACGGCAATAACATTACCATTTACCCCTGTGAATGAATATCTTCCTAAGAAACAATTGAGAAACAATTACCGTTCGAATACAACCATACAGTCACCACAACCTCATGTATTGAACCCCACACACCCAAACATAAACATAAGTACACTAACAACACAACCTCACAAATCTAAACATAACATACTGTACACTTACACAAACACAACACACAAATCTTGTTATATAGCTCATGAACCATATGGAAAACTTTCCTGACACTTTACTTTTCATCTCATCGCATGTGAGCAATGCTTTTAAACCCATCACAAATCTCCTGATGTTACGGCCGTGATGGTAAATGATGAAGATTGAAATGTCTGTGGGAGGTGAAGTGCACAGCTGTCTTCTGTTCATATATTTGTGTTCTCATTATAAGAGAACATCTGTCCAGTTCTCCTGCTTTGTTTCTCCCTCTCTTCATCTCTCTTCTCTTACTCAGACAGCTTGTTAAACCTCTCATTTCTCTCTGTCACGATGAGAATATTTATATCTATAGACGAAAGTGAGCGCATCACTGAAGACACATGAAGAAATGATGATGTAATGCATGTCAGAGTGCTCAAAGTAAAAGCAAACAGAAGAAAAGATCAGTTTCTCTCTCTCTGTGTGTGTGTGTGTGTCTTAAAACATCAAGTCATCTTCATTTTGTCACGTTCTACAGCAAGATATAATGAAGCTGAAGTTTGTCTTTAAATCAAACTTTTAGGACTTTAGCCGACAAAGTTGATCCTTTCTGATTAGCGCGCATCCCGTAATGTTTACGTACTGAAGGCGGAGAGTATTTTGTAGGCACATTCGATCACATGAGCGTCTACACAATGAACACAATCCAGTCGAATGTGTTTTCTACCACCTGTGGAAGTGGTTGAAGAGTTCCTGTTCTTAGTATCGCCCAAGTGTGATCCGATCGACCACAATGCATCTTAATACCCGATTGGTTGCTGATAGAACGTCGGCATCTCTGTTGCACAAGTTCAAAAGTTCATTTTCTTCTGTAAAGCTGCTTAGAAACAATGTGTATTACAAACTGCACTATACAAATGAACTGAAATTGAAAATAAAACACGTATCCGCACGCAGTGAATTTCCACGTAGTACATAATGAACTCGTTTCATAAGGATCATTTAGGAACGTTCACCAAACAACATCCCTGCGTATGGCAGCAGAGTTTTAAAGTTAATGAAGTGTAACTGATACAGATTTGAGAAAGTTTCAACACAAATAACTTCAAGCTGTTCTGGTCTGTACACAAAACCATTTTCAAGTTCAGCCCAATTCAATCGAGTCAACTGTACACCAAACCACTTAAAAGGCAAGAGTTGCGTAATCTCAACTTTGTTTTGCGTGGCTGCTTTCTCCAGGGTCCCAGCAACGTCTTGGTTTCATATCAAGATCGGTCTGCTTTTTAAAGGAACAGTTCACCCAAAAATGAAAAATCCTCTCATCATTTACTCACTCTCTTGCCATCCAAGATGAGTTCAATCCAAATATCGCTTGAATTAGTCCCAAGACGCCAATGAGAAGTTTTTGTATATATAAATATGAATGTTTTTTCCCCACAAACGTCAATACATGGGACATTTAATAACCCACTGGAGTCATTTGGATTACTGTAATGATGGACGTTTGTACTTTCAGAAGACATTTCGGGACGGAAAAAATCTTTGTGTTTGTCTGTAGATCATATACAGTACATCTGGCATGTATATGCATGGCATAAGAATGAGTAAATAATGAGAGAATTTTCATTTTCAGGTGAACTCTTCTCTGAAATAAATGCTATAATCTTGGAGAGAGAATGTGGGACATGTTGGGTATTGAAACAACAGCAAGTTTCAGACCTGTAAATTCTTCTTTGTTCTGATGAACACCAGAACTTTGTTCTGATGTTGTAACCAAACAGTTCTTGGCCATCATTGACTACCATACAGTTTTGAAAACAACTCGAGGGTGAGTAAGATGATGAAAATCAAATCATAAACTCTCTCTCTCTCTCTCTCTCTCTCTCTCTCTCTCTCTCTCTCTCTCTCTCTGTGTGCTGATGAATAGGTTTATATGGTAACAAGGTACTCCTACACTAAAGTGTGTCTGCACTGATGGTAATGGCGTATGTAACAGCCCATCTGCAGATCTGTTTAACAGAGAAACCTCACAGATTGAGATGCTTCCACTCCTCCTCGGGAGCTCCTACTCAGAAATGTGATGTGCAAGTAATTTTCATCACACAAGAAGGTCTAGGGCAATTTCAAATTCATCAAATTCGACCATTTACAGTATATGAACACGTGCAGTTTATGAAAAATGAATATGTCTATGAATGAAAACCAACAATTGTTTCTTATTCGATACAGAATCGAATTAAAAAGTTTTGAAGGAATTTCCATGTCTGCTTATTGGCTGCTTTTAATTTATTATTTGGTGTAAGTAATCTATTTTTAATTCATCTAAATTAAATTAATATGTTGGCACAATTATATTTTTGTCCACAACAGTGATTTCATGAGAAACATGTTTTGTCAAGTGATCCTAAACTTTTGACCGGTAGTAGTGTATATAGGGATGCGCATAGTAAGAACTGAAAATTAGCTGTGTAAATTTTTCCGTATCAGTTTTTTACCACCACAAAAACATTACAACAAAATACCAACAACTGAACATTTAGAACTGAATCGCAATGTTTAATGAACATCTTTAATACCTAATTACACGTGTGAAAAACAAAACAGGAAGTGCTTCTGTTGTTTACGTTCAGCAACTGTAAAAATATCAATATGTATTCACATAACTGAAGGCGATACAGCGGAATTACTATTCACACATATATCTTCATTACGACTAATATAGAAAAGTAGCTTCCGTCACCGTTTCTACTTCCAACACGGCTTAAAGGCAGCAAATATTGCTGCTGTCACACTTTTGCAGAGTTAAATCAACTTTGTTCATTACACGCAAATACAATAACCTCACAGTGTAAAGATGCGCATAGATGTACTGGAGAGATTGTAATGAGCTCGTGAAAGTCCGCTGATAAACAGAAATGAGATCAAGGCCTGCAGCAAGAGAGAACATTAAATCTCACATTAGCCAAGAGCCATTACATAATATACAGCCAGAGATGATGTTGGGTTGTACAGTATAGTAATATCAGATAGCGCTACTTAACGTATGTGTGTGTGTGTATACTGTACAGGCTATTGTCAAAAATAAATGTTTTGGGCTTGCTGATGTCACAATAACACCAGGAACAAGTTTAAAGAACTTCGTTTTGATGCTTACTACATAGTATGCAAATGTAGGCCACACACTCGAATATTGCTGACCCTCAGCTTTTATTCAGCGTGCGTTGGCGAGACGCCTCGGAGGGATCTGAAGATGATAGCAGTGAAATGAACAGAGAGAAGCAGAGAAATGCGAAGAGCCAAGAGGAGGAGAGGAGAAACTGAAGAGAAAGAAGACAGCGTGAAGCGAGCCAGCGCTGGAGAGTAAATGACTAAAATTAGAAACGCTAGGATTCTGTCATTATTTACTCACTATATGCATTTCTTTCTCAAAAAGAGATTATTATAAGATCTCTTAACAATAATTCATATTGTGTGAATTCATGGCAAAAGAATATGTTTCACTTTAATGCTTAATAAAGCTCATAAGCAAGAAAGTTTACGTGGTTTACTGACATTTTGTATCACCGTTTCAATTATTTCCAAAATGTATGCGATCACTACAGATTCTAATCCAGATACTGTTTTCACAACAAAATTACAATTATATTTTGAGATATTGACCTCTTAAACATCTTCAACAAGGTTCGCTACTTTTATTAAAATAGTAGCTTGACCGTACTTTAAATTATGAGAAGCTTTTAACTTTAAATTGATCTGTTTTAAAAGTATCGCAAAGATCTGTTAACTTCCACATTACATTTATGCTACGCCAAAGGTTCTTTGAGGCGGAAAAAAAGTTAAATGGGCTATAAAAAGGTGAGGAACCCGGGGAACCAAAAACGGTTCTTCTTATTGTGTAAGAGTGTACCAAACACTGCTCATAATTATTATGAAAACAATCAATAAATGTCACAAGAGAATTTTTTATTTTCCATGTATGGACACTTCCACCCACTCACTCACTCATCTCTCTCTCTCTCTCTCTCTCTTTCTCTCTCTCTCTCTCTCTTTAATCTGCACCATCAATCATCACCTTCTTCAGAAGCACATTCTACTTGAGATGCTGTGGCTGGTTGCCATGGAGATTATATTCTCTCATCCCAAAATGGCCAACATCAAGCTAGCCCAGATGCTACAGCACACTACATGGCTAAATTACGATTATCTAACACGATCTAGTCTTACATTCCCCTGTTTTCTTCTGGTGATGTCATTTTGTTGGCGACTTCTGCCTATTACATCACCCCAGCATCTGTTGAGCTGTCAGACATACGGCTCTTCTGCAAAATGTGCTGATGAATTTCTTTTACAAAAAAGTTTTGCTTTAACATGCTAAATGCTGTGCTTTACAAACTCAATGGAACATCGTGAAACCGGGGATGGGTGAATGATCCAAGTTGTCAAAATATATAAAACAATGTTTAAAGCTGCAATGGTCAAAATCAGTTATAAAAATGAATTCTCATGAACTCGATTCACAATGTTAAGCTTTTAATAATGATGTAGAATTTGAGTTGTGGAGTGTGATTTCAAAGAGGAGATTCAGTTTGGCATATCTGACTAAACCACACAAAAATAAGCATAATAATCTTATGTTTCAAGCAGAGATCAGAAGTTATAGACTTTAAACAAGTAATTCAAATATTGTTTGTGTGTATTTGTGCAGGATTCTGTATCCACTGGTAAATCTGAGTTTAAATGATTTTGGTGCAGTTTGGTATGAGCACAATTCCTTTATTTGATTTGAGAATTATTATTTTTTTGCAAAACATCATAAATGGAGCAGTTAAACAATACAGTTCAAATCCAATATACATCTCACAAATTAAGCAATCCAACGTCAGAGAGCATCTAATCCATAAAATGAGATGCAGAAAATTAATTAAACTATAATCGGTCTGAAAGCGCCTCTTTTATATGTGCTTGTCAGAACAGAAATCAGGACACACACGCGCACAAACTCTACATCTACACACACACGGGCATTGCATTAGCTTCAAGGGTACTACACAGATTGATAAATCAGAGAGCGTGACGTTACGGCTCTTTGCTTGCACGAGATTATTTGCTGGTTTCAGAATGACAAGCTTGTTTAGGAGGTTAAATCTGGAAACACTTGTGAACCTGAGGGCACACCACACACATGCATACAAAAAACATCTCCTTATATAAACCATGGCCTTTACCTGTGTGCGTGTGAAAAAACTGAAAGAAATTTACACAAACACCACCAACACATCTAGTCCATTTATAAACAAGTTAGAAAAGCAACACTATATTTTGTCGGTCGCTTGGTTTGCATGTATGTTAGCTCTGTTTCACTTGGTTTAGTCGATCCGTTTACATGGATGAGGAAAGCCTACGGAGGTGCAACAGCTACAAACATGTAGATTTCAATTCAGTATGATCGAGGCATTGAATTGTGGTTCTACACAAGCCGAACGTGTTTGGGCCTTTTAACTCGTCTCTGAACGTTGACACGTAACCGTGAATCCCCTCTCACTCCTAAATGTGTCTCTCTGACTGACTGTGTCTTATAAATGAAACACAGTTGGATTGAATCGACACCCACAATTTATGATGTAAGCCAAAGAGCTCGGAGAACGCATCCACCCACTCAAACTCACACACTCGCAGGCAGAAACACACAAACGGCGTTGGCTGTTATTGTGTTTCTAACTCTCTCTACTACGTCTTTTGCTTTAATGATGATGTCGTAGATGATCTAGGTAACACATACACAAAAAACACATCATTTCATTCTCAAAAGAATTAGTAGATGATATTGCTATTAATGGATCTAAAGTTATTTAACATTCAAATACTGATTTTTCAATGAACAATTACATGTCTGCTTGAGAGTTATGATCATGAACGTGATCAAAGTTGCAGCTAACTTCTATTATACCAAAGTCCAACCAGGTGCCTCATTTTTATATTTTAACATCACAGTTTCATTAATCACATCATCTATTATTTAAGATCCAGTGCCATTTGTCAAAAGCATTTCACACAGACACCCTAATTTTAACTTTCCACATTTTGCAACTTCTGACACACAAGTGCACACCTTCTGTCTGTTGTGAAACCTAAAAATCGACTTTATATATTAGATCAAATTAAACGCACCCCAGTCAAAAGCATTCTCATACTTTACAAGATCAACAAATCCTAAAGCAACTGTTTCGAAAATGCTGTTATTTTGGAGCCAGTCGTAAAGGATCCTAAAGGGAATTTAACAACATAACACAACTATAAAACTGAGAAACAGCTCCCAACTGGACTATTATGAGTAATAATAGAACTGAATGCATCATTAGGATTTAAAAGCAAATCATTTTGGATTTTTAAAGTCTATTGTATAACTCCCCTGTGATATACTTTAACTGTCCAGCAGTAAGACATACAATGTCAAACAATACAATGCAGGAAGAGTAAATAAATATAATATAAATATCACACAACAAGATAATATTCAACATTAATAAAATAGAATTGATCGCATTATCGCATGATCGTACATATTCCTTCATGATGTTTTGAATAGAGATGAACGGTCTGCCAAACCAAAACACAACATGTAAAAGAAATGATTTTATTCCTACCATCATACGATGCCGTTGCTTTTTAGCTTTCCGGACGTTGTTAATAAAACGTCGCCCCATTTTCTTGGCGTACCACACGGACACGAACATCCTCCCGGAGACGAGCGCCGATCACCGGCGAGTGCCTTTCCAAACGACCAGTGCGCGCTCGAGGAGGAGACGCGCTCCTGCGCGGTGCCCACAGACTCGAAAGGGGCGTTCACACGGCGCGTTCTCGCGGCTTAATAACAACCCAGACGGCGCGCGATGAGTCGGAACAGAAAGCAGAGCTCTTCAAAAGTTTTTGTCACGCAGTTCTGATGACGTAACGCTGGTGGCACGACGCAAAGATGTCCATTTTACGCGTCCACATCGTCTATGGTTGCTACAAAAGATGACATTCGTTTTTAAGTCAGAGCTGAGTGCTTGTAGTCCAGAGATATAACATGATTTATCATACGGACACGATTTTTTTCTATTGCGTTCAACAACTGTGGGTTTTCAAATGTTTTTCTACTAAAAAAAACAAACGGCTCTGCTCAGCTACCGTATAGAAATGAAGAGCTTTTTCTCCATAGGAGCGGAGGGGGATGAGTTTGGGAAGCGTAATAAAAACACACACACACACACACTCCACACATAGAGAGAGAGAGAGAGAGAGAGAGAGAGAGAGAGAGAGAGAGAGAGAGAGAGAGAGAGAGGGATACGCATCTCATCAGCACTATAGCAAGAAATTGACATGTGAGAAAATGTCACACACACAAAAATATTGGTATTATTATGCTTTTGGATATGCATCGTGGTGGTATTAGGATTTATATTAAAGTATAGAGCCACAAACCAGAACACAGGGTGAGTGCATGTGACATCACAGAGGAGAGGTCCACGTATGGTGTGTTGGAAAAAAAACACGATCCTAACCTTTATCCCCATAATGAAGTCCCAGATGGCCAGAAAGTGATTCATTTTTGACAATTTATTAAAATATTGATGTCGGAGATTACTTGAGCCTGGAGACGCGTTTATAAAAGTTAGCTTTAACATGTAATATAAATAAACAGTTATCATAAACATCTGTTTCAATAGCTGCTTGACTTGAAACAAGTGGAACGATATTCATTACAACACGACTTAACAAGCAGATAGTGGAGACGTGCAGCTTTCCACGAGTGTTGAATTATCACGTTCAGCTCGGCAATGTACAGGAGTGTCCTTTGGGAAATAAGGCTTACAATAATGACCTGCTCTTAACTGCATTCCCTTGTACATAAATATTGTTAAAAGGGTTTGAGTTAAAGAAGCTTTTCACTGGCAAACACAATGCTTTGTAATATGCATAATAGTAGTAATGTTAAAAAGGTTAACAGCTGGAAAAGGTCAAAAAACAGCTTGACAAGTTCAGTTTTTCTGTGCGAGTTAGAATGATTTGAGCTGAATGAGCACGCGCACACGCACGCACACAAACGGCCCACAATAGTGTTTTCCAGCGTGCACACACGAGTATTACGTAACACACTCCAAGTTGACAGACTTACCTAAATGAAATAAAACACGGGCTCTCTTTGCTTTTCTCTCCCTCCCCCACATTGTTTTCTCAATCCTTCTCTCTGCCTGCATTTTCATCTCCACCACCCACCCACTCTCTCTCTCTCTCTCTCTCTCTCTCTCTCTCTCTCTCTCTCTCTCTCTCGCATTGGATCCTCAGACCATTTGTCTAAGCAGAAGTCTGTGCAGTAATTACCTCAGAGCTGCAGGGACAACTTTAAACATTCATTAGTACCAAACCTCTGAATAGACCTCATCCTCACACGTTCACATACACTACAGCAGAAAGAGGATTTTTGGGTGAAAAAGTGCAAGTCGAAACACTTTCAAACACACACACGGCATCAGTGCTGAACACATGAGCGTACGCACGCATGCAGACCTAGCGGATGCTGGGTCGTTACGGCCGGTTGCTAAGGCATTGCTATGCGCTTTTAAATGGTTTATCGCCATGCATTTGCTTGGGTGTTCTGCGCGGTTCCTTGTTGGCCAAAAGAAAATGTTTCCTTAGTGTTGATGATATTTGAGTTTCTTCGGTGTACGTTTTATTATCCACCAGAGGACAATCATAAGTCAGGTTGAAAAGTAATATCACAGCTGCACAACTTCACGTCCGCAGTACGAAAAGTGAGGGGCAAGATCTGTGCCGAGTTTTAATGTTTATAGACGGTTTCATGGGACGCACGCGCCTGGCCTGAAGTAAACTTCCGGTCTGTGTTTGTTGATCGCTAATAATATAACGATTTATCCTTTGTTTAATTCTGATTAATTTATATTCATATTTTATTGTATAATAATTTCATTTAAAAAACTATTTGTTAAATGGGTTGTATTTAGGTTTAGTCAAGTAACGGTTCTTTTACTAGTAACCCAAAATAATACTGGCTAGACATTTTAACTTGCTAGTTAATGTAATTTACTTGTTATTTCTTTTTCTTGTTATCAGAAATAATCAGCAGGGACTCGATTCTTTACTAAAGTTAAGTTTGGGCCACAAAAGCGTGCATGTGCAGTAACGTTTATGTTGTTGCTTTGAAACGGACTATAGGGTTGAGGATTTATTCAGAACTAAATGTCACAATCCCTGTCTGTGTTTCCCCGATTATTGTGAACTTTAATTTGTATGCCTTAGTTCCTGTTTCCTGTCTAATGTTGTAGTTCTTTGTAGTCCCTTTTCCTATTGGTTATGTGTTCATTAGTTTCAGGTGTTCCTTGTCATCCCATTTGTTATATATAACATATATTTGGCATACTTCATATACATTTCTGAGCACTTTTAAGCATGTTATTTACTTTATTTTAATGTAGTGGGGATTATTAACTTCTGTATTTGAGTAAATTTTTTATATTTTCAATGTGCAATGTGTACAGTCATCATTAACTGACGATGCTTTAAAGTGATGCTCAAGAGAACGAGGATATGCCATTCACTTGATTTAATTCCTCCGACCTCGCGTCTTTTCCTTGCTTCCTTCGCTTGCATCCTGAAGGGGTGGAGCTAAGATGCGTGGAAAGGAAACAAAGATGCATAAATAAGAATTAACCCCTTGTGTTTCTCTTGTGGTTTGTCAGTCGTTGTATGTTTTTATGTGGAGGATCCTACATCTAGGACTACAAAAAACTACAACATTAGACAGGAAACAGGAACTAAGGCATACAAACTAAAAGTACACAATAATCGGGGAAACACAGACAGGGATCGTGACACTAAAACTGTGAGCAAAAAGTAAAAACACTCAAAACACAGTATTTTTTAAATAATTAAACACTGTGTCATCTAAGATAACAAGCTCTTTTTATTACTTTTCATTGGTTAAATATTTGCAAAACCCAGAGACAAACATGAAGGGTAACCAATAGTAATGATACATTAAAAAATCATAAAGATTTAGATACAAAGCTTTCCTGTAGCTCAGTGGTTAGAGGATGGTGCTAGCAATGCCAAGGTCATGGGTTGAATCCCAGGGATTGCAAATATCCAGAAACAAATGTATAATGCAATGTAATTCACTTTAAATGTATTACCTCGCTTATTACAGAGCTACTTGATTTGAAATATGAAATTTTTCTAGAGGCTTCACGCAGAGGTATAAAGTTGAACGTTTAATAATTGAATTACATTTTTTAATTTAATTTTAGGACCAAGCAAAATCAACAGTGCCATATAATATCATACAATGTTTACATTTTAATAAACCGTAGTTTGCTTATAAAATTTCAATTAAATTACAATGACCCAGTTAATACAGTTCATGAAGGTAAAAAGGCACTACTCTCTCTCTCTCTCTCTCTCTCTCTCTCTCTCTCCAGCAATACTGTATGTCCTAAAGCGCTGGTGATGCCCATGCAGGCATTATGGGATGCCCCACTGTCACACAGATGGACCTGCTGGCACACACATACACGCTGGCACACTGATGCCCAGACTGAAGCGTTTAACCACCTGGGCAATCTCTTTGCGACATACTTTTAGCAGGGCAGGGCTTATAACGTGCAGTTTAAAGGTTTCAAGTTTTTTTAATTTCATCTATTCTAATGAAACAATCTATTTCATGTGTGGAACACAACTGAAGATACTTTGAGAAATGTCTCAGTCTATCGGCATTCTTCAAAATATCTTCTTTTGCCTTCTGAAGAAGAAAGAAAGTTATACAAGTTTGAAATTACACGATCTAAGAATCTTTCCTTTTGGGTGAACTGTCCCTTTAAATAATGAATTGAACTTCATGCTGGAATAAGTGTGTGTGTTCTTCATCTCTTAAACCACACTAACCTTTGTGGCTATACAAATTCAATTCAGTTGTGAAGTATGAGGGGCTTGTAAACAAGAGGCGGGTATAAACTCTGTCGTCTCTCTGTGGACTCATTTGAGTCTCACCTCCATTTTTCACTCATTCCCGCCGGCTCATCTCATCTACCATCATTTTCCCGCCGTGTTCCTCATCTGTCTCCCTGCGGCGCTTTTAAATCTCTCCTTCAATCCATTTCTGGATTTTCATTATCTCAGCGCTTTGTTTACACTCTTCTGTGTTAGAAAACAACAGGATAATTCATTAATTACATAACTCACGGCTAAAAACACATATATACACGGAATCCATGCGAGGGGGTTTGCGTTTCTGTACCATTCGGTCTATACGTATATGCAAATGATCAGAGCGACAGCCAATCAGAGCTCCAGTCTCAGACTTTTAGTTATGCAACATGATGCATCTGTTCTTTAATGTTCAGTGAAGCAATAACATCTACAGACTCGCACTCACTTCTACTCATTTTCTATAACCAAACATATGTTCCAGAAACCTCCGCATTACATCTGGACATGATCCGCACTGAAATGTGCTTCACGAACTGTTAAGATGGGAATGAAATGATCAGGAGTGTCATTAAAAATAAACGTCTGCAGCAGGTGCAGAAAGAAAATGTAAAATAAAGGCAGCACGACGAGAAATGTATTAGGTATGAAGACACAACATTATAATTGCTAAGCTAACAAGATGAATGTGTTAGCTAACACGACATCAAGAAGTTACAATTGTTTGCCAAATGCGTAAACGTATTTAAAATGACAGCAACTGAAATGTTGACTGTTCCAAGATGGCAGACGTGTTATATAGATATATGTGGTCGTGACAGAATGGGATCATTTAGAGAGTATTACAAAATAAACCCTGTTACCCTTATTGTTTATCCATCGTGTGTGTGTGTGTGTGTCCTTTCTTCTCATGTCACCACCTCTCATCCTACAGCCTGTCCTCTAGAAATGGAAAGCGAGAACGTGAAGGAAAGCACAGGAGGACTTCACTCGTTCACTTGCCTCCTCTGCACTTCTCAAAGCTGTTAATATCATCAGCAGCAGTTGCTATGGAAACCAGAATCTCAACCTCCTGCTTAAACATGTGTGTGTGTCCACAGGACAGATAAATCCCAAATGAGATCACTTTAATGTCAACTGTTTCTCCTTGACAGCAATGGCATTAAATGGACACATATGTAAAGGAAACACCTGCGTAAGCCTCTTTCTTATCAGAATTCTCTCCCCTCGGATTAATCTCCTTCGGACGTCTCAAACATCTTCATTAGCGTGTGTCAATAGTCGACTCGTGCGACACATTTATCTAAAACAAAACTGATAAGGAAACTGCCACTGGTGAAGCATTTCTCACACACAAGAGCTGACCTAGAATATGACAAAACACTGCCCTCGACCGGCGGCTTAGAGACACTGCGTTCATATTTCAATAAAGGCACAAAAAAAATCACATTGTCGCAAGATGGTCAAGTGAAAAACATTTTCATATTTTTCACACATACACACTAACACAAACAAGTTGGTTCCCTCTTCCTCACTCGAGCACATTCAGCAATTTAACGTTTGGTTTTAATGAAAATATACCAGCTGTCTTGAGTTTTGACTATCCGACAGACAAGCCTTGAGTTCACCAGAGTTAAAAGAAAATTCACATCCCAGTTGAGGGACACTAAGCAGAAGCAGAAGGAAACAACGCTCTTCTGGGCACATCGAGACGCTGTCAGAAATAATGGGCTGAAACTGCAGAGAGAATATAAAAGTGCGCTGGTGTGTGTGTGTGTGTGTTAAAGTTGATACTCTGCACCGCAGTGATGATTCTGCTGATATTACTGCGGTGGATATGACAGCAAAGAGAAAATGATGACTTTATCCGACAGAGAGATGCCATGGAGAAATGTGATGGAGGACTCTTTAAAAACAACCTGACATTAACACAAAAACGGGTAGCGTATGCGTAAAAAATGAGTCGTGACGGTGGATGAGGTCATCGGACAGCAACGTCCCAGTGATTGGTTGATCTCACGATTTAATCTTGTTTAAGTTCCACCCCTTGGTTACTGTTGCTCGGTACAAAGTACTTCTATAGACTTGTGTTATATATCATCTCATTATTCATTGAGAATCAGGATTGCTCAGTAAACATTTTTAATTGTTTAAATGTCATTTTATTAACATTTCACGATGGAGCAGATGAAGATGACAAACCAGGAACAAATACCGTCTTTTTCTAGATTTTGTCATGCGGTCGTCATTGATGAAATGCAATAAAATATAAAAACGATCCTATACGCAACAGATGTAGTTTGACCTCCTGAACACCAGGGGCAGCGGCGTGTCTGTGTTCTTACCAGTGTGGAGACAGCAGAGGTGTACAGAGGGGTTTGACCAGATGACAGCAACACTGGCTGTGGAAAAGAAAACAGGAGAGGAGGGCAGATAACTCAACAGCGGGAAGAGAAATAAACCACAAACCCATAAAATAAAAAAGCATTAAAGCAGAGCCTTTGCTGTATATATACGGTGTAAGAATACATGGATCCACCACAATTTATTATGATGACACACCAATGCATCTGCTGTCTGACAATGAAAATACAAATGATTATGTGATGTACCCAATGCATCACACTTTATTCGACAAAAATCCTGTTCGAGTTTGAATACGATTTTACGATAAATTGAATCACATGAAGATCATGAAGGTGTAAAATAGATTGTAAAATAATCTGGATCTGGGTAAATTTGATGAGAAATGTTTGAGTTCATGTTGAGATCTTCAATAATATTGACTTTTAAATGCAGACTTGGTAAATGTAAGCTTGATTTGAGACGATATACTGTGACGCAGGAAAGACAAACGTTTCCATTTGCTCTCCATGCAATCCCTCTGATGTAGGAGAAATAATGAAGATTTTTATGGACAAAAATCATCAATTCAAATGATTGTCAGAGCAAATACCGAATTCACTGTACTTTTTTCTAGTGGAACATTCATAAGCTGTGAATAAGCTGTGAGTCCTCAGCGTTCTTCTGAGCTTAATAAAATATGATGGATATGTTTCATCAAAGGCTCTGGGCAAAGGAGGGTAAGGATACGATTTGCCACAGTATGAGACCTGCGGGTGCTGATCTCAGATCTGTTTTTGCATCTATCGCATGTTATAGTTGCATTAGAAAAAAAATCTTTTCAGGCTTGGATTTGAAAGGGTGCAGGTTAACAAAATGTTCAACTAAAATAAAATACCAGCACGAGTACAGAAATAAAACAGAATCGTGCAGAAGTTTGGGTGTGTGTCTGAGAAAAAACAGCCATAACGAGAGAAACAACAAGATACTGATCCACACTGCAGCTGTTCTTGGTCCTGACCACCGTTCTGTGTCTTAACAGCAGATGGCGATGTTGTTCAATCTGACATGTGAGTATTGCCTCTCAAAATGACAAACCTTTTACATTGAAGGGATTGTTTGCCCAAATATAAAATTCTTTCATCATTTATTCACCCACACGTCATTCCAAACCTCTATGACTTTCTTTCTTCAGTAAAACACAAAAGAAGATATTTTGAAGAATGTTGGTTACCAAACAACATTGAACCCCATTGACTTCCATTGTATGAACATTTTTCAAAATATCTTCTGTTGCGTTTCAGAGAAGAAAGAGTCATATACAGGTTTGACATGAGAGTAAAGAATAATGAAAGATTTTTATTTTGGGGTGAACTATTCCGTAGAGTTTAGCCCCAATTCTAGCACATTAAGGATTACATGAATATCACAGACAGGACAGCCTGAGATATGACGTGCTGGGGTATCCTAAACTAAGAAGATGTCTTAACAGGCAGCTCTATATCGCCTAAGGTTGTAGGATCATAGCTCACCATCTTGAGCTTCTTATAAACCAGTGATGCCTGACCCAAATCCATACTGACAGCACCAGGACTGGAGGATGTGTCTCTCGTTCAAACGCATCGATACCACCAAACGCAACAGATCACGATTCATGGTTTGACCCTCGATAACAAAAATATGTTTCTAGCTTCTAGTTTCTAGCAAACGCAGCTTTGAGTATGGCTCCTAAGACGAGATGTTAAATGCTCTCGTAACGTGTCTGGTAAATGAATAAAAATGATGTCATGTTAAACATTTCATTACAGATATTGACTGTGGAGGTAGTAAAGTATCATGTTAACGGGTTAAAATCTTGAAGAAATGGTGTGTATGAGATCAGATGTGTCACATGATCGCGCACATAACATGATTCATACTGTGTGTGTGTGTGTGTGTGTGTGTGTGTGTGCACAGCACGTCGAGACACAACATGCACAAGACATGAGAACAATTACACAACCCTTATCCCCTAACAAGTGGAAAAACGTGTTTGGAATTTCACAAAATAAATTTAGTGTCCTGCAAATTAAATAACACCAATATTCACCTGACAATTCAAATGCAACGCAATGATCACATAATTTAATAATTACTATAATTATATTCAAAATACTATAATAATCTCCATCTTCAGTACTCGCCACCTGGAACTGGTTTGATCACCACACCAGTTACATGTGAATCATTGATTTTGAATCAAATATTTGACGATAAATCATAGATTCGCTTTAACCAAAGGAATACTGTAGGTGTGCATGCATGTATGTGTTGTGCTTCACAGGCATGTTTCACATGAAGACAGATGGTACCACAGAGAGAGAGAGAGAGAGAGAGAGAGAGAGAGAGAGAGAGAGAGAGAGAGAGAGAGAGAGAGAGAGAGAGAGAGAGAGAGAGAGAGAGAGAGAGAGAGAATGGAAATGGGAGGAGGAGCTGTTTGCATACTGACCTTCATACTCGCCCTTGACACACAGAACTGAGCTGAACACAAGCATGTAAATGAGCCTGTACTGTATATCACACATACAGTATTGCATGCAGCTGTTAACAACCCATAAATAAACACCAACATACACACATGCCATGGACTGAGCACTACACTTCAGGCGTAACACACACGTTCATAAATGATGTCATGCCTGTTAAATCCCCAGTATTATTATGAATACAGTAGGTGTTTGTGTGTTTTGGGCAACACACTTTATTTTCTCAGTCCTTTTAAAAATATCAACCCACCGTTACTCTCTGTGTAACATATTTATCAAAAACCATTGTAAAGGACGACTAGCATACCGCTTACTGGCTACTACAAAGAGTAACACGCTCACACAGTAATACACTTGACCTCACTACACTGCATGTTTTATTCAGTTCTGGGTTTCATTTATTCATGTTTTCGTAACTTGTCTGGTTGAGTAAAGCGACAGCAATGACAAGGTCGCGGGTTCATTGGCGGGGGAACACAAATGTATATTTTATCCAAAGCGACTTACATTGCATTGTACTATACATTTGTTTTTAAGTATGTGGATCGAACCTAGCGCCATGCGCTAACCACTGAGCTACACGATTGAGTTGATATGCACCACAAAACAGCTGCCTTTGCAAAATCATCTGCCAGAGCAATAAATACATGAGGCTATTTCACATTTGTGTAGTCAAAGCGTCCTTACATCCGGTGTAAATTGCTTCTAGTTGACTGAAAGAAATAAAAGGTCGAGCACACTGCATGGTGGAATACAGCATCACATATCGTGTGCTATGGTGGTTCACCGCATTTTGGCAAATGTAGTATGCTAGTATGCCATTCTAAATATACTCAACGTGTGAGTGTTAAGTACAACTAAGGGGAGTGTGTGTGTGCTCAGAAACAGTCTATAGTGTTTGGATGTGTGTAGATGGTGCCTACACAGAAGTGGGCAGAACTCCTGTGGACTCACATACAACATGACTCACTCACACAGGCATGAAAATGAACACAGAGGCCAGACAGAGAGAGAAAGATGGACTGAAGCAGCACAGACGTGTGTAAGATTGCATGTGTGTCGGGTGTTACACTGCGCGTGTGTGTGCGCGTCCATACCTTTATAGGTGAGATGTGCGTGTGGGGCGCGTAACTGTGCATGGAGTCCATGGCGGCCAGGTTCTTATCGCTCATGTGAAGCATCTCGGCGCTTTTACTGTGAGCCAGGTGGGCGGGGCTATGCTCCAAGGGCGGAGTCTCTTCATCTTGATACCTATATTTCTACAACGAGAAGAAGAGAAAAGTCAGAAGCCATTCTGCATTACATTTGCTGTGCATACTAAAGTCACGTAAGCGCTTTTTTCTACACACACAAACAAATGAAGATTTATTTGGCACCGGAAAAATACACCAGTGTAAGGAAATCCTCAGGATGATTTCTTTCGACCCCTTTTTTCTGCACAAACACACAGCGGGACATGAATGAAAGATCAGAGGACTTCCATAATCCCAGCACACTAACAGAGCGAGTGAATAGCATACTTATTCTCGATAACGTTTAAAAACATGTCGATTTATGTAGTTGTATCAAAGACCGCACGAGATGAATAAATTAAAACAGGAATCTAAGTATGACCCTAGAGTGAAAAACTCACAGTTCAGGAATAAGAAAAGTGAGATAACGTGATGTCATGGGGTGACAGTCAGCAAGATCACAATACAATGAGCCAGCAATACAACATACATACAAAGAGAGAGAATGTAAGAAGAGATAAAGAGAATAAAAGGAAAGATAAATGGTATAGAAGTTACAATGAAATGGCACACAAAGTACATTTTACTGTAATGTTGTCTCCTGGTTTCAAGTGAAACCGGATATTTAAGGACTCTTCAGGAATCGATCGCCTCATCGGTTTCGTGTATCCATATAATGTGCTTTTGAAGCGGGGGTGGAAAAGAAGATGAAAGATGTTTTAAATATGGAGCTATTCTACGCTGTATGAGCTATATGGAGTTGTGCAATGCGGTGAAAGATTACAAAGAGATTTTATTCTCACCACAAAGGTACAACATCACTTGAATATTATGCTGGATGAGTTTAAACACTCGATTCAGCAGGTTTCTGAGAGAAACATCACCTTACGCCAACAGGCTATTCAGCTTAATGCATAAGAGCTTTCCTGTGGTCTATTTTAAAAGAAGAACAATGAAATTGCTAATAAAAAGTATTATATTGTTTGCTTCATTTTTTTAATTCAAGCTGATTCTATGGCAGTGAAAACAAATGGCCAGTCAAGAAAATACTGCAGCACCATGACTCATCTAAACAATAAAAAAATTGTTAATAAGTTGTGCAACCACAAATGTATTAAGGTTATGATAATAACACATTGAATGATTAGTTATATTGCACTTAGAATGGCACTTTACCTGATGTAGTCTACAAAACACAACTGAAATAAGATTGTTGTAATTCGCCACTTAGCTGCATGTCATAGCACAATAAACACAAAAATCTATCAATCACAGCACATTTGAACTCTTACAGGTGCCATGTGTAATATTAAGGAGTATTTATTGACAAAAACGCAATTTAATAAAATAACTATGTGTTCAGAGGTGTATAAAGACCTCAGTGGTTAGATCGTGGCGCTAGCAACGCCAAGGTTCGATCCCAGGGATTGCACATATTCAGAAACATATGTATAGTATAATGCAACGTAAGTCGCTTTGGATGCGTAAATGTAATTCACAATTTTGTTTCTATAGTATCCCCTACAGTACGTGTTTCGTAATTATGTTATCTCCTTCGGCAAAAAAGCGAAAACGTGACTCCATCTTTGTACCGTGTCAGCCACCATAGTGCTTCAAAAGGGAGGGGTGAGCAGTGGAGTGAGCCGTTGGTTGCAATTCACAACCTCACCACTAGATGCCGCTAAAATCCATCATGTGCTCCGGGACATTCTCTGCTGTCTACTATGGCGAGGGACTTAACACGGAAGGCCGTTTACACAAATAGTAATAACAGTTGCAGATTCTGATTAGGCTACTTATTACCCTCCATGTTTAAATATCAATTGCTTTTTAGTTCACACACACACACACAAGCACACAATGTCTTTCCTTAATAAAAACATGTTCAGTTTGGTCTTGGTGCAAAGCAGTATCGATTGGCTGATCGTTCCACTGCAATAAGGACAAGCAGGTTTAATATCTGCAGAGAGTCACTGTATCCATTACCATCCCCGTTCATCTCACTGCCAGCCGGTTGGCTGGCACACACTGGCACTCTTGCATCATGACCACTGAAAACTGTCCATCAGCCAATGAATCGCAATCACAAGCAGGATATTACTGATGTGTTTGATGTCATCGAACAAAACACTTGCTTCCGGGTTATGCAAACAAAAATACATCATCTCTGCACTACTCTATTCCACTGAAATCTCACAATTCTATAGACATAAAATATACAGTATTAATACAGAAATATTGTCCAATACAAACAACAGCATGTAGTCCACAAGCGAACAGTTATTAATAAAGAACAAAAAAAATGCATGAAACTGTGAGCGAAATTCAGGCGCCAGTGAATCAGCGAGCACTCGTTTAAACTTAATTTAAAGCCTGTTAATGCCAAGTGAGCCCTGGCCCTTCGTGAAAAACACTTTCTTAAAGTGTTTTGTTCAGTTTATTATTTCGAAGCGGTCCGAACATACAGGTTTGAAAAGACACAAGTGTGGATAAAGGATGACAGTATTGGTAGGTTTTTTTGTGCGTTGTCACATGACAAATATTATCAATATAATATCAGGAACATTCTAACTAACAAGCCAACAATCTTCTGTCTAAGACTGAAGGTTATTTTCCACAATAAACTCAAATGTGGAGTAGATTTTGTGCCAATGGTCATTACAATATGTGTTTTATACAGTAGAAACATGTGACTCAACCCTTGATCACAGATTCCACAAAACCATTTACCATTTTCATATTATCAGTGCCTGTAAACTGAGCCTTAAAAGCCAAACCCACCAGTGAAATGTTGGTTTGATTTGTACCCGTGAGAAAAGAGAATAAGAGGGGATCAGCCGAAGCCCCTGAGATGTGGTTTACATTACACATCATCGGCTCATCTCTGATGGAAAGAGGAACACAGATGTTCATAAATGCCCTCAGATCTTAACACAAACATATTCTCAAACACTGCATTCTCATAGTTCTTCTTGCCTCTGGATTATGAATCTGAAACATTTAGACAAGACTGAAGATCACATGAATAATAATAATTGTAGGATCTTCGAGGGTCCCTCCCATGTCACTCTTATCTCATCATTTACATCAACTAATATCTGAAATTATTGGCCTCAGACCTGAAGCCTTGTTTGTGGAGTTCAAAGCTGCCAGACAGACAGGCAGAAAGAAATGCATCCTGCATCATTCATTATTCATGGAGCACTTTGTGAAAACCTGATTCTGTTCTGTGTGTTTGTGTGTGTGTGTGTGTGTGTGTGTGTGTGTGTGTGTAGAGGGCACATTTCTTTTGAATGACAGAAAGTGGACTCAGCCTCACACAATGCTTACAGTAACACTGTTCAAAACCTAATAGAATCAGAAAGAAAGATGAGCACATATTTGGGCAAAAAGGAAAAATCTAATAATGAAATGAAAGAAACATGTAAGAATGAGAGAAACTCATCCATGTTTTATTAGATTACAAATGGACTAAAATGTGAATAAATTCTCCAGAATGAACATAATAAACATACATACTTGCAGATGTTATTGCTATCATTTCATAAACATTTACTGAATAAATGCCCATCAAACCCGAGTCACTTTGAGTTCGAGTTCACAATTTGTTTATCATGAAAACAAGATATAAAGCTCTCATGAATTACATCAACTCCACAATCTCTGAAGCACAGCAAATACAGTGCGGCTTGAAAGTTTGTGAACTCTCCAGACATGATCAGGTTTTATGTAAAAAGAAAATAAAAAAAATAGAACAACCTAATCCAATGTAAACCCAATTTGTGAAGCAGACTTCCAAATGATGGCCACAGACAAAAAAGAAGGATCTACTGTCATTATTTATTGACAAAAAAGGGGGTTAATCTCCCAAAAACTTGTGCAGAAGTATATGAATCCTTTATTTAGTAGCCTTTTGCAGCCATTACTTTAATCTTCTCACATCTGTCTTTGGGGATTTTTGCCCACTCCTCCTCACAGAAGGTTGAGAGAGGTTTTCCAAACATGGCGGCTGATTATGACCAAATAAATCTATGGACTTCCAGAAGGCCTCTGGTTTGACCCAATACTCACTGGCAAAGTTGAAACGGGCAGCTTTGTTCTTTTTTGATAAAATGAGAAAATCATGGTAAAACAACAGAAAACTCTGAACAGGGTTCACAAACTTTCAAGCACCACTGTATAGCTCTCCTTTAGTGTTCTTCTACTATTGTAACTTTGGGCAGCACTTCACAAACGCTTTCTGGCTGGCAACTTTCTTACCCGGTAAACACTTTTGTACAGTTCTGAATAAAAATGCACAAGATGGATTTGGTTAGTTCCTGACTATACAAAGAGTATATAACTTCTGGCCTTTCTTTTTCTCAAAAGTGAATAAATCTTTTATGGGAGTGTATGACACTTTACCCCCATGTGATTAACTATAGCAGTTATCTTGACTCAGAAAAGGGTTTAAAGATCCCACAGCTCTCTCCACACCATGAGTTTCTCAAGGTCATCTCAGCCACAATCTGTGTATCGATTCGGCTCCAATCGCAGTACTCTGACATAGAACAAAACAAGAGCAGCACAAGTTCAATTCACATGTCGTCACATTGTGGAAAGGATTTGCTTTGCTTCGACCTAAGCTCTAGAAATTAAAATTGAACTAGAGCTGCACAGATGTCTAGACATGACAGGGGAGACCGGGGTAAGTTGTCACAAGTCTAAATGTATAATGTTTGTTTTCTCTGGCATAACATTATATTCTCCAAACACAAATTCTAATATTTTCATATAAACTTGGGTAACCAATAAAGCTTAATGGGATGCATAACAATAAAAGAAGGTACATTTTTACTAAAATGTTGAGCTGAGGTATTTTTTTATAAGTAATACGTGGTCATGTTTATATTACTATAAAGTGTCAAATTTAACGCAAGTGGTTGCATGTTTTAACATTTTATTAAGTTCATGCATTAAAGGAAACGGTTTGATATGTTTTGTTACTTTTCTATTTTTGCGGCTTCGTTATTTGTTTGATTTAAATGTCCTGTAAACCACAATTTAAACACAGTTAATATACAGACATTCTGTGAAAGATGTTTTTCTTCAGATATTATTTCATATTTCAACATGTATTCATCTCAGTCCAGTGTCTATAATAAGCAGGCTCTCTATGTGACAACTTACCCCATACATCATGCTCCATTATAGAGACATTGTGTGTTCAAACCCGTCTTTGTTTTCCAGAAAACCTTTTTTTATTGTGCACTAACATTGCAAATGTTCATCAAAAGCTGTTCTGTATCCCACCTAAACGTCCAGAAAGTCTTTATGGGATGTTCACAATTGAAATAAGCCCTTCTGGTGTACTGTAGAGAGCCATATTGTAATACCACAGAGCGCCAAGCTGATATGACACCAGATCCCTGCCCGACCTTCCGATGTCTCTGGCATGCAGCTGCAGAGAGACAGGTGGCTGTCAGTGGCATCCAACTGCACAATGAGCCTTTGATAGGTGGGTAGTAAAGGGATGGTGGACTTCTACAAAGCTGTAGAGTTGCATGTCCAAAACCTAGTTCACCGGGACCGGTGATGTACAGTGTTTATCTATTTTAGCACAGAGAAACACACCATATGCATTTTCTCATTCATCGCTCTTCATGTGTACAGACGCTGCTCAGTTAAAGCAACGCAAAAGACGTGGGTTCGACTCCCAGGCCAAACATATAATAGTGATCAAATGTAAAGCTTGACTGCACTGTAAAACGCTTTGGAAAAAATGTATTGTAAACAAACGAAACCGCATCGTCTATTCAAACGGAAAGGAGACGCTCGCGCGCCCCGTGCTTACCTTACAGCCGAACATTAACGACAGCGTCCGTTTGCTACATATAAGTTTACACTGGCACATCACCGGAGAAAAGCACTTGAGGTTCCTCAGAGGAGGAGACATCACGTCGACACCCATAGACACCGTACGCGCGGATCACCGGCCGCCTGCGCTCCGCTCCGCGCGTGGCCGAAGACGAGCAGTGATGACGAGAGTCGCGACGCTCTGCGCGCGTGGACCCCGCGGTGTGCTTAGAGCCACGAGTGAAACTCTTTCACCGTCTGTGTAACTGACGCTGACTGAGAGATTTGACCCGGTGGGGGGGGAACTTGAGTTTGATAAACAGCGACAGTGCGCACGAACTCAAGAGAATAAATAACGCCGACTAGTGGCGCTGAACCGGATCTCGTTCCTGCTCGGGTTTAAGGAGGGGGGGGGGTTGACATCGCCAAAGCCCGAACATACACAATTACCCTCGTCAATGTTCCCTTACGAAAAAATACAACTATCATACAGTTTTTCTCTTTGGATACTAAATGCAAAAGCACAAAAATATTCGTATAAATACACGTTAGGGATATGTTTTGTAAAGCCATCAAGATAACAAAAATGTTAATTATAATGATACTGCTACTTCTATATACATGCTTAACTATTTTGTCCATCCCCTGTAGAAACTGTTTTAAATAATGTATCTAGAAGCTTCTTAACAATTGTTTGGGGACAATCCCATATATTAGTGTGTTATGGTTTACGGTACAACAACCACAACTGTAATGTTTCTGAAGTGTAGTTTGAAATTGGACAAAAATGTGTCTCATTTCCATCCACCAGCACTCTTTCTGTCTCTCTCACACGCACGCAAACACACACTCATTGTAATGTTAACTGAAGTAAATAAATGTGTAGCCTATCACATAAGGCTGCACTTAAAGCCAAAAATAATTACAGATCTTAATAAACTACAAATTTCAAGACTAATCAAAACGCAGACTGTGGCTTAACATGACCAAGCACACCGTGTTTGTTTTTAAGGGCTAAAAGTTCTCACTTAAATAGTTAAGACATGTGAAAACACTGCTCCTCCCTACATAAAATAAAACATAAAACGACCAAAGGGAATATAAAATGAAAATAGTACAAAGTGATATAAACCACTAAAATAAAAGTCTATGAAACGACACGCGTGTGTGCGCGCGCGGCGCCCTCTAGTGGCGTAAATGAGCCGTGAACTGTCCATGGTGCTGAAATGCAGAATAATTAGGCGCCGGTCACTCTAGCCATTAAAGCTCGTGATGTCACCGAAACAGCGAAGACACGAAACACGCACAAAACGACACCAATGCAACCACGAGAAAGTCTGATCACAACTGAAACCAGGCCTGGACTAAACCAAGTTGTTAAATTAATAGCTCTCTTGAGCATACATTTAAACACCTGACAAATTACGAGCGTGTCGTGAACTCGCACTTGTTGATGGAGTTGTAGCAGGTGTGCTGTTGGTTTGGCGGCGCTAGAGAGGCAGGTGTCGGCTGTATTGTGCATTCATCTCAGGAGCGACTGCGGTGCGAAACGCGCCACGCATGGGTGACGTAAGTGCACAAAGACAGCCTGCTGGCCATTCAGGACAACACAAATACATCATCACATATAACTGTTATTCACCTATTGCATGGGTCACACATAATATGTTATGATTTATAATACCTGCAGACAAATGATTCAAGACAGTTACTACAAACTTATTTTATAATTTAGGCAATTAAACACAAACACTAGCACTGAGTTTGTTTGCTTTTAATGACCTCCGTATATAATCAAATGTTGAATGAGTAATTGTGGCTGATGTCTTATGAAAGTAATGAGTACAGTTTGGTTTGAGCATGTGTGTGTTAATCGTGTGTATCGGTCCAATGGATTTCTCAGTTTCCATGGATATTGATAAAGACAGAAACTGTGCACAGCCTGCGGCTTTAGTATGTAAGATGTGCTTAGATGAAAAAAAACAGTCACATGCTACACACATGTATAAAGACAGATGACTCATGATCATGACACACTGTAACTTACCACTGAATTATAAAATCATATTTTAGGTGCTACCTAAAACGACGTTTTCAGTCACTCATTTTTTGGGTGGAAAAGGCTTACGTTCATATCTGATATAAGTGCATGGTATTATTGAAAATAAAGAAGTCACTGGGTCAACGAGAATTCGCCACTGACATCGGCAGGTGTACTATGGTAAACATTTTACCAAAAAAGCATGGAGTAAAAGACAAGATTTTCAGGAATCAATGTCAAATAGTTCCAGTGACGTTCACAATTAATCTGAAAATCAAAACAAAACCCAGCCCCACTAAACACAGTACGCTGTTTAACATCTTCCTTCGGTCTATTGCCTTGCCTCCTATCCCACAATGCTTTGCAACAGAGCAGAGCGCAGTTAATGTATTTCCTATCCAGCTGAAAAAGCAGAGAAAGGGGAACTCCTTCACTAGCGTTGCCATAGTAACATCTGCAGGGGCGGGGATTCCCTAGCGGTTAGTGAGTTGGCTGGCTGTATGTATATGCAAGTGACATCTCAAGAAACAGAACATAATAAAAAAAATAATGTCTTTACTAATGTATAAAGACAAGCTTTCAAATATAGTCTTACCTAAGAAAAAACTGCTTTTAAAAGAACACTACGTACAGTACAGAGAGCTGCATTTCATTTAAAAAACAAACTGCTGAAATATTTATTAATGGCACACTATTAGATCATAAATATGCCATTTCTATTATCTAGTTCCACTGAAATGATATGTAGACCTTGGAAGTAATGTAGTTTTTCTAGGGCATTGCTCGATGTTAACGTAATGTTATCTGAATGCTGACTGTAGATCTCAAAGAGACCACGACGATCTCTCCTGGACGTTTTTTAAATAGCTGTTAGAGGTAAACAGCAAGAAAAAGCACCGAAACTGTGGCTGTAGCTAGAAAGATCAATACGTTTGCCGTCGTGTTAGGGATGCTAAAAAACACCCAAGTATCCTAATCCTAGAAAGAACAGTTTGTTGGATTGACAGTGATTTGAATAGTTTTCCAGCTTCTATGTTATGAGCTTCATAAAGCATCAAGACTTACTATATAAGCACCGGTCACCTTGCTACGGTTGACACAATCTTGTTTAACAACTATTTATTCAGTATTTCAATTGTCCCGTAGGTATTGATGAAGTCGGTCCATTAAGCAGAGACGTGTTTTATGTCAGTATAACAGCTTGCAGGTACATAAATGTGTTAAATTATAGTCTTACTGAAAAAAATACTTGTTTTTGGTAAAAATTCTTGTTTTTGGAAACACAAACAAAAGTCCAAATGTAAAGGTCTAATTAGGAAGAACTAGTTTGTTTTATGCACCCTCTTAAAAATAAAGGTTGTTCACAGCGATGCCGTAGAAGAACCATTTTTGCTTCCACAAAGAAGCATTCAGTCGAAGGTTCTTTAAAGAACCATCTCTTTCTTACCTTTACATAATTCATAATAACTTCAGATGTTAAAGATTCTTTATGGAACCATTTAGACAAAAAAGGTTCTTTTATAGCATTGAAGCACTTTTTTAAGATTGTAGTTTCACAAGCCTTGTTAAGCAGCATTCAGCAGTCTGAAAATACATAAACACAAACTGTGTAACTGTGGTTAGTTACAAATTAACACAAATTGTGCTCAAATTGTTAATATAGATTATAACTGCCTTTGTGTCTCGCTAACACATCACTATTACTCAGCATCTAATAAATACACGCAAATTATTCACTCACAACAAATACATGTTTTAAATAAAAGCACGTATTTTAAAAGCTGAAATGCCATAATGAGGAGTCAATATGCATAAACATACCAAATCAAATGAATGCATTTGTATTTAATGGGCTCAAGTTTATGAGCAGTTTCTATGGTGTGTGTGTGTGTGTGGAATGACCTGGCAGAAATAATTTTACAGTATTTAACAAGACACACGTACAGTAAACTGGAGAACACAAACAGTGTGTTTTCTAATGGACATGTAATTGACAGTTGACAAGAAGAGCTGTCTGCTAACTAGATTACATCAGTATGAATGAAGGCTGGTTTATGCATCTGGTTACACAACTTGCTAAACTGGTAATGATGCTTGACATTCACAGTGTTTTTGATGAAAGAACCCTGCTCTCTCTGACACACAGATCCTCCAGAGGTCACACAGGGCCACACAGCATTCAGTCAGATGTGTTCACTGTCACTATCAGCTGTCACTTCTTTCTTTTTCTGCATATGATGATTTATATTCTGTAAAAGAGCTTTCTTCTATTTAAAAACCCCTTCAGAAATCTCCAATACTGCGCTCAAATGGGCCAAATTACTCATATTTTAATGATTATCATGTCAATCTGTAGCTTTGAAACATGCTAAAATCTAAACACATCGCATCTCTCATATGCGGTGGTTTTTTTGTGCCGCACAGGCCGCACAGAGCCTACAAAGAGTTCATTCTGCTTAGCAAGCAGGACGGATTTTTGTGAATACAATGGTTTGGATTTGAATGATTTAATACATAAATATATGTTTTACATCAATAAAACCCACAAGTTTTATTTCGGTACAATCTACGGTCAGACACTTGACCTTTCACCTTTAGTTCCTGGCCTGTTGCGACCTTCCTACATCTCTCTCTCGCTCTCTCGCTGCTTTTACAGCATTGAACAGTACGAAGCCGATGAATATTATATGCACACATTAGTGAAGATATTTGATTTGGTGGGGAGGGTGGAAGCTTTAAAGCTTGATGGATATCAAATCTGCCAACATGCAAAACTGACTTTTGCCCCCAACCCCTCAGAGAAAGCGTTTTCCTGTATGATCAGCAAACTTACTTTGCCATAACAACAATCTATTGCGTATCTTGTATTAATGCACAGACACACACCCAATTTACTTCAGAAGGACACAATATAGCAGACGCAGACTTTTATACTGTCACACACAATGAACCCATGTTTGGTTGGAAATGTCTGTGAACCTTTGCGAAATAAAAGCCCACACACATGTCGCATGCAGAAATAAAATACGCACCACTGTCTCATTCATAAATGCAATTTATGCTCTCTTTCTCTTCCAAGACTCGCTACGCAGAGCTTTTCAGACTTCCAGCGTCATTTTTTCATTTATCTGTCAGACATCAACAAGCACACGGTCAGACACACGTGTATGTGTGTCCTCCTGTGTAACAGACACATGCATCACATCATAAATCCAGCGTCAGTTAGTCAGACGCACACACACTGTAGATTCACGCAGACATAAACAACGCAAGCAACAGCACCATTAAGAGAGACGGGGAAGCGCTTTTAAAGGAAAAATGTACGTACCACACAGGAGCAGAGTAGAGGAAGCTTTGCACGAGCCCTCATGAGCCACAAACAACAACCAAAATGCCCGCAGTGAGGGGAGAAGAGCGTAAGAGACGGAGACCGGGTGAGTGGGGAAGGGAGGGTACGGGGGTTTCGAGACAGAGAGAGAGTTGAGGCAGTCGAAACACAATGAAACCTGGCAGACTGTTCCACCTCTGAGTCACAGAACAGGTTTGTGACAGAGAGAAAAAGCAGAGAGGGAGGGTGAGATGAGAGGAGGGATAAGAGAGAGGTTGTCATCTACGCTTCTGGAAGACTGCACACAACTGAACGGTTCCTGGGGTTCTCGAGATGGTGATCTGTATGATTATAAGTTCTTTAAGTCATTGTATTGATTTCTGGATTTAGGTACTGGTAAACTCTTCCAATGAAGCTGAGAACAAGGCATTCTTGACTTTCCGTTAATGCATTGGCCCATAAAACCCTGTAAATTCACAATATTCAATATACCTTATATATATATATATATATAAGCAAAAATGTAGTCATTGAAATAATGATGCTTGCTTTAGGCACGCACAACTAAGTATTTACACTTTTTATATATTTAACAGCATTTTTTTTCTAAAGGTGTCTTGGTTGGTTCTATGATGTTCTAATCCTGGTTAAAATCCTTTTTTTGGAATTTCTTCTCTGGTTCTTCATCCACCAGGTAAAAATACTGTGTAATTCTGATGGGTCAGAAAGGTAATAGCAAACCTCTGCTCAACATCTTCATCATTTGTGGTATAATGTACGCAAAAATAAACATTAGTTGTTATATTTTCACTGGAGGTTTTTCGTGAAATAAGCACAAAAAACAATGTTGGTATGTTGACAATAGACTTCTTCAGTACAGAAAAAAATCATGCAAAAAAGTTATATATATTTCATTTAGGGGTTTTTGCTTTTTTTATAGAAAAGTGCAGTGTAGAGGTAGGGGTGTCAATGTATTAGTATTGAGAATATTATAAAAAAAACAATCATAATATTGTCAACTATTCAGCACCTATTTAAAATCTTGTCCTAAGTGTCACAATGAAACCTTTTTCTGCCACCCTATGAATTTGACTAACAGCATAACTTATTGATATAAACAAAATGTGTTATTGTGACAATAGTGAAAACATACTTGGCAATAAAGCTCTTTCTGATTCTGGTATTATTACTGTGAAATACAGTGTGATATGGTGACAGTCCTAGGAGAATAGGGGGTATGGAAACCCCAGCCCCCATGAGCTAACAGCTCTTTCGCATGCATGTGTGCCGCCCACTGTGCCACAGCACATATAGAATTATAAGACACAGCTTTAACTTTTGCTCTACCCTGAGTCATAATAGTAAGCTATAATAATGATAGAAGTCCCCACAAGGATAACTAATAGTTATGTCTGTTAACAAAGTCAAGCACTTAAACAGTGTTAATCGCTCACAGAAGGAAGCATGAACTATTCAAAAGCAACTAAATAGGAAAACAATTGTTGAGCCAGGCCTGTCGCTCGTAACTGTGCCTACAGCCAAACCAAAGACGCCACAGATCCATGTAGCGTTGTTGTGCTCTGAACAGCCCATAATTAGATGAGACAAAAGAACCAGATGGGATAACAGTGGAAAATAAACTTCGGGGATATATACAGGGTGGAATTTTCTCACATTAATGAAAGACATAGTATATTAGAGGAATCACAAAACAACAACACAAAACTATAAAGAAGGCTTTTGTATGCATTGCCAACTACAAAAATCCTGATCTTGGATGCATGTTTTACATAAAAAACATGGGGGTTTTTTTGGGCTGCTGTAAGTGTGTGTTTATGAATAAATGTAATTCAAAGAAGTGTGTATGATACAATAGTACAAATAAACACAAGCATTATGTGGCATTATGAGCACTAAACTGCAGATGTTTCTGTTTTTTAGAAATATCGTCATCTAATCATATAGAAGGCTTGAAAGAATTGTATAATGTGTCCTTACTGAAGACATGACATATAGCACGAGTACACAAATACAAAACTGACCGTAGAGATCTCTAAAAAGACACGAAAGCTTTTCTTTTATTTGACTTCATTTGACCATCGAGGATGTTCTTGTCAGATTCATGCTCATCATCACGCTATGCATCTGATGCCAAACGGACATATATCTATATTTGCGTGCATCTACGTATAAATACGCCCCCGTACAGACGTGTTCAGTCATCTATGATCGGGTCACCTCACGCCTCTCATCGCGTTAACATAATGAATTCTCATTAGCCATCACCCCACCACCTCATCTCCTTTCCTCTGCATCCTCACAACTACACAAATATCATTATAGGATTTTACAAATACATTCATTTCTTCCTCGTTTCTATCTTTCCTTCTCCCGCCTCTCTGTTCTCTACATGACACCCTGCCATGTTGTCATGGCAACAATCAGGACCCGAAGGCTCGGTTGCTAGGCAACTCACATCACCCGTAAGAGGAACATGAAGATAAAAAGTCCGAAGCAAACAAACCACGTAATTCAAAGGCTGGTTTTCTCACGATTTGTAAGCGTGTTTTAGTAACACTGAGACGTTCTTTAAACAGACACAGTCACTGATCTGACATCTGTGTAATGAAACTATAGACAATCCTGTTATCACACAAACACCGGGTTCACCCATAAACATTTTTTAAGATTAAACAATAATGCAGACGATGAATCTAAATCACCCGGAAACGGCGAGCTGATGCTGCAGTTCTGTACCGGGCCACTGAGTGGCAGTGTGTGACTCAGCAATACAGCATCATCCTCAAACACTTTGAGCTACTGATCTCTTAATTATGGATTGCGTGCGTGCATGCGTGAAAGAGACGTAATTGCTGAGCTTTACAGTATTCATTTATGTCAAATCCCAAGCTACCCACAGAGCTCGAAATGCAAGCTTATACACACACACACACCACAAGTTTCTGCTAATAAACAACTTAAAGATGTGCAATCAGAAAATATGCACTAGATTTTTCTGACCTGATTCACAAACAGCCACTTAAAGGGATAGTTCAACGAAAAATGAAAGCTCTTTCATCATTTACTCACACCCTAGTTGTTCCAAACTGGTTGAAATGTTGTTCCACTAAACATAGAAAGAGATATTTAGAAGAATGTTTTCATCCACACGGTTCTGGGGCACTATTAACAGTAAGGAAAAAACTACTATGGTAGTCAATGGTGCCCCAGAACTATTTGTTTCCAAATGGTCACAGAATTGGGGTGAACTATCCTTTTAAGAGTGTGTTTTGCTCCTTGTATCACCAAGAAGGCTTTTACTGACAAAATAATCATTTAAAATAGTAAAACCTCACCTCTCGTAAACAAACTGCTCTTTAGTTCACATTCATGTGCACGATGATGTTTGATATATACAAGGATTTGGTCAAAACTCCAACAATGATTAAATTAGTAAACTGCCTTTTGACCTTCAAACAAATCAAACTCTCTCTCTGCTGTCATAAAGTCTTCATCTCAGTATAAAGTCCAGACGGCGCACCTGGTGTGGCAGTAGCAGCTTGCATCCTTAAAAAGTGACTTCTGTCCTTTCTCACCTTGCCTCTCAGAGCACAGCGTTCCCTGCCAAATCATGACCCAGCCCTCACTTCATTTCAGGTTCCACCTCAGACGCAACCCAACATCACACACTACTTTACACTATTTCAGTGTACACTCCATTGTAAAACAGTTTAGTTCACCCAAATGTTTACACCGATTCAGTTTACGCTACACATCGGTTCGCTTTACACAACATCAGTTTACACCGATTCTTGTTTTCACATACACTGAAGGTTTTAAATATGAAATTACACACACAACAAACTCTGTTTTTATATGTGGCCACTAAGTACAAATGCTTGCTTACAGAAACCACACTGTGCTAATATTTTTACTGCATCTCTACCTGTCTCCTCAGACAGAAAGACACACACAGGTGACATGCCTTTAGGACACCTAAACATGTAAACACAGATCTATAATGAGCCTTAATATTGTTAAAATAAGACTTGCATCTGAAAGTCAGTGTGAGCCAACTTCATATAAAAATGTGCCAAAGTACTAAACTAACTACAATCACAAATCAAGCACATCCGGTCCTAGCAGTTGCTGTTATGAGAACAATGGGCATGTACGGTTTAGTTAGGTAACATTGGCTACTGTAGGTAGTTAGTTAGGCTGACCTGTAAACCCAAATGTGGCTTTACTGACTCACACCCAATCCAAAATCCAGTTTCACTCTCTCTCTCTCTGTCTCTATGTATGTACTTGTGTGTGTGTGGGAGAGAGAGGGCTGTCAGCCGAGTTATGATGATAAAGGGCACTTTTGTTAAAGTGATGCTACTGTACGACAATACAACATGTTTTTACTGTAATGTTCCCCAGATCTGTGAACCAATGCACCAAAAATTCAGTTTCACCAACCTAATCCATAATGTATACCAATGTCAAAGCGATTTAATGATTTGTTTGCATGAATATTCTTGTCACCTCCTTAAACACTGCAGTAAAATATGTATGTAGATAAGTAGGCTACTGCTTTTCATTACTATGTATTGCTAAAGTGGTGCATTAATACATGAACACCATTTAGTTAAAAAACATGCACAGGTTTAAGATGAACATCATATATTTCAAGATTTCGAATCTACTTGGTAGGATTAGATGCTTTCTTGAAACTATGGGTCTTCTGACACAGTTTTAAAAATCTACAAAAATCTGTCAAAAGGCAGAAAACAAACATCACATGGAATTCCCCCCCATGTTGTTTCTACAGTAGCTCTACAGAACGCGTTTCGTAAACATGTTATCTCCTTCGGCAAAGAAGCGAAAAGTTAACGTCATTTTTGTCCTGTGTCAGCCACCGTAGTGCTTCAAAAAGCGCGGTGGAGTGAGCCGTTGGTTGCAATTTGCAAACTCACCGCTATAAAATCTCCACACTGCTCTTTTAATAATATATTATTTTATATACTATTAATATTTATCTTCATTTCTAAATGTTTGCTGTCACACCGTAGGACACATTTACTGTTTATTTTACAATGACCTGGACCGGTTGCCAAAACATGCGATATAAAAACAACTAAATAAAGACTGCTGCATAGGTCTTATGGCAGGGATGGAAGATGTGAGGTGGTCTTGTTTTCTATTTCAAATCAAATGTCACGCTACACTTTGCGGCTCACGCTCTCAGTTTCAAAGCTGTCATCTATTAATATGGCCACACAAAAACAAAAACACGCAACTCAGAGTGAGTGTGCGTAAATCCATCTGCGACGCTTACACCCAAAGCTCCTGTGACTCTGAACTCCTCTGACATTGAGCCAGACTCATTCCCCAGCTGGCCTTCTTTGACTCAAAGGTAATCGTCGGGCCAAAGACACTCGGCCGTTTGCCCCGAGGAAGCCCGAGGAGTCAAGACGAAGCTCAATGTGCCCTCATTTGGCATGATAGAGGAAACTCTGCTACTGTATTCGTATAAGCCCCATTTTTTGCCTCCAGTTACATATCTTTAAGGGTGAAGCGTGACACTATTAGACATACGCAGATAAACCTACAAATGGAGTACTTATAGGCATCGCCGCACATATATTTAAAAGCAAAAAATGCACGCGTCAGCCGATATCACTGTGTGTATTTCTTCAAGGCCCGAAGTGTAACTGGAGGTTTTACGGCACTGTTGCGTGTCCTGCGTGTGCGGCGTTTGAATATGGAGGATGCACCTCTGCAGTGAACGTGTGCTCTGAAGGTTGATGTATACGAGTGGGACAGTCACTGAGAAGAAAGGATGGGTGGATTATAAATGAGTGAAATAAATAAGAGATGGGCAGTTAGATGAGTGGGAGCCGTGAGGGGAAGAACCGGTGATAACACACACTGCACTATAGAGAGAACCGCAGAACATACGGGAGGATAAAACCCTTCGTAGTTTATAGCAAGAGATGTTGATGCTGAGCTTATTATGTTGGAATTATCAAAAATAAAGATCACAACAGAGTCGACCTGTAAGAAACCCCGGTTTCCAAGTTTGGGAGTCTAGAATCATAACTGTTGTGTTCCACAGTCCACACTTTATTATTTCGGATGACCGAGTGCATCATCAGGGTACTTGAAGTGCACTTCTTCCTGTTGGATTTTTTAAATGTGAATGAACACACTGATCACGGTATTTATACTACAAAATAGCAAAAGTACGCAACTTACGACACACTTCATGTCTGTCAGGCGTGATTTCTCAGTACATCCATTTTAGTAATAGCTGCGAAAGGAATCGGAATAGTTTTGGGCAAAGGATGAACAAGAAGAATGGGTTCCATTTTTCTCTAACCAAAATAAACATACATAGACACACAAAAACACTCAGAAGTTTAAGTAACCGATCTTTGGAAAACCGAGTCGGGCCAAGTACTAAAACAAACTTCAGCAGTAAGCGAGCAGAGAGCAAGCGGGCATAAGAAGTCTTATTTATTACATGAAAGTAAAGGGTATATTGGCGAATCATTGACGCATCACAGCAATGGGCCAAAATAGATGGGTCATGTGCTGTCTATGCATGTCTTGTTTCATTTTATTGCACAAAAAAATCACTTCATTAAATGATGTAATTAAGACTTCCGAACCCATAAGTAGGAAATTTCCCATGAGATGTAGGGGATAGAAGTCGAGGTTTGAGCACAGCATGGATACTGCTGCAGTGTCTGTCGACGTATGTGTGTACGGGTTTTTATACACACAAGGATGGTAAAGTCTGATTTACTGACATTGTGGGGAGCAGTCAGCAGCCCCGAAGATAGAAATTGATTATTAAACATATTAAAAAACTCAGTGCGTGTGTGTGTCTTATAAATGGCTCCACATGGACACATATCTGTCAGGGCCTGATAGAGAGACTGATAGTGTGAGAGAGAGAGAGAGATAGAGAGAGAGAGAGAGAGACTGGTGTCCTTTAGTGAACATCAAATATGACCTCACTACTCTATCGGCTGCCATCAGAGACACATTATAAGAACATCATACGTTCACTCACGCTCAAACACACATGCACATTCTGTCCCATGATAAAACATCTAAACACACACATGCTAACAAACACACACACGGTCTGAATCACAGCTGTATCAAGTGCCCTGATACTTGAGCTGACGTTCGATCCCTCACACAAACCCAGACTGGAAACAGACTTCACCACGCTGCGCACACACACACACACACACACACACACACACACACACACACACACACACACACACACACACACACATGCACGAGGGAAAGACTCTGGCACACAAT
Organism: Oreonectes daqikongensis; assembly: GCA_026939265.1. Lineage (NCBI taxonomy): Eukaryota > Metazoa > Chordata > Actinopteri > Cypriniformes > Nemacheilidae > Oreonectes > Oreonectes daqikongensis. The sequence goes on from JAOTQM010000051.1 coordinate 749,167, forward strand.
TTCATGACACACTCGGAGCTGTGCAAGCTCGGATGAATAATTAACCCGAGCAGTTTGATTTTGTGCGTTTGTGGCGTTATGAAAAGATCTGCGGCAGCTCATAAGTGACTCGAGCCGTGAGACGTCACGCTTCGGTACTCTTCCTCGCGCTATGTGCTATGGCACACTAAACATGCTACTCTTGCTATTTCCGCAGGAAGATTCACATTTTCTGTACACATGAAATACCCGTATGACCCGCTAAAGAAAGAAAAACCACAAATGAGAGCAAATGGAAATATCTGCTTAAGTCTCATCTGCGTCTCAGATATTTCTCTTGAGAAAGAGTCAGAAATCTCACAAATCATTAGAGTTTCAGAAGAGATGTCAACAATGTCTCAAACTGAGCTCAGATTTGTCTCATCTGTGAATCAAATGTACCCAAATCCAGATGTTTTTACCTCTAAACAATCTGCATTTATTTTGCACCTCCATACTTAAATGAAACACAACTGAGAACATTCACAAGCAACATGATAGGGATGATGTAACATACACATGCTCTTGTTTAAAATGCTTAGAAATTAATAATCCCTGCTGCCTGACTTGTTAAAAAAGTAGGAAGTATGCAGTGTATACTGTGAAGGTTTCTGTGAAGTTCTTCTTTCCAAACATAGCCGTACACATACTCACACAACACATGGAGGTGGCAGCTAAATATACAATGCTGTGTTACCTAAGAAATGATTTTGCTGTCGTATGTAACAGCAGTTTTCGTTTTAGCAAACCGTTCAATCGCAGTAGGGTTGTTATGTAATTTAGGGTTGGTTGTGTGCATGCGGGCTTTACCAAAGCCATGTGGATGCTGTACATGACATTCACCACCGTACATCTCTTACATGTATTATTCATCTAAACATGCTATAATGAGCGAGAAAGCAAGGCAGAGAGAGAGCGTATGCAAAGAGGACAGAGAGAGCAGTGAGAATATAGATTAAAAACAAAACGTTAGACATAGGCTGTATTTTAAACCTAAAGAAGATGCATTTTAAGGCATATTTGCATGCATTTACCACACAGTCGGCAATCCCAGAATGCACTGGGACAAGCTCAGTAAAAAAGATATACATAGACACCACCGCATTGGTTGTGGAGTACGTGGAGTGCCAAAATGTTCAATCTCTATTTATGATGATGAAAATGTACGCTTGTTAAGCAATCGGTTGAGAAATGTAAAATGCAAATGTGCTTTTTCCCCATTCATGTATATGCGTTTATAGGGCGGTCACTGACACATTGCAGCCAAAATCTATGGTTAATGTACTGTCTATGTATATCTTGTGCTTAAAAATGTTTAGAGAATTATGTAGGACACAAAAAGGTTTAAATAAATATATGTTAGCAAAAAAAAAAAAAAGTAATCTGATCTGAAAATGAGAAAAGCAAACTCTATCTAATCTTTATTTAATGACGTCTAGGAGAAACAATTGAGATATTCGATATCATGTATAATGGCTTTTGATGACCAAGACACATGAACTCGGAGACCGAGTCTCAGTGGACACGAGCAATGTGAAAATCTATCTCTGTCGCGGTTACAACACAGCAGGCTGACACTCAACCCTCTGCTATTCTCTCTCTTTCGTCTCCTATCCACCTATTGTCATAAACATAAACCTACGATTGTCAATAAAACATTTGATATTTCTTATTTTAAAATATCATCAGTCGATACATTTTTCAGTGTGGCCGCTTCGGTTTGCTCTTCTTACAGACAGCTTGTTTTGTGAAGTGTCATCGTGTTACAATAATAATACACCACACGTGTGACGGTCCAACTTTAAAACGCAAAGCATCCACATGGGAGAGCGTCATGCTTTGTCATACACCACTATTAAAGCTACATTCTGCAACTTTAGAGTTAAAAATAAACCAAAAATCAAGTACATATAGAATGAGTGCCAGTGTCTCAGTTTAATTATCAGGAAACATGTTGATGAAATGTGCATCATCATTATCATATTGTCAAAATAGCATGAAAATTATTATTAGCTTTTGGTATTGGTCAAAATGTCTTTATCAGCGAATATGTGTGTGTGTGAGAGTACCGGGTGGTCTGGATGTGATGGATTTCGAGAGGCTAATCATGGAGGGTGAACATCAGTTTATTTGGCCCGCCAGTGAAGTCCTTTCCATTTTAAATAGGCCATCTGCCTCCTGTATGTTAGCCAAAGCGCTCCCGTCACAGCCAGTTTTCAGACAAACACACACACATATCCAGACACACAGGTACACACACACGCGCTTATTTTTAAAGATGTAATCGCACGCTGTGCCGATCTCCAGCCTTTTCTCGTTCTCACAGACGTGTGAACGCGTTTTTTTAAACGGCTTGCTAATATCCATGGAGACGCTCTTCACTTCAGAAAGTTCTCTTTCCACAATACATCACAGAACTGTTCTCTGCTCAAGTCCTTTTCTTCATAGCCAACGGGTTTGACCCGAACAGATGGCAACTGAACAGGAAAAGTTCACCAAAAACACGAATTCTGTCCGTATTTACTCAATTTCCAAAGAGACTGTACTTTTCCAAGCAATGACAATGAACTGAAGCTGTTAAATAAAGGCCCTGTATGACTTGCGAACAACATAGCTTTATTTTTTGCAAACAAAACTCTAAATGGTGCATTGGTTCAACCTATTGTTGGATAAAATATGGACAAAACCATGCTGGGCTTTATCAAACCAAAATATTGTTTTTTTCAACCCAATGTTGTATAACAACTACAACCCAATTGTGGGTTTGGTCCATATTGTAATGTGGTATTTGTCTCATCACTGCTACGATGCTACAAACTGCACCCAAGATTTTCATCCACTGTTGCACTTGTGTATGTGGTTGAGTGACAGTGAAGGGATTTGATTTGATATTTTACCCAACAATGGGTTGAAACAACCCGACAATTTTCAGAATGAAGCATCTGAAGATCTCCACGCTGCCTTCATCCAGATGGAATCTGTCGACAGGCTGTTTTGAGAACATTGGATTCAGACTTGATGTCTTCCTACTTCTCGCTCTTAAAATAAAGGTTTGAGAAACCATCGCACAGTCGATACCACAGAAAAATCTTTTCAAATTCCATACACTCTTAAAAAGAAAGGTGATAAAAAGGGTTCTGCAGGAATGCCATAGACAAAACATGTTTGGTGCCCCCAAAAAAGCAGACAGAACCATTTCTTTATTACTTTCTTATAGTCTATAAAACCTTTTTCAACTACAAAAAGCCTTTGGTGAAACAGAAAGGTTCTGGGGAAGTTAAAGTTCTTTATACTGTAGTACTATACAGCTTGTCTAGTTGTTCCAAATCTGTATACATTTCTTTGTTTTGTTGAACACAGAGAAATATATTTGGATGAATTCTTGTAACCAAACCAAACTTGGACCCCATTGACTATCATAGAAGGAAACATTGCAATGGTAGACATAAATACATAAAGTAATTTTTCCTACTATACTGGTCAATGGGGTCCAAGAACTGTGGGTTACAAGCATTCGTCCAAATATCTTTCTCTGTGTTCATCACAACAAAGAATTGTATACAGATTTGGAACAACTCAAAGGTGTGTAAATGATGACCGAATTTTTATTTTTGGGTGAACTGTCCTTTTAAAGGGTTAAATTGCACAGAAATGAAAACTGTATCAGCATTTCCTCACCTTTTTTCTTCAGGGAAACACAAAAATATTGCTTAATTGAGTAAAAGTACTGTCTATCATCTCTTTTTGTTTTAAAAATGATCTATATTTTTCTGCAAATATTAAACAGTGATTTTTAAGGGCCTACTTTGGTTTATGGAGTGTCTGACAACAGGTTTATGTACATACATGGTGTAAAAACACTATTATATTCAGATGGTCTAGTCTGATGTGGTTGGTCAGATGGTCTAGTCTGATGTAAACGGTCAGATGGTCTAGTCTGCTGTGATCGGTCACATGGTCTAGTCTGATGTGATCGGTCAGATGGTCTAGTCTGCTGTGATCGGTCACATGGTCTAGTCTGATGTGATCGGTCAGATGGTCTAGTCTGATGTGATCGGTCAGATGGTCTAGTCTGCTGTGATCGGTCACATGGTCTAGTCTGATGTGATCGGTCAGATGGTCTAGTCTGATGTGATCGGTCAGATGGTCTAGTCTGATCGGTCAGATGGTCTAGTCTGATGTGATCGGTCAGATGGTCTAGTCTGATGTGATCGGTCAGATGGTCTAGTCTGCTGTGATCGGTCACATGGTCTAGTCTGATGTGATCGGTCAGATGGTCTAGTCTGATGTGATCGGTCAGATGGTCTAGTCTGCTGTGATCGGTCACATGGTCTAGTCTGATGTGATCGGTCAGATGGTCTAGTCTGCTGTGATCGGTCAGATGGTCTAGTCTGATGTGATCGGTCAGATGGTCTAGTCTGCTGTGATCGGTCACATGGTCTAGTCTGATGTGATCGGTCAGATGGTCTAGTCTGCTGTGATCGGTCACATGGTCTAGTCTGATGTGATCGGTCAGATGGTTTAGTCTGATGTAAACGGTCAGATGGTCTAGTCTGATGTGATCGGTCAGATGGTCTAGTCTGATGTGGTTGGTCAGATGGTCTAGTCTGATGTAAACGGTCAGATGGTCTAGTCGGTCAGATGGTCTAGTCTGCTGTGATCGGTCAGATGGTCTAGTCTGATGTGATCGGTGAGATGGTCTAGTCTGATGTGATCGGTCAGATGGTCTAGTCTGATGTGATCGGTCAGATGGTCTAGTCTGATGTGATCGGTCAGATGGTCTAGTCTGCTGTGATCGGTCAGATGGTCTAGTCTGATGTGATCGGTCAGATGGTCTAGTCTGATGTGATCGGTCAGATGGTCTAGTCTGATGTGATCGGTCAGATGGTCTAGTCTGATGTGATCGGTCAGATGGTCTAGTCTGATGTGATCGGTCAGATGGTCTAGTCTGCTGTGATCGGTCAGATGGTCTAGTCTGCTGTGATCGGTCAGATGGTCTAGTCTGCTGTGATCGGTCAGATGGTCTAGTCTGATGTGATCGGTCAGATGGTCTAGTCTGCTGTGATCGGTCAGATGGTCTAGTCTGATGTGATCGGTCAGATGGTCTAGTCTGCTGTGATCGGTCAGATGGTCTAGTCTGCTGTGATCGGTCAGATGGTCTAGTCTGATGTGATCGGTCAGATGGTCTAGTCTGATGTGATCGGTCAGATGGTCTAGTCTGCTGTGATCGGTCAGATGGTCTAGTCTGATGTGATCGGTCAGATGGTCTAGTCTGATGTGATCGGTCAGATGGTCTAGTCTGCTGTGATCGGTCAGATGGTCTAGTCTGATGTGATCGGTCAGATGGTCTAGTCTGATGTGATCGGTCAGATGGTCTAGTCTGGCTGTGATCGGTCAGATGGTCTAGTCTGATGTGATCGGTCAGATGGTCTAGTCTGATGTGGTCGGTCAGATGGTCTAGTCTGCTGTGATTGGTCAGATGGTTTAGTCTGATGTGATCGGTCAGATGGTCTAGTCTGATGTGATCGGTCAGATGGTCTAGTCTGATGTGATTGGTTTAGCCCGCGTTCAAGTTTTCGCAGGCAGACGGGGACTATTTCTAGTGACGTAGATACACAGCGGTTAGAGAATCGGACTAGGTCACGTGATTCAGAGTCGACTCTTTTCGCTTTTTCCAACACGGCAACATTACACACTGCATGAAATGTAGTTTTGATGATCTCGTGGTACGTACTCTTTAACAGATTCAATTAATCCGAGTTATTGACCAATTTCCAAATAACCATTTAGCCAACTGATAAACCATATACAAGAAAATCCTTATACTGACTAAGAAAAAGACCGAAACATGTTCTCTATTCCTGCAAACACCCGACAACTGCTCTCCAGAATGAAAGGAACAGCAATTTTTCATCATATTAGTCATAGATCCATTAGTTGAGTAATGCATGTTATCCTGTGGTCAGGCTTTCTAAAAAAACCTGCCACAGATCTTCATTTTCAGCACATACATCACAAACAAAGACACTTAAATCTGTAAGAGAAAGAGTTTAACAGGCGCTGTATTCCAAATCATCTAAAGCCAAGATGTAATGTAATTATTCTCCAAAATGATTGCCTTTAGCCCTGGATCGCGAATCTTGTTCATGCGTTGAAAATTGGCACATAATGATACGAAACAATGAGGTTTGGATACAGTTTCTTCTCCTTCATTATCTTTACACATGATATTAGCTTAATATCAGATGTTTCTCCAACAAGTCCTGAGGCAAAATGAAAATTAGACAATTATTATCATACTGTGTTTTGAGATCTTTTGGATGAATTCGATTCAGAAATGTTCTTTTAGTGAAATGTGCTCAGTTTCTGTCAGTATTCGTTCGAGAATGTGTGCGGCCTAATTCTCCTTTCCAGGGTTAATCTAATACGAACCGATCATTTCATTTCAACACAAGTTAACTGGCATTAGCATGAAATCCATCTGCTTTGTGCTGCCGGAGGAAAACAACTGCGCTTCAGCTGTGGATGAGCGGCACAAAGACGCCTGTCAACTTCACACGCAGCACTTGCTTAAACAATCTCTGTCATTAGAGACAACAAAGACATCACACTGCTTTAAACTCTCATATTTATGATGGGCGTTTTTTTTCCGTTCTAATAAAAAGAAATTTGACAAGAATAGCACAAATATGTGATGCAAATGCGGTCTTTATTTAGTCATGGATAAATTATGGTTCTGCTCAAGGTAGAATTTTCTTCAAAACCTACAACTGTATTTGTAAGTTTTAATTATTATGTTCATCTTTTATAAACATGAATAGCCTATATTAAGCTGTAAAGAACTAGTAAAAAATCATCCTCATTTAGTCTACTTGTACATTTAAACTTAGTCATTACAGAACACGATCAATTCTGAATATCTATAGGGCTATCACAATTACAAAATAATCGTCTCATCGCAATTATTTGACATAATCGAAATTATTTTAATTGTGAATCCTTAGAAAACAAGAGTGATCTGCAGTATCTGCATCATTCTACATCCACTTTTCATGATCTGCACTTACTGTTACATTCCAAGGACATTTCTCCCTCATTTAAGTTGTATCAGCTTTGTATTTTTTGTGTTGATTTGTTTTGTTAATGTGATCTGCATCAAGATGACATAATAAGATTTAGTTTTCTGTTAAGGTAACTCTATAGTAAATATTATTAGTTATTTACAAAATGTTCACATTTTTAAAGGATCTATTTTCTTCATTGAATAAATTAATTGTTATTAATCAATTATTGTCAAAGCTTTACAATAGACAAATAAAGCACCTAAGTGCATTATGGGTCTCGCCGCCATTTGTAAGGTATCAAAGCCGAGGTGTTCTGCATTTGGACAATTGACTTTTTCATTTGCTTCATTCATTGATTAAAATGGTACGTTCTTGTTGTGTCAAAGTCTGCCATAGTAAATCACTCTATAGAAAAGGTCAAAGATATTTTAGGTCTCCCGCTCGGAAGAAAGTATGTTGATGGTCTATCATGCTTGTCACATATTCTGTTATGCATTTTAAAACTGATTCTTTTAACCAACCCAGTGTTGCATTAATAATAAATTATGTACATTTTTGATTGTTTCATTGTTATCAGTACTTTGACAGCCAAATAAAATACGGAAACCAACTTAACTTTGAGACACAACTACTGTACAACCAACTCAATCTACAAATGTTTGATAAGAAAATTACAAAAAGATTTCTCTGAAAGTCAATTACAGCTGAATGTGTTTAGTTACTAGTACTTGATCATTTAGTTTTCTTCAAAAAGGTCATTTTTAAACTTTCTGTACTAACAAATGATAAAACAACAACACAATACAAAGACTTTACCTATAAACACTTTTAAATACCATAATGGTGTGAGAAACACCAGGAACATAGGTTCAATTCTTAGGAAATATAAGGAGTATAGATGGACTCAGATGCGTATGTTTACTACATAAACATAAACTACATTTTTACAAATGTCAACAAATTGAGGCTTTTCTTCAGTTTCATCTATTATATTCAACTTACATTTTACATCCAATCATTAATCCTCAATAAAACATGTCCTACGTGTCCAAAAGTTAGGATTAAACTGTGCTGCTTATTTTATTTAATAAAGCACGCATATATCCAGTGCGTTTGTGTCAGTAACGTTACATAAACTTACATTTGACCTCAAAGTCTACACGCATGCTCAAGAGCAACTCACTTAAAGACTCCTTGGCAAACTTCGACGGTTCGTGGGACGTAGGTCTCTGCATAATGTTGAACGTTATGGGGTTGTGTGTCTTGATAATTTGGTTGTTAGCCGTGCTTAACCTCCTCCATCCTGATTCACTATTAAACGGACATCCTCAGGTTGTTCCAAACCTGTAAACGTTTATTTGTTCTGCTGAACACAAAGGAAGATATTTGTAAGAATGTCAGTAACCGAACAGATCTCATCCCCCATTTACTGCCATAGTAGGGAAAATAAATACTATGAGAGTCAATGGGGGATGAGATCTGTTTGCTTACTGACATACTTCCAAATATCTTCCTTTGTGTCCGGCAGAACAAAGACATTTATACAGATTTGAAATGACAGAATTTTCATTTTTGAGTGAACTGTCCCTTTAAAAAGACGGTGCTCTTAAAGGGACAGATCACTTCAAGTGCATTCTTCTATATTCCCTCAAAATGAAAGATGTTGTACAGATTTTAAATCGTCCTGAAAACATGAATCCACAATAACATAATGTTACGACTTGATACCAATATTCATTAATATGAAACAATATTATGTGCATCGCTGAACATCTGAATGCAGTAAGAGACTGTATTGCTTGAAGTGTGGCACATTCATCCATTTCCCCAATCCTTGGAGCCAAATTTGGTTCAATCCCAGTCACCACAGGGAGAGATCCAGTTTCAGTCCAACCGAAAAAGCTTTCAAAGAGTAAACCTGTACTTCTGTGCACACACACACATAGCACACACAACGGCCCATCTTCATACACACCAACAAACAAAAGCATGAGACTGCATGCAGATACACACATGAACGGCAAATACATACAAATGTTCCACCGTTTTCCTCGCTCATCTCACTCCCACTTCATATTGTCTGCTTCTGTCAACTGAGGAGCGGGCGCCCGCTTCTGTTGCCAAGGGAACAGGCTTAAATCAAATGAAGCCAACAGGAACTGAGTGACATTCACATGCATCTGTGGCTACAGATGAGCTAACACACACACACACACACACACACAAACAAAAACTGATTCCAATGCAACAAAACAGGACAAACATGTCTGAGAAACATACAGTAAAACAATTCATAAGGCATCTGGAATACAGGAACATGTTCTACAAACATTGTGGGTACAAAAAAAGCAAGGGCTCACGATCGCTGTTATCTGAAGTCCTATAATTACACGTCTGTACTGCGCATGAGTAAAACGTAAGATGCTTTCATTTCTGTCAGGCATTTATTTACATCCCACCTCTTCTGCAATGTAGAGGAAAGGCAGTGAGTTTTTTAAACACACAGGACTATAAAGTTGCAGAAATATTGCACCGCTTCTAGGCAACAATTATAAGTAATAAAACTCAAATATATGTGAAATACACAAAGTAAGAAATATTGGACTGCTGATCGGGTCCCATGAAGTCATAGAGATGCATCATAGTTTTCACGCTCCTCATTAAAACCATTGATCCACTTTGGACGGTGTTGAAAAGCTTCACTTTAAAGGGATAGTTCACCATTTACTCACCCTCGTGTCAAACACAGAAGATATTTCGAAGAATGTTGGTAACCGAACAATGGCGATACCCATTGGCTTTGTGTCCATACAATAGAAGTGAATGGGTACCGCTGTTGTCAGTCATACAGATTTTACATGACAAGTAAATGATGACGGAGGACTAAGTTTAAAGAATTTACAGAAAGCATTTAAAGCACACTGCCAGTCATTTCAAAGATCAGTGCGCCATTTCTCTCTCATCCCACACATGAGCAGACACTGCGCTAATTTCTCAACTCTCTCTCTCTCTCTCTGCACCTTTCTGAATCTCCCTCATACATTCAGTGCAGTAGATCTGTTGGGAGTGAGGTCATTGTAGTGCTGAGGGTGGGAGTCAATCCGGAGACTTTAAAAGAGAGAGAGAAGTGATAGAACAGACACCAGCACCGGCCAACGTTACATAAACCTTTCAGCGAGCTCTGCCAGCGACACGACATGGGCAAAGAGGCGCATGCCGTCCAGAGCGGTGGGACGTGTCTCACCTCCGCACACACACGCACGCATGCACACTGCCCTCGGGGCTCTGCATTTAGATGACAAATCACACCAGCATGCGAGTGTTTATTAATGAAAGCTCGACCTCTCGTTCTGTCTCCCACACGCATGCCTCCTCCCCTTTACCATTTAACGCCTCTTTTCTTTGCTTTTCATTTTATAGCCTTTGTAATCCCTTTCTCCTCCTCTTCATCACTGCCAGCACCGCAGGTCTGTGAACAGCCACAGCAGGGGCAGAAATGAATCAGGGTTTGAGGCCAAAATGCCATTGACGGTGATAACGACGTTGGCCTAGATGTCCAAAATGTGGGGCAAAAATTGACCCGGTTGTGAGTGAGTTTTTTGATCTGTCATCGGTTTGTGCCCCTGCGGACACTGAATATTGTTGAATGTATTGTGTACTGTGGGTACTATGCACACTATTCTTACAGTAGTAAAATCAATTCTGTTAACATTGCATGGAAACAAAACACTTCAAATAACGAGACTAACGAGACTATTGTACGCAATATACAATATAATTGAACCTAAAGAGTGCTTCTGGGCCATTTTCACAACGCCTGGTCAAGTTTAAAGAAGTTCAACTTTTAAGGAGCCACTGAAGTGCCATGAAATTTTGTTTGATGCTGTAACAGAATTTCTGCTTAAACAGGAAGTTAGGGCGGGACATATCCTTATAAATGAGCCAATAGGCTTTCATGGTGTTCACAACCTGGAATTTCACAAGAAGCTGAAGTGCAGAATGATGTCATAAAAATCGTTGAACTGTCCTGATTTAAGTGAGGGACTGTAACTTTTGATGCTTATATCTTCGAAATGCCAATTTTGCCAACATTCGGGAGCACACTACAGACTAACACACTCGTACTAAAAGCCAAACAACTTCTATACGATTTCATGGTCACTTCTGTTCAGAACCATTCGTTCCGTAGTGCTCCACTGCGCCGCGTCTCGCTGTTGGAACGCAAGTACGCGTCCTGTACGAACGGCCCCTTATTACGCGCAAAACGTGTAGGGACACAAGACGGGGGATTGAAATAAAACAGCCTGTGATTTCAGTTCAGTGTGAGCTCAGTATATCTCATACAAGAGAACAAAGAAGAGCTGGACCCATAAACATCCCTCCAAACAGCGCGCGCTACCACATTTACGCACCAGCAGCACAGACAGCAATGAAAGTTTCCCCCTCGCGTCCACGCCACACATTGCGCGTTTTCGCTCGCTCCGCTTCTCTGAATTGGCTTACCTTTGTGGTCACTATGCAGAGGCAGTCCATGGCAGAGAGAAGTCAAGTGGAGATGTATCCAAACCCCCGTTCCCCCCTCTCCCCTCTCTCCCTCCAGCTTTTCTCCTTCTCTCCTTCTCTCTTTCTCTCTCTCAGAGCCCGCGGTTTGCCTCTCTTTTCTTCTCTGTATCTCCTTTGACTGACTTAAGCATTGAAGAAAACGAGTATGGAGGGAGGGGGGACGTAAAGAGGGAGGGGAGGGACGGAGAGAGGGAGTGAGAGACAGAAGAGAGGTCTGCTTTCGGGATCCGGCAAGCGAGGAAAGGACGAGGAGAGGGATGCGGGTGATGAGGTTGGGAGATACAAAAATGAGAAACGGAGAGATGGGACAGAGGATGCGAGCAATTAAAAAGGAGATGGGCAGGGGAGGATGAGCGCGGAGACGAGAGGTGACAGAAAGGGGAGAAAGAAAGAGGGGACGCACTGAAACGCCAGAAGATGTAGCGAGAGCGCGCGAGCACGCGCACGGAGGGAGGAGACATCAAAAGATGGAGGGGAGGTGAAGATGCGTGGAGAGAGAGTTCAAAAGATAGAGATTACTCAAGAAAACAGCGTAAATGAAAACGCGCGGTCTCTAAATGAGAGAGAATAAACGATTTCGCCATAGACACAGAAAGGAGGAGGAGGAGGATAACAAGGGCACTCCGGTTGTCGAGGCTTTCTGTAACCGTTGCCCTGGCAACGCTGCAGAGTTGTTTCTGTGTAAATAGCCAAGATGCTGTCATGTGGCAGAGGCTTTAGTAAAACCAGTGATCTAACTGGAATACTGCATACTAAACAGTGCACACTACTTGTGTGTAATATAGTATGCAGCACGCAGCGATAAACATTTGTAACGTTAGTAGCCTATGCTACATAATCCCCGAGACATTATCATAAGAAGTTTGCAAATCTGTAAGAAAGGAAAAGCACATGAGAAATCCACAAACTTAAAGTAACATCGGCTGTGACATCTGCTAAACTTAACACAAGTGTTTCACGTTTATTTCCTGCTCTTTTTAAATTAAACATGTGACAGAATGAGGTCATGTGTAGCATATAGCCTACTGTCTCACAGTGTTTGCACAGGTAGGCAGTTTAAACTACACAGTATGCAGTAAGTATGCATGCTATCATACTCAAACAGCCAATGAGCCGCAAAAAATGTAGGTTGAATTGCATTGTGGGATGCAGTATCACACACAGCATCCTCTAGTTAGCTTTACATAATATACTGTGGAAATGAGTAATATGGCATTTTTAACTACATTATGAAAAAAGAAAGTCAGCGATACGACTAATTTTCATTCCTCTCTGAAATTAAGGAAGTAAGAAAAGAGAGGGATGGGCAAGGTATTTTAGGTGAAGATGTCACCTTTCTTACTTCTTTTTATGCCTTTGTTAACACTAATCTGCTCATCGTGTGTATTCATATTTTCCCATCATTGAAAAGCAAATGATTCCTGTTGTAAATAAAAACTAAAGCGTGTATAAGAATGTTCACCCAGATATGAAAATCCATTTATCATTTACTCACTCTTATGTCATGTCAAACCTGTCTGACTTTCTTTCTTCAGCGAAACACAAAAGATGATATTTAGAAGAACGTTGATAATCCTTCTCCATTTCTATTGTAAGAACTCAAAACCACTGAGACATTTCTCAAAATATCTTCTTTTGTGTTTCACAGAACAATAAGCCTGAGGGTGAATAAATGATCAAATATTTTTTTCTTTTTGTTTAACTGTGCCTTTAAATCTATGGACTGGACCATTCGAGTTAGCTGAGGGGTTGTCTGAAAAGCTTTAAAGCCTTTGAATCAGCATCACTGAGAGTGGAGGACGCGAGGGTCCCTGCATCCTTCATAGTCTGCGTTCCGTGATTTCACCAAAGCGAGAGTCAATTGTGTTGCAATAAAGCTATTCCCCTGGGCGGAAAGGACAGGTAGGCTATCCGACCTGCTGTCTGCAGTTCTGTACACAAATGTCCGCCTACAACAAGTACACACAAGTGCCAGAGGTGTTTTATGACTAGCAGGACAGACAGACAGACAGATAAGGACATGAAGGCTTTCATGCATGTTACAGAAGCACGCAACGAGAACAGGATGTACACTAGAAAAGAAAGATGGCACTGAACTGAGAGAGAGAGAGATTAGAGAGAGAGAGAGAGAGCATATTTTTATTGGATGTTAATAAAACAGAAAGCAGACAATGAATATGGAGAAAAGCTTGTATTGGTTTAGTCAGAATCTGCCTTTAAATGGATTTACCTGTTTACATATTCACTATGTGCGCGTGCGTGCGTGCGTTAGATAGCCCCAAGGGCATTAATTATTAACACACACTCACACGCCACACTCATAAATGTGTACATTTATACAAAATCATCTTCATATAAACGTGTATATAGGCTTCTTCAGATAATGAGTAAAGTGTAACATGTAATTTGAAACTTTAATAGTCGTATTTCTTCGTTTTCTTGTACAATATCTCCATCTAGTGGTTAGGGTTATGTAGCTTTTTTGCATTAACCAAGAACACGTTCGCTTAGAAACATTCTGAAAACCACACAGAACACCTGAACATTCAGATCTAAGTTTTATTTATTCGTTTGTCTGTTTTTTGTATACTTCGTATACTATAATGTATGTACACTGCAGTTTAAAAGTGTGAGTCACTTACAAATGTATTTATATTTTAAGTAAATTAATAGTCAAGTCATCAAAAATATATAAAAAAAAACGAAACTATGGGAATTACGTTGTGAATAAAATCTTAAAATTATTTAAAAACTATCTTGTAATTTAGCATCTTTAATGTATAGTCACCCTTTGACTTGAATTTACTGAAATGTTCTCCTGTCATTTAATCGAGCGTCTTGAGATGCTTTATAAACAGTATTGCAAAAATTAAAAGAAAACTAAAATGTTTGCACAGCTATATTTTATCTACAAAACAAAAAAGTAAAATTTAATTTAAGCCTTTGGGTCAAAAGGTTTGTAGATAAGGGATCCTAAACTTTTGAACGGTAGTGTATATATTCATGTATGTATTAATCGTAATCGAATCCTCATCGATAATCAACTCTAATTGGTCTATACAGATCTGCGCTGAGAAACGTAACTCGTATCACGTGATAATGCTCTCGAGGCGCCACAGTTGCCTTTCACGTAACGTTGCCGTGATGTGACGCCGCCGCCATATTGGGAAGGGCAAGACAATATAAACACATACAAATGAAAGAGGGAGCTGCAGGTTTTCGACAAAATAAAGTTTACAATGGTTAAAATGATGTACTTACGGTACGATTCAACGGCCAACTGGGCACTGTTTGTCTGTTTTTTCCGGCATATAGTTAAAATGGCATACTTGTAGGCCCACATGCTTGTTCTTGGTCTTTTAACCCTTTGTGTGGTGTTGTTTGTTACGTCGGTGTTTGTGGGTCTGCATTTAAGGGTTTTTAATGAACACAATCAAACATGTTTTGTTAAAATACTCAACAGATGTTTACTTCATCCCACAAGCAATATAAACATATATTTGCCCTTTACCTCATATTAGATCACATTTATGAATTAAAGTGCTATACATTTTTGTTTGTAAAAAAAAAGAAAATCAATTTTAATCAAGATATAAATGTGATCCTCACATTCTGAATCCTCTTCCTCTATATCATCAAAAGCTTCACTCTTTTCCAAAATCAATTGCAAAGCTCTCTGAGCAGCGAATTCTTCATATCAGTTGTGATAAGGAATCACACTGACAGCTATATTTATTGTGTCCCACCCCGAATTTGCAGCTGGGATAGAGTATAAGAAAATAAAAATTGGTTCCTGCAAGACAGGGTAAAATGTGTGGAAATGTGAAAACATGTCTGGTTTATTATGTCCTTGAGGACAGTCCATAGGCATAATGTTTTTTACTGTACAAACTGTGAATTCTATCCCCTACCCCTAAACCTAACCATCATAGAAAAATTGTTGCATTTTTAGATTTTTACAAATGATTGTTCTTTATGATTTAAAAGCTTGTTTCAATTTTGAAAATTTTGGTCCCCATGAGTTGGAGTGCATTCAGGATTAGGTCCCCACTAGAAAATAAGGTCACACGCACACATACGTTGTGTAACAAAGGAGAGAAGGAATTCTAATGTGTATGGAGAATGGACGTGATGATATTTGCGTTCTAATAAAAAAAAACAGATCAACAAGCCAATCTCATGTTATTTTGCAGTTTATTTAGTTTTCAATTGCTTGAAATAGTCCTTTGAATGAAAAAGGAACTTTTTAGAGATACATCAACTTTACATTTGCACACAAAGTACAAATATGGGAGACCAATTTGTTCCCTCGGTTTAGTGCAAACTTTCATCAAGACGTCATACCTCAGCGACATGAACAGTTTTACAAAATTCTGATTAATTCAACTTCTATTCTGGTTTTACACTGACAAATCAGTCAAGATAAAAAAGAAAAGATTCTTTATTGTTCGCTGACGCACCACTCCAAAAAAGTCAACGCATCCTTCTGATATAAGAGCCGGACTTCTTTTGGGAACAACACACTTTAACATCAAAACCCAAATTAAATTCTGTTCAGACCTGAAAATATAATTGAAGAGCTATTGGCAGTTTGATATTAAAAATGGCAGCCTTCAGTCTGGCTCCAAAATCGATGCTGAAAAAACAAATGTTAAAATTGTGAAAAGCTTTTCATAGCCGCTATGTAAAAATGGAAACTGCTATCTATATTAAAAGCAATGCTTCTGTTCTTGAAGAAAAATCAAGTCCATGGCAACAACAAAAGAGTACAAACCAGAGCTTCATGTGAATGTTTTGGCAAACACACAATCTTTTTGAACAAAAAACAAAAAAACTCAAAACAAATCAAATACAGCTTTGCAAACATTTCAAATCCTGAATGATCATTCAATGATCAATGATCTGTTGTGTGCTTGATAGAAGGTATTTTCTTCATACGATTAAGAATTTAAACATTTTAACTTGCATTTCAAATGAATGAATTTGTAATTACTCCAAAATGACTTGATGGTATTTAGTTGATTTTTCCCTACGCAGGACTGTAATTTGACAGAAACCAGTTACACCAGCTGACTGTAATCATCAAGAACTTCTGCAAAACCATTGGAAACATCACAGAGAAATTTAGTCTCAGCACCAGTTAGAGTCCATTGAAGAGCTCAGAATTCCAAATATTGAACATGTGTTCAATTCAGTCCAAGTCTCAGCCAAATTTCAAAGATGCTCCAAAGTTCCAGTGGTTTCATATGCTGGTTTGAACTTTTGGTGTCACTTCTGATGTGAGGGTCCTTTGTGAAAAAGGTAAATTGGTCTCTGAAAGCCTAAGACAAAAGTAGAAAAAGTATATAAACGATAACGATATAAAAATGCTACAAACACACCGCAATTTCATTATGAAAGTACACGTTTGTGTTTTTGATGTAAAGAAAGATCACTCCTTTAATGTACATACTAGTTTTACTTTTGTCTCTTTTTCTTTTGTTCATATTCTGGATGAAAATATGATAAGAGAATAACAGGTGTATAAGTACGATTATAGATAAAAAATAAATGTATGTGTGCTTAATTGTAAGCATACAATCATTTAATGTCTGATGTACATTTAACAAAAAAAAAACACTGACCTCTTGATAAATTTTGTGGCATTCCGATGAGCTCATAACTGGTAAAGCCCACCTCAGTAGTCAGGAAAGATGAGAACTGGTCCGGTCTTAACCGAATGCTATGATAATTTTTACAGATGTCCTCCTGAAAATAAAAACAATGTGTTTACAAACATTCTGGATAAAGCCTGACCTCAACATGTAGTAACTGAATATCTGCTAAGTGATGCATGTAGTCAAAATCAGAGCTCCTCCCCGCAATGACATCCAATCACAAGCAGCCACTGGAGACGCATTTGAGCAGGTATAAAGGTCAAACGTCTCATCTGACTGCTTGTGATTGCATCACTCGACGTGGATGTTATTAGCACACGTACAGTGAGTTTCTTTCTCTTGCTGTAGGAGTTCCAGGGCTGAGGCTCCAGGATGAAGAGCCCTCCTGGCCTCAGGTGTCTGTAAACCCTGTGGAAGAGCCGCTTGAGTCCAGCATCACCCCAGTTCAGGTGGACCCACTTTGTCACGCTTAAACACAGGATGACATCATACTCCTCTCTTTGTGTCAGTAGCAGCGAGTCACTCTCCAGCACATAATTCCCCTGTGAGTGAGATAGACACAAAGACTTATGGTACAGGAGGTCTAAAAAGTGGCAAAATAATGTGTTGTGCCAATGCAAGCTGTGAAAACATCACTATGCAAATACTAAAGTGTGATTTTTAATGTGTTGCTATGTTGTTAAGGCACTTGCTTACTAGCCCAAATAAGCAAACACCCCAAAACCTATATGAACCACACTTATAAAAGCCAGCATTACACACGTATATAAACAAAACAAAAAAATGTGCATGCTTTTGCGTACACATGCAGGAGGTGTGTAATCTGACAACTGATGAAAGTTTGTGCAACAAAACTAGCGACTGGCTATCTAAACTACTTCACTTAGACTAAACAGATTTAAAAATAATAATAAAAGTTTGGCACACTTCTGTGATCAAGGCAAGCTTATAAGGTTCAGCTCCTAAAATGGATGACTGACCCGCATGCATCGGTCGCATAATGAGTTGCATGCATTTATTACACAGATTGTTTTCAGTTCTTTTCTCATAGCACAGCCTGTGTACTGTATTAATATTTCACATTTTATTGCATATTTGCTGTATAATGCACATAATGAATTTTGCACATTAGAGGGATTTATTGTAGCACGTGTTGTCGATATTGTTGTGTATATTTGATGTGGCGAACTCAAACGTCTTACCTTGACAAAGGTGATGTTGGCAGGGAAATCTCCAGGAGGGAGACTATTTGCGCTCATCTCAGGCAAAGGGGGGGCAGCTATGGGTCCTCTTGAGATCCTGAGCGACACTGGGAATGAATTCTTCTCATCAGGGAGGCCTACACATTCCCCATCCTCCATTTTCCCACTTTCACCACCCCGATTGTCATTTGTGGACTTTTTTTTCTCTTTGACTTCCATCGCTAAATGTTCATCTTTCAAAGCACATTTCTCCCCATTATTCTCCTTTCTTTTGCTTTTGACTTTAGCTACATCCTTCTCTTCTTCCCTCTCTCCATTTTCCCCTGAACGCCGGGCCTGCTGCGTGTGAACTTCGGAGAGGTAATGGCGTATGTTCTGTCGGGCGGCGTGTATCAGCGATCCATCGATATCCAGACCCGCGATTCGTGCCGGGCGCCAGTTCTTGGCGATGGACAGCGTCAGGTGGCCGGTGTTGCAACCCAGATCTAACACGACCTTCCCCTGGAACCACTCTGGTTTGAAAACACGGATTCGAGGGTCTTCACTTAGCCCCGGATTGCGATAACCGTAGTATTTGTTATAGTTGCCGTACTGAAATTTCTTTCTCTGCTGCTGGTTGTTGTTGTTGTTGTTGTTGTTGTTGTACTGTGACCTGCATTGGTTTGGATTGGGCCTGTCGGCTCCTCCAAAAGCAGGACCCATTCCTGTAGCGTGAAAGGTCTGAGAATACCTCCCGGATTTTGAACCGCAGTTTCCTTCCCCATACGAACAATCTGTATCCATTCGGCTGCTGGCACGCTTACGCTTGCGCTGTCTGTTTGATGACGGGTGGGCGGGGTTTGAGGATGATGGTGGTGGTGGTGCTGCTGCTAAGGCATCATTAGTAGGTGGAACACTTCCTCTTTTGTCTTGCACATCATCACCATTTGTGGTTGAGTTGGGCTTGTCTGAAGTCTGAGCCTCAGAAGTGGAGCTCAAAAGTGTTCGGTCATCTTTCAGGGTCTCAGAGTCAAGGCTGTCCACCGCAGTGCCTGACTCATGTGACATGGAGAGCGACGTGGCTCCATCAGCTTGTGCTGCCGAGCGGCCGTTAGTCTCTGAAAATTCAGACTGTGACACCATTGATTCACCCAAACCTCTTCCACCTCCTCCTGCACCGTGATGCTTGTTCCGATGTCTTCGCCTGCTACCACTTTTCAGTGGCGACACCAGCAAACTTCTGTCTCCTGTACTAGGGCAGTTGAGATTGAGAGGGTCTGTGATGTCTCTTGGTATCAGGATCTCTACAGGGTCTCTGTTTTTGGCCGGCAACGGTGAGGACTTGGGCGTCTCCGCATTAAGAGCCCGGTTCACCTCTTCATCCAAAAGGCTGTTGAGGTTTAGTGGGTCAAAAATGTTCCCACCCAGCAGGAAGTTTGTCGGCAGGACCGAGCTGCTCTCGGAGTTGGCGCGGCGCCGTCGCTTGCCATAACCGGGGTACTTGAAGCCGGCGCTCATTGTGGTACGGCGCTTACTGAGTCTTTGCGTTTGCTGTTTGGACTGCGGGGTACCGTTTTGGGTTTGTGTGGAAAATTCAGCCTCAAGCAGGCAACTTTCACTCACCGCTCTGTTACCAGCGATTCTCTCCGTGTGCTCACGTGACGCCTCACTTCCGGTCTCTTTACCATCCTCTTTGCTGAGGTGTGTATGTGTTGTCTTTTTGGGTGAATGGAGGATGCTGGTAGCATTTCCAGAGAGTTCGGAGGGCTGATGGGAAGGGGGGTCTGTTTTCCCCTCACATGATAAAACAGTTTCTTTGTCAACAGACATCTCTATCATTTTTCAGGTTGGCATTGAAGAGGATGTGAAGCTGAAATAAAAACATAAACAAGGTGAATTAATTTGCTCACCCATCAATAATATAGTAATAAATAGTATTAATAATAAATCGCCTTACTGACTTCAAATGCAATTTCCTAACTGGAATTTCACTTCTATACTTAAAACATCCATGCAATGTAATTCTAATACAAAAACTGCACACATTCCTATAGAATACTTAGTTTAATACAAACACTTAAACTTTGATTCATAAAACTAGAAAGAACACAGAAAACAACTTATAAAGTTCACATTGTAGCATGGAAACTGATAACTGATGTCAGATCCTGCCAGCAAGCAGAAAGTGTGTGTATAAGGCAGTGAATGTTGAGCTCTATGTCACCCACCTCTGACGTCGTCGTCACTACTGTAATTATTACTTTGTATGACCCGCCCCCCAACTCATTAATAATACATTAGACACAAGAAAACAGACGAGAGAAAATAAAGAGATACCTAAACAAGATCAATGCTCCTCAACACACAGCCCGGGGCCCGAGCGCTCTCTCTCCGCCCTCTCTTAAAGGCACACGGCCCACTGCTTGTCTCTCTCTCCTGTATTTATACACGGAGGACAAAAAACCTGGCCGGTGTAGCAACTGCTGTCCTCGCACATCCCGCACTAACGGCGCCGGTGCACGAGCGAGCGCAGCTGTCCGCTGACATCACGTCCAGAATCAAAATAATAAATTCAGAGGACACGCCCCTTCAAAATAAAGCTTATTGAAATGCAAAAGACTACTGTTTTGGAATATCGACAAGGCTTTGTGGAGGTACGGATAACAATGAGCTTAACCGTTTTGTTTTAATTTATTTATGCTAACTGTTAACTACCGAGCGTACTGACTAAACTTACTACTGAGTTGCAGAGTCTCACTGTGTGAAGAACGGGGCTTTCGGTGGACTTTATACGATTCGCGTGCGATGACGCTACGATTAGCAGCTGAGACAGCCAATAAGACGCTGATATTTGGGAACCGGTTGCTTTACTGTCCAATGAGATACGCTTCGGGGAGGGATTACCCTAGTTTCTATTTTATAGGTGCCCTAAGCAGGCGCCTGAGCTAAACTCAACTTTGTTAACAGGTTGCAGCAACGCATGAATTGTGGACGGACGTCGTGAAAACCACCAGTATATTTTGTATGTTTTTTTCTTCACTTCTGTACAATCATAGATTGGTTTTCTACATATGTACATTCGGCTCACGTGTTACACACTTATTCGCAGGCAACCACAAAAACCCTCAGCAGTTTTTCTTTACCCAGGCCAGCGTGTAAAATGAATGTGCTTTTCGACGTTTGTTGAACATTCAGAGTTATACAATTTACGTATCCTCTAGGAAGACTAATAAGTCGTGTTGCATTTATTGCATTATGTTTCATGTCGCATCTGTTTTGATTTTGTTGACAACCGAAGCTGCCAGTTCCTACCCCCGCGTGTATCATACTGCTGGTATTTGTAGTTTTAGTACGTTGAGTACTTTTGACTACAACTGCCTTGCGCTGTCAACAAATACGAACATTAATCACGAGTGCATTTGGTGATAGACGAAATCATAAGTGAATGTGGAGTCTACATATGACATTCAGATGGAATTTAGAGGAAGTTTTTGATGTCGTGTACTCTATTATAATATGCTGTCTTATTACTATTTTAGACTGTAAACGGTGCCTTGAGAAGTAACACCAATAACAGATGTCGCATATCAGATAAACAACACGATACTTAAAAATGAGTCATGTTGCTGCGACACTATTCGACTCGTTTTCTTTTCGAGGGGTTAAAAATGTCAACACTTTCTCAATCTGTCCAGCAGAGGGCAGTTTATCTTTGCTCACGAATTGAGCTCTTAGATGTAGCCTATTCTGCGTTTACTTCACATTTACTGATGCCTATGGTCCTTTACTTTGTTTAAAACAGGTTTTATTTGTCTTGTATTTTATGGACACTTATTATCAAATTGTCTCACTAAAGCAGTTTTGGACCCCCCACAATTGCTAATAAAATATTACAGAGCTTGACATAACGACAAATATGCATACAATCATATCTGGGGATTTTTAGCTGTCTTAGCATAGTTTGATAGCCTACTTTTCATCTCATTTGAAATACTTTTAAGTGCCCCCTTGCTTAAAAAATACCCAGCTAGCAAACTATTTTCATCATTTTCTCAAGCAATTTGTATTGTATGAAGCTATTTTAAAACTTATATCATGTAGACATTCGGTTTGCAAGGGTTCAAACTTTTTATATTAAAAGACCGTCTTAAAAATAACAAAATTATAGAGATTTATTGTGATAAATGTACAATTAATTTACAAAATAAATATATTTACACATTTTGTAGTATACAATAAAGGATTTCGGACAGGATAATAATACGCAGAATGCAGGAATGTGACTTACTACAGAGATTGCAGACAACACCAATAAACATTCATAAACAACATGTGTGTTTAGCATAGACCTCAAAGGTTTCTCTCCCACCTTGTGTCATTTCTACAGGAATGCAAAGAAGCCCAGCTTCAGTCACGTACATATATTTGTAACTCGATGATTGTTTCTCTGTATTTTACTAAAATGATGACGATCTCGTTCACCACGGCCTCCAAACAGACTGCGTCTGGTTGTGAAACAGAGCTCTCCTCAGAGTCCGGGGTTGGCAGGGTGGAGCTGAGCCTGTGGCTCTCACTGGAGTGGGGGAAGACTGAACATGAGGTCCTGGGACCACAGGCAGAGCAGGGGGTGAGATGCTAAGAGAGGACAACGATGATGACGAAGAGTCCGTGGAAAGCGGAGGGAAAACGAAGTGGCAGGGTACGGTGAGATACGTGGGGGAGCTCGAGAAGGGCGGAGAACTGCTTGAATAACAAGGAGATGGTGGAGGGGAGATGGAGTACGGAGGCGAGAGGTAGGGGTGTGTTATGGGTCCAGCTGGATGAGGATGGTGAAGCATAAAGGAATTGGGATACAAACTTGTGGGGTAAGAAAAGGCCTCTGTGTTTCCTCTCATGGGTCCCATCGCCGAGATGTCCGCCCTGCATGTCAACTCCGTGTTCGGCATCCAAGGATGGTGGGCAGCTTTGCTGTAGGAGTCGAGATGGTGGCACATGCCCTGGATAAAGTTGTCTCGCTGAGACGGTTCTACGCAGTCGATGAAGTTGGACAGTCGAGAGATGCACTCCTTAAAACCGGCTTTGTAGATGGGATTGGAGGGCATCTGTGCGCTGACGGGCTCGTGGATTGAGGCGAAGGGTACGTGTGGTCTTCCAGAGGGTAAAGCAGGAGCATGTGTGCTGTGTGGGTCTGAGTCTCCTGCAGGTGAGGGATTGGGGTAAAGACAGAAGGGGAATGAAGTATAGAGATAAAGGGATATAAAGAAAAAGGAATAGGATGTTCAAGAGAAAAGAATTAGGGTGAGAAAGAGAAGGAGATGCGAGGACAGAACAGGGTAGATTGTTTTTATAAAAGTTTTGTCAAGAAATGTTGAGAGGAGAATGAAAATTGTAAAAAGTTGTAAAATTAAAGTTATCCATTTAGGCAGAGAATAAGGTAAATTTCGTGGTAAAATGACATAGTAATTAAGAAAGGAGAGAATGAGGGGAGGGAGAGAGAGAGAGAGACGAAAACAATAATTAGAATCTTTTATTTAATGTAACCAGCCATAATTTAAATCAAACACTAATATAGACCATAATATTATTTTTAGATGTAAAATATTGTAATCAGTACATTTGTGAACATTTCATCTTTGGGCTGAAAACTTACCTCTTGGACTTTGCGCTTTTTTCTTTATGTATTCGACTGTTAATTCTAGAATCTCAGCTTTCTCCAGTTTGGGGTTTTGAAGTCGCTGTAAAAATATTCGTAAAGGCATATGCTGAAACATTTCTGTTACATTTTTATGAATCGTTTAAAAATAAGAATACTTTTTTTTTTAAACATAGTTTTACATCAAATGTTTGCATTTGACATCTTACCGAGTCCAGTGTGTTATCCAGGAGTAGCGTTCTCAGCTCATCTAAACGCTGGTTTATTCTGTCTCTCCGTTTCTTCTCTATAACAGGTTTCAAGATCTACATGGAGAACATCATATTTAATTTCTAGTTCTCGAAGTTTTAAACATGTATTTACAAAAATATAATAATCGTATATTATCATAGATTAAGATCATATTTAAGTATACTCACTCTTTTGGTTCCTCGACGGCTTGCCATTTTTGGAGTAACCATCATCCGTCTGCCTGTTGGGCGCTTAAAACAAAGCGTAAAAAGTCGTTGTACAAGATTATATTCCAGTTGCTGTTCGTTGCTTGAATTTCTTATACTTGTGAGGATACTCACATACGCACGTGCTTTTATTGGAGATGTCGGCCTGTCGTTGGTGACGAGGTGTCAATGACGTATCCAACCTTATGGTCCTATTCTCCTTATGGCTCTCTGCTAGTCCCTATTAACCTCTTAATATATTCAAAGATAAGAAACTATAAATCGATTACGTGTAATACAATACAGTTAACCTACCACACATTTATTTGTAAAAAACGTAGGCTAAGTGCAACTTTGAGAAATTTAGGAACAATGTTATTAATGTTTTTGTTTTTATTTCTCAAAGTTTTGATTATGAACGTGAACTAATGTTAGATTGTTGTTTGGAATAACATGTCAATAGAACGCGTATGCTTTTATGAACTAGTTTGTTCTCTTTATTGCGCCAATAAGTCAATACAAAGGCAATTCGGTATAAAGACTTCTTAATGGGTTTACAAACACGTGCCTCCTGTTTAGAGTTCACGACCTCCAGCACAAGCAAATCAATTTGTATATGTTTTCTTACTACATCATAGATTTGGTAGGCTACACTTATTTTATTATTTATTTCGAGTAGTCGGTAACAAGATGACTTTACGCATGCTTTACATTGAAACTTTATAATACTCAAATGAGAGGATGCTTGGGCCTCGTTGGTTGTTGCTTGGGCATTGGCTACTGAAACCAAAGATAACCTATAAGTGAGAGTTCAGATTTTCTCGTGGGAACAGAATATTGTGACTGCAGATGTGTAAAAACGAACACACTGACACCAGCACCGCGAGACTGAAATACTTTGGAATTGCAAGATGCGCAATTTTCGCGCATTGCTTTCGCACCTGCGACCAACGGTGAAATAGCGCAGAAAGATCGAGCGAATACACACCAAATGCAAAATATAGTCTGGACTTCTATTTCAGATTCCTCTTTGCACAGTTTCAACAGTGGGCTATATATGCTCCCATATGCCTAACTGGGCCAGTTCGATCCCAGGTGCGAGTGTTAACATTAATACCCGTATGTTGGGTTTGTGCCTTATAGAGCAAATAAATCAAATCTAGGTTAATGTCGTCCACAAATACCATCGATTCATAAGATTGATATAGTCTATTATGTTACGACGTTTATCCATGATGATGTCGGAATGGCCATGTGTCCGTTCACTTTTTGACCCCACATGGGCACCATAGGAAAACTCCCGTGGGAAAGCGTAATGTCAGGTCGAGCCGAGTGATGACACGCTCATAATTCCATTAGTATTATGATGCTTTTAACACGTGTGTTTAACAATGAATGTTGAGCGCGAGGTTTGCTGTGGACAAAAGGTGGCGATAGGGAGGGGAGTCAAGGTCTTGACCTTAGAGATTGTATTGGGAGGAGTGTTTTCAAACATACAGGCTTTTGTCTTAATAAACTGACAAACAATTATAATTTAAGTCACAATGTGGTGCACGGCGTTTACAGCGCAAAGATTGTGGGTTGGATTCCAGGAAATACACATACTGAGGAAAAATATATTGCACTGTAAGTCGCTTTGGGTAAAGTGTCTGCCATGCATAGGGAGTAATAGTAATATGTTTTTTTTATTTTATTTTTATTACAAAGAACAAATGAAGTCAAGATTCTAGAATCATACAAAACAAAACCATGCAGTAACACGTGGCTGTATGATACACATCCACTGTCTGATGGCCGTCCATCAAATGTAAAACTTGCTGAACCAATGCTGAACAAAAGGGCACGTGGAAAACTTTGGCACTTGAGCGCCTGTTACGCACAGGTGTGAAACAGACACGCTTAACATTTTTCAGAGCAAACTGTGAGCACGTGTCGCGTGTGCCTGTGTAGTTTCAGATAGTAAACAACGCTGCGTAAATAAAATGACCCACTGCGTAGCCTACATAATATTTGTTTAAACATGTTATTATATATTTAAAATAAGATTTTATCAGCATCTTTACCAGAAATTTCTTTGCTTGATAAGCTACTAGAAATTTGAACATAACCTAACAATATTTAAAATAGACCTAGGCTATGTAAAAAAGCCCGAGAAAGTATGTTTTAACCTGCCTTAAAACATTAAATGGTCTGTATAATGTCAAAATGTATAATATTATAGACAACAAGGCATTTGCTAACATAATGTTAAATGTACAAATGTAACATTTTCAATTAGGTTGCCGTATGCGTAGCCTATAAGAGAAAGCGGTACTTCAGAAATAGGGCCATTATGAGGATTGGAAAGGCTTTGCACACTACGAGTAACTATTTTCCATATTCTCATGATAGGTTTGGATAAACAGATATAGGTTTTTGAAAAGCATTCACAATTCATTTTCTTTACAATCATATTGATTCCAGGAGAATTTGTCTACCTGTCAGCAGTTTTTGCACATATTGAAAAAGTGAGTAAAACATAAATGAATACCAAAAAGTTATCGAATGAATTTAGAATTAAACGTATGGTATTGTGTTGTGGAATACGGTAGCCAAAGGTACATATTTAACAACCGTAATAAAATAATAATATAGGCTAATAATAACCAAAAGGACGTATGCGCATTTCAGTGAATCAAGCCTTGTGAAATATACACAGAATGTTAACATCTGTTATGTGCAATAGATTACCTATTTAACCAAACTAAAAACAAATGCATGTTCCATTTTCTTTATCCATTTTGTTTGCATTTAGTTCTATTTTCGTTATTTGGAAGTAAATAATATCTACATGATAATTGCTCTACAATTCCCGTGGGAAACTTTTTGGATGAAAAGTGATGGAACACATCCTCCTCTGCGTGGTTCTATTCTTATAATGGCCCATTTGACACATCTTGTTAACACCGAACGTGTGGCTGAACCAGTGTCATTTGTTCCAGTCTGAAGCGAGTGTGTTGAGACATTGGTTATAGGAGCCGCATTACTGTGGCTTGTAGTGAGGAAAATAAACGACCAATAGACTTAATGCTTTACTTATTATGCGTTATATCTTTTCCCCTCAACATAGAAGAAATATTCATTACTGTAAGTCCAAACACGTAATCTCATGTGAATAGACGTAAAAATCCTTCTTACACCGTATTTTAGAATGAACTTAAATAATACACCAATAATATGCTTGCACTTGTCTGTAAACCAAGGGTTTTGCGCTTTGGGACATCATGTGGGTCTTATATCCCGTGCGCACATTTGAACATGATTTGATCGGCTATATTCAACAGGTCCATTCAGAAGTGCCATGATGGGAACCAGTGTTTAACCCCACTCTCTCAGCAACACGGACCGTCTAGACACCTCAGGTTTTTTATTACCCGTCAAATTTTGTACATTATCAAGCAGAGAAGGTTCTCACGACACTTCACAGTTAACACTAGTGCGCACAGGACAATGCATACGTGCGTTCACATATAGTCTCCATTTCTATCACTTGTGTGGTATTTGAAATTAGACATTAATGGACAGTCGTCCAGTGGAAATTATGGAAACGCTATTTCTTTAAAACAACCGTGAGCGTGTAAAAGACGAAAGTTTGTCGTTTTCCCTTTTTTTCTGTTTTTCTTTTTTGTCTTTTTCAGATTTTACGCAGGGATAGCCTACTTGAGATATTAGCACACGAATGGCTGTGAGATGAAAGGAAATGGCACGCGTACGACCACCGAAGTGTGAGAAGGTCTCAGGTGAGACAAGTCTGTCTGCTGATATTAGCATAATGTTCTGCCTATTTGCGTTGCGCGCATTCTTATTACAATAAATATGAATCAAAATAGGCCAAATCTCTTATATAGAAAATCTTATATTAAATACGCACAGATGCTTGCTTTCCACGCGAAGTCATCGCCCGGCTGTCATTGGTCATATTTAACGCATCTGTAAAGAAAAAATAATTTTAAATTACTTTTACAAATTGTCCACGCCACGTGAGCGTTCGCCTGAATAGAGAATACAACTGACATAGCCTACTTTAAAATGTTTGTTTCGAGGCTCAAATATGTAAATATTTTACATTTGGCAATATAAGCAGGTATACCCAAGAGTGTCACGATGGGAACCAGCTATCAAGCTCGCTCTCCCAATAACACCGTGCGCTTACACCTCACAAGGAGCAACACCTTTGCTTATTTTATTACCTGTCAGATTTTGTACATGATCCACGGAGCGGAGACCGTTCCCACGCTGCTCTCCAATAAACACGTGAGTGTATGGGAAAATGCAGCTTGTGTTCACATATAGCCTCTATTTTTGTCACTTTGGTGGGACGAGACGGGTGATAATTTCAGGTCATGAAGTCACAGAGACAGAGTTTCGTTTCTGAAACAGTTTTGTGTTGTCTTCCAATTGTCTGGGATTCATTGCCACGTGTTTGCCATCAAACTTTGTTTAATCTGATTTCATCGCACCAAATGCTTAAGATGTCAATCATTTCGTGCTATTTAGGTTTAAGACTTACATTTACAAGTAACTTGATCATAAAGAGTAAGTGGGAATTATATATCCGGGCTGGGCACGTGGTGTCTCATTGTAGTGGTCATTCACTCTAAGGGTTTGGAGAGATGCCATTACATTTTAGTTAAGTTTCTTCTCTACTAAAATAATTTTTGGGAGTGCAATTCGCAGTTCATGGAAAAAGCCTAGAATAAGCGTATTGCATTGTCTGAAATATTCTCTTTTCATATAGTGAAATGCCCGCGGATACATATATGCGCATATTTGTCTCCGCACGAGCGAGCATCATTCACAGGCGCTAGATTGCCACGCGCCCACGCGTATGGCAAGGAGGTGTCAACATATCTTACCTTGCCCCTGATGGTTAACACCTTTAGAGACCCAAATGTTATCCTGCGCCTTTGACCAAAACGAATATCTAAAGGAAAGAAATCGCAAAATGCAAGTATTCTGCGTTTTTATTACGCACAACGGAAAATGTGCTTTCCCTTGTTTTCGACAAACATTAAGTAGCAGAATTGTAACTAATAACAATATGTCGTTTATAAAACTGTAAATTCGAATAACCTGGAGCTGCGATCACACAGTCAGAAATGCTGCAAAGCGCACACATGTGACCTCCCGTGTAATGTTCATATTAATGCAGAACGAAAAGATACGCAGTTTAATAATAACGCTGGTCTTAAAAGGGGTAAAATAGCAACACAGCCCTTGTTGTTATTGTAATAGGGTCGCTCTCCAGGGACGCGTGCGCTATTGACATGCACAGTGTCTCACTTTTCTCATGCACACGTGCCCACGGAAGTCGAGGTGTCAACGCGTGTGCCCTCAAACCTTTTGATCTGAGGTTGCGTTGAACGTCATTAACCAATTCGAGGTACATAATATTAGCTAAATACAGATCAAAAGCGTCTTACAAAATAGGCGTAGTTATTATTTGTACTAGGCTATATTTAACATTTGTAGCAAATATGTAATGCTATAGCCTACACTATATCCAGTACTCAATTGATCGTTTTACCTCAACGCGTTATGTCCCTGTAACACCCATTGACTATTATAATTATAATATTTTTAAATGAAATATTATTACGACAATATATTTGAATTGTTTTTTGTGTTTAGTCTTGTCATAGTTTTTATAAGAACAACTGGACATGAGACTTTGGGGATTGGTCTGTTGTAAACAATAGGCGTGGTTTGTGACGTCAGTCCCCGAAAGCACATAAATACGCTTGGTCTCCCCCAGTCTTGCATCTCACTGATTGACTGCATACTGCGAGAAGAATCAACACGTGGATCTTTATTGGATTATATCGTTTCTGATATAGGCCTACTTTGCTCTTTGGAGTACATGCGTAATGAAAATCCTCAGAGAGACTGAGAGCATCAAAATGGACAGAAAGGTAACTAGGGGCCTACATATTTCTGTGCATAAATGTGTATATATATATATATATATATGGGAATGCTCAACAGACTGCATGCATGCTTTAATAGTTTAGTAAAGTTCTGTCCACTAATGTTGTTTTTCCACATTTGTGTCCTGCAGCTGTTAAAGCCACAGGTCGAAAGACGAAGGAGAGAGAGAATGAATCGGAGTCTGGAGAACCTTCGAGCTTTGCTTCTGCAAGGACCTGAGCTCACTGTAAGAAACACATCCCTTCTCACATCCCTTCAGCTCATCTATTTAAAGTCATGCAAGAATATTTTCTGAATTTCTACTCTGTTTGGAGCTTT
The DNA here is from genome assembly GCA_026939265.1 of Oreonectes daqikongensis. Taxonomy (NCBI): domain Eukaryota; kingdom Metazoa; phylum Chordata; class Actinopteri; order Cypriniformes; family Nemacheilidae; genus Oreonectes; species Oreonectes daqikongensis. The sequence goes on from JAOTQM010000051.1 coordinate 780,025, forward strand.
GTCTTAATTCTCCTTTTCTGTTATCGCAGAATCCCAATCAAAGACGAATAGAGAAAGCGGAGATCCTGGAATACACCGTCCTGTTTTTGCAAAACTCAGTTGCAAAGAAGGCAAAGGATGAAGAAGAAAGAGAAAAGCATCAGTTTATAGACGGCTTCTCTACGTGTCTACAGAAAGCTGCCCGTTTTCTGTCGAATGACGGTGAGGCACGTGGACTCGACGGGTCCGTAAAAGCCACGATCTGTCACCGGCTGACCCATCCCTATGTGCCGGCCCACATCAGAATGCCTGTCAAAGTCCAGAACTCCAGGATGATGGTTCCAGAGTCACATGCACAACATCATCCTCAACACACATCCGTCAGCAAACAAGAACTTTCTTCGGCTTGCGGGACCATTGTGTTGCACCACGACAGGGTTCCTCTCAGAAGCACAGAGCCCAATATGCCTCAGTGTCATGAAAACACACATTCAACAGCCCGGCTGACATCTCAACACCAAGCTCCTGTCAGTCAACCTGTGTGGAGACCATGGCCGTAAAAGACTTCCAAAGATATATATAGAGAAATGGACTCAAAATACCGGGGCTTGTGTAATAATCAAACATGGTTCATCTCATGGGATGTAGAGAGACATGTTTCCGTCCATAATGATTTTATGAAGAGACATCATATTGAAAATGTCAAATGTGTACATATGTATGATAAGTGATGGCAATATATTTTTACACAGATGTTTTTGTTTTTTGCATGATCTGTACTGGGTGTATGATCTTTAATGCATAACAGATGTATTTATCTATTTTGCACATTAATTTATTATGTCGTTCCCTTTCATGCTCAAATATATAGTTGTATATTGCGGGGACTGAAACAAATATACATTCCAGCATTAAAATGTTAAAAATGATCCGTGCCTATGTGTGTTTTTTATATTATTTATTTTAGACTCACTATTTCCCACTAATATTATTTATATTAATGACTGTTTAAAAGGCAAGGGATGTCAATTGCGCATTAAGGGTATTTCACAAAGTTTGCCGCACGCGCCAGAGATTACAACAGTCTTTGATCGTGAAAACCTTTGAAGTGCTCGCTGCCAAACGCGTCGCGCAAGTGTGAAGAAGTCTTTGCTTCCCTGGATAGTGCGCCATGCAGCCGGCACGCTTCCTGCATGCGACTTCTGTTTTCACACCTTTGGCTTCCTCTACTCGTTTGTCGCTTCATGCAAATAAATAAATCGTTTGAAACGGCGCCACGTGCCCTGTCACTTTGCACTGTAAAAAGAAATTTTTGGGGGGGGATAACCTAGCTGCCTTAAAAAAAACCCTAATGAATTTTTATGCAAACTTGTTATGTTAACTAAAATTTTTAAGTTAAATTAACTCAAAATTTTAAGGCAGCCAGGTTACTTTTTTTTTAAAAGTTGAACCAACATTTATTTTTTACAGTGTGGAGACTGACCAAAGATTAACAAAAAGCATTGTTGATAAAAGAGTGACGACATCTTATTCTCTTCTTTTCAATCTCAGTTTTCAGCTAATTTGTGTGTCATAGATTATAAACATTTAAACATGTAAGAACGAGAACACGAGAAAAAATGAAATGTGTATAGAACTACATGAATAAATACTGCAAAAGTTAGCAATTGGTTTTCTCAGCAATTGGGTTTTTGAATAAAGCAATTGGGTTTTTGAATAAAGCATTTTGGAAAGACTCTTGGACATCAGAGGAATGCTAATGATGGGACAAAAGGACAAACTATAAACTGGTTTAACACGTGCGCGCACGATTTTGTTCTGCAAGTGTTACCTTATGCGGCACGCGCATTTCCATCCTTTTAAACCAGAAGTGCGACTTTTTCTACATAATAAACCTCACGGTGTCCAGGGAACGAACATCACATGTCTTTCCCACGCACTAGTATCACACTAGCTGTCTAAGTGGTCTATCAAGATTTTAGGTTATTTTATAGATAATCTACAGCTCTCATTTTCACCAGGAGACGGACGTTTCGTTATGTTTGGTTTTTTCCTTTTATTTGCGAATTAATACCTAAAATGTTTTCATTTAGTGTTTATTTATAAATTTATTTAAAGAATTTGCATTGCATAATGTGCATGACCGTAAGTTACATAAGTCGAGTCATTTTGACGAATTCACACTGGTACTTTTACAACATAGCTACTGAAACAGACATATCATTTGTATTATCACATTGGTCGTATTATACAGTGCCCTCCACTATTGGCACCCTTGGTAAATACCAGCAAAGAAGGCTATAAAAATAAATCTGCATTTTAATCTTTTATTTAAAAACATCTACAAAATTCCAACATTTCATGCAAAGAAAACAATTGGGAGTGGGGACAATATCCCATATATTGGACATATATTTTCTGAGCACACCAAGGTGATGACCAGTCATGACTTCTTGTTGCACAGGAGAATAAATAATAACACAAAGCCCAAACCCTCTTAATCATTCATCACAATGAGTAAAACTAAAGAAAATAGTTCTGATGAGCAGCAAAAGATTGTTGAGCTACACAAAATAGAAAGTGGAACTAAATGGTTGAAACAATAAAAATGACCATTTCAACATCAGGGCAATAATTATGAAATTTTAATGGACTTGAGATGTTGTAAATCTGCCTGAAAGAGAATGTGTGTCTATATTGTCTTAATGCACAGCAAAGAGAAGATTTTGAGCGGATGACTCTCAATGTATTCTCAAACCTCATCAGACATAAAAGAAAAGATGCAAATTGAGGTTGCAGAATGTATTAAATACAAGGGTGCCAATAGATAATTGTGGCCAACATGTTTTTTTTAAATACTTTTATACCTATTTCAAATTGTTTTCCTTCAATTAAATGTTAATAAATGATCAAAATGAGAAACAATGCAGATTTATTTTTACAGCCTTCTTTGCTCATATTTACCAAGGGTGCCAATAATAGTGAAGGGCGCTGTATAGACTAATTTTTTACTGAGCATGCTATGAGCGTGTACGTCTTATCTCTAAATTGTTTCGCAGTAAGCAGAAATTCTGCAATGAAGAAAAATGCATAATACACAAAGTCGAATTATGGAGTATTATCATAGCTGTACGAACTCCTGTCAAATGTTTTCATATTCTGAGGAATATACACATTTGATATGCTGCAGGGAAAAGCGTGATTTATGTGCACACTTAAAAATACTGTAATATTTATGTAAACTGTATTAAAATTTCTAGATACTATAATTTGAACATAACTATAGTAAATATAAAATGTACTGTTTTCTACATAAGATCATCTTATAACGTAAAGTACATTCTGGGAAATTATAACCTTGATATCTTTAATATTGACAACTGAACATTATTATTGTTTCAATTCAAATTGTTTATCTGCTTTTTTGCTACATGCAGTTTTCAGAATTGTTTACGGTCTTTTTGTAAAGACTTTTTCCTCAATATCGCTATATCTTTTAAGTTACTCTTTCAAGTGAAAGTGTAATTCAAATGATTCAAGCAATAGATTTTCTTTATAGTATTATATTTTTATTATTTATCCAACAAAGTTTAAATGTTTTTTTACACATAAAAAATATAGATGAATAAGGATATGTATGGGGTCCTTGACAAAATCCTGTGAGGGTTTGGCATCATAAAGTGTGTAAACCCCTGCTATACAGTATCAAAATGATATAGTGTTCTACAGTGTTCATGTAGCTACCACAAAATTTCCTAAACTTTGATAAAGATAAAATGACAATAAATACATTATATTTATATTGTGCTACACCGCAAATTTATAAATGACATCAAAGTGTGTGACAGATGTGAGTAAAATGATTTAATATGACCACAACCATAGCTCTCTTCCTATTGGACGGTGTGTCAGTGGACCTGTTGAAGTCATGTATGACCCTCTATGAAGTGATGGTTTTACTAGCTTGAAATAATAAAATAATCTTATTTTAGCATTAGTGGTCACCATTCTATAAGAATGTTAAAAATTATGCAAAAAGTGTCAGTTTCCCATTTTAATTATAGTAAAATTTCTATATTAGTGTTTTTGAACATTACTATAATGAATATAAAGTATACCGCAGTTATTTTACAATTGACTAAGGTTAAAACAACAGGAAAACATACATAGAGTAATTGAGTCAACATTTATCTTCGGTACAGTAGCGGAGCTTCCCAAAATTTAGAGGTAAACTCCCCAAACACATACCAAAGGCTTCAGGAACTCCATATTATTGTTGTCTTGCTAGGAATACAATGCAGATTATTTATACGGTTTCTAAGGGCTTTACGTGATAAAACACTCCCACATGAAAAATACTGCTGCAAAATTGAGCTCTAGACCATTACTATAGTAGATACAAGTACACTTCAGTTCCATCAATTTATTATGGGTCATACTGCAGAACATTACAGCATCCAATATTTTCAGTTTAGTCAATACTACAACATACATATTTCTCCTGTGAGAAATCAGACAACAAATATGTTTTACATTCCCGAAGCGCAATAAAATACTGGCCGAGGCCATCAAATTCATGCATTAAAGGGATGAGTTGACACAGAACGAATCGACTCCTACCAGGAAACAACTTTAACAGTGCATTGCTGTAAACATTGTCAGAATAACACCAAAAGAACTCGCATTTACAAGTCAGACTTTAAAAAAAAAAAAACACTTTATTGTTCAAATGTTACACACAAACATACACATAGTTATGGCAAGATGACCTATTCAACAATACAAATCAATCATTAAGTGTTATGCAGACAGATACCATTTGCTCCGCTCCATTCCTTTGATGCCAACTAGAACACAAATTAGAAAAACAGAGAATTAGAAGCAAAACCCATCTGTGTTGTATTAAACGTAAAACATTTTGAAATAATGGGTCAATGCGAGTTAACACAGTAAATGTTACTTTTACCAATATGAAAGCCATATTTTATAATGCATGTCCCAAATACTTACTTTATGAATGCAGATGCCACAATGAAAAGGCACGCAACCTATTAAAGACAAGAAAAGACAGTTTTAAAGCAAGACTGAAAAACACTACACTACAAAGAACACAAACTTCGACCCCGGACTACAACTGTAAATGTGTTCCAGTGATTGAGGATAGAACCAGTTGATGGAAACATACTGGTACCGAAGACATACACTGGCACTGATATTCCTCCATACATACACACACGAGTACATCACAACCACGAGCATGCCAAGAATGGAGGATTTCACGTAAACTACAGAGACATTCAAAAGTTCGAGTCTAATTTCGTCAAAGTTACCGAATCGAAACACACACAAAAAAATCATACCAATATAAACAATTAAGACGCTCTGCAATATCAAACAAACAACTCTTTACTATCACGTACCACAATCACATGACTACAAGCCCTCACGTCTGCCAGACGTTGCTGAAGAAGAGAGAACGAGAGAACGCATGCGGCTCTTTTTATATGGGTGTTCTTGTCGTCATTTCCGCCGGGGAACACGTTTGCGGTAGCGTTTTTTAAGCGTCTTTTTTAATTTGTTACGAATAATTATACGCTACATTCTTTAATAATTCTAGTTTATTGAAAATAGTTTAATACCTAGTCCTAATGTAAAAAGGGTAACCCAGGCCAGCAAAATATATCCTGTGGTATGGAAATGATATTTTATTCATATGTATTTATTTTTTGATTGATTTAAGAGATATGTATGTAAAAATAGAGCTAAATGTTGTTGTTTATATGAATAAAATGAACAAAACTGTCGCGCTTTAACGTTTACATTTGCTGGACTTGAGCGGAGGTCAAAGTTCACATACACCGAGGCAAGATGGCGGCATCCTGTGTCAGGTATTCTGCTGCTCAGATACAATAAGAGGATTATGTTTAAATTATCATCTAATACACGTTGGTTTGACAAGCCCATTTTACTTTAAACAATTTGTATTACTTGTTAAATGTTTGTATGACTTCGCAGCCTGTGCGACTCAAGTAATGTTCAAGTCTTTGTCATGACAAAAGAGTACTGTGACGGTACCGTACTATATTAATACTGTGGTACTTTATATATAAATTATACAATGGTACTGTTGTGGTTAAGATGAGACATTTAAACCATGGTAATACTGTGTGAAAAAGTAAACGCACAGGTGTTTAATATTGTCTATTCAAATCTCCTGTTTTGGGTGAACTATAATTTTTTTGGCTTAGTGAACTGGTTTTATTACTAATGCAAAACAATACATTTAAATGGAAGTGTAATTCTTGCAATTCGTTAAAGCGTTACGATGATTTTACAGTGATGTTTCACTAAGTCCCTTTAAAATGAAATCTGATTTTGTCTTTCAGCTTGCTGTCGGTGGTTTTGCTCTTCTTCTGTCTGTGTGCTCATGCTGTGGACCGTAGCAACTTTAAAACATGCGATCAGAGCTCTTTCTGCAAGTGAGTGTGATTCTAGCTTCACAGAAATAAATAAGATATGCTTCAATGCAGTTGATGGTAAGATTTGACTTTCTGAGCTGTGAAATCTCCTCTGGATGAAGACACATGTTTCATAAAAGATTCAAGATTTTTATTTGTCACATACACAGTTATATAGAGGATATATAACCAGTAGTGAAATGTAGGTGACATTAGACAGTTATGTAAGCCGACAACATTTGCTGTCCAGTGTTTCACACTGATGAACAGAGAAATAGCTTCTAGTTGTTTGTTTTGTAAATGACATAACAATGAAATAAAATGTAAGCCATTTATGGATATTTCTTCAGATATCTACATTCATTTTGTTTTGTTTGTGTATGTTTGCAGACGTCAAAGGGAGCTGAAGCCAGGTCAGTCTCCATATCGAGCTCTACTGGACACACTGGAGCTGAGTGACTCCAGACTCACCTTACAGCTCATCAATGACAACAACAAGGTCCGACACCTATTATCACTGCTGTTACTGTTTTCTTTTGAGTCAAGTGTTGTGATCAGTCTGGTTTGGTTCATGGATTTAAAACTCAGTGTTCAAGACAGCCTCTTGTGTTTGTTACAGGTGCGCTTGTTGCTGGAGCTGTACAGACTGCAGGGGAACATGACGCGTGTGAAGATCAATGAACTTAAACCCCTTAAGCCTCGCTACGAGGTTCCAGATGTGCTGATCACCGATCCGCTTACTGAACCGTGAGTCACTGTCACAGTCCTGCCACATACAAGCGTTTCTGTAGCACAATTGGTATTAGTTTTTAGCGTGTGTGTGTGTCCTCAGGTTGTCAGTGGTGGTTCAGGATGAGAACGGTCTGGTCTTGTCTCTGGGTGGGGCTGAGCAACGGCTCATTGTAAACGCTCGACCGTTTCGATTGGACATCATTGAGGGTCCTCAGGTGCTCGTGTCCGTCAACTCCCACGGCCTGCTGGCCTTAGAACACCTCCGAGCTCGCAAGGACACGTGAGTCCGAATCTTCACACAATGCTGATTCCTGCAGCTGATTCTAGATCAGTGTTATAGATGATTTATAAACTGATCTGCATTCTTTATGAATCTAGATCTTATATGATATACAGGCTGTTGTTGTTTGTACTGTATTTCTGGTCAGCCACTAATGACGCATCCCAAACACAACTGAAACATATATTCATTATTTTACACATAGAGCTCTGTAATGGATTACATGTATGTACTGCATTTTAATATTAGGAGGAATCACCTATTTATCATATTTTACTCCAAAACCAGCTGAATAAAAAGTTTTTTATTTATTTTAGGACCATTAAGGGTTTGAAGTCTTGCATCAGTCACATACACTCTTCACATTGAAGCTCTCTTGTCTTACTCTCGGTTTTAGCAGACGTCAATCTTTCTTGTAAATCTGATGCAGAGATGTGCTTCTGGAAATAATCATTTTAAGAATATTCCTTAATAAAGAATCACTACAGTTCACAAATGATGTGAAAATCTCAAAAGACAAAACTCATCCCATAAATCATAACAATGATTTGATTGAATCAGCTCTATCACAACATTTAAGTGGTTTGGTCGATACATTGAGTAATAATTGTGCATCTGTATCATTTTATATTAATCTGGTTTTTAATTTTGATCTTCGTCTAGAACGTGACATAATTTTCAGTGCTCAATCGGTCACTGTTACGTTCTTTCTTTCTTTCTACTTCCTCCTTCTCTGATCTGTAGCTTTAGCATTGCTAAAATCTAAATTAAATATCATCTCCTGCTGTTGTGCTTTATAGAGTCTAAACATTTTGGTCTCATTTATTGTGGAAAAACATTCAGGGTTGGTTTTGTACGGCATTGTATAAAGGTCAAGTTTTAATAACTATTTGACAGTTCTTTAAAATGTCAGTGATGTTATTTCAATCCTAATATATTATACAGACACAGAGAACACATGCAAAAATCTTCACTAGGTTAAATTGAAACATTGGGTTCTTGTGGTTTGTGTAGATAATTGAAGTGTGTCGAAATTATTTTATATAGAAATCCTTTTGTCAGTGTTTGAAGTGAAATTCTCATCACAATCTCTTTTCCTTCCCCTCTTTTCTCATCTGTTTCTCCACTGTCTCGCTCTGCAGTATCTCTCATAAAATAAGTAGCACAGTTGGTAGCATGTGGGACTCGGTCAAGAGCATTTTCTCTAGGTAATATCCTTTTGTCCAAGTTCCGGCTGTGTTTGTGAACTTTAACATTTAAATCGTGACTTTTATTTATTAAGTGTTGCTTTCTTCATTTATATACGTGTATGTATTTCAAACCTTTTAAAACTGTTATTTAGATAATGTAAATGTTTATATACCCATTATTAAACGTTTTAAGCTTTTTACAGACAAATGTAGTCAGTAAGTTTGCAGATTTTATGAATTTTATTATTCAATGTGTAAAGATCAGTACTATAGGCCTAATATGTTCATATGTTTCTCACAGTAATAAGTGAAGCGTTATTCCTGCTAAAATCAAACACATTATCCCGTAGTGCACAACCCCTTAGATATAGCATTCCAGTATATGTGTTTTCTTATTCTGAAATAATAAAGTATTTTGTTATGCTGTTAAGACATCATTGTTAAATAAAATGGTTGGAAGTTATTAGAGATGTTAAAGCACAAAGCTTTCTAAAAGATTAGATAAGATGAGCAGGCAGGTCACTGAAGAATAGGACAAAGTTTAGTCTTGTGAAGAAAATGGCGCTATTAAACCGGCCCAGGAAAACCAAACAGTGTGTGTTTTTGTGCTGTAAAAAGCATTGCTTTAATGTTTTAATAAAGTTTGTCAGTCACACAATGTTGAATTTGTTAACATTAGTGAATGCATTAGCTAACAATGAACAATACAGTTTTTCAGCATTTATTAATCCTTGTTGTTGTTAGTTATGTAGTGAGCTTTGGATTTAAAAATTGGTAGTGATGTTAAGCTTTGGATTTAAAAATTGTATTAGTAAATGTTGAAATAAATGTGAACTAAGATTAATAAAAGAGGTTTTGTTAACTGTTAGTCCCTGTTATCTGATGCATTCACTGATGTTAACAAACACAACCTTCTTTTAAAATGTTATCACTTTTCTTTGAAAAACAACTTAAACTTTTGAAAAGAATGTAATAATTGAATTGTTGATATATGTTAGTTGTTTATGAAGTCTTTGTTTAAAGGGGCACTGTGTTTGTTTTGCATTAAAAGTGAATCGGATTCAGAGGAAACGGCAGGACAGCATGAGGGACAGGAAACAGATGAGGTGTGTGTGTGTGTTCGTGTTCGTGTGTGTTCGTGTGTGTGTGAGTGCATGCGTGCGTTCGTTCGTTCGTGTGTGTACGTTCGTGTGTGTGTGTTCAGATTGACACTGTGACACTACAATAATAACATCAAGCCTCCAATCATTTTTTACTTTTGATTTAGAATTGAATGACAAACAGCATAGAAACAGTGTACTTATGTTTTATCTCTCATATTGTCAGATTAAAGAAGAAGAGGATAAGCCTGGCATGTGGGAGGAAGTGTTTAAAACTCACAGTGATTCAAAGCCCAACGGTACTCAATTGGATATTCTTTTATATATATATATATATATATGAAACTTCCTTGTTTATTTGTTATAATGAATTGTAATAATTTTGAAACAGGTCCATCATCTATTAGTTTAGATTTTTCTCTACCTGGTGTGGAACACGTCTATGGGATTCCAGAGCACGCAGACACACTCAAACTGAAAAACACAGAGTGAGTTCTTGTCTTGAAATTGTGGTTCTAAATCTCAAAAATTGTATTGAGTATGTAAAATTGAGATCAAAAGAAAAGTCTTCATACAAGCGTGATGTTACTTTGCCCCGGGTAATGTTTTTTGTAATTAAATCATGAATGAAATTAAATAACTCGATATCATTTCACTGTCGTCTTCAGCGGATCAGACCCGTACAGGTTGTATAATCTGGATGTGTTCCAGTATGAGCTTCATAACCCGATGGCTCTGTACGGGTCAGTACCTGTACTCATATCTCACAGTACAGAGAGAACTATGGGTCTATTCTGGCTCAATGCAGCTGAGACGTGGGTCGACATCAGCTCCAGCTCTGCAGGACAGGTGAGAGAGATCAAACTCTCAAAAAGAAATTGTTATTGTAACTAATGTCACATCAAATATTATATTTGTCCTATAGAAGTGTTACAAAATGAATGTGTTATTGTTTAACATTTCATTTAATCTAACTAAACAAACTTACTGTTGCATAATGTTGTCAGCTATCAAAATATTTTTGTTCTATTTCTAAAACCTTAATCCTGAACTCATGTTTCAGACGATGTTTGGAAAAATGCTGGATTTTGTTCAAGGCTCCGGTGAAGCTCCTCAGACAGACATCCGCTGGATGTCCGAGAGCGGCATTATTGACGTTTTTATCATGCTGGGACCCAAACCTACAGACGTCTTCACTCAGTACGCTTCACTCACAGGTGCAAGCACTGTTTAAACCATCTGTTAATATTATAAACTTAAATGCTTAAATATTTCAAATGAGTTTTGTTGACAAAATATAATTGTGCCAACATTCATTGCAAAACTAAGATTTTCTTTTTAAGAAATGTTTTCTCTCTTTCTTTAGGCACTCAGTCGTTTCCTCCTCTGTCAGCTCTGGCATATCATCAGTGTCGCTGGAACTACAACGATCAGGAGGACGTCAGCGCTGTCGATGAGGGCTTCGATGAACACGACATCCCCTATGACTTCATATGGCTGGACATTGAGCATACAGATGGAAAGCGCTACTTCACATGGGACCCCAGCAAGTTCGCACAGCCGAAAGACATGCTGCAGGGCCTGATGGACAAAAGGCGCAAGGTACGATTCGTTCTGGTCATTTCACCTCGTTCAAACCGAAAGCACTGAACGTGACTGCTTTGTCTTCCCAGCTGGTGGCCATCGTGGATCCTCACATTAAGGTGGACAGTGACTACAAGATTCACAGTGAGATTCGCTCCAAAAATCTCTATGTGAAGAACAAAGATGGAGGAGATTATGAAGGCTGGTGCTGGCCAGGTGTGAAGTCATTCTTCAGATGTTAGATTAATGTCTCCGACCGATCACACACACGTCATGTTTTCTCTGTTGAAGGTAACGCTGGTTATCCTGACTTTACCGACCCTGACATGAGAGCCTGGTGGAGCAGCATGTTTGCCTACGACCAGTATGAGGTGAACTTCAAACATGAGACACTTTCTGTTTTCAGTTTTGTAAATCACCGCTGTCATGTGGAAACCTCATATCTCCTCCATATTTTGTCTTTTTCTTTTCGCCACACTTTTATCTCTTACCTTTTTTTAAAAGATATTCTTCCTGTCACATCCTTGCAGCCCTCTTGGGTTCCTTACACATACAACTTTTACAGTCATCAGCATATAAATGTTAAATATGCATGACAGTCTGAAATGGCACAAACAACCTCAAGATTGTTTTTTACTCATGTACTCTGTCTTTCTCTCTCTCTTCTTCAGGGTTCAATGGAGAATCAGTATATCTGGAATGATATGAACGAGCCGTCTGTGTTTAATGGGCCTGAGGTGACCATGCACAAAGATGCTCTTCATGGTGTCTGGGAGCACAGAGATGTTCATAATCTCTACGGCCTTTATGTGGTAAGAGAGCAAACTCCCCCTAATCTAAATGAATAAACGCACCCCAAAATTACTGTTCTGTCATCCTCATCTCACCCGCGCTGCCATTCTTTACATGTAACGTTAGAGGAAACAGAGTGATCAGACTTTTTCTTTAAGCTCCAGAATAGGCACAACAAACATGAGGACAAAATTTAATGGTGGCAGAGAATTCTTAATGGTTTAAAAGATTAAAATAGTTTTATTTAGCTGTAATGTTGAAGAGATTAAGATTTATGTAATATGAAATACATACTTTGCTAGCATGTTTTAGTATTTTAGCAATAAGGTATTTGCAATCAATTTGAAATGGAAAAAACAAGCCACTCCCACTATTTTTCACATTCGATATTCCATTGAAAATCCCCCCCATGTAAATTGTGTCTCATTAGGACCCTGCCTGGTGGCTAGTTGTAAGGTCTGATTATATTAAGTTGTTATCGTTATATCTTGTTGTATAGCTAAACGAAGCTGCATTAGCTTGTAGCAAGCTAAATACGCTCTACAAAATAAAAGCATTAAAATAATATGTTACATTTAAAGCTTACATAACATTTTTGTAGCAAACACACCAGTAATTCTGGGTAATCTGCGTAACAAAAAAAACATCACTTTTGATATTGTAATATTACCATAGTTTTCTTATTGTAAATTGTAATCATGGTTCATAATAATATTATATAATAATAGAAAAAATGTGTAATGTTGCAGATTGTTGTGCTGGCGTATAAGCTAAGCTAGCGTTAGCTAGTATGTACGTAAACTAACTAAAACAGTAAGAATGATATTTGAACGATGTCTCTACCTATAACCTCATTTATACACTATTATACGAAGCATTTTATGTAAAAGATTATAATGTTAATTTAAGAATTGCAATCAAGCGCTAAAAAGAGTTCCCTTTAGCATCACTTGGGGTCCTAAGGGGACACAAATTTCATGGGGAACAGAATTGTTGATTTTACTCGGAAATGCGTCAAAATCCGAAAGTTAAAACAAGCAGCATTGTGTGATATATATTGGTCTATTGGTTATCTATTTTCTTGCAAAATGAGTGTAAATAGATGAGGAGGATTTACGTTTTTTTCTGCCTAATGAAGAATATTAAAAGAGACCGTATTGTTTCCTCTCTGTGTTCAGCAAAAAGCCACAGCAGACGGTCTGATTCAGCGTTCAGGAGGCGTTGAGAGGCCGTTTGTTCTCACCAGAGCATTTTTCGCCGGGTCCCAACGTTACGGTGAGAGACACGTTCACCTCAGACATGTTCGTAATGGAGCATTTAGTGATTCATCTCTCTCTCTTTCTGCGTCTCTCGCTCGCTCAGGTGCGGTGTGGACCGGTGATAACGCTGCCGAGTGGGGTCACCTGAAGATCTCCATTCCCATGTGTTTGAGTCTGGGGTTAGTGGGCATCTCCTTCTGCGGAGGTGAGAGACAGTAAACATGTTTTATCTTATTCGTTTGTCTCCTGTTTTTCACAAACCCTTGTCTTCCTCAGCTGATGTCGGTGGATTCTTCAAGCATCCCAGCACCGAGCTGTTGGTCAGATGGTATCAGACGGGAGCGTATCAACCCTTCTTCCGCGCTCACGCTCATCTCGACACCCCGCGCAGGGAGCCGTGGCTGTTCGGCCCAGAGAACACAGCTCTCATCCGGGAGGCGGTACGTCAGAGATACGCTCTCCTGCCTTACTGGTACCAGCTCTTCTACAACACACACCACACCGGACAACCGGTTATGAGGTCAGTCAGGTTTATATTCACACCTGTATTATTAGAATCTCAAAATGTACCAATAACAAAATTGTATAATTCTCCTTCTAGACCTTTATGGGTTGAATATCCAGAAGACGTTTCCACTTTCGCTATTGAGGACGAGTATCTGCTCGGTGAGTTCGTCAGATGTGAATTTTCTCCAGAAAACATGTCATGTCAATGCACACTAACAAGGGTTCATCTGGGTTTTAGGGAAAGATCTGCTGGTGCATCCCGTTACCGATGAGGGCGCTAAAGACGTCACCGTATACCTGCCCGGGAAACACGAGGTAATGCTCGAACCCTTCGAGCCAGATGTAATTCTCACCGAACGCTCTCACTCTCGCTCTGAATCTGTTTTAGGTTTGGTTTGACGTTCACACCTTCGAGAAACACGACGGCGCTCGGAGCCTCTATATTCCTGTCACCATGAGCTCTGTGAGTCCACACACGTTCAGTTCCTGACGTCTGCATGCTTCGTGTTTAAGACTCAATATTATTTTAATCTGCTTCTCCAACTCTCATTTGGTGTGTTTGTCAGATTCCAGTTTTCCAGCGAGGAGGCTCTATTATCTGCAGGAAGGACCGTATAAGGAGATCTTCCTCTTGTATGGAGAATGATCCGTATACTCTCTATGTGGCTCTCAGTGCTCTGGTATGACAGCGGAGCCTCGATGATTGATGTCATCTGTTTTGTGATGTATTAAAGTGTTCAAAAGCATTGCTTTTGTTTCAGGGCTCTGCTGAAGGAGAGCTGTACATCGATGACTTCCATACATTCAACTTTGAAAAGAAGAAGCAGTTCATCCACAGACGTCTGTCATTCTCTGACAACACACTGTCCTCCAGGTGCATTTGTGCTCTTTCATTCCTTACAGCTGTTCTCCATGTTAACATATTGTGACAACAAAGCATGTTTTGTCTAAGTTTGTCACCCCCTCTGTAGTACACCCCAGAGCAACATGTTATTTCTCAGATGTTTCTCTTTCATCGCTCATGAGATCTCAGTTATGTTTCATTTAAGTATTAACGTAGTCTCATATGTTTCTCCCAAAATTACTTAAAACCGAAAGAAATGAGTGTGTGTCATTGTTGAGTATGGAGGTGTAAATGAATGTAGATTGTTGAGGTCAATAATTTCTCTTTTGAAACTCTAGAGACATTTGTGAGATATCTGACTCTTTCTCAAACAGATGAGACTTAAGTAAAAGTTTCCATTTGCTCTCCATTTATTCGTATTGATGTCTAGGAGAGATCATTGAGATATTAAGGAGATCTCATCTGTGATTTTCATTTTGTGTTGTAGTTTTATTAAATCACAGCTTTTGTGCTTTTGTAATAACATGATGCCATATTGTGATTTTGATAAAAAGATGTGTGTATGAGTTTGTATTAATGCATTTTTGTGACAATGTTTGTTTGATCTTTCTCATGTTTCTCTCAACAGAAATCTGACTCCAGACTCTCAGTTCTCCACGAGCTCTTGGATCGAGAAGATTGTTATTATTGGAGGTGTCCAGCCGTCTTCTGTCACACTGACAGCTGCAGGTCAGACCCAATGCTGTTAGTCTAATGTGCCAAATATTTTATGTTGCACTTTGAATCTTGATAGAATGTGTGATCGGTTCACTTGGTGTTAATGTTTAAAAACTATTTTATGGAAAATATGATTGCAGAATGAGAAAATTTAAGTGAATTCTTTATTAATGATAAATGAATTGTAAACCATGTTTGTTTTTCATAATGTTACAGTTGTTACATCCCTTTTATATACATCGACTGACGGCTTATTGCTTTAAATAATGACACATGTGTAATAACACGTGATGTATAATGTTTGTTTTTTCAGATGGCACAGAGTCGGCTCTAGAGTTTGACTTTGATTCTACAACTGCAGTCTTAACGCTGCGCAAGCCGGGGGTGAACGCAGGCGCAGACTGGAGCGTACGTCTGCGATGACATCACGACAAAAAGCCACACAAAAGAGCAAACGGCACTTAACGTCAGACACGAGCGCTGAGAAGTTTGGAGAATGTATTCGTAATGTTGGTTTCAATGAAGGGGACCAGGAGGTGTTTGTAAAACTGCTCTCGTAGAATTTATAGTGTGATTTCACAGGACAAAAAAACAAATAGCAGATATTTCATTTAAATGAGCAGTTTAATAATTGGTTGAAGATTTTATTTGTAATGTTTAAAATAAGGTTGTATTTAGGTTAAGCAATAGCTAACATGAACTAACATTCTACAGCATTTATTTATCCAAGTTTGTTAATTTCATTATAAATGTATTGACATTCAATATAATACATGCTGAAAAACTATATTGCTTATTGTTAGTTTATGTTAGCTAATGCATTCACATGTGTGTTAACAAATACAGCCTCATTGTATAAGTGTCAGCCAAGTTTTCTGGCATAAAAATAAAATCCAGCAATTCAAAGCCTTTACACCGAGACATTTTTGTAAAGTCAAAAGTTGTAAAAGTTTGTAAATCGGGTGATGACTCGAAATGCTTTAACTGTCATTCCATTTTTAATTCCATTAACTTTAAAGTTCATGTGAAACAATTTCCAGGAGAAACTAAATGACAAATAAATAGTAAACAGGACTTTTTTGCTATTTTCTGTAGTTTTGGTTTAAGATGTATTTTACGTTTAAAGATATTTTGGCAGCTTTCCCCAAGATATTTGATCTTTTATCCCAGATCTCTTGATAGTTTTCTGAAGCCCGGCAGACGTCAATAAACAAATGTTTTGTTTTTAAAATCATAAGAGACTGTATCCTGAACGTCAGATCGAATAAATCACTGACATTTGTTTACTGGTGTGAATTAAAGAACACCAAGTTTGTTGTACAATGGCAAATATGACACAAATGATAAAAATAATTCAATTATTCGAGTTTCGTTAACATTAAATTGTTAAAAAAAGCATAAAACTGGATCGTTTACATGTTAATGTGTAAAGTGTTATGTCTTTGAGAAACTGAGTAAAATAAAAGCGGATGAGGAATTGTTTGGCGTAAGGATTTATTTTATTACACATCTTTTATATTAGGACTGTTCTCTGGTGTGCAAATGCAGAACGGTTATAAATAAAATCTATACATGTTCAACTAAGGGTAACTAAATGTAGTTCAGTAATTATAGTCACATATCTAGGGTACATATGTTTATTTACATACATCCTGCAGAATCTGGAAACGTTGAAAATGTAGCACAAATATGGAATTATTAAATGTAAGTTGCTTTGTGTTTAGTACTGACCTGAACACGTTATTTCACATAACAGATGGTTACATATAGTCTAACGCAGAATAATAATAATAACAGAATTTACTAAAATAACCCAGTTCAAATGTACATATCGCTGCTGTCTTTCTGAAACCTCATACCTCTATATTTAGTGTTTTTTATTTTTTTGCCATTAATCATTATTAGTCACGGTTTATGTTTGACGAGTTTTGCAAATATTTAACAAATAAAATGTATTAACTTTGAGAACACAGTATTAATCATATAAAATGTTTCCTGAAAAACAGCGAACATCTGAGGTTAGAAAAAAGACAAAAATATAATATCGTGTGTATCCTCGACTGTTTTCATGTTGTGTGGCTATCGCACTGTCCAACACAACCTTTGCCTTTCCAGCATCTTCTGTGACGGTCATCTTCTCACACCAAAGACAACTGAGAGTCTCAGAAAACGCTCAAGACGACAACACGGTGAATGTAAAAGTCATCTGTGTGTAAACAGGGTTAAAAGTGTAATGTGTGAAAAGCACACATTTAAAACTTTCTCATGATCATCTCGAAGCAGAGGAATGTGATGGCGTTGACGGGGAACGCTCTGACGCTGTTGAGAAGAAGACCCCTGAAGAAGACCCTCGCTCCCTCTTCACGCACGCTGACAGTGATGCAGTGCAGGACGCTGTTATACACTCGACCTCCGGCTCCTGACATCTGCAGACGCGCCTTCATCACGTCCATGGGTGTAGCACAGGCCCACGTGACCACGCCGGCAACGCCACCCGCCATTAGCACTGCAAACGTACCTACGGGACACAACGCCATTTTTCATTCTCAACGAGACATAAAGGTCAGGACAACGTTGCACACATTTATTATCGCTTATCGTATTGAATTCTTGTCCATTCACCTGGCTGTTTCCCTTTCTCACTCAGCATCCTGCACGTGAGCTCGTACGGCAAGAAGTAAAGTCCGAAACAAGGCACGTCGCGTAAAGCGAGAGCCCAGAATCCTCTGAAAAGGCCTTTGGGTCCGTCCTCTCTCAGGATCACTGCTACACAGTGTACGGGACCCCTGTATTTACGTCCACCCGACCTGCCGTCCGTCTGGTTCTGCAGACGCACCTTCACCAGATCTATCGGAGCTGTGACAAACAACTGTTTGAGATCATATGTTTCAGGTTACTTCAATACGACTTTCAATGACTTTTACATTTTCGTGACTTAATATTAGGTACACTTGCCTGGGTCACACCTGAGAAGCACCCGGCGATGAAGACGGCTGTGAGCGGAGGCTGAATGCTGCGATGTGATTGGGTGAGATAATTCAAAGCATTACTGTAGGAACCAAAGCTGATGGCGTTGCTCAGGGCGATAGAGAGGACCGGAAATGACATACCCTTAAAAAATCCATGGACCTGAAGATTGAGGAAAAAAGAAAATGTGTACTTAAAGGTACCATATGTAAGATTAAGGAGGACAGAAATGCAAAATAATAAACATAACTATGTGTTCAGAGGTGTATAAAGACCTCACATAATGAAGCGTTATGTTTTTATTACCGATTTATTTCTATCTACGTACACTTTGGGTCACCTTACAGTATCCCTAAACAGACAAACTGCTCTACAGAGGGCGTTTTGTAAATAAGTGACAACATCTTAGTCCTGTGTCAGCCACCGTAGTGCTTCGAAAGGGAGCCATGGAGCGAGCCGTTGGTTGCAATTCGCAACCTCACCGCTAGATGCCGCTAAATTTCACAAACTGGACATTTAATGCCGCGATTTGTGCCTCTCTATCGCCATCTCTGTCTCTCATGAGATTTACTTACATCTCCTTACCTATGTGACATTTCCCCTTAAAATCAACAGCTCAACCTTGACATTGTTATTATAAGCTTATTGTTTTACTACAAAAAAGTGAAACCATGGCTTATTATTATTCAATTTAGGGTCAGATTATGTAATATAGTCCTAATGAATTTGTGAGTCTTTAGAGTCTTCTAATCTTTTCCTGATAAGAAACAACTTTTATCACCTGACTGCTGAAGGTAAAACTCCGATATACAATGGGTGGGGTCAGCTCAAATAAAAGCTGCTTTTAGCCAGAAAAAACAACACACGATTAATCACATCTGACCCCAGACTTTTACATTTCTATATTGTTTGAATATAAAGTGAAAATGGGAAGACAACATATGTTAAAAACCCGCACAAAGACGACTTTTATAGAACTGTACTTGTAGTTTATGTGAACATGAATAAATTATAACAATTCAATGTTGCCAGTACGTGTTCACATTGATTTTGTTGATATTGCGTTAGCACTTTGCACATTTGTACATTTGTTTTACATTTATTTATAGTTAAGAGTGGTGTTTGAAGACTGACCCCTTCATGTTTGTATGTTCTGACCACACAGTCAAATATCCCACTGTACACAGACTGTGTCTGAAGTCGCACCTGCAGAAGAAATAACACCTGAACATCATCATGCAACATATTCATTCTAGTGTAGTATAATTACTAGAGACTATACTAAAGTATTATGTAGTGAGGTTTCTTTTACAACATTAAAGGGATAGTTTATCCAAAAATAAAAATTCTGTCGTCACTCCAAATCTGTATACATTTCTTTGTTGTGATGAACACAGAGAAAGATATTTGGACGAATGCTTGTAACCAAACAGTTCTTGGACCCCATTGACTACCATAGTAGGAAAAATTACTTGAACTGTTGAACACAAAATGCGATATTTTGAACAATGTAGGACAGCAAAAAAGTTCAGGGGCACTTTTGACTGCAATTGTCATTTTTCCTACTATGGTAGTCAATGGGGTCCAAGAACTGTTTGGTTACAAGAATTCTTCCAAATATCTTTTTCTGTTTTTAACCAAACAAAGACATTTATACAGTTTTGAAACAACTAGACAGTAAATAATTCATGACAGAATTTTCATTTTTGGGTGAACTATCCCTTTAAGAAAGCTAGTAGTTAATACTGTAGTATATAAATATTTACTATAGTAAGGATAAAAAACACTACAGTACCTAGTAATTTTCCTACAGCTTACTATAGTAAACACAACTGGTGTTTGTGTGTGCATCTGCAGTGAAAGTCACTCACCTTTACTGTGTCTAAAGGGTGTCCAACAACCAAACCTACAGCACCTGAGGTCACAGGATCGACTCATTGTGAATCATTAAACATTTTGCAATGTGAGGAAAATCATTTAAAGAAATAGTTCAGCCAAAAATGTACATTCTTTCCTCCTTTATTCAACTTTCTTTTTCAGCACACAAAAGAAGATATTTTGAAGAATGCTGGCAACCAAACAACAATGAACCCCATTGACTTCCATTGTATGAACACAAAACTGAACACTGAGACATTTCTCAAAATTTCTTCTTTTGTGCTCCACTGAAGAAAGACTCGTATGGGTTCTGAGTGACATAAGTGCTGACAGAATTTTTGTTTTGGGGTGAACTATCCCCTTAAAAATATCAGGCAGTAATATGTTGTATGAATGTCACATGATCAGAAGTTATTTTGCTGCCATTGCCACTATAGTATTTTTTAGCTTCTTTGATTATACTATACCATAACATAATTACATTATTATGATAATTATAGTATAATTAATATAGTCGAGTATTCTGTAGTAACTGCAGATGGTTTAGTTTATACTATATTTCCTACAGTAAGGCATCTAGGAATTTTACTATAGTAAACACTAAAGTATTGTCTATGTGAGTAAAGACCTTTAAAAAAGTGAAGAATTAACGTTACGTTACCTGAAATCCATCCGGCGATGAACTCCAAAAACGGCATGGCAGACTAACTCGCGTTGCAAAATAAAATTAAAAACTTTGACAGCTCTACAATAAGAGTAAATGCATTTTATTTTAAGTTGTGACCGATTTACACCCATACAAACGAAATGTTGCACTCACTGTTGCAAAACAAGTTTAACACTCAAAGTACTTCAGAAAGAAAAAACGCGCTTTAGGTATTAAAGTGTGAAAAAATGTTGCCGTCAGCAGTTCGTGTTAAAAGTAAACCAGCTGCCAAAGTTCAAAAACACCTAAAGTAAAAAATAACTCGAGTTTAACTTCGCAAAAATGGGTTTGTGCATTTTCCACAGCACATGCAGAAATCTTTCTGCTTCGATACACTGCAGTTTAACCAGCACATGACGCTTTAAACCTGCATGTAATCTACATTCACACAAGATAGACCAGATTTACATGTTACTGAACACAAAAGACTGATAGAAGAGCAAGAGAAAGAGACTTCAAGAAAGTTTGGGATCTCAGTTTACTGCCATCTGGCGGATATAAATTCACTAAAAAGCAGAGTTTAAAAAATTCTTTTTTTTTTTAGAAAAAAGCCTCACAATTAACCTGAACAGTAGATAACAGTTCTCTAAAACCAAACCAAAGTTCTTATTAACAATAAACACGACAACAACAACATTCTGAACCTTTACCACCTTGACAATACAAATGCAACTCTTTCTTTATTAATCATTCACTTTCTTTAAACTAGATTTGACAGGTCATATTTTTACAAAAAGTCAATAAACTGCTTTAACAATAAGAGCTTTGACAACTTCGGTTGACAAAGAGAAAACCTACAAAAAATATATATAAAATAATTAAGTGAAACCTATAACAAGCAATAAATGTTTCAATAGATATTTTTTCAACAAAATGTACTAATTTTAATGCAAACACAGCTACATTTAACACTGAACTTATATGTTTTCATTATAAGTAACTATGTAAAAATGATGAGTAATTTTTTTAAATAAGAAATGATGTGGTGCGTTTTCCAAGACACATTACAACCTCCACAACAGTAACCAATGTAATGTTTTTTTTTTATTGTGGATATGATGATTCCAGTGGATGACATTATTTAATTAAATATATAAAGCAGCAAATCTGACCCCAACAGGGAATTGAATTTCTCAACTAATAACTTATATTGGTCCGGGTGTCAGCAGGCCCCTACTGAAGGCAAAGTTCAAATGCAAATGCAAAACTTGACACACACCAATCTATCCAACTATAAAATTCACAAGCTTATTTATTGGGTCTTCATTAAGAAAAGTTATATTATAACACCACAATATCAATGAGATCAGGGTGCATTTGAGTTATTCTTAAAGATAATATTTAAATGGTATTATGTATTATGTTTAGATAATGTGCAAATATAAGCCACTGATATTCCTTATCGATAGCAGCAAAAGTCAAAGATTTCACACAGGATTTTTTTATTTAATAAAACACAAATATCAGTAGTCATGACTGCAGTTTATTTATACTGTACTCTAAAATACACTACAAACCTCCGTACAGAACAGAAGTCTGTATTCTGTACCTCCTTCATTTACTTTTAGTGTTACAAAGACACGCAAGGTCTTCTAAGAAACACTGTTTTGTTTAGCACATAATCCAGTTTATATGTGGTTTCATTAAAAACGGTTTCAAATCAGAATCACCTCAGTAAACCTGGATGACATCATCCCATTCCCTCACGGGCCAGACTCCGTTCTCCTGCACATTAGGAGGAGAACTCTTCCAGTCCCAAACCTTCACCGGAACATTCCAGTTGGGTCCGTAGTTGGCCATCACATAGTCCAGAGTCTCGCAGGGAACTCGTACTTTTAGATCGACCAGCTCAGTCCAACACAGACTGAATCGTGGGAATACATATCTAAAATCAAAGAATGATGTCATGATGAAACACACAGACCACGCTCATATTACTGGTAACTAAAGCCACCCCTAGTACCCAAAGTTTAGATCTTATAATGCCCCAAAATGTATTGAATTTGACATGTTTTTATGTGCATGGACGCAATAAGATTTGGCTGTTAATGTCAATTCTAGGAAACCTATGATAAAACCAAACTTAATACGAATAATCCTTCCAACACTCACTTGAATTTTTTGCCACTCTTTGCCTGTGTGCCTCCATTCCACACAACATCACCATCATCATAGAAGAAGAAAATATCCAGTTTGACATCATTCCCTTGAAACGACAGCTCCAGACTGTCGTCCACCTGAAACGTAACAGTCACGTGTTGAGCTTATTTTCATGGCCGGCACCTCTAGTGAAGAGAATAAGTGAGTGATACAGGTCATAAACCATCTCTCACCTTCCCAAACCGGTGTTTCAGAGGGAGACCAGCCTTCTGAAACGCCTGTGTGATGTCATGCCTGTAATCTTTAATCCAAATGCCCAGATCAACGTCTTTACTGTAGGGGATGATATTACACTGCCGGTACCAGCCTGTGGGAAAAAATAGTTATTTAGTCTAACATCCACTCCAATATCTTTGTATCTAAGAAATGAAAAGAAGTTTTGCTGATTTTGGATGTCAATTTATCACATCTGATTCAAATCATGAGGTCATTGAACTAAACAGGAAAGGTCAGGTAAGGGAACCCTGGGGGTCGCCAGAACTAAAGCTGACAACCACTGCTCTGGATGAAGCCGTATCGGGATAACATTGAAGCAGTTTGGATGTGTTGCTTCGTATAGCGGGGCCTAAGTTTTACCAAAGGTTGCAATAGCAAAAATAGTGTTTTTGTTCCTTGATGTTTTGTTTCCCTTAAAAAACATATATGGTTGCACAATAGCAGCATTTTCCTTGTAGTACTAAACACCCAAATGTGATTGGTCCAAGGTGATGACTTGGGTGTGACCTGAGGCTCCACCTACTTTGATGCAAAGAGGTTTGTCAAATTCATGTTTCATAGAGTTTCTCACCAAGACAAGTCCCACTGCTCAGCCAGAAAGGGACCCCAAGTGCAGAGAGGACTTTGGAAGCGAGGTGAAGAAGACTTTTAGCTTTCATCTTGAAGTCCATCGCCTCTGGGGAGGTATCGTCTGGGTAAAGCTGCACAAAAATGATGTTCACCTTATAGACACGAAACGCTTCAACCAGACTTCAAGCGGTCCTTTTTACGTTTCCAGTAAACAACCACACTAAATACCTGGTAGAAAGCTTTAGCCTCTTTGCAGCGACACTCCAGGAAGCGGCTGTTGGAATGCTCAACGAGGAACCGAGAGTAGTTTTTGGGGATTCTTACATCAAGCCCATCAAGTGTAGTCAGGATGAGCTCAGGCCTGGAAGTGTCGTAAAATAAAGCGACGTGTTTCCACTTTGCAGAACACCAAGAACATTTATTTACATGACATTTATTTGAACATGCGATAATCTTGGGATTACCTGTCATAAGCCCCTGCGTGTCTGCCAAAGTCCAGCTTTTCAAATGGGATGAAGGTTTTGTCCACACTGGTTTTCAGTCTGAGGGGTCCGTGCCAGAGGTAGTTTCCACTGCGCTCATACAGAACAACCACATGAACTACACGACTGTTAAAGCCAAACAGCAAGTGCAGCGGTATCTCATTTCCCGTCAGATCATCCATGCTAATCAGCCTGGGGTCTTTCCCACGTATCTCCAGCACTTCCAGACCCCGCTCCTCCGCCGCTTTCAACAGGGCATCCTGCTTTAGTACAGAGACGAATGACAAAATAAACCAAATCTGTCATTATTTATTCATCACATGCGATTGATGGATACATCATTCTGTCCATCTGTTGGTTTTCTTACATCATATTTCCAGAGATTTCCAAGCAGGGCAAAGGTGGTGAAGTCTCTGTGTGTGCACAGAAAACTGCAGTGAGGCTCTTTCTGCTGACTGTCCTTGTAAAGAACGTCATCCTGGGACAGGAGGCTCAGCGAGGCAGTGTCCACCAGAAACACAGGCAACTGAAACTTATGGACCAGACCCAGGAACTTCTTCACCAAATGCTAGATAAAAAGAAGCAAAACGAAATACAAATACATATCCACGTTTCAGGACAATGAGAGCTGTGTTTAGTCTATGGTTTAGACCAGGGGTTTTCAAACTGAGTGTTCTACGGGGTTTTTTGAGAAACAAAAGACTGGAAAAAGTTGTACAATTATACTAAAAGATATTAGAGTTTCATTTCTACAAACAATATGTTGTCTTTAAAATATCACACTCACTGTTTGTCTTGCAGTTTAAATAGATATGTATTTTAGAAAGAAGGTCCCTAGCAAAAGTCTCGTCATATTTGGGGGTCCTTGGCATGAAAAAGTTTGAAAACCCCTGGTTTAGACTACAGTCACTGTCAAATTGGACTCACCCACTGTGCTTCTTTACCAGAAATATATCCTTTACCACTCGAAATATTAAACCCATTCTACAAAAGAAATCAATTTCATTATATTCCAAACATTATTATTAAACAGCACTGTGTCCAGAAATAATTAAACAATACAAACTTCAAAATAAAAGATCCATAAAAATCATGAGAATTTGGTTAGACAATAATGTCACAATGCTTTGCCTTTCTGGACACAATTCATGTGGATCATCACCTTTGATGCATACTGTCTGTAGTAATACAGCTGAAAGAGGAGAAATATGGAGCTGAATGAGATGAGGAGAGCCAACACAAATGTCCTATTGAATCTAGGCATCAGTCCTCCAGAACTCATTTGACACAGAGAGGAAGATCATACACAGATCTGAAACCACAAAACAATATTTAAAATACACAAATGATCATATCTGCTCTAACAGAGAACAAGCATTCGTGCGTAAATAGGACTAGCTAGAAGATGCGCTTTCACACATCTACACAAACAATTTCATCCCGTCTTTCAACTTACCGAGAGCAGCAACAACGCTGAATATCTCATTCATCACATTTATTCTTTTTAAAGTCAAACGAGAAACATATTTTCTGTGTTTGCATCTCTCGGATTCACAACACACGCGCTGCTACCGTGCGCCGTCAGGGACACACGCTGTAAAACGCGCTGCGAAAAAGGTTTCTCTGTGAGCCACTATGAAGATGTTTTGGTCAAGTACACACAAAAACGAGTAATTAACCATTCATATATTTAAATTTAATTTAATAATATAATATTTAATAGACAAAATCATAGACATAAACGCCACATTGAGCGCTTTGCTCCTATGCTACGATGTGTCAACGGCGCCGCCATATTAGACAGGGCAAACTGTCCTATAAACAACGGAACGAGGAGCACTGTTATCCGGGTTAAAAAGAACAATAACATTTACTAATTTCAGTACTTGACTAGCGTTAGTTTGTACAATTCCTTATGATAAATAAATATTCGATGGTGAATTAAGTCAGTCATTTAAGTCATTAAGTCAGTTTACCCAAAAATAAAAGACATATTGACTCACTCATGTGTTCACTTTTTGCTGTAAACATGTTTTTGTCCCATTCAGATAGTGTTGACAAGTGCTGGAGTGATTTCCGGCAAACATAGACGCGTAAGTAACGTTCAAACATATGATTGAACATGATTGACAACAAAAATTGACAAAGCGCAGGTGCTCTGAGAGTTTAATTCACTACATGAAAACAGACTCCACACCAAATAATTTTTTGTATAAAAAATTGTGCTTTTTTTTATTTGTATGAAACAATATCAAAACTCACTATTTAAATAAACATTCTTTCTAACAAAAGCACATTGTCATTTGACAAAACCCTGTGGGGGACTTCAAACTGGTAAATTGAGGACCTTGTAATAGTAAAGTAGGATTTGATTGAGTCTCAGTTTACGGTCTTAACTTTCTTCTTCTTTGTTTTAGCCATCTGAGGAAGAGGCATTTTAAAGGCGGTCCTAGAAATGAAGATACAAAAGAGAGAATTAGAGGACACTGTGAAAAAGTGTAACATATTTTAAAATGATATTATTAAAAGTACTCACTCGCATGTTGTGCAGATTGGACTAAAGTTACAGAAAACTGGTGGAAGGGGGCAAGAAAATCAAATGTAGTTATTATTATATAATATTATATTTTTGTGTACTTTTTTAAATAAAAGTTTGAATACATATGCTGTTAAATTCAATTACATTTGAGCGATTTACTGTTTTGTACTTCAGCCATTTTTACGTATTTTGTTTTACTTTAAGTGATAAATACATACTTGACAGGCACACTGAGCAGACGTAGCCGATTTCAATAAGGTTTCGGTGGCAGAAGCAGGCAGCCCTGTAGTCTACGTGTACTGGAGGCGGCAGTAACAGCTGAGAGCGCTGGTCTGCGTCTGGTAAGAAAACCCACTGACACAAAACAAGTTTTGAAATATGAGACAACATATAAACATACAAACTGATAAACAAGTAAATTCAATTCATGCAAAGCTAAACTTAAAGTGAAATCTTACCAACAAATACTGTGCCAAAGCAATTTTCTGTGGAACTTTAAGATATAAGCCTCCAGTTATATCACAAGCCTGTCGAAAAACAAACACACGAGTTGCAAACTAGTCTATTCTATCATCATATTCAGCTTTAACAACCAGACATGTCAGCAGTCATAAATTTATTCTTCGAAGACATTTTCATAAAAATTCAACTAAGACAGTCCTGGCTTAAGCTAAGCCTTGTTTGTTGGCCTAAATTTACTGAGTGCTTCACAAGTATGGGATTAAACAAAATACCTGCTGCAACAGTCCTGAGTCAGTGTCCAGCATGCAGGCATCGATCAGGACATTCTGTAGGAAAAATGGGTAAAGTAAACATTTAATAATCATTCTTTTGTGTCCCAGAATTCATTACTACACACCACATTTATGTCTTCAATCTATCATGAAAATATCCTACCTTCTTCTGTGCAGCAAAGACCACATTCATGAAGTTCATGTACTGTAACGTACTATCCTCAGCTCCTTTTATTACCTGAAATCATGAGAAGAAATGCGTTAATGCTGCATCTAAGCAACAATTGTCATGAAAATCTGTGACATTTTGGTACAAAAAAGTTCCTACCAATATTCTTGATTTCACATCCTGCCCCGCTGTAAGTAAAAGTCAGAAGGTTGTGAACAAAAAGAGCATTAAATGGAATCATTGAGATATATTTACGTGCTATAAAACAGTTAAATATGGACCATAAAAAAACATACAAATGTTTACCTTCCACTTCCTTTGACAATCGATTAATGTCTGATAGTGTAAAATGAAGGAAAACACATCATATCATATTCACACAACAGCCTTGTGCTTTAAAAAGGAAGAATGTGTGTTCGCTGTGATTCTGTTCTAGTAAAAGCACATGTTGAGGATACAGCACAGAGCTCTGGACAGTGATCCCGCCAGTAACGTCTCTGTTTGATTGCAGGTGACTTCTGTTTAATATAAGGAGAGAAAATAACAATTATCCATCTGTAATAACATTCATTTAAAATGTTGTCAAAATAAACAGATAAAAACATCTGGATAATTTTAGAAGCATAAATCTTTTTAATAAATGTCTGCTTTAGCTAAGTTTTAAATAACAATAATTTTACTTATAAAAAAAACCGTACCTCTGTCCATGAGCTTCCTGATTTCTTCAGCAAAGAGATCATTGGCACCTGACAGAAGCTCATATTTGCCATCACCACTTGAAGAGACGTCATCTCCTAGTTTCCAGTTCTTACTGGGATATAGAAAATGGCTTGGAAATAGAAGATTGGTATCCAAAGTTAAGTTTGGAGGTTAGTTTAGAGTTTCTTGGTTATGCAGACATGACAGTCATAACGTGTCAACAGGACGATTAGTTCATTACTTACCTCTCTTGACAGAGATTTGCTATGATGGCTAGTTTGTTGGTTCTTGACATAACCAAGTGGGAATTTGCAAGGACCATCAAAGCATCCAAACATTTTGAAAGAGTAAACTGAACAGAAATAAACAAAGTTTAATCAGTTTTAATACATTATAAATGTCATTATGAATAATCAGTTAACCAATAAAACCATTACAAAAGATTCCTTTATGTAGTCGTGTGTTATTTAACTAGGATTCCAATCCAACAACATCCCACTAATAACACTCAACACATTACCAGTACAGATCCACAGAACCCATTATAGTTCCATTAAAACCAATACAATTCCCAATATAACAATGAAACCTATTCGAAATTCTATGATTTTTCAGCAGATGCACATTACAAAGACGAATAAAAGTCCTTTTAATGTTTTAAATGTAGTAAAATCAATAATTTACTTTCGAATCACGTTGTGCCTGCTGGCCCCACCAAATAGGGTTGACATCGATCACAATGACCAGAATGTTAATTTCGTCATCTGCAAAGTTTAATTAGAAATATATTATTTTGTGGTTTCCATGACAGTTCAGTATATTGTTATCATATATTTGACCGACCTGATGCCATTCGCGCGATCTCCTTATCACAGAACAGCAGGGAATTCGCTTTAACAATATTGTGGTACTATTTATTCCCCCTGTTAAACGTTTTTTCGTATGCAGTCATGCTGAGCTAGAAAAATTGTGACAAAAATATAAACAACTCATCTGTACGGGCGTGCGGTTTTGTCGCGAAATTAATTACGTCATAAATGACGACAAAACCAGACGCCGGTGTTGCCAGATCCCGCTGGAGAAACGGTCGTGTTATCGTTCATGTAGCGTCCAAGTCTTTCCTTTACAATGAACTCCAGACACGCAAATAAAAAACATATATTTTATATGTAAAAATATGAGTATTTAGCAATTACAGTCGGCTGTAGTGCCTGAGCTCGGCAGTAGGTGGCAGTAGCGCGTCGTTCACGTGCGCAACACAGCGCTAAAGAAACACAAAGAAAGTGAAACACCAGTTTACTGTATGCCGCTGCCTATGTCAGTATATTTATTACAGTATACCTTCTTCTGTTAACAAAATCGATATTCAAAGTTATTATATTTCTTTTCTGGTCGGTGTGCCACCGTCAAAAGAGCGTGAACGTTGCGTCAGCAGGACATCTCACAACTACATGTGCATGTAAGAGAGAGTTTACATGTGAATTGCAACATTCCTTAATAAAGACCCATTTTTAAGTGGAGTTTCATTATGGAAGAGAGAGGTGAGTTTTATCTCCTTTTAGCTCATGACAGCTTATGAAAATGAACCATACTATGGTGTTTGTAGTAAAACCATAATAGCCATGGTTAATTTTTATAAGGGATGATGACAGGTTGATGTTGGTTGGTTTAACCATGTTTCTGTTGTTTTTCAGAACTGGTGGAATATTTCAGAACTCAGACCAGAGAGCATCCAGATGTGGCTTCAGCCGTAGCGGCCATAAGCTCGCTGCTGGAGTTTCTGAAGAGAGATCAGAGTCCGTTTTCTCCTATTTTCTCAAATCATTTTTCTTATATCAGCCTTTATAACCACTGGATGTGAACTGATGCCTGTCATTCTCCAGGTGAGACTATCCTCGGCCTGAGAGAGAACATGACACAGGCCATTCATCGACTGCAGGGGACGGATTCATCGGTTGCCGTGTCTTCTGGAGGAGAGCTCTTCCTGCGGTTCATCAGCCTCACTTCACTGGAGCATCCCGTCAGTCTTTAGAATGATGTTATTAAACTCTGATGTGGCAGAATCATGGCAGAAGATAATAAAATGATCACCTGCTTTTTGCCCCACAGGATCTTTCACGGTGTAAGAATGTGATGATAGAGAGAGGTGAACTGTTCTTGAAGAAAATATCTCTCTCCAGGGAGAAGGTGGCTAAACTTTGCCACACCTTTATCAAAGATGGAGCTGTAAGTAAAAATGAAACATCTTATTGCAGAGACATTCTGCTCATGGTTGAACTTGATGAATCTCTGATTTTGTCCTGCAGAAAATTCTGACGCACTCGTCATCAAGAGTTGTGTTAAAGGTTCTGGAAAACGCCGCCGCTGATAACAAACGCTTCACGGTGTATGTTACTGAATCACAGCCGGATTCAGCAGGGTGAGCTGTCACTTCTAACCAACTGTTATATAAGGGCAAATAGCACAACATATAAATTCATATTTTTAGGGAGTGCAGAGAAAGGCAGAGACGAGCCAAATGCATATGTGTTGAATATAAGATGCATTATATAAAAGTGTAAATACAGAGAGTGCATTATAACCCTAACCCTATATATTATTACAGTGAAAGTGACTTTTTAATGCTATAATCTTGTTTTTATTACTTTTGCCTTCAAGTCAATTTATGGCAGAAAAACTGCGCAAACTCAATATTCCTGTCACAGTTGTGCTGGATGCTGCGGTCGGGTAAGTAAGAGATTGATTTAAATGATTTGGTGTAGTTAGGATATGAAGGTTCATTTTCACTCTATATAACAGTTGGTATACTGTGATTTCAGATACATCATGGAGAAAGTGGATCTGGTGATCGTGGGAGCTGAAGGTGTCGTGGAGAGCGGAGGTGTTATTAACAAGGTCAGAAAAGAACCGCTGTTTAATGCATCTTTGAAATGTAAAAATAATAATCGAATCTTTTTTTTCTTTCTTTTAGATTGGTACCTACCAGATGGCAGTGTGCTCCAAAGCGCACAACAAACCGTTTTATGTGGTGGCAGAAAGTTTTAAGTTTGTGCGTCTTTTCCCTCTTAACCAGCAAGATGTACCCGATAGATTCAAGGTTTGTTTGTCATTTGCACTCATAACTTTTTTTTCAGACTAGTCAATGTTCGATGTCAATAACAGAAATCACATGAATATAAGTTGGACCTCAAATGATTTAATTGCGAACACAAATATACTGATTTGTTCATAAATGCGTAATTCTTTCTCTTCCAGTATAAAGCAGACGTCTTGAAGACAGCAGAAGATCTGAATCAGGAGCACCCCATGATCGACTACACGCCCCCGTCTCTCATTACATTACTCTTCACTGACCTCGGTGTGCTGACCCCATCCGCAGTCAGCGATGAACTCATCAAACTCTACTTATGATGATCTTCACCACAACGATAATTCTTGCTGTATGGTCCACATGGATGTCATATAATCCTGTTTTAGGGTTGTACAGTTGATGAATTTAATATTAAATTATCTTGTTTAAATCAAGTAAGAATGGATTCTAGGTTATTTTCATGATCCCCTAACATTCAAAGCAAATGATTATAGAAGTCTTAAATAGTTATTAGGGTTGCTCGATTATGACGAAAACCATAATCACGATTATTTGTGCCAATATTGAGATCACGATTATTTAACATGATTACTCACCGACTTCCAGAAAAATAAAATAAAACACTTTCAAACTGTGAATTTGACTGAAAAATAAATGTAATAGCACAGCTGCACCGCTGTAAAGGAAAGGGGTGCATCGTGGATTTACAACATAAGAAAAAAGTGGATCCTTGCAAAGTGGAACGCAGCACAATAATCGTTTTATGTCGTTTTTGTAATCGTTGGAGGCCAAATTGACCATTACGATTACTTTCCGATTAATTGCACAGTCCTAGAAGTTATTTAAAAAAATTAAATGATGATTTTTTTGGGGTATTAATTAAAATATTTAAAACAGTCCACTGAATTTTAAGAGCAGACAAATCTTTAATCATCATGTGTAAAAGGGTTTTTGTTTTTCACATGTATAACTGACACAAAATCTTCTAATAAGCTTTCACTTTGTGTATATAATGAAAATATAATTTTAGTTCAATTCTCCCACATCAACAAAGCAACAATTCACCACACAAACACACTGTGCAAAAATGTGTTTACTCCAGCCCGAGGCAATCATGTATTTAGATAAATTAGTAACAGACAACAGAAAAAAAAACGTTCACTAATATACATGTATACACAACAGTTTAGAAAGATGATGCTGGGACAGTATTGATGTCCTCCAGCTTTACGTGGTTAAAATAACTGAGCCTCAGGATGGTCCATCAGAGATTTTATCCAGCTGGTACCGTTGATCAGTTTGGTGGTGGCTATGATGTACTCTGTCCCGCTGTCTTCCATCTGAGACAAGAACCTCAGAGCCGCGATTTCAGCGTATGTCACGCCACCCAGGAAAAAGACGAGAGTCGTTCTGTTTTCACCAGGTTGACCTGCAAACAGACGAGTATGTTCCCTCAATCATCAATATCACAACCATATGAAAAAAAAAAACTTGTTTATTTTTGTGTGTGCATGTCAAGCTTAGACTTGTTTATAATATCAATGCAGAAATGGGATTCCAGATACCTTTTGGTTCTGGCCAATAATAAAATCTCAATTTTCATTTTGTCCATGCAGGGGTGCTTGCGTATTTATCTGCTTTGCTTAAAAGATACGATTTTTTTAAATGCTGGGTTGTTCGATTCCATGGTTGGGTAAAATATGGACAACCCCTAACTTTAAATTGACCCAGAAAATGTCTATATATTTAAACCAAGCAAGCATTTTTAAGAGACCCATTTTGAAAGCACTCTCTTACGTTTCTTTTGAAGACCTGCTGGAAGCTGCTGTCTTTCCTCAAAGTGAGGACCAGGTAACATCTTGAGCACCTCCTCTATGCTCCTCCAGCCGGGTCGTGCCAGCAGTTGAGTGAGGCGAACGCTCAGGGGAGCGTAACCGCTGTACACGTACGAGATATCGTTGGGGTTCTGAAGACAAAAGAACCTAAAGCCATGAGTGCTACAGCAACACAGGTCGTATGCAAGCGAACAAATACACAGACCTGTTCATTGGTGTCCTCCATCCACAGTTTCAGGGTTTTTCTGATTGTAGGGTAGTTGTTTCTCATGGTGCTCTGAGGTTTGAGCAATCCCACCTTTTCCAGGTTGTTGAGAGTCAGAATGTGCTCGTAGCCGTAGGTCTATGCCAAAACACAAACAGACATATCAGTTTGAAAGAGACATGTAAATATAAAGCTACAGGTGACTTTTATACATAAGTGCAACCACATAATGACATGTTAATATTCAGCAGCCATTAAAAATAATTGATGGTGGTTTCATGAGCAATAAAATACTTGAATCGAAAATACAAATAGGTTCCGTTTTACCTGAAGGATTTCCCGCTTATAGTAGTCCAAGATTTTCTGTTTGAGGCCGTTGTTACAGACAGACTGCATGCAAACCAGCCGCAGGATTTTTATAAGTGGATCTTTTTGTGCAATGCAGTCTTCTATATACGGGCACACCTGAGAATAGCACCATACAATCAGTCACGATTTATCAAAATACAGCCCTTCTTTTATATTATATATATCATATTTTCTACTCTCAGCACAACTGTTTACTGTATATGAGGCTTTATGATATCTTAAAACATCTTTAAATGTTTCTTGACTTTGATCAAATTTGATTCATAAACAGAGCAAGGCACCTTGTCAGTATCCACTCCAGTCATGAACTCCTGCTCGACTGTCAGATTGTCAAAGAAATCTTCGGAGACTGCAACAGAAAACATCCGTTTAATGCACTAAACATACACATCAAAGCCAAAACATGTCTGAACAGAGGCCTCATTGTGATTTTATCTTATAAATCTGCCATGTTTCTAAAGAAATTCCTGATAAAAGTCGATCAAGATTTGGATTTGTTTTCCACTTCCTTGCTAGGCTTCCATTCTAAGACAATTACTACAGTTTGGTGCCACACGAAAAAATCACAACATGACAAGACTGAAGTCGTGCTATTTTTAGTTACATATTTTCGAATTAATGCGTAGCAATACAAGATTAAAATCGTAATATTTGGAGAAAAGAATATAAAAAGTCATAGCAATATTCGATAAAAGCTGAAATATTTAGAAAGTATAGCTCAAATATTTTGAGAGTAAAGACAAAATTCATAGAATACAAGATTTTAAGAATAAACCCAAAATTATGAGAATGCATTCATAGCATATGGGATTAAAGTCACGAGATTCTGAGAATGAAGTCAAAATGATGAGAGTATGGTTGTAAAATGTAAGAATATTTTGTACTGTATCAAAATATTACCACTTAAATCTTAATCTTCTTCTTATTTTTTCTAAAACATGGAACTAAAACACTGTCGTATGTCACAGACCTTGAGCTGACAGAATCAAAACAAAAAACATCAGAAATATTTCTTTGACTTGCTTGTTATGTCTTTAATGAGTTCAGCGATTGATGTGTGGTTGGCCAGAGAGCTGCGAGCGGCCTGCATGTGAGGCAACTGAGAGACAAACTGTTTGATCTCTCCGACCGTCTTTGCATTGTGTCTTTCCTACAAAAAAGAAAGAAATGTATGATTATTAATGGTGTCTTTAAACCGTTTAAGGAACAGTTTCCATTCCAAACCTCAAATGCAGCAGATATGATCTTGGCTTTCTTGCTAAGAGCCGCACCAACGGCATTGAAGTTCTTGTCGCGTATTTCGGCGTAAAGCTCCTCGGCCGAGTTGAGCTGCAGTTTTTTGGGTTCGGTGGGCAGATCTTTGCCACCTTCTCCCTGTTTCTTCTGTGCAAACTTCTCTGGCGGCAGCTTCACGTAACCTGTCAAAAAAAGAGTAGCAGAACAATGTTTTAAATCTTGAAATTTCATTCGGAGTGAAATAATCCTTAAAATCATTTACCATTGGTGATGCCATAGATCTCATCAATGAGACCCTCATAAGTCAGCTGTGTGGCTAGCGGTGTGAGCAGGTCGACGTTGCGATCCAACAGCAGGAGCGTATCAAACACGGGTAGGGTCGGAGTGAGAGTGCCGGCAAACTCCCTCTTCATCCGCAACATCATGTTGGCCACGTGCTAAAAAAAACAGCATGTCCAGAATTGAAAGAAAAACTAAGACAAAGCCCTTCACTCTTCACTTTTCTACTCACCCTTGCACATTCTCCTTTACCAAAGATCTGGGGGATTGTTCCATAAAGCGCTTGCAAAGTCATCAGGCCCTTGGCAGTGTGATACAGGCTTGTCTGATCATTCTCTAGATAACACTCCTTATACAAGAAAGAAAGAAAAAGTCTTCCTTTTGTATATGTTCATTTCTGTATTGCATATTGTATATTTCTTTTAATTTGCAATGTTTCTTTACTTCATTTCTGTGCCTATTTTAAATGCATTCATGTAAAACCTCCTCTTACCCTAAAGGAATTCTCAGACTCCATGGAAAGGAGATCGCTGTCATACGGGATGAGATCCAGAATGTACTCATCGATGTTTGTAAAGGAGTTAAGAACACCCTTCTCCTTCAATCTCTGCTCGCACACAAGACTCCGGCGAGGCACAAACAGAATGTGAAAATCTCGTGGTGGTTGTAGTTTATCCTCACTGCAATTGTGAGAGAAAGATCGAAGCATTGCTGTCATTTTACTCCCAACAACAACGCGTTTATTACAATAAATATAATTAAACAAACCTTGCAACATTTTCTGCAATGATGTCCATCAGTTCCAGTCTTGGTCGAACAAAAAACACGATATTCTTGACGCCAGCAGATGGTATATGGCCTCCTTTGAGAGTGAACATTTTCTCCACTTCATGTTCCTTATTAAAGACAAATGAGAGGAGGGGAGAGATATTAAAACATTTAGATGATGAATGATCACAGTAAAAGGCAAATGAGTTCACGGAAAAATGACACTCACTTACCTTCAAGAGTGAATACTGAGCTATCAACCCAAAAGGTCCAGTAAGATACTCGTCCCAAACAATGGCCTTTTAAAAGTAAAATTAAAACATTCAAAAATTAAAGGATGATGAAAACGTCTTAAATTTGTATGAATTGCAGAACATTAACACACAACAGCTGCAGTAATAATCACTTTATCACCCTGACTGTAAGATTCACATCTGTGTTGCAGCAGATTTTGATCTAATTCAATGTACAGAGTAGATGATGATACAGTGACAGCACGAGAGGGCCGATGTAAGTTAAGTTAAAGAGGCTAGTCTGCATGCTTTTAAAACAAAGAGCTTTACCTTACTGCCGGAGCATTTATCTAAAAACTCACGCAGATCCTTTCGTGCAGCCTCCCTCAAAATATTTAAGTTAACTCTCCCGTAAGACAAATGAGACGCCATATTCGCTACATTAAAATCATATGACAGGGCCGTGGATGGTGTCACGTGATGTATTTTTTAAAATAAAAGTCGGCGGAATTTATTGCTTTCGCCTCATACATGAAGTCAAACACAGCTGAGAAGTTACAGATTCTTAACTTACTTTTTTGGGGCTTTGGTAAAAATGTTTAAAACTCTAAAAACAAAGTCTATTTCAATTATTATGTAATGAGCTGAGAGAATGTATGGAAATATCCACCAAATTGAGCATTTAACTCCAGATTTATAAAGGATCTATCGTTATTATGGCCGTGTATTTTAGAATCAGATATTCATTCCTAGCTTTGTGTGTTTATTTACATTACTTTACATTAATATGGAAAAAACACGTCAATAGCTGAAGAAGAAGAGACCTGAAGAAACCTAAAATGTAAGAAAAATATTTTTTAAAGAAAACTTGGACAGGATTGGGTTCTTAATTTAGGTAGGTGGTCTAAAGTTCTTATTAAAATGCAACTTTGATGTTGGGAAACTGCAACATGCATAAACTTGCTATTTTTGAATGGCTATTTATTATCTGACTTATTACTGCTAATATGAAACCACACGAAATAGACATCACGGGCCTAATAATAACACGTTGATATATATGTTCTCATTATATAGTTATTTAATTAAACTGTCAAAATGCGCAGGAAAATAAATTTAAATCACGTATAATATAAAATAAATCAATCAATCATATCAGATGTATTTTAAGCATTCTTTTAAAAAGAGATTTTGACGCAACAGGTATGTTATTGTCGCTTGTTGCCAAGTCCGTAAATCTTAATTATTTCAGTTCGTTTAATTCCCGAGTACTTTTACGCACACGACGCAATCACAACGATCCTGCTGCACGTCAGATGAGACACGTCTCATACAAAGAAATAATACCTAATTACTTCGATATGTGATAACGTTCTGGTTTTGTAGTTTTATGGATTTCTCTTGAGGATCTGGCAACCTCTACCATAGACGCCAATATTATTGACAAACCGTTTCCGTCCAACTCCAAGGTGTGCAGATACGAGAGAGCTGCATTGAACATGTTGCGCACGGTTTTTCTGCGAACTTTACCGCAAGTTTATCGCGTCTCTGCATGCCGTCATTTAACGATTCCTGCGCCCAACACACAACCAGACGTTCACTTTAACAAGGTAACGTTATTGCACAAATGTTCTTCGTTTCACGAGTTAGCAAGATGTTCATAAGTGTACTGAGTGAAATGTCTCTGGAAATAGGTCTAATTTTTTAATATAGCGGTAATGTTATTTTGTTATAAACTTCGATGTCACCAGTAATGTTTTCTCTAGAGAGAAAAGAACGCAAATGGTCACGTGATGTACCTGCCATGTATGGCGTTGAATGATCCAGATAAATGCGCGTGGCCTTCACGTACACGCGTACAGTGTCAAGTTCACATATTTTCAAGTGGGAACACGAATAACGCAACAGTTGGGTTCAAATTCCATGCATTGTCACCATGGGGGGATTGATTTTAAAGATAACATAGCTTTAAAGGCAGCCTTAACCTCCTCAACCCTAAGCTTTGGTTGCTAAAAACATACTCATATTTTTTACAACACAATAATAAACATTGTTGAAATCCATGAGGTGTAGAATGAATGTAGATTGTAGAGGGAAAATAATCTGGATTTTTTTTATTTAATCTGTTGAGTTTTTATAGCAGTGAAAGGATCTAGATGCAGGAGAACAGAAACATGGATTTGGGTAAATTTGATGAGAAATTCATATTGAGATTTTCAATAATATTGCTTTTTGATTGCAGACGAGACAAATCTGAGCTCAGTTTGAGACATTGTTGAATCTCTTCTGGAACTCTAATGACATTTTTTTCTAAGGGAGAAATATCTTAGAAACAAAAGTTAATTTGCTTGCCATTAAATCTCATTGATGTCTTGTCACAGATTTTCATTAACAATGAGTGGCATGACGCCGTGAGTAAGAAAACTTTCCCAACCATCAATCCAGCTACTGGTGATGTAATCTGTCAGGTGGCAGAGGCTGATAAGGTAGGTGTGTGTTTGTGTGTTGAGTATTTCATTAATCTCTGAATCAATGTCACATATAATGGTCTGCATGTTTATCACACGTTCTCTTTGGACACCATATTGAAAGCATGATGTTTGTTTTTCTATTATGCTTTCAGGCGGATGTGAACAAAGCTGTCGAGGCTGCTAAAAATGCCTTCAAGCTTGGTTCTCCATGGCGACGCATGGATGCATCATATCGTGGACGTCTCCTGAACCGTCTGGCCGACTGCATAGAGAGAGATTCTGCCTATTTAGCTGTCAGACACTTTTGTCTTGTGAAATACGTTTGGTTTTTATATGCTTTTGTTTGTTGTTAGCAAAAAATACAATTTAACAACACAAAATCATTCAATATATATTGTGTTTTAAATAGGAGCTAGAGACTCTTGACAATGGGAAACCATACGCAGTCTCCTACACTGTGGATGTGCCCATGGTGGTGAAATGCTTGAGGTGAAAATGGCAGTCTGTGCATCTTAACCTTATCAGTTTTATTGTTCATGTTGACAACAATACATTTTTGTCTACATGGTGATTTGCAATGGTAACTGAATAATAATGTTATAATCACAGGTTGAATTTAGGGTTTGAATGTGACTGCTTTATAGTTTCTGTTCAGTTGATTTTTTTTTATGTGATTAAATATTGATTTCGTTATCAACATGTTCATTTAAAGTAACTTGAAAAATCGATTCACATAAAATGTTTGTTTGTTCAATTGAAGAATAAATTTGTTAAAGCGTTTTGTTTAAGTCACGAATCTTAGAATCATGCAGTCCTCTACAGTTTCAGTTACTAATCACATCTAAGCAATTCTCCAGTTTTTAGTTTTCTTTTTTGTATTAAATGTTGCATTGTTTCTGTCTGTAGGTATTTTGCTGGGTGGGCTGACAAATGGGAGGGGAAGACTATTCCAATAGATGGGGATTACTTCTGCTACACAAGACATGAACCCGTTGGAGTGTGTGGCCAAATTATACCTGTAAGTATGTGCAACACTGCCGGCTATACATTGTGTTCTCATTTTTATCAAAAACCGTCATTAGCACATTTCACCTAAAATGTTTGTTAAACCACCAACTAAATGCTTAAATCTTTAGGATTTACTTGGCCTATTGTCATGGACTCTATGCAGGGTATAAAGTTCGACCAGGTTGTCTTTCCGGTATTTTGAGTATTTTGTTTTTGATTATCTTCAGACAATGTGGACTAAATGTTTTGAACTCTTTCCCCTCCTGTGTTTTTTAAAGTAAAAATTCCAGTCAGAGCAAAACGGTGACTAAAATGACAGAATTTGTATTTATGAATGTAATATCCCTTTAATGTGTCTCTGTCTTGAGTCATTTTTTCTTTTCTCCTGTCCCGCAGTGGAACTTTCCTATGTTGATGCAGGCGTGGAAGCTTGGCCCTGCCCTGGCTACAGGAAACACAGTTGTGATGAAGGTGGCAGAGCAAACACCTCTCACGGCACTCTATGTTGCCAGTCTTATTAAAGAGGTGACTGCCGTTGATATATTTGCGTTTTTAGTCTCACTAACAATACAAGATCATAGTTACTGTACTGACTTGGCGGTTTCCATATGTTGGTTTAGGTGGGTTTCCCTGCTGGTGTTGTCAACATCGTCCCAGGAATGGGTCCCACAGCAGGGGCAGCCATCGCATCTCACATGGACGTTGACAAAATAGCATTCACCGGCTCCACTGATGTGAGGATATTTTTGGACCTTGGACCAGTCTTTCTTTAGTATTGGTAGTACTGTAAATGGCCTCTGTTCTGTCTGACTGATGTGCTCTGAAGTAACAATTATAACACAATCTGACTAAACTTGAAAACGCCTTTCACATTTTATTAAAGAAATCAAAATCGAAATATTATCTGAAAATCTGAAATGGAAACAACTAAGTGAAAATGAAATAATGTTACCTTAGCAATGAACTGAAATAAGCTAAACTTGTTAAAAATGTAACGAAAATTAACATGAAAAATACATAAATCTTACTTTTATTTTATAGGTAGGTCAGCTCATCCAGAAAGCCTCTGGCACCAGTAATCTTAAGAAGGTGACACTGGAGCTCGGAGGAAAGAGTCCCAACATCATTTTATCAGATTCTAACAGTAAGTTCAGTGTTTTGTTCTGACACACATTTTCATAAACTAATTTCCATATTTTGGAGCATGAAACAATACACTACAAGGATAAATAGGTGATGTTTAAAAAGAGAGTTGAATTTATTTCATGTATTTTGTGTTCGCAGTGGAGGAAGCAGTTGAGCAGGCCCATTTTGCCCTCTTCTTCAACCAGGGCCAGTGTTGCTGTGCAGGCTCTCGTACGTTCGTGCAGGAGAGCGTCTATGATGAATTTATAGAACGAAGTGTAGAGAGGGCCAAGAAGAGGATTGTGGGAGACCCCTTTGATTTAAAAACCGAGCAGGGACCTCAGGTACAGCTTTATCAACGTCTGCTAAAAATCGAAACGTAGTAAATGTCTGAATCTCACAGCCGCCTTTTATCACATGACCAAAGGTGGATGAGGAACAGTTCCAGAAGATTCTGGGCTACATCAGCAGCGGGAAGCGTGAGGGTGCCAAGCTGATGTGTGGTGGAGGGGTGGCAGCTGATCGCGGCTACTTCATCCAGCCCACTGTCTTCGGTGACGTTCAGGATAACATGACAATCGCTCGGGAGGAGGTCTCGCTCTTTTCGCATTATAACGTCAACACAAATCATCAAAATTTCACGTCCTCTTGTTTATTGTTGTGGTGGGCGCAAAACAGTTTATATTAACAAAACCCATTTCATTCTGTTGGGGTTTATTTTGCAACAATGACAGACGGATTATACATTCTGTGTTGTGTAATGTGCTGTCCTCTCTGTCTGCTGTTAGATCTTTGGACCGGTGATGCAGGTTCTGAAGTTTAAGTCTTTAGAGGAAGTTATTGAGAGAGCCAATGACAGTCAGTATGGCCTGGCAGCTGCTGTTTTCACTAAAGACATTGACAAGGCCAATTATGTCTCCAGTGGCCTGCGTGCTGGCACCGTGTGGTAAGAATCGAACCGTTTATATAACAGCGCCAGTTGGAAATTTAATGAATTACGCATGGCTGTTTTTTGTATACTTTGTTTCCATGTGTTTTGTTTTATTAGGATCAATTGCTACGACGTGTTTGCGGTTCAGGCTCCCTTTGGAGGTTATAAGGCCTCAGGAATTGGTCGTGAGCAGGGACAATATGTGCTGGACAACTACACAGAGGTCAAAACGGTACGGCTTTACCATAACAGGGCAGCAAAAAAAAAAGATTTCCCAGATTTAAGCCTTCATTTATCCAGGACGTAAAAAGACAAAAATCTCGGCATACATGTTTTATTTCCATTTTCTTTTTACGTTATAAACACAGTCCAGAAACCAATCACATTGACAGTGACTGTAATAATATATGTGTATATGAATAATCAAAGTGACAAGTTTTCACTTATTTTCTTGTCCTCTTTAGGTTATTACCAAGGTTCCTCAAAAAAATTCTTAAAAGGTGTCTGAAGAAGCTGACGAGAACATTAAAATGTGAATCTGGTTCAATATCATCTAGTAATATGTTTTTCAAAAGGATTTACTAAGTTTTGTTCGGTATAAGCAATTATATACAGTTAATAATCACTATAGTTGCTTGCATGCATACGTTTCTATATTTTCTATCTTTTATTCATTCTTTGTTTTGAAGCACTTTTGTTATTTTAACATTAAACACTAACAGAGATTAAGTATAAATGTGATTGTGCTTTTTATCCCAAAAATACTGTGTTTATACTATAGTCTCGCCTGGTCCAGTGTGTTGAACCAATTTTTTTTATACAGTGTGAAATATTCATTAAAGAAAGAAAACGTATAAAGGAGTTAAAAAAAACAAGAAAAAGTGCCATTTTATGCAACATAGTGCTTGTACAATTGTGTAAAACCATGCAATAAAGTAAAAAAAAAAAAAAAACTTTAAAGTGAGAAATCTTTATTGCTGTTATTATTTGAGTGTTATTACAAGTAAACAATCCAAATTATTTTATATGTATGCAATTAAAATGAAATAAAAAATATAATCGTTTCCTTACAGATACAGAGATTGTGCTACTTCATGCTGTGCTGCGCAGACAGATCAGCTTATTACGTCAAAGTACCGCGAGAGTAGTCTGCTTCGTATTCTTTCGAATCGCTCTCGCGGTACTTAATGTCATGCATGGCTCTATTTTCGCAGTCGTGAGGGCGATTATCCTCCTGTCCAGTAGATGGCGGAATGCGCTGACTGTACGATGTACTTTGTACCGAAGAATAACAGTCTTCCTCAGCTCTGGATCACAGCTAGAGCTAGCGGTTTAGCAAATACATTTAAAATTATAGTTTACGATTTGTTGTTATTTTCTTACAGTTTAACGCAGAAGAGTCGAATGGCACTTGCGGACTTCGAAAATGTACGTGTCGGAATGATCGTTTGCTGTGAAAGCAACATTCATAGCTAGCGTCCAGGCAGCCGACCAGGATTTAACTCGTTTTCTCTGACGTCTATTTAGTCGATAAGTTGTCAACAACATTATAGAGCAGTTTACAGTTTGGATGCTATTGCTGATCTGTGGGTCAGTTTGGCTGTGACGCGCGTGCAAGATGTTCGCCCATCACGTATATCACTCGGGATAGCTCGCGGTTTTTATTCACGAAGTTATATCAAAAGCAGTT
This sequence comes from Oreonectes daqikongensis, assembly GCA_026939265.1. NCBI lineage: Eukaryota > Metazoa > Chordata > Actinopteri > Cypriniformes > Nemacheilidae > Oreonectes > Oreonectes daqikongensis. The sequence goes on from JAOTQM010000051.1 coordinate 823,828, forward strand.
TATCTGGTTGGCATGGAAATAGTACCGACACTTTCTTGCATGTAACACCAACTCCATAGCCACCCGGAGCGAAAGAAGACGAGGAGTTTACCAGGCAGCATGAAAACTACATGATCAAATATCATTAAGAGGTCTTTTAAACGTTACCAGGTTAAAGTCGTACATGTACGTGCCTCGTGTGTACCAGAGAGCGTCGTGAATCTGTCACATCATGTCTGAGGACAGCAGCGTGGACAGATTCATTAAGGTAAAGTCACTTAACAAATCTGTGTTGACTGTCAAAATCTGTAGCAACAAACAACACTTTATTACTACAGCTTACTGCTGAGACAAGTCTTAAATAACATCAATAAACTTTTTATGACCATTTGTATTATCATAGTTTTACGAGAAACATAAGGGTTAAATTATAGTTATTGAAGCTCAACCAGAAACCATCCCACATGAAAAATACTATAGTAAACTGCAATAAAACCTTACTAAATACTGCAGTAACTACTACTTTACTTAATACTTGAAAATAATATATAGTGTGCTGCAGTAATTAAAATAGACTCGTCTAATTACTATAATATGCTATATTATACTACAGTTTACTATTGTAGTGGTACTATAGTGTGCTATGATATTTTTTCACATGGGAGTATTGCTATAGTTAAACCATGTTTAATTTTGTAATATTGTAATATAAGCTTGCTAAATTTCATACTTGCCACAATAATTACACTTGTGTTAGCATCGCAGTAAATAGAAGTGACTCCAGTTATATTATTCCTATGTTGCACTATTATGAATATTAAACCAGTCAAGTAAATAATCAATTATACTGTGTAATGTATAATAAAACCCTGGTAAATTGCATTATTAGTTGTAAAGTCCTATTATATCTACTATTGTGCACTAATTTTTGCTTTATTCTGTATTTATGCACAACTGTATATCCTGCACTTGCTTATTGCACTTCTGGTTAGACCTAAACTACATTTCGTTGCCTTGTACTTGTACATGTGTAATGACAATAAAGTTGAATCTAATCTAATCTAATTAAAAAGGAAAAGGCTGTTGTCCTGCTCGAGTAAATGAAGTAGAAAATCTACTTGCATTGTGTTCAAGTTGTATATTTGATCAGATTGTGTGTTCCCTGGGTTTAGAACCCACAACCTTTGCTGTAGAACCACACAAAGGGCTCACAAACTTCAACTCAAATATCAGTGAGGTGGTTCACTTACAATCTTTAAACACTTAGTTGTTGTTCTTATAGGAGACATCGATATTGGATGAGTATAACATCAACTGGACACAGAAGCTGGGGGCTGGCATCAGTGGTCCTGTGAGGTATGAGCTTGTGTGTCTGGTTCTTCCATCATATTAAAGGATGGATATCCTTCAAAAACAAGCGCAGTTAAAGCTCTAGAGGTTCCTGTATTTACATGTAAACATGATCTGACACATAATCAGATTAAACAAACGAAGCAGAAATATTGTATTTGGACATGTTATCATTTATGCTTTTTCTTTAGGGTATGTGTAAAGAAATCAACACAAGAAAGATTTGCTCTTAAGATCTTAATCGACAGATCCAAAGCTCGCAATGAGGTAGTGTGCATTATCTTTTTCTCTCTTTTATTTGAAGTCCGTTTTATTTGGTGTCAAATGGTGAAGACACAGATATTTTTAAAAGTGTTAGTTCATGGTGTAATATTTGTCAATACGCAATGAATTGTGCTAAAGCAGATTATCATCACGTTCTTGCTTGGTATTAAAATGTAAAACATTTTGCATGTAGATTTAGCTCTGCTGTGTTTTGTCTTGCAGGTGAGGCTTCATATGATGTGTGCCTCTCACCTCAACATTGTTAAGATAATAGAGGTGTATGCCAACAGTGTGCAGTTTCCACATGAATCCAGTCCAAGGTAGAGAAGTGCAGTGTTGCCTACGGTATATTTAATTTTTTTGGTGAAAAAATACACATTTCAGATTTTCTTCTGTACTCTGGTAGGGCAAGGTTATTGATCGTGATGGAGATGATGGAGGGTGGTGAACTCTTCCACCGAATCAGCCAACACAAGCACTTTACAGAGAAGATGGCCAGCCAGGTCACCAAACAAGTAAAAATAAACCGCGGTCCTTCACCAGATGAGACCGTATGGAAGCATTTTAAACACGCAATCTGTCATCAGTTTTTGGATTTGTGTCCATTACACAACTAATGTATATACTGTACACAAACAAGCATTAAGGAGATTATAAAAACTCAGAAACAAAAGATTCACGACTTTAGAAACACTGATGTGCTGCAGTATGCAATATAATACATATATAATCGGATGAGCTGAACCCTTTCAATTTGATCATGTTTCTGACTAAACCGCTGTCATGTTTGCAGATAAGTCTTGCTTTGCAACACTGTCATTCATTAAACATCGCACATCGAGACCTGAAGCCAGAGAACCTGCTCTTCAAAGATAATTCACTGGTGAGATCTGAAAATCATTTCAGTTTGGGAATCTCCTGGAATTGTGATCAAAAACTCACCGTTATGTCATAATGAAAATATTTGTTTGGATGAATTGCATGTAGTGTGAACTACTTTATCACTTAGACAACACAGAAATGTCTACATTGTTTTCCACATACACATTTATGCTTAAAGTATATATATATTACTTTTGGGTTTTTAAAAAGTGTAAAAACATCACACACATGACTTTCCTGGGTCATAAATAATGCCCGAATTTGAATGAATGACTGACTGAACGAGTAAACCCATAATAGTCATTGTAAGTTAAAAACTTACTTCAGTAACTGTTATTTAAATGATTTCTGTTTGTGTCAAGTGTGCGAGTGCTGACTGTATTTTGCTCTGAGGTCAATTTACATGAAGCAGATGTCATTGTATTAATAATTTTTTATGGTGTGTGGGTTTTTTTTTAACATTCTTGTGTGTCTGACTGCCCCATCAGGATGCTCCTGTTAAACTGTGTGATTTCGGTTTTGCCAAAATCGATCAGGGTGATTTAATGACCCCACAGTTCACACCTTACTATGTGGCACCTCAGGTAAGACCTCAATGAGGTTAAATGTTCTTCTGGTGATAAGAGGAACATATGTGATGTCTCACTGGTGAGAGACAAATAATGTTGTAATATTATTGATGAAACCAATCACCTTGAAAAGATTCAGGTGTCATGTTGTGTCACTTTTTCATTGAATTTTGAACTGACGCTCTTTAACAGGTGCTGGAGGCACAGAGGCGCCACCAGAAAGAAAAGTCTGGAATTATTCCCACCTCTCCCACCCCGTACACATACAACAAAGTATATATTATGTTGCTAAAACATACAGCTTGATGTTTTTTAAGTTAAGATACATAATAACCTCCTGTATTCCTCTCTTCAGAGCTGTGACTTGTGGTCTCTGGGTGTGATTATATATGTCATGCTGTGTGGATATCCACCGTTTTACTCCAAACACCACAGCCGCACCATTCCCAAAGACATGCGCAAGAAAATCATGACTGCCAGCTTCGACTTCCCCGAGGAGGAGTGGAGTCAGATTTCTGAGATGGCCAAAGACATCGTCCGCAAGTGAGCGTCTTTTATAATAATAATAATAATAATAATAATGTTAAATTTATATAGCGCTTTTCCAGAGCTCAAAGCGCTTTACAAATCAAGACATGAACACAACTAACACAGGACATATAATACAGGAAATAACTTCATCTGCTGCTGGTTTTAAAGTGCATTATTTTATAGCTTATTTGCATTCAGAAGAGCTGAACTCTGATTTTGCTGATATGTTTGTTTTATTCGTATGATTTATGTTGTAGCAAATGTTTGGTCGAGCGATCATCAATTTGTTAAAGTACTGGCCGTCCATTATTTCATGTTTGGTTGTAGGAAAGTCACTAAACGAAACAATTTTAAGAAGTTAAAATGATCAGAGGATTTAACGTTTGTTTCCATTGATGTTTAGTGTCTGTATGTAGTCTTTGTGATCTGATATCTTGTTTTTAACACATCTTGTTGTTTTAAGGCTACTGAAAGTAAAGCCAGAGGAGAGGCTGACCATAGAAGAAGTGATAGCTCATCCCTGGCTCAACTGCACTGAAGCGCTCGACAATGTGCTTCCATCCGCTCAGATGATGATGGACAAGGTGAGATCCACAAAAACATACAGCTTGGTGTTCACAATGGTACAGCGGTGATGGTTAAAACTAAAAAGCTCATTCAAAATATTGATAAATAACTTACTGTGTAAGTATATTCCTGTGGTGTTTCTTCAGGCAGTAGTGGCAGGAATCCAGCAGGCTCACGCTGAGCAGCTGGCAAACATGAGGATACAGGACCTGAATGTCAGCCTGAAGCCCATCAAGTTTGTCAACAACCCCATTCTGAGAAAGAGAAAGCTGCTCGGGTAAGTGTGTGTGTTCATGGAAATATGTGCTGGGGATCATGAACCGAATATATCAGCACCTGACATTCTGACCCCTGCAGAACCAAACCCAACGATGAACTCTTCATCAGCGATCCGGAGAACGAACCCGAGGACACAAACGTGGCTCTGGAGAAACTGAGGGATGTTATAGCACAGTGCATCTTGCCACAGGCTGGTATGTATGTGTGCGCACGTTTCGATCTGGAAAAGATGTATTTTTCACGTACGATGTCGTGCTTCTTTGCAGGTGATAATGAAAACGAGAAACTGAATGAAGTTATGCATGAAGCGTGGCGCTTCAATCGAGACTGTAAGCTTCTAAGAGACGGATTGCAGGGGTTATGTTGGGATGGTAAGTGTTTTTGTCTGTAGATATCTAATAATATATATCTAATATTTTTCACATACTCGCAGATTATATTTTTTGGAAAAGCAACCTCCATTTAAGTTGTTGTATGTGCACTTTATAGGGTCACTTGTCTTTTAAATACAAGAAACATCTATGTGGACTAAACTAGATCTTCTCATTTCATGTAATAATTCAATGTAGAACAGCTCCTACATGACACCCGTTTCTCTTTCCTTTATTTGCAGGTAGAACCTTCTCGGACAAAGTAGATCGCTTAAAACTGGCTGAAATTGTAAAACAGGCCATTGAAGAAAAGACAAATTTACAGGACTCCCAATAGCAAGTGCTGTAATTAAACTCCATTTTGTACTGTTTAATATAATTGTCATTAGGTAAATGATGGCAAGGAATCTTTTTGTATCAAAGCGCAGGCATTTTTCCACGGTCCTGCTGTAGTCTGCTGTAAATCTGTAGGTAAAGCCGAGATGTTGGTACGATTTGTTTTCGCAACAAACTGCAGTAAAGAAACGTGTTTTAAAGAAATGCAGCATTTTCATAATCATTTATGAAAGAAAAAAACAGGAGGAAATGAACAGTTTTTCATCATTCAAGAAGTGGTTGGCATTTAAAAATGTTGTTTTGAAGTTGTTTGGTCAGGTTGCCTGCCTGAGGAGACTGCGGTCAGAACATGTGGGTCAAAGTCATAGAATCATCTTCCTTTGTGATATTATAACAGTGTGCAAAGACCTGAAAATAACTCTTAAACTCAGCTTTGGACCAGCTACAACATTAACGGGTGGTTTCCCAGACAGGGATTATCTTAAACCTGGACTAGGCCTTAGTTTAATTGGGACATTTTAGTTTTTTAACAAAAATTCCTTACTCAAAACATTACTTGTGTGCATTTTGAGACAACACAGAGCTACTGATGTATTTTCAGATATGTCAGTGCACGTTGTTTTCAGTTTGGACCGCTTTTCCATTTCTTTTAGTCTAGGACTAGTCTAATCCCTGTCCGGGAAACCACCCCTAAATGTCTCTTAATGTGTATATAATGCAAGAGAAAGAACAGACCATAAAGAACATTGAGCTTGTGTTGTAGTCGAGACCATCTAAACAGAGACGAAGACCAGACCAGCACTCAGTAATGACAAATCACAGGAGAAGTGAATTTATGTGTAGAAAAAATGTCTTTTAATTTCTGTGAGCAAATGCAAAATCTTTATTTTTGCTCTAGAATGTAAATCAATTAAAACGAACTTTTTGCTTATTTATAATTTTATCAAATATCACATTTTCAATCTTAGTTATTGAATATATTTTGTCAAATACACTTAGGAAATTAGAAATAAATTGTTTGCATTTGAAGCAGGCAAAACAAAGTCAAACCCCGAGTCCTCTTATCTGAGATCAAGACCGTCAAAAAATGTTCTGAAGACCGGTTTCAAGTACTACAACACCTCATCCAAGTGTTAATTATTGATGATAAATCCAATTCCATTTGTTTATTTACAGATTATATCACACATAACATTTTACATAGTCTCAATATGATGTAGTTTTTAATTTGCACAACACTTTCGACTTGTTGTCAAGGTTCTTGACCTTTGATGCTGAAATCTCCTTGTTCTGCGTTTAGGGTCTCTTTAAATCTTCTCTTTTTCTCAATGTTTTCATTCACTTTTCTCCGTTTGTCATGTTTCTTCTGTATGGATTCCATTTGTCTTCTCAGCAGTTCACTTTCCTCACCCTTATACTCGACCTCCAGTTTCTCTCTTAAAATGTCTCGGGCAAGTTTTCTGTTCTGGGTCACTGATCTGGTCTGATGACACTGCAGAGAAAATCACAGATATTTTAGGTTAAACATCGGAGAAATCAAGCACAGACTGATCTCAGGTCAGCTCACCTTCACCACGATGCCTGTGGGGATGTGTTTGAGCACCACACAGTTGCTGGTTTTGTTGGTGGCTTGTCCTCCAGGTCCTGATCCCCTGACAAACTGTTCCTCCAGGTCTTCGTCATTCAGTACAGGCAGATCAATGAGATCTTTCTTACCAGCCGCTAAGACAAACGGCCATTTAAATAACAACTGCCTGTGCAGTGATGGAGAAAACCCGTGAAAAATCCTTAGATTAACAAGAAACAAGGAGGACATACTGTAAAGCTTCTTTCAGTGTCAGATGTACTGTACTGCAGCGTCGAGATAAGCGACTTTTCTTTACATCACAATGCTTTATATTAAAATAACATATATGGCAATAAATTCAGAATAAACGAAATGACATTTAAGTTTCGATATTAACATTTAAAGATATTAAAGAGTAGAGGTGCTTCTTCTTCTAATGCGATTTAATGGCGGATGACGAACCGGTTTATGCTACGCCACCAACTGGACTGGAGAGGGAAATTCTTATTAAATCAACATTGACACAAATTAATTGAAATAATAATAATAATTAAAGGAAAAGTGAATATGACGTCAGTTATTTAAATGAGCCGTTATTGTTCATTCATTCATGGAAATTTTAGTTTAACTTTAGCAATTTTGTTCTCTACAACGTTCTCGTATTTTTATTTTATTTTGCTATGTTTATTTTATTTCAGTGTTATTTTTAGTTTAGTTTTTATTTTCATTTATTTTACCCCCTTATTTCAGTTTTATGTAACCTTTCTAAATTTCAAATAATATTTAGGCCTATATTTTTTTTTCAATTAACCGTAATGTTTGAAAGGTTTTAGGTTTAGTAAAGAATAATATAATTTAGTAAATGATTATTTAATAACAGTGAATCAATCCTTAACTTATAAATCATCATTAGAAGCTACCGTTGTGAATCAGAGTAAGTTAAAAATACCATTAACATTTGTTTTTTATGTACAATCACTGATTTTTGAACAAAACAAAATGGCACCTTTAGGAATAAAATATACCACATTGCCTCTTTTAAAATAACCCTGTACTCTGTGCAACAAAGTCCAACATGCTTAATTTAAAGTCAGCTTAATAAAAAAATGCATGCGTTATAATAACCTGTTTATGATCTGCTATCTCCCATAACTGTAAGAGCATTGTGTTACCAACAGAAAGGACACACGTACATCTTTATCAGATTTATAAGGTGTGTATTATCTCAATTTGGTTTCCTATATTGAACTATTCTGTCCCATATGTACATGACTGTGTCTTTCAAAGGTCCAATAACATTAATAACCTTTCCAGTCAGTCTTTTAAGGTCAGGATGAAAGAGCGTTCATCTCACTGTTACGGGTGGGGAGAAGCTCTGATATTCTTCCATCCCTTTTGAAGATGAAAGGGCACACGCTCCTGAAGGCCTTTCTGAAGTTAGCACCCATGAAGGCGTAGACCAGCGGGTTGATGGAGGAGTTGGAATAGGACATGCAATGAGCCCAGATCTTCAGCTTGTAGAGCGTATAACTGCGACTCAGATCCTCTGAACAGAACGCATGTAAGAGAATCAGAATCTGGATGGGTCCCCAGCAGAATAAAAACAACAGCACCATCACCACCACCATCCTGGAGACCCTCGTCCGCACCGCCTCAGCTCGCTCGGCTTGCGTCTGCAGCTAGACAAGAAGAACCAACCGGAAAACATTTTTTGTGTGTGTTTGCACAACGAAAGAAAATAAAAACACCCACCTGGTTACAGCCGTCGACAGGCTCCACTGCGGGGCGGCCGATGTGCTTGAGCATGAAGGCATAACACGTAGAGATGGTGATGAGGGGCAGCAGGTAAACAGCCAGGAATGAGTACACAATATAAGCCCTCTTTTGATTGACAGAAGGAAAGGCTTCGGTGCAGAACGTCTGCGGGCCGAACCAGAAATACGACTCTGTGTGCTGATACAGCGCGATGGGCACTGACAGCAGAAAAGAGCCTGTGTCCAGAAACATGAAGAAATGGAAATGTTGTACAGCATGTTTCCATTGCAGTTCATTATTATTTCTAAACGTACTGTATACAAAGTAACATGAACGTACAGCATTGGACCGCATTCCCTTCCACTGTATGGACACAAAACCTTCAAGTTTTTGAAATGTTTCTGACCGGCACTCGAACAGAATAGTGCTCGATGGGAAATCGCACAGATCTTTATAGAGATAAGTAGCTCTCGGAAGAAAGGAAAGGAAGAAAGGAATAAGAATAAAGTTGTTCATACATATCCAGATAGTAGTGCAGACAGTCAGAGCCATCTGTGGTGTTCTGTGATGGAGGGACTGCAGTGGATAGACGGTCACATAAAAGCGATCGACGCTCATGGCAGATAAAGTGATGCAGGTCGCCTGCGCGGTCACCTGTGACATCATTTAGAGACATTAAACAAAAGACAAATCTATTTCATATATTTCAAAACAGAAGAAAAGCACAAACATTACTGCTGATATATATTTTATAACTGCGGTAATGTTGTGATGACAATTCGTGAGCGAATTAGTGGTGTTGTGAGTGAATTAGTGGTGGTGTTGTTGTTGTTTTGAAAACTTTGTTACTAAACTACATACAAACTATTGTTGTATTTCATATAACACCAAGTCCATACGTTTACACAACCCTGGAGAATCGGATATTTTTATTCAAAATAAAACATGATTTGATGAATACAGCAGCAAATATCAGACAAAAATAAACAAGGTTCAAGTACATTTAAATATACTTTGTGTAGTAGTACTAGTATTCAAGAATACTTATTTAATAAAACTATACCTAAGTGTACACAACTAGTTAAAAGACATTACTAATGTCTGAATAATCTTATTTTTTATAAGGGAATAAAAACTGTTACAATGTTAAACGAAGTAAATGCATCAACTGGATGAATTCAATATTCATAAACATTTTTTGATGTCAATATTTATGCAAAACATGAGAAAATAATGTGTGAAATGACATATAAACACGCACGAGGTGACATTTAGTTCTCACCTGTTGCAGGTAATTGACCAGACGACACATAAAGTCACCAAATATCCAGCTGGGAAGCGGGTACAGGGTGGCAGTGAAAGGCACACAACACACCAGGAACAGTATATCTGTGGTGGCGAGATTCACTGATGGAAAACAAAGACTGAATGAGATCTGACAGATGACATTATTTATAAGAACAACGACTGGTATTTACCTATATACAGGTTTGTAACTGTTTTCATCTGCTGGTTTTTCCAGACTACATAGATGACCAGTAAGTTCCCCACCAAACCCACAAGCATGATGAGAGCGAAAAACAAAGGGACCAGCCATGCGTCCATCAGAGGAGGGGACTTTGAGATCTCACATCTTCTGAATGATTGCAGGGATGAAGCTTTTCTTCGGTTTTACACAGAGACTCATTGCTCATAACGGTCCAGTTACTCTCTGCTAGATGTGTCACCATACTAAAGACACAAAAACATACATTACATTACATTCATGCATTTGGCAGACGCTTTCATTGCATTATACTATACATTTGTTTCCGTGTATGTGCAATCCCTGGTATCAAACCCATGACCTTGGCGTTGCTAGCGCCACGCTCTAACCACTGAGCTACAGGAAAGCTTTTATTTTTTATATTAAAGATTTTGAGTTTTCTTTCATGCAAGTCATTTTTTTTTTTTTTTTTACCAATTTTAAGAATATTTGTCTCAAAAGCTATGGTCAAAATTATTAGCCTTCTATATTTCTCTTATTCTATTATTATATTCCTAAATAAGTTGTTCAATATAAAATCACTGTCAATACAGAACTAAAGCAACCCCGAGTAATATTCATATGATAATAATAATATATATATATATATATAGAGAGAGAGAGAGACACATTATCCCTGCAGTATGCCTTCCGCCATGTCAACAATAATACTGTTTATATTTTATACTACGGTTATGCTATATAATGCAAAGGAAAGTTTTTAAAAAGCAACTTGGCTGACAAAGTTGAATTATTGACATTCAATAACATTTATCGTATTCAAACTATACTGATGACATGCATTTAAATGATTGCAGTGCCTTTTATTATAATAATAAAAAACTTTGTTCACATAAAGGTATTAACCACCAAGTTTGCAATTCAAAGACATGATATCAAGCAAGAAGTGTCCATACAATTTCAAACTCTGCAGACAATATTGAGAATATGATCTTACCTCTTCAAAAAAAAACTCAAGAGGAAGAGATCTGAGGTCTCAATAGAAGAATACTGTGATATCAGACGCTGTGGATGACTGTCCTGAACATAACATGACTGCACTGGAGTCAAGTGATCTCTGCCAAGCTGATGTGAACTGCTAAAGCTGATCTGAGGAGGGCAGAGACAACACTGCTGAAATGATCCTGCCCCCTGAGAAACACATCCTGTTATGATAGATTATTGATTCAAATAGACATTAAATAGAGAGAGAATAATCAATGTAGAACTTTATATTGCACATGAAATCATAGCGCACTGTATATAACTATAAATAATAAATATTGAACAATGAGAATAAATGCAAATTATATTTTAAACTTAAAAGCATAAAAACTTCGGCCCACATCTTTGATCGATCAAGATTGGACATCGAACAAAAAGACATAATCTATGGGTGGGCCGCGAAATAATATGCTTGCTTTTAACAAACACTTCCTCAAAAAGCCCCACAATAAACTATAATCTCTGAAAATGCTTTGCAGATTTAAGTCACAGATTTATAGATGTTGACTGTCCTTTACTTGGCACATATATGTGACCCTGGATCACAAGAACGTTTGTAGTAATAGCCAAAAAAGTACATTATATGGGTCAAAATGATAGATTAATCATTATGATATTAAGAAAAGGTCATGTTCCATGAAGATATTTTGTAAATTTCCTACCATAACTTTATCAAAACTTTATTTTTGTGAGTGAATATCTTTGCACCATCAGATTTCAGAGTTTTAAATAGTTGTATCTTGGTCAAATATTGTCCTATGCTAACAAACATACATCAATGGAAAGCTTATTTATTCATCTTTCATATGATCTCAATTTGGAAAAATTAACCCTTAAGACTGGTCTTGTTGTCCAGGGTCACATTTATGAAAAAGGTAGGAAAATGAAAAGTTTGAATGGTCTTTAGACTTTCTTCTGTCTCAGGGGAATTTGCTTTCGTCACATCAGGAAAATGTAGGATAGCAAGCTATTTTTGGGAAAGTAAAACGCTGTTGAAAATACCTTTTTTAAAATGATTTGAGATTTTTACATTGGCCCTACATGTGTGATTGATATAACACAAGTATCCTTATTTAGATATTAGACTGGAATATAACACATGTGCCACTCCTGTAATAAGATTGTGATTTGCAAATTCTAGGATAAGCAATAAAATGGGATATTCGCTGTGTCTTTTCCAGTCATCTGCCTCTTCACTCAGACCCATCCAGTGAGCGAGAAGATTGCGCATGGCCTCCGGGAAAAGTTCCGATGCCAGTTCCTCCGGCGGAGGCAGATCTGTAATGTGTTCAATGTGCTGGGCCTTAAACCCTTCAACCCGTCGACTGATAGTGCTGTTGGCTGCGCTGAACTGCTGTCCGAGCCAGCCTGCCACAGTCTTCAGAAGAGTGCTCGAGTAGATCGAATAGCCTTTAAAATTAGTTCGAAACAGTGTCATCGCCAAATCCGTCAGTCTGACCTCATCCGGCATCCCAGTAATACAGCACTCCACATAGTCCAGTATCTTCATGGTGGTCTTAAATTGTTCCTCTTCAACGTCTGTAATAAATGTCACTTTTTCTCTGATGCTGTTGAGTTTGTGAGCAAGTAAAGCAGACTGGATTGTATTGGTTTGCTCTATTGAGGAGCAGTAGTTGTGGTCTGTAGATGATAAATGATCAGACTCATCTGTGAGTATATGAAAGTCGAACTTTTCTCCTTCCTGCGACTTCGGATGGCATTGCGATGATGCACATGTGTTATTATTATTTGTCAAAATTGTTTGTGCCACTTGGTCTTGAACATCCACTCGGGCAGCAAGATGATAGCTCATGTTCAGTTTATCATCATCTATCCGAGACTTCCATAGATCCTTGAATAAAATATTGTATTACATCATTAGTACATTTGGACAAGGACGAAAAAATAGTGAGTCATAAAATGACACCTTCATATTACCTGAAAGGACTCCATTACTGACAGCTGATCTTGTTTGCCATACAGTTCAAATGCCACACGGAAAACTCCATGAATGCTATAAAACCACAGACTGTTGCTGGAGCAGGGAAGTCTCAGTCCCTGGAATCGGAAGTCTGGAGACGGTAAAGAAAAGTGTTAACCGCTAATATAACCAAATCAGCATTTTCTGAGGCTAAAAAGATCACCTGATGAGAAAACCAGTTTAGTTGCAAGTCCTCGCTTAGCAAATTTGGCATGATATCTGGGTTGGTTTTCACTGCGAATGTCTGTGTCTGAGAACAGATCAGCTCCAAGAAAGAGGGGAATCATCTGATCCTACAAGATAGTTACAGAATAAAAAATGCAATTATATTGAATATTGATTTAAATATTATATTGAATATATTGACAATTATAACTAACCCATTGTAGTTTACATCACGCTACTTAATATCATGTTTTTGTTTTGTTTGGTAGTGATCTCTTACCTCATTTGTGCCTTGTTTAGCAACTTGAAATGAGGAGTTGTTTGCAAGATACAAAAACCGTATCCTCCTCTTCCCGCATTCCCAATATGACAAATTGATGAGAGAAACCCCAGCAGATGTCATGACGCTGTAAAAACAAAAATTCCTACAACTAAAATATACAAAATACTACATTTAGCATTGATAAAAGATAATCATGTTTTATTTTGCTAAAACTGAAACACTTTTATCACGTTTTCTCTGACGCTGTTTTCACTACTTCCTGCTTCCGATCCCTCAGCCAATCAGCGCCCAGTGTCAACATGTTTTACTGGCCCGTAGACGTCACTGTGATCGTTAAACATGGCGGAGGTTGATTTCGGAGACACCGAACTGTTCGATCAGTTCGACAAAGCGCCAGTGGTAAAACACATTCGCTTTAGTGATGTCGATGAAGCGGCGTCGGGTGAGGTGGACGAGCGTTTAGTTGCGTGCGAAGCGACGATTGAGCGTCTGAATGCAGAGAATATCCTTATAATGGCCATGTGCACGCTGAGATGTGTTTGAGCTTTTATAAACACGGAGAAAGTTCATTTATTTGCATAATATAGTTGAGTCGTTCACGTGAGCCTTACAGTACAATTGCATTGTGCTCAGCAGAGTTCATGTTTCTTCATATGCTTGTGTGGATCTGTTATGGCCGTTTCTGTGGAACTCATACAGCACTATGGTTTTAGTTTCAGTATTTCGTGCTAATGCACCAATTAAGACATTTTGTTATGGTCGATAATTGTACATTTCCCCTGTTTGGCGTATTTGTTGTAGGGAAAACATTCAAGCTCCTTTATCAAATGTTACCTTGTGTAAGAAATGCACAGAAAAAAACTTCATTTTAAGAATGTAATCTCGAGAAGTGCCCGTTGTACAAAGTTTTTAGTCACAACGTTATTGTTAGTCACAATTATTATAATTTTTAGGAAGGAATCATAATATTGGCCAGAATAAATATGTGACATATGGGTACATTTTTCAAAATTGAGATTTAACATCATCTGAAAGCTGAATAAATAAGCTTTCTATTGGTATGTGGTTTGATAGGATAGGACATGTATATTTGGCCGTGATACAACTGTTTGAAAATCTGGAATCTTGAGGTATAATTTTTGGCATAAAAGAAAAATCCATAATTTTGACCCATACAATGTATTTTTGGCTATTACTACAAATGTCCCTGTGCTACTTAAGACAGGTTTTATTGTCTCTCGTAGTTGTTAATAAATAGATTTTTCAATGCTTAATACTAGTGGTTGTGTGGATGCTTAGTCTATAATACTTTATACTAAGACGATACAATTTAGGACAATACAGTGATATCAATTGAGACTCTTATTTATTTTGTACCTTAACAACTGTCCACATGAAGAATTAAAGAGAAAGCTGAAAATATTGAGTCGACCTGTGTAAGTGATTAAAAATGTTTCCACAATTTATCATTTTACAGTGTTGAAGATTACAGAACAATGTGGTTTTATTGATTTGTTTGTTTTTGTATCCTAGAGGTATAAAAATAGAAAACTCCAAAACCGATGGACCTCTCTGCCAAGTTCTTTTTGGAAACAATAGTATTTCTAAGTAGGTATTTGTTTGCATTATCGTTTTTAAGTTCCCCCAATTTCAGCTTTTTCACTTGGTTGTTGAGAAATGAAAGGTTATATGTGATTTTTATGGTTTCAGGCAACGTCGGCAAGAAATCGAAGACTTCATCTGCTGTCTGGTTCAGAAACACCTGCAAGAACAGAAACACAATGACCTGGAAGGCTCTGCTCTTCATGTCAAGCCACATGTACGTCTTTAAGGCATTTGTTTCATAAGACATTTGTTACAAATCATTGTCTGCCAGTAAGTAAAAATGCGGATGTTTATTTTCCTCCATAGTATTCAAGTTTTGTCATGGAGGAAAGCTATAAAGTTCAAGATTCCTGTACCTCCAAACAGGTCAAAGATGCTTTCAGTGTAAGTTCCACAAACATGTGTCTACACATGCATTATTCTTCATTCAGTCATATAGACCAGCGGTTTCCACAAAGAAGGGTGCAATATTTTAGAAAATGCATGTTGTCCGAGATTCATTATGCAATAATTTAATTATTGTTTTAAAAACTGAGATGGGAATGTGGTGCATGCATACTCTGAAAATTTAGACTTGTATTACTAATAGATATTGTCTTGCTTTGTAGGTGGTAGGAAGTGTTTTGTATTTCAACAACTTCTGTGTTGATAAACTTGGCCAGCCGTTGCTTAATGAAAATCCGCAGCTGACTGAGGGATGGGAAGTTCCGAAGTATCCTGTAACTTTAAACTTAACTTTATTATTTACAATTTGGAAAGGCTTTAAGTCTTGTTTGACCCGTGTCTGTAAATCATCATTCCTGAATCGTGCTTGTAAAGATACCAGCAGGTCTTTGGCCAGGTTATCACTCTTGAGGGTCAAGATATCCAGATTAAGGAGAAAAGGTGTGCTTTGTTACTGGAATATTATTCTGTACCACATTTTTATAAGATTTATAAAATGTCAATATATGTTTTTATGTATGTGTCTGGTTGTAATTGTCTTGACAGGCCTAGACCGTGCTGTTTTAATTGCTCTTCTGAAGACCATCAGCTGCGAGATTGTCCAGAGGTGACTTTTACATTTTTTCATATCTGAAATTGTTTTAATATAATTGTTAGCATCATTTTAAATCACACTTTGATTCTTTTAAACACTTTATACCGTTCAAGCCCAAGGACATGGCTCGCATCAATGAAAAGCGGAAGGAGTTTTCACAGAACAACAGTCAGGGAAATCAGCGCTACCACGCGGAGGAGGTCGAGGAACGATTTGCGAAGTACAAGCCGGGAAAAGTGAGGTCAGCTGTGGTTTTTTTTTACATTTATTTATGCTCAAAACAGCAAAGCCCAGACATAGACACTAGCCAGGTTTTCATTACAGATCTGCGCAAAACTTAAGTGATATTTTCTGAAACATTTTTTCCCAAACATACCGCGACTGGTCATGTGACACGTTCGTACGCCACGTGACTTGCAAATGCGACAAAAAATTGGGCGTATTTTCAATGTGCTATTTGAGTTTGCTTTTTGAAGGGTAATGGAAACACAGCTAGGGTTTATCCAGGGTTTACTTTAAATGACATACAATGATATAATGACTAAACTGCAATAATAAATCATGTCTCTGTGTAGTCAAGAGCTTCTTGATGCCCTCGGCATCACTGCAAACACACTCCCTCCCTTCATCTATCGCATGCGGGAGCTGGGTTACCCACACGGCTGGCTAAAAGAGGCAGAGATGGAGAATTCAGGCTTGATGCTTTATGATGGCAAAAGTAAGTTTTGTACTGTATTATGGCCAGAATTGAAAGATATTTTAAAAATTAAGTTGTGATATTGTGTTTGGCTCTAACTTTATTCGCAAGACGGAGACGTTCCTGATGATGAAAATAACCAGAGCCAGATCTCGTATGATGTCTCGAAGCTGATTGACTTTCCCGGCTTTAATGTTACGGCTCCGCCCAGTGTCAGGGATGTAAGTGTAAATGCACATATATTAATGATGAAATGGGAAAAAACTTACATGGAGATTCTGCTTCCCTGTTTGTATAGTTACAGTAAAACCAAGTCACAAAAATATGTTTGTTTTATTGGTGTAGACATCGCGTTACTGGTTTTTGTGGATGGTACAAATGTAAGGTTACTGCTCAGAATCTTGTGTTAGTTAAATACAGTTTTTGGTTTAGAAATTATGGTTGTTATCTATTATAATTTTATTTCATAAGGGAGATGTGTGATAACTAGGGACAAGTATATCATGGTAAAATGTAAACGTTTATTTTTATTTTCAAGCCGATTTCCCTGGCTCAAACGCTGTATATTCACACAAATGTGTATTTTTTTTCATTCATTAAATTCTTGTTTATTTATGTTTTGTATACAGGATTACAGATCTTTTGGCTCCATCCCCATGCAGCCTGATCACTGGAAAGAACATTTTGCTGCTTGTTTAACTAACACTTTTCCTACGGTAAGAACATGTTTACGTAATATACATTTTGAAGGTTTAAGTTGGGGCTTATTTATAAGTCTATGTAAGTCTCCGATAATTCCCCTACAGCCTGGTTCTAGAAATAAGAGGCGTCACACAACTGAACTGATACTCGGCCAAACAAAGAAACGGAGATCAAATTCAGATCCACATCTTGAATCAGACATGGAGATAGAGTCGGGTACAAGTTTTTGCCTCTTTATTCTCTGAAGCAGAAAACCTGTATATTGATTTCAATGCATGGCAATATAACCGATATGATTAAAAATGTTATTGTCATGAAAGGGAATTGTGATGTTTTAATTCACTTTAAACACAGATCACGACGCCAGTACTCCCAAAAGACCTGTCAGTTTCCAGTTCCAGCCGCCGCCACCTCCCGGCTCTGCATCCCCAAGCGTTCCCCCACCGCTTCCACTGGGAACACCTCCCTCCACACCAACCCCACCTCCACTCCCTAAAGATACTCCTCCCGCATGCAACTCTCCATCTATTCCAACGAGAGGTGTGGCAGAAGGGGAGGAGTCAGAGGATGGGCTGACGCTAGAAGAACTGGAGGAGCAGCAGAGGCTTTTATGGGCAGCCCTCGAGAAAGCGGACACCACCACCAACAGCGACTCTGAGGCCGGAGCTTCCGTGACCACCGTCCCGAGCTCCCCGAGCGTTTGCACTCCCCTGAGGGTCGACACTGAGGACGACAGTGAAAAGAGTCACACGTTTGAAGTCTTGAGCACGCCGATGTCGCCTGTTGAGGAGCGAGGAGTGAGTGGTGTTTGTAAGGATGAGCGAAAAGATGATGGACAGACAAAACATGTGATTGATGAGAATGTGACTGACGTGCAGGAAGACATGAGTGACATTATCATCCTGGATGAAGTTTATGATGAAAGTGAAAGTCACGATGCAACGAACGGGACTGATAACACTCCGCAGGTCTGCATGCAGACATCTAACATTGAAAATGCTGAGAACTTGGAGGAAGCTGTGAGAAATAAAGTTACTTTCGTTCCACACCGAAGCAAATTTGCTGCGGGAATAATTCCTTTTGAGGACACGCCTGAGTTCACAGAGGTTGCTGAGGCAACAGGGGTTTACCTGAAGATTCGAGATCTGCTGAAAGGTTCACCAAGAAATCAGGCCAAAAGCAAGAAATAGCTCATGTCTGTTTTTATTGTGAGACATTTTCTTTTATTCGTTACCCAGTCAATTTTGTGCTACATTTTCGGTGGTCTTTATCATTTTTATAGGTTGGCAACTGTGTGTTGTACATTATTTTTTTAAGTAAACAAAAGTATTGGTGTAAAACGCAGATTGACACATTTGATCTATGATGTGAACTGTTTTTTGTACTTCATCTGTGTTTAATTATTTTTTATTAATTGTCCTTTTTGCTATGGCCACTTGGTTATATGACCACCATTTAATATTTGTGAATATCTTAAATACTTTCTTAGAGATTTGTCCACTTGTGCTCATCTCATTAAATTATCATTTTAACTGGTAGATCATTTCACTTTACTATAGATTTTTTAAGTAATGTAGATTATTTAGTGAGAATGAATACAGTGACTTTTAATTGATTTGTTTCTTTAATTATCACACAAACAACTTTCTCATGTCACCATAGAATGCCACAATGAATTTATTACATAAATAAAAACTCATAGTAACAGTCAGTGGTTTTCAAACTGTGGTACCTGTAGCACCCCCTGGTGAAATGTGACACAATAGGAAATTGAAAACATAATTTTTTCCCTAAAATGATTTACATTTATAAATTATATTTAGAATTTTTTTCTTTAAATACAATTTAGTATTTAATAAGTACATAAAATATAGTTTAATGCATGACTTTATTATTGGTTAATTGTGACTCTTGTAACATGACAGGAAACACACTACTCCCTTACATCAGTATAATAAATTTACAGAACTTTAAATTTTATATTGGTATTCTTAATTTTATTTTGTTACACCGCGACGTTTCGTTGCTCTTTTGGTGTGTATGGCCTTCCATACTTTGGCTTGCCATAGGTACGCAGGATCCGCGGTGCTTAGGCGGCGCCGGATCGACGTCACTACGCCACGCGTTTCCCTGCTGAAGTGGTTGCTTGAGCACACCGGTAAAATCCTCAACCCACGCGGCAGTCAAGCCAAGTGGATCAGAGATCACACAGAGGGATTCATCTTTTCATTTTCTCTCAGCACCGCGCGGGTGGGACGCAGCAGGTGAGTGAGTGAACGATCAAACGCTCGCTTCCGTGTGTGGCGCGGATCTCCAGGAACGCGCTTTCTTCGCTTGGAAGTTGCCCAGTCGGAATTTTCCCTCAGGTTGTGCCTCGGCCCTCGATCGGTAACGTTACCCGTGACCCGTTTATTCGATAACCCCTCCTCATGTTTACTTATTGGGGTTTGTTATTTGAACGCGTGGATTGGTGGATATTTAGTGAATAGGTAACGTTAGTGTGCTTTATTTACCGCAGACCTGTTGTGCTTCGGTTCTGTCAGTCAGTTATTGACATTGCGGGAAGTCGGACTTGTGAACTTCCATGTTTATCCCGTATGTGTAGGAGGGGATCTTATTGAGGTGAAACACAATGTTACTTATGGTATACAAACTTGTGACGTCGCGAGGTTAACTTTTTTAAACGATCTCTTAAAGCGAAGTCTTGTCAGCCGCGCGTTTCTCCTTTAAACTGTTAAGCATTCGCCTTCAAACATATTGTTTACTTAGTTTTGTTTTGACGTTTAAAATCCCAAAGCAGGCTTGGTAATTGATCAAATACTGACATTAATCTGTGTAATCCTCATAATCCAGATGTGGCACTTGATCACATGCTGCAGTGGAGTTCATGCCAAAAATACTTGTTGCTGATGGAAGTGTGTGTGTACTAGCATGTAGCATGTAACTTGACAGTTTTCATCGTCTAACATTACTGTTGGTCAGGTCCTTGTCGATGTCACTGCAAAATATCTACTTGATTTCAATAAATTAAATAATTTCGCCATTTAAAAATAAATAAATTCGCAATATGACAATGTAAGTTTTTGACTATTAGGTGTCGTATTTGTTTTGCTATAAAGTGTCGTTGTGGCACTGTTGTGTGTAGCAGCACTGTTCTGGGTTATGAGAAGAGTGGTTGTTTTTAAACTTGTGAATATGTCTATAGGTCAAAGTTGTTTTGGTAAAAATCCAGGTAGTGTCAGGAGTGTAATGTTTAATAAAAGCTTACTGACACATATTAATAAAACGTTTGTACTGTCTATGTTATGAGCTTTCAAATCACCAAAAACTAAACATTTTTTATCATTTACTCATCATCATGTAGTTCCAGCTTGTATAGTTTTATCCCGCATAACTGAAAAGAAGATATTTTAAAGAATGTTGGTAACCAAACAACATGTATCGCATTGACTTCCATTGTATGAACCCCAAAACACATTTCTCAAAATATCTTCTTTCGTGTTTCACAAAAGAAAGAGTCAAAAACAGGGTTTGAATGAGGCTGAACAGATAATGCCAGAGATGTTATTTGTGGGTGAATTATTATTATTTTTAAGTGAATATTAGAGGTGTAGTCATAATATTGTATATTTGTTTATAGGCAAACCTGCACTTAGCAGATATACACACAAAAATGTTTCGTTTTGGTCTCTGCATACAGTGTTTATCTCAAGATCAATCTCCTCTCTCATTTGTATCGTGTAGTGTGGTATTGAAATGTAGTATTTTTCTGACTATAGCATATACGGTGTTATGCGAAGTTTGGGAACCCCTTGCAGAATCTGTGAAAATGCGAGTTATTTTAACAAAATAAGAGAAATCGTACAAAATGCATGTTTTTTTTTTAAGAACTGTTCCGAGTAAGATATTATACAAAGATTTGTAAGATATATAAAAATGTTTACATATAGTCCACAAGACAAAAGATACCTGAAATGATTAAAATAACCCTGTGCAAAAGTTTGGGCACCCTTGGTGGTTCTTAATACTGTGTGGTTTAAGCTGCAGGTCTGACAAAGTGTTGTTTTGCATATGAAGATGATATCTGAAACAATGTTGGTTTTTATTTTCTAGGCACATGTTTTACAAAGGTCACTTGGTAGCCAAATTATCTGACTTTTTTACATTTTTACCTACAGTAAATATCTCCTAAACCATTTTTGTTCTGGTTTAAAATACACACGGTTACAAAATACCATGCAATACATGGTCAGATGTTTAAATTAAGCCCAAACAAGTGTTTAATAGATGTTTCTTTTCCGGACAGAAAGAATTCACACAGATGCTGAAAAAATCTTTTACAGACGGGCTCATTTTGCTTGTACTGGATAAGATTTTATACATTTGGCCTAAAATCCATCCTTAATACTCCGCTCTGGTGTGACCTTAATACGCTGCTCTACTATGGCCAAAATGTTTTCAATTGATCACCAACTGGAAGATGAACATTAGCTAGTTGTTTGGTACATTAATGCATCTGTGGTGTCCATTTTTACCCGTTTAATACCTACAGCATCAAGAACAAGTCATTGTTTGTTTTTCTCCCAAGTCCCTTTGCTCATTTTTCCTCGTATCTCATCGCCCAGTGTCAGTTGATGTAGCTCAGCATTTGTATTGCTTTGAAGCTTGTATGTGTTATTTGTTGTGTGTATGTTTTGTATGCTCATATGGATGAGTGCAGCTGTTCGTATCACTTTCAGTTCATTACGTGACAGTTTTGCACTGTTATCCAGCTCTGTTATTCACGTTGATGTGTAAATAGATCATTTGAAAAAGACTTCGTGATCTTTTTTTTTTTACACAGTCTCATAACATTTCATAGGAGCTAGTATGTCAGTAGTCTAATAATAACCCAATGGAAATGTTATTTTCTCCTAGTGACAGTGTACAATACACAGAAGTTAGTTAGCCAGCCGGCAGTGTCCGAAAGTAAAACTAATGCAAGCTCAGTGTTTAAAATATATGGATTGTTTTATAAAATCATGTGGTATGTCACCGTAACTAACTATATATGACAACCATAAGCTCATGAATTGGGTCAAATACAGACTACAGACAATATTGTTAATATTGAAATTCCATATATGTATGTAATGGTTCATTTCAATGTAAGGACTTTAAGAGAGCTGGTAACCAGTTAGTTTATGAGTAAAAAGTCTAAATTGCTAAGTCTAGTCTCACATTGGTTGTTATGGAGGTAACATACTGAGCACTTCTTGTTTTTTTATTCCTCTTCTGTACTCGCATTCAAGTTTAGAACGAGTAAATCCAACCCAGCCACACAATGTAATAGTAATACAGTACAAGTAATCTAATAAAAGTGTGTCAAAACATCACATCTATACAAGTTTATGTAGGGAGGAAAAAGAAACAAAACTTTTTTTGACCCCCAGATCTTAGTCTGCTCTAGTTCATCTAAAAATTCAAATTTGCTGTTTATTAACTCACCCCCAGGACATCCGTGACGTAGGTGACTTTTTGACTTGAGTAGAACAATAAAGAGGATTTATTTTGGTAAATAATGCCAGCTTCTGGTCCATTTTAACCGCCTGCAGAAAAGGAGTGTTGAACGAGTCGCTAAACGCACTAGATACTACAAGAAGAAGATCGCGATCGGGACGAAAGCTTTTCTTACAATATTGATTCTGTTACCTGAACACACACAATTTTATCGATGGGCAATTCTAGCATTATGGATGTGAAGTATAAACGCTCAGAGAATGTATTTGTTACCAATATACTAAACCATCTGTTTAATTTATATTTTGCTAAACCCTTGTCGATAGAGTCTAAACATCAGAAATCATGTCCATTCATGAGGAATATGGACCGTTATGGATGTGACGATCCATGAACTAAAAATAAAAAAAAATGCTTTAAAAACTTTGAGACTCCACATGGGTGTTTGAACCACCAATTGTTGATATATGTGCTGTTAGTATAGTAAAAACCTTTTGTTTCATGGTAAGGTTGACATTTTCACAAAATTGCCCCAATACATTTAATGATGCCAAGTATTTCTTGTGTGTTTCTCACCACAGGGGCATTGCACTCCTTTCTCCCTCAATTTTTTATTTTCTTTTTTGTTTACTGTTGACACGTCAATGAAGCATTCTGTACTGTAGCAGCTGAGTCAATGTGTCAACGATAGACAGTCGACAGTTTTCGAGCAACCATGAGCACAGCAAAGCCAAGTGGACTCAAAGCACCCAGCAAAATCAGCAAACCAGCCGGCGCTGGGACCACCAAAACTTCTCCCTCTGCAGGTAATGGCCTCCTGTTTCACCATGGCATGTTTTTTTGACAGCTAATGATAAATGTAGCATGCTATTATTTAAGTGTGCTGTTAAGAACGTCCCTTTCTGTTTCATTATTTGAAACAGGTGCCCCTAAACCTTCTGCAAGTGACAAATCCTCAGGCGAAGCTGAAGATGCAGGAGAGCAGTTCAAGGTCGGAGATCGTGTGTGGGTGAATGGCAACAAGCCGGGCGTCGTTCAGTTTCTCGGGGAGACCCAGTTTGCTCCGGGGCAGTGGGCGGGCATTGTGCTGGATGAGCCAATCGGAAAGAACGACGGCTCTGTGTCGGGTGTGCGCTATTTTCAGTGCGAACCATTGAAGGGTATTTTCACACGCCCCTCCAAGTTGTCCCGCACGGAAGGGGAGGCGAACGGGACGACGACGGCCCCTCCATCTCGTGCAGCGTCACCCACCCCCTCCACCGCATCAGCATCGGCTTCGACCAAGAAACCGGCCTCGCCCACCAAAACATCAGCTCCGCCCTCAGAGCTGGTGCGCTCAAAGAGCGAATCTGTGTCGAATCTGTCAGAAAGCGGTTCGGTTAAGAAAGGGGAACGAGAGCTGAAGATCAATGACCGGGTGCTGGTGAGCCTCTTAAATTGATGTTATGAATCAGTACAAATGCTTCAATGTACTGTTGTTTGCTCAAGTGGTATCCCAGATTCACAGCAAAAGAACTTTTTAATGTTTTTAGGTTGCCGGCACAAAAGCTGGGGTGGTGCGTTTCTTAGGTGAAACAGATTTTGCTAAGGGTGAATGGTGTGGCGTTGAACTGGATGAGCCCTTGGGAAAGAATGATGGCGCTGTGGCTGGAACCAGGTACGTTTCTGTACACAATACTATGATGTGTTATATGCTATTGTCATGACAAATACACACGTTTACATGCACGTGTGTTTGTGTCATCAGGTATTTCCAGTGTCAGCCCAAGTACGGTCTGTTTGCACCAGTGCACAAGGTGACACGTATCGGTTTCCCCTCCACCACCCCAGCCAAGGCCAAGGCTTCTGCTCGAAAGACGGTGACCACGCCAGGAGGACTGAAGCGCAGCCCCAGTGCCTCCTCCATCAGCTCCATGAGCTCCGTCGCCTCGTCTGCCAGCTGCAAGCCCAGCCGCACGGGACTGGTGAGATGCACGCTCCCCTGCATGTGCACGCATTTTTGGTTTTGAGCTGTGCAAAGTGTCTTGCGAGCTGAATGGACTTTCTTTGTTCATTAAACGGGTGATAGAGGAGAGAGTTTGTTCAAATAAAACAAAATAAGTTAGTTTAGTCCTTCAAAATGTATCTGTATAATGCACACTTCTTGATGCAGTCGTACACGCTGCTGAAACAATGTTACATGAATTATGAAACGAATACAAGATTTTTGATTTCGAGACAAGTTTTTCCCCTGAAGCTGACAGAGACGTCCTCGAGGTACTCGCGGAAGATCTCGGGCACGACGGCCCTTCAAGAGGCCCTGAAGGAGAAACAGCAACACATCGAGCAGCTCCTCGCCGAGCGTGACCTGGAGCGAGCCGAGGTTGCCAAGGCAACCAGTCATGTGGGTGAAGTGGAGCAGGAGCTGGTGTTGGTGAGGGAGGGCCAGGAGCAGGTGAGGGCCTTTCTAGTTCACTTCACTGTGATCACAGTTATAGTGAGGTCTGGCATGTTTTCTTTTGGTTGTCTACAAAAATCAGATTTTAAAGTGACTTCAAGTGACCCATCATGTGCAAATATGAAAGAAAATGTGCTAATTTACTACAGTCAATCTGTTAATGGATATAAATGATAAAATGTTATAAATAAAGTTGCTCTATTGATGTGTTTGTGCAGTATGTGGTGGAGATGGAGGCTAAGATGGACCAGCTGCGAGGACTTGTGGAGGCCGCAGACAGAGAAAAGGTTGAGATTATGAACCAGCTGGAGGAGGAGAAGAGGTGCAATATTACTCTGTCTCCACACACATAAATACAAAGTCCAAAATATTTTCTTATGAAGATTTGTTGTGGCGTACAGGAGGGTGGAGGACCTGCAGTTTCGAGTGGAAGAAGCTTGCATTACCAAAGGAGATTTGGAGGTATTTAAAGAGTCTCACTCTTCTTCACACTGTTTGGATTCATGATATCAGTGTTCATCTCTATTTAATGAGGTGAATCAGGACAAACTCCTGATAAAACCGTTCTCATTTATTTGGGTTGACCGTGTACAAGAATATAGTCATACACCGTTTCATACAATTTACAATTCTCTGATTTAAACCCAAAAATGAACTTAAAATATAACCAAACCCTTACTTCATCTGTGGTTCCTTATTTCTTAAGGAAATGACACACAAAATGTTTAATCAAATTAATCTGATACTGTATATTTTTCTGTCTTCATTTGTTGTATTTGTGAGATTAAACTCTTGAATTATGTTCACCCCTCATTCATACATTTACTGATTCAGATTCATTTCCAATGAATTTTACATTCATTCAAATTAAAGAAATCTGTTCATATTTATTTCAGTATTTCTGTCTAATGTTCCTTTTTTCTAGTGATTGTGGCAATTTACAAAGTAACTACTTTCGTCACAGTCAATAGGAATTAGTTATGTTTAAATAGTCAACAAATTATGAAAATGATTTTTTTAAATGATTGGGCTGCAGGTTTCATTGAATATTTTCCTCTTCTTTTTTGTGGCCAACATATGATACATGTTCACACATGTTTTTGTTACTCTCTCTCCTGCTCATCACTCACTGCCACGTTGCATGAGCGTGTTTTTATTTCTGTGTTCATCATCAGCATGTTAATAACATTTACCCAGATCATTTCACCTTCCTCAACTTTCCCCTGCATTGCGTTTTTTCACGTCCTGTCCTCGTCGTGCTTGCGCTCACTTCACGTCCCTTTGCATCTGGCTGGCATGTGACGGTGGCACTGGTTGTGTTTCTTCCTCTCCCCCTTCTGTACTAACAGACGCAGACGCGACTGGAGCATGCCCTCCTAAAGGAGCTAGAACAGAGTCTGCTCTTTGAAAAGACCAAAGCTGAGAAGCTTCAGAGGGAGTTGGAGGACTCTAGGGTAATGGATCTTCACCTGGGCTGTGGGTCAGGAATCACTGAATCACATGATTTCCTGTGGTCTTTATACTCATTAGTGTGTTAGTAAGGGATTCACACTGCACGTGGCTCAATAACTGATTAAAACATTACTAACACATGCTAAATAAATATCTGGAATTTCGATGGGCTCTGTGTGTGTGTGTATACGCTACATGGGCATAGGTATGTGGACCCACACCTACCCACGTTTGGCTTTCTAGGCAAGTGCATAAAATCAGATCCTTTTTTTGGCAAAATGGGCTGCATCTTTGAAGTTTTTCCATTAAATGTTTAACAGGCGTTCAGATGTCTGTATACGTTTGGCCATGTGGTGTACATTCATGCATAAGTACAGAATTGTAGACAATTGTAGTGGCATGACCAAAGCCTAGAAATTGGAGCGAGACATTAAGGAATTACTGTTTTTTCCAATCACAGTTGTTGTTTTTTTAAAGCTGCCATCTGTAACTTGCCTCTCTGTAGCCATTTCTGTTTATAACATAACATTGCAGGTTACTTTTTTTGTGGGTTGTGCTTCAGCACTGCAAACATCTGATGATTTATATGTTTGGGTTGTTTGTAAATAGAACTGTCACAATATACAGATATTGTCAATAATCGTAATGTAAAACAAAAAACCCACGATTAACAATACCGTGTTAATTTTACGCATATCATAAACAATTCTGCACTTGTTTAAACGTTAGATATTGTAATATCATTGTCGTGAATTGTTTTGGCCATGATAACTATGTGGTGAAAATCTGATACTGTATTATAAATCATTAAATCATTATTATAAGCTTACCATTGAGAATCCTGTTAAGGTAAGGATTTTTTAATGTACATACATAGTTACAGATTCATAACTAAAACATAGTTACAGATTGCAGCTTTAATCTCCAAAGATGATCCTATTCATACATGTTTTAATTCATTCAAATATAGTTTTGTGGAAGCCTGTTTTTCTTCCCCGTCCTTTAGGTGGCCACCGTCTCCGAGAAGTCTCGTATCTTGGAGTTGGAGAGGGATCTCGCTTTCAGAGACAAGGAGGTAGCTGCCCTCCGCAAGCCTCTGGAAGCTGGACCGGATGGAGTGACTGAGGACTCCTCCATGTCATCTCTCCAGAAAGAGCTGTGTTCACTCCGCACGCAACTGGCTGCTCAGAGCGCCAGTCACCAGGCAGAACTATCAGCCCTGCGGGAGACGCTCGAGGCCCGAGAGAAAGGACACGGCGAGGCCTTGACGCAGCTTCAAGAAGCCTCGAGTCGCTTGGCGAAGGAAAACGAACAGCTTTGCGTCCGTCTCTCGAAGGCCGAGGAAGAAAATTCGAGCGTGGTGGAGCAGTGGCGCACTAAACTTGCAACAGCCGAAGCCTCGCACCAGAAAGTCTTAGAGGAGATCAAAACCTCTTCAGGAGCAGGCGAGGCCGAGCTGGGTGAACAGCGCGCCGCTCTAGAGCGGTTAAAGTCATCACATAAACTAGAACTAGAGGAGATAGTCAGCAGGCACGCTGCTGAAGCCTCAGGATGGGCGAACGAAACCAAAGAGCTCCAGACGCAGGTCTACAGGGTCACAGAGGAGAAGGAGCGACTTGAGGAGTCGCTGCGAGCCAATATTGAGAAAACGGAAGAGCAGCACCTGGTGGAGATGGAGGACGTCTTGGGAAAGCTGCACACGGCTGAACTCGGGGTAAAAGAGCTAGAGGAGGAGGGGGGTAAGTTGGGAAGGCAGTTGCAGGATAAGGCGCGAGAGGCTCAGGACCTGAACGATGCCCTTCAGACGTTGCGGACTCAGCACAGTGAAGGTAACCAGGAGATGCAAGCACTGTTGGCTCGGGTAGAGGAGGCAAAGACCAAAGCCAGATCTCGGGAGGAGAAGGTAGGGATTCATGTCCATTTGTGCCATTTTTCGACTGCAGGACCAGCACCAGAAAGGAACTTGCCCATTAATGCGATATGATAATGCTTAAAGGGACAGTTCACCCGAAATGGAAAATTCTTTCCTCATTTGCTCCCTCGTGTCATTTTGAACCTGTATGAGCTTCTTTCTTCTGCAGAACACCAACGAAGATATTTTGACTTCCATTGTATACACAAAACCACAGAGACATCTCTCAAAATATATTTTTGAGGGTTTTAAATGACAACGACCATGAAAGACGTCAAATGAAATTTATTGACTGATTTGTGTTAGTGGTCCTGCAGTGAAAAATGTGATATTCATTCCTTTAAAATTCCACATTTCATGCATGTAAATGTTTATTTTCCCTAATATTTCAGTCTTATTTTAAGAGCCCTTCTGTATGACAGGCACATGTTTTGTTGAGTTTGTGACGTTACTCACGTGTCCCCTTTCCCATCATTCCTCCATCGTGGTGATGCATCTCCATGCAGGTTGTTGAGTTGAATTCAGTATTAGAGGACAAAGCACAAAAGTTGAGTGACCTGTTAAAGGATAAGAGCTCTTTGGAGAATGAAGTTAAAGAGCTGGTGAGTAACTCAGTGTTGAGTCAAAGGAAAGAATTCATCTTGGAGCATCTGTTGTTTGAATACTAGAATTGAACAAAATTGGCTTTTTAATCACGAATTGTTTTAGCTTTACCACGCTGTCCAGTTTTTATATCCAGCCATATCCTCGAACCTTTCTTTTCTAGAAGCAGAGTCTGGATATAGCATCTAATGACCAAGCCAAATCTTCTCAATCGAATCAAGGTGTGTATCTCTAGATCTTTCGTTTTTGTTTTTTTTATCACTGCTTTACACTCAATTTGATCTCTCAGAGTTACACGACGAGCTCAAGAAGAAAGAGGAACAATGCACATCACTTGCTTCTGGATTACAGGAGATCAAGAGTCAACTGGCTGGTCAGTGTTTGTCTATTGAATTTAAATCAGAAGGGGATTTGGGAAATAAGTGTTGTGGTTCGGTGGATGTACATTTGACAGTCTGTAGAGTTTCATCTTCCGTTTTGGTTTTGACCTTCAGGATTACAGAGAAACTTGAAAGCGAGCGAAGAAAAACGTGACATGTTGACCAAAGACAAGACCAAACTTGAGAATGATATCATGGACATGATGAAGTCATCGGGAGACAGTTCTTCTCAGCTAACAAAGATGAACGAGGAACTCAACCAGAAAGAAAGGTCTGCTGTTATATTATGAGAAATGCAGTTGACTATATTAAAGTAGGACCTAAAATTAAATCATATCGTTAGACACCGTCAGGTTTTTATTCTGTTTTGTCAGACTAAATTGTAAACTCACAAATCTTGTTCTAATTGCAGAAGACTAGAGGAGCTTCAGAACCAGCTGACAGAGCAGAATGAGAAGATAGCTGAAGCTGAGGAAAGCCGGTCACAAGCGCAAGTCCAGGCTGAGAAAGAAGCTAAAGAGATGTCTGAAAAACACCAGAAAGAACTGAACAGCCTACAGGAGAGAATCAAACTCCTGGTGAGAGAGATCACAACTTCTGTTATCCAAGCCGGACCTTGTTGAAAAGCATCTATACTGTGGCATTATATGTGTACTTGTTAATATTGATTTAATTTAGTACTGTTATTATTTTACTCATGTCATTTCAAACCTCTTTGACTTTACTTTCATCTGTGTAACCCAAAAGATCATTTAAAGAACATGACTTTTATTGTAATTGTGTTTCACTGAAAAAAGACTCATACAAAACATTTACATATACAGAACATTTCTTTCCTGAAGTTTTGTGTTTTGTGATTGCAGGAGAAGAGTGTTGAAGAGCATCAAGCTAAAGCCAAAGACGCAGATGCTTCGAGAGAGAAAGCTCTTGCAGGTTCTACAGAACATCACGCAAAAGAACTTGCTCAGTTTGAAAAAGCCAAGCAGGAGCTCCATGTGTCTCAGGATGAACGTGAGGAGTTGAAGAAACGGGTTGAGGAATTGATGCCTTTCAAAGAAAAAGCTGAGGTGAGACTATAGTAGGGATGCACCGAATGTTCGGCACCCGAAATTATTCGACCGAAAATAGCCAAAAAGCATGTTCGGCCGAATAAGTCAAATATGGCCGAATACATTTTACCGAACATGACGTTGATGCGATCAAGCATCAATCGGAGGAGAGAGAGAGACGCCCATCATTCAGTTTATTATGCAATAGTGGATAAAGTTGGCTAAACAATTAGAAGAAATGCAAAAAAACATGTTCGGCCTTTGGCCAAGTGTTTTATTTTTATTCGACCAAGTTTTTTCATTTCCGTGCATCCCTAAGCCATAGCACCACATTTGCCGTAAAACAATTATTGATGTGCTGTATTTTGAATGTAGGTTTGTCCATATACGAAATTAAATGAGTATAGCTGCATTAACATGCTAGAACTTTCCACAAATGTGCATGTAACAACATAGATATGTAGATTAGAAAAGTGTTTGAATATCATTCTTAAATGCATGCGAATGATATATGATAGTGTGAATGGCGTTTATTTTCTCTCAGGCTTTAGAGAAAGCAGCTCAGACTGCACAGACATCATTGGAGAACTTGACCCAGCAGAACAATCAGCTGAACAAAGACAAATCTGAGGCTCAGACACTGGCAACACAGTTCAAAAACACTGTGCAAGAAATACAATCCAAGGTGAGCAATTGTACATGAAGTTGTTGTACTGTTGCGATCCCTAACTGGTTAACTGACTGCAAGTCGATATAGTTCAGTGAATGTGAAGTGTTTTCTCTGTATATTTTCTGTAGCTGGACAGCGTGACAGAGCAGAACTCACAGTATCAGCAGAAACAGAGTTCAGACACCGAGAAGATCAACAGTCTCACTGCTGAGATGTGAGTGAGCATCTGTATTTACAGGTTTCCACCTCGTTTGCAGTTTTTTCCGTACATATTTGTTGTGTGAATGAATGTTGGCTTTGTGTTTCAGAGAGACGCTGAAACAGTCGGTTTGTGAAGGGACTCAGGCGGTGGACGCTCTGAAGATCGAGAATGAAAAACTGACCTTAGAACTCACCAGCAGCCACAAAGACAGTAACATTCTGCTAGATGTATGTCGAACAAGTAACGTGGTGTAAATAATAAACCCATATATAAATACAGATGTGTCCTAAATGAATTTCCCTGTAATTGAATTGCAGCTGAAGAAGGAGTGTGACAACCTCAATGAACAACTGAAGAAGATGAAAGCCAGGTGAGAATATTGGCCTTACATGGAATAATCAGAAATGATCACTCTCGCATCATCCTCTCTGTCTTGTGCGCAGGGAGAAAAAGTTAACAAGTGAATCGGAGAAAGAGAAAACAGCACTTCAACAATCTCTCCAAACACAGAGTGCCTTGATCTCAGAGAAGGACAAAGAATTAAACTCTTTCAGACAACAGGTAACCGTATCGCCTGTAATGCTTGCGTTGTTTGTGGTTGTGTGCATCATCAGCTTGTCATATGATATCTGAAGTGTTTTCTTCGTATATTTTCTGTAGCTGGACAGCGTGACAGAGCAGAACTCACAGTATCAGCAGAAACAGAGTTCAGACACCGAGAAGATCAACAGTCTCACTACTGAGATGTGAGTGAGCATCTGCACACACTGCGGTCTTCATTAGATTAGATTCAACTTTATTGTCATTACAAATGTACAAGTACAAGGCAACGAAATGTAGTTTAGGTCTAAACCAGAAGTGCAATAAGCAAGTGCAGGATATACAGTTGTGCATAAATACAGAATAAAGCAAAAATTATAAAGAATTTACAAGTGGGAATGTACTATGAACATTATATACAGATGGTTATTTACTAAAAACAGAAATTTACTGATGGATATTTACAATATAAATTAGACTATGCATGACAGTAGTGCAAATGAATATAAAGTGTGCATAAATGATGGACAGCAGCTATTAAGTTAAAGTAAACAGTGCAGTAGATGAGTTATTGCAGTATTCAGTACATAGTACTGGAGTGCAAATGATGAGTATAGTATAAATAATCCGGTAGAGCAAGTAAACATGTAGTACATGTGTAGACAGTCCAGTCGTGTGCTTGACAGGCCTGTAGTGCAATAACAAAACAATATAGCAGCATTAAGTTAAAGGTATATGAGGGGTTTGTGGAGTCAGTGGGGGGTAGAGTTCAATAGGCAACCATGTCATATATTCTATATATTTCGACTTTGTTTAAACTTTTCCCCGTAAACACCTGTGTTTATTAAAGTTTCTTTCCAATTTGTAATTGATAGGATGATACGAAATATACTTTACACACCTTCCTGTTCTCCATGCTGAGCAGTGTCAGTTGTTTTACGTGTATTTTGTGCATTTGTGTGTGTTGTGAACGTGTGTTTCAGAGAGACGCTGAAACAGTCGGTTTGTGAAGGGACTCAGGCGGTGGACGCTCTGAAGATCGAGAATGAAAAACTGACCTTAGAACTCACCAGCAGCCACAAAGACAGTAACATTCTGCTAGATGTATGTCGAACAAGTAACGTGGTGTAAAAAATCAAATAACATACTGGTTCATTCTGCTTGTTTGTGAGATAAATGACTTTCCCTGTTTTTAAAATGCAGCTGAAAAAGGAGTGTGACAACCTCAATGAACAACTGAAGGAGATGAGAGCCAGGTGAGAAACTACAGAGAACTAAAAGTTTGTACCATTCGTAAATTTGTGCACATTAGGAATAAGAAGTTCCCTTAAATATACATGAAACTGGCAAGTCTGAATCATGCTTGTGTATGGAGAGTATGTTCTACTCATAATGCGTTTTTTTTTGTTTCTTGTGCGCAGGGAGAAAAAGTTAACAAGCGAATCGGAGAAAGAGAAAACAGCACTTCAACAATCTCTCCAAACACAGAGTGCCTTGATCTCAGAGAAGGACAAAGAATTAAACTCACTGAAACAACAGGTAACAAACTGTTCGCATTAAACTGTATGTGTAAAATAGAGTTTTGCTCCAAATTCACATTTATAGTTAAATAACTTTATCATTTGGCTTTTGTAATATTTAGTAGATGTCAAATGATGACTGAAGTGTTTTCTCTGTATATTTTCTGTAGCTGGACAGCGTGACAGAGCAGAACTCACAGTATCAGCAGAAACAGAGTTCAGACACCGAGAAGATCAACAGTCTCACTACTGAGATGTGAGTGAGCATCTGCACACACTGCACTGCTTTCAGTTTGTTGTTTTTTTAATTGAGTTTTTTTCTTAAATTACAGTAATGTAATCCAAATCTATTTCTGAAACAAATCAGGTTATGAAACATGCCAAAATATTCAGGTCTGGACAAATTGTGACCAAACTGCAGATGGTATGATGAAGACACCTATGCTTATGATCATTTACTGTTGGTGTTGTAGTGAGGTGTTGAAGAAGACAGCCGCTGATAAAACCCAAGCGATGGACGCTCTGAAGACTGAGAACGAACGACTGACTGTGCAACTCACCAGCAGTCTCAAAGACAGTGACGTTCTGATCAATGTATGTTACGTGTGATAGTTTATTTATTTGATTCATTTAGCATGTAAAGCATGTCTGATTCTGATCAAATATTCAATATATAAACGAATAAAACAGTTTGACGGATGTTGTTTGCTGCCTAAATGTCCTAAATTCTGTTCACTTTTATTGAAGCTGAAAAAGGAGTGTAAAAACCTAAATGATCAACTGAACGAGATGAAATCAAGGTGAGATTGTAATCTGAACGGATGTCAGTCCTGTAGGAAAGACTGGGTGCCGTTACAAAGTCGATTGTTACCAAATTGTTGTAGAAAATTTCAAGAATATTGCGCCGTCTGACTTGCAATACAATTATTATTACATGGGTAATACACATTTTGAAAAACACTTTTTTGTGCACAGGGAGAAAACGTTAACAAGTGATTCGGAGAAGGCACTTCAACAATCTCTCCTAACACAGAGTGCCTTGATCTCGGAGAAGGACAAAGAATTAAACTCACTGAGAAATGAGGTAATAATGTTCCCCTGCTCATTTGTTTGGGAAAGAATTAACATGTAAATGTACATAAGCTCAAAAATAAATGCTTAATGGTTTTAAGTTTATAATTTGTTGCACAAATATTGTATGTTCATAATTTATCATTTGACTACAATGTTGTGCTCATTTTTTTAGTAAAAGTGTCTTATTCTTTACTCTTGTTGTGTTTTGCTACAGCTCAGAAAGGAGTGTGACACCCTCAGTGATCAGCTAAAGAAGATGAAGATGAGGTTTGATACTACTATTGTGAACTGAAGTATGTCTTTTTGAAAGAATGAATGAATGCAGGACACACGCATCATCTGTCTCTTGTGCGCAGGGAGAAAAGGTTAACAAGCGAATCGGAGAAAGAGAAAACAGCACTTCAACAATCTCTCCAAACACAGAGTGCCTTGATCTCAGAGAAGGACAAAGAATTAAACTCACTGAAACAACAGGTAACAGCATGTGTGCAGGTTGCATTTTAGCAAAATGTCTATTAGAAGCAATTGTGTTTTATTGATCTGTGTGTTTGAATATGAGTAGATGGCAGATCTGCGTGGGACGGTGCTGATTTTGCAGTCCGTTGAGAAATCTTACGAGAGCGAGAAACTACAGCTGCAGCAGCGAGTGAAACATCTGGAGAAGAATGTTGATGCTCAGCTGACCAGCAGCCAGGGAGACGCTTCCTCAGGTACATCTCTATACTTGTGTGATTAAATCCATTACAAATAAATAACAAGGTTTGAAACACACATGCAAGACTTACAAAAGAGTTAAATAATTATTTACATTCAGAAAGGTCAATGATAAAGCTGTTTTAGACAGACTAGCCAATGTAATCTGATGAAACACTTCAGTAAACGGTGTATTTTTGTGTTGTTTAATAACGGTTAAAAACATTTATTTTAGATGACTCCGTCGTGAATCAGTGGAGGGAAGCAAAGGAGAACGCTGAGCATCAGGTAAGCAGATTATGAACAGCATTATTATAAATGCTCGAAGGGACTTTTTTAATGGTTATTTTAACAGCTTTTATGGCACTAAACTTTGCACAGGTTTTACATAAATACTGCGACTTAACAAAACCTGGGGAATAGAAAGTGCTTTTCAATTTATTAAAAGCTTATTACAGATTCATTGGAGAATTTAATGGTAATACATGACAGTCCCAGCCTGGTCTTTCACATGTAGTGTGTTTTTGATGATGAACCGATGTGTTTGTGGCAGGTTGAGTTCCTGAACTCGGTTATTGTGGATCTGCAGAAGAAGAATGATGAGCTGAAAGGTAAACTAGAGAAGATGGCCGAGGCTGCGCTCAATGGGAACAGTGCAGGTGACACAGAGACACATAACAGGTGAATGGTTTATAGTAGCATTAATATTAGAATATTATCATACAGGTCCAGTGCAAGCTTTGTTTATTTTATTGTGTTTATACCCAGATTCCGGTTTAAAATCTTGATTTGGATCTTTTACAACTAAATGTGACTATATTGAGATATTTCCTGAATATAAAATGACTATTTGGGTTGCGTCTCTCACCTTTGCGAACGTAGACTTGAATGATCAGTTTGGGTGTCTGTATTTCGGCCGATTCATACCTTCCAGAAATTGTGTTGATAGACAATAAATGTATGAAATTACACACTTCGAATGAATATTTGTGTTACAATTTACAACAATAGCCTTACGGTTTTTCTGCAGTCATACTGAGGCGACGACAAAGAAGAAACCGCCTCCCCGTCTCTTCTGTGACATCTGCGATTGCTTTGATCTACACGACACTGAGGAGTGTCCAACACAGGACCAGATGCTTGACTCTCCGCCGCACACCACCTACCACGGCAGTCCTCACGACAAAAGGCCTTACTGTGACATCTGCGAGGTCTTCGGCCACTGGACGGACTCCTGCAACGACGATCAAACCTTCTAGAGTCCCGCTTCCCTTACATTTACACTCGCAATACTGTACATGCCTTGAATCAGACCGTGCACAAGAGACTGCGTACAAGTTTGAATGATTTGTGTTCATCATACCCGTGCAAGCCTCAATCTTCAGTCACTTTAAAAGCCAGCACCTATAGTTTAATCTATGGCAGTTTTTATCTGCCTCTGTTGCACAGAATGACTGTTAGGAGGAGAAATGTTTTTAAAGGAGTAGTTCACACAAAAGGTTCATCGTGGCTATCGTTTACTAACCTTCATATGCATTTGAAACCATGTGAGGGGGAGTAAATGGCACAATTTTTAATTTTGGACGAACCGTTTCTTTAAACTCACGAGGTTTTTTTGTGTTGAACGTTCATTCTTCATGAGGATGACCGTTGTGTTGACTGTGAGGTTTTTGGCGAGTTGTAATGCGGACCTCTCGTGAAAGGGCTACTTGCTTTCTCGACGGCCTTTTGCACAAGCGAAAAGAATTTGGATATTGAAAAGAAATACAAAGAGAGAATGTTGTTTTAAAAGTGGGAATATTTCATTTATTCTTAAGAAAAAAGGTATAAATAAATAAGAGTACATAAGTGTTTCAGGAATTACTGATGGAGCAATTTTCCAGATTTCTCAAATTTTGCACCAAAAGGATAAACAACCATCACGTTTTTGTGTTTGTTACTTAAGTACTTTATTGTAAATGACTGTTTTTGGGTTGTCAGCATATTTGTTGTCCTGTTTGTGAGACATGTATACGTATGTGTATAGAGGTTAAATGGAAGAAAATCTTATGGAGCTAAACCTTATTAAATATCATTTAGTGCATAAATATATATTCTTTGTTGTCGTTGTTTTTTTGCGAATGTCTGGCACAGAAGAGCATTTTAAACTCCTTTCAAACATCTGTGGGTGTTGTAGGGTTATGTCGCTCTTGTCTAGCCTGACATGACATGTTTTTGAAAATGTAACTACTTGAAGAATGAAAGGGCGAGTCACAATAAACATTGATTTTTAAGTGGTTTTATGGAGTTGTCACTTAAAAATGCTTATAACCCTTATTACACTTTTAATTCACTTTAGGCCATTTTAAGTTTGAGAGCAGATGATGTGGATGGTTTTGAAGTGGTTGTTCCTGGCTTATCTCTAATCTTTTGGTCTTTGGTCATGGTGGCTTGATTTTGGATCTCAAAATCTTCAAACAGAACCGGTTTAGGCATGTAACATTAGACACAGGAATTGACAGGAACTCACTTCCTTCCTTTTAGCACATCTATGATGATGGCACATTCACAATTTCCTTCACACACTTTAAATGACACAAACTTGGAATAAAGTGCATTTAAAACACACTGGTCAGACAGTAACAAATACACAAATATATAACCCATAATAAAATATATTATATTCAAGATTACATGGTAAATCTCATGTAATCAGTGGTCATTTGTAATTGTATCCTTCAATGTATATTTTAAAGGCTACACAAAACTTTCAAGTTTAAGGTGCGCTGCGCAGCCCGAACGGCGTGTGATATCGAGTATCGCGAGAACGCCTTGAAAGTGAACAGTTTAAAAGCTCTCGCGATATGTGATGCGGACGGTCTGCGCAGCGGATAAAATAGAGCAATGAGCACACCTTTCTTGAGCACAGGAGACACGAAACGCTTTCCCTTTAGTCCAACACCAGGAAGTGATGCGAACGGTACGTCTTCTGAAGCATCTGCCAGGATTAATGTCGCTTAATGTACTTTTTTGATGATCTGATTTGCGGTACGTCGTGCGCTCGTTGCTCGTTGTTTGCAAAATGACGTAACTTATGTGTTCGTGCTGGTGATATCACTGCAACATTAAAAATACATCTTTGGCGTTTACTGTAAATAAAAACTACACACTTCAATACGACGCGAATCGTTTCTTTGAACTTGATGTATTATTCAATTCATATTACTAATGCGAAACCAGTGGGGAAGTTCAAAGAAAATGTTCGCGTCGTGTTGAAAATGTACGTCGTAAAAGTGAAAGTGTGTAGGGGTTGTTTTTTTTTTACACTAAACGCCAAAGATGTCTTTTTAATGTTGCTCTGTCACTTCTTCAAATGTCATGTGAACAACCTGATGGCTTTATGATGTTGCAGGTGAAGCGGTCGTTGTGTGAGCTCGTGCCCGTCACCCATCATGAGTGATAACTCTTTAAATATAAACGTATTAAAGGAATCTGTGTTAAAGAGGCTCTGCGAGACTCTCGACAAGACCAACAACAAAGGATGGAGGAAACTGGGAGAGATCGTGCAAAATGACAAACGATTTAAGATGAGGTAACTCAACATTTTATGTGTAGTGAGTCGTATAGTATTTACTATACTGCAGTAACATTTCTAGATACTATTTGAACCTTACTTTAGTAAATACTAGGACTGCCTCAATATCAGTTTTTCATGTATTATTTGGAAAAATTACTATAGTAAATTGATAACCCAGTACTGTAGGATACTTTAATATTTAAGGTGTTATAGAATCAGCCAATAGTTGCAATCAAATCTTCTCTGTAACTTATTTCACTTTTCATATGATAGCATCCTTCAACGACGTGCATTGTTGGGCTTGTAGTCTTTTTTCATCATTTTAACACTAACATAACCTTTTCTCGTCACATGTACAGTATGGAGGATATGGACATGTGCTCCCTGAAGGTTATGGAGGTGGATGGCAGTCCGTCCCGTATGATGCTCAAGCTCATGGGAGATCAAGGATGTGTGTTGGGTGATCTGATGGAGTTTCTACGCATCTTGGGTCAGTCGGACGCCCTTCAGTGGCTCAAACCTTCAGGTAAACACAAACCTGTGTTGTATATCCGATCCTTTCGAGTGTGTTTTTATGTGATTGAGTAACATTGTGAGATATGTAAGTGCTGCCTCCTTCTAACTTTGTCCCAACAGGAATTCAAATCCTCGTCCAGCCGCAGTCAGTGGCGGTCATCGCCGGACACAACCTCCGTCTCAGCTGTTACGCTGTCGGCTCTTCACACGTGCAATTCCAGTGGTTTAGGAAAACAGAGGAGGTGTGTAGAAATGTAATATCATAAACTGAGAACGGACTGTCAATCAATCATGTCGACCTATCATGGCACAGGTACCTCATAGCTCCTCCCCTGACCTGATGTTCAGTCCGGTTCAGCTGAAAGACGCCGGGTTTTACATCTGTAGAGTGAATTGTGGAAACACATATGAGTTCAGTCACTGGGCCCAAGTAGACGTTCTTGACGTCCCACCAAGATATGGTAAGATATTCCTGTCTCGTAGGTTTCCACGAGTAGCGTTTAACAGATTAATAAAATGTGACATTTTCGTTCAGGTTTAGTATCTCTGCCATCGGACGGCAGGCCAAGGGTTCTGATTCAGCCTCAACCCCAAAGGCTGCTGGTGGGAGATTCTCTCTTTCTGGAGTGTGGTGCTATTGGCAGACCCCTCCCGCAATATCAATGGTACAGAAATAGAACGCCAATGAAAAAAGCAACCAAGAGGAAATACAATGTAAGATGAAGCATGTGAAATGCTTTTTGCGGATTTGTACTTTGCTGGTTTGTTCAGAATTGAGATCACGATTGAATCATTTGTTTTGTTGTTTGTCCGTAGGTTCAGTATTTGACGGAAGAGCACCAGGGGAGATATCGCTGTGAGATCTGTTGCAACAATGAACGCACATGGAGCAATGAAGTCGAAGTGATTATAGGTATGGAATTCTGCTTTGTAAGATCCATGCATAACTGCAGGAAGATACAGGTCAGATGCAAAGACTAAAATTGACATCTCATTGCATTCTTCGACTGAACGCAACCTAATAGATACAAATATCGTCTCGATTGTGATGCTCCGAAGAGCACAAACATCCATCATTACAGAATCCAGAAGGGTTTATACAATGTGTGATATTTCAGTGTTAAAATTCTGTCACCCTGTTTCCTCACGAAGAAAGTCCTTGCCATTCAGAAATGAAAGAGCCAAGGATATCGATTCATATCTCAGAAGCGACGGAATGCTCTGAAGGTAGATGGATTGGCACCTCTCTTACATCTGGAGACTTCTGATGTCAATCTGTCTGTGAAATATCTTTCTAAAACCACGGCATGTCAAACCGAGTCTTTACACCGTCTGCTTGAATGAATAATGCATGAGATATTAAAGGAAGGTTTCAGGTTGGGACTGCTGTACTAAATCGATTAACGTCTAGTATTTTTCTTCCTGTCTTGACTCGTCTCACTGACTAAGGTGGTGAACTTTGATCGGACCTTTAATCCTAGTATTCTGCATGAATAAATGTTGGGAATCTGAGATTGAGATCAAATATGTACCGTTTTCTAAAAAAGGTCAAAAGATCATCATGAATATTCAGTCAATTTATTTCTATTTTTTCCCAGATGATTTTTTGACCAGCGACCAGTGTAAGTTCTGCTGTTTCTATCGTAACTATTTTTTAAAGATTTCCTGCGTATACTGAAAATACAACACTGACTGAAATCGTGATTTTCTTCCTCAGATGACAGTCTTGAAAAACCATATGGTGAGTTGATCGAAAGCATTCCTGATGTACAATAACGTGTCTGGAGGCTCCTCGGTGAACATGTGGCTCTCTCCACAGCTACAGACAAAGTGGCTCTTGTGATCGGTAACCTCACGTATCGAAACCATCCGCAGCTGAAGGCTCCTATGGTTGACGTGTACGACCTCACCAATCTGCTGCGTCAGCTCAACTTTAAAGTTGTGTCGCTGCTGGATCTGACGGAGTCTGAGATGAGGAACGCTGTGGAGGAGTTTCTGTCCCTGCTTCATAAAGGAGTCTATGGTAACAACGCAAGAGTTAATGATACTGTAGTGGCTGCTAGCTTTGTTCCTGTGCATTTTTACAGACATTACGCTTTTGTCAATTGCGTCTCTCTAGGTTTGTTGTATTATGCTGGACATGGTTATGAGAACTTCGGGCACAGTTTCATGGTGCCTGTGGACGCCCCGAATCCATACCGATCTGCCAACTGCCTCTGTGTGCAGAGCATCCTGAAACTGATGCAGGAGAAGGAGACCGGACTCAATGTTTTCCTCCTGGATATGTGCAGAAAAAGGTAATATGCTTTATATTAAAACAAACTCATGGCCCTCCTGAAAAGGTCAGAATCTGTTGTCTTGCTTCTGCTGGTCTGGTGCTGGAATCTTGCTGTTTACGCTACACCTAAAAACAAGCATTGAAAACATTTATCCTGCTGATGTCACCATTCTAACGTTTCAGAAATTTACATGATGACGTCATGCCAAACGTCATGCTCAAAGTCACAGCTAATGTTGTGTTTGGATATGCAACGTGAGTAACTGCGTTCTTTTTTTAAATATGCATGTCCTTTATTTTTTTTCTGATTTTCTGTTATGCAGAGTTAGTATAGTTTTATTGTAGTTATAATATTTAAAATTAGCTTTAAATTTAAGCATTTTTTTTATGTAATCATATTATGTAATTTTAGATAAATATAACTTTTGTCATTTGTGACCCTGGATCACAAAACCGGTCTTAAGTAGCACGAGAACATTTGTAGTAAAAGCCAAAAATACATTGTATGGGTCAAAATTAGCCATTTTTCTTTTATGCCAAAAATCATTAGGATATAAAGTAAAGATCATGTTCCATGAAGATATTTTGTAAATTTCCTACCATAAATATATCAAAACTTTATTTTTGTGAGTAATATGCTATGGACTTCATTTGGACAACTTTAAAGACGATTTTCTCAATATTTAGATTTTTTGCACCCTCAGATTCCTGAGTTTTAAATAGTTGTATCTCGGCCAAATATTGTCCTAACAAACCATACATCAATAGAAAGCTTATTTATTCAGAAAAATCAATGATTTTAAAAAATTGACCAGGTTTTGTGATCTAGGGTCACAGTTTATTGTTTATTTGATTTTTTTATCAAATGTAAATGCTATAATAAATGATTTTCGTGTAGGTGCCAAGACGCCGAGGCTTTTGAATTGAGTTCCAGTGGATTCACTAATGGAGTGTTTATCAAATTCCTGAAGGGACGCCTCCTAGAGGACGAAAAGATAACTGTTCTGCTGGACCGAGTGGCTGAAGGTGAGACATTTTAAAGCCAAGTTACATTACGTTTCGTATGACAATATTAAAGCTTTTATCCGTTTTAACAGGGTGTCTGTACTCCATCTATGTGTGTGTTTTATTGTACT
Organism: Oreonectes daqikongensis; assembly: GCA_026939265.1. NCBI lineage: Eukaryota > Metazoa > Chordata > Actinopteri > Cypriniformes > Nemacheilidae > Oreonectes > Oreonectes daqikongensis. The sequence continues at coordinate 866,797 of JAOTQM010000051.1, forward strand.
ACATCTTATAATGAATGGGTGTAATGTTTATTTGTAGATATGGGTCAGTTTGACCCCACAAAGGGTAAACAGGCTCTGGAGATCCGCAGCAGTCTGTCAGAGAGACGGTCCCTCGCCGATCTTATCCGTCCCGGAGAATATTCACACCCGGGCCAGGCACACAATCTGCGCTGGAGTAAAGCTCACGGTAACATCATCTACTGCGAAATATCTGATATTATATACAGCGTTGAAGAAAGTCTATGTATAATAAATACAATGTCAACGTTTCGCCTTTGTGTTTTAACGCAGAACTTCCGGAGAGTAAAGTTTTGGATTTCGATTGTGGAGTTCAGATTAAAATGGATTTTGCCGCTGAGTTCTCCAACGTGCTGGTCATCTACACCAGCATTGTGAACAAGCCCGAGGAGATGCTGTCGTGTCAGGCACACATAACCGACCTCCCTGTGGTAAGAGGACTTCTCATCATTATAGTATCAAATATTCATGAATATTTATAGGGTTTATGGTCACTTGACTGAAATGTTTTTCATGATTTTTTTAAATGTCCGAATGTTTAATATAAGTCAGGGTTCGACGCGCATACAGCGATACGAGTTTCATTCTCTTCTTGTCATGAAATGTTTTTTATCATCCGACGTTGAAGGAGCTGGATGTAGATCCCAAACTGATGAACAAGGAGACTCTTGAGGAGACGGGAAGTTTCTTATTATCGGGCAGTCTCCCACAACACTGTCTCTACACCCGACTCAGCTCGATACAGAAGCTCAGGGTAACTCCAGTTCTCTTCTGATACTGAATCTGATGAATATTACATCACTTACACATTCGCACCTGTGTCACAGGACGAACTCGCATTCACGGTTTGTCTACAAGTCCAGTTTAAATCCCTCGAAGACGTGGTCCAGTGGAACATGGGCGTTAACATCGGCAAGCCCCTCACTGCCAAACTGGATCTCAACCGGCCCGCGCGGAAGAACAGTTGCCAGCAGACGTGTCTGATGCCCCACAGCCCCTCGACCAGCCCGAGCCACAGCCCCGCGTCCGACCGCCGCTTCCACGGCCAGAGCCTCTGCTCGTCTCAGCATCACGCCAACCCGTACCTCAACGTCTGTGAGCATCTGTACGGGGCCGCGGCGGGCCACGGGTGCCACGCGGGCTTTCCGCCGCACGAGCATCACGCATATCTGTGTGAGAATGTGCCGAGTTCACCTTTGACCCCGCTGAGTATTCCTATCGAGACCACTGACAACATGGAGGACATGCAGAATGACTTCATGAGTAGTCTGCAATTCTACGACCATCACTGTTGATGTAGGTGAGGAAAGAACCGATAACGCCTCAAATATAACATAATTCTGGTGTTAATTCAGGGCTTAAAGGAGATCTTGGTACCAGTAGGTTTATGATAAAGAGTTTGTTACAATACTTGCTCCTTAGTTCAATAAGACATATTTTGACATGATCAAAGTACTGTAACATACAGTATTTTATTTGTTAAATGATAAATTGTTTAATATATCACCTCACTGTATTCTGTAAAATGTAGGACAGACATTTATAAAAATAAATCATCTTTATTTTTTAAATAAATAATCCATAAAACATGTTTCGTGGCTCTCTTGTACTGTGTCCATAATGGTCACTCATGGTCAGGGATACGAATACTTTACTCTTATTTAAATAATTCGATAATAATGTAATACTTAATGTGTTAAATGCACGAAATCATTAAAAAGAAGAAGGAGAGAAACTAAATAGAAGACACTGGATTTATACGTGAATTTCCATATCTCGTCTCTCCGAATATTAAAACAAAATCCTCGACACATCACATAACGGCGCATTTCTCCTCAGCTTTGGATTTCATCTCTACAAATGTGGCTTGAGCTTTTTCCTTGAGCTGATCCATATCCATGTTCTGAAGATTCTGCATGATGGAGTCTTTCTCCTCCTCATGTGGAGCGTCTCCATCCACCATGTTTATCAGCTCCTCTGGGACATCAATATCATCTCCAGCCTGCTGGATCATTATCTCATCCTGTTCACTCTGAAGAGAGACAATTCAACATCACATCACTTGTTTTCACGTTACTATTCAAACGGTTCTGTTCTTATAATATAGGCCTAAATAATATTAAATCATGTTAGTAATGTTGCCAACTGAAATTAGTTTACTTAACTAAAACCTCAAATAAATCAAAAACTAAACTGAAATTACATAGCGATATTTAAAAAAGACGTAAATTGATCAAAGCAAAATCGCTAAAAATGAAACTAAAATGTATATATAAAAAAAGCGATATAAAGGTTAATTCAAAATATAATTATTTTTTAATTAAGAAGCTCTTGAAAAAGGTTATTTGATAAGAAAGAACAGAAGTACTTAATAAAAAAGAAAGCACTATTTGAAAAACACTAATGCATTAAAACAACACATTAAGATGATTTTGATTGAATGTTATTTGATAGATTTCAGTATGTTAAGTATTAATTTGATTTTTTTTCTTTCATTTTTCAGTATTCGTTTTGGCTAATAGTTGTTTTATTTCCTGTTCACGATCCTCTGACATCATCATTGGCATTATACATTTTCTTGGTTATTAATGGATCTTCACTAAAACAGGTTTGAATCACCATGAAAATTGAATTTGCTGTTAGAGAGAGAGATTGTGAGCCATGTATATCCAAACTTACTAAGTCCACTATTTTATGACTTAATCTCTTGGCACAATCACTCCAAAAGCTGATCTTACGCAATTGCCACACACACACCTGCCATCTGAACCGTCTCTGATGCTATTAATGTGCTTTTTAAAGACACTTGAAGGACATTTCTTACTACATGAAGCATCATGTGGGCTGATGTCTTACCTTTGGAAGTCTGTATTTGTCTCTTAAACACGTCCTCAGACAAGCCCTTTCTGCTTTTTTAGTTGAAAATTCTGCATCTCTCTCCATCCTTCAGAATCAGAAATATTACGACAGGATATTAACATAAAAATGCCACATTATTAGTGTTTTGTTTCATAGCAGAGTTGATTTCATGTTGTGTTATTGTGTTTAAGGCCTGTTAAATAACACTTCAGCAGATATTTTACTGTCACATATAGTGCTATGATGCTATTTAAATGAGATTCAAACTCACTTCTCCTCCACCATCTGCTTCTGGTATTCCTCATATTCCTCTCTAGACATCCCGTCGCGAGCCATTTTGCCAGCTGGTTTCACTTCTGGTTATTTAGTAAATGTGACCTGATAATCTTTTAAACAGAGAGAAATTCTCCTTTTCCTTTTTTCTGAATCAAGCTTCACTCTTGCCACAGGATTGGTGGGAATAAATCCAATGAGAGGCTTTTCTGCATGACAACCCTGCGGTCAAGTTGCATCACAGAGAACATCCTCAGCATGACCCCGGTCCAAAAAAAGCCAAATTTAATCTGCTTTTCTGACCTCTTTATTTTAATTGTCAGAAGAAACATTTATAACATTTGGATAAAGACGGAACTGTATCAGATATAATGTGATGTGGGTCTTTCTTCGAAAACAGATAATAGATCAATTGTATAATATAATCAAAATAAACTGCTAAACTAATATAAACAAATTGCATTTCTGTTTCAAAACATGTTCAAAACATGTTCAAAGCAAAATCAATGCAACAGGGTTGAAAATAAGTTTTAAAAAAAGCTCAAGTTGTATTGCCATAGTTTTCTTTTTAATTAGTTTTATTGTAGTTTTAGTAATATATTTAAATAAATATTTTTAAATATAAAAAGTAGTTTCATGTGAATTTTAGATTAAATTTTGGTGCCTTTGTTATTTTATTATTTGTTTTTTTATATTTATATTGATACTTAATTTACTTTAGTACTGTTGTGTAAAAAATGTTGGTTCAAGTAAAAAAGCCTTAACATTTTGAATGAATTCAACCTAAAAATATTAGTTAACATAACGAGTTTGCGTGAAATGACACGTATCTTCAGTTAATAATGATTAACTTTATTATTATTATTATTATTATTATATTATTATATATTTTTAAATTGATATATTTTTATCTGCCGATATTTTACTTGATTTTAATTAACTGATCATGTATTAAAATGTACCTTGCTTATGGTATCACACAATTTACAATAAATGTTCTTTTAAAATCATGATGTCACTTGATATCAGAAAGTGGCAAATGTCACAGCGTAACAGGGTTGAACAGAATTCGAGTGCAGGAATCATTCAGTGCCCAAACATTTAAAAGCATTTCAAAATGTTTCTTCTTTAAGGCTCATTCATGTCTCTTTGCTGAGGTTGTAAAAGCGTCCGCTCTTCCACAGCACTGGATTATATTTCAAGATTCGGCATCATTTGATCAGGCACGACTGCGGCCGCCTCCTGACATTCATGATTCATTCAAAGCAGGAAGCTGCGAGCGAACGCTAGCCCCGCCGAGTCACCATGACTGCAGTAAAGAGAGAGACGGTGGGGTGAGGGGAACCGGTGTCTCCTGGGACTCGCTTCTGAAGAAAAGATGCCTCGCCTCCATCGCACACAGCAGAGCTGCCGGGACACAGCGCTTTTCTCCATGGCTAATGTTTTACACTTCATCTTACTTCTTCTCTACTGTGACACCATACATTCAGGTGTGTTGTTTTCTTATTCCTCTCGCATGTTTGTTGTGACCGTTTCCAGCTTTGACATCATGACCTTGTTGCCTGTTCGATGGACTTCAGTTTCCATGTTCTGAGGGAAAGGACGGGGACTGAAATCTGAACCAAAACTGCTGTTTTTATATTATAAATGGCTTTTTTTTTTTTTTACAGAGACAACCTCCTCACCACAGTTGAATCCTGTAATTACAATTCGAAAAGCTTTGTCCAAAGGTACGTATTACTCTGTATCAGGTAATAGCAGCACACGTCTGACATTGACACGTATTGGAACGTATTGTGCAAATAATGACAATAATGCAATTTCTTAACACACAGGTCAAAGTCATGTCAAAGTCATTGAAGAATCTGCGATCCTGTCGCCCCAAACCATTGAACTTTTATGTAACTTAACTGACATAAATAACCCCCCGTCCGTCACTGGTTATTGGACAAAAGATGGACAAGAGATTGAAAACTCAAAGGAAACTGTAAATAGAAACAACGATCAGTATATCCTCAAAAAGACGTAAGTATTACGTATCCAAATCTCCACATAATGTACATTTCCTGAAATGTTCTCCCGAAAATGAAAATCTTTCAGCATTTATTCACCTTTATTTCATTCCAAACCTCTTCCTTTTGAAGAACGCGCCCATTGAGACATTTCTCGAAATATCTTCTTGTGGGTTCAGCAGAGGAAAATGTCAAATGCAGAACAACACGAGAGTGAATAACTTATGACAGGATATTTATTTGTATGTGTTTAAACCAATTCAACATGGTGCTGTTGTTTTCTTCTGCTTTCAGCATACAGGCCACAGATGTGGGTAATTATTCATGCATCTTCAGAGAAACTGATGCACAAGTGACGTTTGTTTTGGATGGTACGTTCACCTGCAATATGCAGATTTTTTTCTTATTTTTGTTGGTTTTTTAGGTTAACGTTTGGCTTTCTTTCAGTTCCGGCAATGAAAGACAAGAGAGACAAGCCTATTGTGAGCTACATTGGAGATTCAGTTGTACTTGAGTGTAAACTTAAACACATACCAGAGACCTGGAACTGGTACAAGGTGAACAACACTGAAAAGGTAAGAAATGAGGATCCAACCTCTGACAAAAAGAAGTTTATTCAAGCGTGCTATAAAGCGTATATTTCGTGAATATACATTGAAAACAGGAAACCACAGAGGAAGTATGAGTGCACATCTCCTTTGGCCTTCATGAACAGCAAAACAACATCTCATTCGAGCATCTTTTGATCAAAATTTACTTCAAATAAAAAGTACAGTTAAAGCTATATTTCGAGTATAAGAATTAATACCTAGTTTAGGGTTAGGTAAGTGCAAAAATGTATAAACAATAACTATAATGTGAAGTTCACAGAAAACTATGTATTAAGTAAGTATAGTTGCTGTATTTTAATGAACTTAAAAAATTTTTTTGAAAACTATCAAAGTACAGTTTTGTATACTTAAACTAGTGTACTACTGTTGTTACATTTCAAGTATTCTTAAATGTAATTCAATTTAGTCTCAAATAGTACATACAAAATACAACACTTCATGAACTTAAAGTATACTAATGAAACACTGCACCATGTATAACACACACACACACACATTAAAGGTTTTCTTTTCTCTCTTCAGGTTCTTATTAATGTCACCGCCAGTCCTTTAAAGTACAAGATTGTTACTAATAAAAACGAAACCAAACTGTCTGTACTGAATGTGACTGAGGCGGATGCTGGGATGTACACATGCAGTGCCGAGTTTGACATCAAACCCATCGAGTCTCACGTGGAGCTGAGGGTTTTGTCTTTCCTTGAGCCTCTTAAACCCTTCCTGGTTATCGTGGTGGAGGTCATTGTCCTGGTCACTGTCATTCTGCTTTGTGAAAAATGCAGAAAACAGCAAGACCCCAACACCGCAGCTATGGGTACAGTGAACCGTGATCTTTGATTATTTCACTGTTAAATAAATTATGTATTTTCCATATAGAGACAAAGCGTTCAACAGAATAATGTCATGTATGCTTTTACTTTGAATGTAGAAGATTGAGTATTGTGTAAAATGAGTGTTTATTACAAGAAATTATTATTGGTCACTTCTAAATTGTCATTATAGTCACAATAATAAAAAAAAAAAGTTATATAATGACTGTATTTGACTCTTCACAGAGAACGATGTGTATACTGAACAGACCAGTAAACTGTAAGTATGCTTATGAATAATTTCATGACTTAAAAAACATTGCAGATAAAATCCTGGAGCTAAACTTTGAGTCAGAAATATGGCAATAATGTTGCACGTTTATGTTCTATAGCACTCATAGCGACAGCAATGGGACAGAGACCACGACAAGACAAAGAAAACCAGATCACTGAGACTTACAAACATCAGACATTCAGCTTTTACTTGTGGCTTAACAGCATAAGCAATCAGGTTTTTGCAAATGAATTGTATGTTAAAGCAGTATTTATTCACATTTGAATAGGTAATATATTACATAACCAGAGTATAAGACATGTTTTCATAATCTACACTGTATTTGTGTTGCAAGCGGTTTAAAGTTGACTTACTAAATGTAAATGTCTGTGTTTTCCCGGTTGTGATGTATATTCTTTATTTTGGACATTATGAAAATAATGATTTCATCTATTTTCATTAAAGATTCATCATATGCCTAAAAGATAAAATCAAAGATCTCTTTAATGTCTCAATTTCTCTCAGATGCTTTCAGACTTCTCACAAACTGAGCTCAGATTTGTTAAATCTGCAATCAAAAGTCAATATTATTGAAAATCTCAAACATTTCTCATCAAATTGACCCAAATCCAGATTATTTGACCTCTACAGTCTACATTCATTTTCACCTCCGTATGCTCTTCATGTGTTTAGATGAAGATATTTTTGTGATCTAGGTGGTTGTCTAACACCTCAAAATCTTTGAGTTTTATTAAAATATCTTTTTCAGCCACCCAAATTTAAAACCGAACCAAGTCACCAAGACAAATTCTGGCATATATTATGTTTATTAAACAAACAAGAGTATCTTATATTTTTACACAATCATGGCTTGTTCAATAAAAACCGAACCAGTAGCCCAAGAACGGCATCATTCCAGCCGACAACATCTCCACCTGTGACTCTCTCATACAAGCGCATGCTTTCAGTTCCCCAGCACAGGTTCTTCTTGGCATTGCTGCCCTCTGAACTGTGTGTCAAAGCCAACGTATTGAGCTGATAGCAGAAAAACGAGAAGAACTGTCCGTCTGTAATGACCGCCTGTGACACGAAGGGCCTGCTCACGTCTTCTTCGCTCCAAAAACCTGAGGAGGAAGTATTTACGATAACCGATTAGAGAATGTGGAATTCGAGTATGTCTTTAAATAAACCTGATGTATTTTTTCGCTTCTGGGTCTTTTGAATCAGTCCAAGTCATTGAAAACTATTCTAACCTTGATACATTGCCTGCGCCCCGGCCCACGCGAACAGGCTGGCGATACCGTTAGCTCTCAGCGACGCCTCGACTTGGTCAGAAAGACCCCTCTTGCTCATCTTGTCCCTACGAAACCGATCGGGCACCAAGTGAAACTGCGTGTGACCGTAGCAGCACGGATCTTCCAGCTTAGCACCTGCGGGGAAAACAACATTCCCAGGTTTTAACTTGATGGATGTGAATTTAAACGGACGGTTTATATGAATAACATAAATCAAAATGTGTGCAGTGACAGATCAGTGAACCAATCAGAATTTAGAGTCACTATGTACTTAAAGTGATAGTTCACCTCAAAATGAAAATTCTGTTATCATTTACTCACAGTCTTCACATTTCAAACATGTAGGACTTTCTTTCTTCTGCAACACACAGAATGTTGGTAACCAAAAACCGTAGGTCTCCATTTACTTCTATTGTACGGACTCAAAACCAATGCAAGTCAATAGGGACCAACGGTTTTCTGTTACCAACATTCTTCAGGGTGAGTAAATGATGACAGCATTTTCATATTAGGATACACATCTTTTTTAATGACAAACCTATAAAGATGTTGTTGTCATACTGTCTTCTGAAAAGCGGGAGCAGGTCTGGAGCTGAATGAATCACAGGAACTTCAGCGGAGATGTCCGCCTCAAGGGGAACAAACTACAGGAAATGACATCATATCAGATATGAATGGTTCTTATAACAGAAATAATCAACACTGGTGGGTATGGCATCATACCTCAGGTAGTTGTTGAGAGATTCTTATCTGACTGTGAGGTTTGTCATCGATCTGAAACCTCATGGGCTCAACACGTCCACTCCTGTGACCCATCGGAATAGTTCTTTCACCCCTTAACCAGTAAAAGTTGACCTGAGGGTCAAAATCTACAAACAAAAACATCACATTGAGATGATCTAAGATCATTTGTACTGGCTTAAATGGAAGATGCAATGCTGTGTGTATAATAATAAAACCCTAAACACACTCGAACAGGATTGAGACACCGGTGCACACTGCATACTTGCCTAAACTGGACAGACCAAGCACGGGATTTTCTTTGGCCAGAACATTTTTAAGAGCCCACACTATGTTCCTTAAGTAAGGAGCAGCAGAGTGTTCTTGCTCTCTGTGGAGGAAAGTTCTCCCTTTCTTCATGTGCCAGTGCTCTTGTAAGATGGAGTTGCACACTGCGGACCGAAGCTCAGATAACACGGATTCATCGATGGCGATGTTTTTCTCGGGCAGGCCGCTGACGTATGCCGTTTTGGTGTAGTGTTGATACCACCTGTCCGCATTCAGAGCAAACGTCTGCGGATAAATCACGTACTTTTTACGCTGTATGCGAGTGAGCGCCCTGATCTTCTCCTGCGCCGTGCACGCGCGCAGCTGCTCGAAACATTCCGACAGGACACGTCGCTTCGCCGACTTGCTTTTCGCGGTCCGGGATGGCAGAATTGGAGGATATAAACTCTCTGCTGTCGAGGCTACGACCTGGGCGTTTCTGCTGAAGGCGAGACGTGACGGTTTACTACAGAGGAACGGATGCAAGGGCAATCTGCAGCAGGACGCCATGTTTGTCCCACGCGATTCTTCTTCTTGACTTTTAGGTGCATTACCGACACCTATTGCTTGGGAGTGTGAATCATTTAAAGGGATAGTTCACCCAAAAATAAAAATCTGTCATATTTACTCACACTCGAGTTGTTCCAAATATGTATAAATATGTTTGTTCTGTTGAACACAAAAATAAGATATTTTGAAGAATGTAGGAAAGCAAACAGTTCTGAGGCACTTTTGACTACCATTGTCATTTTTCTGTAACTTAGTCAATGGCCAAGAACTGTTTGGTTACCAGCATTCTTCCAAATATCTTTTTTTGTGTTCAACAAAACAAAAGAAATGTAACTTATACAGGTTTGGAAGTTCTGCCTGATATCATTGACTTAAAATTTAAACTAAAATATATATATAGACGCAACGCCATCAGCATAGCGCTAGCTTGCCTATCATCTGTGTACACTAAAGCACTACTAGCTTGTCTTGTGTGCTAACTGCTTCTTCATTTAGCGCATATATTACGACTTAATCAAGCAACTTTGGTAAGTGGGATTCAATCGTCAAACCCGGTGAGTTATGGCTCTTTCTCCTGTTGTTGTTGTTAGATGTCATATGTTTACCGTAGCTTTCTCTGTCAGCGGCGAGGGTTTTGTTGTGATAAATGCAGGGAAATAATTAGGCTGACCTAGAAGATTGTAGAATAAGAGTCTCGGATCCAAATTTATTTGAGGATAGTAAGAGTGAAAGAGCCATAGAAAACACTTTGGATGCGAAAATTGGAAGAAAAAAAAAAAATTTGGAAAAAAAATCTCAGATCATTATGGTCACAGGTACATCACATATAGGATAATGACAAATCTTATTATAGAGGTTGTGCCCTTAAAAACATTTAATAATAAATCCCAAATCAACCCAACACTGAAGAATCCTCCCAACGCCAAGTTATAACTCGTAACGTTAGTGTTTGTTGTAATGATAACAAACGGAGCAAATTAGAAAGCAAAAATATAAAACTATTGAAGGGTTTGCTTTTGGAGATTTTTTTTTACGGCGTTGGAAGGTTTAAATTGTGTTTATTCACTCTTTTATAAATGTAATGATGATTCATTATCCGTTTTGGGTTGTAATGCGGGATTTATTATTTTGTAAAAATGACTGTCGACGTGATTACAGTTTCTATGAGGTATATACTGGTTGCGGGTCACGCGCGAGTTTCCGCTGGTTTGATCTGTTGAAACACTTGAATATATTCACTGGAGATATTTGTAAGAATGGCTCTTACTAGCATTTTCATATTTTCTTCTGTGAGTCACGTTGTGCTTGAAGTGGATGAAAATGCTAAAAGAAGTTCGGTTTGTGTGTCTTTGGAAACAGGTGTGTGGTGCCGGACGAGGGTTCTGGAGCAGCAGCAGGTGCTTAACTCTTTCTAATGGTCGTCAAAAATAAAATACATATATCAACTGAATCACTGGTGTTTGGTTTTATATTCATATTTCATACTTTCATATTCTGATCATTTCCTCTTAATGTTCTTGTGTGACTCAAACCATTTAAAGAAAACTATACATATTTATATATATTAGTTTACTTCTCTATACATTTCTGCTGTGTTTTTGGAGATATAAAGTATTTTTCATTTACCAATGAACAACAACATTTCTCAAGTGTGCCCTTAGCTTACCTGTAAAATATCAAATCACTTTGATTAAATTAAATATAAATTGGTTTTGGAGGTGTGAGGGGCGAAAAGCTAATATCTGCTGGCTGAAGAAAAAAAATCCCAAAGCAATGACATCACACACGCTCACGTCACATCACATACATTTTTAGTCAAATAAAGACAGCTTGGCCTCAGTTTTAGTGGCAAAATCAGGGATAGGCAAAAATACATCAAAATGTATTTTAAAATAAAATACCAAATACATTACTTTTAAGTGTATCAAAATAAACTTTGTATTTTAAAAATACTACAAAATACTTTTACAGGAGAGCATGAAATTTCTTCACAAACCCTCCATCAACTGGTCTATTTGTTCTATCCCTTAACCATTACACAGAATCTGTAATGGTTAAGGGATAGAAAAAGTATTTATTTTATTTATTTGTTTTTATGAAATATGCTGCATTTCTAAATTATAAAAGCAGCATATTTCATAAAAACAAATAAATAAATAAACATATATAGTTCGATTTTTGCCTTGTAGTGTACTTATGACTGCTTAACACTCCCAGTTTTTAGTTTTGGAGTATAAAAAATAATTCCAAATAAATTAATATATATATATATATATGTAGAAATGCAGATATAGTACAAATGACGTATGGAAATGTAGGAGTAAATTCAAGCCAATATTTTAATTATGCTACATGTATGTATTGAGTTATTTTTATTAATTCATGTGTTTCTTTAGACCCTTTATATATTTTCCCTTTATTTATACTTTAAAAAAAATTATACACGAGTACATTTTCGTCCTCAAAACTGAGTATGACAAGAAGGCAGTCCCTGTACGACTTTTATTTTGAAAGTTAGGATAACGCACAAGAACTCGAGCACCGGATGTAAACAAAGTATCATGAGGTGCAGAGTTTGTGAATGTTTTTAAAATGTCAGCACGGATTATTATACAGACTCGACGGATTCTTCCTCTTGGATTTAATTTACGGCGTGCATTATGTGTGAAGGTGTTTATTTTCATGTTATACGCGCTCTGTCAGCGTGTAAGTGCGCTCTGTTTGCGCTTGCGCATTGGAATTGCAGGGAATGATTACTGTAATCTTTATATTAACACAGGATTTGCTTGTTTACAAGATAAACTTTGATGCTAAGGTTAATGTATTTGTTTGTTCTAGAGCTTCTGCACATCAACACGAGATGAGGTTCGCTTGGCAGAGGAGGCCAGCAAGAAATATGGAAAACCTGAAGCCACTATATTTTCCAAAATAATTGATAAAACTATTCCTGCAGACATCATTTATGAAGACGACAAGGTACGTTTGTCACAAACATGGGACATTTGATGTCTTTTCTTTGGTCATGGCAGAAAGCAATTTATCAAAATCCTTGCATTTAAAGACAGACATTGAGAAATGTGTATATTATTTGATTTATATTTTTTGTAGTGTCTAGCATTCAGAGATATAAATCCACAGGCTCCTGTGCACTTTCTGGTTATTCCAAGAATTCATATTTCAAGAATTAGTGAGGCACACAACGAGGATGCACCGGTTTGTCTTTCACTACTATATGTTTATATCATTTCATTCATTTTTATACTTTTGTCATCGTAATTGCTAAAGTTGATACACATGTAATGTATTGACTATTGTCCCTACAGCTCCTCGGTCATCTCTTGATGGTGGCCAAAAATGTCGCAAAGAAAGAAGAACTAGACGAAGGATACAGAGTTGGTGAGTTCATTCGATCTGCAGTAACCTATATTATTTTGCTCTAGGAGAACAACAACATGCTAACAGTAATTCATACTGTTTTTTTTAATTGACAGTGATTAATGATGGCAAAAATGGGGCACAGTCTGTATACCACCTCCACATCCATGTCCTGGGAGGACGGCAAATGAGATGGCCACCAGGATAGATGAACCTTCTGTCAATCAAAATAAAGGAATGCTCTACATTATAGGAGGAGTAACAAAATGGAAACCGAAGCAATTAACAATAAACAATGAGCAAATCCTGTAAAAATGATGTTTTCTAAATTAAAACTTATTTTACTTAATTTTGCTGTATCCGGTTTATGACACTTTTTGACTAGTTGGCTTGGGTTAATTAGTTTCTTTACTATCATCACCAGGTAATAAAAATTGATGAAGGCGTTTTGCACAACAGTGTTAAAAATGATTAACCAATAGTTATTGGCTGTAATGCATTCGATGCATAATCTTATGTAGAAAAATGTTGTCTTGGTGCGATGGCGGTGCATCTTTAAAATGTGTGCGAGATGGTTAAAAGTTCAGTAAACGGTCATCTTTTATGTAACAGACAGCTTTGGAGCATGTAAGCATATAAAAATGTGGGTATAGCGGTTCGACCCTTAGCTAAAGTCATCCAGTGACTTCACTTGGACCGGTGGTGTGATCACATGACACAGGCAACCGTACACAGATTTAGTTTCACTCTCGAGTGTTTATATTAGCTGGACTTTCATCCTGTTTGCTGAAGCGTCAGATGTGTCTGTACAGTAAAAGCATCACTGACTGGCTTTGTTTAGTTTGTAATACAGGAAAATAATAACATTACTAGAATAATGAAACAAACACTGAGCATTTCATATTTTTCTAGCTAAATCAACACCTGCGTACCAATAAAAGTTTATCAGCCACAGTTGTAAAGTATGTGCCGGTCATTTCGTTACATGAAGAGATATGTTATAGGTTTATAATTGCTGGAAGATTGGAAAAGGTGAATGTTCACAATGCCTTTATCAATGATGAATTCTGCTTTATCTTATCACGTCCGATGCTTAATATAATCACAACCTTTTTCATGAAGTTTGTTATGCAGTTAGTGTGTCTGCGTTGTAGCTGAAAGGAAATCTGCTGATCAGCAAACGTTCTGTTTGTGAATGCATCTCAAATGCAACTAAATGCAAATGAAATGAAATTATTCCAGAATGCAAATCATACTGAAATATCAAGCCTGAAAATATTTACATGATATACCACAAATGTATCTTGTCTTCACAGAAGAAAGAGTCATATACAGGTTTTGAATGACATGAGTAAGTAATGAGAGAATTGTTATTTTGGGGTAAACTATCGCTTAAGCAGTTGAAACTTTAAAAAAAACTCATAGCTGTAGTAAAGAATCAAACATGACTTTCAGATTATTTTATTATACTTCAGAATTTAAGGCAGTATAAATATTTTTTACACTGATGCATCAATATGTGTAGGCTACAACAATTGATATTGATTCATAAAAAAACCATTTAACTTTCTATTCTTTTTTCACATATCCCATCCCACCAGCTCAACTCCTTGTTTTATCACCTGCTCCTCGTGGTCACATGACATGACAACGTTCACATGGGATCATATGAATTGTATTGCACTGCACCTGTGATGTGATACACGTCTAGATGTGTATAAGGTGAGATCTGTGTTGCATCTGTCCTGAAACAATACAAGAACTACAACAAAACACCGACTCGTAGAACAAAACCTCCGTGTGCACATGTGAGTACTCAACTGTGATGTTATTGTTGGGAAAATAATTCATGAATTTCCTACAGATATTTTTGTATGTACACAATACGTTATTATGGTAAATAGGCCTCTTTTTTTTTTTTACCACAAATTAACATTAAAAACATACTCTATAAAACAGATAATTAAAAATGTAATAACTTTCAAATTGTGGAAAATGATAGGATAGCACTTAATTTCCCAGAATACCTTGCTGTATTCAAGTCTTCAAAATGGTTAGGAAGACAAATGTATGTTAAAAGTATCACATTCTCATTGATATGTGATAAGAATGAATTTCTCTGAATTGCAATGAATTCAATTCCACTTCCTGTAAATTCAAATTCAATTCAACATACTGTAAGGTGGAGTCAATTCAAATTCATTCATTTAATTGAATTAAATTCTGAATTTTGCACAGCCCTGTCATCAATGCGTCTGCAGTATGAAATATAATACATTTATATCTGTTCTCCATTTTCCAAAGGAACAATATAATCTAAGTTAAGATTAGGTCCATCAGGTTAGCATCATTTTCCAAATATTTATTTAGTTTCTAAATGAAATGCATTAATGTCAATCTCAGAGGTCCCATTTGTGGAGAAGTTCATCTGGACACAGATCGTGATTTGGTCATTCTGGTTTTGTAATGATGATGATGATGATGATGAACTCTGTCCCTTTGCACTTTCCAATAGTACAGCATGAAAAGTTTCGTCATTTTGTCATTTCAAACGTATTATTTGATTATCTTTGTCTAATAACACGTCAAAAGAAATGCAGACATGTACGCCTTCTATATAAAAACGTGTTGACAGTTACATTAGTCATGCTCTAGATGGCGTTATTGTGTAAAATATTTTCTAAGACTAAACCTTAGGAAAAGGTTTATGCTGTTAATCTCTTTTAGGATGTCTTTGCTCACTTGGCTGTACTGTATAAATCCATACTGTCATAAATTGCATTTCCCAATGTAGGTGAGAGGTTTGTCTTGTCACACACGTGCTTTCATCATCTTCATCTGTTGGCACATTTTGCTTAATATTTTGCAAGAGCCGGGTGTGCATATAAAGGATGATCACATTTTGAAATCAAAAAGTTTGATCAGTTTTGTCCATGTATAAGACAAAAGAATTGTATACTATTATATTGTATCTATTTCTTTTATTAAATACAGAAAGTGTATTTTAAGAGCTGAGATTTGTGGTGTAAAAATACAGTATTTTTATTGTCTTAAGATTCTGGACAATGTCTGCCAATGGTTTTGTACCATCTTGCGACTCGCCTACCGAAAGGTATGTAGTAAAATCTATATAATTCCTCTCCTGTTCTACTTAGTTGAATGATGTGATCATCGTCTCATTTGATGTATTCTTGTTTCTTGTCAGTTGTGAAGAATTTAACACCGTAGCACTCGATGGATCCCAAATCCGGCCGAATGGAAATTGTTCATCTTCTATAGTAACAAATAACACAGGTACCTGAATGAAGTAAACACATTTGCATATTATAAATGAAATGACTTTGCATAAATTCTGGTGAATACGCTGGCAAACTACAATAAGATATTACTACAACTTTGAATGTCACAAATGCATACTAGTGAAAATGATTTGGTTTTTAAATTCGTCTGTCCGTTTCCTTTTTGTATTTTTGTGCAGTATTGTGCAGTATTCTACGTGTTAAGCGTTTGCTATATTTCTTCGTTGTTGGTATTCGTAATTGGTATTTACTGTAAAGCTGCTTTTGCAACAATGCAAAACAAGAACTACTGATAAACAATGCACGACAAATCTTTCCGTACCACACCGTAACCACAATTCCCCGTTACACAAACACCGATGCCTGCAAGGGACTGGATGGCGTCTGTCGTGTTTGCGTTTATCACATGTGAAACCTGATTGGTGAGAAGACTTGCATTGTTAGTAACCTGACCTCAGGTGTCCTCTTGTTAAGCAGTGAGTTCCTGTGACAGGACAGACAGAGGCGAGGTGTTCACATGGAGTGAGCTGTATACGGAAGCTTAGCACTTTCTTCGAACCCATAGTCATGTCTCCTGTGTGCTGTCCTTGTTGTCCCGATCACAAAGGACATGATCTGTTCATTCCGCTGGTGGTCGGAGACGTACGTCTGGCTCCGGCCCCGGAGCTGTGGAGCACGGCCAGTGACAAAGCCGTCAAGCTGAGGATGGAGACATCCGGACCGGGCTCGGAACCTCCAGCGACCGTCCATCAGCTGTTTCTGGCTACGGTGGAGAAGTACGGAGACTATCCCGCCCTCCGTGAGAAGAAAGATGGAATGTGGGTCACCTTGACCTATAAGGAGTACTATCAGCATTCCAGAGCAGCTGCCAAAAGCTTCTTGAAGGTACGAGTTGACACAGCTTTACATTTCATTTAAAGGTTTTTATGGAGCAAAACTCCTTAACGCTGTGAATGAAGGACATTTGGTGCTTAGTTTGCACCATGCTTCACAACTTCACGGCATTAATAATGTATGCAAACATCTGATAGTTCAATGTATGTCCTCTGAATGAATGCAGGTGGTGAATTGTCTTTCACACATGATTTGTCTTTGTTTACTTAAGCTCGGCCTGAAGCGCTTCCATGGAGTCGGTATCCTGGGCTTCAATTCCCCCGAATGGTTTATAGCAGACGTCGGATGCATCCTGGCGGGGTATGAATGGAGAATGAACGTGTTTAAATTTGATACAATTTTCAGTCAAAGGTGGAGGTTAAAGAATGAGGAAAACATGAGCTGATGATTCCTATCTTTTTTTTAGCGGACTCTCCACTGGAATCTACACAACCAACAGCCCAGAAGCCTGCCAGTATGTGGCTGAAAATTGTCAAGCTAATGTTCTGGTGGTGGAAAACCATAAACAACTGATCAAAATCCTTCAGGTGGTTTGAAACCCATATTTCGACTGGAATTGGAAGGGCAGAGGAATTAAATATGAAAGAGATTTAGGCCCTGTTTCAAGACTAAAATGCTAGTCTGAGTTGTCTTTACTTATAATAACTTATTATAGTAATATTATTTACCAAGTTATTTTTAAAAAAGTGACTTAAATATTCTAATTTAACTAAGTCCTGGCTTAAGCTAAACCCTGTCTGTGAAACCGGGTGTTATTGTTATATTATATGTATATACACTAACAGCCTAAAGGTTATCTCGGGTCATTTTTTATTCATATCTTTCCTCATGTTTGAGAACAATAGTGAACTCATCAATACTTTTGCAGAAATGTTCTCTTCCTGAGGTCTCAACCTGACGCCTTTGGTGATCCAAGTCATTATTTCAAAACAACTTTTTTTTTTTAAAGGATATTTTTGTAAAACTAAGTTTACTGGAAGCACGGAAATTTAAAAAAAGCCACAGTCACACAGTATCAAGAGCTGAAACTTTCAAATCAATATCAATTTGAAAGATTTTGTATATTTTACTAGTTTCCACTAGAACCCATTGGACCGTCTGTAAAGTGTTAGTAACAACCATCACCACCATCAGATATATAGTTACAGTTTTCAACAAGAATACATACCGTAGTAAACATACAGTAAACGTGCCAGCTGATGTTTACCTTTCAAAATGTCATGTTCTTTTAAAATTCTCTCCGCAGATCAGAGATCAGCTACCACATCTGAAGGCTATCGTTCAGTACAAGGGTGAACTGGAGCAGAAGCTAACAGATGTGCATACGGTAAGCCTGTTAGAAATAAACCTACAGCTGACTTCCACCCAGCTAATAGAAAGCGTTCTTGCAGTAATAAAAAAAAACGTTACGTTGATGCTAAACGTTGGTGTACAAATGCTATCCTTACGTGGTTGGTGGGATGTTACAGTATGTGTCACAGGTTGTGCGCGCGTGTGCTTGTCAAATTCGGCCAAATATTTGAGTATGTCCTCACAAACACCTAAAACCTAGAGAAGCGACAACGGATTTGGTAAATATAAAGGCTGTTTTGCTTGGAATCGTGTTCATCTTTGCTTCTCTCTCAGTGGGCCGAATTCATGCAGATGGGTAAAGACGTCCCAGACGCAGAACTGGATGCAGTCATCGACAGTCTGAAGTCTAACGAGTGCTGCACGCTCATCTACACGTCAGGGACCACCGGCAATCCCAAAGGGGTCATGCTCAGCCACGACAACGTGAGTATCACAAATCAGCTCGGAATTTTCCGGATGTCTTCAAGGCTGCTGACGTCCCTCTTCTGTCCAGATCACATGGACGGCCAGTGCAGCGGGCGCCATGACCCGACAGAAGATGGGCGAGGAGGCGGTGGTGAGCTATCTGCCCCTGAGTCACGTGGCAGCCCAGATGAACGACATGTGGGTCTGCATGAGGTTTGCTGCCGTGACCACTTTCGCCGAGCCGGATGCCCTTAAGGTCGATATCCTTTCGTGTGCTGTCGTCGATTTGTGATACTTTTGCGATACCAGATCGCTGTTGTTAACTGGAAGTGTTTTGGTTCTGTTCGGCACAGGGCTCTCTAGGTAACACTCTGAAAGAGGTGCGTCCCACGAGTTTCTTGGGTGTTCCTCGGGTCTGGGAGAAAATGCAAGAAGCGATGAAATCCGTCGGCGCCAAGTCATCCGTGATGAAGAAGAAGATCTCCGACTGGGCCAAGGGAGTAGGACTCACGGCGAGCTACAGTGCCATGAACGGGTGCGTTCGGAAACAAAAATCACACATTAAGTGGCGTCTTGAGAATGACACAAATGGTTTTCTACAGAGATTCCTCCGTGCCCTGGGGTTTCACGGTGGCAAATTACCTGGTTTACAAGAACGTCCGGAAAGCTCTGGGTCTGGACCGCTGTCGGTCCTGCTTCACGGGCGCAGCTCCCATCACCAAAGACACGCTGGAGTATTTCATGAGCCTGTACATTCCCATCTTTGAGCTGTACGGCATGAGCGAGAGCTCGGGACCTCACACCCTCTCCTGGAATGAGGACTACAGGATCATGAGGTCGGTGTCGATGATGCGCGTGTCCTTCATTCACACTCGTAATTTTGCTTTCGTGATGTTATGTTTTGGTCTCCCTCAGCTGTGGTAAGGTGATGATAGGCTGCAAAACCAAACTAGATAAGGAGGACGCCGACGGGAACGGAGAGATCTGTTTCTGGGGGAGACACGTGTTCATGGGATACCTCAACATGCCCGAGAAGACAGAGGAGGCTCTGGATGCAGAGGGGTGGCTTCACTCGGGTGATCTCGGCAAACACGACGACAATGGGTTTCTGTACATCACGGGCAGGATTAAAGGTAAGAAACATGGACAAAACGGGTGATATATAACCCACTGTACTATTTTATTGAAGGTAGCCTACTTTTTGTGGGGGCATGCTATTACAATTTAAAGAAATAACATCACATTTAAAAAGAAAATTCACTATCCATTGTGATCATAAAGACTGAAATTGCATCATTCATCATGCAATTGATCTTATTCTTTATTTAATACCAGATAATGCGCACATCCGATATTGTGTGCGAGATTATTTGCACGGCTAAACAGATTTAAGTTATCTGATATAAGTAAAGAAGTGTGAAATCCTAATGTATTCACAGAATTAATAATCACTGCTGGCGGTGAAAACGTACCACCAGTCCCCACTGAGGATGCCATAAAGGAAGAAGTGTCACTCATCAGCAATGCCATGTTAGTAGGAGACAAAAAGAAGTTTCTGGCCATGCTCCTCACACTTAAGGTAAGACTTCACACTTCACCCAAACAAACTTGTGGCCAGTCAGCAGTGTTGACGGAGGGAAGAGAGCAAGCGGGCATTAGAAAGACTGTAGAAAGAGCGACGTCTTACTTATTACATAAAAGTAAAGGGTCTGTGGATTTTAAGTGTAAAAAGAAGAATAAAAGGAGCGACGACCCACGTTATATTATAAAGACGCGTTAGGACCCGCGGTACTACGGTGAAGGCTTTCCAGCAGAAAGACGGAATGGTCTAAAAAAACTGAATCAGGCTGGAGCCGATGGTGTAGTGGACAGTGCTCCGGCATATAGCGCGGTTGCGCTCCGGGCGACCCGGGTTCGAGTCCCGACTCGAGGTCCTTTCTCGACCCCACCACCCTCTCTCTCTCCCACCTCATTTCCTGTCCTCTCCTTCACTACTTAAAATAAAGGCATAAAAAACTGAATCGGATCATTATGTGAGTAACATTGCTTTTGCTGTTTGTCAAAATCAAGATTAGATTAGATTAGATTAGATTCAACTTTATTGTCATTACACATGTACAAGTACAAGGCAACGAAATGCAGTTTAGGTCTAACCAGAAGTGCAATAGCAGCAAGTGCAGGATATACATTGGTTGCATAAATTACATAAATAAATATTACAGAAGTAATTTACAGATGGAAATGTACTATGACCATGATTTACAGATGTCTCTAACTATAGAAATGTTTGAGTACTTTTATTTAACAATAACAACTATTCCTTTCAGTGTAATGTTGACGAAAATGGCGATCCCACGGATGAGTTGACCCCGCTGGCGGTGGAGTTCTGCCGGCAGCGCGGCGTCACCGCCAGCAAGGTCTCAGAGATCATTAACAAAAAAGAGTCAGCCATTTACAAAGCCATCCAGGAGGGCATGGACCACGTGAACGCCAGAGCCACATCCAACGCCCAGAGAGTCCAGAAATGGACCGTCCTTCCACAAGACTTCTCCATATCCGGGGGGGAACTGGGTGAGTGTTTTTCCTTTCA
Source organism: Oreonectes daqikongensis (assembly GCA_026939265.1). Classification (NCBI taxonomy): domain Eukaryota; kingdom Metazoa; phylum Chordata; class Actinopteri; order Cypriniformes; family Nemacheilidae; genus Oreonectes; species Oreonectes daqikongensis. Next base: position 888,418 of record JAOTQM010000051.1, read on the forward strand.
GAACTGCAATGGGAATCTATTTGTAAGAATGATCTGTGAGCTGGTTCATAAGTCAAATACTTTTAGAGGGCTGGAATATACATGCATTCCTGACGGCATTCCTGGCCTCATAGTGGGGTCAGGTATGTTAACCCACAAATGAGTCTGTCACCTGTTTACCTGCATTCTAACTAAAGAGAAGAATTCTGTTTTTGCTTTTCCTTTCAGGTCCAACCATGAAACTGAAGAGACCTGTAGTCACTAAAATGTATCAGGAAGAAATCAGTAAATTCTATGGGGAATAACACGAAAAAGAGAGAGAGACGTTTGAAAGAAACAAAACTATTAAACTTGTTAAAGCAATGGTTCGTGACATCACTGGGATGGCGTTCTTCAGTAATATCTGTGGATTTTGCTCACTCCAGGGCTTCTGATAGATTTCAGAATTCTGTATATACTGTTGAACAGACTGAAACTGTGATTCCTGCCATGATGTATGAGTAACGCAGCTTTATTGTAGTTTGATGAAATGAAATGATTGTCCATATTACTGTTAATCTGAGGTTTTTAATGTCCTGAGATCTGTACCTCTTTAAACAGAGTATTCACACGGATACGGCGTATAACTGTACAGAACGTTTGTCTCGCCAAGTTTCACCAAGCACCTTGATATTTATCGGAGCTTGTCAGCAAATGTTGCAATATAAAACTGAATAATATATTCATGAATAAAATACATATTTGCATATATTTCAAAAAAGAACTGCTGCTTTTTTATTGTCGTACATAAGGAAGGTAAATAATACGAGCAGGTGCAGAAAGTTCTTCAAATCTGCCCGTGGGCTTCCACAAAGCACCGCACTTAAAGGGCATTGTGTGCATTGATCCACCCGGTCATTGTTGTTTATATTGTGCTCCTGAACCAGTTCGGAAGTAACACAAGCAGGTTTCGGCAAGAAAACCTGCTTTCTAGACGGTTCCATTGAGAATATGTGTTTTGCCTTCTCCTTTCATAATAATCGAAGCTGTCTGATGTAACGTGAAACTGCAGACATACAATAGTGGCCAAAAGTGATATTGTAATCATCAGGCTTTGTTCACATTGAAGGTGTATTAAAGATTTTGTGTGTTGTGTAGTTGTGTTTAAAGCTTCGGAAGAATTTAAGGCACACATGGGCAAAGCTTATTGAGATAAAAATAGAGACAATGGCACAATGAAGAGTAATGTGCGGGTGGTGGATGGCATTAGAGATAAAGTATTTGGCATTTGAAAGCATTATGTTGAGGTGTAATCATTATAGACAAAGTTGTTTGTGTTGTAGTTGGTGTCTTGTGACACATTCCTTTCAGATCTTAATCTTTAAACATGGGAATTTCCTCTTAATGTTTTTCACTGACCCATAGCCATTAACCTTGTAACTCAGTGTTGGAAATGTGTTCCCTATATTGTGTAACAGGTGTATTTACATAGACACAATAGCATTCAATGATTTTGGACTTTTCATTGTCGCCTTGCATTTAGCAGAAGCTACAGTGAATTCAAGCTTTATTTCAGTCAAATAAAGTAATAATAATATCAACCCGTAAGAAGATTTGAAGGGACAGTTCATCTAAAAATAAGCTTTCTGGCATCATTGGTTCACGTGACTCTTTCGTTTTGTGTTCATACAATGGGGGGGTCAATGTTATTTGGTTCTTCTGTGTTCTGCAGTATAATAAACGATGACAGAAGTTTCTTTTTTTGGGTGAACTGTCCCTTTACAAGATGTATATTTGTTCAAAGTAAACGTCAGTGTTTACGCTATATTACGAGTGTGTTCAAAGGTAAAGCCACAAAACTCTCATGATAATTTCACTGCATCTTTGCATCCTTGACAGACAGATGACATTTGACCTCGTTCTTTCTCAACAGTTCTGGTTATTGCTCGTCCGATTACCAAACGCAACATTTTTCTGTGAAGGACTCAAAGTCCTCAGATCACAATCTAGTCGAAGTTAATTCATAATCAACGCAAGATTATCAGCATCATTACCTTCATGCATTATTATCAGTCACCTTACTGTACCTTAATAAATCATTTGCTTTCATTCACTGCGTCTGTGGTGTAATGGACATCAGACGGTGGACTTTGAAGTAAAGCGTTTTGTTCTCATCGTCCTGCCTCTATAAATGAGCTTGAAGCAAAAACAACAACAACAACCCCACCAGCGTGCTGAACCGATCGGACCGGCTCTGAAAGTTTCCTTCAGTGGGCAAGTTGACTGCATGCCTTTGCATCTTGCGACACAAACTGACCATTTGAACACTGAATTATTACAATCCTCATGATGGTTTTGGATGAACATTTGACCCATTTACTGACCACATACAGGCTTTAATCCAATACAAACTCTTTAAATGACAGTGCTCACCCTCACGTCTTTTGGAACAAAACAGGACAGTGATTATTTTTCTTTTTTATAAACTGTCCACGGCACAAAAAATCTTCAAACAAACTCAAAACACGAATGCTTTGTCGTCAATGTGAAGAATGTATAGATGCCCTTAGGGACAGAAAACATTGCCTGTCCTCCCTGTGTTCAGGTGCATGAAGTATTTTTGACATTGCAGACCTTGTTAGCGAAAACAGCACAATACTGCTCTCATGTGGTCAGAAGACACTAGTCAACTCCAGATGCATGACCAGCTGACTTAAAGGGATAGTTCACACATAAAATATATTATTCACCCTCACCTCAATATGAGTATTTGCTCTGTGAGACACTAAAGAAGATATTTTGAGAAATGTTTTGTGTTCATACAAGGGAAGTCAGTGTTGTTTGGTCACCGACATTCTTCAAAATATCTTCTTTTGTGTTCTGCAGAAGAAAGTTTTTTTGGGGGGTTGGAGGGGTTATAACACTGATAGTTGGAAAGCTCATGAAGTGCATATTTGGTTCAAAACCAATACTATATAATATATATATATATATATAATAAAATATATAAATGATATTTATTTAGCACAGTTGAAGACTAAGACAAAAATATTTTTTTTCCAAAACTGATTAAACTTTATTAGTGTCACAATATGACATAGCTGTGAGGGAAAGCTGTAAGTTGTGAACAAACTATTCCCACAGTAATAATAATAATAATTAAAACATTTTTTATGGACCTTCGTACATTAAAAGTGTGAGACAAAAGATATCAAACAATAAAACATATAAAGTAGCAAAACACCTAAGTAGTAATAAAGTTTTCAAGAACATCCAGACATAGAACGTAGTGTGTAAAATAAACCAACAATACATCATGTGTTAATACATACAGATCAAAAGTATTAAATTGCACTATTTTTATGTGAATGACCTATGTCAGTATTACAAAATAAAAGTCCCGGTTAAATAGAGGCACAGAGCAGTTTATAAGGCAAATGAATTTTCATCCATAAAAGAAAAAGACATTCATCTGATTATCTTTGCTATAAGGTTTGCAGTCACATTAACTGTCAGTAAAAGGAAAGCAAGTAAACAAAACTTTACCCATTTTAATACAAACAAACAGGAGCTCTTATTTGGCAAGTGCTATAAAATGTAAAATGTGTCTAAATTTACGAATTTATTTGGTGATAATAGCAACAGCCTTCTTCATCCAAGCGTTGTTGTTGAGAAGAGAGAGCATGAAGCGAGCCACATCTCCTCTTGACACCGACTGCCCAACAGGAAGACCACTTTCATCAGGAACATAGTAACCTTCATGAGTTAAGAACTCATTTGCTTTGATAACAAAGAGAACGTAAATATAATAATGCAAACGTTAATGAATAATGCCAAACAATAGCTGCTCACCTGTTGTTGGTGTATTTTTGAGACCAGGGGGCCTGACAACAGTCCAGTTGATGTCATCCGTCTGCTTCAGAAAGCTTTCCATTTCATACATGTTGTTCAGAACACTTCGTATCATGGGCAGCAACATGAAGCGGATGAGATAGGAAGCATTGGTGCCCGAATCGGCTGAAAAATGATCCAATTAATGCTGCACATGACAACAACAAGAATCTGGCCGTATTAAAACAAGACTTACGGTCAGTGTACCATGACGTCATGGTGATGAATCGATTAACTTTGACTTCACGCATGGAGTTTACTGCTGCCGTCATGGACTGCGTGTAGCCAGTGACTCCATAGACGAATGAGATCGGAAAGCCAAGACAGGAGAGCACAGCATCTTGACCTTTGAAGTGCGGTTTCAGACTGTCTTCTGAAAAAACGTCTCCTTCAACCACCTATAGTGCATACAGTTAAACAGGACACGCGATGAGGCTTCTGACACGTTCCCATGTACTTACTGTATTTTAAGGCATACTGTAATACTACACGCAAAGAAAATCTTTCATTCTTATATGCACAGCACTGTGGACCAAACAAATCATGTGATGTCAACCCATAAATGGAACACATTGCAATTTTACGCCATCCTTAAAATATGGGATATTCAGATTTCAAGCCGTTCTAACATGTTATGCATTACAAAGTTTACATTGTGTTATTTGTTATGCATTTTCTGCATTAAACAGCTTTCTCAATATTGTGGGGTCAGTAATATTTGACTCCAAACTATTCTTATCTCAACATGTAAAAGTAAGAGGTTTCGTTGAATTTGTGACTGTGCACCTTCTGTTGTAAGGTTTCCTGCAGTGTATATGCATAAACATATTCATGAAATTCATATAAACAGAATAACATTCAGATGGTTTTGAGGTCAGTTGTACCTTCAGGTTGTCATGTGTAACTGTGAGTTTTGCAGGGTTCCTGACGATGGCTGTGACTGTGTGTCCCTGCTGTAGAGCCTGATGCACGAGCTGCTGTCCCGTCTGACCTGTGGCTCCAAGAACTGCGATCTTCATCTTTACACGGGACACGTTTATTCCTGACGAGAGACATTGCAAATTAGTAAAAGTAAGGAAAACACCTGTGCAAATGTGCTGAGATAAAAGCTGATATGAAACTATAGTCCGGAAAAGTTATCAAACAAAATTACATCACAAACTTACGCAACAGCATATGATGACAATATGAAAGAATTTAAATTAGATCGCGTTTCATAAACAGGTACGAGTTTTGGGTTTCGAAATGAACTGCATGGGCACAACGAAATATTTCATTTTTGAAACAGTTTGCATGAAATACTGTAAAGACAAACCAGGAAACACATTGATGTACATGAGCATGCGTCAGTGATATAACGTCTGCAATTTATAAAATCTTAACCTTCATTTTAACATGCAAGCTTTTATGCAAACACTACATAGCATACCATAATACCAACATACCCAAAAAATCCTTTCCTGACACTTACAGTAAAGTCGCCCGAACTGTAAACATCCGCCTGGCGCTCCCTGCTGTCCTCAAGACAGTTGCGGTTAAGGTTAAACCTACTTGACTCTAGTGCGCATGCCCAGATGAAAGCTCGTCGTTACTATATAAACTCTATAATATGTGTGTCTGTAAGTCAACCCATCGATGTAACAAATATATACTATGTTTAATTATTTTTAAGTGACGTAATTGTTATTGTGTAGTGATTATAAGTGCTTTGGATAAAAGGAAACTTGCATGCGAGTTGCGCATTGCATACGAATCAGTGGTTGTGTTTAATATTGCAAACTTCTAATAATAATTAGAATATTGCAATATATTGCAAAAAAAAAAACACATCAACCAATTAGGCTACTTCAGACATCTTTCTCTTTAAACAATATGCTGACCAAAACATGTTCTGTCCGCACTGACTGTGGCATATTGCTTTAGAAGCGCAAAGATCATGGATGCACTTATAAGTATCTTAATATGAATATAGATGTAAAATGATCATAAAGAAAAAAATGTGAACCTGTTGAGTTGAATAAATGATGTTCGAGTCACGTGAGGACCACTCGTGTACTGTCTCTCTCTACTCAACGACGCGCGCACCCGCATTCCGCTTTTCTTTTTTCACTTTTCTCCTCACCGGCATTTTATTTGAAACAACCAGGATATTGTTTATAAAAATAAGTCTTTATTCTTGAACAATTGGATTCAAAAAAATATTCTAATCGTCTCTCAGCTGCTAAATTCAGAAGGTTTTATTTTAAATTATACAGAATTTTTAGGTAAATATAACTTTCCAGTAACCCCTAGAGAGTTTTCAATTGTTATGTATGCTATTCCTAAACGTGTAGTTATGCTTTTAAGGGAGACTGCATAATACATTACCTAGTCCTTTAGATCCTTTTGAAACCCCAGTAGAAAAACTACGTTTCCTATCACAACCATCGTCAAAAACTGCTAAAATTAGATGTTTTTTTCAAAAAGAACTTGTTATTGTTTTTGTGGTGCCTCCAGTGAGACTGCACTTCATCTCTTTTGGGATTGTCCTTGTACACAATCCTTTTGGTCTGATTTTTGCAAATTTGTTCATTTTCTCTGTTGTTTAAGGATGCATTGTGTTGTTTCTTTGCTATAAACAATGAAAAAAAGAGTGAATACTTTATGATCAATCTTCTATTGTTACTTGCTAAATTTCATATCCATCGATGTAAATTTTCTCATCAAAAGCCTTTATTTATTGTCTTTGAAATTGAAGCACAACAATACATTCAGACTCTTTCATATTCTAAAAACAACAATGAACCTGTGCTTATTTTTTTATATATTTTGTTAAATATCACTGTGCAATAATCTTCTTTTAAATCTTCTCTTTTGTTATGATTTTTGTTTATTTACCTTCTGATCTGCTTTATTCTGTAATGCATTGCATCTGTAGTCCTCTTGAGATGTTTGACTACTAAACTCTGTATGTTTTGCATTTACCCCTGGCAATAAAAATAATAATAAGTGTGCACAGATACTTCCCCCTTGTGGTTATTGTGGTTATTTCTTCAGTTCCTTGTTTTCAAACCGTACAGAAGTTATGGTGTGAATTGCTCTGCTGGTTACGGATAAATGTCAGATTAAATCACAGCACGAGGAGGACAGTCTTCACGAGCAACTGAATGCAGCATGAAGCTTCAGATATTTGCGCTGTTTACTTATTTTTGCGCGTCGAGAGCGGATTTCTCTCCTCCTGTTGTGAATATCAGTCTGGACGTGCCTGCAGATCAGAGATGGGCTCCTTTGAAAAATCTCTATGACATAAATTTCTTGCGAGAAGCAGCATCCGAAGTGATCGAGTAAGTAGCTTACGGGTGTAGTTGTCTCACAAAGGCAACAGCTCGGTAACTTACTTTTCTGTCTTTAGGTCAAAAGTCCACATGTCGCCTAGTTTAGTTTAGATCTGTTTGTAAATTAGAAACATTTTTGTGTTTTCCAAAGAAAATTTCAACAGCCATTATTTGCTTCTTTTGAATTCCGCTGAATTGTATGTCAAAAGCGCCGCCATCTTGGTAAGGTCAAGAGTGTGTAAAAACACATGGAAGTCAACAGTGTGTTGCCGGTTTTCTAGATACTGTCAGATTTTTATCATATAGAAACTCACGCGCTTGTCAAGAGCTGAAATTAGTTAAGAAACGTTGACGTTAGACAAAAGGTTATTGTGCTCTTTATCTGGATAAACCGCAGGTCTTAGTTCACTTGTATGTGGGCCGGTCTTGTCCTTTAAAATATAGCGATTTTATTGTGTTATACACGTGTGTCGTTTATTTATTACAGTATTTGTTTGTTTTGCATATATTCTCCTTTGTTTTAGCACAACTGTTCCTAAATGGGTTCATGACGCCATTAAACCTGTTGTGAGAGCACTGGAGAAATACATCCCACAGCCATATGCTGGAGAAATACAGGGCTTGGCTTCAATCTATGGAAGTGACATCTCAGATATTGTACTTTTGAACTTTGCTTATGAAGTGTCTGCGTACGTATGGTTACTTTCATAACGTCAGTACATGCGATGCTTAAAATGTCAACATTCATAGAGGTTGCTTTGATTTTAATGCAGGTTCTGCACCAGTATTGTCACTCAGGACATAAAGGGGAAAATATACCACGGCAGGAACTTGGATTATCCCCACGATGTGCTGAGAAATCTAACTCTAGATATTCATTTTATTAAAAATGGACAGGTATTGCAGACTATTACTGTGAAAAAGAATTTTTTCATTATAGATTCAAGTATGTCATATTAAAAATTGTGTTTCTGTGCAGGTGGCATACAGGGGAACCACATTTGCTGGTTATGTTGGGCTGTGGACAGGACAGAGTCCCAACAAATTCACAGTGTCTGCCAATGAACGCAGTAGGAAGACTTTAAAAAAAAAGATCATCTGCTGATTTTTGTGTGAATTTTTATTGTGTCTGTATTTCCACAGATAAGGGACATTGGTGGGAGAATGTCATTTCAGCCGTTTTATTAAAACGTTCTCCGGTTAGCTGGCTTGTGCGAAGGGTGAGTGTATTTTAAAATACTTTTTACATTGAATGCGCATTCATTTAATTTATTTACTGATGCACAAATTGATACATTTAGGGAATTCATATATAACAAATATACAACATAATATTTCTTTGCTTTCTTTCTTTAGTTATTTTCCTCAGTGTAACACAAGAACAAAGTCACACAGGTTCGGTTAGGGTTAGGAAAGAGATTTTTGAATGAACTAATCCTTTATTCTTTTCAGACTCTTGAGAAAGCTGTGGATTTTGAGGATGCTGTAATGAGACTGGCCAAGGTACCGATCATAGCGGACGTGTTTTACATTGTGGGGGGAGTTCGTCCTGGTGAGGGCGTGGTTATTACCAGAGACAGGAGCAGATCTGCAGATATTTGGCCTTTGGATGCACTGAATGGAAAGTAAGAACCCAAATAAATGATAAAACTTATGGAATATTTATTTTTCAAATAAATGGTTTTTATTTGGCCCTTCAGTTTTTAATAATAATACATTTTGTATGACATCATCAACATACGTTTAAAACCTGACTAAACTTGTGTTTGAACCATTTGCTTTTTTTTTTTAGGTGGTACCGAGTTGAAACGAATTATGACCACTGGCTGCCCACCCCTAAAAGAGACGATCGACGGCAAGTAGACCATCTACTTTTAATTCAGTGTCTTAAGTTTAGAATTTGGACCAGTTTGTGGATTGTTTCTTACTCTATTTGCTCTTTCAGACATGTGGCCATGAAAGCATTGAACGCCACCGGTCAAAACCACATTAGCATGAATACTCTGTTTCAGGTATATAAACAAATTTGCAGCAATATCATGTGTTTTATAATTTTCCTGTTTTTATATTATACCGCTAAAATGCATTTTCTGTAAAGTTGCTTTGCACCAATGCAAAAAGCGCTATAAATATACATTTGGATCATGTCATTGTCACAGGTTTTGTCTGTTACTCCCGTATGCAACAGGTAAGAAGGACTTTGTTGTATTTTATTGTAGTCATTTCTATCACATGATATTGTGTGGTTGAGTTTCATTTCAATAATGTGCTGATCAGCAATCCAAACATACTTCAGCACACATTCCTCATGGAGATCGGACCATGACCGGTGATCCAACAACACAATGCTGAGTTTATGTGAATCCGTCATGTGAATCTCTCTCTGTGTTTACTTGCATCTTCACAGACACTCATTGTTTTAGCCACTGACATTCAGAACAGTCAAAGCATTGATCTCGCTCACCCTGAGCATCAAACATTACTTGTGTTTTATTAACTGTTTTGTAAATGTATGTTGAAGTAAAGCTTTTTAACCTGAGGATGTTTCTTCTCTCCAGGATCACCGTTTTTACAACAGTCATGTGTGCGGCTATGCCTGAGAAATACACAACATTTGTCAGAGACGTCACAACTCACCACAACTAACCGCTGCTGCTGAAACTCTTGTGTCAAGATGGAACATGAACTGGTCTGATTTTCATCAGCAGGTCTTTTCTTCTTTTCTTTTTTTACAGAAATTACTCGTTTGTAAATGTCATCTAGAATTTGCTTCCAACGTGCTTCTAAACTAAACCAGCAACATCTGCATTGGAAACCAGTGTTATTTTAATCTCCAAACGTTTTTAACACCACAGTGTTATTGATCATCAGATTTGTTGCCCTACAGGCAATTTATAAGACTTTTTAAATTGTTTTGTTTTTAAGAGCTTTTAAGAGTTCGTTTTCAATATTTTTCAGTGACAGAATTGTTATTTTTGTACCACTTTAAAAACCTTTGTGTAAAAAATAATATCTATGTGTTGAAAAATAAAGTGACTGAACTACTAAAATGTGTCACTTTATCTTTATTAAGTGATTTCCACACACAAAAAAAGGTTTCCACTTATTTGTTATACAGTGTTTTACTTAAATACTGTTGTAATGGTCAGGAAATGTGTTTATGTTTCATTGAAGTGAATTCTCAGTACATCAGTTTGTAATAGTGATTTAATTGTTACTGTTTAACAAACGTTATGTAGAATCAACATCACTATCATTGATTTAGTGATATTATTATTTATAATTTTTGTTCATTTTAATGTTAATTCAATTACAGTAATGTTGCTATAACATTGATTCAATAACAGCCTTATTACAGTATATCAACAGTTGATTTGTTATAGTTGTATTGTAAGCTAACGTTTGAACATGTTTGATTTTTATGTGTTTTTTTTCACCTTTATTACAAAGGAAGGTAATATGTGATTCATTTAAACATCTAATAAATTACGTGCACACATAAAGTACTATTTTGTTCTCTTCACTTTTTAATCAAGTAAAATGTAAAATCTACACCATAAAACATCACATGGATTGGGTCTCAAGATGTTGATGTTTGAGTATTCAATCTAGTCAGTCTCCACAGTTTTTAAACCAGATGAACAAAATGACTTAAAAGGGGGAAATGAACACTTGAAATGAAGTTTTTAATGATGCTTTAACAAAAATAAAAAGTGCTTTGTTTTTTCGTCCCTTTAGGACCTGCAGAAAGCCTAGAAACATTAGATGCTATTAAAAATAATATCAAAAATGCCTTCAGGTCTATTATCAAAAAGTGAATTAATGATAACTTCATTACTGTTAATAATAGCGTTTTCAAAGCTAGCTGCCTGAAAGAGATCTTCTGAACTAGTGTTGACTGTATTTACAGAAACTGTACTGACCAAAAAATCGTCGAGAGGGTTTATGTTAAAAATGATACTTCTACAGTACAGTAAAACACATGTGATGTGAATTGTCAAGAGTTTAATCTCTTCCAACATTGTGTGTCTCTGTGGGTCGATCGATGCGGTAAACAAACTCAGCAGGAAGGAAATATCCCACATACTCCACTGTGTTAGGAGTGGTGTCTATGTAGTAATGCCCACCCTCACCATGATGACTGAAGCCATGAGTATGCTCCACTCTCAGATCAAGACCCTGTGAATAGTCAACAAACACAGTCTTATGTTGCAAAAACAGCCATATACATACAACTTTACTGTCCAAAGAAATGATAAAAATGATAGATAAAGTAAGACTATGCATTAGTTTTGAAGTGATGGTGTGGGTTGATACTCACCGGGTCTTTGGACACCATGACAGTCTGACAGATAAGCGGTGCGCTGACTTCAAAATGTCTGAGCCAGTTCTCCACATCTTCATTTGTGTTCAGCGGACAGAAGGAGAATTCAGGTGGCTTAAAGTGCATCAGAACAGGGTTACGTTTAGCTCATCATAGGAACCCTGCGGTCGTACACAATTTTTTATTTACCATGATGTGGATCTTCGCCTTTCCCTTCTGTATGATGAAAGTTCCCCCCAGGGCGACACTTTTCGATTTGTAGTGTTCTTCCATGGCCTTTCTCATGCAGCTCACAAGGCTGAGCTCTCCGGTTCTTCTGCAGGCTCGCACCTCAATGACCTGCAGTGACATTCACAAACGGTAAAAACATGACATGCTTTTTGTGAAAGCTGGTAAGCTTAATGGTTACTAATACAAACTGTATGCGTTTCATAAAAACATTTCTAACAATGTTGTTTGTGCGCCCTCTAGCGAACAAAGAGAAGAGGAACAGGTCAAGAATTTTACAGAATAATGTATTTTTTATATCACCAAACGCCTTTAGGACACTAGGCAGGAGTCACATAAGAGTTCTTTTATAAAGCTTTTATTTCCTTGTGAGAGACTTCGATTCAAGATTTCGTACAAATTCTGTTTTTTGCTTCCTAACAATAATGAAGGCCATAGGGGGTCTGAAGAACACGAGGGTGAGTAAATAACGCTTATATTTTGGTAAACTTACAGGAGATTTAACTCATTGAACAATTATTTTAAAACGTGTCTTTTATGCTCTCCCGTTGCTTCATTACTTTTCAGTCACTTCGGATACAAGCGTCTTCTAAATCAATAAACCGCTGTGGGGCAAACCCTTTACATGAGCCTCATGTTGCACCTTAAACAGCAACGCATCTGTTTCTAGACTAGTATCTCATCTGGTTCTTACCTTTCCAGGTTTACCCTCACATGCATAAAGGTTTGCAAGAAGGCCAAAGTCACAGTCATGGAACCTGGCGCTGTATTTCTCCTGCAGACATTTCCCATCCACTGGGTTGATGGTGGAGTAATAACTGCCATTAACAAAAGGTCTCCCCTCAGCTTCAGTCAACACCAGAGGCATTAACTGGAAGGTGACAGAACAGAGCAGTGCATTCAACTAACAACTGAACAAGAAGTATAATGCAATGTAAGTCGCTTTGGATAAAAGTGTCTGTCAAATGCATAAATGTAAAAAAGCAAAGTCCAATCTACTTATGGTACATTTTTCATTTCATGTATGATCCTACGTTAACATGGAAGACATATACTGTACGCTTGCTGTGATACACACTTCTCCATTTATCCCGGCTGTCTTGGCGGAGACGGCACCAGCACCAAGCATAAACGCTCCGGGCAGCTCTAACTCCTTAGACACAGTATTCATGTTGTACACCTTCGAGCAAAAATGAGCAAGGTAAAAAAGAAATGTTTCTTTAGAATTATGCTCATATAATGTCACATATTTCATTAACAAACCTTGTCCAGCTGGGCCAGTGGAATCAAATAGGGAACTCCTCCCACATCAGTGATGCGAGGTTTGCCGCACAGACCTGTTAAAAGAGTGACATGTGATGCAGTCTGTTGTTCTTTGACATATGAATTAAGTGATGTCTGTGCTCACCTTCCACAGGAAACCTGAAAGGCTCTTGTGTGAGATCCGGGCAGTCGGCGACAGATACTTTAACATCAGCAAAATTCTTGTTCAGTCCCGATTCCAGCACTGTTACATTCACAACATCATTTGTTAGTGATGAAACAACAGAGCATCCTTTGGGAATATAATCGTGATTTTAAAGGGTAGAAAACCCATGTTTTTAAGGTGATTTGCATTACCATGGTTAACCCTTCTATGGTGTTTTGTATGTAACACACTTCACAGATGTATACTTTAACCCTACTGAACTATGGTTATTGTGCTTTAACAACGAATAAAACATAAATAAATAAATGAAGATATAGATATCTATATAGTTAAACCATGACGACCAGTCTCTTTTTTTTTTATTTGCACATGATATCTAATATCTAAAGAAATATGGAAAATTAACATTGTTTAACCAAAATTGCATTTGAAACACCTTTTGAAGCAGAAGCACCGCTAGCAACGCGGTACACTCGTTTTTTAAGGATCCTTCAAGCATATATACTGTAAATGTTGAACTTTGGACTCATGTCGTCTGTGTTTACTCAAGACACTGACAGAAAATACTGACGTTAATATGCATATTAAGGTGAAATGTAGTGAGAAGGATTACCCTGACACAATTCTTGGAGATTTGGGACATGAAGCTGGAATTTTTCGGTCTTGCTGGCGTATGCCATTCTTCTGCGTGCGTCTGTCGCTGTGTGTGTCTGTCGCTGTGTGTCAGCTTCATAGAGCCAAATCACATGATAAGGAGCTTTTTTCCGCTTTTCTGTTCATCATGCGACATAACAGACCATAGACCGGGGCGTTGAAACTCCTGAGATTGTTTTGATTGGCCATCCGGTTTCTGGCAAAGTCTCTTTAAGGAAAGTCTCCGCACTCGGCGGCCGATTTGTTTTCTCAATTCAAATGTATTTTTACTGCACATTTTTACGGTTTTCTATTGTTACAGTAAATATAATATGACATACATGAGAGAGAAAAGTTATAGGAAGAAAGTATCAATTGTAAACACCTTTTGCGCAGAGGCTTTCCCAGCACACTGTACAAAGCACCACCCCCAGGGAACTAGTAGTCCTTAACGATTGGCTCTTTTTTTAATGGAGGCGGGACTTCCTGGTACCGAGCGTTGCACTTTTCAATTTCATTGTGACAACACTACACCGTCTTTGGTTCCCTCAACTGGTGATTATGCAGTTGTGATGTTTCAAATAAATGTTGTATGACATGTATATGTTTTAAGCATGCATTTTGGTGGCTTCATGTTTTATAAGTTAAAAAAAAAATCAGCGGTGAAGAATCTTAGCATCCGTGTTTCGCTTCCAGTACAGTGTATGCACGTGCGCTGTTTAGTTACGTATTTCCTGTGCGGAGTTACATGGCGCTCGTACCGTGGAAACGATATCACATGTGGATAACTTAATCTCACGAGTTTATAGCTTAATTTACTAACCATTCATTTTGTGTTTAGACGTAGTCAGTTGCAGAAACAGCCTTAATGACATTTCCTCAGCTTCGCTTCATAGGACTTTACGACAACGTCACTTTGCACGAGTTTTTGAAACATGGTGCTCAATGTTGTGAGCTCTACCGCTCAAGGCTCTGAGCCCCCCTGCACTCCTGAGAAGAGAATGCATGCTTCAGGTCATGAGCAGTCGTCGGACAGGTAAAACAATTTATATCTTTCAAAATGCTTATTAGTAAATGCTATTTTAAATAAGGAAAATAAGAATCGACTGGCTGAAAGAGCAATTATAATGGTTTATGTAATGTCTATTACAAACACTATTAGCTCTTTACCATTAAAACCATTACAAGATGTGTGTATTTGGTGTGTCTTGTGGAGCCATATGTTAAGACGTTAACAGTAAAGACCACAAAACAAAACCCATTTGAGTTTCCATTAAATCCAATACAATTCCCATTAGAACCATTAAATATATGTTTGAATTTCTGTTTTCTATTGTATGTTTCTGCATGTTGTAATTACGTTTATACTGCAGAATTTGTTTAGCGCTTAACTGAAAGGTTTCATTTGCACGTTTCCCCAATGCACCACACGCATAACTTTCTCTTCTGCATCCCCATCCACAGAGACTCTGGTGAAAGCCTGTTTATAACACAGTCTGCAGCTTCAGCGGCCAAAAGAAAAAGCCGAAAACCGTCCACGCCAAAACCAGCCACGCGAAAACCAGCCACTACAAAACCAGCTACTCCATCACGGTCCGTCTCTGACAACAGGTCTGAGGATGGGAGAGAGAAAAAAGACTTCTTGATGAAGTGGAACGTTTTAGGTGATTTTCTGATCACACCATCTCCAAGGAAACCGAAAGCGAAAGCGAGTCCAAGAATCCGTTTTCGCCCCAGAAAAACTGTTTTCCCATTTCTGTTGAAGTCACAAAATCAACAGCACCTGTCTCTACCAAAGCATCAGGTTCTCGAGGTATGGGGGTGTTCATTTTGGTTTTTTTGTGCTGCTTAAATTATATTTTTATATATATGTTTATGATATTTTTTGTATTATATTATATTTATGGTTAAATGGTTAATGGTTTTTTTTAAGAAATAGGTGACTTGAAAAAACACATCTTTCTCTCACAGCATAGTATCTGGATATGGAAAAAAGAGATGAAGGGTGGTATTACATATAGCACCTCAAATATAATAGTTATTATTTGAAGTTTTAAGAATAGAATGCTTAGTTTTCAACCTTTTTTCCCTTAAATACCCCCATTACACATCCAACTATATTTTGTGTTTGTTTACTAGAACTCAGAAATCGGAGGGTTCTTCAAATGCATCAAGAAAATGCACAAGTCTACAGGAAGTCCAAATATGTTGGAGTTTGTGTAAGTTGCAAAAATGAAGCATATTTGTTAATGGGAAAAAAAGATTTTTTTTTTAAAGATAAGTGAACTTATTTCTAGGCCGTCTGATGACTTGGAAGAGCAAAACAGCGACCAAGAAGTCACATTGGTGGTGTGTATTACTGGCACAAATTTACTTTTTTATTTGTAAATTATTCCCAGAATGTATTTCTGTTGGAGATGTGTTCTCTGTGCTGTAATTCTGTGTACACAAGAATACTAGTGTGTAAGAAGAAACGACAAGATATTATATAGTATGTACTAATATATTGTTTATTTTAATCAATTTCAGAATAAAGCTGATTTTGTCCTTAAAAAAAACAAGCAAAAATGGCTCACACGATCCATCCTGGAAAGAAGGGTCCAAGATCCAGAGAACGTGAATTTGCCGAATCAAAGCGAAACATTTGAGGTCTTGTGTTCAGATTCTGAACTTTCAGATTCTGCTGGTTCTAAACAAGCGTACATCATTCGTTCTGATGATGAAGCATCGGACGGCGGTCATGTGTGGCTGGTTGAAGAGACGCAAAGACTGACTCAAGCGCTGCACAAAGATGCAAGGACTGACACAGAATGCAATTCCTTATTTTTGTCACAAGGGGGCGATGTGACTATACAGAATCATACACAGCATAAAAGTGGAACTAAAGCACACAAAACAGCCGGAGCCGATCTAGATGAAACGTTATTGTTTGCACGGAACAGCGATCAAGACAGTGACGTAACTCTTATAGATGCAGATAGGGGTGAATATGTTTCTAAATCTGGACCTGGAACTCCAAGAGGGAAAAGTCAAGCGTGTTCAGAGGCAGACGGTAAAATAACCCAACGTTTATCCCAGAGCATCTCAACATCTCCTATAACTCGTACTTCGCTGGTCACAGCTGAACAGGAGGAAAATGCTGACAACCAACAATGTTCTGAATCCCAGGACGCTAGCCAGAGTTTGTTGGACTCGCATGCTAAACTCGTCCCAGAAGGAGAAATCAAGTCTCCGAAGAAAAAGAAGCGGTTGTCTCGCAAAGATGTCGAAGTTACAGATGAAGCGCAAGACACCGTTATTGACCCAGCATCAGGACTGGTCTCTAAGCCTGCCATTGAAACGGCCGATAGTCCTTTGTTTAAACTTGTTGGACTGGGCTTTATTAAAAGGAAAAGGAAGAATAAAAAAACGCATAACGGTTCAGATGAGATACAGTGTGAAGCAAATGTGGATGCCAGCGGTGGTGACATCACTGGACTGAAAACCAAACACAAAAAGAAATTGTGTGAGGTGGAGGATTACACAACCAATGAAGAACAGTTGTCTGTGGGTTCAGATAGCACAGATATCTCGCAGGTTAGGAAAAAAAAGGCGATAAGGCCGAAATTAGAAGAGCGGGAGGATGCAGAGCCTCGTGTTGACACCCAAAATGCCCAAGACAGTGGTTTAGTGTCCAAGAAAGCGAAAAAGAAGAGAAAATGCACAAATGATCAGGATGATGACGCAACATTTAAGCAATCAAATGGACATTCTGGTGAACCTGGTGAAAAAACATCAGAGACAACATGTAATGTAGTGGCTTCAGACAGCACGGTTAAAAAGAAGAAAAAGAAGCAAAAAACGCAAGTTGAGGAGTCTGGTCCAGATGTGGAAAACGATCAGTCTGTTGAGACGGTTCAGCACGACGAATCACAAACTGCTGTGTTGTCTTCCAAAAAAACAAAGAAGAACAAAAAGACACAAAGGACGACACGTGAAGAAGAAGAAAATGATGAAACCACAAACAAAACTTCGCAGCACGTTGTGGAAAATCCTGACATGAGATTGAATGAGTCTATTCAGCCCGAGAAGACACAGACGGAAGAGGAAACAGAAAGATGCTCATCACCTAATGTAACTATTTTAAAATCAGTGAAGAAGAAGAAGAAGAAGAAAGGGGTTAAAAGTGATAGTTCTGTGTTTTTTGAAGAAAGAGCAAGCGATGTACCTGAACATTTGAAAAGAAATACACGTGATACATTAAATGATGCTAAACGCAAGAATAAAGAGGACCGTTCTGATCGTAGCTCTCCTGTGGCGCAGTCTGTGGAAACACCTGAGAGGAGGAAGAAAAAGAATAAAAGACATTTAGATGGTCTCATTGAAGAAAGCAGTGAATTACAGACTGATCGTGAAGTATCTGGAAACTCTCAGAGTCTGATTTCAACACCGTCTAAAATAAGGTCAAAGAAGAAGAAAAATGAGGAAATAAAGAAGGCAGATAAGCTGGAAAATGATCAGACAAATGAAACCGACTCAGTCATAAAAGAGAACAATGCTGAAAAACAGGTCACGGGTAATTCTGGAGTGAAAATAAAAAAAAGGAAAAAGGATATTGAGTTTACTGACAATAATGGCGAGATGATCTCAGAGTCTCAGGTTAGTCAAAGTGACACGCCCAAAAAGCCTAAAAAGAAACGGCAGAACACCAGGTGTGATGACGAAGCAACTTCTGTGGAAACCGTTTCACAATCTCACAAAATAACCGATAGAAAGAAGAAATGTAAGCCGAAGACGGAAGAGCATTCAGAGTCTCAGACCGATGATGCGCCGCCGAGCAAAAAGAAGAAAAGAAAAAGCACAGTAGAGAATGGGTCCATTCTGGATACCCAAAACCACAGTGAAGCTGAAACGATTGAGACTGAGACTGTGCTTCAAAATAATGATGCATTACCTAAAATAAAGAAAAAGAAGAGGAAAATTATAGTGAATGATTAAAAATGACATGTGAACAACAAGCAGAAACATCTGTAAAGGTATAAGAGGTACGAGGGATGGTTCACCCAAAATGGACTATTCTTCATCATTTATTCACCCTCATGTCATTCCAAACATGTATGACTTTCATTCTTCTGCAAAAGAAGATATTTTGAAGAATGTTGATAACCAAACAACATTGACCCCATGAAGTTCCATTTTATGAACACAAAACCACTCATTTCTCAAAATATCTTTGTCATATACAGGCTTTGAATGACATGAGGATGAATGATGACAGGTTTTTTATTTTTGGGGAATTATCCCTTTACTTAAAGACGCTGTATTGAAGAATTGACGAATGTGATCTTAATCTCTGAGACATTGGAAAGTGTTGAAAAAAGTAAAATGTTAAATTGTTGAATATACAGTTTGTAAAAACGTTTTTTGGTAGATGTATTTATGTTATTCTGTTTGACCTTTGTTGTGTCTTGCACAGAATCATTCTGCAGAGCACAACACATTTCTGAAATAACACATTGTCATTTATTTTGTTTGTAATTTTTAAACAACAGGACTCATTTTTGTTCATTTACGGTGTTGACTCCACGTAAACAAAATCACTGCCTATCTTGTAAGCAGTGCATTGAATAATTTCTGTGTTCATTTCAATTTTTGTGAAGGGTTTCTGCATACTCTGTCACAAAGAAATAAAAATGTTCTACTTTGGTAAGTTAAACATGTTTTTTGACATAATTGTTTGTGTCCGTTTAAATGATGTATTTACGGCTCTGCGATGTGCCATATATTTAGGTATAGTCTTGCATTTTATTATTATTCATTCTTTTTCTGCGATTACCTAAGATTTGTATAAACATCTCCATGTCATGTTGACATTGATTTTTCTTTTGTGCATTTTCGAATTTATTTCCCTGATACATTTATGCATTTGGCAGACGCTTTTATCCAAAGTGACTTACATTGCATTATACTATACATTTGTTTCTGGATATGTGCAATCCTTGGGCTCAAACCCATGACCTTGGCGTTGCTAGCCCCATTCTCTAACCACTGAGACACAGGAAACACATACGTCTGGACGACGCCTATATGATGTCTGCATTACATATTTTTTGATTGTTTGCAATATGTCTGTGAGATGTCTCCTGTCAGATGTCACATCTTAAAGGTGCCTGTAGTATTGTTATGATTTAGAATGCATGCAAAACTGTGCAGTGTGCACTGTTGTTTTACTCGGCAGACATCTTACAGACGTACCTGTGCTATCTGGGTATAGGCATTTGTCCCACGTACGTAACCCATGATGTTTACCCAAGCGTCGCATAAGGTGATATTTTTGGCCCTGTGTAATCTGATACATAATCGCCATCGTGTTTTTTATCGTTCATTTTTTTATTTTTGCGAATTTCCCACCATGTTGACTTGCACATACGTCATTCGGTCGTGTTTACTATTTTATTTCTTCTTTTTTCCCCCTCCGTCTTTAATCTCCGGGGTCATAATGACAGTCACAAACGTAATCGCGCGGTAAGCCACAGCAGCGCGGTTGTGAAACTTAATAATGATGACACACGGGCTCAGTTATGCCCAGGGCTCAGGCATAGCCTTTAAATAACCAGGCATTATATAACAGCATTCACAACAAGAGGAACCGATAGTGTGGAAACTTTGCGCTGCGTGCCGCTTTCGCTATGAGTTCGCGTATTAATGCTCAATGTTCGCCGGGTGTCAAACGAGTGGCTATTTTTGGGGGCACGCACGGCAACGAGATGTCCGGCATCACTTTGGTAAATATGTGGCTGAAGAACGCGGCTGAGATCGAGAGAAACGGACTGGTGACGAAGCCCTTCATAACCAATCCTAAAGCTGTGGAGAAATGTACCCGGTACATCGATACGGATCTGAACCGAGCCTTCACTCCTGCAAATATCAGGTAAACATCACCTGTTACATATGCATTTACAATACATAATGTGCACGCGTTCAAATAGACGTGATAGACTTTAAACTGTTGCAAAACTTTGATACGCGCGATAGGGGGGCAGAATTCACGCGTTCTTGTTCCTTGATTGTGTTGATGTACGGACGCGTCGCGTTTTTCAACGCTTCGCATCATCATATTTTGCAAACGCTTTTTTACACGTTTGCGATCCTTCATCTGTTCTTTTATTGCAATAATGTCTATTTTACACGCCACAGCATCTCTGGCGCGCAGTGACGGGATCAGATGAGGGAACGGATCAGCTGTTTACTCCGCTCGTGTCATGAGCGTTAGAAACGTGATTTGGGTTAAAGAGACATTAACATTGCATGACTACGCCAAGTATTGTTTTCAAGCCAGCGAACGTAAACGTAGACGTCCAACAGAATAACAATAAATAGCCTAATGCTGCTACGAAAATATTTAGGCGATATGTTCAGTAGTACCTTGAACGTCATTACTGTGTGTTTGGATAGTTGAGATGCCGTGTTTATACGGCCTGCAATGTAAACATTATATAAGAATGTAAACGATTTCAATGAATTGGCTGAAAGCGAGACAGCAAATTGTGACCCTGGATCACAAAACCGGTCTTGAGTAGCACGAGAGCATTTGTAGTAATAGCCAAAAATACATTGAATGGGTCAAAATTATTGATTTTTCTTTTATGCCAAAAATCATTAGGATATTAGGTAAAGATCATGTTCCATGAAGATATTTTGTAAATTTCCTCCCGTAAATACATAAAAACTGTATTTTTTGTGAGTGGATGGCCTGCTACAGCGCCTCTGATGAACAACTTTAAAGGTGATTTTGTCAATATTTTGATTTTTTTTTGCACCCCCAGATTCCAGATTTTCAAATAGTTGTATCTCGGCCAAATATTGCCCTACATCAACAGAAAGCTTATTTATTCAGCTTTAAGATGATGTAAAAATCTCAATTTCGAAAAATTGACTGGTTTTGTTGTCCAGGGTCACAAATATAAGATGCAATGGTAACATTATTTAATAAATTAAGAATGAACCTTACCTCTATAGGATTTAAGCGTAGTAAATGCTCATTTCAACATTTAGTAGTACATTGTTATCATGCCAAGTTGTTAACATTTGTTAATGCACAATGAACGAACAATAAACAATTGGATTTATAGTCTATTCAATAACAAAAATCAGCAAATGCTTTAAGACACATTTCTCATTCTTAGTTCACATAAACGAATACAAACAAATTAAATCTTATTGTAAAGTCTTACCGTATAATACATTTCGTATCATATGACAGATTACTGAGTATTGCATAATGAATTTTTGCATACAGATATCTAAATGAACAGAATTTCGTCACTTCACAATGTTATTCAGATATACCTTTGATGTTTTTGCACCCAATAAAGCAAAACAATACACCAATAAAAATCATTCAGCATTTGAGAATGGATCACATTGAATACAGAATAATGGATGCAGATTGCAGGAAATGCATTCAATTATCATTTATATCGAGATACAATCAGTCAGGAGTGTATTCATGCATATAGTATTCTTTCGAGACGAAAAATATATCAGGATAGATAGTTTAATGTGTGGCCATCATGGAAGATGTTTAGAGAATAAATGCAAATGGTAAAAAGCACTCGTGTAGCTGGTGTCACAGCTAAAATAATATTGAGTATTTTATTTACATTTGATTTATTTGTATTATTCTCTTTTCATTACGTGTAGTAAAATATCCTTCTGGTAATAATAGTTATGTTGTGCAGTAGACTTCCTGTGTCTTGACTCTTTGAAATGAATACTCAAGTTTATATTTGTCAAATAAGCATTAAATGTAATAGCTGATCGGGTCTTTTCTCATTCACTGCTCTGTTAAAATAGTTAATTCTACACCCGTGTCTAACCATCATTAAACACATGTGTAGCCTCGGTTCCTGCCAGACGTTTTAATGCTGATTTATGTAATGCTGTGCATCGAGCATCAGCAGAAAAAATGGCAAAAATAAAAATATCATTTTGTTGTGTTCTAATCATAATGAATGTGGTGTTGATATTAACTAGAGATGCTTCATCAACAGTGCTCCAGATATAGAAGGGCTGCCGTATGAAGTCCAGAGGGCCCTTGAAATCAATCGAATGTTTGGACCCAAGGGAAGTCCGGATGCGTACGATGTCATCTTTGACCTTCACAACACCACCTCAAACATGGGCTCCACTCTCATTCTGGAAAACTCACAAGATCTCTTTAATCTTCAGATGGTGCATTACATCAAAGTAAGACATGTTACTTGCAACATTGACATGTTTCAATTCAGAAAATTGTATTATGTGCGATTCAGCTATCAGATATCTTAAAGAGACGTACATCAAATCACATTTCATCGTTTTGTAACCCTTCCCACATAAAAATAGTTGTTTGCATAAATCATGTTTGGAAATAAAATTCAAATGGATTGCATTATGTGTATGTTTATATGTACACCTGTGTCGTTCTCCTGTTTCAGAAAGCCATGGCTCCACACACCTGCTCAGTTCTGTTAAATGAGCACCCACAGCTGAAATATTCAACAACACGTTCTGTGGCCAAACACCCCATTGGTCAGTACAAAGTCCTGGCCAACTAACCGCGACATGCTAAATCATGTTGTACATTACCTCTGGATTTAGTTAAAATATACAAAACTCCATAGACACGGGTGTCAGAACTGAGGTTTTAAAGTCAAATGCATTTGTTGACTCTATAAGCGTGTTCGTGAAAAGTCTTACACAAGGTTTAACATATTTGTCAAATTTGACATTTATTCATTTAGCAGACGCTTTTATCCAAAGTAGGAAAGCATAAAACATTTTGTCAACAGTACCGATAGTTTACAAGGCCATATGTTACTAGGAGGATTAAACTGAGGGAGAGAATGAACAACATGAAAGACAATTTTCTTTTGTTTTTTTGTTAGTTATTGGTTAGTCAGATAAATGCGGAACTGTACAACTTTAGTTTTGAGATCTATGGCAGACTCGATATAAAAAAGAAAGTAAATATATGTCATAACAAATGTCTGATTGTGTGAATGTCTACGGCTCATAAATAGTGCAAGTATCCAGCAATGCTAGTAAATATTCATGAGCTCACACATCAAACTGTACTTTTTTACAAAACTCATTCAGGTTTATGTGTTGGGATGCTTTACATTAAAGCCTGTGTCTGAATATTACAATCCAGCAGACTTATATTGATGTGTTTCTGTGTATTGCAGGTGTTGAGGTGGGTCCTCAGCCGCAGGGCGTTTTACGGAGTAACGTGTTCGAGTCCATGCGGTCAATACTGAAGCATGCGCTGGACTTCATTGAGCTCTTCAATAGTGGTGAGATCAATGAATGTTCAACACGGATCAGAATGCACACTACAACCTAAAACATGTTTGCAATAGTTTTCTTTGAATTAGAACAGTGTACATTTTATTAACACGACACATAATGTAAAGTGCGTCTTATACGAAGCCGTGTTTACGTGACTTCAGAATGCATATGATATATTGATGTCTTTATTCTCCAGGCCATCTGATTCAATGGCTGTACATGGAGAAATGTCAACGTCAGTGTCACGTGTAGGTTCAGACCGTCATGAAAACACATTCTCCTTGTCTCACATTGAGCAGGAACATGTTGAACTGGGCAGCTAGTTCCTGTTCTGTTCTGTGACTTGAATACTTGTTGGCTAGCCGGTCAGTTTCCATGTCATTAGTAGTTTCCTGGTTGTTTTTTGTCTGGCGGTGGGCCGCATTGTTCCGGATGAATATCTCATTGTAGACACTCAGACGGGTTTTCCATTGGCTAATGTTCGTCGTGTTAGGACAACATCAACATAAACGAGCAAATCATTTTGAAATTATTTCTAATATATTATATATAAAGCTGATGCTGATAATGCAAGATATTAGCCAATATTGGTCTAGCACAGGCAGAACAGCACTTATTGACTTATTTTAAAATATCGTGGAAAGAGGAAGAACAACTGAAGCTGTCAGTTGGGTTTATTTACAGAAGACTTTAAACCCAGCTGAATCCACCACCTACTTATGAAAGCACAGCTGAAAAAACACAATGTGACCACAACATAATAAACATGTTTTTAAGATTGATTTACAACATAATAAGCTGCTAAATAACACTACGACATCACATTTGGTGAAATCTCAGGTGTGGAGTTTCCTCCGTGTACAGTGGAAGTGTTCAGAGTTCAGGAGAGGATGGATTACCCTCGAGACACCAATGGCAACATTACAGCGATGGTGCATCCTCATCTACAGGTATACAGTCTGTGAAATGAAGCAACATGTGTGTTTGTGCATGTATGTCGTGAATGGAAAAGAGATAAACACAGAGGAGGAAATGCATGTAAAAATGCATGATTCAGAGATGACTGCATCGGTTTACCACAGTAATTTCCTCTCTCTCTCTCTCTCTCTCTCTCTCTCTCTCTCTCTCTCTCTCTCTCTCTCTCTCTCTCTCTCTCTCTCTCTCTCTCTCTCTCTCTCTCTCTCTCTCTCTCTCTCTCTCTCTCTCTCTCTCTCTCTCTCTCTCTCTCTCTCTCTCTCTCTCTCTGTCTTCAGGATTGTGACTGGGAGCCTTTGAACCGGGGTGACCCTATGTTCCTAACTTTCGACGGGAGAACAATCCTTTATGAAGGTGCCAGCACAGTGTACCCCACATTCATTAATGAAGCCGCGTATTATGAGAAACAGCAAGCGTTTATGACCACGTGTAGAGAAATATTAACTGGTAATGCTCTCAGAAAAGCATAGTGTTTAACACACGTTTTCTCTTTTAAAGGAACAGTTCATCCATGAATGAATATTTTGTCTTTTAAACCACCTTGGAGCTCTTTGTTCTTCTGAACCAAAATGCTGAATTTCTTTGTGTAATGGGAGTCAAGCTTCAAAAGCACACGCAAAGCAACATTTAATAACTTAAAGTAACTCATGCCATACACTCTTATAAATAAAGGTGCTTCACACGATTCTTTGTAGCGGATAAAGGTTCTTGAGACTATCAAAATTTAAGAAAGAAAGATTTTATGACCAAACCTCTCAGTTCGCCTTTAAAACACTTGTTTTAAGTTGTTTAAGGATGCTTTCTGTGCGTTTTCGAAGCTTGAAGAGGCGTTCACCATTCACCCCAATTGTCCTTGTTTTGGTTTCGATGAGCAAAGAAAAAGCCAAGAGGTTGAGTAAATAATGACAAAAAAACATTTTTTGGTTGGTCCCTTTCAATTCAGTATAGCGCCTACAAAATATCACCTATCAAATTCAATAGTTTAGTTTCTAAAAGCAATGTTTTTAAAAATCGTGTTTTCTAACATTCTCATCTTTTGTACTAAAAATGTTTGATAAAATACTCAAATAAATATAAGGAAATAGATGATTATATGTAGACCTACCTCTTAGTACAGTTGTATTAATGTTGTGTATCTCAGGAACAGTCTTTACTGCCCTCTATAGCCTGTGATTCAACACACCGTTGACTCAAAAACAGACCTGAAAAAGCCTTAAAAACAAAATCACCTCCCAGCACTGTGTTTATACTCGTCATGTGTCCTGAATCTGTCTAAACTCTGTTGTTCTGTTTGTGATGCAATACCTAGTAGTTTTTTCCTCACGAGTTTCTGATGTTGTCTTTTGTTTAGTTATGCAACCCAACCATTGCCTTAAGAAATAAGAGTGTGATAAGAAAGCATTGAGTCACAGGAGCTGGCAGAGTACAGTAGACATTGGTTAAACATTGTTGATCAATCCTGTAGTTTCATTTTATGACTTTATAGATTGTTGGATATGTATAAAAACGTTCAGCGGGCACTGAAAACTTGCGTCTGTAAGAAATATAAAAGAAAATGTTTAATGGTTGTCCTGTGATTTTGTTTTGTGTTGTATATGTCTTGTGTAGATCATTGTATTATATTTTGAAATTGTGTGCTAATAATAATCTATCTATGCAAGAAGAAATAATATATTGACTTCATTATTTTAAACTAAAGATTTATAATTGTTCCTAAGGTCCATATGGTATTGATTGACATTTAATGTTGTCAAAATGTGCTGTTGTATCTAAATGTAATGAAATGGATTATCAATATGTATTTACATTACATCAAGTCTTGATTGTCTTTATTAGACTCGTGGATTCAGAGTAAATCATTTCAATCATGTTGAAGCAATATTAAAATGTGTCACCTTTGACAAGAAATTAATAATAGAGTTTAAAATCAACTTTGCACTATTCATCTATTAAAAGAATAGGTCACACAAAATGAAACTTCTGTCATTATTTACACACCTTTATATGGTTTCAAATGTTTTTTATTGAATGCAAATGTGTTCCTGAAGTTCGCTTGGTAAAACATTACATTGGCAACACAAAGATCGTGATCCGAAGCAAGTTGGATGCTTTGAATGCATCATAATTCACTTGGAGTAAAAGCGTCTGCCAAATGTATGGGTGTAAAAATGTATTGTTTTGTAATTTAACAGGATCGTTCACGCAAAGTTTTACAAAGATGGTTTACATATTTAGCCACTAGAGGACAGCACCTGACCATTAAACTTAAAATAATCTCATCCTCTTTTGACTTTATATATTAGATCAAATGCAGGATCCCTAAGTGAATTTACTCTATTTGTTTTCAATAACATGTACTTTAAATAAAAAGTAAAAAGCAAAATGTGAAAAAATAACACGAAATCATTTTATTATTAGAGAACAAATGTCAAGATTTAGTGAATTGATCCACGTGGGGATTAAAAACCACAGGTGTCCCAATTTTCCTAAAAGAAAAAAGTGAAATTGATTAGTTTGCTACTGTATGTAATGCAAATCACCACAGTAACTGAATCAAGTTATTTATTATGAGTAACCAGTGCTTTTTTTTTTTTTATCTCAACCAAGATAATGTGCTGACCTTCCATTTGACATCACAAGCTACTACAACAAGCTTGACTTTACTTAGGCTGGTGTTCAGAGCACGAGTAAAATGCACTTATGCGTATCAAATAAATCATGACCTAATCAGGTCTTTAGTTTCTCATACTGTCCAGGTCGGTGGATGTGGTGTGACTACAATAATTGGGGAATAATTGTTGGGTATGTGATGTATGACTTTACAAGATGACTATCGATGAGCAGAAAGGTTGGATGAAGTTCACACCCTTCTGAAGGAAGAAAAAGGGATAAGATGCTCTGCCTGTCAGAGGTATGACTGCATTGGAGTCAATAAATCCTTCCTATAATGTAATACAAGATGTGCTTTAGATCTACCTCACTCGTGCTGTTTTTCCCCACATCCTTTTTTTTCTTTCAAACAACAAACTGGCTATGAATGTTGGAGGAAAAATAGTGAAAAAAAACAAGAAACAATTCGTCTTAGCGAGGCAGTAATATAAGAAGTGCTACACAAAGAGGCAATGTCTTGGAGGAGGAAGAAAGAAAAGGGTTTTTTGTTAGTTTAAAGTGAGCCCGTACATGAATTTCCCTATAAATAAACCTTTTTAAACCACTGAACGGCCCACGCACAAATACTTTCTACAAAGCGCTGATGTTGCAACACGGCAAAAAGTGAAATCCAGTGCAAAAGCTCATGAAATATTAAGACATATTCCTGTATCGCATAACTCAGATTGCATTTGTATGCCCGGTGCTAATGCATGAACATACATGTGTGCAGCCTTAAATGCGCCGTGAGCTTTGTGTCTGAAATTCATAAACATAATGTAAAGGTTTTGGTCTACCCCCATGCAGCAGAGCTCAACCCATCTCCAGTCATGATCTGGGGCTATCATGGTACACATCTCTCATCTTTTGTTTCTTACAGAAGCGCTGGAGCCCAGCCATTCCAGTTCTCCAGTGACATGATGATACCCATATCGAGTTTGTCCTCTGGTGCTTTGCTAATGGTATTGACTGGGGGTGAGATGAGTCCTGGCAGCTCTGGACAGGAGATGGATCATCTCAATTGGCATAAAAGTCTGACCTCAGATATGTACTTTAGGATACCTTAATAAAATAGCGTGTAATTCGATGATACTCAATATGTGCATGAACGGTTGTACAATGTACGCGAATAATCAAAGGATCCTAACATATATATTGCTACTGGAACTGACAAAACTGAATGACTTCCCTGCGCACGACATCTAAAAACAAACAGATGCGCTACAATACAATTTACATGATGGCTGTACATAACTTATCCTATAGTTTTAAAAAGTTTATACGTCACGATAAAACTCGCAAACTGACCTGAATTAAGCATGAATATTGTGATGTATGTATGTTTACTCAACAGGTGGGGCTCCAATAATGTGTAATAATAATAATACAGAGACCGCAGACCGGGATTTTGCACGTCTGAGCGTGAACGACGTGATTGGCTGCGTGTCCGTCTGACGTCAAGACTTTCCAATGTAGCGGAAGCTGAAAGTTTTTTCACTTGAGATCTCTCGTGCGTGTAGCCTAATACAAAATGATCGCGTTCAACTGAGAGACCAAACAGTTAGCGAGGATTCGAGACGTCTTTGAACACTTTTCCCGCTCTGTTGGACTACGTTGTCGCGTCTCGCGGGATGTGGGAGCAGGAGGAATTCGAGAAGCACTGGAAAAATGAGTTTCCCGACGGCGAGGTGCCCGTTATGAACCTCACCTCGGTGGAGGACATTAAGGCAGAGCTGGAGAAATGCAAAGCCAACCTAAAGGTGTTACAGCAGGAGCTGTCCGAGGAGAAGTTCAAAGTGATCTACCTGCAGACCACCATCGCGCAGAAGAAAAGTTATGACGTTGAAAGGTGGTGCAACAGGACGGAGCCCGAGAGGGGCAACACGAAAGCTGCCCCGGACGTGTGTAGGGGCAGCAAGACAGGTAAGCCCATTCTCGTGCCTCCTCGCAAAAAGCCCGATATCCACGAAGAGCACTCGTCGCCTCCTGATGTCTCTCAACCGGACGGTAAACGCGCTGCCGAGCGACGGAACAGTGAAAGCGACCACGACTACGAAGACGAGGAGCTGAACGAGAACTTCTTGCAAAGAAACATCGTCAATCCCAAAAGCAACGTTAGGGAAAGTGTTCGGGGGAACCTTCTGGTCCGTTTAAGTCGAGATCTGGACTCGGATGACGGGAGACTGTCCCCCTCAGTGGCGCTCCGCGGGTTTCACGGGTCCGGACGCAGCACACCTGACAGACGCAGTGACGGATACCTGAGCTCCGAGCACGACGACTCTTCATCTGTCGGTAGGACAAACTAAAAGGATTGGTTCACCAGAAAATGAAAATCTTTCGAAATTTAACGACCCTCGTGCCTTTCCAGATGTGTATGACTTACTTTCTTCAGTTGCGCAACAATATTGTTCTTTATTAAACCTTCAAGACAGTAATCCAAACGACTTCAGGGGTTTAATAGCGAAATGACGGTTTTGTGAGAGAAAACTTATAATGATACTTTGAGTTTATTTAGCAAAATGAAATCCCTAGTGCTCAGTTCAAATATGGCGCTCCCTGTATAAGGGTTCAATATTCTCCTAACCCCGGGTACTTCACTAATGGGGTATATGCATACGGGTAGATGTACTTCCGCTTAAATCTCAGCCAGCTAAGCCACTTCCGCTCTTATAGCACTAAGGTAAAAACAATAATGTGTTTACTAAGAAAACGTTCAAATTTCGACAGCACTTTTGCTGAGCATTGTTGAGTGCCTCTTTGATCAAGCCTCCAGTAAGTGCCAATTGATTTTTCTTTTATGCCAAAATCATTAGGATAATAAGTAAAGATCATGTTCCATGAAGATATTTTGTAAGTTTCCTACAGTAATTATATAATACTTTATTTTTATGCCAAAAATGCCTGGAAAGACGTCTACAAACTTCACTCGATGTTGCCGCTCTTTTAGAATTATCCACTTAAGTTTGGTATCTATGGAAAGTTTAGAATTTCAGCTTTCGGGTTCATCTATTCTCCACAACGTCATTACAGCAATAAGACAAAAGAAAGCACTAAAACAAACTTGTTTCTTCTTAGGAGCGGCCTGCTACTGCTTTAAAGGCAATTTTCTCAATGTTTTGATTTTTGTGCACCTTCAGATTCCAGAGTTTTAAATAGTTATATCTCGGCCAAATATTATTATATCCTAACAAACCATATATCAATGGAAAGCGTATTTATTCAGGTTTCAGATAATGTAATTTCGAAAAATTGACCCGTAAGACTGGTTTTGTTGTCCAGGTAGTGTTTAAAATGCTTAATTTGTGCAAAATGGACGAAACAAAGTCATATACACATATTATATATTTATATATATGGAGAAGTTAAATTATGAGAGAATTTTCATTTTTGGGTGAACTATTACTTAATACCATTAAAACCACTACACTCTTGGTGTTTCACTCAAGTTCCCTTCAGAAGGAATGACACTTAGGTCATTTATCAAGTATGCTTAAAACAGTCTGATAAGGCGTGTGTTACAGTATATCCAGTAAATTGGGGAATGTGTATCAGATGGCATACAGTGGTGTGTTGTTGTATAAATGATCGGTACTGGATCTTTCTGAATTGCCTTTTGCTTCATTGTTAGTAACTTGTTCGCAGGCGGATATCAGATTCACCCGTGTTTGTGCATCAGTTGCATGTGACACTCTATGATGTTAGATGCTGATTGGCATGTGACACCAAATAGTGTTCAGACTTATTGAAGCTTGCATTACACAACATTTCAACCACCTAGCATATTTTCACAAAATGCTGTAATGTTTTTCAGGGTTAAATGGGACACTTTATGATATATAGTATATAACATATTTCATGTTTTCTGGCTATTGAACCCACAAACGTTGCACTGTGGACAATTTTTGCTACAGGAAGATAATAATCTGTTTTTATCTTTAGGTATAATCAGCTTTATAGTGTGTTTATATGTTGCTCTCATAGTTCCACTGTGACACAAACATGAGATGTCATTGAAGATCTGATGTTGTAACTCGTGCAAAACCCCCACGATGACCCTAAAAAAAGAAAAAGGAAGAGGGCTCTTCATCTGTGAAAACTTCTTCTCGATGAGACTGAGACCTGTGTCAGGAAGGTCGAGTTTAATGCTGATCAAAGGCCAGATTTCTCCATCCTAAACTAGGCATTTACAATTTCCATCACAACAGTAAAACTGATTTCAGACGTCATTGCTGTGCAGTTTAGGGAAGTGCTTCAGGTCCCAGAGTTTTCGTTGGGCTTCCCAACACAACACACCCGGAGAGAGGAATTCTTGGACGCATGGGCATTTTTTCTGTGCTACGAATAGCGTTGTTGCTCGAAAATTGATTAAAAAGTACTGACAACGCTATGCTTTTAGTTATAAATGTAAGTTAAGTTGTTAGTTACGATTTTGTGAGAAATGTCAGTTTAATATCATTTGACTTCAACCCATGTAAAGTAATCTACAGTTTTATGTCAAACAGAGATGGCAATGAAGAGGCAAAGGTTATGGACTACAGTTTTAAGAAAAAACATTAGCAGATGAACAATTTTGTTTTCTATGTATTAAGATGTTCCATTAGTACTGGAAGTCTACATTAGTGTCAGTCATGTTCTCTCGGTCGGTCCGACTGTGTTCTTTGTGACAGGTCTGATTTGATCTGGGACTCTTAATATGGGATAATCAGGGATTGGGTTTGCAGTGGACATCTGGACTCTGAAGAGAAAGAGTATGTGTGAAAGAGAGAGAGATTTGTAGATGGTCAGCTTTAGCAGTGAAATTTTCTTATAAAGAGCTTTTAGCATGTATTTATACCTCTGGATTTTTATATAAAAAATCTAGGTTCTTGTATTTTTTGTTTGTCTTATTGTAGGTTCACACCAAACACGAAGCACTGCGTTCCTCGCTCTATATTACTCGTGGGATTACTTGCTTTTATTTGCGCAAGTGATGAGAAAAACATCGCACAAAGGAGACTGTCTTTACGCATCCGGACGTGTCAAACCACGTCTCAATGAGCTCTTTGTGCGAAATTCACGCTTGAGTTGGAAAACTTGCACGAGAGATGTGATCGAGGCGAATTGAGCACGGTGTGAATTCTCGTCTAGTCGCGTTTTTGCATTGACTTTGTAATTTAATACTAATTTACTACTAATTTACTTATTTATTCACTCTCATGTGGTTCAAGCTGTTTTAAGAAGTGGTTTGGAATGACATGAAAGTGAGTAAATAATGAAAGAATTTTCATTTTCGGGTGAACTGTTCCTTTAAGCTTAGAAGTGACAAAGCAAAAATCTGTTATGATCTCCGTGTCTACATCTGATCTGAAGAGAAAAATCATAACCTGTTAGTCGTGTTGTGTTATGAATTGACTCCATTGCATGTGGGCTTTTCTAAGACCGATTGTCATGTGAGTGTTTGGTTCAGGAGGAGGAGTTCAGCATCTTATTCCGGTCATTCCAATACTAAACGTTTCTGACATCCTCCCAGTTTTATATTACCATTCATGGTGTGTGTGCTGGGTATTTAAAATAAAATACAGTTTTTATAAGGTCAATAATGAAGTCAGCCAATGATATTAAAGTAAAATTACTGAACAGATCTTTCATCTGTCTTTCCTCTTCTAGATGAACCTTAAATCTTGACAGTGTAATACTTATGAAATGGTTAGATCTTGTTTGGCATAAAATCTTATGTAATGTAATTTTAGGTGTAAAGTGTGGCTGGTCTCCATTAGTGAGTCTTTAAGATAGTTTGGGGCTAAAATTAGTCTCAACTGCTCTGCCCTAATTTTTTTTTTCTTTATGACCTGATTGTCTGTCATCTTTGTTTCTAAAGCCTCTGTGGACGATGTGGATTTGAACAGAAAACCTTTCCAAAGATTTATATCACAGTAATCTGTAGAATAAATCAGATTCTTTCAGATTCACTTGACATTTGAATGTGTCTGACTCAGTTCTGAACCTTAGTCAAAATTTTCCTGTGCTGTGATTGGTTGGTTATGAACTGGTCCACGGCTCTGGGACATCAGAGGCCTTCAGATCCTCACGTCATGCTGTCTGAGGCTGCCAAAAGAAGCTTAACGTCACATCTTTCAGCCCCTTGGTATACGAGCTGACCACTCGCTTCACGTTGACTACGGTCCCTTGGCTCCTCAGCACACAAATAGCTTTCAGTTTTTGCCATTATGTCTTCCAAATGTGTTTAAAGGCAGAGTAGGCAATCCTGTCCAGAAATGTTTTTTGTCATGCTGGTTGGAAGTCTCTTAACATCCTGATAGCAATCAATAAGTAAAATGAAATTTTTACAATTAAATACCGTCTGTGAAAGGCGTAGGAACAAAGAACGTTTGCCCAATCATTGCCCTCGGTGCGAGGGCAAATAATAAAACAATTTACATAAAAATTAAACGCCCGAGTAGACCCACGTTTGAAGCCATAGATAATAGTAAATATAAGTATATAATAGTGTTCATATAGTTAATCATTTTACTACCAGAAAACTACAATTTACTGTAGTAAATATTATAATACGATACAGTGTTTTTAATCTGGATGTTCAAGTTAACAGACTTTTATTTTGACGGGTCGTTGCAAAGAGTGTGTGGTAGCTTTTCTCTAACAGTGAAATGCTTATGAAATAAACTCTGAAGATGTTGTTCATGTCCTCATACAGAGAGACGCAGACAAATGCACGAGCGTCACACGTGTGTAGTAATACGTTAAACTGTGCGGCTCATTCACGCAAAACAAGCAGATGCCATATTTAAAAAGCCGGATTGCACCTCCGCTATTTCTTCCCTGTTTCCACATCGCGGAAATCACAGGACTCTAAATATTGACTCCGTGCAGCAGGAAAACAAGTTGTAAATGCAAAAACAACTAAAATAGTGGCGCACCATTGATTTACACCTCACACAAACAAGCGGCTCTGTCTAATGATTTTTTCATGGCATGTGCGACATATATGTAAGGTGCCTTGTCAGGTTCTGAGTTAATCAATAATTTTGAAGAAATAGTGAGCGTCTGTGAGGAGCGTTGGAGTTGAATGAAATTGTGTAAAAGCAATGCATTACTAATTTGCATGATCCTTAAAAGAAACGTTTCCACGTTTTTTCCTTTGGGTGTACTGCTTGTTGAGACATGTTCCCACAGAGCTTGATGGAGGACAGAATAGTGTACAAGCATTTTTGTGTGTGTCTGTATCGAGAAGCAATAAAAGCATTTTTTTTAAGAACACAGTGTTCCAACAGAAATCGTACTAGTCAGATTTATGTGAAATCAGATTAACAGACCTGGATAATGCCATTATAGCTCGACTTTGTCCAAGTTACTCTTTCTTGAAGGCAGTAGAGAGATGAAATGCAGTTTGACCTGCTCACATGTGTAATTGAATCATGCGTTGAAATGCAGATGTTCTGCATTTCTCTGGAGCTTTACGATGTCTGGACGGATAACATGGACATCACGTCATAGAGATGTGGTGGTTTATGCCCTTGTGATTCACATTTTTGCTCAGTCTTGTGTGTCATGTTATTGTTCTTTTCTTCTCTCTAATATCCAGTCGAGACACAATGTAAATACTATAAAAAATAAATGGCAGACTTTGTTACTTTAATCAGCAGTTTTCATCTTTAGGAAACTTTCTGGAGCTTTATAGCGATAAAAACTTGATAGTATAACTTTCTGCTGTGTTGCCATGGAGGAAAGCTTTTTTTGGCTCCATGGACGAAGTGAGCTGTGGGCAGGATGTCAAATGTTTTGTAGGGGTGTGTGTGAAGTGGTTAAAACAGCGTGCAACATGACTGCATTAGCATCGTTCTGCAGCTCTGCAGTAAAAAACCTGCGAACAAAACCCAGTTCATAGATTTGTATCGTCACTCGTCCTCCTCGACTGCAACTTTGTTCCCCCCTTTGCACATCCCCAGTTAGTAATTGAACTCCTGTCTCATTGTGATAAGCATCCAGAAAACTTGTTATACTGAAATCCGAGGACAGTTTATTGATGTGGAGCACAAATTCTGTGTGCTTGTAAAAGCTAGATTTACTGTTTTGGTTAGTGGTGGTTACTGCAGTTTTATGACATGGTATTTTTGGAGAAGCTGTCGGATTTAAAACATGTATCTCCAAAACTGTCAGAAAATATCAAACATTTTGTCCTATTAAAACACTTTTATTGGTAAAATAAATGCAAAACCTACAGACAAATAACTGTGCTTGCTTTGTTTATAAATAGAAGTGTTAGTCTTTTAGAAGGCGCCGTTTACACAACATTGTTTTCAAATAAATAGCGAAAACGTTTTATATTCATTTACAAGTCAAGCGGGTTTTGTCCCTGAAAATTCAAACTTTAAAAATGGGTTTTAAGTGCTGTTTTTTGAAAATGATACCCTACGCTCTCAGTGTAAACGACAAAACATGAATTTTTGAAAACGGTGACATCATTCGTGCACATGTGTAACAAAGTTACAACCACCATAGTACATTTTTGTAGGTGTTCAGGTTGTGTTTGGAGTTTGACCCACTTGAAAAGGCGTTTGAGTTGTTTCGTGTACTCGACTTGTGTCCATCCCTGCCCTGAAAGACGTGCTGGCTGTGTTGTTGTGTACATCCGTGAGCAGATCTTAGCGCTTTTATCGCTGACCTTTATGGCAAATGTGTGCTTTGTCATACTAACACATCTGCTGACGGCTCGCTGGTCTGTCCTGTTTGTTTGCACACTTCCTGTCAAAACAGCTGCTCTGCAGAACACATACTGTAGCTAATCCTGAATGGCAGATACAGTGTGCGCTTCAAGCGTTTCACACCCGAGCACGTTTAGTGTGCATATCTTCACAGCAAGAGTCGGGGTGACATTGTGGGTATCTTCTGGTTGGTCTTATGTCATGATGTCTGATAAGTGATGGCGCTGTCTGAAGGTGTCGTGGCTAGGGATGCAACGATTATAGATTTTGTTGGCACGATTATAGTCTGAGAAATAATCACGATTGCACGATTATGACGATTATTATGCATTCATTGATTTCAATGGCCCTGCCAAAAGTTTTACTTGCCCTACCACAAAAAATGTATAAATAAATAATATTGTCTTGTTTGTAGTTTGTTTTTTACCCATGTAATCTAAATAAATAAGGTTATAATACAATAAAAATTAACTAACAGAACTTTTATGTATTTTATATTTGTAATAAAGCAAACACACAAATGAAATAAACAGTGCTTTTCAGATGTTTTAGGTTGGTCTGTGATTATCAGGTAACGAAACTGAATAAAGTAATCAAATGTAAAATAACACTTCATAGTCTTTACAGTATAAATTAAATATGGATAAAAGCCTTAACGTTATCAAATGTAATCAGTCATCAGCAGTGAGAGTGTTTTTATTTTGTGTCTTCATTTTTGTTGTTTGATGAGCATTAAAACAGATGTTTATTATGCTGCTGTCCCTTTAAGAGCTACTGCGTGTGGATCACATGCATTTTGTTTCCCTGCTATTTTCGATTATAGCAAACAATAATGGACCTAATCGCTAATTAACCTTCAAAGCCCAGTTATTGTTTAATAAAAATAACATAATAATAAGTTACATTGGTCCAGCTTGCATCTGGAGTAGACTTTGAATTTGAGCTTGTGCATACAGAATATGCGCGTCCTGTGCGCTGTCTGCGGCGCTCATCCGACGCGCGACTCCGGTAACTTAAATGCAGCTTTGTTTACGTTGCAGTATTGGTTTCTTTGCCATAGTTATAGTTAAAAGTGTGTGTAGTAGCCTGCGTGTCTCTGATAAGCTGTTGTAACTTTTTTTTCGTTGTACGCTAGTTGCTACAGTTCCGTTCCGTGCAACAGAAATACACGGTGTAATGGAGCTTTTACGATTCATTAATCGTGACGTTTTTAAACGCGGTTAATAGTGAAATTCGGTAATCGCTGCATCTCTAGTCGTGGCATCTTTTGTTTTGGGGTGTCTGGCATCACATTTGTGTAGTAAGAAGTTGTCTGAAACTGTCAGCTTCCTCTCAGCCACTGAGCCATAACAACAGAGCAAGCGCCGACTAATTCTTGCACATTTCCTGTTGCTATGGGTCTAGGATTTCTATGTGTGTATTAATAAAAGTATGCAGATATAAAAAATGTGCGTTCGTAACTCTTTTAGATGGTGTCTAAGCACAATTTCCCATGATTCATACTACAGTTTGGCTATAGTCCAGTTCACTCCAAACTTAGGATGTTAAGGTGTTTCAAGTCCCCTCCTGGCACAAAAGGTTCAGATGAATTGATACGCTCTGATTGGTCGGTAGACTTTGCTGTCATGGAAACCCCTGTAAGGAGCAGACAATGTGGACCCAAGATTTTTGTTTATGGCACTCTTCCTATCTCTCTTTCACTTCTCAAACTTTTAACACTGTAGACAAAAGGGAACTGGCCTGCCAAACTGAGCTGATTTAGCCCAAAATTCTGCTTGCATAATATTTTGCATAGATAACATTACTTCAATTAAATATTAAGCATGAATTAAAATACTAAACTGTCTCATCATGTACAGCTGCGACCAAATTATACTTTTGGCACAAGGACCAAACATCTAAACCGCTCATAGAGAGTCGTTTCAAATCAGGTGTGTTCCCAGAATCTGGCACATAAATGCTTATTTAACACACTGTCAGTGTCTTAAGACTCTCTCTCTCTCTCTCTCTCTCTCTCTCTCGCTCTCTCGCTCTCTCTCTCTCTCGCTCTCTCTCTCTCGCTCTCTCTTTTCAAAGCGCTGCAGGCATCAGTCTCACTTCTGTCTCACCAGATTAAATGGAGAAGTAACAGGGATTTCTGCTAGACTTGCATCATGTGCACTTATTTTTAGTTTGCAGCATTCACATTGTCTGTCTGAAACCGCAGCATAAGAGGGATAGTCGGACAGTTAGGTTTCAAATGCTATTCAGACACTTTAGGTCAACATTATTTCATTGTTTATTGTCATTAAAAACCATAATGACAAAAGAAGATATTTTGAAGAATGTCGGTAACCAAACAACACTGAACCACTTTGATTTCTATTGTATAAACACAAAACCACTGAAACATTTCTCAAAATATCTTCTTTTGTGTTTCACAGTCATAAACCGGTTTTGAATGAAATGAGGGTGAATAAATGATCATTTGTTATTTAGTTGGCTAGTTTGCATTATTAACAAAGTTACCTGGACAGATATGGTGCGACTAAACAACAAGCAAGAAAATCAGTGTTTGTGTTAACCAGCCACAAGTGAGTCTGTTTGTCTCTCTATCTTTCTCTCTCAGGATTAAAGTGCAAGTGTGGTTTCTAAGGTTTTAGTGAAAACTAAAGATGACACGCTTAACAGTGGCAGTGCATTCTGGGAGTTCTTAGCTCTCTGCTTATTCATGTGTGATTTGCCACTCTTTCCCCCCCCCTCTCTCTCTCCCCTCTCTCGCTCTCTCTCGCTCTCTCTCGCTCTCGCTCTCGCTCTCGCTCTCTCTCTCTCTCTCTCTCTCTCTCTCTCTCTCTCTCTCTCTCTCTCTCTCAATAAACGCTCTACACACAGGAAGAGAGCAAGGTGTGTGTGCTTGTATGAAGGGTCTTTCTTTACAGTGTCTACTCAGGCCGAGCCAACCATAATTTCCGCTTGGTTTAGAAAACCACCAGAGTGAGTCAAACCCCAAATAGAGTCCACAGTACATTAAAACTTGTCATCTAATGCCTGTTTATATTGATGCGTTTTCTTTTGTACGGACATATGAGCTTGTTTTTATGAAATATTAAGGGCATAGTAATTATACTTCATTTTAAAAAGAAAATGTCATGTTATTGATTCAGCGCTGTGTTTCGTTGAAGATAAAGTCCCTGGCATGTAAACGGTGACAGAATGTTGTTACGCAACTCATTTGTGTTGCGATGCTGCGCAGTGATGCACCGTAGCTTGGTGGTCATTTATCTTGCTATTGAACAAAATGTAAAAATCAAGAACCGGATATGTTTGATTACAATAAATACCAGAAATGTGTGTCAAGAAAGTTTCTTTCAAATGCAGTGAGTGCTTAGTGTCAATAGATGGCAGCAGAGAGGTTGTGTGGTCAGTGGAAATGAATTAATATATAATGAATATTTTGTAAAAGCAATACGTGAGATGTTGGGCAGCCTTTGCATGGCTCTCGGTTGCTGTCCCTTTAAAAAAAAAAAAAACAGTGTCATTTATAGATACAAAATGAATCTTTTGTATTTATGTAATATCTGCTCTGATCAATAACCATTTACTGTAAAGTTTTACCAGTGTAATGCTCATTATTTACAGCCGATAGTCTGCATCCATACACGCGCTGCAAAACAACAGCAGGTGTATTGTACAGTCAGTGATATTCATACATGATCACTGTACCGTGAGATACCGTGTGCACGTACAAAACAGATATCCGACCACCGTACCCAGCAGCCAATCAGAGAACAATGCTGTGACCTCAATAGATCAAAGTGATTTCAATGGGCACAGAATGTGTGACAGCAGATCCACTTTGTTTTCTTCTCCAAAAATCTGCTTGATGGACTCTTGGAATAGCTCTCTTGTAGTCACAGACAATCTAAACATTTTAGTCACTAAGATTTGTTTTGGAGAAAATTAAAAATATAAATAATTTTTTACTTTACTGTCCCATCTGTCCGTGTGTGAGAGATGTCTGTGATTCACCAGAAAGAGGACAAATGTGGCATGTGTGTGTCCTGTGGTTGGTGTCTCTCTCATGGTCTCTTGTCCACATGTGGGTTTTATGTCTTGCAAGGTGGGTTTCTTTGTTTTGGTTGTCAACACTGTAAACATTTCCCACACAATATTGAGTTCAAATATTTGTATTGGATTTTGCTACTTTGCACATTTGTATTCGTAGCTTATTCTGACTTCGGATTTACACAGCGTGTTGTTTTTTATTCAGACCCATTAGAAAATATTAGAGAATTATGTCATTCATATCATATGTAAACATAGAAAGTAAAAAAGTAAATCTGCTTATAAGAACAATCTCTCAGTACTGTTACAATATAACTTCCCACCTCTGCATCCTTTGTTGTCCTGGTGTGTGTTAAAATTCATTGTCATGCTAAGTTCAGCTTTTGTTGTGTTTTTATGTTGTGTGTAGTCTTTAAGATCTGAGTTTATGGAGCTTATCACCCTCCTTTATAAGAGTCTGGACTTCAGAAACAAAGAGCTCTGTGTGTGTCTTCTGCAGATTCATATTTGATGAACTGCTACTCATCTCTGCCATGACTAGCCTCACACACACACACACACGCTTCTCGTATCTGTGTGTGTGTTTGACCTATATTATACTTCTCTTGTTTTAAAGATCTGTCACTTTGAATAGGATCGTATAATAACTCGAGTGGATTATGCAGAGGTTACTTTGTGAACACACACAGCCTGACAAGAGTCGCTTTTATTTGGGGTCTATAGGGGTCTCTTGAAAGAGTCTGTCTTCAGATCTGTAGTTCTGTCATTATGGTTGTGTATACAAAACTTCACAATATACCGGTAATGACAATAACTATGATATTAAAAACCACAATATTATCAATTTTAAGATTATTCTACGCATATCTTAATATTTTAAACTATTCACCACCCATTCAAAATGTTGAGTGTCTGCCTCCATACACTTGGAGTGTGAATTATTGATCAAACAACGGACAAAAAAGAAACAACTGTGGCATCATTTATTTATTTTCTTAAGCTTTTCCATAAATACTATGATAATATCATTATTGCACGTTCTTTTGGCCACAATAACCGAAAAGCTGATATCGTGACAGCCCCTAGTTTCAATGTTTTTTGTGTGTGTATACTGTATGTGTGTATGTGAGTGTGGTCTTTGTTCTGGGATCGGTGCTGGCAGTTTGCCATGAGGTGTTGGCAGGGGGTGATCCTCCCAGAGCCCCTAATTGAAGTTGTACCGCCTGGCTTATCACAACCAATGGCCCTGTGTGTGTGTGGGGGGGGGGGGAGTAGGAGGGTCCCTTGTTGCCAAAGGCATGATGCATTAAGTTTTCTCTTTCTTTGTTTATTGGCGTCTTTATCAGTAATGAAGGGAAGTCTTGTAAACATTGATTTCATTGTTATGGCCATGATCGGGTATCTTGCATTAAGCAGCTCTTTGTAGCTCTTGGTATTAAATAATGATCCTAATGGCAGAGAGAGATAGCGTTCATCAGAAACACTTTCCATTTGTTATGCGTTTCTCATCACATACAATCTAAACAAATGTACTGATTTTACTTAAAATTGAGAACAGCTGTGAAAACAATGAAATATACTGTTTAAATTGAGTTAATGGAAGTAGAAAAAATTAAAATAAATCTGAGAAACTCAAAATATTTCTGTAGGAATTCAACAAAAAAGTGTATTAAAAATTTAATTTGTTAATTAAATACTTACTTTTCATTAAATAAACTTAAATATTATAGTAGATGAATTAACTGTTGAATTTTTTTTTTCTTTTACATATGTCCCACTGAATAAAAGCAGTTTTTATTAAGTTAATATAACTGTTTATTTTACTATTTACTAAGCCACATTAATTATTTGTAAATGCGTACGCTTTATATGTATATCTTTTAGTTAACCCTAAGGAAATGTTTTATAAGCATTTAGGAAGGACAATACCATAAATATACCATACATTTTCTAAAAATCATTTTTGTCAGTTTACTACATAAAGTCTAGTACAATGCACAATGAATCACTAACTTATAGACAATATGACTGGAGATGTTCAATCCAGTAAAATGACTAATACTGTATGACGGCACTATGAGAAGTGTTTGAGCAGTAACATGGAATAATCCACCAAAGACCAATGATAATAAATATTACTGACAATAAAAAAAGCTAATATTTTTGACAACTTCTTGTCATCTTTGTATACCAACGTGAACAGCATGCTTTCTCTCTTCTGATGTACCTTTGAATAAATCAAACACGTGCACCAGCGAGTGTGCTACTGTAAATGTCAGTGGTGATTGGCTCTGTTTGTTGCTGGTTGTTTATTGGCTGTTTTCAGAGGATTGTGTCGGATGAGGGAAGCGTGCCGGCGTGATGCTCATTCAGTGAGATGGATGGAGTTAAGCACAACATGAACACCAGGAGCAGTGAGATGAGATAATGACATGAGCTGAGAGAGAGATTTGAC
The DNA here is from genome assembly GCA_026939265.1 of Oreonectes daqikongensis. Classification (NCBI taxonomy): domain Eukaryota; kingdom Metazoa; phylum Chordata; class Actinopteri; order Cypriniformes; family Nemacheilidae; genus Oreonectes; species Oreonectes daqikongensis. The sequence goes on from JAOTQM010000051.1 coordinate 931,331, forward strand.
GTAGCCCATATGAACCCCTCTCTCTCTCTCTCTCTCTCTCTCTCTCCTCTCTCTTCATCTCTCTCTCTCTCTCTCTCTCTCTCTCGTCTCTCCTCTCTCTCTCCTCTCTCTCTCTCTCTCTCTCTCTCATCTCTCTCTCTCTCTCTCTCTCTCTCTCTCTCTCTCTCTCTCTCTCCTCTCTCTCTCTCTCTCTCTCTCGCTCTCTCTCTCTCTCTCTCTCTCTCTCTCTCTCCTTCTCTCTCTCAATCTCTCTCTCTCAATTCAATTCAATTCAATTCAAATGAGCTTTATTGGCATGACTGTGAAATAACACAAATATTGCCAAAGCAGTAATAATACATATAGTATGGACATTCAAAATTAATAACAAAAAATAACAAAAATACATTGCATAAAGAAGAAATAAATGAATACATAAATTTACATAAAAGAAAAGAAAACTTTCCTGCGATTCTATAGGCAAAGATTCCAAAAAGGTTCTTTGTAGGACTGTACAATGGTCCCATACAGAACCTTTAATATTTTGAAAACTAAAAATGTGTCTTTGATTTCATCGCTGCAACAAACAACACCTTTATTATTATTATATATAATGTATATACATACTTATACATGCATAGTAATAAAAAAGTTTATCTTAAATGCACTGTAAGTTGCTTTGGATAAAAGTGTCTACTAAATGCCATGTGAATGTAATGATATATATTGTGTGTCTGTAGTTGTTTAGTTTGTCTGATTTTAATTGAAAAATCGTTTGTGAAGCAATGAAAATTAGAAATCTATTTTAACATGTTATATCATAAGTATATTGTATTTTAATATTGGATCATATAAGTCACAAGTCATTAAATATTAGGTCTGTTGTTCCACCTGAACAACGGTTTGTAAAACCATCAGTTAAACTAAACTAATATTTCAATATTTATTAATAAATATATCAAAAATCATAAAGGCTGAAAAATATCAAGCTGCTTTATCTTTTAAATCACCCAGCCATATCACACACACAACACAAACACTTTTGTTTTTCTGGATAGAAGGGGGTTGTTACCACATATCCCCAAATCCCAGTGGAGATCTCCTAATGTGAGAGAGAGAGAGAGAGAGAGAGAGAGAGAGAGAGAGAGAGAGAGAGACCTTGAAGTGCATCATCTGTCTATTGTGAACACACATCATTCTTGTTGAACATTTATAATCACAGTCAATTTCAATCCAAGTGTGCTTTATTGACATTTGTATTGCCAAAGCATTTTCCATAGCGCAAATAGGAAAAATTAAGATACAAAGGTATATCAAGTGATTCATACACAGTATTTAGAGATTAAACGTGCAGTCGGTAAAGTGTTTAGTGTGCTGTGTGGTTCCTCTGGTAGAGTCCAAACATCCAAACATGTTCACAAATGTATTATAATGTAATGCGTTTACATCAGACGCAAAGTATTATAATGCAACTCAATTCAGCACTAATAAGAGTTAATGAATGACAGAGCGAGAGCGCGGATGAAAGGGAACAGGAGCGAGGCGGGCAGGGATTGAGCGAGCGAGCGAGAGAGAGAAAGAGGGGAGGAGTGCCTTTCCATTTCCTTAGCAACGGTGAGCGGCTCCAGTCTGTTGTGTTACATGTGAGTCGACGGCACCATCGCGCGTGGATCCTTCCTCACCGGCACACTGCGCTTCTGCTTCTCAAACTCAAATATGACCATCGTCCTCCATCCATAAACAGCGTAGAGGATATCAGAGCGGGCGAGCGAGCGAGGGAGAGAGAGAGAGGGAAGAGAGCGGGGGAGTGTACGGAGGAGACGCAGCCCTGGAGGAGACAGCAGGCAAGGGGATGGAGCACCTGAGCGCTCGTGAGCTGCCCAGACTCTCCTGGATTGATACTCTGTACAGCAGTATGTAACACTGACCCGTTCATTTCTCTTTATCTCACTGACGCTTTTGGACGTAAAGTATAGAATTTGTGTATCGAGTGTTCGCTCATGAGTCTGATAGGATGCAACCATCTATACAAATGTTTAAAAATCACATTTTTTACATTAAGTCATCCCTCACTTTTCACTCTTTTCTTCTTCTCTTCCTGTTTCCGCATTTACTTCTTTTCTCTGTGTTCTTGTTCCATTCCTTTTAATTTGTGTGTCATCCCCCCTCTTTTCTATCTAATCCTTCCTTCCTTCTCACTTCCCTCCAATTAGATTTTTCTATTCGCTTCCCGCTCTTCCCTTTTTCTTCCCTGTATGCTGTCATGTTTCTTTCTCTCCTTCGTCTTTTGCCTCGCGCTCCCCTTTCTCAGCTGTCAGGTTTCCTTCTCTCTTTCCTCTTTTCCTTCACTCTGCTATTTGTTTTCCTTTCGTCTTCCCCCTTTCTTCTCTTTCTCATATGTTTGTTTTCCTTCTTTCTTCCCACTTTCCCTCCTTTTACTGATAGTTTTCCTTCTCACTTCCCCTTTCTTTCCTCTTTCAGTTTTGCTCCTATCGTTTCACTCTTCTGTCTCTCTTCCTTCTCTCTGCTGTTTGTTTTGATTATATCTTCCCTTTTTATGTTGTCAGTTTACCTTCTTTCTTTCCTGTCTTCCTTCTTTCCTCCTTCTCTCTGCAAGTTGTTTTACTGTATCCCTTTCCTCTCTCCCATCCCTCGTTTTTCTCTGTTTTCTTCCCCACTTCCCTTTTTGTTTTTCTTCTCTCTTTCCCTCCGTCTTCCCAAGATGTTTTCCATCTTTCCGCTTTCCATCCTTCTTCTTCTACTTTTCTTGATTTTTTTCTTTCTTTCTTTCATTTTCTTCCGTTTTTTCTTTTCCTTCCTGTCATCCCTCTCCAAGTATCATTTTCACGTCCTCATAAATATCAAACTCATTTTCACCGTGAAGCAGGATTATGCATCACACTCATCTGAGACCCAGAGCACATGCTGTTTTCATGAATATTCTGATGTTGTGTTGACGGTTTACTGACAGATGGGCTCTTTTTCTCTGGGGTGGAAGTCATGTGGGCGGAAGCGGTCAGCAGTGGGTTTGTGGGTAATGTTAAGGCTGAAGAGATGCACTTGTTGTTGTGGTTGTTTTGTCTGCCTGTTCATGCGCTCCAACTGGAAGCTTGAGTTACATAAAGGGCTTTCAGAGAACGGTAAATGGAGGCAAAGGCTGGCAGAATCGCACAAATCACTCTGGAGGGGATGGGGGGTAATGGAGCGATAGGGCGAGCGAGAGCTTATTTCATTCAGCACGGAGAATCCATTGAGCATTTAACCAGGAAAAGACCTCATCTGTTCCTCCATAATTTCACACTGAATTATGAGATTTGTGTGTGCGTGGGTTCGTATGATAATGCATGTAATTGGTGATTCAGACTTTCACCTCTTGTCCTCCCCTGTTTACACCCTCACACATCTGTATGTGTGTTTTGGGATGTTTCGCAGTACTCTGGGTTTAGGGAAAATAAATCGCATTATTGTTACTTAAGCAGGGCCATTTATTTGTTTATTATGTAAGAGCGAGATTCTAAGAGGGTTAACATGCGTAATCCTATTGTTTCATTGCTATGCCCTTTTAATTTAAAAGTCTTGTTTAATTCTTTTTTGCCAATCTATTCCTTTCTTTAAAGGTCCAGTGTGTAGTTTTTCGGAGGCTCTATTGACAGAAATGCAATATAATATTCATAACTTTGTGTTGAGAGGTATATAAAGACCTTACATAATGAAGCGTTATGTTTTTCTTACCTTAGAACAAGTTATTTTTATCTACATACATCGCTGGTCACCTTACATAAAATGTGCCATGTTGTTTCTACAGTATCCCTAAACGGACAACCGCTCAAAAACGGTGCCTTTAATTTGACATATTTTTTTTAACCTTTTCTCTTTAAATAAAAAATACTATATTGTATAGTGTATTAATTTTTTTTTGTGCGGTAATGCAGCTCATTTACTACATGTGCACAATTTTTGTCGTGCCAATAAAATCAAATAGAAAGAGATCAAAAGAGATCAAAAGAGCTAATGAGAGCAGCCATATGTCGTATCCATGATATTTAGATACCAAATGATCTCAGAAAAGTACAAAATGCAGCCATCTTTGGTCCGAGACCCTTTTAAAAAAGAGCTCGGATGAAAGCTGCGGTGTCTCTCTCAGTCACGACGTGATGTGTAATAAAGAACCTCAGAGCTCATTTACATATAAAGACTCATTAGTCTCTATTATAACAATAACAGTGTCTGAACTGGCAGATGTTGTTAACCTGTTTTTGTTCTGTGTTGAAGGTTCGGCCTCATTAACAAAACAAAATATAAAGCCATTCAATTATTGATGGATGTTATTAAACATTAATAGGCTTTCTTGTTTAATAAAGGCTGTACATTTGAAATACATCCACCGAGACTAATATCAGTATTATCGAGAGTATATTAACAATCGTATTTTATCTTTTCGTAACGTGCCGATGGGGGATTCATGTTGCCAGAGTGTTTTCATCCCTCCGCTCTATGTTGCTCTATCATTATTTGTTTATCTACTAGTCGTGAAAGGATTCATTCTGGCTATTAAAGGTATAGGTTATGCATGTTTTTATATCTCTTGCTTTTCTCTGCACCGTTTCCTCCATCTGTGATATCGTCTCTCATCTGCTGCTGTTTCTTCTTTCCGCTGTTGTCATGGTTTCCTGTCTTCAGAAAAGTGTATTGTAGTTAAAGTCCAGCAGCTGTGGCCAGTGATAACTATATATATACACCATCAAACGATAACGTTGTTTATTCAAACATGTGTACATTTATATATTTAAATGAATCATCACTGCTGTAAACAGGAGCACAGCTGTTTTTTTGTAACCGGACGCAGAGCTGCTCGGTTACAAGCGAGAAAGTAAACTACCTACCACAGGAGGACGCTGACATTTACGGACGTTTTCTCAGCAAACCGGCTTTCGTGAAAGTACACGTACCGTCTCGGTGGCATTTACTGAAGAAGCTAGACAATACTACAAGTGCAGCACTAAAGCTTCATGTCAAGGACCCACAGATCCTCAGTGATTCTGCTGACTGGAGAGACTCCTGGCAGTCATTTGAGAGCGATGCTGAGGTCAGGGTACCACTTACGCAATGAGCCACAGGATGCTGCATGGATGTTTTACAGTGGATTATAGTTGTGCGTAGTGCAAAGCAGCCTCATGCTTTTTTAGAAAATGCAATAGTTAAAAGAAGTATTATTAGTAATAATAATCATGATAATACAAAACACTTCCTCCAAATATCAGTTCATTAGACATTGTGATGTCACATTTGTTTATCAGCTATCATATCATGTACAGCTTTAATATGACGTAAACTTATTCATTTCTGTTTCTTTTCTCTCTGAGGCCTGGTGTTTCAGATCTCATAGATGGCTGTGGGCAGTGAAGTGCTTTCTTGGCTTTAATATCGAGCTGTAAAGGCGACTGGGTAAGATCCGCTCCTCCGTGGGCAGGATCGTGAGCAGGAGCAAGACAAATCGTTTTTAGCCACATGGTTTTAAAGCTCAGGGTGTGAGAGAAACGCTCGCCCACAGCCTGAGAACAAGTGAAGATGTTAGAGATTAATGAACCTGTCTTGATATTATTCCTATACGCTTGTGGTGTCTTCAAGTGCATCAGTTCTGCTCAAGCTCATGAATGCAACGTAGAAATGCTGGAGAAAGACGTTACACAGGAGCTTGAATTGGATTGAATTGTCTTTGACTTAACAGTTAGTGTGAGATGAGAGCATTTCATTTGTGTCTGTGAGTGTTTCGTGCAGACGTTCGGTGAATCAACGCCTCCTGTTTTTATGTTATTTAGTTATTTTTATGTTATTATGTTAGTGTCGAGTTATTTGCCGGATTGAGACATTTTCTAGAAATCATTTGAAAACTACACCTAGAGAGAAATGAACTAAGTATCAGTTGTGTCTATGTAAATGTTAGAGAATCAAAATATTGTCATGTAACCGCTTTAAAGACTAATAATTAAAGCGCATGACTATTATTGAATATGCACTGAATAACATAATAACTAAATAACATACAACTTAGATACAGTATTAATTGAACGGTATGCAAATTAATAAAAGTTAAATAGGTCTGTCACTGAAAAATAAAGCAGAATGTTCACATTAAATTGAAATAAAGTAAGGAATTAAGAAAGCTAAACTCTTGCAGTGAAAGATAAAAATATGAAACATTAAAACTTTCTTTAGCCTATGGTGATACGTAATATGGTAAAAATATCATAGCTCAACAATATATATTATAAATTGTTTGTAAATTGTTTGCTAACATGCAATGAAAAAAGGTGCAATCAACCGCTAATATTTCTTACAGAACGCTAGTCAACTGTGTTTAATTTGTTATTCTTAAACAATTCATGCTCTTTTTTATTATTGTTAGATCTCAGAGAGAGAGAGAGACATTAAATGTTAAATTTAAAAGTGTTAAACAAAACTTGAAGATTGAACTTCTTTCCCAAATATTAACAATTTTAAATAGTTTCTTGTATGTACAAATTATTGACAACATTCATGGTTTAAATGAAACTAAATTAATAAAAATTGAATAGGTCTGTCTGAAAAACAAAACCGTGTCTGTAAGATTTGTTCTGTGTATTTTGTATTTGTAATATGTGATGTTTTAGTGACATTGCTCTTCCCTGTCGTCTACAGTATGTTGTTCTGTTGTGGGTTTTGTCTACCGTGTGCGTGTGTTGTGTGTTATCATGGTTTAACACATGCCCTGCCCTGCCCCGCTGGTAACTGGGGACCTCTTAACTCTGCCCTCGGAATGTTAACCAATCACAGCGTAGCGTACAGACCACACACCAGACAGCTTAGCCAATGGGACCTCTGGCATGTTTTACTTCACCAGGGAGTCGAGACGTGATTAAGCATTCAGACCAGTCAAGAGGAAGAGAAGAGGAGGAGGAGGAAGAAAAGCCAGGAGTGCAAAATGAAACACAATTGCAACTAGTCTAAAGTGACTTAGATCTTCAGACTCCTTGTCTTAAGGTGTGCTTGCATTCATCCCTCCATCTATTTATCCATCCATCCACCCGTTCTCTCTCATCACTCATGCAGTCAGAGATTGATTGACAGGCCGTGTTTGGCGATGTGAGACAACATTTCACGGCCGTCTGCATTGATTCACGTCTGAAATTTGTGGAGCCGGAGAAACAGACGCTTTATATAGAGACTGATTTACAACCTATAGGGTTCTTATGCTAAATCCAGGAACACGATTGATCCATCCTGCTCACGACAAAACGCAACCTGCTCCAGGTAATGTGATCGACACAGTCCTGCCGTGTGTGACGGCTGTCACAGGCTTCCCATGCAAACCATATAGAGACACGTTCATGTGCTTATTAGACCTTCAAAATCTTCTTTCTGCAGAACAATGTTTTGTGTGACATGTCAAAATGAAATGCTCATTACTGGATATGCCAAACCAATTCTGTAACTATTTTACTGCAACTTTCTACATCTTTTTGCACATTAAAAAGCAGCCGGATTGTTTCTATTTTTTATTTTATTATTAATTTTGGCCTTAAAAGATCTATTGTTAGATATAGTGGCGTATCTCACAGTACATCATCGGCACATATCTATGAGCTTTCTTTTATAATAACTGAGCTAAGCGTTTTATTGCCCACAAGCTTTTTTTTATGTAAGTGTTATGTAACTTGTACTTTTGCTCTCTCTCCCTTGCTTTGTTATATTTATATTCAAGCACTGCATTTTCTTCTAGTACCAAAACCCTCTGTCTAGTGGGGCGAAGTTACGTTGAACCTGTGTTATAATATAAGTGCTATATACTAAAATGCGTCAGCACAAGGCCTTGTAGAACAAAGAGGTGTTTTCGTTCATTCTAATCTTCTTTCTCCATGTGAATATTCAATTCATCAGAAATGCGACATGTCTGCGTGTCCTTGGCATTCTCGGATTCATGTTTCACTCGTACTTTTGCAGTGACTGATGTGATGCTCTTCTGTGAACTGTTCGGCTTGGTTTTCTCACTTTTATAGGGTTGGCTGACATTTCCTCTTAATTTTGTCTGGCATATTTTCTCCTCTTGTAATCAGGATAATGAAATCTGTTTAATTAAAAGCCCTCCAGACTTCAGGCTCCCGTGACATTGCGTGGCACGCTGGGATTTATTTGGCTTGGAGCGCTGCCGCTGTTGAAACGATGTTAGCGTGAAGGGTTTTTGATCTCATCACACATTTATGAGGTTATGACTGTGACCTTTTCTGTCTGCTCTGTTTAAAACAAGACCGCTTTGTTCTTCAGTAACACGCGTCCAGGGAGCCGGTGTGTAACCCGGCCAACTTCAGGATAGCTGAACAGTATTTTTACATCGCTTACATTGATATTACTGAGTCCTGCTGAATCTCATGAATCTAATTTTAAACTCGCAGTACAAAATCCTGAATCTGATAAGAAAGAGACATTATATACTGCAAACTAAACAGAAGAACAGACAGCAATAACACTTTTGTCTCACCGAGTGTCTAGTTTGATGTCTGAATTGAATTCCCAAATTGAACTCATGTGTTCACTGTATTAATTCACTCAATTGGTTGTTTATGTGTAATGTACCCGTAAGGATGTACATAAAACATGACACACTTTAACTGTAAAGACGCAACAACATTACACCCAATGATATTATATACGTGACTCTCGAAATTGAGATATTTATTTTCGCAATCTGATAGCTGAAAAAATAAAATCCAAATATTGAGAAAATCACCTTTAAAGTTGTAAAAATGAAATGCTGAAGAATAGCATATTACTCACAAAAATAAAGTTTGATATATTTACGGTAGGAAATGTACAAAATATCTTCATGGAACATGATCTTTACTTCATATCCTAATGACTTTTGGCATAAAAGAAAAATCGATACTTTTGACCCATATTTTTGGCTATTACTACAAATGTTCCCGTGCTACTTAAGACTGGTTTTGTGATCCAGGGTCACATATATTAATATTTTATTGTATAATAATTGTATTAAATAAACAATTTGTTGAATGGGTCATGTAACTTTGTCACATGCAAGTTTAGCCAAGTAACGGTTCTTCTACTAATAACCAGAAATATTACTGACTAGACAAACTTTTAACTTGCTAGCTAATGTCATTTACTTGTCACTCTGTTCTTTGCGGATGTGTACCGGAAGTTTGGGCCACAAAAGCGATCATGCGCAGTAACGTTTGTTTATGCTGGTGCATTGAAAATGTCTATATTTTAAAGATTTTAGTTTAACTCAGGTTTAATGGTAATTTATGTCACAAGTAGACAGAGCTATAATTTAAGCAAAGCTGGTACAAAAACTGAATCTTGTAGCAAATGCAGGCTTAGAGGCTGATATCATCTTTTACGTTGAATCAAAGCCTGTGAAGAGTTTATTTCCTCATTCAGAGGATTCCAAGTGTGGACACAGATGATCAGTAAACAGACTAAAACATCAATCTGTGTGTCCGTCAGTCTCTTGTCCATGTAATTACGGAACGGTCGTGTCATCTTCATCCGAGAATCAGAATCGGAATAATTAGGACATATGGGGGATGCTGCGGACGGTTGCCGTGGTGACAGTGTGAGCCTCATGCATATGGTGTTTAAAAGCCATCACTTATCTTCATGGGTGCAGACCTGCTTCACTTGATCTCTGGGCACCTCTCTCTCTCTCTCTCTCTCTCTCTCTCTCTCTCTCTCTCTCTCTCTCTCTCTCTCTCTCTCTCTCTCTCTCTCTCTCTCTCTCTCTCTCTCTCTCTCTCTCTCTCTTTATGAAATCCTTTATGTCTTATTGTTGAGATGTCAGGCCATCTCATAAGGTTACCTCAAGCGTGCTGTTCTTCGAGTTTGAGCATGTATAGCTCTCACTGTATGTATTAATATGGATTTGTTGAACGAATTGAGAGCTGTTACTGTTGCACAGGTCGACAAAGACCTGGTTTATTTAACCATAACACGAAACTGCAATATCCTGTCAGAGAAAAACGTTCGGCCGCGCAACCAACTGATAGGATTTACTTTCTCAATAAGATCAGCAATAAATGGGAAACAATAAAGTGAAGAAAGAAAGAGAAATGAATGTGTGTGTGAGAGTGAGTGAGAGAGAGATGGCGATTAATCTGTGAAGAAGAGTTGATCTCTTGCTTTCTAATAAAGCGCCTATGGCTCTTCTTAGATGAAACGCTTCCATGAAAGATTTCCAATTTAACGCTGAGATTGAGACACTGATGGGAATTTTCTCTGCCTGTACAGATCATTTGTTGTCTGTGTGCGAGTCTTGCCGTTGGCTGCGAGTGTCCTCATTGGTTATAATTGTAATATTACAGGAATCGATATTGGTTCGCTGTATCGGTAAGTGTGCTGTTCTGTAATCTCGGTGAAGAACAGATGGTTAAACGGTCTGTCACCAGAACAGCACCGCAGTCATTTTGTTTCCTTCAAGCATCTCTATTACTGTCCCTGCTACAGGGTTCCAGCTGCTTTTCTAGCTGAGGATTTCTGACAGAGAAGTTGAAAAAGAAAATTCTATAGACTTGCATTGATGGATGCCCTAGCAACCGTATAGCAGTGCCTTAGCAACCACCCAGAACATCTGCATCACGATGTTTTTTGAGGAGTTTTTATCTTTAGTGTCTCCACTTTATAATGTGTGCCTGGCCTGCTCTTCACATCCTTCACTTCATCTCTATCATGTCCTCTTTATTCTTTTAATGACGTCCCAAAAGAGACTCCCTCAATAATAACCCCTCACCAGATGAGACTTTCTCTCTCTCCCTCTCTCTCTCTCTGATATTAGTCTTGCCCTCATTTCAAAACAGGAGAAGAGAGCTACAGAAAGAAAGAGAAAGAGTTGCCAAAGATTATGTAATTCCACTTCACAGATGCACAGACGTACTGATCTCATGTTCTTCTTTTCGATTTATGAAAATGTATGTTCATCTGACATAATATTTTCTCATACTCTATAAGAATATGCAGAGGCAGTTATATAATTGAGCCCTTTGTAGGTTGTTTCTGAAGGTCAGTGTGTGGTGTCACTGAAAAACATTTATGTTCTCAACCCCTGCTGTGAATTCTAGGGACCAATGGCTGGTCAGTAAACCTATTTGAAAATGTAGGTTTTGTCACTTTCTAATGACAGAAGTAGATGCACTGAGATTGAAGTTTTGAAAAAGAGCACCAGAGTTCGTTTCCTCTCTTGGTTTATGCTGAGATCGGCATGAAGTGGCAGAAATGTAATCGCAGATCTCCTCTGAATTCTGCTGTGGGCTTTAGAGTGTTGCGACTAATAATCTCCCCCTACCCAGCAAATTACATTACAGCTTTTATCCAAACACAGCAGATCCCGACTGCTGAGATAGATCGTTGTGGGCCGGTGGTGAAGACACAGTAAAAACTGTTTTATATGCACAGTGTTTGGCAATTAATGTGTATTAATGCTAAAAGTTTACAGTAATTTTTAGGTGTGTACCAGCAAACAGTCGCATTTCACAATAGGATGTCAATGGGTTATTGGTACCATTTTCAGCGAACTTTGCTGATGTTTTGACCCAATATGATGGCAATTTGTTTTAGTGAATTGGTGGCTTATTCGTGTTGATTGTATGATTTAATTTATATGTTTTCTTTCAATCTGTGTACGTTCATGCTTGCTTTTTTCTAATACGCGTACATTTTTATTAAATTCACCACATCGTTAAATAGTTACATTGTTCTTTGAATTTAGGTTGGATGTTTTCAGTAGGCCCATATATGCACAGTTTAGCAAATTCCAGAGACTAACATCTTAAAGACACTACTTATATTTTAACTTGTTTACAGTGTTTTTCTGTAAAGCTTCTTTGAAAGTGAATTGCGAAAACATGATATAAAAGCCGTTTTGATGACTAGGATTGCAATCTGTTGAATCCAGCGTAATGTGACGCCTTCTGCTGATTCGGTGCCTCTTATTTTAGGTTCTTATTTCTACATACATTTAGCTAAAAGCATGCTAATTCTGTCCTTGGCGTGTTGTAGTCAGACATTTGATTGTTGGCATGAGGTCCCGTGCACATTGAAGTTTATTTTGGCCTGCTTAGACAGGAAGTGAATCTGAAATCGATGCTATAACAAAAGTAGATTGTTGTGCAACAAAGTGGTACAGTAGCTCATTCAGATGATGGCATAGCAGGATGGATGTAAAGTGTTGTGGACAACACTAAACATATTAGTGGAAATGTGTGTAGACACTTTCTCCTGCATTATAACTATCTTACACAAAACTCATGAATACAGTATCTAGCAAACGTCTTCCTCGTTGCACTAAATGTAGTAGCCTGGTACACAAAACCTTTTTTTTCTGTGAATGAATAGATGTTTTCCTCAGCTCCTGCCATTTCTGTGTATTCATAAGACTGAAGAACGTCATTGTCTGAAGGAAGAAAGTCACACCTAAGATGCCTTGAGGGTGAGAAACAAGCCGGTGTTGATGGTGATGGGGCTGAAGGGTAGTCGGGTGTCCGTCAGGAGAGATATCTGTGGCTTTGTGTGTTGTTGTTAAGAATCAGAAATCCACAATAAACATTGTACTGCTTTAGTAACCAATATGGATAAAAAAAAAGCAAGCACGTGGAAATGCTGTGGGAATTTCAGCCAATTAAAGTATAAAAACACAAATCCAGGTGATGCGGCCTTAAATTTTGCATGACCTGAATTAACAACAGAAGCGTTTTACTGTATGAGGTCATGGGATGTTGCTTTGTATTGTTGTACGTGTGCGTCTATTTGCATAGACAATTATCAATGTGTTTAGATGGAAAATGCACGAGACGCATGTAGAACTGAAGTAGGTCACAGTAGCCCAGAGTCATTTATGATCTATGTTTGATATGTCCTCCTGAGTATTTTGTTTCTTTTGTGTGTTATGGATCCAGTTTTTGGCCGTTCGGGTGTTAAATCATAAATGTGGCAGATATAAATGCTCTGAGAATCGATATGTCTGCTGAAATGTGTGTGTTTGATTGATCACATGAACTGAGGCTGGAATTGTGAAGGGTTGAGATGAGAATAGCAATATTTACAGTCATCTTTCTGCCAAGAAGCATCCAAAACCCCAAGATATGAATTAATTCAATTGAAAGTAATGCTTTTATACAGCTATTTAAGAAAATAGATGTTTTCAAAGCAACAACTTAGAAATTTTTTAAATAACAAGACATGACATTGGCCAGCAAGTTAAAACTATGTAGTCAGTATTATTTTGGGTTACCAAGAACCGTTACTTGGCTAAACCGACTATGTGACAAAGTTGACCCATTCAACAAATTGTTTATTTAACTTTTAATAGTTTTTATACAATAAAATATGAATATAGATTAATATTTTATTGTATAAAAGTGTTTTATTTACTGTATTTTATTTCATAAAAGGCTACAGTATGGAAACAATTGGTGTTGATGTGTTTTATGACGACTGTTCTCTCACATACAGTGCAAAGTCCAGACTGTTGACCTTTCCAGACGTATGGAAAGCAGGACAAACAACTGATGTTGACACCTGAACATTTTCTCCTTTTCTGACGTGCAGTTTTACGGACTGCTCAAGATCCAGAATGTTCAGTCTGTGTTCTCAGTGGTGTTGCTATAACGGCTTACGCACCTGCATCCGTCAGTATAATAACCAGCTGACCCATAGTGATGTTAACAAAATGAACATTGATCTGTTTGTGCATTAGTGTAGTGTAGAGCGCAGCCTAGTCTTGTTTACTGTGAATTGTATTTCCATATATTTGAATAAAACCTTTTCAAAAGTTCCTGCTTGTCACACCTACGCCATGTGTTTAATGTACGTCTGTTACTGTGAATCTCTTGGCAGTTTTGTGGTGAACTTTAGGATAATGTCCACATGGCTTTCTTCTTTGAGGCAGCGTGCATTCTGAGATCCCTTATTTCACATCACGGTAAGACGGATGAATGTTTTTCTTGTGTGTCGGACGGCGTTCTCTCGGGTCAGTGTGTTCATTTTCATTGACTCATCTCGAAGAGTTTAGTGTAAATGCTTAAACTGATTTCAACCATCCCAGACTACAAGTACAATCTCTTTAAAACGTTGCTTATTCCATCAGATTGCTATTGGATTTTCTCTCCCGGAGGATTTATATCTACAGAGACTTTCAGAGTTTATAAAATCCCATAATTCAGTTGGCATACGCGCTAGGAGACATAAGCGACTAGAGAATCTCTCCGTCATAGCTGCACTTCAGGTCGGTCGATGTCTCGATTGATTTTCCTACCATGTACGCTAAATACATTAGCCAGACATCATTGCAGTGCGCTGTGTGGGCAGTCGTGGCCCAGTGGTTAGAGAGTTGGACTCATGATCAGAAGGTTGCTAGTTCGATTCTCAGGTTTGGCAAGGCACCTAACCCCCACTTGCTTACTATACAAAATGTATATGTACAAATGTATAGAACAATGTAATGTAAGTCGCTTTGGATAAAAGCGTCTGCCAAATGTGTAAATGTAAATGTGTGTGTTTCCAGCTGATAGGTGAGTGATTGTAGACTTTTGAACACATTGCGTTTGTTGCTGCAGATATTTGTGTATGATTCACATTTAACAGCATAGGCATGGAGATTGACATTTATGCAGTTTTATTCCATGCATTTGGCAGATGCTTTTATCTAAAGCTACAGTGCATTCAATGTATATATTTGATCAGATTGTGTGTTTCCTGGTTATCGAACCCTCAGCCTTTTTGCTGTTAATGCAGTGCTTTATGACAAATGAGAGCCAAACTTAAAGATGTCATGAACACATTCAGATGTTGAATGTGATCTAGCGTTATGAAAGATGCTCCAATTCTAATGCAGCATTGCATGTATTGTTTGCATATAAAGCAATCCCAGAATGCATTGCAACAAGCATTTTACCAAGATGTTAAGATTAAGAGAATTTTTTATTTAAATATGCAGTTTGACTTGAACATGCACAAAGTGCATAAAGCAACCTGCAATTTTGTTTTAAACAGAGATCGAGATCTTAAAGCAACAAGATTGAGATACAAGAAATGATGTGACGATTCAAGTCGGTTGAGATGACAAATGAATCGCGCTACATGTTTCGAACTCGAAATTTGGAAAATGTGGATATGCTGATATTTCTTTTAAAAAAAAAAGTATAAAAAATAAAGTTAGGAAAGCACAGAGACATTTTAGTATGTTTATATTAAAGAGACTTTTGTATTATTCATTTTCTAACTCATTTTGTAATAAAACATTTGTTTTCAACCCTAAAATGTAACATTTTTTGTCTGACTTTTCGTATTCTCATGTGTGTTTTCGAGGGATGAAGAACACGCCATTGTGACAGGCAGTCAGTCCGGTGGTTATCACTGGTTGTCACGGTAACAAGCTCAGGGAACACCATACCATAGTGACAGACGGGATGACCCCGTCCCCCGGGGTCGGGTTGTCATGTGGGTCTTTTGTTTCTCTGCCTGTCTGTGGCCTTATGGGAGAGCGTGAATTGACACAAACACATTTTTAATGAAGACACGTCTGCTGTGTGAATACTGTCGAACTCATAAACGCTTTCATGCGGCTACTCCTCTGTGTGGGCTGCGTTGTGTTTTACAGTCACAGTGTATTGTGGGTTCAACTAAAGTGGGTTGGTTGATTTGAAAGCAGAAATTGGTGAAGAGGACTTTCTTCTGTAGATATTTTGAAGAACGTTGATAACCAAACAACAGCGACTGAGGGAATGGACATGAAAACAATGTTTATTTTGGGGTGAACTCTCTCTTTAAGTTGAATTAAAGTTTAATGAATGAAATTAATTTTATTCTGTTCTTTCAGCACTGCAGTCATTTCTGAAAGCGTGTGCATTAGTCAGCGGTTCATTTGGTCATGCTGGAATATTGTCAGAGCTTTGATAAATCGCGTTCCCACCCACTACACCGTCAGCCGCAACACTTTGTGTAATGATGCATTACAGCATCTCGAAGATGCCCACTCATTTCTCACCCTGCAAAGTTTGTCAATCAAATCCAGAGGCTCCGCCCCCTTCCTGCATCTTAAAAATAATCATGTTTTTCCAATGGTTCCTTTTTTCGATTTCTACTTCACCCAATAATGTGGGGATTCTCGGACATTGGTCTAACCAATGGCAGAAGAGAGGAGTGTTCATGAAACCATCATTATTTTATAGTTATGCTTGATGATCTTAATGGCACGCTTTTGTACTTACCTGCTTTTAAACCTTTCCTATTTCAACAGACTTCAACTATAACACAGACGGTTATGAGGGGGAAGCGGCAGAGGACCGGAAGTCTCAGGATGGTTCAGAGACGATGCCCTTCATAGACGAGTCCCCAACCATGTCCCCTCACCTGTGTGCACGGGGTCACGACGGAGAAGCCGTGTCACCCACGCCACATGAAGGACTACTGCCTGGGGTACGACTGCGTGTTTGTGTGTGTTTATATCCTTTGAGAATTCTGTTATTTGAACTGATGTGTTTTAAAATTAGTGTATAAAAATAATAAAATAATGCTTTATTAATTCACATACAAACAATATTCATTGACAAAATCCATATTTTCAGAAAAAGTACATTTATGGGTTGAAGTTTCTGTCTGTTTGGCAGATATATTTGTTTAAAGAACAAATAGTATAAAAAAGGTTGTTTTACAGTCATTTTGGTGAAGAACAGCCCATCACACTGCAAGAAGTTGTATGTTGTCATATTCATGTGTTTGTGTTTAGCTTTTATAAAAG
The DNA here is from genome assembly GCA_026939265.1 of Oreonectes daqikongensis. Lineage (NCBI taxonomy): Eukaryota > Metazoa > Chordata > Actinopteri > Cypriniformes > Nemacheilidae > Oreonectes > Oreonectes daqikongensis. The sequence goes on from JAOTQM010000051.1 coordinate 948,096, forward strand.
CTAAAGCATCTGTTAGGAGCACAGATGACAGCATATTCTCTGCTTATGAAGATGGCTAAGACACTATTTTTAGGATTTGCTTCATTCTGTCTCACAGATGCTAAATGTTTGCTGGGTCTCATTTGCAGTATGTGCTGTTAGGATTTTACTGGCTGTTCTGGAAGAGAATAAGAGAGTTTGAGTGCAGTTTGTTATGTAGTCGTGTTTGTTTTATTGTAAGATGTGCTCAGAACATGAGATGGAGAAATTGTACTGTCTAAGACAGATGTTAGCTCAGAATGGCTCTCCGTCATTCTGGATGTTTTGTTCTCAAATCATTTGCATATCTTCGGGCTGAAACTGGTGTTTTTCAGTATGCTGAGTAATGCAGTGCCAGCAGTGACATTTTGACAGAAATAGATGTTTGTATTCAATTACAGTTCATAGATTTATAATGTTATGACTGAATGAATGAATGAATGAATGAATGGTGTTCATCCGGTGCTTTGTGCAGTGTTTCTTAGAGATGTGAATGTCTTTGGGAATTTATTTAAACCCACAACAGGTCAACACAAAACATTTAGTGTCTTTGTGTAGAGACGGCTGATGAAATGATGCTTGCCATCACCACAGATGAAAATAGATCAAATTTATGATTATCATTGCATTATGTATCAACCATGTAACATTTATTTAAAATAAATTAGATTAGATTAGATTCAACTTTATTGTCATTACACATGTTCAAGTACAAGGCAACGAAAATGCAGTTTAGGTCGAACCAGAAGTGCAATAGCAGGAAGTGCAGGATATACAGCGGTTGCATAAGTTACATAATAAATTTATAGAAGTAATTTACAGATGGATATGTACTACGACCATAATATACAGATGGCTTTTACTATGAACAGAAATTTACAGGTGGATGTATACAATAATAAGTTAGGCTATGGTGAGCAGCAGTGCAATGGATATAGAGTAGTGATAAAGCGTGCACAAATAAAGCGTGCACAAGAGCTCTCTTAGGCAAAACATTTCATGAACTTTTTGTGAAAGTTTTATCATTTTATCTTAACCTGTGAAAGAGGTTCACAAACGTCACAAATCGACCCCTGGCTCAGTGTAATTGTGCAATCGTGCAATCATTTATGTAATGGAATATTTTGAATAATTTAGTGGGTTTTTTTTATATTTTTCCAATATTTTATTTAGGTAGAGTGACATCATGTGGTTAATTTAGTTTATGTGAAGTGCACCTGTGTTTGCTCTTCTGTCAGATTAAGAGGAACTGAATCCACAAATATAACATGGGGCTAAAAATAAAACACCTAGGTTTAATCCACACACTTTTGCATCCAAATGCTTTTCGTCTCACTTCATCACATGCAGAGACGTGTTTTTGGAGAGTCCGGTGCTCTTTAAGATGAGATGAATAATGTTAAAAATGATGACATCATCACTGCTCTACCTTGAGTAATGGTTCTTTCCACAAACTCCTTTCATTATACGTCATGCCGCTCTTCAATGACTGATGTGTTTTTGTTGCTATGATGCATTTTAGAGATATAAACTGACATTGAGGTGTTGATGTGTATGTCACACCCAATATATGCATGCATGACTATTTCTATAGTGTGACACAAATCATGTGAACTGAAATCTAGACGTTAATGTGTCCAGACTTAAACTTCTGTGACTTTATTTCCATCTAGTGGTGGAGCAGATGAAGCGCAGCATCACTGTCTGTAATTCTGATACTTTAGTGATAAATATAGACTCCTAAAATATCCTGCCACTTTTATTTTGCGGATAATATCATCTAATCTCCATTTGGTTTGAAAGGAAGGGCACAATTTCACACAATTGTGTGTGTGTGTGTGTGTGTGTGTGTGGTTTGTTTGAAAGCATAAATAAATGGTATACAAATTACTAAATTACTAAATTTTAAGCGATTGTAAACCAAATATATTTGGTTCGGTTTCCACAAATGCCATATCAGAGTGATTGTTATAAGCCAATTTTTATATTTATATTTTGAATTATTTATTTATTTTTTAAATATTTTCCAATATTTTATTTAGGTAGAGTGACATCATGTGGTTTTGTTGTGATAAATATAGACTCCTAAAAATATCCTGCCACTTTTATTTCGCGGATAATATCATCTAATCTCCATCTGGTTTGAAAGGAAGTGCACAATTTCACACAATTCTGTGTATGTGTGGTTTGGTTGAAAGCATAAATAAACGGTATACAAATTACAAAATCTTTAGCGATAAAATATATTTGGTTCGGTTTCCACAAATGCCATATCAGAGTGATTGTTATAAGCCAAAATTTTTGCTCAGACTTTAAACATTTATAAGATTTAAAGGTTTCTTTGTGTGTGCTTATAGTCAACAAATGAACCAAATCTCTCAATCAACAATGTATCCATGTTTTATTTACTTTCATACTTTTTTTATTTCTCTTTTTAGTTAAGCGTGAGAAGCGTTTGCTGTAATTCTGCTGTAAACCTCTCTCTATCACACATGTATCTGCTCAAATTCAGGATGAACTCTCAGAAATGCACATTTAATCCATGTGTGGTATTTAATAATTCCTGATTTTGAGATAATTCTCTTAATCTGATCGCTTCTCTTTCTGTTTGCCAACGACTGAACAAGCACTAATAAAAAAGCATGACAGACTTCATTTTAAAGAATATTTATAGTATATCCAGCATGTTATATGACTCATTCCTATAGTTATATGTATTTACCCCAGCACAACACTGCACAAGGAGTCAAACGTGAAGAGTCCTTATGAGAAACTCTGAGAAAGTCTTATCTTGCGAGCGGTGTAGTGTGAATAAGAATCCACAGACACTACATCATATATCACATTCTGACATCACTTCCTCCCTCAGACTCTTTCAGATCTGGGGACGTAGCTTTTATTTATTCACATTAAGTGAATGGGATGTAAACCTGTTCGCTATTCATTTACATCAGTTCCCATTGGCGGTCAGCGTCGTGTGAGAAAACGAGAAGCTAGGAACATCAGTGCGATGTGACATCATCCATTCCACATCCTCTTTTAAACCGTCAGGGATTCCTCACCTACAGAGTTCTTTCCTTATGAACAAAATCTGGGATATAATTTAACTTCCCTGTTGGGTTTTTCATCTGTTAACATTGTCATTATTGCACCGTTGAATGTGCTTTCTCGTGTGTTTTAGAATAGATGCTTTCGGTTTAGTTGTAGTTGTGCAATTTCTTTTTTTCTCTTATTTCCAGTTATTTGGTCATATTTGCTAAATGTACTAACAGAAAGAGACAAAAAGCCCTTTGAGATCAGAGAAGGAAATGCTGGTCACACTTTTAACCAGGACACCCGGAATTGACACACTCCAGGAAGACAGAAGCGCAGTCAGGGGGCGGGACCATCTCCAAGCCTCTCTCTGTGTGTGCGTGTTTGTGTGTGTGTGTACAGAGGCGGGCCAGTCGAGGTTAGTGTGTGTGTGTGTGTGTGTGTGTGTGTACGAGAGAGAGGAAGCGAGCCGCTGTTGCTCTGAGAGGCACGACGCGTTACTGGTCCAGAGAAAAGAAAGAAAAGTTACAAAATCGGTGGACTGAAGAGGTCCATTCACAGCTGAAGCGCCGATGTGTTGCGGGCGCAAAACTTGAGAAGGAGGGTGAGAGAGGGACGAGAGAGGTCTGTTAGAATGGAGGACGATGAGGAGGAGGTGCTGGGTCTTCTGGACAAAGTTTTGGAGGATGAAGATGTGTTTGACAATGACATGGATTTGGATTGTCCATTCACACCAATGGACGACAGGACGTTTAAGGTGAGAGAGAGAGAGAGAGACACCACAACACTTCTTCTCTCTTCCTCTGCTGGCTAGCTGACGGAGGTTTTGCTATGTCTCGATGGCTAAAAATAGTGAGATGGAAAGTATTAAACCTTTTTCAACACGTGGCGTTTGGTGTTTGCTCGGTTTCCATAGCAGATGTGTGCAAAGCTTCTGCGCTTTCTTCCAGGCTTATTTAGCAATTCTGTAAACTCTGTCTGATGCTAGAGATGCTAAAGGGACAGTTCATCCAAAAAGAAATGTTCTTTCATCATTTCGTGTCATTGCCAACCTGTATGACTATTTCACGAAAGAAGATATTTGGAAGTATGTCGATAACCGAACAACATTGAACCCCATTGACTTCCACTGTATGAACACAAAACCACATTTCTCAAAATATCTTCTTTCGTGCTCCACTGAGTTTTCAAGTGAATTGTCTTTTGCAGAAATGCATGTTTTTTTCCAGATGTTTGCTGTGATCTTTGTTGTTTTTGTCGAGCACATATATGTTGGATTTGGGATGTCTGAATCTCTATACGAGTGTGCGGTGCGGTGAGCCACGTTGCCCGTGCTGACTCAGACACAAACAGCAATAACTTGACTTTATAGCTGTCATTAACACAATCTGCGTATGCTTCAGACGGACCCTCATGTTCAGAGCCCGTCGGCTATAAACACACCGCTCCGTGATCTTAAAGGGCCAGATCACACAAAACTAAACACTCTGTTATCATTTACAAACACCTTTGTGGTTTTACACAATTGTGTTTCTTCAGATGTCAGGCTGTTGGTTGTTGCGTTGGTTGTTCGCACACATCTTGATATTTAAATATGCGTAAGCACATATGCGATATAAAAGCTACAATAGATAGGGCAATTTTTGGTGAATTCTAAATTAAAGGGGCCACGAGTTGAGATTTTCAATTTAGTTTTTTTTATTCGTTTAGTGATCTCTTGCAGACTCCCATAGATTTGAAAAGACATACGGATGTGTAAATGATAACAGATTATACATTTTTTTGGTGAACTGTTTCTTAAGACATTAAAAGATAATGTAAAACTTGATGTTGTTGCTAGGGTGTTGCTAAGTGGTTTTAGTGTGCACAAGGTCATTATTAGGATGTGCTTGTTAGGTAGTTTCTTACATGAAATTTTGATTTGTATGCGTGTTAAATAAATCAAAGGGACAACACATGGCTTACACAAAATCGACAGAGAGATGTGTTCAGTAAGAACAGATTGTGTTGTTTTTAACGCAACAATGTTGTGAGAGCGAATCAAAAGCCACCTTGGAAATTCTTCACCTTAGATGTTGATCAAGATATTGATTCAAAATCTGACAGAAGATTTTTGAATAACATGAGGTCTCCATCACTTCTGCTCTCTCGTTGTATCTGGCAAATGTGAAGTGTGTTGTAGAAGTTGCTTTCTTCCCATGAAGTCACTTATTCATCGTTGTCACATCTATTAAATAATCGTCTTTTATTTATTTCAGATAACCGCAATTATTGTGAATCCTTAGAAAACAAGTGTGATCTGCAGTATCTGCTGCAGTCCTTCATCTGCACTTATTGTCACATTCAAATGACATTTCTCCATCATTTGAGTTTGCATCGTATGTTTTTGTTCATTTGTTTTGTTTCCAGACCCTCGTATCTAGTTTTAGTGCTCAAGTCTTCTCTGTTAAGGTCACTCTACAGTAAATAATATTAGTTATTTACAACATTTTCACATTTCTAAAGTATATTGTTATTAATTGTCATAGTTATATTGTCAAAACCTTAAAGCAGACAATTAACCTTCAGCCAGATTTCATAATTGTGGCGGCCCTAGCTGTCTCTTATCACTATCAGCACCAACGGTCACACTTGATGTCATAGCTGTTTATTTATTACAAGTCCCTTTATACAAAAAGCATTTGGATACCCGAGTCTTATTTCAAATTGTATGCATGTCATTGCATTGGATAACAAACCAAGAGACGTGTTTTGTAAAGAAACAAGTTTGTTAAATATCATATTGTACACTTACAATCTGATGTCCACATAGTAAATGTGATGAAGTACCTGTGCATGAACTGATTTCATACATCCGGTCATATAATATTGAGTCTCTAGTTCACACTTTGCATATATGCTCATCAGCATCAGTTGTTCAGGAGAATGACGTCGTATTTGAGATGGGTACCAGTGGTTCGAATTTTATCACCTTTATTTCCAACCAGACGATGACAGAATGGATCTATTGCACAACGTGGAGTAAGCACTTGTGTTCTGGACAAAGGAGTGTTTGTGAGTGAATTATAAGTATTTTGGTGGGTATATTTGGCTGTTGGGTTTTTATGTAGTTAGTCATAAGGGTGGTACTTCCTGTCTCTCTTGTTTATATAATCAACTTTCAGAGAGGACTTCATGAGATGGCCGAGCTTTTGATTTGTCCTCGTATAGTTCTAGTGGTTTTGTAGAACAGACGGGGATGACGTGTTTACACGTGCAGTAATTGTTTTAAAATTGCGTTCATGAAGTCAAGTAATACCGCAGAAGCTGATGTGTGTTTCAGATGGAAAATGTGAAGGTTGAAGGCTCCTTGCACTTTTCTTGGTGTTTGTCTTAATGCTTGTGTTTACACAGCATATCTGTGCTTCTGTTTGAACACACACAGACTGAACCCTGTGCCTGGATACTGGGTGTGTCTCTACCTCAGACATTTCACACACACTTTCAGAAAGAGAGAGTGAAAAACATTCCCTTTCAAATCTCTTTAAATGTGTGTATTTATTTATGTCTCACAAAAGAGAATAAATGTCTTTTTTCTGGTATAAATTATGTAGTTTGAGCAGCTACATTTACATGCAGACAAAATAATCCAGGAGTTATTGGATTGATCATGGAAACACTGTAATTTTAGATTAGATTAGATTAGATTAGATTCAACTTTATTGTCATTACACATGTACAAGTACAAGGCAACGAAATGTAGTTTAGGTCTAAACAGAAGTGCAATAAGCAAGTGCAGGATATACAGTTGTGCATAAATACAGGATAAAGCAAATTATGAAGAATTTACAAGTGGGAATGTACTATGAACATTATATAGCGATGGCTATTTACTATAAACAGAAATGTACTGATGGATATGTAAAATATAAATTAGACTATGCAGAACAGTAGTGCAAATGAGTATAAAGTGTGCATAAATGATGGACAGCAGCTATAAGTTAAAGTAACAGTGCAGTAGATGAGTTATTGCAGTATTCAGTACATAGTGCAAATGATGCGATATATGTGTAATAGTCCAGTAGTGCAAATAACATTAGTACATAGTACTGGGGTGCAATGATGAGTATAGTATAAATAGTCCGGTAGAGCAGTAAACATGTGTACATGTGTAGACAGTCCAATCGTGTGCTTGACAGGCCTGTAGTGCAATAACAAAATAACATTCCCTTTCAAATGTGTGTATTTATTTATGTCTCACAAAAGAGAATAATGTCTTTTTCTGGTAAAATTATGTAGTTGAGCAGCTACATTTACATGCAGACAAAATAATCCAGGAGTATTGGTTATCATGGAAACACTGTATAGCGATGGCTATTTACTATAAACAGATGTACTGATGGATATGTAAAATAAAATTAGACTATGCAGAACAGTAGTGCAAATGAATATAAAGTGTGCATAAATGATGGACAGCAGCTATTAAGTTAAAGTAAACAGTGCAGTAGATGAGTTTTGCAGTATTCAGTACATAGTATAGTATAAATAATCCGGTAGAGCAAGTAAACATGTATTACATGTGTAGACAGTCCAGTCGTGTGCTTGACAGGCCTGTAGTGCAATAAACAAAACAATATAGCAGCATTAAGTTAGAGTGATGGGTCCGTTTGTGCCGATCAGGATCAGAATCGGTGGTGTAGACCCGAAATAGATCTGAAATGGTATGAGACATTATCTGTTGGACACACAAAAATAAGCAGAGAATGTTTATGTATGCCAGTATAATGCAAAACAATTATTAGCTTATTTGGTGGTTTCCTGTTTTTTGTTTAGTGTAAATGTGATGTCATGGACTAATTCTGTCATAATTTACTCATTCTAACATCAAGGTTATTACTAAAATTGAAAGTATAACTATTAGAACATTTTTATTGAAATGAAATAAAACGCTAGCCTAAATATTACTTAAAGCACTTAAACTAAACGAAAATGAGAAATGTTGTCTCAGAATGTTTAGGCACTAAAATGAACTAAAAATAAAATTAAATAATATCATATAGCAATTAAAAAAATGAACAAACAAATAAAAAAATGTAAAAAAAAAACCTATAAAAAATTATTCTTATTTTGTTCCAGACCAATGTGAATTATTTTGTCATCTTATTTTATAGAACATACAGTAATAGATGTTAGGCAGAATCTCAGTTTTTTTCAATAGTAAAACCAAAAAAATCACTCAAATCATCGTTCATTTGGATTTATCAATGTGTAGTGCACATGTGAAGTGCTGTAAAGTGTATGTTCATGTTGTGCGTCTTAAATATGGCGTCCTGGTTTGTTGTCCATATCCATGTCCATGACTTTATCCACTGTTCTCTGTTCTAGGAAGTCAACGACAGATGCTGTGTGCTTTGCGCAGATATTTTTGTTTAGTATATATAATGTTAATTGATATTCAAATCGGATTGCAATATTTAGGGTAAATATATATGAAACGGTGCATTTGAATTTATTTGGTTTGATGTAAATGAGTGCATGTAAACAAACCCAGTGTCTTCTACAACAAACTGATGTGTATGTGAATCTGTGTTGCAGGGAGACACCGAGAAAGGTCTGGAGATGAAGAAACTGGTGCTGTCTGGTTTCCTGGCCAGTGAAGAGATCTATATTAACCAGCTGGAGGCTCTGCTGCTGGTCAGTACATCTGTCATATATCACACACGCTTCAGTTTATATGAAGCCATGTCACACTGACAGTTCTGAATATGTGCTAGTTAAAGGGACAGTACACTTCTGAATCGTTGTATTCTCCTCTTCCTGTTTGAAGCAGCGTAGACAATCTTGATATAATGTCAATAAATCCTGAGCACGTAGAGCCAATGAGGGAGCGCCGTTCACTATTTATAGATAAGGCTAAATCTGACGTCTGCATGTACTTTGTTCCTCTTCTGTTTGAACGTGTCATTTCCCGTCTTGTTTTATTAGTTCAAAGCATTTGTTGTTTGCCATAATGTATCGCAGCAGTCAAAAACATCCACTTCCAGGTCCATTATTGCCCCGGTTTCCCATTATTTCTTATTACCGTCTAATGGGAATTGAATCAACATTGGGTTTCTGGATGCTTCGCTAGGAGCAACGGGGTGGACCCGAAATAAAACAGACGAAAGCATTCACTGTCGAACTGAACCAGTAATCAGACACACAAGAGCCTAAAATCCATTTGAACAAAAAACATGCTGTTTGGGTGTCATAGAAAAGCTTTAGACATTTGTTGAATGTGTGCTGCTGGCTGCTGGGTATTCTCATTCTAAACTCAAAGTGTCTTACTTAAAACAGATGTGAGTAATAGTGTAGTTCTGCTCTCTCCTGCACACTTCCTGTCCAAACATTACTCAGCGCTTTAAAACCGCTAACAAACACCATATAAATAACTAAATGAATCTACTCCAAAATTTATAACATCAAACAGAAAAGACGTAATGCCTGTTGACGTCATATGTCAGCATTGATAAGGTTGTGAAAATAAAGTGTTTTGCGATATTTCTGTAATGATTAAAATCTTCCAGAAAACTATGATGCATTTTGACAATGTTAAATGAAGGAAGACTAGATTTCTATTTTAGTTTAACGTGTCAAGAGGTGTGATATTTTTAAATGGCATTGACTGAGCTCCCATAAATTCCCCTTTTGCTCTCCTCCTCACTATCTAGTCTTACTAATCTATTGATATATGTATAACGTTTACTACATAAGCACACTTTAAACTAATTTAAATAGGTTATGACCAAGCTTTAAATCAAAATGTGTTTGATATTATGAAAATCACATTCAGTTCTGTGTCCCGTTTTATTCTGGTAGTATACATTTAGCTTCCCAGACGTGCTGTAGGTTGAGTTCACTTAACTTGGTTTTCATTTAGTGTACTTAAAGATTTGAAAACAAAAGCATTAATGACTCACCGTCAATAAATTGTCAATCATTGAATGACCGTCATTCTTCAAAGAAATACACATCAAAGTACATTTTGGAAGAAGTTCATCATTATTGTGGAGAAAAAACGTAAAATGTATTAGTATTGAATAGAATGTAACAGGGTTTGCAAACACTAGTCAACTGAATGAAAGAAACATTTTCACAACATCAGTAATGAGAGAAATAATTCAAATGTTCAGGCGCAAGGGCTTATGGGTATTCTTTTTTCAGTTTAATTCAGTTTTATAACAGCTTACTTGTGCATTAACATACTTCAACATGCATACTCTGGTTTTATTGCAAACGGTTCTGGTTAATGTCATTTTAAGTTTCCAGTACTGACAACGATATTACAATAACATGCACCCAAATTAAAAATATTCTTCAAATGAATAAATTACAGTTTCTGACAATCTAACATAGTATTTATTTTAGTTTCATCAGTGTACGTTACATAGAGAAAATCTTGCAATAATACCATATGCTGTCTATATATTCTCTTTTACATCAATTACTATTATTATTTACATTTTTAACTATGATGTATGTAAAGCTGCTCTGCAACAATGAAATTATAATAAATTGAATTGAATTGAATATATACCTAATGCTTTTCACAACTTTCATTGTTGCAAAGCAGCTTTACATACATTATAATAAAAAATGAATAAATGTATATGGTATTAACATACATGGTATACAAGTTTTTCTCAATGCAGTGTATTCAACTGAAATAATGTTTCTCTTGGAAACTTAAAATTACAAAATACAAATACAATATATAATTTTTTATTTATATGTTTTTTAATTTAATGTATGATTTTTGTAGGTTTTTTAATTTATGGGTCCAAATGCAAAGCTTCAAGTATTGTTTATATGATTGTTTAAGTAAAGACAGCATTTGGGTTTACGGTGTAGAATGAGCCATTTCACCTAAAAATGAAAATTCGGTCATAACTAATTTGTTTTAAACTCATACAGCTGTTTTCTTTGTTGAAATCTTTGTTGACCTATGACACCTTTGTAGGGATGGAACGGTTCATGAAAAAAAACTTCACAAGTCACGGTTCGAGACACGCGTGTATTGTTCGGTCTGGTTATGCGGAGCACAACGTGCTTTTATCCATTTGGCGCAGAGACCGAATGGTTGCCATGTCCGCTTCTAATACGCGAGTTCGGGTTTTCTGTCAAGTTTAATAAACTGAACCGTGGATTTTGTGAACCGTTCCACCCCTACACCTTTGTCATCTTCTATCTTCATTGTGTGCAAAAGAGAGAATTCCTTAAATTTCCTCTCTTAAATTTTCTCTTAAAATCAGGGAAAGAAAGTTATACAGGTTTGCAAAAACGCGAGGGTTAATAAATGGATTTCGATTTTTGTGCGAACTATCCCTTTAAGTTTTTTAAGTACCAAAGAGTGTTGGTCTGAAAATAACCGCCGTGCACTTTAGCACAGTGTTACCAGCACTGAAGAGGAAAGGAAGTCTAACACATTCACACATACGTTGAGAAACTTTCTGCCGCTCTGAAGGTCTTTTAGACGGTGTGTGCATGAGTTTCCTCTTTTCAGCCATTTCCCATCATGCATTGCAGAGTAAGATGTCATCGAGACAAACAGACCACAGAGGCACTTGACAATACTCGTTTCAACTCTCGTGTTTCCATGACATGTTTCATTCACAGAATGTCACATCACAATGATTCTTTCTTCCTCCTCAGCCCATGAAGCCTCTGAAGGCCACGGCCACCACATCAAAACCAGTGCTGACCCTGGAGCAGATTGACACGATTTTCTTCATGATCCAAGACATCTTTGTGATTCATAAGGAGTTTTATGATGCCCTATCTCCCAACATTCAGCAGTGGGACGAGAAGGTCACCGTCGGGCACCTCTTCCAAAAACTGGTGAGTGTGAGATGTCGCCGGTGTGTCCCGACAGTGGCGTCATTCGAAGGCTTGTTTGTGGTTAACAAGAAGTATTGGAAAAGTTGAACTTTCACCACACTATGAACGAAGTTCCCGTTTATGCTGAGCTCTTATTGGCTGCTTTTTTGGTTGTCCATTTAAAATATCAATATGTTAATGAAATATTAATATGTTGGTGCAGTTATATTTTAGTGTATTTAAAACCAACGAAACAAAATGGTTCACCCAAAAATAAAAATGTTGCAGTTCATTGAAACCTCGCATGGCTTTGTTCTTTGGATCTAAACGCAGATTTTTTCCTCAAGCTTGTTGTGCCCACATGATCCGTGCCCTTAGTGTCCTGTCGGTATACGAATGGGCGATAAACTAATTCTAATTTATTATTTGGTAAAAGTCTTAACCTGTTCCTTTCTTCTCCATCTGTTGAGGCAGGAGGAGAGATAATGTCTCAATATGTCCATATGTCTGTTCAGATGATCTGTATTGCCAGAGGAAAATTAATGACTCCTGTCTTTTGTGTGTGTGTGTGTGTGTGTGTGTGTGTGTGTGTGTGTGTGTGTGTGTGTGTGTGGGTGTTTATCGATTGTTCATTTAAAGGGTTGTGAGGTCCACAAATGCTTTCTAGATAGTCAGCACACTACTGTAGGTCTTAAGACACAGCCGACAAATGAAATTAAATAATGACTTATCTTTGCTGTGCGTCCTTAAGTCTGTGTTTGTGTGTGAGGGATGAATTTGCTGGTGATGGAGTCATCTTGTCCTTCTGATAAATGTTTCAGCTCCGAGATTGAGGCGCAATAACTTCTGTGTGAGACGCTTCATGTCTCTCTGGGTTCTCTGGCGCTGCTAAAGAGATTAAACATCTTATGAAGCCTGTATTGTCTTTTTTAAACCTGGTTAAAGGTATTTTTGGCTGCTTAATGTGCTAATGGATGCGAGTTGCCAGTATCTTTTGCCGGTGTTATACAATGCTAGTTTTCTGCCTTTTGATAATACTTTTATATTTGCTTTCATATATATGATATAATTTTATACATATTGATGCTGTTCTTTCCTAAACCTTGTATCTCCATATTTCATTATTATTGGTCACCCTTTATGTTTGTCTAACCAATAAAACATATTAAAAAGTGTTTGACAACACAGTAATCATTTTACTTTGACAACACAGTAATCATTTAAAAAGTGCAGCGTTTTTTTATTTCCTGAAAAACAGTGAATTTGGACATATGAGGTTTTAGAAGGACAGCGACGATATGCATCATACAGCTGCAGAAAATATAAGAAACTTTTTCAAGTATCATTTCTTTTCTGAATTTACTATTTCTAGGTACATGTTTAAGTAAAATAATTCTCCTTGCATTTTTTCACATTGCTGTTGGGTGACTTTATCTCATTCCTGAGGTTTATTGCTGTTGAAATTTATAAATATACATTTAATCTTCAGAATGTGAGTTAATATAACCACCATACTATCAGTATCGGCATTGGCAGATTGACTCTATTATGTAAGGTCAGTAGCATTATCCTGAAACAATAGCTTCCATGTTTTCTTCCAGCATGCACTACTCGTCGGTACAGGTTACAGTTCATTTATCCGATTAATTAAACACCAGATGGCAACACACTTCTGAAAATAGTTTTCTCCGGTTTAACCCAACGCCATGACAATCATTCAGTTAGCAGATGGAGTACTTACACCTCCTCCTGCCGCTTTGAAACGCATTGACATAGAAGAACAAAAGCATTAAACAGTAAAGACGCCATCAAACATGTTCGGCTTTTCAACAGATGGGAAAGTTTAGCATGAGCAATAGAGTTTCTCTCTGTTAGTCAACATTCTCTCACTCTCCCACTTCTATTCCCACAAATGTCTCTCTTTTCACCCGTCTGTGACGTGTGCGTGTGTCAGCGCTTGTTTATGGATGCTCTCGGTGAGCTTGATGCGGGGTTGCTAAGCGACAGCCGTGTGTGATGAGACGTGTTTCGAACCTTGACCAGGCGACGGGAGAGTGGAGCATGCTGGGACGGAGAACGAGAACTCGGTGCATTTGCGTATGACGAACGGACTCAATTCTCTGTGAAGTCTAGAAAATGTTTTTATCATTCAGTCCGTTTCATCTCAGAAGTTCATCAGTCTCATCTTAGGTTTTCAGCGTCCTCACATCTCTCTCGGTCGGTTTGTATTGCGTGTAACCCTTCTCTGTTTTCCTCTAATTTCTCAGGCCAGTCAGCTTGGTGTGTACAAAGCCTTTGTGGACAACTACAAAGTGGCAGTGGAGACGGTGGAGAAATGCGGTCAGGCCAACAGCCAGTTTCAGGAGATCTCTGAGGTGAGTTATCAACACTACACAGCTTACAGAGGTGGAGCTAATGTTTATAATAGTCAATGATTGGCTGAGGTATTTGTCTTTGTAGTGTATAATAGTGTAAAGAGCAAAAGCTGTTTATTGGTGTTTGACAATGCAAGCATCACTTACTATTGCTAATACACAAACAAACCAAAAGAATTAAACTTTTGAGAATATGAGATTTTTATCTGCTGAATTATAAAATGAGCGAAAAACCTCCCATAGACTTGCATCAAAGGCTCCAAAATATCATAGAATAAGCCTTAGCAACCACATAGCAATTCCCTGGCAACCACCCATGACACTCTGGGACAAATGTAATTGTTCAGAGTTTGTTCTTTTATAGTTCAGGAGATTTGAGGAAGTTCTCAGTTGTGTTTAATTTTTAGTCCCAGGTGTTTCTCCTAAAATACACATTGTTGACATCTCTTCTGAAACTGACATTTGTGAGAAATATCTGAGATGCAGATGAGACTTGCTCTCTATTTAATCTCATTGATGTCTATGAGAAATAATTGAGAAAAAAGTGCTCTTATCTGTGATTTTTCTTTCTTGTATGTGTCTAGTGTCATTATGAATATAATTCAGCATCTTTCCACATCACATTTCTCTTCATTAAATTCATTCTGGATGTACTCATCAGATCATGGTGCTGTCTGAAGCAGATGTTGCGTCTTTGTGTGTGTGTGTGTGTGTGTGTGTGTGTGTGTGTGTGTGTGTGTCAGGCAGTGTGTATTTATAGTGAACATTCTTCTCTCTTGACAGAATCTGAAAGTTAAAGGACCTAAAGAATCCAAGGACTGCACCACAAATTCCACCATGGAGGGTAAGAGGAGGATTCATGGAGTGAATGCATGTGTATGAATGAGCGCAGTGTCTCTTTAAGAGTGTCTTCTGCATCCTGCTTGTGTATGCAGCGTCCACAACTCCAAACAGTGTGTGTGTGTGTGTGTGTGTGTGTGTGTGTGTGTGTGTGTGTGTGTGATGAAAGTGTGCACGTCTCTCTCTCTCTCTCTGGAGGTGTGTGTGTGTGTGTGTGAGGGATAAAAGCGAGTGCAGAATGAAAAGTAGTGCGAGAGCAGATAGAGGTCTGAAGGAACGGGGAAGTTTATCATGGAGGTTCTGTTGGTTCTCCGTCTCTGTTGTAACTGCACATACGGTAACTACACCGCTTTTTAATGCTTTGATGGGCAGGTTTTCTGACAGCTGTACGCAACTCTAGATGCTTATTTCTAGATTGTTCTGTGGTTTGGCTTTGTATTGATCGGCTTTGGATGTGTTTGAGAGCTTCGTTTTTGTTGGAGAATGACCTGATGAACTCATTTGAATGATTTTACAGTAAGCCAGCTGTCTTGTATATTGTTTTGTAAATCTACAGACTAAGTGCAAAACAGCTGTTTATCATGCAACACCAAAAAAAATCATAATTATGTTATTGTTGACATATATGTTAGTGAACCTAAAGGGCCAGTTCAACCTAACATGAAAGTTCTTTCACCATTTACTCACTCACATTCCAATCATGTATGATTTTTTTACAGAACAGAAGATATTTTGAAGAATTGTCATGTTTGGGTGAACTATCTCTTAAATCTGCTTTTTAGGACAAAATTTGTGTTGCACACATCAGTTGGCCAGTTATCTATATCGATTTCAAAGCATGTCATCTGTGATCGGCTGATCGTGGCTTAAAAATTGTTTTTGCTTGAATTGCTTCGATCTATAGACATGTTAGAAGAACAAGACACCAATCATGACTAATCAAACTGAAATTATGATCTGACTTTATTAAACTACGAAATGCTGAGACATGAATATATATATATATATATACAGCCTGGACAATACACACTTCTGTATTTCCATGAGGATGGTAAGGAATTTTATTTTATTTATTTATTAATGGGCAAAACATGACTTAATTTAGTTAAAGGGATAGTTCACAGAAAAATGAAAATTCTGACTTACTTTCTTTTGCAGAACACAAAAGCAAATATTTTGAAGAATGTTGGTAACCAAACAACGGTGGTACGCATTGACACTGCATTGGTTTTATCTCTATGCAATATAAGTGAACGGGTGCCGCCGTTGTTTGGTTACCAATATTCTTCAAATATCTTGAAAGAAAGTCACAAATGTTTGAGATGAAAAGATGGTGAGTAAATGAATTTACATTTTTGGGTGAACTATCAATTCAATTTAGTTTTGAAAAAGCATCGATCGCTCATTTGACTAAATGCATTTTAGCCTTGACATCTAAGCAGCAGCACTGTATTTTTTCAGTAATTTCAAAAGTCCACTTCCTGTCTTCAGTCATCCATTAGCCTGCAGAGACTCATGGAAATAGCATCTGAATTTCAGAATACCACCCCATTGTACCACAGACATGCCTGTGTGTGTGTGTGTGTGTGTGTGTGTGTGTGTGTGTGTGTGTGTGTGTGTGTGTGTGTGTGTGCATTTACATCTGAAGTTCCTCTTTTCATCCCAAGGTGACTGAAGAATTATTTCCCACAATGCACCAGCTGCAGTCACCACAGCTATAGATGATAGACAGATAAAGGAGCTCTTTCAAGCACGGTCTAGGGTAGAGAATTGATCTGATGAATGGATCTGTGCCCTCTCATTTTCATTCGATAAAATGTGTCCGATTAAGACATGTAGGTGACATCATCAAGTAAATTCTAACAATAAATATTAGTTTCACGTTGCAGACAGGCACGAGCTGTCCTCCGCTGTGCACTAGTGTCTCGAGTCTTGAGTTTGTCAGTGTATGTCCAGGTATCGTCTCATACGTCTCTAATAACTCCTGCCACTGGCAGCAACTGCTTTGTCCAATCACATCAAACAGTACTGCACGTCCCGGCCAATCACAGAGCTCCATTAGTCTGTGTCAGACCCCGGCTGGTGTGACAGGAATCCTCAAGCATTAGAACTTAGTTTCAGCCCACAGCAGTTTTCTGCAATATCTGTTGTCTTGTTTCTTACAGAGCAATAGTTATGCTGTCAGGACCTCCTCGAATAAATCATCTCCCAACACCTTATGAATCGACTGCATGTGGGAGGTTTGAGAAAATATACAGCACAGGAAAATGGTTTTCAGGAGCTAAATGTTAGAGCTGTTTACGTGTGTTTTTCTGAATACTTCCATACCAAAATGTGTCATATTTGCTCTGAATCATCCGTGGATGCCGTGCTAAGTTTCTTATGTAATACATGATATGACCTTAAAAGGGGAATCTGTAGCTTTTTTGGTTAGAAATAAAGAAAAGGCAGTTATTGAGCAAGTACATTTAATTACAATAGATTTTTTTGTTGTTTATTTTATAAATATACGTAGATGGCGCCGGAGAGGCAAACATTGTGGATTGCAGCTTCGAAGTTAGTGTGAAATTGTGACGACGTCAGTATTTTTTGTGCACAGATTAATTGTTCATCACAAAACTAGTTGTTTACTAACAAACTTAATAGGGTAAGAACTGGCATACATGCCCACATCCTGTACACACACATCACTGTTGAAATCTCCTTCCTTCCTTAACTCGCCGGTGAATGTATAGAAACCAGTAGCTATTGATTAAGAGAGGTTTATTCTTTGTTTTTGAAGGGCATCTAGGAATTAAATTAGTATGCAAGTATCTGTGCTGAGATTTCAGCTCCAGGAATGTATAGAAACCAGTAGCTATTGATTAAGATGTTTTTGAAGGGCACTAGGAATTAAATTAGTATGCAAGTATCTGTGCTGAGATTTCAGCTCCAGGATTGTGATTGGATGTCACAACCTATAGTGACAGCTCTGATTGGTTCCTTTGCGAATCCAATCACCTGTGATTGGTCAGGCACAGTGGGGTGGAATAAATCAGAGTAAGCTCAATGAACTGATTTTGTGTATTCAACCACACATACACACGCAATGTGTGTCTGAAACCTACTGTAAGCAGCTGTCATACGCACAGGATTGTGGGATATCACCGGCGGATCGCTCTTATACTGTAATTTTAAAAGTTCAATCGTCCATCAGCCCTGCAGAGACTCATGGGAAATATTTCATGTCGGGCTGTTCGGTCCTGTCGTGATGTGATTCTCTGATTAGATTGTGAATTGTGTGTAAGTGAGAGAGGGCTGCTGGGAATTGACGTCCATTAGTGAAAAGCGTCAAGACCACCACAGGATGCCTGTCATAATTCTGTCAGATGATGAAGATGTGATAGGAGAGAGTGCAAGATTTTCCCACTCGTGTCGTCAAAGACGGCGAAGCTTCTCACTGAAAATTCTTCACGGGAGACTCATCGCGAGTGTGACGTAAAACTTGGAGAGCAGTGGTGTGATGTTCAGACATGGTGCTCACTGTGGACATTTTCACATCCACACTCGCTTTCTTTAATAACTTTCAGTATTCTCTTCACTGTCTCTGTTCACTACTGTAAGCTAGAAACGGGCAAGTAGACTAAAATATATTTGGGAGACATTTTAGGAGAATTATTATAATAATACTAATATAAATACAAGTGTGCTGTGTACATATTTTGTTATACTTTAGGGACAAATTAGTTTTAAGATGTGAGCTACTGTAAATCTTAGAAGGAAGTTTTCCTTTGGGGTGCAATTTGGTCCAAATTAAAACAATATTAAGCTATAGTCTATGATTTGACTTTTTTTACAAGAATAGTTGCGTTTGAGAACTGAATGTGATTTATCCGGGAATAGCCTCAAGAGTAAAAATCTATAGTAAATAATATTAGCTTTATATTAAAATAGTCAAATGTGTCTCAGTCTTCCCTCAATGCTCAGATTCACAGCTCTGTGTTTGAGGGATGGTGCTGATGCTGTGAACTGACAGGTGCGTGTTCTCTTCTCTCTGAACTTGTCAACTCATTCAGCGCATGTGGATTCATAGAGCTGAAGATATAAACTCTCGGTATTTGTGTTTATTGAACCGATCGTGTGGTTCAACCTCACTCGCTGTGTAATAGAGCTGTGTTGGGATTTGAGATGAATGGCAGAGACGTCTGTGTGAATGAATGTGTTTTCGTTCTTCACAGTTTGGGTTACAATATCTATCAATTCATTTTGTAATCTGTCTTTACAGCTCTTCTCTACAAGCCTATCGATCGTGTCACCCGAAGCACTCTGGTCCTCCATGTGAGTCGCTCTCTTTCTCTGCATACACTTAACAATAGAGTCAAGTTTTATATTGAGTATATTTACATATAAGGACTTCAACTAAGTATTGTATTAACATGAAAAACAGATGTAAATAGTTTATTTTGAAGGGATTAACTCTCTCTAACCTTAACCCTGCGTTTCATCAGGACTTGTTGAAACACACCCCTAAAGATCATCCAGACTTTCCGCTGCTGCAGGACGCTCTGAGGATATCCCAAAACTTTCTGTCCAGCATCAATGAAGAGATCGACCCACGCAGGACGGCTGTCACCACGCCCAAAGGAGAGGTGTGTTCACGATGAAGGAACCACAACATGCCAAAGACTTTTGAAATACAAGTTCCCTTTTTTATATAAACATTTTAAATGTCTTGCCTCCTTCCCCTGCTCATCCATACCATCACTTACTAATATTTTGTCCTATATTTAGAATAATAATCAACTCTGGAGTGTATTTAATATGTAACCGCAGCGTCTGTATGTTCATGTCGTGACGGGTCTACAGGAATAAACGGCGGGTGTCTGTGTCCTCAGGTTCGGCAGCTTGTGAAGGACGGTTTCCTGGTGGAGGTGTCGGAGGGGACACGTAAACTCCGTCACGTCTTTCTCTTCACAGACCTTGTGCTCTGTGCCAAGATGAAGAAGACTTCAGTGGGGTAGGAGAATGTTTTTCTGTTGACCTCGCTCTCATTCCCTTTACCTCACGTTCACTCTTGTGCTACAAAACCTATACACAGATGACGTCTGATGATTTATGAAGGTGCAGCATCATTTTTCATTGTTGTTGTCATGGTTACAATGACAGAGAGGCAGTGATGATGATTGATGGCTGCTGTTGTCTTGATTCATCTCATAAGAAGGATGCAGACTTTCATTTATTGCTTGCCGTTTTGAAAAATAAGAAA
Source organism: Oreonectes daqikongensis (assembly GCA_026939265.1). Classification (NCBI taxonomy): domain Eukaryota; kingdom Metazoa; phylum Chordata; class Actinopteri; order Cypriniformes; family Nemacheilidae; genus Oreonectes; species Oreonectes daqikongensis. Next base: position 968,442 of record JAOTQM010000051.1, read on the forward strand.
AAAAATAAAAAAGACTTAAGGGCATTCATTATGTATGCATACTAGGTAAATATTAATAAGTCATTTTTGAATGATTCATATATTTTTTAAGTATTTTTTTTACATTTTAGAATAATAGGAAAATCAAAACTATTGGTGGTGTTGTAACTAAAAGAAGTAATCAAAACATATATTTTTCTTCTTTATTGCCTTAAATTTGCTGAAATGCATTGTGAAGGAGTTCACATCTCTTCTGTGCTCTTGTTGGCTGCTTATCTTCATCATTTAGTCCAAGTTCATTTATATTCAATGATAACTTTCTCCTGGTTTCTCCAGGTGTAATGATTGCAGTCACTTCTGAGAAAAATGTCTGCTGAATGTATGTGGGATTAAAATGTGTGTGTGATCACAGGAGACATCAGCAGTATGAGTGTAAATGGTACATCCCTCTGGCCGATCTGAGCTTCCAGACTCTGGACGACTCCGACTCTATTCCTCACGTCCAGACGCTGCCTGAGCACGAAATCGAAGAGATGAAGATCAAGATCTCTGCCATCAAGAGCGAGATCCAGAAAGAGAAAGTGGGTTCTCTTACTTCCACATTTTTTTCTGTAATACTGTGATTTGCAGTAGTTACTGTAAATACTGTGTCATTGTTCGGGCTACGTAAATGTAACTCAAGTCTTCACTCGATGAATTGCAATGCCAAGGCTTTTTATCGAGTCAAAGCACATCACGAGTTGATGAACACACTTGAAATTGTTTGTGATCTTTTCTTTTAAAGTTATGTAGCGCATCACATATGTTATGTCAATATATAATATGGTAAACAAACATTTACATTTCTTTAACTGTTGAGCATTAATATCCATCATTTCCAAACAAACATGTGTATATACGCACACAGAGAAAAAACAGCACTGACCAACATCCAAAAGTCTTTGTCACGTATACACAAAGTGGCCATGTTTACATACATCCTCAAATTTCACTCCTCTTACAAACATTACAATCATATAACTTATGGGCTGTAAATTCACAATAATGTAACAATAATGGAATAGGTTTGTTAGTTCAGTCTTATTGTTATTTCTCACTATGGCTTGGTGTTGACAGGGAAAGAAGTTATGAAGGAAACACATATGATACACATTCTGTGAGATGGTGATTTCAATGGCCTGTGCAGTCTGTGCCAATCTCTCTTGGTTTATTCATTAACTCAACTCCAAGAGAAGTGAAGAAAAGATTTGAGACAGATAAGAGAACAGCAGGAGAGAGAGAGAGAGAGAGAGAGAGAGAGAGCTAATCAGAGCAGGAAGTTTAAAATGATTATAGTCATGATTGCTCATATGTCTCCTGCTGCCTTCTGGTTGCTGTGCGTGCGCGCATGCAGGACGTTGTTCTTTTCTCAGAATCTCTAACGCACAGTTGCATGAATCTCTTGGCTTTATTGTTCTTGCGTGTTCAGTGCACTAATAACAGATTGATGCTGTGTGTGGACAGAAATCACAGAAGGGTCAGAGTCGGAACGTGGATCGCCTCAGGAAGAAGATGAACGAGCAGGAGTCGGGTCTGCTGTTACACTCGCCCACCATCCCATTCCGCATTCACAACAGACACGGCAAGGTATAACGCAACTTCTCAAACAGCTCGGTGCTTTGCTTTTCTGTGAACAAGACTTGAAATCGTATTAATTGTCCTCATCCATCAAAAATGCTTTAAACCGCATTTTACTTTATTTATGCATTTTTACCTGCATAGTAATTGAGAACCTATGTTAAATACTCCTCCCTATAAATACATTTTTCACGCTTTGTGACATTTATTTACATTTTATTTAAAACATCTGACCCTTTTGCTGTTTGTGAGTGTCCACCAGGTGGCGCCATTGTTTTTCTTCAATGATGTTCACATGCTCTTTTCTCTCTGCCGCTCTGTAGAGTTTCCTGTTCTTGCTGTCGTCGGATTACGAGAGGTCAGAATGGCGCGAGAGCATTCAGAAACTGCAGAAGAAAGGTCCGAACATTCCCGACGTGCATTGAAGGCTACGTGCGACACATCTGGCCGGCCCTCATTATGTGTGTTTGTGTGTTTCAGATCTGCAGGTGTGTGTGTTGAGCTCTGTTGAGCTGCAGGTGTTAACCGGCTCCTGCTTCAAACTCAGAACCGTCCACAACATCCCCGTCACCAGCAACAAAGATGGTAAGCTATAGACGGTTTCAAAGCAACAACATAAACGAACATTACTGCGCATGCACGGCCAAAACGTATCTTCCGGTTCACATCCACAAAGAATAGAGTCCCTGATAACAAGCAAAAGAAATAACAAGTAAGCTAGCAGTTAAAAGTATGTCTTGTCAGTATTATTTTGGGTTACCAGTAGAAGAACCGATACTTGGCTAAACTTAAATGCTACAAAGTTACACAACCCATTCAACAAATGTTTTTTTTAATCAAAATGATATACAATAAAATGCAACAAATAGTTTATTTATAGTCCCATGAAACCATCTATATGAAGTAATGAGAAGCAGTTTTTTCTGTAGACTGTTTATATTTGCCAAGTAATGTCATAAAAAAAAAAGATAGCATTTAAGAATGAGTCCACTCAGAGCTTATAAATGTCATAAATAAACATGTTGTCCAAGTGCCACTGTTTAAAAAAATGCTGTATCTGGCTCAGGGGTCTTGAGTTTAAGTGTGAGTGTAAGCGGTTAGTGTTTATAGTCTTCATGTTTCATAAGTGACATACACAGAAGACCCCCTCAGATCACCCCCTGAACCCAACAACATCCCTCCTGCTGCGAAATATAAGATGGAGAGAATGAGGTGAAATAAAGACCAGCTGCTGGAGGAATGTAACCCCTGCCACATATTCTTACAAACCCCTCTCGCCCAACACCACACGCACACACATGTTTGTGCAACTATCTTTGCCAGGACATACATTGACTCAATGTAATCTCTAGCTTGTTCCCCTAACCATCAGAACTAAATGCGTGACCCTAAAACCAAGTTTTGCCCCTTAAACAGCCCTTTAAAGGGGTTACTCTCTCTAGTCCTCACACCGCTGGTCTAAAACTCAAACTGGTCCTCATAAAGATAACTGTACATGTATTTTCTCCTTCAGCTCAGATGTTTGAGATGTCAAATGTGAGCTCTAGTGTGAGTTTATCTTCATTATGACAGACACAGTGTGACTCTCACATGAAGGCAAGAGTCTGCTGCTGTTTTTCTGCTCTTATCTCCACAGCGAGCATGTGTATGTGTTCACGGTTCACGCTGGCAGGGTCATCTTAAGATTAAAACCCCTTCTGTTTTCATTTCCTTTAAAGACAATGTTTCAGATGTTTCCCACAATTCTGTGCGAGGTGTTTGAGTGGGCATGACTATATGATGCTCAGGTCTAAAATTTTGTGGCATTTTATAAAATATAGAAATTTAGAATAGATTTTATGCAACCAAACATCAGAAAAATAAGACCACCAACCAAATGAATTGACGATTCAGGATAACTGTAACTGAATATGTTTTTGGTTTAATTAAATTTCTAAAATTAAGATTATAAGGCTTTATTTGGGGGGGCACAATGCAATACACAAAGGGGGTCGAAAAAGTTTGAGAACCATACTTATTACTTTTGGACTCTTCACACACGACTCTGTGATTGGTTGTCCTTTCAAAGGAGTCCACGACCCACTGCTAGGGATATTGATGCAATAAGTGTGTGTATGTGGCCATGTTTGTATCTAAACCTGAATGCACACCAACTCATGGGGTCACTTTTGGTCCCCACAGGCAAAAAAGCTTGTAAATCGTACAGAAAGATCATTTCTGAAAATCTAAAAATGCAAAAAGTTTACTATGATTTTTAGGTTTAGGGGTTAGAATATACAGTTTGTACGCCTATGGACTGTCCCCACAGAGATAATAAACCAGACGTGCCTTTGTGTGCGTGTTTGTGTGCGTGAGGTCGGTCTGTGCAGCAGGTCTTCTCTCGGGACCAGAGTCTTTCAGTCCATAAGTCATTGAATCCTTGCTTTCGCTAGGGGCTTAGCATAAATATTGTTTTCATGATTCATGTTTTTATAACCCACTTCACATGACGACGTTCAACGCTTTCGGCGTGAATATCCAAACTCAGGGTTTTAGTGAAGGCAGCTGTGGACTTCCTCTCATGTGACACTGTTTTGATTTGCTTTGACATCTGCATTCTTTCCAACATTACAAAGAATGACTAAAGTCAAGTGGTTGTGATGTCGGGTTTGGTCTGATTGGTCTTTTATTCTGGGTCAGATTCACACTTTCTGTTTTGATCTCAGACTGAATATGTATATTTATGTTAAGTACATTTGGTCACTTAAAGGAATAGTTTCCCCAAAAATGTACATTCTTACACCATTTATTTACCCTCTTGTCATTCCAAACCTGTGTGACTTTCTTTCTTCGGCAGGACACAAAAGAAGATATTTTGAAGAATGCTGGTAACCAAACAACATTGACCCCCATTGACGTCCATTGTATGAACACAAAACCACTGAGACATTTCTCAAAATATCTTCTTTTGTGCATCACAGAACAATAAGTCTTGTGCAGGTTTTGAACATCACGAGTGTGAATAAATGATGACGGAATTTTTTTCATTTTCGGGTGAACTATCCCTTTAAATGGTGTGGAAGCTGTATTATGGATGGCTAGATTTATTATCCACATTCCAGGCTAAGTCCTCCATCATCACCAGCGCCCACACAGAGCGAGATAAGAATAGTGTTCAGACATAAACACATACAATACACTCGCCAACAGCTCACATATTTACCTCCGGCCTGTCTGATGTGCACAGAGAGCGAATCGGAGGTGATTTGATACTCAGAAGCTCTTCCATTGATAAACAACAGCAGGTGTTTTCTTTCCCTGAACAAATTCTCTCATCTCCTCCATACATTAACACGCTCACATGCTTTTTAAAGTTATTCTTGGGTGGTCAGTGCCATGTTTACGTCTTATTTTAGTCGAAAGCTTGTGTTTCTTTTAGATCTGTAAAAAATCAGAAGACAAACACTTACATGTATTTCTTGTATTTTCCAGATGAGGAATCTTCTGGTCTCTACGGCTTCCTGCACGTCATCGTTCACAAAGCCACGGGCTTCAAAGAATCAGCCAGTAAGTCAAACTGACTTTTGTGTGTGTTTGGCATCACCTGTAGCCCTAAAGAATCCCCCGTATATTTTCTCCCATTAAAAGAGCCATTGTAAGTGTGTGTTAGTGTCTTGTTTTCTATGCTTATCGGTTTAATTTGTTGGTTAGTTCATGGCCTTGTGGTTGTTTTGCGTGTGTAAACATGTGTTGAGCATATGCAGGTGTTTATATTGAGACGTACGTCCCGTTTTAATCGGAAGAGGTTACATGGCTTAAGCCGCTGATTGAATTCTCTTTATTAAAGGCCTTGATCCATTTCGACAGGAAACACGTCCAGATCCTTTGCTTTGGGCCGTGAATGCAAACTGGGTCATTGACGTTGGCTTCCTGATAGAAAGAGCTTGAGGGAGAAATACTGACCCAGAATACTAACCACAACTTTCCTTTTTTCTGAACACTTACAGTAAATGGCTTCCTTCTCTCTACCTCTCTCTGATTTTGGAGTTTTGGGCTGTGTTTTATCAGCCGATCTAATCCACTCATCTCTTCACATTTCACACAGATTTCAGTTTAATTCGATTCGGACCACTCCGAGAAATTCAGTTATGTGCTTTGTTATTGCAACCCGCATAAATCAATAGAAGACATCACATCCATTTAAAACCCATACACCCATAGAAATTCATTACGGCATAAAACATGTAAACATCATGAACATTTGTTAATCACAGGTCTTATTTTTTGCAATCTTCCAAAAGTCTATTGGAATGCATAGGCTTCCGATCGAGAGAACCAGTGCCGCGCTAACTTCCGGGTTAGCCTACAAAACTACGTCATCTCCGAGGCGTTCCATAAATGCACCACAGTGCCAAACCTCTCAGTTTCATGTCATTGAAATGATTTATTTATCATTTTTATATAATGGGGCCTCTTTCAATAGCAGGAGCTTCCAGAAATGTTCCTCAAACACGTGCTTCAGAAGTACGTTTTACTGTGAATAATGACAGTGCACTATATCAGTCTTCAAGACCTTCTGTTACGTCTTAAAAATCTTGTTATCCTCCTTGAGCATTCTCCTGTAGGTCCCCTCATTTTCTTGATTCATGCTGGATATTTTTATGCTTTTATAAATAAATCTGCTGTTCTCTGAAGAACTGTGTTTCTGTGTCTGGTGCTGCTAAAAACGAAAGCATTCTTTATTGAGAACGTTCAGGCTGAGTAAAATGGGGCATATATTGAGAAATCCTGCCGGAGATGGGGCTAAATTCTTAAGTCTTCCGTGAGGTTTCTGTTAAGGAATGGAAAACTTACACACTAGATGTGACATTGGTTTTGAACTGATTTTGAGTATAATGTAATAACGTAAAACTTTAAAGGAGCAATGTGGAGATTTTGAGGTGAGGTTGAGAATTGCAACCAACGGCCCATCCCTCCCTTTCAAAGCACTATGGTGGCTGACAAAGATGACGTCATGTTTGCCGTAATTGACCCTCCATCCGTTTGTGTACTCAAACAGTCTCATTATAAACCAATACAACCTCCCCTCGTTCATTAACATACATATTACACATCAGACTATCAATTACCAGCGGCTGGCCTGACTGACTGCACACGCATGTTAAACCTTTACCCACGAGACTCACGCCGTGTTTTGTTACGTCGAACGCTCTTTTGTGACAGCAACACCGCACTAAGTGAACATCAGCTCATTTCTCACTCGTCAGAGGTCACAGCGGGTTGTAATCCATCATTCTGTCGGTAGGCCGCACCCACTACAGCGATGTGATAAAATATAGTGCGTGTGACACACATGGCCAGATTGATTAGCTAAATGCTTTGTGTACTCGTGGGATTCATAACAGAGTGTGTGTGTGTGTGTGTGTGTGTGTGTTCACTGTATTCAGTGTCAGTATTGACACATATGGATGTGTTTGATAATAGATGGTGTTTTATGTACGGACACAATGTTGATGCAGTGAACCATTTAGTGAATATTTACAGTTATACTGTATGTGCCTTAAAACACAATAACATGTATTATATTAAGTTTAGTCATTATTTTCTCTGTTTGCATTATATAAGTGATTTTTCTGACATGTTTACTGTGGTAAAGTCACTATACATACAAAAAATTAAGAGACCTTTCCAAACTTTCATTTAATCAGCATTTCTAGATGTATTGTGGTTCCAGTTCGGTGTCTGTTGCATTTCAGCAAAACCAAAACTCAGGAGTGACATAAAGTCCCAGCAATGAGAAAGACTGACAGCATGAAAACTTGATAAAAGTTATCACATAAAAAAATAACTTTTCCTAAATACATTTACAAATAGGGAATATGAACTTGTTTTCTTTGCAGTATTTGAGGTCTGAAGAAATACAGAGCATCATTTCTGTTATTTTGACCTGTTTCTCCAGTTTTCATTTTCTGCAAATAAATACATATGCAGCAATATTTTTATTTGAAATTTGTGAGAAATATTGTTAATAGTTCAAAGAATAAAACGAAAATAATCATGTGACATACACACATATAAATAGTAAATTCAGATTCAAATTCAGAAATATTGAAAATTATTTTGAAATGGTCTCTTTTTCTATGACTATATTTTACAGTATATTTTGCCCTTGTTCGAGGGCAATTTTGTACAATATTTCCATATATATATATGTATATATATATAAGAATGTATTTAAGAAATAAGATATAAAATATATTATGTATGGAAATATATAAAAGACATACATTTAATATACAAATATTAATGACAATTTATATTTAGGTACACACATTCATTATTAACAACTTGCTTATTAAAGGGATAGTTGCATCTCATGCAGACACGTGTGTAAATCAGCCAATAAGAGTTTCGTTTTAAAGCGCTCAGTTGTTTAAATGATGTCATTGTTGTGTGTTCTCTATAGATCTGTACTGTACACTGGAGGTGGATTCTTTTGGATACTTCGTCAGTAAGGCCAAGACCCGTGTGTTCAGAGACACAACAGAACCACAGTGGAATGAGGTGAGATCACGTTTGTTTACTGCTGTAACCAATGACCCAAATAATATATATTTTGCTTGACCAATCACAATACGTGCATCCGTATTTTAATACATTTCTCCTCCGATAGGAGTTTGAGATCGAGCTGGAGGGTTCTCAGTGTCTGCGGATCCTGTGTTATGAGAAGTGTTACGACAAATCCAAAATCAATAAGGACGATAACGAAATAGTGGACAAGATCATGGGAAAGGGTCAAGTACAGGTGGGTCAAAAATTCTCGATGTTTGCTGATGTGACGTGTTATCTGGTGTGTTTTATACTCCTTGTGGGAATTTCACCAATTAAACTTAGTGTGTGTGTGTGTGTGTGTGTGTGTGTTGAAATCAGAGTGTGTTCAAGTGTTGTGTTGTGCTTGGTAGACATTTGAAAAAGTTTTAATAAATTCCTTTATTGATCTCGTATTCTCATGGCTGTGACAGCGTGACAGCATAGCTCGACGGCCATGTTAGCAGCTAATGTTGCTCTTTGACTGTCTTCATCAATCTGTTTTGTTTTGCTACTGTCTCCGATCCAACTTCCTGTCAAATTGTTTTTCTAAAATGATTAGATATATGACTCCCTGCATGCTTTTCTTCGTTTAAATCTGGGACAGGGATCCAGAATGAGGTGGATTCACTGCAGTGAAGCTTTATTTTTGGTTCATGTTTGTGATGTTTTCTCGAGTTCATTGCCAGAATAAAGAGCTAATTCTTGTTTTCACAAAGTATTATGTGCATATCATTCCCATAAACACACACACGCTGTACCACCACGGGCTACACACACACACACACACACACACACAACCCTGTTTACATTAGTGTGAGAGGATCATAGCTACAGTCTTTAGGGAATAGAGATGCCTATGCAAACAAAATGGTGGCTCACACTTCATAATAGAAACTAAAAATTGATTTGGATTATCAAATTATAAAGGAGTTTGAAGGCCAACATATTGGAGCTTTTGAAGAAAGCTCACTGGTTTTACACAGATACACTGTGTGAATGTTTTGGGAAAAAGCACATCTGCTGAACACAACCATGTTATACTCCCTCATAATTGAAACCAAGTCAAGTGCCTCTTTAAAGTGAGAAGTGCAGAACCGCTCGTATATACAGGACAGTAGGTCTATTTCACACAAAACTCGTAGTATGTGCGACCTCTGGCCCACTTCACCGCTCTCTTGTGGTGTAAAGTATATTTTTAAGAGATATTCAGTTGCTTGGCCTTCTAGTTAATACCTTCCTTCCTGCACAGGAAGACGTCTGATGCTAAAGCCGCTCTTTTTCTGCCTGTGAGAGGCTCTGTTTGTATTTCAGCATGTTGAAATAAAGGAGATGTGTCATTTGGTGCTGAGAGGAGAGCTTGTGTTAAAAGGCCGGGACTGAGACAGATTTAGAACTTCACAGGTTTTATACTGAAACTTAGCCAACAATCCCTTAGGCTGTGTATATAAATTATAAATATTAAATATAGGGAGAGGTGCGCTATTACTTTTTTTTAATTGCTTTATTTTTCTGTTAAGGGTTCTCTTCTTGAGTTTTGCTGGCAGATAAAAAGCAAAAGAATCCCATAATGTTATTTATTCAGAGTCTAGTTTAACAAAGACCCGCTAGCAGCCTTAATAACACCTTATCAACGGCTTAGCAACACATTAGCACAACTGTAGCATCTGCATAGCAATTAGCCAAATCATACTATAATTTGCATAGCAACACCTTAGAAACCACTCAAAACACCCTAGCATCTACATAGCAACCACGCAAAACATGCTATAATCTTCATAGCAACACCCTAGCATCTGCGTAGAAACCCCGCTGTTGCAACCTCCCAAAACACCCTAGCAACCACCCAAAACACCCCAGCACCTGCTTCGAAGCCCCTTAGCAATCACCTAAAAAACTGTTTCATATTGTTATTATTTATTTACTGATTCAGTGAGATGGAAGGCAAAGTCAAACATCTGGACCTTTTCAAGCTATAAAAACCCAATCTTATGAAGTTCTTTCATTCAGGTTAGGTAATGTTGTGAATGTTGCGGGTTGCAGTCGAGAGTCTGATCTTCTCTTTGAATCTTGCCCTCTGTGCCTCTGTTTTCTTAACCGCTCTGCTCGAGGTGGACGGAGCCAAAATGTTTCCCTCCCCTCCCCTGAGAGATCCTGATTTATTTAACAACTTTCTGGCTCCTACATCTTAAAATCCTTAAATGGTCACATTGTAGCAACTCCCTTCTGCTTTTAATGTACCCTGTTACTGAAGTCATGTTTTATAGAGACGGGAGAGCTTATATTTATGTCCGTGGAAAAACATTATTATGATTCATGTGTAAAATCCGGGTTGTTGTCGATGACGAATAACTTATAAAGTCTTGAGGTATTCAGTTAAATCACTATTTTGGATCAATGACATCTTGTTGTTGAGGCTTCTTAAGGTGTCGCTTTTACATGTTGAGACAACGTTTGGAGTAAGATGGTAAAGATTTGTGTGTGTTCACACTGCAAGTGGATAAATGTAATTGGTCGCTTAAGCAGATGTTCATTTGTTGTATCCAGTTGTTTAAACCCTTGTTGTTGAGCCAGAAACCATTTATTTCACTCGTGGCCATTCATTGCATCATATCTTCATGTCTTAAGACTACTGGAAGATGATCTTTGACCCCTGAGCGTTCACTAAAGAGTCTTAAAGTGCTGTTCCATTTGTGCAGGTCTGAAGAGAGAGAAGAAAACCAGTCAATACCATTTAACTACAAACCCACACATATCATGTCGAATTAGACTCGAGGTTCATTGAAAAGATGTTCGTGTGAGGTTCCACATCGATGTTTACTGACTATCAAGGTTATTTTAGTTTTACTAAATTTAAAACTTTAAAAGCATTTTTGTTTATGGAAATCAAATGAAATATGAAAAAAATAAACTAACAAAAAATTGAAATAAGTTTAAAGCACTAAAATTAAAATAATAATCAAAACTAAAACTATTTAATTAATTTATATAGCAACATAAAAAATAAACAAATAAATAATGAAATGACAAAAGCATATAACAAAGGTGCTAAATTTTTACTAAAATTAACATAAAAACTCAATAATAAAATCAAAATAAAACTAAAATCAACCACAGCTTCCAACCTTGAGCCAAAGCTTCATAAGCCATAAAGAACATGGGGCAATTTGCACAAACAGAGAAGAAAGTTTCTAGCACAAAGTTTCTGCATTTATTTACATTTACATTTATTCATTTGGCAGATGCTTTTATCCAAAGTGACTTACAAGTAGGAGAGCATAAAAACATTTTGTCAACACACTAAGAAAGAATTTATGTCTGAATGGGTAATAGGGTTGAAAGTAACAGCGTTGATGAATTGGAATCAAATGTGTGTTTTTAATTTTTTATTTAGATACTTTGATTTGCCATAATTGTCTTTTTGCAGGGTTGAACCCAAAATGTGGAAACAAGTTAAATCTTTTTCTTTTGTATAATTAATCTTCGCTTTAGGGGATGAATTGTGTTGTTGTTCAAAGTAAATGACAATATACTGCTTAGGTCTGTTGTTTTTGTGTGTGTTTGTGTGCATGTGTGTGAGCAGGTCTGATAATGTAAATACTCTGGTCAGTCATTAATCATCAGCTTTCAGACTGTCATGTAGTTTTGTACTATGTCATAATACCTCTCTTTCGCTTTCTCTGAAACGTCTCACAATCCCAGAGGGCTTCAGGATCTCTCAGCCCTTACAGATGGGTGTTTTATAGGACCCTCAGATACTTACACATGCTCGCTGCGGGGTGTGAACAATAACAAATTGGCAGGACAGATTTGTTGCATATAAATGGCATCAATTAACCGAACACAGCTGATGCTAGCGGTGTTTGTCTGTGGCTTTACTGATTTAAAAAAAAAAAAAAAAGAAATTAGTAGAAAAGCAATTATCAACTTAGAAGATCGACTAAACACTTTTACTCACTATGGAAGCTAATGAGTATTAATAAAATAATAGGAATATTGTTGGTTGTCAGCTTTTGATTGATATATTGCTATATTTTAAAAATGAAGCTCAGTTTGGAAACTGTCAAGGAAAAATATACATAAATTGTAGATATAGAGAACTAGATTTGACATTTTGCCTTTCCAACAAGCATCATGGATTGAGGTGTCATTCAGGTTTCATGGTACGGGATGAGTGATGATGCGTGTTATGGATATTGGGGTTTGTTAAAACCACTGACACCGAGTATAAGCAACAATAAGATTACCGCTTCACAACTAAGCACCAATTATATGTATTTCCCTGCAGCTTTTACACTTTCTTTTCCTTTTAAATTCATGTATGAAAATGATCTGGCAATAGTTTAACAATGAGGATATAACTGGGTCATGTTTAGACAGAAAGTGGAACACCAGCCCAAGTGAAAACATTTTCATTTAGCCGAAATATTCACAGACCTGCCAACACGTTTATCAGCGTTTTTTTTATTAGGAAACAATTCAGATTTGGTATTTATGGATCATTTTATTCCCTTAGCGACTCTCTCTCTCTTTATCTTTGTTTCTCCATCTCTCTTCCAACTCTATCCACGCTTGAAGTGCTCACGGCAGAAAGATTAAAGGGATTCATGGAGCTACGGAGGGGAAAAAATTGAGTTTCCTCGCTCTTATATTCCACATCACCAGTGTAAATCAGCACTTACGTAAACAACCTGGATTCTACAGATCCCTAAAACACCAGCCGTCCAACTAACATCTCCTCAACCGAACACATATGTATCAAACAGACCATAACCACGAACAGAAACAAATGAAGACCAGCTGGAGTATCTGCTCGGTGAGAAAAAGAGCAAGGATGAGAGATGAGAGACAAATAATGATTCCTCATAATGTGCTGAGATACGAGCCGCTGGTGCTTCATCATGTATGATCCTCATTATTACACACTTTACTCTCTGTGTGAGCACGCTGCATTCAGATTCACTTTATCTTTGTCTGGAGAAACATTCAAGACTTAAAATAAATCTAAATTTGGGTTTGTTGCGTTTAGCTGACAGTAAGGTCACTCAAGAAAAATGATATTCTTCACCTTTGAAAACATTTGAGATTTGAAGGCTTATGCTTTAATGTATTTCATTACAATTTTTTTTTTTTTATAAAAATGTTTTTGAATTTGGCTAAATCATGACAAAAGCATCCAGTAAGAGCCCAGAATAGATGGGAACTATGAGAACATTTATAACAAGTATAACATCGTTTTGGTTTATTTTGGATTTCTGTTGTCAATTCTGTGTAAAAACCTGACCTAAACCTAAACAGTAGTGTGTATGCTGAAGATCTGTGCCAATGTACAACTGAAAGTGGACAAATGTCAGATGTAGAAATCTCAGATCCTATGAAAGTCTTCCAGGAAAACAGGACATAAATATCATTTTCGTTTCCTGTCCGCTGGTGCATTTACACATTTTTGTTCAACAAAGTCCTCCCACTAATAGGCCTACTGTCTTACATCTGACTTTTTATAAGTAGGAACTAAGAAACCATCATTTTAGTGGAGTGTTGCAGCTTTAGATAACGTTTGGATACGTGGAATAGCTTTTTCTCAAACCTGTGTAAATCTATTCGTCTGGTATTCTCAGAAACCTCAGGTCTCCAGTGAGAATGAACGAATGAAAGCTTGTTTGACACAGAGAAGTGCAAAATATTTCATCAGAGATGTGTGTCATAAGCGTGAGATTGTGAAAGAGAGCACATGAATATGAGAACAAAGAGAGAGAGAGAGAGAGAGAGAGAGAGAGATGTGCAATGTGTCAAAAACAGAAATCAGTGATGAGTGGTTTACTCCATCTTAACACCCCGGAGAAACACACCAGCATCCTCCATCCATCCCTACTAAATATATCATCACAGTGTCCGAAAAAAAGGTTTTCTTTTCTTACACAAAGAGGTGTTTTTTACGGAGTTGGTGGTATCCAGCTTCTCTCTTTATCTCTCTTATGTTTTCAATTATATTCTCAAGACATTCAATATCCCAACCTTATCTCAAAACAAACTTGACTTCTGTTTACTGTTACGTTCAATGGAATTGTCCCCTGGTTATTTTTAGTACACATTTATGTTTATTGCATGAATATGACATTCGTTCCCCTCAGGTCACACAGCTCTACCATCACATTAACTACCAAATGATCCTCTGCGATTGAGATGCAAACAAGAGCTTCTATGTTGTTTAACCCTTTAGAATCTAGCAAAAGTATTTGCTGGACAAATTTTCGATTTAATATTCTGAATGCAATGATGTTCATTTGCTTAAGGTGTGGTTTTCGATGTCTTGGAGTCACTGTAGATGTGTAACTGATAGAAAGAGAGACACACAGGTGTCATATGCAAGAGATAGGAGTCTTGTTTGTTTGGCACACTTGCTGGAGATTTGGTGAGTTCACACACACATGCCTCCAGGCTTCCATTTCTGTTCGCCAGCCGGCTAATCAGATTTCCCATCATTAATAGTGCCAGCTTTTCCTCTCAATGCAATCCATCTTTTGTTCTCTCAGGAACCAGGACAGAACATTTTGTATCTCCTGCTTCTCCCACTTTTTTTGGTTTCAGATCTCCTTCGTTGTTTTCCCTCTTGTTATTCCTGTATTTTTTCAATAGCTCACTTTCTGCTCTGGCGCTCTGAGCATTTCCTTTTCTTCTTTTCTAATTTCCTGCCTGTCCAACTCCTATCTTAGTTTCTCCTTGCCTGCATCCAGCCTGATGTTTTTTTCTTTCTATTGATCGGTGTGTTCCAGGTCATGACCCCATACTGGACTGTATAGTAATTCTGTAGTTCATTTTTAATGTTATTTATACGAAAACCAGCCCATTTCTCAAAATATCTTCTTTTGTGTTCCACATAAGAGTCAGATACGTTTTAGATGAATTTTTGTGTGAACTATGACTTACTGTACTGATACTGTAGATAAAACAGTAATGCCAGCTATGGCACCCCTTGTGGCGACAACGAGAATGCAGCGTGTACTTGTTCTGTATTTTGTGTTTGACACATTTTGGAATCCAGCAACACTTGAAATTGAGCTTTTGCATTTTGATTCTTAGCCTTGAGTTTCCTTGAATAAAAGCATCTGCTATATGACTTTGTCCCTGTTCAAAACTTAAGCAGAAGAACACTTTGTGTGCCTGCGGTTACGGGTTATGTACAGTGGATCAGATCACACTACTGCTAGCTCAACATCAATCGTTGACGCTGGAAACGTTTCGTCCTGCTGTATAGATAATATAATGTCATCTGTGCGATTCTCGGCTGATGTTGACAGATTTCAGTACGTGGCGGGTGTGTCCGATTGATGATGTTGAATAGTAGTTGAGAGTCAGCGTTTCTGTGCAGGTGATTTTCTCATTCAAGCAGTTGCTAATGCTTATTAAAGCTTGGATACACAGAATGGCTGAGGTTTAACTGTGTGTTAAGCACCTCTTATCTGCAGCTCCAGACCCGGAAGATGAGAATTAACTGTTTGGCCAAGAGGTTATTGCTTTAAATCACGTAGAAAACACACACCACCCGTAAGATATTTATGGAAGAAGGATGACTTTTTTTTAAATAAGACAACACATTTTGCATGAACCCATTTTTAAAGCTCACCTCCATATAACACACATGCACATGCAATACAGTCTTTATAAACCTGACAAGTAAACCCTTTAAAATCACTTGTGGTTTCTTGAGCGTCATAAGATCTGTTACACATACAGTATAAAATGTCATTTCCTACTGTAAGGATAATCTAGATGATATTAGTGTAATAAAAAAACATTAACTATTAATTGCGGTAATAAAAATCATGTACCTCAAAAAATAGTTACAGTAATAAATGTGATTTGGGGTGCTTTTTGTAATAAATATATTGAAGTCATTTATTATAATAATAATAATTTATTCATTCTGTTTTGAAAAATGATCTCTCTTGATTGACAGTTACGATAAAAGAAAAACTCTTAACATGAAAAATAAAAGATGGGAGAGAGAGGTCACTTTCACCAGTTGGCATTGAACACATCGGACCACATTGAACCAGACGTTAATTCAACGTCTTTCTTTTCATTTCTCACTTAACTCTGTTCTGTTACTGTATGTTCTGTGCTGTGATGTAGATCTGTGATATGTGTTTGATATGGATAAAGTCTGTCTTCCTCAGAGATGAAGACTCCTCATAATAAACCCGTCTTAAGTATCAGCGTTACATGATGTTAAATGACACATCAGGTCACACTGAGATATCCAGATCTGGTTTTAGTAGAGGCGTCTCATTAAAAATTAACAAATGTAAAAAAGTTTAGTTATTGAGTAAGTACGTAAAAAAGCGGTGTTGAAAACATTTTCTTTATTTCACTCTTGATTCAAATCGGCACAATTTTTCATTTTTAGCTGTTGGGTATAATTTTGCGAGGTAGCATCTGCAGTTTTATGTTTCAAACAGAGATGGCGATACAGAGGCACATTTCCGATTTAAAAGACATGACTTGACATTCCTGCATTTTATCGTGTATGATCGGCTGCTTATACGGTTTGATACGGCTTCATACATCATTATTAGAGTGAAAATCTGTGGTTGAAAGATCACGACTTTTATCTTGTTGGAAGTGAACCACAAACTTCTGATTGCAAGCCCTGAACTCTTACAACATGTGCGTGTGTGTGGAAGAGAGAAAGAGCTGAAGATTAATTGGGGTGGTAGGTCGAGTATCCAGAGGGTTGATCCTTATCTTGTGACCTTTGACCTTTAATGTAAACAACACATAACTCTATCAGCAAGGCATAACAGGAACCCACTTAATGCTTCTAGATTGTGTGTGTTTAGACATGTGGTGGCTGCAGTATTTCATTTTTGCACCCAAAACGTTGATCCAAAAAAGTCTGCAGTCGTTTTGTCTCGGTCCTGCGTACATTTAGGTTGGACTCCCTAACCTTTGTCTGGGTCACTTCTATGGACAGGTATCTCAAACCCAATGTTTTCTGACCTGCTGGACAGTCTCGAGCTTGTATTTCAGATCTGAGCTTATTGTTTGGGAGTTTTGTCATTGCTGTACAGACATGTTATCAGGCTTATATTCTGTTCTAACAGTTTATCTCAGTAGATTTGTTGGAACGTTGATGTGAAGATGAATCTTAATCACGTTTTATTAGGGATTAGCAGTAATTGATGTATCTTATGTCTATAAAAGCCAATTTTCCATGTTTGTTCTTTAAAGCATAACTGGTTTCAAGTGGGATGTAGTCAACACACACATGTACACTCTTGGTCACCTCTCACCCTTGCACTTCCACTGCCAGTTGTTCAAAAATTGGAGTCATTTCTGAACCTGTACCCCTATTTCCTGGTCAGGGCTTGACCTCATGACCTCTTAGCAGGGGTTAACTGCTTTAGTGGCCGGGTTAAGCTGACCTGTACTCCGTGTTCTTCATGTCTAAATGAATTGGTTTTAAAAACGTTCAGCTCTGAATCTTCGTCTTACATAACCAGCGTCTTGCATCGCTCATGCACATTAGTTCCACCACAAAACAACTCGGGAACATCTCTGTACCTGTAGGTGTATATGTGTGTGATCTGACACTTCTGTACAAACCGAGAGCAGAA
Source organism: Oreonectes daqikongensis (assembly GCA_026939265.1). Classification (NCBI taxonomy): domain Eukaryota; kingdom Metazoa; phylum Chordata; class Actinopteri; order Cypriniformes; family Nemacheilidae; genus Oreonectes; species Oreonectes daqikongensis. The sequence goes on from JAOTQM010000051.1 coordinate 986,222, forward strand.
AACGGGGACGCGTGCGACTTCAAATATCTTTGTTACGTAACATTGAGTTAAACTATCACACGTATAGACGGTTAGTGTCACCCGCCGCACGCTTACCGATTGGACACTGCATCTTTTTTTCTTCTACCTTTCTATGCATCTAAACAGCAGTTTGTCTTTGATAAAGCATCTGTCAGCATCCGCTGAAATCATATATTAAGATCCTCTGCAGCATTCTTACATGTCTGTTATTCCCGGGACGGATCCGGCACAGGGGGCACGTCTCATAAAGTCTTTCTGGTAAGATTAGAGAGATGATGCATCTCCCATCAGATATTACTGCGCTTTGATGCTCGTTTTCTTTGAATTATAGAGACAGAAGTGGATTCACTCCTAAAACTAACCGCAAATCGTGTTAAAGCGTAGGAATAAGATTGTACAAATGTATACGAATTAGCCGTCTTATAAAATACTTAGGGATTCCTGTGAGATTGTGTTGGTCATTTTATTTGCTAGTTAATGAAACCACGGCAAGGAACTGGTCTTCCAAGTCTTAACCCATATTGTGTGACGTGTCTGTGCTTCATCTCACCCGACGACCAGCAGCCGCGAGTGAAATCATTCAACGCCCCGACACGAGCGTGTTAGTATGAGAGAGGAAGAATATAACCATGTTACATGTGCGCTGTGTGCCCGAGGATGCTGCCGTAATGACGTTAGCGCCGTGTGCGGCTCCGTGGAAAAGCTCATTATGTGAATGTATGGCTTGTGTTTTCAGCTTTGATATTGATTGTGTTTAGATGAGCTTTTCAGAGCCTAATAGCTGTGTTTGCACACTGTGATGGCAGATAATTCTCTGTCTGTCTGCAGCTTTCTTACAAATGTTGTTCCAAACAGTGGGCTGCAAAATGATGCCGCCTTTTAAGATACCTTGTTTTAGCCGTTTTCAAAGGGCAGCCAAGCATGTACGTATATAATATAAACTTTATACAGTTGTGGTCAAAAGGTTTGGCACCCTTGGTAAATATGAGCAAAGAAGGCTGTAAAAATAAATCTGCATTGTTTCTCGTTTTGATCTTTTATTGAAAAAATCTTCAAAATTTCAATGTTTCATTAAAGTAAAACAATAAGTTACACGACCCATTTAACATATTTATTTATTTAATAAAATGAATATACAATAAAATTCAACAAATTGTTTATTTAATACAGTTATTATACAATAACATATTAATAATTATTACTATTAATATATATGAAATAAAGTATAAATAGTTATATTATTAGCCAGACCGATCAACAAACACAGACCGGAAGTTAACTTTTAGCCAAGCATGTGCGTCCGATGAAACAGTCTTTTTCATAATTTTAGTATAAGTAAAAATAGTGAATTGAAACAGGCTGTTTCACATTTGCATGTACGCATTTGGCGGACACTTTTATACAAAGTGATTTTTACATTTGATCAATATGTGTGTTTTCTGATATTTATCCAATACTTGTGTGTTTTTGTGCTTACCGTAGTAATGCAGTAAATCTGCAGATTCTTGGTCTGCATGTTTTAAAACGTGTGGCGCTTTAAAGTGTATCTAGAAAACATTCAAAAACTGACGTAGGCCGCTGGTTTATGAAGAAGTAGGAAGTAGACAGCGAGGTAGGTTGTGGAACACTGGTTTTATTTCTCTTTATTACTCCTTAAAACTGAATTATTAACTCGTGAATGTTCTGGGAGCATCTGTCTGGAAGTAGGTCACATCACAGATACAGCGTCCACTCGCACATATCTCAAACAAACCCACCGGCGTGTTAAGTGGCCCGTAGGCCGGCGGCCGACTGATCAGAGATCTGGTGGACGAGCTGATTGAAAGACTTTATTTAAAACTGGCTGATCTTAGATCAGATCTGAGTTGGTTTTCTAATCTGAGATCAGATTTAAGGTGTATGACTGCACTCATACTCTTGTTGTTTCCCTTCATCTCTCCGGCTGGATGTTTAGTTTTTCTTTGTGTCTGTGAATCACGTTCAGATGGATGAGTTCGTGTCTCATGCAGGCTCAGATTATTGGATTTTCTCTGAGTGACAGAGAGACATTTCTCCTTACATTACTGCAGTCATATGAAACAGCATTGGCGTGGTGAGACGCTCTGACCGGGTGACAGTCGGTAGGTTTGGATGTCGCGTGGGGGGTCGTGGGGTTTCCAGGTCACTGCGTGTGATTGAAGATGTCTGTGTCACTCGACACCAACAACCATTCAGAATGATTCTTGTTTTGTGTATGTTAGTCGTAAAAAGGATTTGTGCTGTGTATTATCTTTCTGCTTTTATGATTACATAGATTGTTATATTAATTAGAAAAAAATGTAAAGTAAAAATACAACATTTAATATTAAAATATGCTTTTAAATGTACGAATTACATAAATTGGTTCTATGTTGTGGAATTCAGTTGCTGCTGATTTCTATTTTTAAAGACAAAATGCCCTGGAATATTTTCCCTACTGTGCTTGTCATGAAATAACACAACAAGGTCTTAATGGTTTTAAAATAAGCTTAATTTTCCTAATGCAAAATATATCTTCTGTTGCTTTTGTGGTGCAGTGTGACCCAGATATTTTTGGTAAGATTCACCCAGAATTCCTTTTATGAAACACAAAATCATTCATATGAAACTAGAGACACTGGGGAAATATTCATGTGTTCGGCATGAACACACACACACGGATGCTACGGGAACATTTCTCAGCAGATGTGAGTCATGTGTACTGTATTTTGCGCTGCGATTAGGGTTAATTGTGGTAACTGTAATCCGCTGCGTGTATTGCGGCTTATCACATGGTGCTTGCATCAGAGCTGTTATTAAATTTAACTTCTCCTCTGAATATTGATTCGGTTAAAATGCTTATAATGATGCTAACACAGCCACCGCGGCAACCCAGCATCATCCAGGAATATGTCAAGGTGCACTAATACTTTCCTCGCCCCTCAGGTGCAACACACACATAGAGAGAGAGAGAGAGAGAGAGAGAGAGAGAGAGAGAGAGAGAGAGAGGTGATGTATGATAATTGTGCAGCGTTGCTTTTGTTCTTAAAACCCTCATTACAGTGAGTTTGATGTGAGATGTGCTCTGCGCCGCGCACATGAAAGCCGTCTCCGCTAATGCACTCAAAGCCCCCCATTCCCCCAGGACACACCCATCCCAACCCTCAACCCCTCACATGAAAGGCAAGACCTCGTCGTGTTTCTCTACCCCCCATCTACAGTCGTCCAGCATCTCTGTGATTCACAAATGTGTCTTCGGATTTGGCGATAAATTGGTTCCACATGGTAATACCATGGTTCTTTAAAATAGTTTGTAGTTGTCATTACCTTATCTATTCCTTATGTTACTAACACACCATTCAAAAGTCCTTGGAAAAATACTATGGCGCTAGTAATTCCAAGAACTTGGTTCTTTGAACTGTGCATGCAGCATCCAGCACATTCCTCACCCCAAAACCATCCCCCCCTCACCCTCCCGTCTCCCATCACATCACAAATCTCCACGCATCTGCACACATACATGTTTCATCATTCCCGCTCTCTCCGTTCATTCTTATTTCAGGATGGCACCCGTCCAAAATATTCATATCACCCCGTAAAAATGACAGCGCAAGAATTTGGCCGTGACCATTACGGACGGGTTTTAAAAGCTTATATCAGAATTATTAATGGAGAACGCTTGTTCTGTAAAACATTAAGATTCATGACGTTGGTGACTATTTGGATACTATATAAACACATGAGTCAGAGTTCTGGGGAGATCTAAGAGACGCTAAATAATTAAAATGATGCAGTTGCTAATGTGTGTGTTATTTATTTCAAAGAAAGACTCGCAGGCAAATGTTTTACAAAAGACATGTTAGGCTTAGAACGTTTTTGACGTGTGTATAGCTAATGTGATGAACTGGGACATCTGTGAGGGAAACATCCACCAAAAGTAACCACATGACCATCTGTGAAACAAAGAAATCGTCTAGCATCATTTTGCAGAGAATATGAAACCACTCGGTTTGTCCTTTTTTGAGGTCCAGTGCATTTTTGTACCTTCCACACAAAATGTGTCTATGCTTAAACATTATGACGTATGCTCGAATATATATTTTTGTGAGGAACCGTGTCCATCAGACTAGTAAAACATGCTTCCATGACATCACCACAGCTTGAGACCTGAGATCTTTGAGTAGTCGCATATTAAACGCCATCACAAACGAACATTATGATCTCATAAACTAGAGTTCTGTGATTATGAAGCCAGTATAAACTATACGTATGTTATTACTTTGAAGAAAAATCTCAAAATGGACCTGTGTGGTTACCTGTCCCCTTTATGTGCATGTGTGTGTGGTGCAGACATGGTCATTATGTCCATGAATAACCAGAATGGACCGAGTGTGTGTGTGTGTGTGCTATGTGTGATTATTTTAAGTTTAGGTTGTAAGATACAGACATTATCTGCGTCTTGAGGGCCCTCGTAGGTCAAAGCTGTTTCAGAGAAACACGGACGTCACGTTGAACATGAAGTGAAATGAAAGTCGAAAGAAAGTCGGCCTTTAGCTTCACCTGTTTAATGAGCGTCACTGTCACTCATCTCCACAGGTGCGTTTCAAAGCACTTATCCTTCTTTTTACAAGTCGAATTCATTTCTACATTTATTTTCAGATCTTTTTTCCTCTTTTTGCTCTGGTAACAGATTCCTCAGTAGAAGCATCTCTGCTGTGCTCTGTTCTTACACCCAAACACGTTTAAACCCCTTTTTCGCATCCCCACGGTTTTCCCTAGTGGCTTCTTGTTTTTCCCAGACATTCTTTCCTCAGAACGAATGACGCACAGCCCGAACGAGCGCTTTATCTTCGTTTTAAAAATACCCAGTCGCAGCGTTCCTGCATGCCCTCCTACCACAAACCTCGGAGGACACGGCTGTAGAGGTACAGCGCTCGCACGGCCAAGAACAACCAACACGTTTTCATCTGTAATTATATCACTGACACCGCTCGAGATTTAAGAGAGAATATAGTTTTGTAATCTAAAGACTGGATGTGCAGATTTACTGTGAATAAATAGTTCTCAGACCTGTGGTGCTCATATGGACAATGTGAGTTCGAATCTGGCTTGCAGCATTTCTTACTTCCGCTCCTGGCTTTTCTTCTGAAGAAAAGAAGGCGAAAGACCAGCGCAAAAAATATTCAAGGACAGTCGAGGCGTTCGTGTTGTGGCTTTAATTCACACTTTATCAGTCATCCGGCAGGCCGAGATAAACTGTAATCTGTCGCTTTAAGGCATTTACACACTTGCGTACGCATGTGTCACTAAAGTCATCACACAATCAGGTCAAAGCGTTTTTCCATATGGGTTGGCACACAAGACCTCCATGAACGGCAGATAAGAGAGACGCCACACACTCGATATGCTTGTGATGATACTGTATGTTTGATTGTTAAATCTCAAACTCACAAGAGTCTGTAATGGTCTTGATTTGTTCTTAGCTGGTTGTTCGTGAAGCGGTCGTGTGCCACCTGCAATGTTTTCACATGGAGAAAGCATTGTAGTGGTTTTCCAGGCTTATGTACTATAAATGCGATTGGGTTGGAGAGAAGGTGCTGTTGCAGGAGAGGAACATGAGGAGCACAATCCCACTCCTGCTTACATAACACCACAAACACACACGCTTGACACGAAAGCCTCGGGCTCCCAGCGACACACACCGCTCACATGACAAAAACACACACACAATGAGCTCTGTAACAAGAGTATGAGATGATGAAATGTGCTTTTACTTGCTGGCAAGTGTGTTTGGTTTCTAACGTTCTGGAGATGGTGGTGGGTCACGTCTGGTCTCGGATCTTTGTGTGTTGTTGCCGGTTTATAAACTGTTTTAAAGCAACAACATAAACAAACGTTACTGTGCCGTTGTGACCCAAAATTAATTTCTGGTACACATCTGCAAATAATAGAGTCCCTGCAGATTATTTCTGCAAAAGAAATGACATTAAAAGTATGTTGCCAGTATTATTTTGGGTTACCAGTGGAAGAACCGATACTTGACTAATGTCATGTGACAAATATATACGACCCATTAAACAAATTGTTTATTCATTTATAATGTAAATACAATCAAATTCAACAAATTGATTATTTAATACAATTATTATACAACAAAATATAAATAAAATATAGTTATATTATTAGCCACTAGCCAGACTGATCAACAAACACAGATCAGACATGTGTGCGTGCGTTAATAGGTCTTTCTTTCTCTAAATTAAAAGTGAAACTGTATCAAATTTTATGATTTTTTTTTACATATGTGCTGGATTTAGGACCACAGAGATTTCACAGGAACCTGGCTCAATGCAACAGAAATGGAAGCCAAGTGATTGACAGAATGTCACAGATTTACATGGAAGAGAGAGTTTTCCACTTTATCACCTGGATAAAAACTGGATGATATGTTTTTTCCAAAATATACCTGTAAAACAATCATTTAATAAATATTAAAGAGTAGTATACTATACAGTATACAAAAATGGTTTCATCTGCATTGTTTCTTAAAATATATAATAGCATATGTGCTTAGTTATGAAGAAAATAATGTTGCATATACTCAAACCGTAAATTGTTGTTATGCAAACTTCTTTATCAATTTTTTTAAAGCAAGACTCCTGACAGGTTTCACAAGAACATTGTTCCTTTATGTCTCTCTTCACGCATCTGGAGACTTTGAAACTGCTCTCTCTCTCTCTCTCTCTCTCTCTCTCTCTCTCTCTCTCTCTCCTCCCACCCTTCCTCTGCGTGCTGGAGCTCAGATGTTAAGAGCAGCAGGAGAGAAATGCAGACAGAGAACACAGTTACTTTGCCGTTCACTGAAGGATCTATAACGCAAACATTCAGCTTGAGCAGAAGCACAGAAATGGAGACGTCTACTTTTCTCCGGAAATAAGTCTTTTATTTTAAAGCGTCTCTTTAATTTGAATCATTTTTAAACCGTTCCCCGCAGTGCACCTCATGTTGGAAATCTAGCGAGTTTCATCTCGTGGAAGCCCAACAAACTCATCTTAGGGAAGCTTTCCGTCAGTGTTTCGGGGGTCAGCGTCGTCGCCTCCTTTCTCAGTGTACGGGTCGGAGAGGAACGCATTCAGGATGACAGAGATCGTGGTGACGGACTGTAATCTGAACACGGTGTGCGAGCGTGTTGAGCACTGCTGTGTGAATGATCCATCGGTCATCAAAAGACACGGCAACACCGGTGCCAGGCTGTGGGGTCGCGTGCGCAGTAAACTCCTCCGACAAAAGGTCTCTCTCTCTTTTATTCTCTCTCCATCTGTTTGGCTCTTTATCCACCTTCTGGTGTCAAGATGAAGTGGTATTGTGTGCTGTTGTTTGCGTGAGGGCTGTTTGTGTGTCTGTGAGTTTTGCCTGAACTTTGGAAAGAGAGTCGGATGTGCATGTTACTGTTTAGATTATTTTGTGTTTTTGTGAAGTTTCATATGAAAAGCCTTGTGCAGATTTGTGTGTGTGTGGGTGCGTTGGCTGAAATGAGAGAAATTAGAGGTTAATTATCACTTTAACCTTTTGTCCTCACATCCTGTGGCAAGTATCAACCACCTACTGATGAAGGTCAATTAATCACACATCTCTCTCTCACACACACACACACACACACACACACACGTTTCTGAAACGTCTCGCTGTGCTGAGATCAGTGCCCTGAAACCTCACATGTAATTTTGGAGTTGTGTGTATGCGTGTGTGTGCTGAAATGAGATCTGGTGAGATCTAGGTCTCTCCACGTGGGGTATGTGCCCTGCCAGCTCTCTGCGCTGTAATTTATGTGCATAGAATCGCTGGCTGCTAGAACAAAGTGTTTCAGACTTCAGTTCGGCGTCCGCTCTGTTCGCTCAGGTCAATACTTTCACTGATCCACTGACCCGGGACTGACCGTAGAGACAGATTACAGATAAAAGCTCTCGGCTTTACTGTGCTCATCTGATCCTGGACCTGTGACATACATCACTGTCACTCTATGAATAAGGGTACAGCAACCCGGGATTTGCGAACTTCTAGGAATTGGTGACAGAACTGCAGGGGTTTGTGGGTTTGTGATGGATTTAAATAAATGTTTAGTTAAAAAGTATTTATTTCATTGTAATTCATGCACAAGCCTCATGTCTTCATGTATTGAAAAACAAAGCCTGTCTGTTGATGTTAGACACGTATTCAGGCACTGGTGTCATAAATAAACACACATCATCACTAAGTACCAATTCGATTTATAAACAAACTCACTCTACAGACTTTCTATTGGCACTTTTAAAGGCTTTGACATGCACTTTAGTTTTCTCACACAGATGGCCATTATCATTGACTGAATATTGAAGGAGTCTTTGTTGTCTAAAGTGCGCGAGATTGATTTCGTGTGTGTTTGTGTGTGTATATTTTTGATATGGTCATGAATGATTTCTCAGTATAGTGTCTGCCATAGTCCATAGACTTTGATAAATGAAAGCTTATTGAGCCCTTTAACCCCCAAGACCAGAACCGTGCCATACGCCGGTGCTTTTCACCTGGTAGATGACCCAAAAATGCAGTGTTATCAATAGCGTTATTGCTCAATACATCAACATGTGAGCGTGAGCTCATGTAGCTACTAGCATTCACATACCTGCAGAATATATTTGAGATGAAGAGAGAGGAATGGAGCGTACTGTATGTGTGAAAGAAATGAATTATGCATGAGAAGGAGAACACGGTGTTAATCCCTGGAGATGAGCTCATCTTCTGTCCAGCCTTTACAAATTAAGCTTCTGGTTTTACAAGTTAATAAGTGAAGCGCCGATGAACCTTGTTCCTCTGTAAAGGCCTTTAAATGCCAGCTATATGCTAATGGGTGCTTCTGTTCCTCGCATAAATCTTCCGATGGCAATTTCAAGACACCAGACCCCTGCGAGGGGCGAGTGAACCCCCACACGTCCTGAACAGGGCTCTGATTATTGGGCTAATGATGTAGAGACGGAGACGCTGGGTGTCTGGAGCTGGAGAACAATGGCTTTACCTTACAAAAAAGTATCCGGGTACAGTGCTGATGTCTAGTAATTCCCTGGTATATTGGGTACCGAGTGCATATATTGCATGAAGGTGTTAGTATTGGGTACCGAGTGCTGTTCATGGTTCAGTTTTAGCAGATGGTTGGTATCTGTTGGCTTAAATATATTACTCAATCGTTCACTTGTTTTACTAAGCAAAGCATTAACGTCTAATGTTGAACGTCTGTTAACATCTAATGTACTCTGCACAACTGTCAGAGTATTTATTATTTATGACCGTTGAGTTCCTGAATGGCTTGTCTCATGGCATTTGTTTAGTCACATTAGGATTTTCGACAGGACAATTTTACCAAATTCAATAATACAAAAAATAATACCATCTATTGCAACTCAAACATTAAGAATGTGGTGTACACGTCAATTTTAAATTAAGTACATTTTGTAATAATAATCAATCTCCTTGACATTCCTTAACAACAGTTCTCAGTAAGTATTTGCATTTCTTTGAGTTTTTGTAAGTAAGGATCTCATGTTTTCATTCTATACTTTTATAATTTTTGGTCTTTAACTTATTTTTCCTGATAATCACATACAAAAATGTTTTAAAAATACAATTTATGTAAGCATACTGTATCAGTGATTCATATTTCAGCCACAGAAATTCGATTGATATTACCACATGATGAGTGGTGGTTATACGTCATTGACACATTAACCGAAACAGCAAATGTGATATGGTAAAACAAAACACTTTTTGTTTTTACAAATCTGTCTTATCTTATGGTATATGTCTAACATATATAACATAAATCTATGATTTCTCTGAGTTTAGCTCAGTGCTACTGTATTTGATCATGAATATACACTAAATAATCAGTACTATGGTAAGTCTGAACTATATATATTTAAAATATGTTGAAAAACTGTACACCCAACATTGTAAAAAATAAATGTTGGTTCAGCTTAAAAAAATAAGTAACCTGGCTGCCATAAAATTTTGAATTAATTCAACTTAAAAAAACTAATGAATTTCATACATATCCGTTATGTTAACTAATATTTTTAAGTTGAATGAACTCAAAATTTTAAGGCAGCCAGGTTACTTATTTTTTAAGTTAAGCCCCCAATTTTTTTTTACAGTGCAGTAAATTATACTATGAAACAAGAAACAAGTACATTTGTAGCACTTTTTACAATGTTGATATTCATGAGTCAGTGAATTTACTGGCATTTGATGTCATATTTAGTTATGTTAACTGGAAGAGCTTTGGTTTGGTTTAGTCCATTCTGTATCATATCCTAATGCATCACAATACAAAAGGAAACATCAGTCTGACCTCTTCTCCTTCTCTAAATACAGAAGTAATTGAGGCTTTTCCCCACACCACCGCCTGAACAAACACACAGGTTCTCCTTCTAATGTCAAGGCCATACCTGCTGCCTTTATGCTATAGAGGGATGCATAAAGAATAGAAGTTGACATTGCTAAGCTTGAGCATTAGCATTATCAGCACAATATGAAGAAGAATGCAATACTTTATTGAGACTATGAAGAAAACGATTTGTTTTTTTGTACTCGACTGAGGTCTTTTAAATATATATAAACTAAATAAGATGCATTTAAGTTGTGTTATTGCTTCATGCTTCATTACACAATACCAAACCTCTGTGAAGTGGACAAGATCCAGCAGCTGTTCATTTATAGTCACACGTTCACCCGTATACCAGGACACTTTCATTTGTAAACTACAAGGCATGTTTTTGTATGCATTTCGTATTCACGTCTGATTTAAATTCCCATTCACTTTTGTATGTGTATGTTAGTAAAGAGAAAGGATGGGGATGGTGGCAGGTTTTACTCGAGGAGTCGAGGAATGTAATATTTGCTTTGTCTTTGATCAAACAGAGGTCTGTAATTGTGACGGAGGGATGTGAGCGTGTTTCTGCAAATATTACCAGCGTTATGTGCTCCATGCATGAAAATTCCTGACAATGAGGACTTCTGTGTGCCGTGTGCATCTACTGTATTTCCTGCAGATGAACTCCTATTATTGTCTTTCTCGCTTTTGTTCTCTGAATGAAGCGTCCGTCAGAATCTGCTCACTGTCGAGCACTTGGAGAGAGAGAGAGAGAGAGAGAGAGAGAGAGAGAGAGAGAGAGAGAGAGAGAGAGAGAGAGAGAGAGAGAGAGAGAGAGAGAGAGAGAGAGAGAGAGAGAGAGAGAGAGAGAGAACACTGTGTTCCTCTCCCATCAGCAGCATACGGGCAGAACAGAGACATGAGGGAGGGAGAGACTGAATGAGACAGCAGGGAAGAAGAGGAGAGAATGAGGATCAAGATGTACTTTCTGTGACTCTGTTCTGTACCAAACACCTGAACATCCATTTACAAAACACTTCTATAGTAATACATGTGTTTTGGTACTGTGATATCTGAATTTGATTATATTCTGCTCTATTTTGAAATGAATTGAATAGAAATGTTGAAATTATCCTCTCAGGACTCAGAAAGTATTGGGATGAAAGTTCATGGCAGACCTCAGTCTTTGAGGCATTAACTGCGTTAAAGGACTTTCCAGACGTATCACGAGCCTGTTTGATTCCGTGTATTTAGTAAAGTGCCGTGGAAACTGCTGGAAGGTTAGAGATAAGCTCGGGTAAGGTCTTTCAAGGCCTGTGTATTTGTACTTTTGTCACCGTGTGCTTTTGTTGCATCTTGTACAGTACGTGAGCGTCTGTGTTTGATTGACAGGTTAGTTTTAGAGATGGGAGGATCTTCCTTAAAGAGCTCTTCCCATCATCCATCTTCTCAGTGGCACGTTCTTAAGCATGGGAAAACGTGTGTGTGTTGTCCTGTGAGAGTTGTGTTATTGGGAACGGCACAGATTTTGTTCTCTTGTCTGTCAGTAGTCATTTCTCCTTATATGCTCACAGAAGCTGGAAAGCATTTACACATGAGACTGTGGTGAAGAGAGTTCTTGTGCATTATGAGTTATTCAACTATAAAAACGATAAAAATATTTATAAAATCCATGTATTAATAATCAATTTGTGTGCCGAATATCTAAACAGCAGTTTTCCGTAGGCGGATATTTTTCGAAAGCATTAATATATTATGTATAAATGTATTGTTTTATTTTTATCATGATATGTCTTGCTATAACAGTTTTTTAATGTAAAAAGCACATTTAATGGCCTCATGACTTGTTTTATAAGTGTTTGGTCTTTCAGGATTTCTCATGCTATATTGTGTTTATATGTTTGCAGTCATTCTGTCATATTTATACAGCACAGCAGTCGTAGAGTAACTTTATCAGATGTTTACCGTTCAGATATTCTATAATAACAAGGAAAAAAATAGCTCGGTTTTCCAGCGATGTTTTTTTTGGAAAAGACTGTCTGGGAATTTAGAATAGATGCTGTGTTCTCTTTAGCAGGAGAAAAAAGATCAGAGGAAAAGAATGATTTAATTACATCTTCAATATTTTTTTACACTTTTTTCGTGTATTTAGTTATGAAATTATAATGGAGTTGAGCCAGTCGGTAATTCTAACACTGATCTCTCTGTCTACAGCTGGACCCACAGACCGTGCAGTCCAAAAACTGGCACATGGATGTCATAGAAATGAACGGGGTACAGATTTCTTTCTCATCAGAATCTTGATATTTTCTATATTAATTGTTTTATGTAAAGTTTTCTGTGTTTCTGTGCTGTTTCTCCACAGATTAAAGTCGAGTTTTCCATGAAGTTTACAAGTCGAGACTTGAGCTTGAAACGGACGCCGTCAAAAAAACAGAGCGGCGTGTTCGGAGTCAAAATCAGCGTCGTGACAAAGTGAGTGAAATGATTCACCGTGAAACGGTCGGTTGAGTTGAATATATCGCAATATATGATTTGAACAGCAGGGGTTTACTGTAAACTTGGAAAATGTGGATATTTCTTAAATGTAAAAAAATCCAAGAAAAGCAAAAATGGTCTATAATGGAATTTGTTAAAATAGCAGTTTAGTTTTGTTATTTGACATTAAAGATATTTTGATTTTACAAAGAAATATGCAGCATTTGAAAAATATTATGAGGTTCATTTCTAATTTGTCTCAACATCTTTTTGTACAAATACATAGTATCGTGAGATTAATATTGTGAATCGCATCGCGAGCTGAGTGAATCCCTATATTAATGTGACAAGATAAATATTTCATTTCATGCCTTCATAATTTTCCTCCCCATCATTTACAGTTGCAATGTTTTGTGTTGTTGCTCAGGCGCGAGCGCTCCAAGGTGCCTTACATCGTGCGTCAGTGCATTGAGGAGGTGGAGAAGAGAGGGATTGATGAAGTGGGCATTTACAGAATCTCAGGAGTGGCCACAGACATCCAGGCCCTCAAAGCCGCGTTTGACACCAGTAAGAGCCTTTCAGCCAATGACACCATTACAGTCCTCGATTGATCACAATTACATGACACAAAAGTTAAGAATGGGAAGACATTTTTAGGTGCGGGACTAAAGGGGATTATATCTTAAACTCGATGCAGTGCTGGAAAAACAGCAAAAAAATGTCGTCTTTATCTTACGTGGCTGATGTTAGTTGATGCTGCGTTTGTCTTAGTAGAATTGATGGTTTTGTTTTGTTCTTAATATTCTGTTTTGAGTCTTTCTTAGTTATTTTCAGTCTTCTTTCTGGTCATTTGAGGTCTCTGTAAAGCAGCAGTAGTGTTATGGGAAAGGCCACACAGGGTCGGACCCTCCAGCTGTCAGCTGCTTACACACACACACACACACACACACATACACACACACACACACACTCATACACACACACACACAATCCTCAGGGAATCTCCACAGCAGTATAGTGTGCAAACAAGCCTAAAATACCCAACGTTATGTTATATTTATACATCGAATGTTTTGTTATGACTGCATGTCATTTACTCTCTCTCTCTTTCTCTTTCTTTTTTAGATACCAAAGATATCCTGATGATGTTGAGTGATATGGACATTAATGCTATAGCAGGGACGCTGAAACTGTATTTCAGGGAGCTGCCAGAACCTCTTCTCACAGATCGGCTGTACCCGGCCTTCATGGAGGGCATTGGTATGACCTTACACCTCGATCGCACTTTTTTCAATCAATGATATGATGCAAACAAAGTCATTTTAAAGGCCAGTTCACCCAAAAATGTATCATCTACAACACCAAACCCAATCTGAGGGCTGTCAGTCACCGTTCAGATTCATTGTTATCTTTTTTGTACAATGAAAGTAAATGGTTACTGGGCCTGTTAGTGTCTTAACATCGAGTCTTTTTGTTCCACAGACAAAATGACGTAATATGGGTTTTTAAACACAACATTTTTCTCTTCATAGCCCTGTCAGATCCTGCAGCAAAAGAAAACTGCATGATGCATCTGCTGCGCTCGCTACCGGACCCAAATCTCATCACGTTCCTCACCCTGCTGGAACACCTGAAGAGGTGAGACACATACACAACATCTTCACATTTCTCATCTCAATGTTACGCCTGAGCAGGTGAAAATACACTACATACACATTTCTTATCTAAGCCAGTATCATATAAAACATGAGATTCTACATTTCTTATGGCACAGAGCTAATGTTCACTAATGGGTTGCTTTTTAACACCTGGAGCATCATATTAACATCAGTTTAGTTGTCATCATGATTCCTCAGAGTTCTGTTCTTAATTCATGTGAAAAAGCTCAAGGTAACAAGCAGGGTCTCAACTCATGGCAGGACAGTACAGGAACATATGCTGAGGACACCTGCTGGCCGACTCCACACATCGCGCTTAAACCTAACCGGGCCAATAACGAACAGTGAAATGTCGCCCTCATTAATCGTGAGATTGATTTGTTGTTTGTTTGTTTCAGGGTGGCAGAGAAGGAGCCGGTGAATAAGATGTCTTTGCATAATTTAGCCACGGTGTTTGGTCCCACCCTGTTGAGACCCTCCGAGTCCGAGAGCAATAAAGCTCACATCACGCTCGCCTCCGACATCTGGAGCCATGACGTCATGGCACAGGTCAGAACTCATTTGAATAATTGTGACTATGCTCGTGTCCTAAAAATATGAAGAAACAACAGCTTGTACGCTGAAAGTGGCCTGTCAGAGATGATTTACCCAAATCATGTTTTGCATCAGGGTGAATAAATGATGACAGAAAGGTTTTCTTTGGGTGAACTATCCTAAATGCCTCATGTCTGTCTATGGCCATGACATCTTAATAATCACACAGCTGTTTTAGAGTTTTGGATAAAGTCTCCTGGAGTTATGCCCAGCATTCATACTGTACACACACACACACACCCTATCTGTATACATCATTTGTGTGTCATATATCATTATAATGGGTTGTGGAGTGTAAACATCAACCGTGTGTTTGACAGTTTAAAGATCTCTGCCCTGCTTATATCTGTCGGCTGCATTCACTTATCACATCATCATTAGCATGATGTACTGATGTCTTTATTCTGTCATTGTGAAAACACTGTTAGTGCCACCGATGAGACTAGTAGTGATTGTTTTTCCTCTTTAGCTAGTGCACGACTTGTTTAAAACAAAACTAGCACAGGCAACTAATCCATCAGTGTAGTCAGTGTTTCTGTTATATTCTGTTAGCTGGGTCTGTGATGTCCCACAATCCTTTGCATGCAGCCCAGTGATCGGTTGAAGGAAGATGACAACTGATAAAGTATTTAAAAGGATCATGTTTATTCATAAAAGACAGTTTTGTTTGATTCATTATGACTTTATTTTAGGGCTGTCAAAAGATTAATCGCGATTAATCGCATTCAGAATAAAAGTTTGTGTAATTGATGTCTGTTTACTGTGCATATTCATTTTTTATTTATAAACACAAACACATACATGTAGGCCTGTAGGAAATATTTAGATGTATTTATTTACATTTTTCAATAATTGAAATCATATTTTATAAGTTTCTTAAATATAAACATGTATGGGTTTGTTTTCATTTTTCAATACAAAATTTATATGCACAGTACACAGACAAATATTATGTAAACACAAACTTTTATTCTGGATGCGATTAATCGCGATTAATCTTTTGACAGCCCTACATTATTTGTACAGAAAAATAAGCGTCTGTAGTCATTTAATATGTTCTGACTACATATTCTACTAGTTCACTTGATTTTGTTTGGTGATGTTAAATCTGTCCTGTGTCCCATTTCGCTTTCTATCCGTGCTAAAAAGTACTTGAAATTAGACTTCGTATCTGTTGTATTTCAAGAGCAGATTCATGCACACTCGAACGACTGATATTACCCACAATTCATTGCAGCAGGGAGGAGTTTAGCGATGCTACATTAAGTTAAGAATTAAAACTGTATACTAAATAATACATGAGAAATAGTGAATGAAGAAAGAAAAAAATGCTTGACACTTTTATTATGTACTTGCATACTCAAATCTGTATACTTTGCCATCACAAAAAGAGTACATACTTTTATGGCATGCTATAAATAGGCGAACTGTAAGGGTCCTACTTGTAAGTGGCTTTGGATAAAATAAATGTATTTAATGTATATGTTATGGTGCCTATATGAAGGTGTCTAGTGGTCTGGATGAAACCTGCTGACAGACAGTTCTTGAGAATGTGAATCGTATATATAATATCAATACATTACTGTGAATCTAATCTCTATTTTTGTGTGTTTCACAGGTTCAGGTATTGCTGTACTACCTGCAGCATCCACCCATATCCTTCGCTGAGCTGAAGAAGAATACACTCTATTTCTCAACTGACGTCTAACTCCACTGACTCCCGTCCTCCCAAACATCATTTGTTTTATTTTGTACAAAGTCAACGGTTCAGCAGGGAGCAGACTGTGTCCATCCTCCTGCATTTGTCATCATCTTTCAAGTTTCTGTGCAAAGGGAGCTCAGGCCTCGCATCAACTCGCAATGTCCAGGATGCAGCATCACCTATTCGAAATTTTGCACTTATCACACTGGTGTCCTGATACACACAACACGGGATGTTGCTTTGAGATGCATGCTGGGATGTCTGCATCCGTCATGACGGCTCCTCTAAAGCTCGGTTCAGTGATCCCGGAGCTGGAAGCGACCTGTTATTTTTTTCGACCTGAGAAGACATTCCAGTAAACAGCAACATTTACATGTTTTATAAATATTATTTGTTTGATAGTTTTTCATATGCTTTTGTGCATGTGATAGAAGGACGTCGAGACGTGTGTGTGTGTGTGTGTGTGTCTGTGTACGTAAAAGAGAGAAAGCGAGTGGTTTCTTTCCGGACATGTTTCTGCACGAAACATTGAAATGGCAGAACTTCCTCGTCCATGTAAATCCAGGCCAAAAATCGTCCTATTTATTATGAACGTGTCCTGTTGATTGTGCCTGTACAGTTCAGTTTCATGTTTATTTTAAACTTTGGATTTATAAGTTAGGACTAGAAACTCTTAACAGTTAAAGACACATTCTGGGACGCGTTATGGTACAGTATGCAATATAGTGACATCATACAGTGCTTAAATAAAAACCGTCTTGATTTAGAGGGAAGTGCCGAAGTGTAATCTTATGTGTTAATGCCCTTTTTGCATGTTTGGCTCTTCAGATAAACAGCGGGCAGGTGAACTGAGAAAGGTTTATTTCATCCATATATTTGGATTTTATTTAATTGTTGTTGTTGTTATTATTTGGACTTATTTGGAGGGAACAACATCTTTTCTGCTATGAAGCGCCAGTAACATGTACATCACAAGCACTGTTAGATCGCAGACTATTTGATATTTTAATATAAGAAACGGAAAACGGTTGTATTTTATTTCTGTTGGAAAGATATGCTGTATTAATAACAAGGATAAATGTTGATGTGACTTTTTCCCCCTTTTTTAGTAAAAATAAATAAACGTGTACCATAAGCACTGCACGTTGTGTTTCTATAGGGCCTGTGTGAATGAATCAAACTTATTTGACATCAAATTCACATCACAGTATATTCAAAAAGTAGAAATTATACAAAGAATACAGATTACAAATGATAACATTACAGTAGAAACTACAGCCTGACATGACAAAGTTCAATCATACACTGTAGCATTTGCCATGGTACTTAAGTACTTAACTGAAGTACATTGTAGCAAGTATTCTTAAGATCATTACTATAGTCTACTATGATGTTTTATCCAAGAATTAAGAAACATTGAAGCAAAATTCTGTATCAACAATACAACTAGTGCTATACAGGATCCACAATGCTGGAACAACACCTGTTATGAGAGAGCAGAGCTTTTCATCATTAATTTAATATTACTTTAATACTAATATTTCCTATAGGACACTTTAGTGTACAAGCTGTACTAGGCTACAGTTTTCACCCGTGGTTAATGCCACTGTCTGTATATGCTTATTAATGAACTAAAAGATGGCAGGTAAGGTCGGCGAGTTTAGAAAAAATCACAAAAAATAAAGGGTCCCCCTGTATGACCTAGAACATGCACCTGCGCTCGTGTCTGGTCACTGTCTCGCTCCAGACAGGTCACGTAACACGTGCACTCACAATAGCACGTGCTCGAGCCAGTGACCTTTTAAAGACCCCGGTCAAGCGAGGCGCGCGGAGGTTGACCCCCAAGACCAGGTGTGCGTTGCCCCAGACAGCTGCATTCCTGTCTGGAATTTTGAGACACGTGCGTTACGCATCCTCCATAAATACCGATCCCGAATCATGTGTGACACAGATCTAATATTCAAGAACAGACGAGATGCAGTCACATCAGGGCGATGAGAAGAAGGGCATCCCTGCACCGGACGGGTGCTTCCTCATGTGGCACGACTACATGGATCTGCGGAAAACTCTATCGGAGCTGTTCAAGCTTAAGGGACCCGGCGCTGATGCTGTGATGCAGGATGCAGGCTTCGTGAAGCCCCGCCCCCGGCGCCCGGACATCGGCTCTGCGGGCAGCAGCGTGTCCTCGAATGCCGACCTGCGGAACTCCCGCGACACCTGCGGCTTCTGCAAGCAAAACGGAGAGACTGTGGAGGTTTACACGAGCCACAGACTGAAGGCCAGGGACGGACGGGTCATCTGCCCGATCTTGAGGAATTACGTGTGTCCCTTCTGCTCGGCCACCGGGGACTGGGCGCACACCCGTCAGTATTGCCCTGCTGTGAGGAACAACCACCAGCACATGAATGGACACTAAACTATTGTTTGCTTACGATGTGAACATGTGAGTTTGTTTCAAAAGTTGTTGCTTAAATATGTATGTTCAAATACATAATGTTGATTTTTTTCTTATTGTGATAAAAGTTATGGTTATGTTATAAATAAATATATTTTTCTATGGCATTTAAACACGCTTTTCAATCAGGTTTACTAGCATTATTAAAAACACCAATGGTTTTGAAAATCTGTTGTTAAGTCTATTTATTTCGTGCAAACTCAAACAACTTCAGAATCTAAATTCATGGCGAACCTAAATTTTATCACTGAAACACAATTTATTTAAATATTTTATTAAAGACTTGAAACAATCTTGTTCACTTTAAAAATATCGGGTCTGTTTATAAATACGAGAAAGCTGTTTGCATCAGCTGATTTTATTTTTGTTTAGACTTCAATTTAAATAATGCCAACTCAAATTTATCAATTTACAAACTTGTAAATATATCAGCATTATTAATCTTGCTTTAATATTTTCCAACTCATAAACCACACATTTTTAAAGTTACTACTTACTGTTTAACATTCATTTAAAATTTGTATTTTTATATCTATATTACTCAAAATATAAACGTAAAATACAAAACATAAGATTTTTTTGTTGAAAATATAATAATTATAAATATACTGCTTAATGATATCACTTGGTTTGATATATAGTTTTGTAATTTAACGAATTATATACATTTGTGATCTGCTCCTCACTATTTTGAGGAGACTATTATTTATTAGGAGCTAGTATTTATGAATTCACGCTAGATGGCGATATACTTCCAACTTAAAATATGACAGAACTAATGCCATTTTTAGTTCACTTTTATTTAAGATTTTTTTGTTATATTCGTTATATATTATATATTTTTGGGAATATTTATATTCGATTTTTATTTCCTGTTCCGTTTTAATTTCTTTTGTGTGTCCTACAGTAGGCCTATATTTAAATTGTGAACTTTATATCATGCCACTACACGTGTTTCAATAATAGTACAAAACTAAAAAGTAATAGTATAGTTATGTTCATTTAATTGCATATGTATATTTTATGTACATTTGTAGCCTACAAATAAATAAACTAAGCCGATGCCTACATTTAACACTTGAAGTTTAAGGTAAAACCGCAGTTCAAAGCTCAAGTTTCTTCATAAAGATGGTTTGCAATGGTGTTTTGTGATATAGAATATGTTCGATATGTCTCTGGTTCGTCATTATATCTTATTAATGTGGATAATGTGTAGGTAAACTACAAATCCCACAATTCCAATCGACATTTCAGCGACATCCGGGGACGCGGGAAACACGAACGCGCGCGGTAAACATGTAACAGCACGAACAGGAGTGCAGATGGTAATATATTTATGGTTTAAAATTGTGATATTTCCGAATAGTTTAGTATTTCTTTAGATCCTTTCGAAAATGTCTTTCATTTCAGTTTTACTGTCTATAGTCTCATTTGCTATAGACATTTGCTAAGGTAAAAATTGAGTTATTTTTTAACATAACATCTTACAAGTTTAATAACAAACTTACATTTATGTGTAATAACTACTGTTTCTACGTTAACAAGTTTGTGATTCTTGTATTTCAGTTGTGTGATGGGCTCATGTCTGCTTTCAGTGGCTGAACAGCTCTTTAAAGATCTTCAGAGAACTTACACACAGACAAAACACAGTAAGAATCACTTTCACTCACTCAAATACACGAAATATACACAAGTAAAGCTTCAAGGCGATGAAGTGTTTAGGATTTTTTTAGGTTTTCCTTTAAATTAACCATGGTTTTACTACAATAACCACAATTTTAACTAAAATACTAAAACATAGTAATGACATCGGCAATTTACAATGAGCTTTTTAAACCATAATATTTGTAGTAAAATTATGCACATACAAGTGACCATAATACCATAATAAAGCATTGTTTTTCCAAGAAAAAAAGGAAGGGGGCGTTCGTATTTGAGAGAAAATGTGATTTTTTTTCAGTGTCATCAGTTTTTTGTATACATTGTGTATACCTGGACACTGATGGATAGTCAAGTCACCTTTATTTATATCGCACTTTAGTTGTTATTGATCACTTTAATTGCTTTAAAGCATCATCACAGGAAAATAACAAGAACTGCAAACTGTGAAGCAAAGCAGTATTTTACTTTTTGATAAAATACTTTAAAACTTGAATCATGTGATGCATTCTTTTTCGGCTCACAGGACTGAATTGAGTTTTCTTTCACATATTTTTGCACTTGATTATATTATAACTTAAAACACATGCTAACAATAACATTTCATGACCATGTAGCACTTGGCTGATCGATATGTCACAGATTATATTGAGCGTCATTGTTTAGCCCTGTGTGTGGCGGGCACCTTACAGAGTTCATGCGGGCTACCAGGTGCCCGCGGGCACCACGTTGGAGACCACTGGATAAGATTGTTGTGCTGATGCCAGAGAGAGTATCAGGGGACTATTAATGGTTAAGGGTCGTGTTTTTACGTCGATGCCATTTTCATTTCCAGGACATGCTTGTTTCAGTCTTTCTCCAGAAAACCACAGTGACCAACATAAATATCTGAAATGTTTGTGCTTCTGGCTGTTTTGCATGATAGATATTGCTTATTTTGTTTTCCCTCTAATAAAATGTTTTTTCTAGTTGTTTCTGCAGAATATCAATGTTTGAACTAACAATAACTTTCTTTCTCTTTTTCTTTTCTCAAATGTCTGGCAGTACCAGATGACCTACTGATAGCGTGAGTATTTCTTCATTCTCCTTCCTAATACAATTACTACTTGGCCAAAGAAAAGTATGTGAATATCCTCTTTAAAACAAGCCGTGTGTCGTGTCGCATCGTGTTCGGTGTAAGGAGCAAATCGCAGAAACATGAGAGTTTTATTAGTCTGGTTATTTGCTATAATACACAGTACAAACGATGATCTCAGATACAGTAGGTGTGTGTTACTGGCTATAGTTTTAATATATTCGCTTCAAAAGCAAAACGCCGTTATGTGGATGTATTTTTTGGTTATTCAGCGCCGTGATGAATAGAGAAATATGATGGAAAACGCCTCCGCAACAATGATATACGCTGTCATTGCGTTCACGTTGTTTCTGTGTGAAGATAAGGATCAGAGACTTCTGACAGCGAGTTGTGTTGACGTCATGTTTATCATTATTTGCACTTAAAATGCATGATACTTCGATTATGCTTACTGCGATTATGAGCTTAATCGCATTAATTTGATCAAATTATTGCATTTACATGAGGTAAAGTGTAATCGCATTATGAGGGTGCATGTAAACGTAGTCGATGTCACAAACTGAGCTCAGATTTGTCAAGTCTGCAGTCAATATTTTTGCAGATTTCAATATAACCTCAAATGTATCCAAATCCAGAATATTGTACCTCTAAAATCTACATTCATATTACAGTTTCATTTTCATCTATTTTTTATTTCTCCTGAGCTATTTTAGAAGAAACATCAAACAATCAAATCTTCTGAGCTATAACTCGAGTAATAGGCTAACATTTTTCATCTGGAAATGCACATTGAAAATCTGAACTGAACACATTGAACTGGAATGGCAACTGCCAGCCAGACCCCATCAACCTCACTGAGGCTACATCTACATTAATCCAAATACATTGAAAATCATATGTAATAAAGATCAAATAAATAAATGAATATATACAGCAAATAGGAAATATATTGGATGGCTTTGCTTTGGGCTGAATGGGTCATATGAATATATCCCCTCTGGAGAGCTTTTTCGAAAAGCTTCGTTTTTGTTGACACAAACGCCAGCTCAGTGTGGATGGAAAGGTCAAAACAGAGAGAAAAAGATGCATTAAAAAAAGCTTGTTAGTATGGACAAGCCGGTCCATGTTTCAACATCAAGTGAAAACCTTGCCAGAAGATTAAAAGGGTTTAAAAATGTTGTAATTAAATTAAATTTGGTGACTTTAAGTCTATGCTTATTAGCTTAGAGTTCATTTATATTCCTGTGTAAAATGAATCTTATATGCAGATATTTGCATTTAAAATGTGGTTTTATTCTTCTGGGAAAATGCACAGTCAATTCCAATCAATTTTCTTGAAATAATTGATCTTTAGAATGGGAACGTCCCTCTTCCAATGCCGTGTGACATACACAGAGACAATCATTGTTTCACGGCGGTGAGTAATCCTTTGTTTTGGAGAGCAAAGTCAAAATCAGAAAACTACAGATGGAAAGACAATCTTGTGCATTATTTTTTTAATACAAATACAAAACCCTTTGTTGCATAACATGACAAATGTTGTCCAAAATACTGCGTCTATAACTCCAGTTGTATTATAGATGCAGATAACTCAAATTTGTTTCTTAAATTTAATTGGATGTTAAATGTCTCCAGCAGTTTGTCCGTTTAGGGATACTGTAGAAACAAACCAATGAATTCCATGTAAGTGGACATAGAAATAGCTCGTTCTAAGATAATAAAAACATAACGCTTCATCATGTAAGGTCTTTATACACCTCTGAACGCATAGTTATGTTGCGTTTCTGTCAATAGATCCTCAGTTATTAACATTACACAGTGCAAATCAATCTCTTCTGTATGCTTTGCTCGACTTTCTCTTTTAATAGGCAACATGTCAAAGGTTGGTGAGGAGCCAGAATGTGTTCGGACATGTTTGTGTGAACTGTAAAGTGACACAGGTGAAGGTATTGTTGTTGATGCCTTTGACCTGAGCGTGTCAAAAGTTATTATTGCAGGTGTATGTTATTCCTGCGTCATACTGCAGTAAAAGGAGACTGTCAGATGTACTTTATCAGGCACACATGCTTTTACCCTTCGCTCGGTTTCCAGACGTCACGACTGAATAAATGAGGACTTTAAAAGCATCCTGAAAACCACAGTGACAGCCATCACACAGCCCCAGTACTCTTCTGTGGAAACCACATTCACAGAACGTCTTGTTTTATTGGCGAAGGATTTCTAGGTTATGATCATATGATATGGTTAAACCAATTTTGCTTGCTTATTGCATACCAGCATAGAGAAGAGTCTGGGGTTCTCTGTCCTTTACTTCTCATTTATCACATGATCTCTTTGATAGTTTATCTATCTTTCACTCAGGTTGCGGTTTGTGTTCGGCTCGTGCGCCCTGCAGGCGTTGGACCTGGTGGAGAAGCGCTCGGTCACATGTGTGACATCACCCAGCGGACGAAAGGTTTTTCAGGTACGTTCGATTTGTGTAGTATAA
Organism: Oreonectes daqikongensis; assembly: GCA_026939265.1. Taxonomy (NCBI): domain Eukaryota; kingdom Metazoa; phylum Chordata; class Actinopteri; order Cypriniformes; family Nemacheilidae; genus Oreonectes; species Oreonectes daqikongensis. The sequence goes on from JAOTQM010000051.1 coordinate 1,010,748, forward strand.
ACAAAAATCAGCGATATGACACCTTGTTGATAGTTCACCCAAAAATGCAAATTCTGTCCTTTTACTCACCCCCGTGTGGTTCAAACCCTGTATATGACTGTTTCTTCTGTGGAACACAAAGGAAGATATTTTGAGAAATGTCTCTGCGGTTTTATACTCATACAATGAGATGACATGAGAATGACAGATTTTCTCTGACCAATCCATCCCGATTTTCCTAAATATCCTCACCACAACCTACAGTTCAGACACCACGTTCTGAAACATTGCGCCAAAGTTTATGAACCGTCACACTGGTTTGACACCTTTTTGATTCCTTTTGTTATACCGGGCAACCGCTGGTTAGGTTTCTGTAAAACTCCCACCCTGGTGACAACACAAAGCAAAGGAGAAAACATTACAAGAAAATAAAAAAAAAGTATAGTAATAAAAGTTAATGGGCGTTTTACGACCCGCCGCGATTCAGCTCTGGATAGTCATCGATGTCTTGTGTGTTCATCTCTAATTTTATGTTTTCACCGGTAAAACGTTCTTGCTTACTGCATTTTCCAGTAACTTGAGTCAGTTGGGTAAGATTTGCAGACATTTAGTGTGTTTGGTTTAACTGAAGAGACACAAGAGGACCGGCTGACACATCACAGGAAATCTTTATTTTTAACATTTTTTGGCATGGCTGTGACCTGTTCTGACTGTACATGTGTCATGTTTTCTTCATTCTCACTTACATTTGCTCAAGAACTTCCTGTTGTAGTTTCCAGAGAAAGGTCACACTTTTGATCATCTATAATGTTGGATTAAGATTAAAGATAATATGTGAATTGGAAGCTGTTCGAGGTTACAGGACTGTGTTGTCACATTCATTATTGATCACATCATAATGAAATAATACAATGATATAAAACAATAGTTATGTACAGTCAAAACAAAATTTGTTTCTCACATGATCACAGTTTATTTGCTTAAACTGTGTCAGAACAAATTAATCTTGATCATGTCAGATAACTTTGAATCATTTTGGTTGATTGTAATCAATTACACACCTTTCTATCAGACAACTGATAGTATGACAGTATTAGTACTAATTTAGGGCAACCAATGACCAAGAAATGCTTCATTTTGTTCAGTCTGTGGTGTAAAAAGGTCATAATAAGTGTCTGAATAATTTACTTATATAATTTACTTAACAGTTTACTTTGTTTTGCTATCCTCACTGTTTAAATATTCCTGTTACTTATTTTTTTTACACATCAGTCTTCTAGAAGAAGGATAAGATTTAGGGAATTCTACAAATAAAGTTTCCATCGTCTTCTCCTCTATGCTTCTCGTGGCCTTTAGCCATCAATGCATTCTGACTTTCGTGGCCTTTTGTACCTCGTTGCTTCACTGATGAAGTTTTGGTGTGTTGTGAGCTTGTTTCCAGACGCCTGCAGTTATCGAGTTTGTGACGTCTGCCGTGAGAAATATTTGAGGAAGAGTTTGAAAAGTTGTCTGTTATGTGGAAATATGATTTCTCCGTAAAAACAAGAAGTTGTATAGAAAACATGCCATATTGTTTTGCATCAATCACTTTAGTCGTGTCTGGTTGTTTTTAGCATTATATTTTTAAAGATGTTTTTCGTTTCCTCACAGTGACATAATCTGTTTAGGGACGTTTTATTGTCCCTTGATGTTAAAGGATGAAAAATGATCATTTACTCACCTTCATGATATAACAGATGTATGAGACTTTGTTTCCCGAATCGAGAGGCCAAACCATGTCTCTGCCCAATGTGTTCCTGTCAGCTGTCTCAAATAAAAAAGTATAAAATCCCCTAAAATGTAACAAAAATCCATCCTGTTATCTTACATGGAAAGCATATTTGGCTGAACCGCATGTTGGTATTGAGATGTAGGAGTTGTATTGTAAGTTATTAGTATGTAGATGAATCTGTCAGGTAGGTGTGAAGTGAAATTATGTTAGGTATGAGTTTAGCTGTGTGAATATGCCGTGCTGAATAAACATCAGCCTTTTATGTGCCCTGCGGTGCTAAATTGTTTTTAAAAGCTTTCAGTCGTGTCCCAGACTCCAGATTGGATTTTCTGTATCGAGTCTGTGGTCTGGAGCTCATTCATATCAAATGCGAAGGCCGATGTGAATTGTTTCATATTTGATAGAACCAGTTCACTGTTTGAACTTTTCTTCAAGTCAACAAAACCCCCCACAAACGTGGTGTGTGTGTGTGTGTGTGTTTGTGTTTATTTCAATACTACACATGCAGAAGTGTGTTGGCATTGATGTAGCAGACGTTCTCTTGTGGGTCGTTCTGCAGGAAATGTTTCAGTAGTCCGTCTCTTCTCTTGGGTCAGAGGCTTCATTAATATCACATTTGGATTGTCATACTGTATTAGGATCAGCTGTGTTTAATAACATTCTGGCCCGAGGTCACTGTCCAGCTCTTCTCACAGACCTCCTCCTACCATCTTTATTGAGTCCTGACCTACAGATGTGATGGGACTTTTTTAACTGATGTTTGCCAAACACAGTGTTAAACTAAACCTCAAACTGTACTTACGGTACAGATGGGATTTAAAGGGATAATTCAATCAAAAATGAAAATTCTGTCATGATTTATTCACCCTCATGTTGCTCAAAACCTGCATGTGACTCTGTGGAACACAAAAGAAGATATTTGGACAAATGTCTCCGTGGTTTTGTGTTCATACAGTGAAAGTTGTTTGGTTACAAACATTCTTTAAAATGTCTTCTTTTGGTCTATAAAACGTAATATTTAATACAATGTGTATTAACATATTAAAGAAAGAAACAATGTGGAGATTATGGCGGCATCTAGTGGTGAGGTTGCAAATTGCAACCAACGGCTCACTCCACGGCACAGGACAAAGATGTCGTCACGTTTCCGCTTTTTGACGTAACGTACACAATGTCACATGTAAACAGGAACATGCAACTTCTCGCTTCACATGTGCTGAAATCCCTCAAGTCTAACATCGAGTCAAATCGGTTACAGTGTACGAGTTCAGGGTGCTGTGATAACCTTCCACTGACACTAATAACTCCTCTGGCCTTTGGGCTGCTGGGAAATAATGCTCTTTGTCACATTGGCTGCTTCTCTGTGTTTTAATAAGGTGGGATTTTTCAGCCGAAGCGGGAATGCAGGTATTTTGGGAAGAGAAAGGGATTTGGGTATTTTTAAAAGGTTATTTTTTAACGGTGGACTTGTTAACATTTCTAAGTCTGTGCGGTAGACGAGACAGAAATGTTAAGGAAAATGTTGTGCAATGACACGGCGAGCTTGGGCAAGACTATGCTTGCTCAAACTCTCCCAACAAATGTTTGGTCTGAGCCCCTCGGGCACTTTACATTACAGAGAGATGGTGCCTGGAAATGGAACGGGACACTGAACATTTCATGCTGAGATTATGACCCATAACAAGTGTTAGTCGCATTAACCCTCGAGTTTAAAGACACAGATGGGATTTGTGGTGAGATGCCAGTTTTAAACTTCTTTAAAATCTATATATGCATGTTTTCCTTTTTCAGTATGAGTAAAATGAACTGGATCGCTCCGTTTTCATAAACGCAAACAATTAAACGGTTTAAATGACAACAGAAGTGGTTACACTGTATCATTATGACAAATATATGCTGTAAGTAAATAAACTGCCATCCAGTCACCTTCATTTCCTTCGTGCTATTTCTAGAAACGGTGTTTCGCTTCTCTACTCCCACCTGCTTATTTCTTCCTGTAGACCCACATCAAACCTCCACCTCTCATTTCAAACCCTCTTTTATCTCATGGTTTATGCATATCCGTACAGAAAGGTACAGTAGCATCTTCCTCTCGAATCTTTTTCATCTCTCCGTGCATGCCCGGGGCATTTGGAAGTGTGGGGGAGGTTGGCTGGGAATGATTGCAGATCTGTTGTATCAGTCGAGTTCAACTCCGTGACTGACAGCTTTGTCAATTCGGCACGCAAAAACCGCTTCTTATTCGCTAACCACCTGCCGTTCGGCGTATCCGTGCGGGTCAAGGTTTAGGCTGGTCACGCCCCTTTTTATGTAAATGAGGGTTGTGATGGTTTCTGAGGTCAACTCTGTTTGCCAGGAGCGATTAACACTGTGCTCACAGAAAGCAGGTGGCACATGGTGGTGTGTGTATTATTTATGGAGAGGTAGTTTATGAAATGATGGAGGAGATTGTAATAAAAGAGACCTCATGAGGAGCTAGTATGTAGTGATAGTTCTCTCTGTTCAGAAGATATTTTGAGAAATGTCTCAGTGGTTTTGTGTTCATACAATGGAAGTCAGTGTTGTTTGGTTATCAACATTCTTCAAAACTAAAACAACTCAAGTTTCACTGGACTCCACTCGCTCCCCGGAGGATCTCCAATGACATTTCTGATGCCTTTCCAAACCACCCAAACTTCTCCACTGCACGCTATCAGTTTTTAAACAGATCCCATGAGGTAGAAGCCTGTCAATGGCATCACTGGCTTCCAGTTTGTTGTTATAAATTGTTTTTGTGTGTTAGAAACATGATTGAGTTATGTGATAGTTAAATCTTGGTGGTCAGATTTTAGGAGCAAAAAATGTCTGAACCTCAGGAGCATTTAAAGGAAATACAAACCAAGCGTGTTATGATATACATTTAACCTTCGTGTCGTCATTCATCATGATGTCAATGAGAATTTGTTAACTTAACTGAACGGAAATTTGGTTTTCAATGAACTAAATGAAGAAGTAAATGAGACTTCTTTACTCTATACCTGTTTTTCTCATCACAATATTACTTTCAGAACTTTTATCAACATATTTTTGCAACAACAAAAAAAAAGCATGCAAAATGCTATTGAGCCACCTAAAAACACAGCAAGAGAATATCATCCATATGACATTATAGTACATTACGTATCTTTACACACGAAATCACTGGCAGTGTGAATGAACTCCAATCAAACAATCCCGTGACAAATTCGGGAACAATTATCTGTGTATTTTCAGTTTTTTCCTTGAAGAAAAATCCATGATGATCTCTGTGTATTCAGATCACAGTTCATTTTTATATAAGCTGCAAAATCATTGAGAATATATGTTAAATATTTAATATCTTGTCAAAGCCTATAAGGCAGGTGAATATGACACATGATTGATGTATATAATCTCGTTGATGTCTTTTGGGATATTAAAAAGATCTCATCTGTGATTTTTCCTTCTTATGTGAGCAGATTTCAAGGATCCATCTCTTTATGTGTACAGAAGTCCAACTGCATACATTCAGCAGTTCGTTGTGTTTTACTGTATATGCAGTTCGGTTTTTAAGCTTTTACTAGTTTGATGCTGTTGTCAGATATTTTGTGTCTATCCAAGTCACTGAACCAAACCCGACCCAACAATAACGTTAGCAGACATTTTGATGTGTTATCCTCTATAGCTGACGTCATCAACCTGTCACAGTTTTGCTCTCAAAGCAAAAGCAGAAAGCGTGGCGTAAAGAGGCGAGAATAAGGTGCGAGTTTGTGATCAACACTTGTTCAGCGTCAGCTCTGTTCCGGAGCACCGCGACAGCTCTGGCCTTTGCGCTGGTTTCTATCTCGCAGCCGCTAGTGTCTCCGTGTTTCTCATTATTCGTCCTGTGACTCATCCACAATGAGGTGTCAGTGCTTGACAAAGAGTACAGGAGAAGCTTCACAGCGGGTAATTCATCAATGTTTCTCTGATAACGGACTGCCAGCTCTGATGAGTTTTCCAGTACGGCAAGATTTATTTTTCTAGATAATGCTCTCGTGAGTTACGTTTAATATTTTAACTAAGAACCGTGGAGAAGACGAATTTATGACACGTTTCTATTCAGCACGGAAATTCATTTCAGTTGTGCACTTTTCACAGTTTTGCTGCAAAGCAGTTTTCCAGAACATTAATATACTGTGACACTTAAGAAATTAACGTGAATTTACATGTATCATGTGATTATAAAAATAATAACAGCCAAAGACAGAGAATTTGAAACACCATTTTTTTTTTTATTTACTATTCATAGGTAGGTGTTTAGGTAAAATTAATATATATATTTTTTATTCTGTCAACTACTAACAATATTTCTCCCAAAAAAAAAAAAAGGTTGTTTATGTATTTATTTGCAAAACATGAGAACAGGTGAAAATAACAGAAAAAGAACCTCAAATACTGCAAAGACAACACGTTCATATTCACTTTTATTCAATACAACAGTAATATTTCTACATGTATTTAGGGAAAGTATTTTTTCATGTGATAACCTTCATTTTAAATAGTTTTCATGTGTCTTGTCATGCTGTCAGTCTTTCACACAGCTGTTGGATGACTCTCTTATCTATTTATTTTTCTCAGGATTAAAGCAACATTTCCAGCTTTCTCTCTTTTTTTATTTTGCTGATATCTAGGAAAAATGCATGAGATCATTTGTCATTATTCCTCTCCTGCTGATACTTGAGATTTTTTTCTTATTCCGGAATGCCACAGATGGGAATTACAGTAAATCCTCCACGTGGAAACTGCTTGTGTACATCAAAAAGCAGTGGAAACTAACACTACAGTCTTATGCCAAAGTATTTTATTCTCATTTCTAGAAAGATCCTCATGTGGTGAAGAATGTCTGCGATCATCTTCTAGATGTTATTAGATCTGATGTGTGGATCTGTACCAAACAAACAACATGAAGTCATTCACTGAAGAAATGTCATTCCTATGCTTCAGGTTTCAGGATTGAACTACACGCCACTAAACAGATTCAGATCAAATCAAACACATTTTATGACGTCGCCCGTCCTCACATCTACATCAGTGAAAGATCTCTGGAAGCACATCATGCAAATCAGATTTCTGCTTTCTTCATACCTTAAATACCTGGACACCTTTTTTAACACCATTCTGGATTAAATCTTGAGTGTCACTCTTCCTCTTATAGTTGTTCATATAAATTCAATGGCAATTATTATTTCTCTATACTCTTTTAAAAAAAAGTCACAATCTGTTTGTGAAAGCACATTTTTATTTTCATGATTTAATCGCTTATTTTGAGTGAGTTGCACTCATTTTCATGAGGTCATTCATTTAGTTTTTCTTACAGTAGTGTGTGACTTGAAAAGAGAGAAAACAATGTGTTTGTTTATTTCTTTTGGCAAGCGGAAGACTCAATTTAGATTAATGTCTGTATTGTTTTTCTATGTTGACATGACGTGATTTCAGTGTGATGGATTCTCCTTAAGGTCCCTTGAGTTTCTCTCTTCATTTGTCTGCTGTTTAACATGTATGAAGCGTCCGACACTGTTTAAAGCAAGTCTCTCTCTCTCTCTCTCTCTCTCTCTCTCTCTCTCTCTCTCTCTCTCTCTCTCTCTCTCTCGCTCTCTCTCTCTCTCTCTCTCTCTCTCTCTCTCACATCAGGTGTCGGGAGGTTCAGGGCGTCTGTACACATGTTATGCGTCCTGTCACTTCTGCCCGTGTCCCGCCTTCTCTTTCGCTGTCCTCAGGAGAAATGAGAGTCTGATGGTAAGGTCACTTCCTCTTCCTGTTCCTTACACAGCTGCACTCACAGGTTAAAGATCTTACTCTCAGACAAAACACATTTGTTTGTTTGTTTTATTATTTTCCTTATTTTCATTGAATTCTGTTATATTTGTAATTACACCGCTGCAAAAAACACTATACTGATATACTTGTGCAAAATTCATATTTAAGTGAACTTTATGTAGTATGTACTAGTATACTTTTAGTACTAATTGGACTAATTGCAACAAACAAACAAGAAGAAGAAGAAGAACTTCCGTTTTGCCGTCGTGCTGCAATTTAACAACACGAGTAGTTAAGACATCGGTAAGATTATTATTGTATAAGTGTTTAGTATCAGGCATGATAATATTTCGTATTCAAGTATTTATCCTAGCACCTTCGCTAACGCAAAAAGAAAACAAAACACTTGCAGTATCTGTGGCAGCTGTGCAAGGGACTTGGTAAACTTGGCGCTGGAGGAAATAATGATGCACCGCGTCAGATGCATGACGTCATGTGAAATAGGCCTATAGTTACATTTACATATCATTTAAACCGTAGTAAACGTGAGTATACAACTAGTTTACTACTATTTCTCTGAGACGTGAAGACAAAGTAGACTGAAAGTATACTTTATTTATATATATATATATTATTAAAGTATACTAATGACATATCTACTGTATCTGAAGAATCAAACAAATAATCAACAGAGCAATCGATTGCTAAGCGAGTTGTTAGTCACATCACTTTGTTTTATATTTTCTCTTTCTATCCCGTCAGTTTTGTCTCCTGCATTAGTGTTTTTGTGTTGCTGTGTGACTGTCTGGCCTGCGATGGTGTGGCTCCGGGTTCCATTGGGGCCCGAGCGTGTTTTGCTGCACAGTCGCAAGCACATCAACCTTGTTTTTGAGCCCCGGGGAGACGATGAGACTAAATTTAGTCATCCAGTCTGAGAACGAAAATCCAGAGACCGGCCCGAAATCTGCTGCGTGACCTCACTTTATCATTGAACAGAAAAACCCACGTGATCCGAAAGGAAAGGTTTCCTTGTTTATTTACAGTCCGTCGAGTAACGTTATTAGCATTTGGATGATGTTCTGTCGTCTTTTACCAAAAGATAAACCATGTTTTTCAACAGAAAGTCTGACATCTGCAGTTATTGAGTTGGTAGATGTGTGTATATCAGTGCCAAATCCGATACTGTTGTTTTTATTTTTAAATATATTAACTCAATATTACAGGATTTTAAACTCCGCTAACCCAACTAACACACATTTATAATGTTTTCTCTGTTTTGGCTAATGCTTTGCTTTGCTTTTTCTTTGCAATCCTATTTATTTTAACATGTGATGAATGTCTTGCTACTGGAACCGTGTAAAAAGCATCAGCGAGATGTGCATGTTAAATTGAAAATAGATGCTCTGTGCATGTATTATTTTTGCACATGAACTCTCGATTTCTTCTAGACTGTGATAATGTAATGATGGTGTTACACCAAAGGCCTTCTCCTCTCATGGTCTAGTGATGTTTTATTGAAATGGGTTTGACATGTTTTCTTGTGTGTTCTGCAGTGTAAGCACCTCCTGGCCGCCTGCTTGAGTCAGGCCATGGGTTTGTGCCAACAAGAACAGGTCTCAGATCAGCAGATGACACACATTCTCTCAGGCCAACACATAAATAGCTGGTCTTGAGAGGGACTCCAGAGCGTCGGAAGGAATTCAGATGTATTTGTGTGAATTTGATTTGATTGAAAGGTGATTTATTGCGCAATGATAATTCTCTTGAAATGTAGGTTGCTTTGTAAATTTGACTTGTGCATTTTGCATGATAAATGTTTCTTGATCAGTTTTGCTTGATAAATGGCTGAATGATGAATATGCTAAGCCCAGATGTTTGTATATTTGTTCGCAAAAGAGTTTATGTGCTGCCAGAGAATGTACATCTGTTCATTGAACATGACTGTTTATTTTTGGAGTTTCCGTTTGTTTGATGGTTCTGCACCCTAGACCACAATGAGGCCACAAGTGCAGGCAAGTTTTGTATTTTGTATTAAACATTATTTGTGAGTCAGTCATGTTTATTTTGTATGTATTTATATTTGACATTGAAAAGAAACTTGATTGGATGTATTTAAAATGAACACTGAACTTTGAGATTCTACACACACACACACATATATATATGTATATATATATACATATAGGACGGATGTATAGTATTAGTATAACACGGCTAAACATTCAAATGATTACGACTGCAGCTGTGATAACACGGAGGTTTGGCTTCATGAAAACAGTTGCGTACAGTATGTGGTGACATTTCTAACTACTGTTTAACAACAACATTGCATTCTCAAGAACAGAGACAAACCCTAAAATATCAGATGTAGAAGTCTCTTAATACAAAAGCATTTGATGTTTGATACTTATTGTGTACATATGTGTTGTTTGGGTTGATTTAGGGTTTAAGTTTCATCAGATCGAAGTTGACATCCGGTTTATTTGTTGATTGGTCTGGCTAGTGAGTGACTAATATAATATGACTATATATTATTTAATTTATTTTAATATGAATTGTTATCGTTCTTTTATTGTATAATAATTGCATTAAATAAAAAATGTGTTGCATTTTATTGTATTCAAGTTGAGTCAAGTAACGGTTCTTCTACTAATAACCCAAAATAGACAAACTTGTAACTTGCTAGCTAATGTCATTTACTTTTGCTTGATATCAGAAATAATCTGCAGGAACTCGATTCTTTGCGGATGTGCAGTAACGTTTATGTTGCTGCTTTGAAACGTCTATAAAATAGGACCCTAAATATTTACTTTCTCTTAATTTCCATAACATGAAATAGAAACACCATCCGTAAAATATATCTACTGAATTATCTTAACGCTATTGTACGTCCATGAGCTACAAAGTTGTACACTATATAAAACACATGCGCAGTCGTGCAGGACCCTGGAGTTTATTTTCTGACGACACGCACGCACGCACACGTTCCTTCTGGATGAACACAGAGAGCAAGAATCTGTCCTTCCATCAAGAGACACTTTTATACAAACAGCTTTTATTAACAAAATAATTCACCGTACATACAGATTTATTCATGTTAAATAACAAGACTCCTGTCAACACGTAAAGAGCACGTCACAGTGTATGCCATGACAGATACGCACATCAAAAACACAAACAGATTATTTTCTGGTCGCTCTCCTAAAGGCTGGAGGGTTAAAACTAGAGAAATATGTTCAGGAAGGTCTTTTCTGATTCACAAGTTCTCAATACACCGAGAGTAAAACATCAGCTATAACACAGGTTCAGTGCGGTAGAGATTCTGTGTAGTTTAGCCCTTACAAACAGTAACAAGGCAAAGATCTGTACAGTTACATCAACAAAAAAACCTGCAGAACATCATCTCGGTCCTGAAGCACACGGCTCAATAAATAGAAACACTGCCGGCTTCATTGGCACACGTGTGGATGTGAGTTTGGAAAGGCAAAGCGCTGTCACTGAATCTGATGCTCTTTCTGGCGTCCACATACTGTTCGCTCCTAAAAAAAATAAAAATAACTCAATTTATATCTAATCGGCTTGATTTGAATGTGGTCTCGATGATCATGTCAGGCCATGTGTTTTATCCTTCTTTTCCTGTTGTACTAAACTGACGTGTAATATTTGAGCGAGCGAGGGGAAAACGAGGCTTAACATACAGCGCTTAACAATTTCACTAGATCACCAGGTCTGGGCCACAAACAGTATTGGAGATTTCCAATTTTAAGTTTCTGTAATGACGTTTTTAATGCTAAAATACAATTATTGTTGTTAGCCATGAATTTTTTGTTTTTACAAGAAAAGCTGAAAAAGTAGTAAAGCACTTTATTTGCCCATTTACAAAGTTTTAGTGTTATAGATTTAGTTGTTTACTTTTAAACACGTTTTTGACAGATTGCTAAAATATTTGTCTTTATTTTGACAGGTGGTCCAACCTCATCTCACAGGAAGTCGTAAGTATTTTACAAGGCGGCTAATTCGTATAAGTTCATACGATGTGAGTCGTACAAAAGTGTACGATTAAGCGATACTGAAGATCCACCCCTAACCCCGGCCCTACACCTACCGAACGCAAATCGCACTAAAACGTACGACTGAGATCGTACGAATTGTGACTCTGGATCACAAAACCAGTCTTAAGTAGCACAAGAACATTTAATAGCTAAAAATACATCGTATGGGTCAAAATTAGCCATTTTTCTTTTATGCCAAAAATCATTAGGATATGAAGTAAAGATCATGTTCCATGAAGATATTTTGTACATTTCCTACCGTAAATAAATCAAAACTTTATTTTTGTGAGTAATATGCTATGCTACGGACTTCATTTGGACAACTTTAAAGGCAATATATATTGTTTTTGCACCCTCAGTTTCCTGAGTTTTAAATGGTTGTATCTTAGCCAAATATTGTCCTATCCTAATAAATCATATATCAATAGAGAGTTTATTTATTCAGCTTTTGATGTAAATATCTTAATTTAAGCCCATAAGACTGGTTTTGTGATCCAGGGTCACAATTAGCCAAAATTAGCCGCCTCGTAAAATACTTACGATTGGGTGGTCTAATACATTTGTTAAGAACTGTAAATTTTAGATTTTAAAGGGAGATTTCAGAAGGAGGGACGGTGGCAATGAGACTCTTTTACATACGATGACCCCCCCCCCAGTTTTTTGGAGGTCTAAGTCAGACTCGAACATGCTATTGTGACCGCAGTGCACTGAATATGAAACCGAATGGCATTTATTTTTCAGAACGATGGATATGTTTGGTCTTGATCTGCTTACGCTGCTGTAACACGTGTGATTCATGCTGCCGCGGCTGCAAAAACAGACAGACGTAACATCGCCTTTGGACGCTCATACGGCACACGACTGAGAAAGACTCGAATGTTAAAGACATATGAAGCAAGCTGACACATTACATGTCAACAGCCAATCACTTTGACCATAAGTGCACAAATGTGACGGGTCGCCAAATAATATGAAAGTAACATTCAAATGCAGTATTTTACTTTTAAGTGCAACTAAATACTTTCGGGTGCTGTCCTTCATGCAATCACTTAAAGGGACAGTTCACCCAAAAATACAAATATATATATTATTTATTCACCCTCATGTTGTTCAAAACCTGTATATGACTCTTTCTTCTGTGGAAGATATTTTGAGAAATGGCTTTGTGAAGTCAATGGGGTTCGATGTTGTTTGGTTCCCAACATTCTTCAAAATCTCTTCTTTTGTGTTGTGGGTTTGAAATGACATGAGGGGGAATAAATGATTCATTATTTAGATTTTGGGGTGATTTATTCCTGTGCTGGGATAACCAACACCACAGAATGTCTTTAAAATGACAAAGAGGCTAAAAGTCCTCACAGCACGATTTGATCTTTTACAGGTGTTTTTTTTTTTTTTTTACCTTGTGTGTATTCCTGAGCATTCTACCATCAACCATCTCTGTCATCAAACGTCAAAATAAGTTCAGGCATGGCGCTTGCGCTCGTGATCAAACAGATTTCAGGCTTCTCCGTTTCTGAGGAAGTATGTGGTTTCTCTAGATCCTGTTGTGTTATTGTTCTACGGGTTTATATATTAAACTCGCACATGAGTTCTCTTTTATTCCTGCGCCAACGTGTGGCCGTCCTCGGGTTTAGTGCTTGGTCAAGTTCATAAATATTTCCAAATAGTCGTAGTGATTTTTTCACAGTTTATTGTAAGTTCTTTGGTCTGTAAACATTTCTCTCCGTCAACATGCGCACCTATAGCAGGGGGTCGATGGTCATGGTCATCTGGTCCCTGTGACTGCTGCTTCCATTGGAGCTGAGATACAACTCATCCCGTCGGCAAAAGAAATGCCGCTTGAGTATCTTCCTGAAGGTCACTCTGAACTCCTGGATGCGGTAGGCGTAAATGATGGGGTTGACGGCGGAGTTGGCGTGCGAGAGTATGATGGCGATGTTCATGACGAAGCCGGGTTTCTCCAGCTCTCTGTAGAAGAGCGTGAGGCAGTTGAGGATGTGAACGGGCAGCCAGCAGACAGCGAACAGGCCCACGATGATGGAGAGAGATTTGGCGGCGCGGATTTCGCGCTGCAGCAGGCTGCGGTGGTGGCTGTCGCCGTTGCTGGCGCTGCACTTGAGCTCGATCTGACGCAGCTGCTTGCGCGCCACCGTGAAGATCTTGGCGTAGATGCCCAGCATGATGAGCAGCGGCGGCAGCACGCAGCCGAAGAAGTTGAAGTAAACCATGTAGCTCATGTCCACCACGTTTTCAAACAGGCACTCGAGACAGCAGCTCTGGAGGAAGCCCGTCTCGCTCGCATCGCTGCCGTTGCCGGCCGGAGTTGAGCAGCTCTCGTTCCCGGAGCAGGACGTGTCTCTCCGGTTCCAGCCTACGAACGGGATGAGTCCAATGATAAAGGATAAGATCCATAAAATGGTGATGATTTCTCGGGCTCGTTTTCCCGTCACGAGCTCCTTATACCTGAACACAAGGAAGAGAGAAGAACAAAGAAGTCAAGGGATTTGAAGTTGGACTATTGATGGCTCAGGCTTACATTACACCCGAAAATGAAACGTCTTTCATCATTTATTCATCCTCGTGTCCATGCAAAGCTGTATGCCGGTCTTTCTTCTGCACAACACAAAAGAAGATGTTTTGAAGAATGTTGGGAACCAAACCACACTGAACCCCATTGACTATTTTGAGACATTTCTCAAAAACATTTATACACTTGAGGTATAAAGTTACGGGACACGTATTATTTGCATGCGCCGCTGTTTGTGTATATAGTACGAGAGAGACGGGGGTTGGAGGATGTCGGGTAGGTGCAGGAAAAAGAGCTCGACGTAAACACACTCGGGTGACTGATGGCTGAAACTTGCAATGAATCACACACCCACAGACGGCTCAGATTCTGCCGCCTCTGATGGAGCGAGGTGAGCGGTGCATGAGGTGCATTATTCATCCCCGAGCTTCCTCCGAGACCCGAGCCGCCGCCGCCGTCACCGCTGATGTCCCGGTGACAGATACAGAGAAAGATATATACAACTATTCCTAAGATTTCTGTTAAAGGGACAGTCCACCCAAAAATGAAAATTCTGTCATCATTTACTTCCAGACCTGTACAAATGTCTTTGTTCTGTTAAACACAAAGGAACATAATTGGAAGAATGTCAGTAACCAAACAGATTTTATCCCCCATTTACTGCCATAGTAGGGAAAATAAATACCACGAGAGTCAAGATCGGTTTGGTTACTGACATTCTTCCAAATATCTTCCTTTGTGTTTAGCAGAACAAATAAACGTATACAGTCAGGTAGTAGAGTAAATGATGACAGAATTTTGGGGTGGACTGTCCCTTTAAGGAAAAACATATTAGAAAAACTCATATTAATATTAGATGTGTACCACGGACACACATCAGTCTGACCATATCTGGGGTCCAGAGAGTGCGGGTGGGTACCTGTACAAACCAAACAACAAGAAAACAATGTGGGCTACTAAAAGCACAAAGAACGGCCCGGCAACCATCACTCTAGTCTGTTTTTTACAATTCAAACTTGAACTTGTGTCGTTCACATAAGTTCTGTGTGGGACACAGAAGAAGATATTTTGAGAAATGTCTCAGTGGTTTTGTGTTCATACAATGGAAGTCAATGAGGTTTGTTTGGTTATCAACATTCTTCTAAATATCTTCTTTTATGTTCTGCGGAAGAAACAGATTTGGAATGACATGAGGGTGATGAAAAAAATCTTTTGTCTCAATTATTAATTTCATGCATATCTATCTTTTATGTTTATCAATATCTCTGTCAATTTTTTCTTATTTTATTTTTTGTAGCACTTAATTTTCAATTTTTGGTTTCTTTGTATTGTTATGATTTTTCTTTTGATTTTTTTTTTACTTCTAATATCTTTTAAGACTATGTCTCACACAAAATAACAATTGTTATGGGAAACTATTGCTTGCCAATAGTAATCAGTGCACACAAAATTTTTTTTTACAGCACTTTACAGCACATTGTTTCCCGTTTTGTTTGTTTCTATTGTTTGCCTCATTTGTCAATGACTTTGGATAAAAGCATCTGCTAAATGAATTAAATGTAAATGTAAAAATGTTTCATGTAGTCACTGTCAGACTGAAAACATGTACTTCATCTCCAAAACTGCCACAGCATTTATCCACGAATTAAACAAGTTGACAAGTTGTTTTCAACACATTTCTTTTGTTAAATCCCACAGACAAACATGAAGGATGACCAAAAGAAATGATTTATAAAACATAAAAATGAAAGTGTGAGGTTTCAGTCCGTCATGTGGTTTGACTGTGATGTGACGGGGTGATGGTGTGTTGTAATTGTCATTTTAAATTGTAGCCGCATTTTCAACCTGAACCAACACTGAATTACAAATGTAATGTAACAAGAACATCGCTGTTTCTGAGACACAAGGCCACAAGATGATGTCATAGCGTGTATCTCAGACCGCACAGTCTCCTTTTGTTAAACACCTCATTCAGCTGCCGTACATTATTCTTTCTCCAACGCCGGAGCTTCTCTGCACTCAGGACACATGAATGGAGAAGAGTGGATTAGCTGTGGCATGACAACAACCCGCTGGCATCCCCGTCTCACTCTCTGTGACCTTCCCTCACACAAATCCCTTCACAAACCGTCCGTTCCGCAGATCTCCTGCTTCCGCTTCACACCGCACATCTCTGCCAACACGCTCCAGTTTCAGTGAAAACACCAAGAGATCTCGACCGCTTCGAACGTGTGCCAACAGGTGCGTTGATAGAATAGTGAAGCCCCAAAAGATTCAACTTTTCTAACTGTATTAAACGTAATGGGTCGCTGTTCTGCACATGGATGAAATTCACTCGATAGATCGATACGGTGACCCATCTGTCAATTCACAGCGTTGTCACTTATTCATGAGAAATCAAACTGCCTTTTAAATTTCAGGAAGGGTCATTGAATGGTCAATAAAAACGCTTCGAGGTGATGAATAATACATTAAAGGTGTAGTTCAGCCAAAAAAAAAGAAAATTCTCTCATAATTACTTTGTTGAAATATTATAATGTGACTCTCTCCATCGCTCTCTCATCGCCAAACACATCAACACTGCACGGTCCGACCAATAATGTGAGTTTGGGTCAGTGTTGGTCAACCAATGGCAGACGTGAGGGAGTATTTGGGAAATCTGGTTGAAAATGACACTTCCTTCCTCATTAAATGACTGATCTGAGGAAGGTGATGCTCTGCGCCGACAGTATGTGCGTTCCCTGGGGATCAAACCCATGACCTTTGCGTTGCTAGCACAATGCTCTACCCATTGATCTACAGGACAATGAATCGGGATATTTCACCAGCGGAAAGACATTCAGATGCAAGACCACGCTCAATGTCATATAATGGCTGCCTACTGTTTTGGGATCTAAACTCTATTTAGTCCCCACAGTCTGAGGCCAGGCAGCTATACAGAGAGAGAGAGAGAGAGAGAGAGAGAGAGAGAGAGAGAGAGAGAGAGAGAGAGAGAGAGAGAGAGGCGGTCCAAACCAGTGAATAAAAGCAAAGTGGGGAATATTGGCAGCACACTGTGGAAATTGACTTCCTCTTGAATGATCTGCTAACAGTGATCGTGACAAGAACCAGTGTTTCCAGTAAGCACAGTCCAAGCAGAAGCCAGAAACAAGTTCTGCACATCTTGGCCATGAAAGTGAGAGTAACATAACCACCCAGAATCAGAAATAACTCTCTAAACACTTTATTACAAGCGTTTTCTTACACCAAACTGCATTCCCATCAGATAAAACACATGCACACAAACTGATTCAGATCTCTGTTTTACTCTGTGCTACGTCCTTTGCATGCTGAAACAAAATAAGTTGCACTGATGCACTCTTAGTTTGCATCCTCCTCAAACTGCAGCTGCTTTTCTTTCACTTCTTTCTCGTTTATATTTCGTCGAGTCTGACCAGAACATTCAAGTTCACATGTTTAAGAGTGGGAATAAATCTCATAACTTTGAGTTGCTCACACAATGCTGCCTGCAACTCCAGGAAATCTACATCTCAAGACATCAATTGTACTGAATAAAGAGGATTTTCTTCTTAGCAGCTGCTGATAACCCGTTTCTATAGTTTCACCACGGTTTTTGTAGTAAAACCAAGGTAATACGTAGACAATATGCCAAAACGTTACTACACTTTTACTATAGCAAAACCATGGTAAATTTCCCCAAAGTGTAACATTTTAACGTGCCCTGTCCATGAGCATCATCAGGATATGTTTAATAACTCATGTGAGTATAAATAATAGGAGAACGATATATCCTTTAATGTTTAATCCTTTTTAGTAGTTTAATAAAGTAAATTAACTTTCAGATTAAAGAAATGACAACAAAAACCCCAGCAGATGAATATAAGACATCATTGGTCCCATCATTAAAAAATCTCTTCATATAAAACCCTTACCAGCTAATGCATTCAATGACATTTAACTTTAATCAACAATATATTTTTACAGAATTTGTTCACGTGAACATACTGGAGTATTCAAAAATTCCTAGTGTTTTTGAACCTTACTCGACCCAATAAATAAATGGTATACTACAGTATTTACTTACTTAACGGTTGTCAATTTGCTTAGCAATTTATGTCAGTTTACTAAAGTACGTATGTGGGCTTTATTGGCATTGCTTCACTTTATTATTGAACTTCTACTAAAGCCTCATATAAAACCATGTTTAACTTGCGTAAGATATGAAACCCTGTTGATCCTTAAAATGCAGAAGACACCGCAGACGGCAATAAAAACGTCAGATCCTCCAAGACAGCTGCACAACCGTAACTAGTTGTTTTTTCTTGTAAATGTAACTCAAGCACCTGCACTTACTTAACGTTTACTAAACAGTAATGACCTGGACATCTCGGGCTAATAAAACGTCAGAGACTCACCTCAGGGGAATTTTCACGGCCAGGTATCTGTCGATGGCCACCGCCAGGAGACTAAATATTGAACTTTGAGTCAAGACCAGAACAAAACACGCCAGAAAGAGACATCCGTAAAAGTCCGAGCGCAGCCCGATGCTTATGGTGATGGCGAACGGGATGGCGAGACAGCCGACGAGGATATCAGCCACGGCCAGAGACACCAGAAAATAATTGGTGGCGTTTTTGAGAGTTGAATTGATGGCCACAGCCCAGCACACGAGCACGTTACCCACGATAGACACAAGCGCGATCACCAGCTCAATAGCGATGTACAGAGAATCCATATCTGCACACTTCAATGACAAACGGCGTCAAACATCTCCGCTGCTCTTCTGCAATAATCCCAAAGTTTGTGGTTTGCCGAAACGGCCATCTGTTGAATGGAAAACAACGTTAATTAGTTGCAATGCGCGTTACGCACACATGACACTATTGCGCGGAAATCATCCTTTTCCACCCAGAAGTTGTCGCAAAAGTTATTCAATATATCGGTTTAGATGACACGACTTACCCTCAAATCAGAGTGTTTTCAATGTCAGTTGCTTCTCTTCATCAATCTGGATGGGAATCACACGACACGCGCATGTTGGAGAAGCGGCGCTCATCTGACTCACTGGGAGCGCAACACATGGATTTTCAAGCAGCTCGCGGAAAACAAGAAAAATACCCATCTTGCAGCTGTACATTACAGTTCGTGACCACGCCCACTCGCTCGAGCCACGCCCAGCCGCTCGTGCACGAGCTGTCACATAAGGTACAGTAATACATTACAAATGATGTGATTTGTGTGTATTCAGTTAAGCGGAGACCACGAACGGGTTTTTATGATCGCACTGACAGGAGCTTCTTCACAAAGTTTTGTTGAGAATCTGTCAGGGTCTGTGATAGTAAATTGAACTTGAAACACCTCAACTGTGAATTAGTTAGGGAAACTAGATTTGCATGTCTATATAAATAGTAGGCTTGACACGAGACAACGTTGAGATGTCACGCATCGAATGTATTTTTTTAAACAATTTTAAAAGGCGCTTGAAAAGTAAAAAAAATGTCTTTTGTGTCTGTATGCTGCTAGCCTATTTAATTTTACAATAGAAATTATAGTTACATCATGGTGGTAAAATACTTCTACACTTTATTAATAAAATGCATTAAAATAACAAAAAACATCCCACCTGACTATAATTGTGTGCAAAACAAAGTTTAGTTTTCATTAAATCTTATTGCATAAGTTTAATACTTATGTTAACCACTGATTCATATAAATACAACACTCGAAATCTGCTTTGTAAATTCTTTTTTCGTCTTATTGACGCTTCGTGCATTGATCTTATTTATCTGTATTCTGAGTCCATAGACATTCTCTACACAAAGCATGTGATTTTTAGAAAACAGTGTGTGTAGTGTTTCAGAGAAGATCTTGGAATGTGTAATGAGTGAGTGAAGTGATAATATTGGGTAACTCCTAGAGATTTACACTATGGACTCTTTGTATCACTAAAGGATTGGATCAACACACATCTGTTTTACTGCTTCAGGAGAGCTTTTAACAGACCTATAAAACCTGGTGCCAGTATGACTCTGTCAAAACACTATTTCACTTCTGTGTAGCAAAAGGACTCATGTTGTGATTGTAGATTTTTTATGACAAGCAAAAACTTTATTGTTAATGTCTATGAACCATCAACTGTCATAAAACGAAACATACACACTCAATCATTCAAATATTTAACAGTATAAAGTTAATAAATAGCATTTCCATAAGATGCGGTACAAAAAATATGTTCGAGACTCTTGTGTCAGCTATTGCAAGTGAAAACAGAAATGCATTTTTTTCTTTGTTTACATATTTTACTCCTATCCAAAAAGATTGTATTATTGCATGGCCGTGCGCTTACAAAATGCTATGAAATCCTGCTTTCTGGTAGAATTTGGCACAGACTGTATTGCTAACAAACTTATTTATCCATATTCATAAGTAATAAGTTGGTTATATTATTTAAGTATCCTTTCATTTAAGCACATCCAAAGTCATTCGAACAGGCACAATGAACATTAAATAATCAATACTGGTTGAAAAAGTCTTAAAGTATTCAATCACATATTGATTGAATATGACTTTCAGAAAATAATTAACTAGCGTAACAACGAAATGATAAACGTTCTTTCAAAACATTTCCGTTTCGAACTAATTTTCATATCGTGGTGTTGAAAATATATGTGGGAAAACTAAACATTAAAAATACTTTCTAGGTATGTCAATATATATGTATATCTGTACTGTGTATATTTAGGTAATAATACTGTCTTTATAAAGATAATTGCATATTAAAATAACTACATCATGTCGGAGCCGATAGCCTTGTGGGCAAGTGCTCCGACATGTGGCGGGTTCGATTCCCATCTCGTGGTCCTATCCCGATCCCACCCACTTCTCTCTCCAACTTTGCTTCCTGTCTTAACTGTCCTATACTAATAAAGGCAACAAAAAAAAAAATTCCACTACATCATGTGTTAGTGCAGGACTGCAAACACACTCGGCGAGCATCTTCAAACTTCTAAAAGTGAGTTGAATCCAAACTATAAATGAATTGGATGTTCGTGCGGGTCAGAGGAGATGATGTTTGAGATTTTTATGATATGCTGGTGGTATTACGAGGAGAATCTGACTGTGTATTTATAACAGTTAGCTGAGAGAGAACTAGACTAAACTAAACTGAGGCAGAAAAGTGCTTTGGTGCCCGTTTTCATCTTCTGTCCAGAATTACGTCTCAAAGTACTTGTAGATCTGAGACACATACTGCATCACCCTCTGCCAGTCTGGTCGGTCTGTGTGCATCAGTTCATCTATGTCCTAAACAAAGAGAGAAAGAGAAAGCATTGAGCTAAAGGCATTTACCTGGAAGAGACTTCATAGATAGTTCATACACAATAGGTGATTATAAACAGAAGGATAACAGGACTAATGTCATTCGCAGACTGCCAGAGGTTATGACATCCATAAACCACGGCTCTCCTCCTCCTCTAAGGAAGAGCGATTGTGCTGGAAATTGGATTTTCCAGTCATCCGCTAATGTCGTGGTGATGAGATATGGGGATTATGGCTTTAAGAGAGCAGGTCAGCAGGGCAGAGAGCTTCACTTTAGCATCACAGCCAGCAAGAGGTCATAATGATCACATCACATCCACAGGGCACATATCACAGAGTCCACGTCAGGCGGTCAGTAGCACAGATCTCTGCTCCAATCCACACCACAGACATCCACTGTAAAAAAATACTTTGCAACCTTTAAAATGTTGCATTTATTCAACTTAAGATATTAGTTAACTAATGAATTTCATGCAAACTCGTTATGTTAACTAATATTTTTACGTTTTCAGCAGCCAGGTTACTTCGTTTTTTACTTAGTTGAACCAACATTTCTTTTTTACAGTGTATATGATGTATCATTTTTTATTCTTTCCCATTTCTTCTTTACGTTAAATGTGTTAAAAACAGGTTTGAATTTGTGTGTAATTTTACTGACCATGCCATGAAATCTGTTCAATTGTGCTCTTTTACATACAATGAAAGCTTGTAAGACACACGTGTTATACTCTCAGTCTATAGCTGTGCAATAGCTTTCTGCGATAAACTGACCAAAATAAAAGTCATTGTTCGGTGAATTTCTACCCCTCCAAGATCTCAAGTATTCTCATACCATATAACAAAATCCTCTTGAAATGTGTGGCATCTCGCTGCGCTTAAGTTATTACTATACTATGTGTCTATATCATCTAGTGGATTTCACTGCTGTAGTATCTGTGGCTGTGCAGGAACCCACAGAATCATTAAAAATTTACAGGTCATTTTAAAAAGGCCCCAGCGGGCGGTGAGGCATTTGGACACATTCCCCTGTATTTCCTCTCCATTCTCTTTCTCAGCACACTTGTTTTTAATGCCGAGTTAGACCAACATCACTTATACGGGGTTGGAAGAAGTTGCACGGATCTAATATGTTCGCCTATGGCCTTTGCTCTCTCTCGCTCTCTCTCAAACACAAAATATTATGCTGACCAGCGGTCTTCTATAACACATGCTTTCAACGCCTGCGAAGCATTTGATCTTTTTTCAATAGCATCATATTTTCAATTTAAACACCAGACACAGATACAAGACTCTTACACGTGTTTGTTGTGCGTCTGTGAGCCACAACGGCGGGAGGAGATGAACTTAACTATTGTGAGCAATACTCAAAATATTGTGAAGAAGAAATCAAAAAAGGTCTAGGTCACTTCTGGATATATAAAAAGACAATTCATTCAATATAAACAGCAGATCTTTTTTAGCAGTCTCTAATAGAAAGTGCTTAATGTACTGTAAATTACAACATGATTTATCTCAATAGTGCCCTGCGTGTCTGTCATAATCATTTGGACGAACACGACGGACGCATTTATCGACATTTCTCACCACCTATTCATATTCATCGTCCATTAGCTTTTCTGCTGTATAAGCGGCTCTTCTTAGGTCATTGATGCTTAAGAACCTTTCGATGGATCTCAAGGGCACATTTACAAGAGCAATGAGATGAGTCATTACGTCCATTCATAGCCATTTCTGCTCCTGATAGTCCACACGTGCATGAATGTTGTTTAACTTGTTTTGAGTTGATAAAAGGTGAGATCAGTCAATACATCTGTGACTCAATAGCATCTAACAGGACAGTCAGCACTTCCACAGAGATGATCATCTTTAGCTCTACTGTGTTGAAGTAGGTCAGAGTGATAACTGACATTGGTGAGCAGGATTCATGGGATTTGCTTTGTGTCCGGTGCTTGTTTTTGTAGGGAAACATCAGGATGGAAGTGTGAAGGGTCAGATTGGTGCTCGGAGATGAGCAAGAGCAAACTTGAAATCTCACTGAAAGATCTCACCCCAACATCAAAAAGACAAAGAAACTATTCATGTTAAATTTAATATATAAAAAATTATAAAATCATTCCAATTAAAATATATATTTTTTATTATTACAAAAAACTGTATGTATAACTAAAATGTATTTGTGAATTTCAGGGTCAATTTTTCGAATTTGAGATTTTTTGTTAGGGTAGGACAATATTTGGCGGACACACAACTATTTAAAACTCTGGAATCTGAATGTGCAAAAAACCAAAAACATTCATCTTTAAAGTTGTCCATCAGAGGCGCTTTAGCAGGACGCTGTTAAGAAACAGGTTTGTTTTAACGCTCTCTACTATCTTATCGCTGTAATGACGTTGTGGAGAATAGATGAACCAGAAAGCTGAAATTCTACACTTTACATAGATACCAAACTTGAGTGGATAATTCCTAAAGAGTAATTTTGCTGTATTCACTCTCAAAAATAAAGTTTTATATATTTACGATACAAAATTTACAAAATATCTTCAAAGAAAATGATCTTTACTTAAAAACGATCAATGTATTTTTGGCTATTACTACAAATGTTCTTGTACTACTTAAGACACATTTTATTTGTACCAAATGTAAGAAATGTTCATAAAAATTCTACCATTCATTGACCAAAATATTTTTTTAAAGTCACACTTATCTGCAGCCACTTTCAGGAGTGAATTCATGCCATCCAAGCTGATATAAATGCTGAATATTTGCTGACATTTTTTGTATTTGTTGGTTAAGCAAGACTTAAACTTGCAAAATATTAAGTAAATATTACCACTTCATATTCACAAAATAAAGATGTTTTATTGGTCCTAAATCTAAGCTTTGTTTTGATGCAATTAAACATCTTTCTTTAAAATTGATCAAAGCCATTCTAAACACTGAGGTAAATGGCATAGTATAATCTTTAAGTATGAGTGATTCAGTCTCTCTGTAAATGCTGATGCATTGAGTTTTTCTGGTTTCAGCCTGTCATAGCTGTCAGGTGAATTTACATGTGTTTTCTCAGCGGATGCTTACTTGGCACAATAAAGATCACTCTCATTGAGTTGCTCTGATTTAACAGGCTGTGCTACACCGTTAGTTTCCTCCGGGATGGAAAATGAACGCAGTCTGTGACAACAGCCGGCAGCTCTTGATTTCTATTATTTGTGGAAGGAGCATTATACATTATATAGGCATCGGCGGCTGAATTTATAGCTCAGCAGTCAAGTCTTTAGCTGCATATGATGCAAACTGTGTGTATGTAAATGTGTTAGTCTGGATCAAACACACAAAGCTGTGATTCACAACATGCATTTACTTTAAGTATCACTGTGTTTCCTGTGCACAATAGACTCATACTGTGCACGTTTCTCACTCTCTTTACTTCATTTCATTATTTTATGTAATTGTTGCATATTTTATGTAATATGCAATATTATGTATTGTGTTTGATTGCTATCTCTCAAGGAAATTACATTTTTGAAACAAAAATGAAGACCTCTTTATTTCAGTAGTTAGCATATGAAGTTTCCAAAGAGCACACAATCTTTAGTAAAATATTTAGTTTTAAAATTGTATATTTATATCACTCACTCTGCTCTGTTGGTAGCTAAGTACTAGAGATGCACCGATACTAAATCTCTCCACCGATACCAATGGCGGATTATTCTGAATGATATCTGTCAATGCCGATAATTTGGTGATTAGAATAAACAATATTTCTTAACTTTCTGAATAATATTAATTCACAAATAATCAAACTGCTGATGTTTCTTAACATTTTCTAAACAGAGCACAAATTCACTGCATTTTGTCCTCTTTTGACCGACAGGATATATCGGCCCTGATCATCGGCTGTTTTAAACTATTGGCCGATAGCCGATGGTGTGAAAATGTGCTATTATCTACCGATACCGATTATTGGCCGATATATCGGTGCATTTCTACGAAGTACACAAATTGTATTAAGAAATCTTTATTCGTGATTGGTTAAATAGTTGGTTGTGGTGGAAATGACACAGCATCAGATGGTAAGTCATTATAGGTCTTTTTTGATAACTATAGAAACCATTAAAATAAAAAACGTTTATTATAGATTGTTATATTAAAAATTAAAAATAATGTGTGTAAGCCGTTTGTAAAGCAGCAAAAATAAATTGTCGCTGTGCAAATGTTCTGTTTTTCATTGGCAAAACCCAGTGATCAACATAAAGTGACTAAAAATGATGATTTATAGCCAAGAATAAAAATGGAGATACAAGGTTTCAGAGGAAAACAGCAATATGATAAACACATGATAATGACATTCATTCAAGTCTATATAAAAAAATATATTTACATTTTTTTATTAAAATATCATTTGAAGATATAAAAATATAAATAATATTGTCAGTACCTGACAATGTGAGTTTTAACTTCAGATTAGTATAAAGCATAAAGGTGTATTTGTAAATGTAAACTCACCAGAGACGACTTGATGCCGATGCTTTCAGCAGCCTTGAAAGCCAGTGTGAGATTTCGTCCCTTTATGGAAAAAAGCACAATATTCTATTAAGCAAAATGAACAATTGACCATCATAATATTAATTACAGTAAAAAAACAGGTGTGTAAAGATCTGAGCTCTTGAAGCTCTCCAAACCATGATGAATGTGCCATACACGAGGCCTTTCTGTAGCCTTGACATTCACAACACACCCGACGAGACTTCGTGAATAATTCAAAAGCATAATGTACCATCTCTTCCTGTAATCACTATTATACTTATGGCTGCGATTTGTCACGGCTCTGAAGACCACGGCTCTTTGTATGTGCATGTGTGTGATTGAATGAGCGCACGGGAAGGCGAAAGGGCCGTTTGTTTGTTATGTGCGTCGGGTGTATGCTGCTCAATATGCCATCTGTTTATGTATTCTGTCAACAGTAATGTACAGAAGGCAGTAATTCAATACAAGCGGCAGGTCAGCGGAGGGGAAGCGCTGCCTGTTAACATGCTGTGTACGATATTAAAAAAAAGTGTCAGGCACCAGAGAGAGGGCATGACAGCGGATCGAGTCTAGAGACTAATCGCTGCTATAACCTCCAGCGAAACAGCGCATGTGTGCGTGTTGTGTACCTTGTCTTGGCTGATAAGTTCCTGGTAAGGGATGTGTGCTGGCAGATAGGTGTGTAGAAGAGCACAAAACGCCAGGCCATCGCTCCAACTGCTGCTGAAGTTCGTCACGTCTATATTCTACAAGAGAAAACAAAAATGAAGATATTTAGAAAAATGTCTCAGTGGTTTTGTGTCCATACCACAGAAGTCAATGTTACCAACGTTCTTCAAAAAATAGTATTGTTGCAGTTTTGTTTGATGTCATAAAACATATTCCCGACTTCCTCATGCAGGGGGAAGTACGTCAACACGGGCAAGAAAAATGCACACGTCATAAAATCTTCATGTGACTTATGTAAGAGGAAAAGAAAACAGAAGACACAACAGAAGTGGAGATGGACCCCACACGCTCCACGCTGTTATCGTATTGTCTTTCACCGGACGTCCTGTCATTTCCGCTATGTCTCATCGCAGTCATTCTTCATTGTGTGAATGCATGCATGTCTGAGTTTGGGAACGGGGTAAAAGGCCAGTGACGGTTCTCTTGGGCTGAGCCCTCAATGTCCCAACACTTCACAAATATCTTTTGATTTAGTATCAGATGTTAGATTTGAAAGGAGACCCCCGATACGAGCTCTATCCTCATCTGGGCCGCTGAGGCCGAGTTGAAAGGGGAAGAGAAGTTCATTGGCTGTTCCCCCAGCGGGTCAGAAGGTCGGCGGTATGGACGTCACCCGCAGAGCGACAGCGCGAGGAATCCATCTGTGCGATGCGTGGTTGAGCGACGTCTTCTGATAGTTTATATCAGGTGTGCTTGGATGTTCGGCACCTTGAGGATTATTCATACCGATCTGACAAATGCCAACAAACATCAAGTTGATGGTTATATTTATTATGTTGGGAATTACAACTGTTGCGTTCACACTGCGTCATATCATCGCTGTTCTTTAGAAAACCATGAATTACTGCTTTTAAGGAAATGGATGTGTGTGTGTTTTGCACTTGTGTGTGTACGTATGTACTTGTGTGCGTGTGTCTGTGTTTGATGAGTTTGTGTTGTGTGTCTCATATATGCGCTGTGTGATCATGAGCGTATGTGGTTGCATGTGTTTGTGTGCCATATATTCTTTATTTTGGGTGTATTTATTCATTTTGTTGTTCTTACTTTCCTTTTACAAATGTAATGTTTTGCTTAGTCGTTTTGTCTCATGTACAGCTGCTTTATAACTGAATAATGCGATACAAAAATCATGGCGGATCAGTGTTAGCTCAACAAGTCAAAAGCAATACGACAGCAATGTACGCAGAACATTTGCTTTTGATTGAAAATCCTCAAATCATATTCGCACATTTGAGTCACAATCCTTACTTGAAATGAGCGGAACGGTAAACTTAACAAGTGTATTTTACCAGGTGGCTAATTCGTAAAAATTCATACATGATTTGTAGAAACGTATTTGAAAAAGTAAAACGTAAGTACGAATAAGATTACAAATTACCACGAGACATTCATTAAGTGTTCGTTCTTTAAAGGTGTATAAAATTTAAGGTGAGCGCACAATTCTCAGTATGTACACATGCACTCAACCAATCCCTAGAAACAGCAAAACACACTGAATTGAATTTGAGTTGTGTTTATTTTAACATTTCGTTATGAGAATGACCCTGAACACATGCAGAGCTAAAAATAGCTTCTTAAAACGTTTTGCTCATCTATTGATTTCCTGAGGGCTCTTTCTATCCGTCTCACAGCGGAGGACCTGTACGATCAGGCAGACGGACATTCCTCACACGCCGGCGCTCTCTTTAGCACAGGTGGCCCTGAGACACACACACACACACACACAGGCACAAACATACACGACGAAATAAACACTCGCTGGTGTACACAGCACTACACTGGCGTGTTTGCGTGCTCGACGCAGGAATGCCGAGAGTGAGGCGGTGAAGCACGGAGTCACATCCTGGTCAGCATGCGTGTGAGGGTGACAGGGGGAGGATAATGTCACCAGAACAGAGAGGTGGAGTATAAATGTTATAAAAACACCAGCCTCAGTCCGTACACCGTAAAGCAAACACAGCATCCAGCGTGCCGGAAATCGCCTTCAAAAGAAAGACGAGACAGTGAATGAGAGGATAAACGCTGGTGGTTTTCCATCTGCGTTGGCTAACCGATGCGCTTTCAGCCAGATGTATTTTCAGTCGCTGAAGTGAAAATAGAAAGCCAGCTCATGCTGGTTTGTAGTGGTGAGGTTCAATTGAAAATGTCGCCTCCTTTATAAATACTAAGAGACTTAGACAGCGTAATTGTACGTTTATGGCTTTGAGTCATCTGATGTGTCACATTAACTCTTCGGCTGCTTACGCGCCGACTCAGAGTCGCTTTAATAGTGATGTGGGATGTGCGTTATTGTGCGCTGGCCCTTTAAAACACACTTGCTCATGCACTTTAATTGCTTGCTGAGAAAGAGCAAACACACACACACACACACACATACATGCGCACACTGTCAACAGTCACTGAAAGGTTTTCAATGATGCGTCCGCATCTCTCCAGCACTGTTTGCTGTTATTTAACAAAGCAATAGCTATGAGAGTGACAGGCTTTTAAAAACACACACCCATAAGCAAAGAAATACACACGAGATGAGATGCAAACTGCTTGAATCTCATCTGCGTCACAGATCATTCTCATGAGAAGTCTCACATTAGTCTCCATTAGAGTCTCAGAAGACGTCTCAACAACTGAGCTCAGATTTGTCAAGTCTGCAATCAATAGTCAAATATATATCAATAGTGAACTCAAACATTTCTCACCCAAATCCAGATTATTTTACATCTACATTCAGATTCCTACACCTCCATACTCTTTTGTACGCAATTTTAGGATAAACATCCAGGTTCGAGTTTCCCATAAAACAGAAGCACACAGTGATGCAAACCACAAAAAAACTGGAAGAAACTCATACATATTTGTACTGGCATGGTTTAGCTGGATCTACGCCTGTGTTTATATGAGACCAGGCTGGATAAGGACAATAAATACAGGTGGTGGTGGAGAAATCTGAGGTTAGAGAAGATTGAGACACACATAAACTCGAGGCGACAGGGTCAGAGCTTCTCTAACAGTCCTCGGCTGTCCGTCTGACCTCTCAGATGCGCCGGTAATCACTCTCAGATCTTTACTTACTCATGAGGAGGTGACGAAAGGAAGGGTGAATCCCAACCCACTGTATGATGGACGGCCAGGTAAAGGATTTTATTATGGGAAAGTGTCGCGTACGGCACCGATCATCGTTACAGATTTACTGCTGGTGAATTTGAACCCTTGATCTTTGGTAATAATCCTGCATCAGTTTTGTTACAGAGACGAGTGATGAAACCTTAAATGTGATGGCATGATGAGGATTAATGGGCTATTGCTGTTCTATATGATGTGACTTTTCACATGATGGATGACATAGGAAGTAAAATACAAATACAGATCTGACTGACTGCCCGAAAAATTGTGAGATTGTGGCTGTAGTCTAAAATGAAAGATGCAAACTTTAACTTAAATATTAAAAAAATCAATAAAAGTAAAATAGTAAAAACACAAAATTAATCAAAAGAAATCTTAAAATATATATAAATAACAGTTAAATAAAGATCTGAGTGATATTTTGTGATGAGAAAATTATGAGAATATGGCTGTTGTCTAAAATTAAAGATGCAAACTGTAACTTAAATATTAAAAATCAATGAAAATAAAATAGTAAAAACACTAAATTAATAAAAAGAAATCTTAAAAATAATATATAAATAACAGTTTAATAAAGATCTGAGTGATATTTTGTGATGAGAAAATTAGATTATGGGTGTAGACTTAAATTAATGATGCAAATTTAAATATTTAATAAATAAAGAATAAAATGCTAAAAAACTAAATTAATAAAATAAATATTAAAATATATATATTTAATAACTTTAATAAAGATCTGCGTGATCATTTGTGTCTAGAAAATAATGGAGATTGTGGGTGTTGTCTTAAATTAAAGCTGTGAAATGTAATTTAAATATATAAACATAAAAATGAATAAAATACTACAAACAAAAATGTAAAAAATATATAAAAAATAACTAGAAATAATAAAGTTATTGAGCAAGCACATAAACATCAGTGTTGAAAACTTTACCTCGATACACAATAAATATTAATGATTTAGAATTTAAGTTGTCGGGTCAGATTTTAAGGGGAAATGTCAGTTGTTTTTTAATACACGTAAAGAAAAGTACATCAATTAACCTGCGATTTTATATTTTTAAACAGAGCGAAACATCCTGGTAATAAAAAATGATAAAAACCGCTTCCAAAGCAACGCCCTGGCAACCGGCCACAATGTCTAAATATGCCTGCAGCTAGTTTTGCACGGGTGAGCGGCGCTCGTGTTTTCTCAGAAAGCGCACAAATCGAATCGGACAACTTTAGAGCTCTGAGAAAAAGCAGCATGTGAGGAAGTACAGTGTTTTCAGACATTGTTTGGTCTGGTATTTCTGGATCAAAGTGACGATGATGCAGCGCTGTAAGGAAAACATCTGCGTGCTCGTTTCCAAGAATACCTGTCCTACGAGGACCGCTCCATGTGCGATATGCAGAAGTAGAAGGCCCCTGCTTCCGGCGTCTTCCTCTATTCTTGGAGCGTTACACCATATATTTCTCAATATCCAAAGCCATTCTTCATCTCCAAATCAGACGCCCCGGGACGTCCCGAGCCCCCAGCGGTGCTGTTTGTGTTTGTCTGAGTGAATGAGAACGACAGAGAGAGGCGGATGCAGTTCAGGCCCAGCTGATTCCTCTGTTTAAAGGGGCCGGCTGACCCCCTGTTTTCATTTCTTATTGTCTTCATCCTGAACAAACAGCTCCGGGGACAGCTTTTTGTTAGGAGTTTTTAGGGAAAAAATGCAGCTGACCTAAATAAAGTACTTCAAAGAAAGTTTAAAAAGGGTCTGCAGTGGGAAAAGATTTAGGGGAAATTAATATAGGAAAGGATTACGTTGTGGAGCCAGCGTTGCTTCTAATGCAATTGGATTCAATTGTTTTTTTCCAGAGGAAAATGCTATTGCTCAGATGTTGCTCTTTCACAGCTCAGAGTCTCTATTGTGTTTCATTGAACTATCAACCGTTTCTCCTAAAATTGCTTAGAAGAATTAAAACCAGAATCAAATGAGCCGATTGTTCAAGAGACGAATGTAGAGGTAAAGAATCTGGATTTGGGTAAATCTGATGAGAAATGTTTGAGTTCATATTAAAATCTTCAATAATATCGACTTTTGCAGACTTGACAAATCTGAGCTCAGTTTGAGACATTGTTAAGAAACTTCGGAAAATCTGCGAGATTTCTGTCTCTGAGATGCAGATGAGCCTTAAGCAAAAGTTTCCATTTGCCCATCATTTAATCTCATTAGGTTTTATTTTATACCTCGATTGTACTGCACATTGTTTTATATAAAATGCAAAAATGTTCTAAACAAAAAGTCTTTGCTCTAAACCCTCGTAAATGATTTACCCCATTGACTTTCGACATATGCTTACTGAGGGTCGAGATGAAAGTCAAAATGATCTTCTATGGTAATCGACATCATGCCACACAGCCTGTCAATAGCACTTAAGTTCTATTGAACCTGGAACAGAAATTTTAAGCCTCGAATAATGGAAACGGCCATTGTAAAATCAAGAGCGCAATACACAATAGAGCGCTCTGAAAAGGACGGTAAAAATATCACATGAAGAACCCAATCAAAACAACGTCCAGAGACAAAAGCAGCGACGTGTATGGGCGACTCGTTGGTTCTGGCGTGCGTGCTCATTAAGTTTCCATCATTCACACTAACTGTGTCCAGCACTACATTATTAAGAGTCCTCCATGATCAATTCCATGCGCAGACGCTGACATTTTAACGTGGGCTACGTGCGGCATGGCCTGCACACGTAGCGACGAGTCCTGAGGGCCCATGAGCGTCAGAAAAAACCTCTAGAGGCACATAATATTAAGACTCTCTCTCTCTCCGGCGAAAAGGCCGCGCGTGTATGTTTGCCTGCGTGTATGCTGATGAGAGTGTGGCGACCTGGTTATTTAAATTAGGATCAGCATCGCCGTAACCTTGGCGACGACACGGCCCGTGAGCATAGCGATGACAAGTCTCACATACAATACACACGAGAACGTCCGAGGCTTCGGATCTCAGGTACACGCGCAGCCGATCCAGACGTGGTAGAGAAACAGTGGAGGCCAGTCCTCGAGTAAATCAGAGCCGTGTGTTATTGACAGTCACGAGGGTCCGGGGAGAAACACATCAAGTGAACTGATGTTTCAATAATTGTCACACTGTGTTCATTAGACACACTTCACTAACATCAACTCAATCATTGCTAACTAACATGACCCCGGCATGACCTTCCTAAAACCTCTCACACCTTACGTGCTCTTCTTAATTTCATCTTTTTTTAGTTCTTTCATTCACAAGGTTGGGTATCGTTTCATTTTTATCGATTCCCAGTTGAAGTAAAACACTTAGATATCAACTTTTCTTTCTTTTTTCTGTATTCCAATCTTTCTTTTCATTCATTCATTCCTTCCTTCATTTATTTATTCATTCTTTCTCTCTACCTATTTCTTTCTTTCTTTTTGGTACTTTATTATATTTGGTTTGTTCTTTCATTCTTTTGCACATTCATTTGTCCTTTCCTTAATTTGTTCTTTTTATTTCATTTGTTCTTTCATTTACGTGGCCTTACATTCATTTATTCTTTTTTCTGTCTTTCGTTCTTTCTTTCATTTATTCCTTTGTTTATTCATCCATTCATTCATTCTCATTTCTTTCTTCCTTCCTTTCTTTCTTTTATTTGGTTCTTTCGTTCATTCCTTTATTCGTATCATTTGTTCATTGTTATTCTTTTTCTTCCTTCCTTCCATCCATCCATCCTTTCTTTCTTTTAATTAGTTCTTTCTTTCTGTTTGTCTTTCATTCCTTCCTTCCACCCACCCACCCATCCATCCTTTCTTTCTTTCTTTCTTTTCTTTCCATTGTCCTTCTTTCATTAATTTTTTCTTCTTTTGCTTTTCTTTCTTTCATACGTTCTATCATTTATTTATTTTTTCCCTTGATTTGTTCTTTAATTTGTTCATTCTTTCAATTTAGTTTTCAGTTTATTTCTTTCGTTCATTTATTTTCTCTTTTGTTCTGTCGTACATCTTTCTGTCTTTTTCCTTCATTTCGTTGTCCTTTCTTCCTACCTTCTTTCTATGTTTCTTTCAAGCAAGGACAAAACAGTACTAAATCACTACATAAGAACTAAATGAGTAACATTGAATTGCTTAAATTGAAAAGTTTAGCATCTATTGTATGTTGGACCGTTCACTTTGTGAAGAGTGCAGAACTAGGCTATTGCAGCATTCACAATTAGTTATTACATAATGTGATAACATCTAATAAATCTTTTCTTTTCGTCTGCGAGAGGGGGGTTCAGACACCGGCCATACAGGCTCCAAACAAGACAGATGAGAACAATAAAGCAGGCAGTTTCCTGACACCTCATTTGAACTGTGCAGCCGTACGTGTGTGTGTGTGTGTGGCAGTCAATACTCATAGCGCTTTACTGATAATGCCTCTTGTAATAAGGCTCATCTCTAAGCAAATGGGAGTAGAACTAAACGAATCATTTCTCAACCTTCAACCTCAACACATCAAGTACATAAACGCCACCCACCTGCCGCTCAACAGCCAATGAGGCCATCCGACTGAGGTCAATACATTATTATTAACATTTGCAGGAGATGTAGGATGGCTATGAGTGATGTGAATGAATGAGAATGGGAGTGAGATTTAAGCAAGCTTGGAGAGAAGGGACAGGTGTGTGTGTATTCACAGGTGACAGTGCTGTCCATCTTAACGTGTTAGCGGGTAATTAGTTGTCCTCTGTTCTTACGGCTGATGTCTCTTATGACATAGTGGACCAGTAGCCTTCCTTGACCTTTTCCTTAGCCCGTATTAAACTCGATTTGGAGCATGTGTTTTCCTGCTAACCTTTTCTCATCTCTGCCATGTGAGAAGAGGCCTGTGGCCATTGCTGTTCCCATCAACACAATCTCTTATGCCTCTTGTCTGCGCTCTTAAAATGAATAAATAGATGGATTTTCATGCTGAGTGAGCAATGCGTGAGGAAACGCATGCTCGGAAGAGACTGGAAATAAGTGCGTGAAATATGTCAGGGTCATTTTTTTTTTTTTTACCTCAAAATGAAACTCAAAACAAATGCTTTATTGCACCTTTTGATTTCAGGACCCACATAGACCGGAATAATCTATCTGAAGACATAACAAAATATTTGTAAATATAAATATGGGGACACCCATTCATTTTTAGTAAAGTGGTTTAATTTCCCTTGTCAGTGTTTATATTAAATATACGTTTCACGAGTTCGCCTCACAGATAATAAGGTGGGACGGATGCATATTTGGCGTGCTGTCCCAGGGCGAGGGTTCCGGGCCGGAGTGGGCCCTGACCCGGGCTATCCCCCGGTGCTGAAGAGGTATGGTGAGGCGACGGGGTGGAGGAGGGTTTGCAAGAGTTTCAAAGGAGTGTAGGTAAGGCGTCTTGACTATTTCTAGGGGAGATGCTGCGCTTGCAGTGATTGGTTATCGAAAGCCAGTCGAGTTAATATCTGCACGTGCTCCTCCCGAACCTTGTTTATAAAACATCATTTAATTGCAATACCAAATACGTAATGATAAAAAAATCGAAACTATTCTCATTTATTTCAGCTATGTCAACAGTTTTTGTTATTCATTGCAACAAGTGGCACATGAAATCAGAAATAACCTTATTTACATTACAAGTTTTGTGCTGTGCAATTCATCCCAAGTCAATTCCCAAAATATTATATATTAGTAATCTTTGTTAAAAATCTGAGAAAAAGAGTAAAAACAAGCTATTCCTTCTAGTGCTGTGTACACACCAAACACAAAGCATGGAATATATTCTCGGGATTACTTGGTTTGATTTTTGTGAGTGACGCAAAAAACGTTGCACGCCGGAAAGTGTCTTCACACATCCGGACGTGTCAAACCAGATGTCTCAATGAGCTCTTTCTTACAAATTTCCTGCTCAAAGATTTTTTCAACTTGTGCAGAAGACGTGATTGAGACGAATACTCGGAACAAATTCGCTTCTTTGCATTGACTCTTGGTGTGAACACAATGCAACTTTTTCATTTAATAGTCAATGGAATTCCGATTCAATGCAAAAACGTCACAATACGGAAGTTGCGTCGTAAACTTGTTTATTACGTAGAAGTATTATTATTATTATAAGTATTATTACATATTACGTGTAAGCATTTCCGTAAATTCTTTGTGAGAAATCGTATTCTCTGTATCGTATTGCAAATCAAACCATACCATTTTTTTTTAAAGAATACGGGGTTTCTTTCTGTTGAGTAATGTAAAAAATACACAGCAAGTTACCATCATACCACACAACATATCCACACTCAACATTTTACAGTCATGTTAAAAATGAACTGTTAGCAGACCCATTGTCTAGCACAACCTCTCTATCCACCACTGAGAAAAATGTTATAGCCTTATTATCTTCAATGCAAAAATCTGCAGCTGTTAGTTTGAGCCTCTTATTGCCTCCCGGCCACAGAACATTATTCTCTTTATTTCATCCTCCTGAGAATTGAAGGCTTACGCCAATGTTCAACCAATTCCCTCTATCCTGCCACTACGACAGAAAGGGCAAAAAAAATACTATTGCAAAGTTATGACATAAAATGTGGGTTCCAACGTTATGGTGGTCAGCTCGATATAAAGTGGCCATTCGGGAATTTACGCTGACCACAGTGAACCCCTGTGAACAATAGAATCAGTGCAAACCGAACTGAGAACGATGACTAAACGGTGTACTGTCACCCGACGTCCAGCTGAGCTTTTCCATGTTTAACAAAGCTAAGCTATATTTACCACCTGCACATGCCACAATAGTCCGCATTTGCCAATGCTAATAACAGCCAGAGCAGGTCACCTGAGGGCAGTCTGCCTTTAGCCGGTGCTTAAATAGATCACCATGAATGGACCGCTGTGTTCTGGTTATGCCAGCAGCCCTTCTTCAATTTGTTTAGCAGCGGAGGGTAATACGTGAGGTAAGCATGTTAGCGTTTAACCGCTAATCTTACTCTTACACATGACAATGGCGGAGCCTCGAGTGTTGTCCCCTAAGGGTTTAATGGGGCAGAAGAAACATTTGCTCCTCGTGCCCATCCGCACGTGCCCAATTACACACTGTTTTCTTCCGAGAACACATCGCTGCCTAACACGGACCCCTGTGGTATACATACCGATTTACCTATTATACGTCATACTGTGTGTAGAATAATCATACTGAAACAAATGTTGCTGATGCAGACAAGACGTCTTCTGTCGACGCTCTTTACGTAGATTCTGTTCCCCTTGCGAGGACCATTTGTGAAGCAATGTTTTCAGATGAAATGTCCCCGCAATGTTTGTTGTAATTGGTCTTGGCAGCGCAGGCTTATTGGATAAACGCAGAATGTATTTCTGTGGACCTCGCCGCCAGGAGCCTGAGAAAGTTTGCTCTGCGCTCTGACAAGTGAATTCTTTCGTAAAGATTATTTGCTTTGTAGTGAAGTTTGAAAGAAAAGGAGACAGTGAAATCTGAAGAGGATGAGAGGAAAAAGACAAAAATAAAGTGGGAGAATACAGATTTTTTTTAATACATTTTAATGAGTAGGAATGTCAAAGATGAACCACATGAGTTTATGAAAGAACTATTAAAGTCCTCATGAAATCAAATTGAACCTTTAATAAAGTCAAGCTTAAAAATCTAGTGCCCCAACTTCCACCATTATGCATCATTGATTTTGATGACATCGTTCTGCACTTCAACACTTTTTCTATAATATTTAAAAATGCACACACAGCAAAAACATTTGTAGGTTGATTCTCTTTGGTATTATTAAAATCTATTTATTTAAGTATCCTGAGAGCCCGTCCACACGGAGACGCGTTTAGCTGTATAAGTAAAAATGTTTGTGCATTTTGTTTTTGTGCGTCCAACCATTTGTAATTGTAATTTCGTTTGGTGATGTTCGTGGTGTGAAAGATACACACTTCACTGTAAAACCTATAAAACTCCTTTCCCTCGACATTCCCTTTGCAACATAGTATTTGACCAGTTGGACCAATAAAACTGACAGAATGAGCGAGAGAGAGAGAGAGAGAGAGAGAGAGAGAGAGTCAGGATCTGTGCTCCTTACCGGATAACCCTCTGTTTTCTTCTGGCACCACTTCAGTAGAGCGTTCCTCTTAGATCCTCCGTACTCCCGCGCCAGAGCAGACAGAGGGTCTGTTCTTTCCACACTAGCATCGAGGACACACAAACACGCATCACTAACACAACATCTGTACTCGTGTGTTATTTGTGACGAAAACTAAGATGACATGCATTTTAATTAAGTGCTTTAAAACCATCTGCGTACATCTTTTCGCCAAAGCAAACACTGTAAATCTCCTCAAAGTATATACTGTACATGGACAAATAACGTAATGGCGGACTGTACGTGACTTTGGCCTGTTGGAGTGTTTAAGCGCTGCGGGTACATGAGGGTCGCCGCTGTGAGACACACAGCATGAAAGATCATCAGATTGTCTTGTAAGCGCTCATGGGAAGATAACATGACTCTGTGGTCATTGCACTGAGAGTCAACACACTGTATGTGACCTCTCTTCTTCACCACGTTCAGCTTTGTTATTATTTCACATCTGATGTTTGCTACGGTTTTTATTTGTCATTATGTAAATGCCGTTATTTTGCTGCTTACCTGCATTTTTGTATATTTTGTAATTACTACATATATGCTGTAATATACTACTACTGTACGGGATATAGTAGAGATGCACCGCTACTCAATTTCTCCACTGATAGCCGATTATTCAGAGTGATATTTGCAGATACCGATAGTTTGGTGGTCATATTAACTCTCAATTCTGAAGAATAAATTAATATTTCTTAACTTTCTGAATGTTATAATGTCTATACACAGAGCACAAATTCGATAGCCAAGTGTGAACAATGGCTTTTATTGACCGATACCGATCATTGGCTAATATATTGTGCATCTCTAATATATAGTCAGTACATGCCAAGGTTACCTGAAGCACCAAATAATCCATGAGATGAGCTAGTCTTTGTACGTAAAAAACTGCACCTGTCAATGTGACTTCATGCCATTTGTTTCTATATATTCACATTTTTGTGGTTTAATCCAAAACTATTAGACATATAGTACTTCAAGTTACTGCATGAAATTCCTTTAAAACTCCATAAAAAGTTTAGGGTAGAGGTCTGCATTCCCAATACGAATTCTTGCGAGAATACATTTTCATATAAAAGACGGTAGCGGTCGTTTACTCTGGTGTACTTTGGAGCGGGTCTTTGGACGGAAGCCCACTCCCGACATCCTTCTAGCTGACCACATGTACAGCCCGATCTGAGGACTGTGTTATGCATGTACTGCATTATAAATTAAACTTGCACACGTCAGCCCCCAGACAGAGCGGGCAGGTCGCAGAGTGCAACTTAAGAGAACAAAGAGAGCGTTCGTAGTTTTTGGAGGGAAGACGGTCATTAGGACATTTTTGCATGTATGTTAAAAAGTTTGGTTAAAAAAAGTGATTTCAATTTGCACAAGCTAGCTAAAAGCCAACGGGTTTCGTTTATTTATAGTTTGAGTGAAAGACGTTGTATTTAATGTATTTTTCTCTGTGACTTTTTGTCTACTGTAATAACATTAACATGTAAAAACTATTTTGTATATTGACAAGACAAATAAAAATAACTAATACGATTTTTTGTACGGCGTACATTTTATATTTCCGTTTTCCCACCTCTTCCGTGAGCACTTAACTGTCTCATAAAAAATAAAAAAAATCTTTCTACCTCTCTTTTCCTTTTCTAATGTTCTCTATATACTTGTTTATACTATCTTGAGGTTGTATCTGAAACTTTGTATTACTAGCACTTCTCGTAAATATTGCTTACTTAGACGAATCGCTTGCTGTTTTGCTCAATTGTAAGTCGCTTTGGATAAAAGCGTCTGCCATTTGAATAAATGTAAATGTATATTTGTTATGGAGAAATATAAATGTGAAATCTGGAAATGTTGACAAAATGTTTTATGCTCTCATACTTGTTAGTCGCTTTGGATAAAAGCGTCTGCCAATTGAATAAATGTAAATAAATCAAAACGTGATCTAAATTTTTTCGGGATCCGTCGGGTTGGGACGAATAAAGCAGATAGCGGGTGAACACAGAGTGAATTTTCAGCGGGAGAGTGCAGAATAAAACCTAGCGGGCGGGAGCGGGACCAAAAAAACGCGCAGACCTCTAGTTTAGAGTCAGTTTTTATGATAAAAAACATTCTTAATATTAATATTCTTCCATATTTTACAATAATAAACACAAATATAATAACATAAATGTAACCTTTGAAACTACGCTATGTTTCAAAATTATGTTATCGTCGTTATCATTACTAAACACGAGCATGTTAAACTTAACTAGCCTGGAAACAACAGCTTTGTTTTGACATGTAACAGGTGTGTGTTGCGTTTTGCATCCTCAAGAAATGTCCCCATATATGTGAGAGTGTTTTTTAAGTTTGGACAAGACAATGCTAAGAAGATTTGTGTCAAAATCATATCTGTCTGGGCTGACATGATTATGCATAAAGTGTGAGTCACCGAGGACGCTGGCTTGTGTAACTTGGACAGCAGGGGTTAGCGCATAGAAAAACATGGCGAAACAACAGAAGAATGTGCTTAAAGTTCACGGATGAGAAATACAGTTTAGGGCCTTTCTGCAGTGAGTCATCTTATTAGCTCATATCTCCACTTCATCTAAATAAACATTTGGAAAAGTTGAAGTAGTATGACTGTATGTCTTTTATAGACTGCCAAGACTGACTCAGGCAGATGAACTTGAACGTTGCTTTAGTGCCTCTAGTGGGGAAGACGTGTGTGACGCTTACTTGAGTTTGCTGTTGGCTCTGTTGTACGTAAATGAGGAGGTCCGGCTGTTGAAATGAGCTGGAGTTTTAATCACCGACTCCAGGGACGGACTCTTCCTCATAAGAGACGATGGCTTCGGTTCCTCACATGACCCTGAGAGAGACAAAACAACCGGTCTGTAGGGAAACATGGTGTCCTATTATTCTCAGTTCCTATCTGGCCTCATTTTACCACGTTACTGGGGAATCGACGCTCTCAGAGGACGTATTAACACTACTTTTCAAAAGTTCAGAAGCTTTAATGACCTCATATTTATTTAGTTATAATAGTTTAATAGTGTTTAAATCTCACAAGACTTCAGCGGCCGCATAAACGCACAGGAGAGTAATGATAGCTATCACAGTTTCATTGGAAACTTATCGGGAAAATGATCAGCGAGCTGTGTAAACTTTTCGGCTGACACCTGGGAGATTTATTAAATGCAACAGTATTTACACTGTTTTGAATTCCCCAAACCTCATAATGTATTCATTAAAGAGATAGTTCACCCAAAAATGAAAATTGTGTCATCATTTACTCACTCTCATGTCATGTTAAAGTCTGTATGGCTTTCTTTCTTCTGCAGAACACAAAAGAAGATATTTTGAAGAATGTTGGTAACAACGCTGGTACCCATTCACTTTTATTGTATAGACAAAAAACCAATGCAAGTCAATGCGTATCGCATTCAAATATCTTCTTTTGTGTTCTGCAGAAGAAAGAAACTCATACAGGTTTGAAATGAAAAGAACATGAGTAAATGATGACAGAAGTTACATTTTTGGTTAAACTATCCATTTTTTGCAAAACGGGTTCAGAATGACATAAGCGTAAATAAATCAATAAAAGACACAAACTATTCCTTTAAAATTAGCACAGTTTACAAAGCACAGCAGAGCATTCGAGCATCTGAAGAATTACAACATGAAAATTTAAAGGGCTAAAATCCCTATCTCCAATTTGTCATTACGTATTTATTTACTAAAGCTTCATGGTGAAACACTGCTCACAATACACTAGTTATAATTCATTATAAATAATAAGATTGCACTGTAAAAAGCTCAAGAGAAGAATTACATTTAAAAGCATTTGAATTCCTGTATGGCTTAAGCGTTAAGACTTATACGTTTCAGGTTCAGTAACTGTGTTCAATTACCACAGAAAATTATTTACACACGGCCCACGGTTCATAAAAACATCAATGTAAAACACTTACAACAGAAATCTTCCGAAACAAGTCATGCTATGAGGGTTAAGTGCAGGAATGTGCAGTTTTTTGTACTCTGTAATATATTCCATACAAAAATAAGTTATTTAAGTAGTTGAATATGTCCTTATACAAGTCTTAACAGAATTTACCATCTTACATGGTCAAGGCATAATTTGAAAGACTAATGGCACACATATTAAGTAGCACATTGTACGTCACTTAGGATAAAAGCATCTGCCAAATGCATGAATGTAAAAGTCGTGTAGATGGATATATCTTGGCCCTGACAAAGTCTCAATTTAAGATTCATGTACATTTACATTCATGCATTTGGCAGACGGCAAAGCGATTCACATCGCATTATACTATACATTCGTTTCTAAGTATGGGATCGAACCCATGACCTTGCCGTTGCTAGCGTCACGCGAGCTACAGGAAAGATTCCCCATAGATTTCT
This sequence comes from Oreonectes daqikongensis, assembly GCA_026939265.1. Taxonomy (NCBI): domain Eukaryota; kingdom Metazoa; phylum Chordata; class Actinopteri; order Cypriniformes; family Nemacheilidae; genus Oreonectes; species Oreonectes daqikongensis. The sequence continues at coordinate 1,053,100 of JAOTQM010000051.1, forward strand.
GTTGTAAGTGATCTACCCTAAACAAATGTATTGTTTGTTTTTATAAACTAAAGGAGAAGTCTTATGTTTGATGAAGTACCGGAGTGAGGGAAGCCTCCAAAGGCGATTCTTCTCTCGAGGGTCTTCGACAACGGCTCGATTCCAGAATGCCTCTAGAAGTATAAAGCAAAGGTCAATGACAGCATGTCTCATAGCGTGGAGCGGATCAGAGGTGTCACATCAGTGTGGGATGTGTGCTGTAATACCTGAATAGGTGAGACGGCTGCAGCAGGGGCCGTGCGGACCGGTATGCCGCTCAGGGGGCTTCTGGGAGATGTGCGCATCTGTACTGAGCTGCTGCCTCCGTCTGTAATGATTTATTTTAAATGTTATACTTTGTCGCACACACAACACAAAGTATTGCCTCTCTATCGCCACCTCTGTTTGAAACCTTGTTTTTCATTCTACGTTTAATGCTCAGAGGAGTAAGCTATTAAAAGTATAGTTCACCCCAAAATACAAACCTGTAATTATCGACTCGTTCAAATGAAAGTATTTTGAAAAATGTCTCAGTGGTTTTGTGCTGGTTGCCAACTTTCTTCAAAATATCTTTTTTTGATAGACATAAGGGTGAGTAAATTATGACAGATTTTAAATTTTTGTGCGAACTATCATTTCCTAAAAATATCAACACTCTTTTTAAAAGCAGTACTCCTTTGTTTGAGTGACTTGACACAAAAGGCTTTGACAGATGAGGGGGATACTACGTGTTTGATGAATAATGGAAGACGAGATATGCGTTGATTTTTTGTGGCACAAAAATTACACCTTTCACACAAGACGTAGTTGAAGCGTAAAAATAAAACGTGTCGGAAAGGTAAAGAAATGGTTCCTGAGCGTCTGTTGACAGTTTTGTTCATTCAAGCGTCTGATGGCACATTAGATTTTCAGCTCTTCTTCTTTAAAGAGTAGCTGTTGTATTCTGCAGAATTAAGTCACGAGAGTAGAGTAATAAAGTGACTGTAGTGCACTAAAGGTCATTAATAATGGGCCTCTTTGTCATATTATTCTAAGAACATTAAACAAGATTTCAGCTCTGACATCCGGGCTAATAAACGACCAGAAGTCCTCCTGCATCACCATCCATATCTCACCAAAGTATCTGTCCAACACAAAGACAAGCGGGAGTGATTTGAGAGACCCGGCCGATGCAATACGAGCCCGACTTTCCTGTCCCTGAGTTACAGACACATTGTGACTGCAGTCAGGAGATGTTTGGAGAGCATTACATCATGAGCTCAGATTGAGAAACGGCATCTGTTTCACCCTGATAGTGGCACCATAGCTTCATCACTGTCTAAATATTTTTACATCATTTATTGCGTGATCATGGGTGGGGGCAAAAATCAGAAATGAATGAGGAAAAAAAGAAAAGTTCATGTGCTCACTTGGTAGTGACGTGTCAAAGGACTTGATGAGTGTTTTCACTGTGGTTCCAGGCTCTGTTGGGGTGCTGCTTTCACTCCCACTGCCATTGGTCAGAAAAATGCCAGGTGCATTCTGGGACACGGACATTCTACACCATTGAGGACTTCCTTCCGAGTCAGACAGACTAACATCTTCATTCCATGTCCTGTCAATCACAAAGACAACACACAGGGATATAGAGACACACCATAGGGGGAATGTGTCATATGTGCAACACTTCATGTGTATGTAGTGAAGAAACTACAATTTCTGTTATAGGAAACATGGTTATTGATTCATTTAAACCAAAAACGTATCAAAACAGATGTTAAACTACAAAGTGTATGGCAACTTTTAATGACATTTCGGCTAGAATATATTTTTATTGTCCGTCAGGTGAAAATTTGTCTTTGGCTCACAAGAACACAGGAAAAACAACAGTCCATAATAAAATAGTAATACACAGAGAAGGTAATGTATTCGAAGGTTTTACATTTAAATTTTAAATGTACTTACCATTACCAGCTCTACTGTGATTCTTTTTAGATTTTAAATATGGTAACACTGTAATAAAAGTTGTTTATGAAAAAAAAATATATATAAATAGATATCAAGGTAAATAGGCGTGGGGTGTTATTGTTCAGAAAATAATTATGAAACTACTGTAACCTAAACTAATTCAAAAAATGTAAAACTAGACCTAAATAAAAAGGAAAACAGATTCTGTAAGATGTATCCATGTGCCAACAATCAGAAAAACATACAGCGATGAATGATTGTTATATATACATATAAATACAGCATTCCAAAAAACATCTTTATAGGACAATTATATCGCTGCTGTCCTTCTGAAACCTCACCTCTTCATATATTGTGTATATTTTAGTCACTCTTTGTTTGTCACTGGGTTTTGCAAATATCTAACCAATAAAAAGTATTTAAAAGTGCTTGTCAACTTTGACAACACAGTATTTAAAATGTAGTTTCTCCATTTCCGGGAAAAAAACGGCATATTTTGAACATAAGAAGTTTCAGAAGGACAGTGACAATAATTTACTGCTCATATTATAGAATAGTTAAACATATTAATAAAAACTAGGGATGCACCGATACCGATACCAGTATCGGTACGATACCAGTATCGGTACGATACCTCATGTGACGTAACTGACTGAAATTTGTGCTTTTAAGGTTTTGTGACAAGCACATAAAATCATTTATTTTTTCATAATGTGTTTTAGGTAAAGTTGTAACTATGAAGTTATTTTATTTTTGTTAGTCTCACTGTGTCGTGCTTGGAAAATTGCCACCTCACCCAAAAATTAAGAAAAAATACAGATAAAGGGATCGGTCGCGGCGAATACCAGAAATAAAATATCGGTACTCGGTCTTTAAAAAATGGTATCGGTGCATCCCTAATAAAAACCATAAAATGCAAAACAATTTTCCATATAAATTACATTTATTTGGAGACCCACATCAGATATATGTACAGTGTCCTATTACAAGTTCCATCTTCACCTTCACATGATCGTATTTCAAAAATCTCTCAAAGCAGCGACTAAATGTAAATGTTTTAACTGTGTGAGACTGTTTGTTATACATGATCATTGCATTGTTGGGGATACAATGTGGTATCTTAAGACACTACTCAAAAGACACTACAAGAGGTTGATAAAAACTTCCAACATTCTCAGCCCGACCTGTTCTTGATTTCAGGATCATGTCCCGAGCATGCGTGCATCACACAGTATTACTATTTACTGTAATCAGTGCTTAGAAACACGAGACACTGACAGACGAAAGCACCCAGTGGAAACACACAGAGACATGATGTTCTGGAATGATCCAATTTATTGACCGTAAAAGAATAAAAGAGTACATGGATGATAAACAGTTTCAAAGCCCCATATGACATCTCTCATGAGAACACACAACATTGCAGTCACATGAATACACAGTAAATAAGTTAAATCTGCACATTCACTTGTACAAACTGCATCATTTAAAGGCAGGTGAGTACTGAACATGTAGTCGTGTTTTTGGCACAGTCATATCCTGGAGTGTTAATAATACCAGCGTATAATAACATTTGTGTTTAACTGCATCTAGATGAATGCGTGTTTCTTGCGAGACACGCGACCTGAGATTTGACAAACCGGCAGTCGGGAATCTTACACGAGGCGTCTCAGACGATCTGTAAGTGTCATACTTGAAAGCCTCGTCTCATTACCATTTCAAATTTCAATGTGATGCTCATATCCATTGATTTAAGTGAGATGCACGTTCAAACTGAAATTGGTCACAGATCATTTGAAGTGTGCGAGAGGAAGGTGGAGTGGAGTGAAAAGCTTCATGCGTGGGTTACACAAACAGAAGTGCTTAGTTTAGTTGTTTACGTTGAACGTGAGGTGAAGCACGTTTCGCTCGCAATTATTTCATAGCACGACTTTCAGTGATCAACAATAGGAAACCCACAGGGATGCGACAACCTTACAGCAAATGTTACCGTGAAAATATTCTTTAGAGGTTAGTGCGTCTTTAAATAAAAAGGACTTTAATGTCAGTAAGTTACGATGAGAAACTAAGGTTTTTGTTAGACTAAAACCTTTGATCTTGCATTGCTTTGTTTTACTGCCATCTAGTGTTGGACTTAAACTAACGCAACACTGAATAAACCAAATAAAGAATGGCACATGAACACACAGTGTTGTATTGTCCTTTACATTTTACATTTAACATAGAAAAGATGAAAAAGTAACCCATTGAGGCGATTAAACAGTTTAACTCGTTTGCTCTGCCGTCATCTAATTCAAGTTAGGATTATTTTACCAGAAACAGCTCTTTGGCCGCAGTCAAAATACAAAGAATTAAAACTTAATTAAAAAGTGCTGGTTGAGTAGCAAAAGTTCAATAAAAGTTGGCTTCATTCCTACTGTAAGGCAACACATTTTTACTTAAAAAAACAGCGCTCATTTGGAGATTTAATAAATTAATGTTGCAAACACATCTGTCTACATTACGCTCACTTCAGATCACATCACATGATCAACTCAAAAAAATGCAGGTGGTGCGTAGCAACAAATACAACAATCTCCTCTGAGCGGCTGTGAAAACTTTCAGCTACGAAATGACAGAATTTGTCTCTGTGAATAATACTGATACACATAATTTTGGTTGCATTACAATACTGTAAACCAGTCTTGAGTTGTAACGCATCTATCGCCCCTCCACTACGGCCTTCGAGGTCTCGTATGTGGGTCCTGCTCCAAGCCTGCAACAGAAAAAAAAACAGCGTCCAAATGAATGTTAATGAAAAGCACTTGCTAAATGAAACCCTCTCGAGATGATGAGGATGAAAGCTTCAGAGATGAGCGCCATCGCTGGCAATCATTAATAAAATAAACGTTTTCATCATGGCAGCATACGCTCATCATCATCCATCATGCATTCCTCTGTAATAAAACATCTGATAATTTTCATCATCAGATCTCGGCGTTTGTTCGCTTAAAGAAACAGTTCACCGAAAACTGATAATTCTGTCTTTTTTTACTCATCTTGGTTTTTTGACAGCAGGAGACAAAATGTTAATTTTATAAAAAGTTAGTATTTTTTGCACTAAACACAAGTACAGAATCCACAGCAAAAGGATATATAATGACACAATTTCATTTTTGGGTGAACTGTTCTTTTAAGCAGGCTATATGACTACAAATCAAAAGGTTCAACATTTCCAACAGCCTGAAATTTTTGTTTCATAATGTGTGTGCAGAAATTAGAGCAACCAGTAGGTGACGCCATACACAAGATTTCGTGAAAAGCATCGACAAAGTCAGAATATCATACAAAGAACATGGCAAGCAAGGCAGACCCAGCCCCCTTTGAAGAAGACACAGCACAAGCCGATCAGATATTAGTATTGTTCAAAGCAGCGGCTGGGTGGCTAAGGCAGCAAAGGCACGACACGAGCTCTTCATCATCCTTAAAGATAAAATGGCTCTGAGTGTTCATATGCATTCATACTAGCATTCTGTATGAGTGCTGGGCTGGTGCACTCACCTGGGTCAGAGGACAATCCACTAGAGAACAATCTCAGGACACATCTGAGGGAGGGGGGAGATCGACACGCACTGGCTGTCCGTTTGAGCGGAGGGGAAGAGTTTTTAAAGATCTGCCAATTTAATGTGCTACTTACTAAAAGCTATTCATTATAGTGCATTTACTAGGATTTAAAAAAACATTCAAATGGACATTTTCTATAACAGGGCTGTCACAATATCAGATTTTCCATACACAACTATCATAGCCAAAATAATTCACAATTATATTTATATTATATTATCACAACAATATGAAATGAAGCAATGATTCACATACTGTTTTTTGGTTTGTTTTTCTCTTCATTTCGTCAATGAATCATACTCAAAATGAGCGTAGGGAGTTTCTAACCATTGTGGCTGTTGACGTGTCAACCAGATACGATTATTTACTATATTATCACATGTGACACAATATCAGTAATCATCACGTTATTAATACTATGATTATTTGTGACAATATATACTACATTTGAAGCTAAGTTTAAAAAGTGCAAAAACAGAAAACTCATTCCAATTAATATCATTCATCAATTAATATTAATCAAACTGCAGTTGGGTTGTTTTGATTAAGTAATAATAACTAAAAAAAAACAATAAAAAATGATAACAATAAAAAAAACGCATATTCATATATAGATGTTATAGATATTTATAGATTCAGTCATCCTTTACCCACACTCAAGTTGTTTTATTCATTTACTTTCTGAAAACAAATTATTTAAAATTGGAATGACAAAAGCGTGTTAATAAAACAGAATTGTATTGAATTACATTTACATTTATGCAGACGCTTTTATCCAAAGCGACACGTTACATTACACATTATACATTTGTTTCTGAGTATGTGCAATCCCTGGGATCAAACCCATGACCTTGGCGTTGCTAGCGCCATGCTAGCTACAGGAAGCTACAGGAAAACACATACAGTACTATACTGTAGTATAATGCAGACAATGGTCTGTTCTAGACAGTGTTTGATATGCCATGGACGGATGCAACGACCACCCTAAAAAGAAACCGAATGTCTTGAATTCTATAGAGATACGGTGGCACATGTAACAAGCATGAGAACACAAAACACTGATGCCAGCCCAGTTTACCAAACACCAGAGAATAAACACTGATTCACATACAGTACAGCACGTAAAGTTTGATGCAGCAGGACAGTCATATGCTCCAACATTTCATCCTGCTGTTCTTGGATGAACTTTGTAAATGGCCAAATAAAATTTCAGCTTAAAAGTGTCTGTGTGTGGGTGAGTTTTGGAGATATGTCAGGCGTGTCTATGTTTAAAATAAAACAGTCGGGGGTCTTAGAAGAATGTACCACAGTTTGCAGCAGCTACACAAAAAGAGTGAATAGATACAAAGAGTGTAGAAAGGCAAAGAGGAGGTGAGAGAGATTTGCGACTCATTTGTGGGTTCATTGGTACAGTTTACCAAAGTCCTTAAAATCACAATTTTGATCTATTTCACCTCTTAAACCCTAACAAGACAAAAAAAAGACCTCTTTATTTGATTGTAAGCTAGACACAAGTACAGTGAACGACACCAGTGAACCCAAAAGAGCACATCTGGATAGAGGAGAGACACATTAGAGAGCCCAGATAAACAGCCATGTTAAGTTCATGAACGATAATGTACCTGGCGCCTCGGATCTGCTCCAGCTCTGCAGTCAGTGCGGCATTGTGCTCCTGCTCCTCTTGCAGTTGTCTGCGCAACGTGCGCAGCTCCTGCTGAGCCTCCACCTTGATGTCATTAGCAACCACCACTGCTGTCTGGAGGTCGGCCTGAAAACGGCGCCACTCCTCTGTTTCGTCCTGTTAATGTACACACACAAAGAGAGAGAGACAGAAATACATCTTTGGTAAGCGGAGAGGACGTGCTTGGGTTTTCCCATGATGTCATGGATTTGGTCATAGTAATGTCATTTTCAATCACTCTGATGGATGGGCACTGACTGCGCTCTAACCTGCAGTCGCAACTGCACTAATGCAGATTGCTCTGCTCTCAAACGTATTGCCCCGTTAGGCACAGATGGAAGACATTTGGCTCAAATTATCGAGACTGACATCGACTGTCAAACATCTCTGGTAATGTTACAGTTTTTAACAAAAAATAAGAACAAAATGGCAAGAGATAAACAAGAATTCCACCTTCATCTGTTTATTCTGGACTTTAATCTGCTTCTCCAGCTCAGCCTTGTTTTCTTCCAGCCACTTCGTTTGATCTGTAAAAACCAAATAAAAAAAATTAAAACAAGGATAAAAGGGGAAATCTTACAATATGTGTCCATGGTTCGCCTCTAATTCAAAACTAGCGCACAAGCTTTGAATAAACATGATGTTATTGTTTGCTGGTTTGGACGTTTATATAATCCTTTTCATAGTTATTTTGTTCGTGTGAACAGGATTTTAGTCTGAAGAAGAGTAAGGTTCATGGTAAACTGTGTTATTCCTGCATGAAGAGGTTTGGCACGGGTCTGAACCGGAGAGATCCAAGTACCAAACAGCTCAGTATCTCTATCCATCCAGACTACCAAATCCAGTCAATGTGTTTCACCGCTTACAGCGTGTGTCTAAAACCTTCATATCTTGCCAGAATCTGCTGTATTTTTAGCACTGGCTGGAGGAGAGCGGTTAAACCCACACAACACAGAGCATAAGTGATACTGGCAAGGTGAAAATACAGTCTTACTCTCCAGGTCCAGGATGGACTGGTTGGTGTGTAGTCTAACAGCCCTCTGCTGCTCCACCTGATCCTCCAGCTCAAAGATGGTGTCTTTCAGGTCCTTGATCTGGTTCTCAGCATCTTGGCTCTTCTCCTCTAGAGCGAGCATGTTGACATTGTGATCTTCTTCCTGTTTCTCCGCCCTCTCCAGGAGCTGCTGCCTTTCTGCCTCACCTGCACAAACAGAGGCACAAGTGTTTCAGAAACGCTATTACGAATGTGTGAATAGATCATGAATGACTGCTGCCCAGGCCATGTGTATATGTAGTCAGGTCATATCAAATGACACCAGATACAAAACAAGTAAATAACCTTTAAAATACTGTAAAGCCCTGTCCATGCTCATGGAAGAGTGTTTTAAAGCTCTGGCTGAAGGCACCAAACTCTCTGGATGACATCTGGACCGAGGGTGTATGTTGAAGCCACAAGGCTTGGCTCACTCGCAGTGGTTAGGTCAGAGAGAAAATTAAAGCATTTCACTGTTTGTGGTGATCTGGTTTCGTGTGTTGTCACAGCCATGAGGTGCCAGTGACGTTGATGTCCTCGAGGGTTTATAACTGTCATTTCTGTGTATAACTGTATTTTAAAGAATGAGGTATGCCTGTAAACTACATGACTACAACATTTACAAGTGCGCACTATGCAGCTGCATAAGTTTAGCATTTTTATGCAAGCAACTCTCTAATTTTCCGGTACTGCGCGCAGAACATGAAAATGCTTTATGGTTGGTTATAATGAACCTTCTGTACACATGGGGACTTTTAAATTGCTTTTTGCATTCCTTCTGTGACACTAAAAGAGAAACTGAGATCTGACAAAACTTTGTACAGTATCAGTGAATAAGCCATGTAATTGTTAAGAGTTTAACATTTTAAAATTCCCTTCTTAATTTCAGTTTTATTTTTCTGTGACAGGTCATTTTTGTTACTTTGCATACAGAAGCTTCAGTTATATGTTAAATTGAATGTGATGTGATCCTCTGTGATGGCAATGACAGGTCTACAGTATATAGGCTAAATGACCAGTGTTGTGCCGTACCTTGTCCAGCGTGGCCTGTGCGCTCTCTGCTTTACTTCGTGCCTGCTGCAGTTCTTGTCGCAGCTCCGTGCAGCTGTGCTCAAGCTTGTCTCTGTCCTCATGTGCCGCTTCGAGCAGACGTTGCAACTCCGTGTTGTCGCTGGCACTCTGCATCACCTTCAGCTCAACCACCTTCTGCCTCTCCGTCTCCACCTGAGCCTTCAGGCTAACATTCTCTGCTTTTAGAGCCTCCACATCTAACCGCTGCTCCTCAGCTTTTCTCGCCGCATCATCTCCAGCAACCTTCTCCCTCTCCCCACGTGCTTGAAGAACCTCCAGCTCTTCCTTTAAGTTCTTCACGGCTACTTGCGCCTCCTGATGCTCCTTCTCCAAAGCCCTGAGACTCCCCGTCAGCTGCTGCTGGATGTCAACAAGTTTCTCTCTTTCGAAGCGAGAACTCTCCATCTGCTCAGCCAGGCGTTGCTCAAGCTCCGCGGTGCGGGAGGCACGAGAGGCCTCGGCTTCTTGATTCTGAGCTTGTTCTCGAAGTCTTTGAAGGGACTCGTTCTGTTGCGCCAGGAGTTCAACACGCTCCCGTTGCTGTTGTAGAGAGGTTTGAAGGAAGCCCTTCTCCTCCGCCAGACGTTCATTTTCAGCAGTCAGCTCCTGGACGACCTGTTGTTGGTCGGCAAGCTCTTGAAGAGTGGCCTGAAGTTCTTCGGCTGTACTGTGATGACTTTCTTCCATCTTCTGTATGCGTTCCATCAAGGACTTCACTGAGGGGTCACCCTGAACACTGCTACTGTCCGAGACTGAAGGGATCTTTACAAACTCTGAAGAGTCTGAGGAAGGTAAAGGAGAGCTTCTGGTGGTGTCACTGCCAGATGAAGTTTTGGGGTGGCTGCCATTGACCACACCTTGTGCGTCTGTATCGGAGCTGGTGCTCCCAGGCAAAACTCCATTAACTGCATGTGTAGTGGAGCTGGTGAGAGATGCTGTGATGTTTGTGTCGCTCTCCAATGTAATAAGCTTCTGCTTCAAAGCCTGGTTTTCCTCTCGCAAGGAGGCTAACTCGCGCTGGAATCGTCCATTTTTGTCCCTTAGTTCCCCTACGAGCGTGTGGATGTCACCAGATTGTGTCCTTTCTACTTCAGAGTTCCCCTCCGGTGTCCCAGCCTCCGATGATAAACCTTTCCCTTTTTGACGCTGGAGCTCCGTTCGTAACTTACTGATCTCAAACTCTTTGGCCTTGGCTTCAGTCAGAAGCTCCCTCACCTGACTCTCTAGCAAGGTTTTGTCCAAAACCACAGACTCCGCTTTGGTCTTGACGGAGCCGCGGGACTGCTTGGTCAGAGCGGACAGGTTGGAGGTGCTTGAACTGCCGACCATCTTTTTGGTGCTAGAGCTTTTCTGATCACGCAATGAGAGACGTTCTCTGGAGATGGTCTGTGGTATGTCACGAGGAGCTGGGATGCCTGATTTTTGGTTGACTGGATGCCTGGAAATAAAGAAAAGAGATGTTTTATTAGTGGTTGATTTATTAGAGGTCCTACTTTGTTGGTTTATGGAGTGTCCAACAACAAGTTTACATACATACAAGGTGTAAAAACACTTTAATTTAGTTATTATTACCTTACTTCTTGACAGACTGACTCTCAAATGATTCGTTCGGCGATTCATCTTTCTAATCCCCTCATTTCTGTCAGCCTACTCTGATCATCTGATTGGTCAAATGGTCTAATCTGCTGTGATTGGTCTACCGCAAACAGCGTCAGTGTCGGCAATTGAACGTAGACAGGCATTGCACCAAGTTTAATTAGAACGACAGACGACTAGTTTGCGTGTTTCGACTTCTTTTTCCTCAAGCCAATACCTCTGTTATTTGATCACTTTACAACTTGGCAGACTGCTTACATCCACACACAGCAACATTACACACTGCATGAAATGTAATTTTAAGGACATTGTAATAGTTACTCTTAAAAAATACTGTACAACCAACCAAAACACAATTACTCTTGGCAACTATCTCTCTTTCAGCCCAATGAATGAAGTAATAAAAATTAATAATGTTTTCTTATGACACCATAACAATTCTTAAGCAACATGTTGAAATCTCTGAACCAACAGAATTCCAGAACTCCACATCACACACACCCACATTTTAGGGTCATTTAGTTCAGAGATCTGACAATGTCACCATTTTTCTCATTCCATTGTTCAAAGCCGTGTGTATGTGTGTGACAGTGAGAGGTCATTTATTCAGTTAAAGAGTGATGACTGGACAAAATGTGTTTTGTCTCGTCGCATTCAACTGGTCACCAGGCACGGCCTCACTGTAACCATAGCAGCGCAGAAGAACAAGAGCGCTGGCATGCGAGTGGCATCGGAGTGGGTGCGGCTAATATATATATTCCCTTTCTTTGTGCTGTTTGTAAAATAGAGGTTAATTACCCTCAGAAGAGGGAGTCTTGTGAAAGGATTTTGGAATAATCTGCAAATGCCAGCACAAAAATATGTTGGACTGGAGCTTGTTAAATCTGATGCCTCAACCTAATAAACGCAATGTTAAAAGCAACAGAATTTACAAAGAGATCACAGTCCCCCAGGCCAAAACAAAACCAACCCGGGGGGCCATGGGTAGAGAGAGATAGAAAGACAAATCTACATAATACAATAAACACAAAGACACACAACCTCTTCCACAATTAATAATAGACAATTTCAGCAACAACAACATAAACAAACATTATGTGATGCAAATTTAACTTCCTGTGGATCTCTGCAATGAATGAATCACAGTTTAGTTTTTTTGATTTAATTTAATACAATTACTAAACAAATAATATTATAAATTCATTTTAATATGAATTAAATATAAAATAAATTTTATTTTATATAGAAAACAGACTTCGGGACAGCTTGTGCATCCGATGAAACTGTCTATAGAAACGTATGAAATGCATGTATACCGTTTCACTTAATTTAATCCCACACAACATACGAAAAGACAAATTAACATGCACACGCACACAAACAAAACAAATACTGTATCATTTTTTATCCTAATCCAACTTTGTTCTGAATGTGTAAAAACTGACGTTAACGCAATTATTTCCTTTCCTATTGCTGATACCCAGCATTAGAGATTTTAGAGAAGTGTCTATAAGAGTCTTATAGAGAAAAAAACATATTTTGTGAATTTTGTGATCAGTAGCAAGACTATAATACTTTGTAACATTACCTGTTTATAGCAGCAGCCTTATATTTTATGACAAAAAAATGAAATTATTATTAAATAACATAACCTACGGAAGTATAATATAAGTGGTAGAATGAAGCTTTACATAAGAAATGTGATGGCATAGTGTGTGGTGACTTTTATCATGGATAATACACATTCTTTGTCTCTCTCTGATGGCACATTGAGCATCTTTTTGTGAGTGACAGACTTATTCATATTCACTTTAATGTACTTAGGTTTGCCATCTCTATCTGAGAGCTGGCGCTGTAATGAAACAGAGTGACTGTGCCAGGACCTCCAGAGATGCTATAAATCTATAATCTACTGCTCTTTCTGTCTCACACCCCCCCACCCCACAGTGATCCATCAAAGACAGAACCAGGACACACGCTCGTGCATTATACATTACCATTTTCATTACGTTTTCATCACACACATATTTAATCTCAGCAGAAACATCATGTCTGAATTGCTTCTTATAGCATCATAATAACTCAGATGTGGGTTTCGGTATGGAATAATCCTGTTTTCATAGACATGGCAGCATGGGGTCATCACTCCACTTACAAAATTGCTTTCCTATAGCACAAAAACATGCAACGCATTTCAATCTCACAGCCAGAGATGAGATGTAAGCCAGGCACTGGGCAGCCTGACACAAAGTTTGCAATGGATGAGAAGATGTGAAAGTCTTTTTTGCGTGACTAATGTTTGGGCAGTGCCATTCTTACTGCACTGCATGATTCACTCTTTTATTGAATTCAACTATATCCTCGCCGATGGTCTGCTCATGCACACATTTTGTTATGTGTTTGTTAAGGATGGATAGCAAGAATTGGCGTGTTTGACTTTACTTTGAGGTCTGACTTTGTTACATATACATTTGATAATTTATACAGCAATGCTGTCTAGGTCTACAACATAATTTAAGAAAACTATTATGACCTTTTGTCCAGTATACAGACAGTATATTTATTATATAAGTGTAAAAATCTTCAAGGTGGAAAATTAATGGCACTTCATTAGCTCCTGCTTGGCAAATTTGGTATTTGAAAATGCAAAGAACAAACAGAGATAAAGCAAGGCATAGGTGATGTGGGGATATGGAGGAGAACATCAAGGTATTTGCAAAAAGCCAAATTGAATGTTGAAAGAAAATTAAAATAAGGGAAAAAAGAGTCTCTAGTGTGCTGCGGTCTTTATTGAAAAGCAGAGGTTCACTTTTACTTAAAAGCCAGACTGTTTAAAGATCATCCATCCTAAATCTTTAAAACCCAAACACAAGGCTTATAATGTCCTGCTGCTTACATGGAGAACACATAATTTGGAGACATACATTTCACATCACAGTAAATGGGGTTTAGGTTTCAATAGCTTTAGTGACGAATTCTCTTTAATGTGAGCTGGTTTAGTTAACATCAAATAAAAAACGTGCTGTTGGCTGAACTACAATGTGAGGAAAGCGAATATAATCATCTAGGAATTATGCTGTTCTGTTGGACATGACAGCATGGGGTGAGTCCAAATGGAGAAGCCATTGAAAGCCAAAATCAACAGTTCACGCTGCAATAATGTAGTCATGAACAGAAAATGTTATGTGAAGAGGGCATGTTTTCTCTCAGCATGAAGCAGTGTCTCAGAAAGCACATTGTACCTGATATAGCTTTGGGTTACAATGAAGCTTGAATCTTGTATTGTTTTTATAAAGAACAGCCGACTGCTTCCCCAACCGAGTGTCTCACGCTGCCTTGTATCATAATTGTATTATATTAAAATGCATTTAATCATCTGCTGGTAGCTGTGGTTCAAGTTTACAATCAAATAAATGGGATGAGATTAAAAAGACACTTCATGGAGACTAATGGAGTGCAAGGCATTACAGTATTGTAAGATCTCAGATGGAGAGAATTGATAGATAAGTTTGCAAACACATGGGCGGTCAGCTGTCATGATAACCACAATCTGAGATTTATTTCTTCTGATATGAATCCGTCTACCACCTTCCCACCCAACTAAGATGAAGGTCCACAGTGCCAAATGTTTCCAGTCAATGTATGTAGGAGCAATAGCCTTACAATTCCTGATTCTCTGCCATATCTTCCTGTTATTCAGTTTTAGTGAACGAGATAGACAGTGGGTAAAAACATGTAGGTCCATATACAGAAAGAGAGACAGAGAGCCCTGCCGACATCCTGCACCCAGAGGAAAACAATCATTGACTTTCCATGTGCGTCAAACCGGTGACACACTTTAGCCATCCTGAACATTCAGAGTGGTCATGGTAGAGAAAGCTGAAGTCTGTTATGATCCTCTTATGTAAAGACACAAATATTCAATTTCTCTGCAAAACATCCAAAGGACTCTACAGTATAACATAGATTTGTAATAGGGTGATTTACACAATAAAGTGTAAATCATGTCTCATATAAAGACATTTTCTACAGAAATGATATCACAAGCACCTCTTCCATAAGCTGCATTAAGAATCTGGCTTGTGCTAAAGATCTGAATAAGTGAATCATGGTTAAAAGTCCAGACAGGGGACAGAGGGGACTAACTAAAGCCAAGCAATATTTACAGTAAGAATATAAGGCTCTTCGGTCAGAGGTTTATGCAGTAATGATCATTGCTGTGGTCATTGCATATGCAGCCATCAGGAAACAAATACTGTGTATGATTTGTAGTTGCTTTTTGATAGAAACAAACAAAATTATACAAATTTATTATACATTTTCTAAGCACATTGGTTGGCGATAACAGAAATATATGTAAAAGTATGTAAAATTCTCAAAAATACCCTTATTATATACTGTACACCTTCCTTGGTTTACTATTTACAATTTGCTTTAATATAAAGTATGCAAATGTGAATACAGCATTACTGTGTGTCTGCAAAATGTGCTGCACAGACTGTATGTACCACGGCTTCATCAGTCCTTCCAGAAAAGGTTTGTCGAAATTACATTGTCTTTTCCTTCCTTTGTTTCTTGTTGGGAAAACATCCAATGTTCTGGTCTGATGTATTGCATAGCAATGTTCTGTGCAATCAACTAATGGACTGATGAACTGATTTCTTCCTATATAACTGACATACAGTACTGAGTCAGTGGTTTGATTCTGCTTGGACTGTTCCCTCAATCTTTAACCATGTTTGCCTCTATTTACTGTAATGTATGACCTACCCTCCCTAATGTTTATAAAACATCCGTCTAACCAAACTCCCCTTACAGGAAACAATACATAAAGTCTGGTGACAATTCCAACAACTAATCTCCTGTCTTTAACTAAGGTCAACTTGGATGTACGGTTAAAATGACTCAACGTTCTTAAAACAAATGTAATAGCTAGTCAAAATTAAATGGAAAAAAGACAAGTATTAGCTGTTTCGACTACACAATGCATTCATTTGCTTAGTGCTGTTGCTTGAGTAAAAAATAAGCGAAGGCGGATATTCAACAACAGATATTTAGTCTATGCTAAAAAACATCAAATTAACACCAAATATAAAAAATGATCATTCAAAATCTGATACATAATTTATGTAATACCTGTAACCATAATCTAAGTGAGGGGTTTTCAAATGTTTTCATGCCAAGGACCCCCACATATGACAAGACTTTGGTGAGGGACCCCCTTTTTAAAATACATATACATTTTTTGTATAAAGAAGCATTTGAACTGTTAGACAAACAGTACGTTTGATATTATCAAGACAACATATTGTTTGTAGATATTAAACTGTAAATAACCTTCAGTATAATTTTACAACTTCTGCAGTAAAAGCAATACTGTCACAAATGTCACTTTTGGCCACTACTGTATATAAATTAGCTATAATTTTGTAAATCTGTTTTGAAAAACAAGGATATAAAGTAAATGTCAACATGGGTGGAATACATGGAGGGCTTGATGTGTTCTGAAATGCCTTAAATTTCAATGTTATTTAAGATTTCAAAATTTTGAGAAAAATAATACAGCAATAAAAATACTGTTTTTGTTCACTTAACCCACTAAGCTATTTGCATGCAAATTACTCATCAAATTATTTTGGGTGGTTCTATTTAACAGAGTAGGCCAAAGGTAAAGCATCAAAGAGAGCGGCAGAGATCACAGTGCTAATATTCTCAAATGTCTCATTGAGTTCAGGCTAAAAAACACCAACTAATAGAGGCGGAGAAGGGTTTCATTTAATCACGACTATATGCAGTTACTGAGAAATGTGTGCAGCTCAGTATTGCACTCCCACTGACCTAGCTAATGCTTACCTTTTTTCCCAATGTGGTATGAAATTATGTGTGAATACTGAGCAGACCTGCCTTGATAAGGACATTTTATGTTCAAACTTACTTATTTTTGGTCAAAGCCCAATAAAAACCTGACAGCTTATTGTGGCACAGACAAAACAAACCAGATATGGTAAAAGTATGTGTTCTATGTGTTCACTAGACTTTTATTACATTTCTAGTTCTAAACATCTACTGTTGTTTGAATCTGAATTCTGAAGCATCTTCAGTGAGATGATAAACTACTTAAAAAGTCATGAGATGATTTGACCCAATTTTCTTTTATAGCTGACAGCAAATGGATAGCAGCCCCTGATCCTTCTAGCAATGGCCAGAGAATAAGACGGCAATACCAACTAAGCGTTTTGTATAGGGGTGTCATGCTTTATTCTGCATAGCCAAGCAAAAAATCTGATTGTGTAATTTGTCTGTTGACTGTGAAAACATTACACATTTAACACCACCCCTGTTTTTATTACAGTAGACTAATGATTTATGTCTTGGACAAAAAAGCTCAAAGCAATGTTTATCTATAGACCAGTGTTTTATGACTGTTTGCTTAAGATATCATGATTGTTATTGAAATCATAATGATTAATATTGTATAACTTTGTATGATCTAGCATCACACACATACACCCATAGACAAACAAGACAGAAAAGTAATATAAACATGCCACACCTGTGCAGACAAACACTGGTGTGTACAACAATGTGTTTACTACAGTAAATACCGTGAACTCCAATATCAGCAAGAGAACCACAAAGATTGAGAGAGACAATTTATCATATGCTTTATTATCTGCAGTCATGCTGAAGAGATGTTTAGTTTCAGATTGTTTCACACCTACTGCTCATACAGTAACATTTACTTGCCCTAAAGTCTGTTATCCTTATTACTAATACGTGTGTCATAATAAATGGTAGATGCAACACATCACATCTCTTGTATATTAGCTCTTGTACTGTTTACATCCGTCTGGCTGCAGAGTTCAAGTGGCACATTTATCGTGAGAAAGAAAACTTGCTAATGGGAAAGAGAGGGCAGAGCTGTGCCCTTGAGCACAACAGCAGGTCACCACCCTTTTACAGGTAAAGCTTTGCATAATCTCCCAATTTAATGACACTGCACATAAAACACAATGCCTCAAAACATGCAATGCATGCCAAAAAATATTCAGACTAGTCCATCTCAGACACTACAGCTACAGTAGCATGCAAACAGCTCTTGAGAAACAGACATTAAGTCAGACTATGAATTGTGCACCTCCTTTAATATAAATGTATGGGTATATTTGTACAATATTTGCTTTTAATGCTCCCTCAGGAGCAAAACTACAGCATATCAAGGAATAGGGTATTTAGTTAAACATACAAAAACTGCATAGAAAAACAAAAAGCTCACTGGAACTAATACATTGACTACAATATTACCTGTTATTCATTTACATTTACGCATTTGGCAGACGCTTTTATCCAAAGCAACTTGCATTATACTATACATTTGTTTCTGGATATGTGCAATCCCTGGGATCAAACCCATGACCTTGGAGTTGCTAGCACCGTGCTCTAACCACTGAGCCACAGGAAAACTGTGTTTTGTGTATATATTTGCAAAGCCTTCTTAAATTCTTATCAAAGCTAAGCTTTAGTTTATGCAGCATGAATACAAAGCTTTTAATACACCTTTAATAATATTTGTATTTAAATAAAGAGTGAGGATGTCAATTGATCATAGTTGGATCACTTTTGGACACCGTCTAAAGTGTAAATAGTGCTGGTTGAGTTGCTTATTTTATTCTTAATCTGTTTTCTTTTGAATCATGCAAAAAATGCTTTTAAAGGAAGCAATGTAGAAAGTGTGTGGTCGCGT
Source organism: Oreonectes daqikongensis (assembly GCA_026939265.1). Taxonomy (NCBI): domain Eukaryota; kingdom Metazoa; phylum Chordata; class Actinopteri; order Cypriniformes; family Nemacheilidae; genus Oreonectes; species Oreonectes daqikongensis. The sequence goes on from JAOTQM010000051.1 coordinate 1,071,793, forward strand.
TTTCGCAACTTTGCCGAAGAAGATAACATATTTATGAAATGTGTTCTGTAAAGCAGTTTGTCCATTTAGGGATACTGTAGAAACAACACAGAGAATTCCATGTAAGTGGACCCGCGGTGTATGTAGATAGAAATAACTCATTCTAAGGTTATAAAAACATAACGCTTCATTATGTAAGGTCTTTATACACCTCTAAAGAAGTATGTATATCTAAAGTATGTATATGTTATGATATGCGAGTTATGTATATGATATTGCATTTCTATCAATAGATCCTCCTTAATATTACACACAGCACTTTTAAATTGTCAAATGCTTTGGAGAGAAAAACATAACAACTAGAAGTGTTTGTATATACAGTGTACAACTAGGTTTACTCCCACACACAGTTGAACCATCAATATAGCTATTTCCTTTGTAGTGGACAGAAACATTCCACATATCGAGACTTAAATTCTTCCTCTGTTGTTATCCAAAACAACTAACACTGCTGACAAGTATAAACTGCATACACAAACTATCTGATGAGCTGGACACAGAGGAGATAAGAAAACAAACAAGAGCTGTTGTTCCAATGACCAGCACTGTTATTGTTGTGTTGCTATCACCAAATGTTCACACAATACAATCACAACACTCATCATTTCCTGTCTCAACAAAACATTTGGCATATAAGGTCAGTATTACACAAACCCGAAAACATTTGGACAATGTGAACCCAGTCATCGCTGGGCTGTTGGACGTCTCTTCAATCCTTTTTTGAGCATGAAATTGCTTCTTTTTCTCCTGTCTCTCACTATTTTCCCAGCCCACCCTGCTGGACAGACAGTTTGTGAGTTACAGGCTGGTGCTTTTTATTTCCAAACTCCTCTGAAAATAACCTCTGTTTTAAATGTGAAGGTCATCAGAACAGCAGCAGATCACAGGCACTAGTTCATTCTCCAATAGACTAACAATAAAAAACAGCCCATCAATTTGCTAAAAACAGTCCTGCCAATGATCTGATCCTTTTGCTTACAGATAAAGGGTATAAAGTTTAAAATATATAGCCACCTTCTGCCCATGACACTAAATTTCATGGATTTTTGGGATAGCAGCTTTTGACTTCCTTTCTTGGTATATCTGAGCTGTAGCAGGAGGCATGTGTGGAGAGATAAAATGAGCTTCCCTTTTCCAACGCACCACCCCATTCTCACATTATGAATCGCTTTCCAAAAACCAGTTCTGACTCAGAGCTCAGTGCAACCTAAACTAACCTTAATAGAGATCTCTTCTATCTCACCGACCTCAGCAGGTGTTGGGGGCGTCTTTAACAAACACTGTACTGTCCATGTCTTTGATAGGGCAAGGAAAAGAAATTAAAGATATTACAACATAACCCACATGAACATGTTTTGTCCGCAATGCATAAAAGCAAACATCTGTTGTCCAGTGCAGACGTAATCATGAGAACAAGTTTAATTTGGTAAGAAAATAAATAAAATTGCTGAAAAATAAACCTTTCCCTCTAGAATCAATACCTCTCCCTCAACAAGGTCATCCCTCACTGATTCTCATAATCATTACAATTGAATTGTGGGTAGCTCATCTAACATCAAAGACAGATCTCACGATGAAAACAAAGCAATACGTAGACCGGCTAATGCTCTTATAATGCACAAGTTATCTAGATTTTTTACAGTTATCAAGAAGAATCTGTAAAGAACCAAAGGAAATCAAACAAATAAGTTCCTGTGTTGAGTTTATAGCCTCTAAAGTCCAGCAAACGGAACATGAAATCCATGAATAAAATTAAATCACATTTTCAAAGTTTTATGTTGTATATATTTTAAAATGATGCTTACACATACAATATGGTACAAAAATCCCCTCCTCTGGTATCTTTATCTACTGTTGACTCCTTCAAAGCCAGACTCATTTTTCATCCAAGCCTTCTACATTATAAATGAATCATCACATTTCTTCCCCTGCTCAAAGTGACAGATTTATCATGATGAAAGTTTCCTTGCAGATTTACCAAAAATGCAATGAACTTTGATAAGTCAGAGACTGTAAACATCTGGATAGAGGAAGGAAACTGAATCAGCATCAAAAGGAAAATCTTTATGTGAACCTTTATAGCATTATATTCCTAAAACATCTTTACTCATGCCAAAAGGTGTCAAGCTGTAAAGACAGATAAAGCCTGTGTGTGTGTGTTCAGCACAAAACCCTACTGTTTCATCTCAAACACACACACACATTGGCAGCGTTCTTTCATAGATAAGATTCCTGCAGTGGTAAACTGGCAGCCGACCACAGTCTTTGCCAGACAACACACACACTCATGTACTTCAATCACCACACACAAACACAGACATGCAAGTACACACACACACAGGAACTTCTGTTTTCAGAACACTCAGTAGGAAGCTCACGATTCAATCAGCAGGACAGGTGAAAAATACAATAACGCTTCTATTGAACTGAATGTCAACTTTCATGTGCTACATAAACCAGTCAAGACGACAGCAAGTGATATTGAGAAAGAGAGACATATAAAACTGAATTTAGCAATGGCAGGAGAAGGCAAAACATTTCTTTCCATTCCTATATTAAAGCTGGCTGAAATGCAGCACACTTTGAAATGCAAAATTATGAAAACATTTCTCCCCTGCAGTGGATTGCGGTTATTTAACACATACACATAAAACATATATAACCCAGATACTCTCTCTCCCACAGAGTGAAACACAGAAAGTGTTTCTCAGCACATTTTTATGCCAAGTGCCGTATAAATAGATTTGAACATTTTCTGAGGAAAATTGAGTGATGCTTGTCTCATTATCACAATGCTAGGGTGTTGTGCATGGATGTCAGAGTACTGCTTATATATACAGTTATTATGGTATTCTGGATGGTTGCTAAGGGGTTGCTAGGTGACTGCACTACAACCCATCCCCTCTCTATGATGTCTCTGATAATCTTGTCCCATTATATAGGCTTGGATCCCTCACAATATGAGTCTATGGGATGTTTTCACAGTTCGCCAGAAATTTCATAGCACACATCTACTCAACAAACTGTATCATTTGAGATATGCTTGTGTCTGTAACACAAGCGGTGTGGGGTAAGCATCCGGGTTAGGGTATAACAGTATGTTTGCAGTATCTTAGGTCACAGAATGTGCTTGCTATTTCCGGCCAGCTCTGACTCAGTGTAGTACTCTGTCTTGACAGCATGTACACACAGTGATGATGAAGAGCAATGGGATGTAGACAAGTCTAGATAAGAGCTCCATTTATTATCCAACACTCATACAGCTGCACAGTCACACCAGCCAACAGCACAAGAGAGGCAAAATAAAAAAACAGAGAGGCAGCAGAGATATATAAAGAATGCCTTTCTAAACAGATCAGCTAAGAGCAGTCCATGTTGGGCTAGTAGACTGCTGACAAGCAAAACTTGGTCAAAAGATATTTGCTTGATTAACCAAGGAGATCTTCCTGCTTAAGCTAGCTTGGACCCAGCGGTTTGGTGGTCTAACTAGCCTTCAAAACACAACATACGATCTGTAGTGCTGGCTGCTTTACAGATGGGCTGACAAAAAAAGATCATAAATTCAGTAAGTATGAGGGTGACAGTGATCCATTAGCCCAAACACACATGCACACACATGAATAAACAAAAAAGTATATATCCACATCAAGGTGACACATTAGTCAGACCTGTGTCTGCCTCCTCCACCCGGGTTTCTTGGTTCCCCATGTCTGTTCTACACGCTGCTCCACAGAAGACACGCTTAATCCATCAGAACATCCGACCTCAACCAGACACACCTGAAAGTTCACACAGTCCAAATTCACTGCCGGTGCGTAGAAGACAAAGTGACAGTCCTGTTTGTCCTCTGTGGCTATGAATCAGCAGCTGGACAACATTCCTGCTGTCCCATGCAGGCAAACACTAGTCGCTGTGTAACTCTCTCTTCCTCTCATTCACTTGCTCCCTCTCTCTCTCTCTCTCTCTCTCTCTCTCTCTCTCTGCGTGAGGGAACAGCTGCAGCACAGTGTAGAGTGTTGTATTAGTCTGCTTTGATCAGAGATACGTGGTGGCGTGGCTTCTCTCAGTCACATCTTTCTGCTCCTCCTCCACGAGCTCATGCATGCAAATCAGTTCAAGAAACTCCCTCCTTTATCCCGTTTTTATTTCACTCTCTCTCCTCTTAATTTTACCTCTGTATTGCACTGTACTAGCTGGAATGTGTAGGACCGATGGAGTGGACAGATGAAAAAAAGTGTTCATTCAAAAACACATTTACACTGAAAGATACTTTTCTCGTGTCTGCACACACACAGCAGGTAGCCTATGTCAGGTTTTATCATGGATTGACGATTTACTAAAGTATGGGACATTAGAGCCCACTAGTTAGACTTTTTCTGTTTTCAGTAGGAGGTATGAAAGGATACATGTGTTATTATCTTTCGCAACCTCCCTCATGCCATACTAATTTAGAATACATGTGTGTTAAATATTCATGTAAAAGTCATCATTTTTATTTTCTCAATCTCAAAATATCTCCCTCAATGTATATATATATATAAGAAGAATAATGACTTTATTGCAGTATGTAAAGCAAAAGAGACTATGAAGGGATATGAGAGAAATTAAAATTAAATTAAATCAATTCACTGGAAGGGACAATGGTCCCACGATCCAATTTATTCATGCAAAAATCTATAATTGCAGAATGATTTGATTCATCAATCAGAAAAAAGTATTATTATAAAGCCAGATAATAATATATTTCAATGAATTTATTTTCATGTCTGTTGGTGTGCCCCCTATTATAAACTTTTAAACATAGACATCTCTGTGTCGTTTATTCAATCATGTTAAGAGAGTGTAAATTATTTTCTGAGTAATGTAAAGATCATGGGTTATTAAAATATTGTTTCAAATTGTTCTTGTTGTTGTTCTTTCTCCTTTTCTTAAATTTACTGGAGTGCCTTTCCACCCTTGATAAATAATCGCAGCTCTAATGTGACCTCCTGCAGCTCCATCACATCACAAACAGAGGTAGAAGAAAGCTTGTGTTCTCCCAGACCTCTAGCCTCAGCTCAATAACCTTACATGAGCACACAAGTTATTACTTACATGACTTATTACAGTTCTTTAATAAAACAAAAATCCAATTTTAAGTGTTGTGGTTTTTGTTAAGCCACTGGCATTTCCAAAAGTGTGAAAAAAAAAGTGTTTGTGGTTGGCTGTTGTGTTAGTAAGTTTCTTGCAAAGGTACATTTAGCAAAGAGGTTTACTTTGTTCAAAAGTAACAGTAGATGAAATATGTTATTCAGAAGAATGGCAGCTAGTTTCAAAATTATGCAGGCTAATGTTAAAGGTGTGTATTTGTATTTCTCTGATGTCCCTTCTGTGATGTGTGTATCACTGAACATTGCCCATCAAGTTTATGTCATTTCTGTGAATCGCAGGTAACATCAATTAGTCACTCTGTGTAGGTGAAAACAATCGTCCAAACATGTTCAAAACATGTTCACAAAACCTGTTTAACTGACAGCTTTCATCCTTGTTTTACTCCTCACATTGTTATCATCCTTTCACTCGTCAAATATGACAAGCACAACAGTGAGACCAAAGCCATTAGCAGAAGAAAAATGTCTAAACGCCATTACAGTATGTATGAAAAAAAATCAGCATTAATCTTTATAGACAATCCATATGGCTACCAAACATCTTGAGGGCAAAAGTCCTAGATACATTTTGGCTTAATAGACAATGCAAGCAGAATAAAGATGACAAAAATAACAATTAGGCCATTAGGACTAAATATGACATATCAAGTTTAATAAAAGTGTTCTTGGCTGTAATGTCAACACAAGGTGCATATATAGAGAGATTATCTTGTCAGTTATCAACTTCAGCTACTGTATGCATCAGTCTACTTTCAAACTCCTTTTTATGGTATGGAACAGGGTGACAGTGCACTATTCGCACAGAAATCATGTGTCATATTCTTAATATGCCTTGCAATGACATACACGCTGTCCAGTCTGACTGTACACATAGGCACTCCGTATGGTAATTGTTCAAGTGCCACACAGCTTTGTGAAGTGTCATGTTGTGGAAACTGAAGAAATGTTATTATGGGAAGGTTCTCAACTATATATGACACAGATGTTATTTATAGAGGAGAGACCATTTCATTTTAAAGCCCTAGCAGAAAAGGAAAGTTTAATTGAATTATTGATAAGGCTGTGCCACTGCTGGCTTTAACTCTTTTACTGACATTTGTCAGGTGAAGTAAGATGTTTCATAGCTTCTATAATCTACAACCTATTTCTATTTATGAAGTATATGCTATTTTTATTCAGGATTTTCTTTTTAACATTAAATTGGAAATGTAATTTATCAAAAGAATCAGGAACCTTGTTTAAATATATATAAAAAACATTAAACAAACATTTTCTGTGGAGTCCATGTAACTTTTGTAATATTATGTTATTGTTATTATTGACAGAGCCATATCTCATGGCTGCGGCCATGGTGGCACAATAATGTGTATCATACTATTATATATACTGTACATACCAACACAGGCAAACAGTAAAAAAAGGAGCTGTGTTGCCCAGAAGCTTAAAATTCCAGTTCTTTGTTACTTCTACTCTCATGGGCCGTGGGAGAAAGCATGACAATGATATTACAGCATTAGCGTAAAAGGTGACATGCTGACATAATGGCAAACTCTCACTAAACACTCATCAGACGGGTCTAATATTAACATAATGTAACCTAATAGCTCAAGACCTAATGAAAATATATCGTCATACATTTTGATGACTCACAATAATCAATAAATAAATACATAAAAGACATTGCCCACAATAATATGCAAACAATTTTCTAGATACAAAACCATAGAAAACTAATATTTGATTACATTATAATACACACGAGTAAATAGGAGCAATAGTCTAAAATTGTTTGAGACATTGGAATCTCTTTTGTCAGTAAATAAAATATCTAAAAAATGAAAAGAATTACATAAAGTACAAAGAATTCTGCTACACCCCGATGCTGGTATTTAACCATAATGGCAAACCCACAGAGGTCATGCGGCCATGCAGCATTCCTATTTAACACCTCAATCATTGATGTCTATTACAGTTTCTCATGCTAATGAATGGCACACTTATGAGAAAACAACAACTTCGTATGAGCATGCACACGCCTATAGAAAATAGCTTTAAAAAAATGCAGCTGTTTAATGTCTTTTCTGTGTTTCAGCGATGGAGGGATGAATGATATCAGACTCAACACGCAGAACAAAATGACTTCCTGAGTCCATCTATTTAACTTTTCCTTCAATGACCGACTGAACCCTCTGTTTTCATGTACAATGAAGAGCACAGATACACACACAACTTACACATGGACAAGCTTTCACATCTCATACAAGAACAAAAACAGTCCAATCACGAGCGATCCAGACATTTCTGTTTCCATTATCTAATACCATGTTTTCCAAATCATCTCATCAAAGCTGGATTCTATTCAGACATGAATTTTTACAGTGAACACAAATCATTTATCTCATTCTTAAGGGAAACTTTAAACACAGGGAGTGATCTGTTACACAAGCATATACAACTAAAGATTGAATTGTGATTACTTGCATACAATCAAAGCCTGCCAATAAGCCAGCAGATGCACAAATATGATTTCAGAACAGAATGAAGAGGACATGAGAAATAAGAAGTCTCCTGTTGCCCTCTAGTGGCCATTAACTGCACACACAAGAACTCCTCAGTGTTGGTCATGTGATTGATGTACTTACAGTACAAAAATAAATGTTTACACTTCATTTCTAAATTAAAAGACAAGTGACAAATGTGTGTGAAGTCCTACTTGAAGCGCTGCGTGGTCTGTTGTCTGTTAGTTCAGAGATTGCTCCTGTGGTGATGGTTTTCTTCATGCGAGAGCCTGCAGCCACTGACCCCAGAACAGGTTTAGCCAAAGCATCATCACTGCTTGCCCTCTTTATCTACACACAGTAACATTAGGCACAGATGAGAATTACTGACAAAATTTATGTTAGGTTCTGTAATCATAATACAATACTTAAACGGTTTATATATGGCAGTTAATGCTATAGCCAATAGGTTTAAATTTTAATAATACATTTGTCATTTGCAAGCACAGTTCTATAACCAACGTTGACCAAACAAGATGTTTAATTCTAACAGAAGAGACTCCATCCATCTACACAATATGTAGTAATATCTCATTCACTACCACTCTCTCCTGTTTCAATGCACCTTATCCTGTGTCAGCATCTTTCCGTCATCCAGTCTCTCTCTCTCTCTCTCTACTTCCTGTTATATTATACATTTAGTATTTCTGAGTGGTTCCAGTACAGTTGACTCTCTCTTTTCACTCCCATCTTTCTCTTTTATCAACCCTTTATCCCTCCTCTATATTTCTGAGCTCACCTTGCTGAGTCGCAGGTCAGAAGCGATAGTGCTGGAGGACCTGGAGGTCTTCATCCCGATGTGGCTGGAGTAGGAGCTGCTGGTAGACAGCCTCGTCCGCACTGGGGCTTCAGTTCTGGGCAGTGCCGCCTTGGCGGCGCCCCCTTTCGACATGGCTGTCTCACTTTATGACTCAAGCTACTAGGTCTGTGGGCAAAGATAAAGCGAGTTAGATGGTTGTGCTTAGATTAGCACAGGAAATATTTTAATCCCAACTGAATGCTTCTAAGTAAATACTAATGTGACTACGATTTCTTTTTATCCAAATGTAAAATGAACGAAACAAGTCTGCAGATTCCAAATAGGCCTGCTTACAGTCTCTGAGAGTATTAATGCACACAGAACTCACAAAGTCATATTAGAGACTAGAGGTAATGTGAGAGGAATAGACAGGTGGCCATTGACTGAAAGAGGAATAAGTGCTCTTCAGAACAGACAGAAGAAGAGGGTGAGGGAGTTAATGTGTTCGACAGTGACCTGTGGGTTTACCCTTGTGGTTTGGTTTCATTGATTTGCATGATGGTGGGGTGTAAGTGTATAGAGACACAACCATTAGCAGTGTCTCAAGAGATGTGGAATGCTTAGTACATGAAAAGAACACCCACACCAGTAAAAAAAGTCTTTATCTGCTTTCTGCATAAGATTGCAGATGTGATGTGATGTGCAGAAGATGTGATGTGGCAATGTGACACCAGGGGTAATTGAGGTAAAATATTCACCGGATGCACCAAGTGAAACATAAATTCAGTCTTCTGACTGTAGGAAAAACCGTGAACATTAAGACCAAAATATACATTTACATTTACATTTATGCATTTGGCAGACGCTTTTATCCAAAGCGACTTACATTACATTGTACTATACATTTGAACATTTTGTATAGTAAGCAAGTGGGGGTTAGGTGTCTTGCTCAAGGGCACCTCAGCCGTTACCCGCCAGCACTGAGAATTGAACCAGCAACCTTCTGATCATGAGTCCAACTCTCTAACCACTGGGCCACAACTGCCCACATATAGCAACGTGATGTGACGTCACACTAAATTAAAACTACACTTACAAGTAAATACAACTTGTTTAGGGAATAGCAAAATAACAACGGGTATTCACCCATTCCCTTTATCCTACACATTAGAGGAAAGCTCAGGGGAATTATTAAATGACAAAGTCTAAAAGCTTGTGAAACAACAAACTTACTGCTGTTAGTGAGAAGTCAGTATTTGTATGGTGGGTTTCATAATAAGAGGAAGCCTGTGAACACAGTGTGCAGACTGTTTGAAAGAATGAGTGAGAGACCCAAACAGTGTCTTTTGATAATCATACTGCAACCAGAAAGCACATTAACAGGCTTTAAAACACACAGCAATACTGTGATATATTTATGAACTAATTTATTAGAACAATATTAGTTTATATTAAGATACTATGTAAAACTATTAACTGTGTAAACTACTAATAGTGTTATTCTAATTAAACATCTCCAGAGACCTACAGCATAAAAACCATATAAACATATGTCATTCAGTTATGTACGTTATTCAGGTCTATGGTGTAGTTGCATTTAGTTCTGATTTATGTGTTTTAACCTATTTGTATCACAACCAGAATCTCTACAAAAACCACATAAGCAGTTTAAGTTTGCTGCACAGGAGAGTTTAGCATGCTTCGCTCTAATAGCCCACAGACAGACTGTGCCATTTCCACAGAACATGTACAAGATAACCTTTGGTCTATATGGAAACAGGTCAGTTGCTCAAGATGCTGTCCCATATAAAATGAGCAAATTTAAATGTTAGTTATAAATGTTACACTGCTCCACAATTATACAACAACAGTAACGTTTATTTTTAAGATTATAATGTTTTCTAGATGTCCTATGTAAAACCTCATGTAAAATAAACATACAGCGTAATTTTCATGGCACATTCAAAAAAACTCAAACTAAAAAACACTGTATGCCAAAAAATAGAAATGCTGCAGCCTCAGTGGTTTGCAGCATAGCTATATCGGGATATCAGTCACCATGGCATCCTGGTCTAGACCACCTGAGAATTTACTGGCCTAATAAACATGTAACATGTTATCATACTGTCAATCTTGTGTGTTTGCTTTTTTGCTTAATTACATAACATTTGAAAGGAATAAAGTCACCTACCCTATAGTTTATTCTTAAAAAGAGACAGACCTGAATAAATAAGCCTGGCTTCTCCAACAGACACTAGGTTTGCCAAGTGTTTTCTTCAAATGGTACATGACTGATAAAGATGCACAATGATGGATACTGTACAAATACACAGGCCATATGTATGCATTCAATAACTGCTTGTACAGTTAAAGCATAACTTTCAACTAAATGACCTTCAGCCATCATCAATGAATGGCATCTGTGTAATAAGAGAGAGCTAGAGGAGCTAAATCAAGTTAGATCACATGATCATATTGATGTCAGGTCACCTGGCTGGTTCACCTTGACACGTGACATTAAAAATGCAACTCTTCAGACACAAGATGTATGAGGCACTGGCCAAAGACACCGATATGTGGCAAGTCAAAAAGTGAATTTCTCTTCCTTACAATGTGAAGATGATGCAGTTTAACCAACTTCCTGTTAGTGAACAACTAAGGAAGAGGGAGAGGAAACTCATAATGACTCAAGAGTTCTCTGTTTCATCTGTTAATGATGTCTATGACTTCAACCACAATTTTAAAACAGCATCATTTGAAATGTTGATTTTTGTACTGCTTAGAACTTATTTTAAGAAAGCTATATGGCTTTTTCTTTTTAACACAAAGAAACTCTTTGCATAAACATTTAATTTGAAAATGGATTCATAATGAGAAATGAAATAAATCCACATTAATGTCCGTATTGTTTCATAACTAGGGTTGGCAGGTTTTTGCTCATGGACTAGTCATATTCATGTAGTTGGCCAAAGAGGATGTGGAAGCTAAATATCAAGCGGCTTCATCACATCCTCTTAACATTTTTCAGCTTGAGTCTTAAAATAATCAAGAGCATTTCAACAGAAGGGGACATGAAAAAGTGCAACCAAACACCCAGCTTAGTTCTCTAAATGCAATGCAGACATGAAACTAAGGACAGAAAACTTGGGGAATAAAATGTGTAAAAATGAAGACTGTCAGCACATGTAACTAGTCTCCATTATCTCATAAATAACCACACACACACAAATACAGACCTGTAGATATGGTACCAGTACTAACAGCTCAACTGTGTTTTTGGTAAAGAAGGTGATCACAAAATAAAATTGAATAAGAGGGAAAGCAAAAGGAAAGAGTGAGGTCAGATGAAACAAAGGTTAGGGTGTCAAAAATAGAGAAATCTCCCTCAATCCATTGTTTTACAGTTTGCAGTCAGTTACTGCAGAGGAGCAGCATTAACCTACAGAACTAAATCTATTTACAGTATGTTCACAAAAGTATCAAACCATTCCCAGAGTCCCAGCTAAATCACAGTAATCAGCTTTAAATGAATTTTCTAAGAGTCCATTGTTGGTCCTTGTATATATGTGGCTGCTGGCACCAAATGAAATTGTAACCTGTTCAATTGACCGGCTTGACATTGGCTCAATACAGGTCGTACTGGTTTGGGACAAAATAAAGGCAAGACAATATTAAAGTACAGTGAGTATTGAGTACATAAAAGAGTCTGTGGTGACAGATTTGAGAAAACAAGTTAAAGACATAAACCAGTACATTTTGGAATTGGAGAACTGCATTGAGACTTAATGTTGCTATGAGTCAAGAACTAAATTGTGAGGACATTTGTTTTTGGAACATCCTGGCTTCAAGTCTGGACAACATGATGGAGTTTAAGTGTTTAAGTGAGTTTAAAATCTTTGAGTTTGTCAGAAGAAAACGTGCTATTACATAAACCCTTCAAACTTCGCATTCATTTTTTCCATTTTTTTACTCTTTGTGGTTGAACAACAATTATAAGCCATCGCTGATGCTAAGCAGAGACAGAGCTACGACAGAGCCAGAGAAAAAAGGACTCTTTAGACTCTATTAAAGACGGTCTTTGTATTGTGTGTGAGTGGGTCAAAGTTAAAAGGCATGAAGTTTGTGGTCATCAGTGAGATGAAAGCTGAGTGACCATGCCGCAGCCTCTTGAATCTTTGTTAATGAGCAAGACATTTCAAGAGGCCTTTATGAGACGCCAAATCCTTTTTTACACCCAAGCCAGAGATTTCAAACATGATTAAGGCCAGATCCTGCACGCCTGCAGCCCGGGAGCATGTGGGGAACCAGGCATATAAATGGTGTCCAACAGAGATTTGCCTATAAGAACTGTCCTCTGCTTCAAAACTCTCATGTCTTTAAGAGTCATGCTTGTGAAAATGAAATATTAATCATTACTTATTTTCTAGGGTTCATTTACACAGACTCATATTAGCAGTCAGCTCTGAACAATCATTGTAAATAGATGCAGAAAAGAGTCACATGGTTATACAGTGCTAATAATGCAGAGGAGTGGGTTAGGCCTTCAGCCAAGTGTCTGTAATATCGCCACCTGTTCTGTGATGGGAGAGAGCGAAACAGAAAAGGAAAGTGAGTTTGCAGCTGACAGAACTCTTGGTTTGTAAATCTACATTAAGTTCAGACAGACTGACAGGAAGTAAGCAATACAAAATGAAGATTTTATCTAGGTCAGCTCTGCTAGTTAAGAGATATTTAATCTAAAGAATCATCTGGCCATAAAACAAAATTCTAACTGAAATTCAAAATGCAAACATTTTAAATGTGATCAAAGTATAGACATGAACAGCGACAGCAATATTTTAATGGTTTTGTTTACTTGTTTATTTTTGAAACAACTGTATGGTTTCATCATTAAAGTAATCCTGTTGTGATCTTTTTCTTACAGATGCTGCACAACTACAATGTCAAAGGCAAATAAATCAAGGGTAAACTAGGCCAATCCTACAGTAAACACTATGATCCGCCTGTTTTTACTGTCTATTTACCAATGAAGATTGAGGCCAACACCTACATATTGAAAAACAGTAGCTCCATTTTCACAATTATCACGTTAGAATTCATAACAAACAAAAGGTCATGTGTAGAATGGCCATCTATTCGCATCTTTCAGATGACCAAAGGCACGACGGCACCTACGCAAAAGGCAGAAAAGAGAATCTCATTATGCTCTACTGCATGACATGACTACTCCACTGAAACACAAACACATTGTGGCAGAATCACAATTAGAATCACATATTTAGTAAGCAAGATTAGTGTGTCCTAGATCATAGTATGTTGAAAAAGATTTAACAAAGATGTTTGCATACATATCACAAACATGTATGTAATATGTATGCAAACATCTTTGATAAATCTTTTTCAACATACTATGATCTAGGACACACTAATCTTGCTTACTAAATATGTGGATTGTGATTCTGCCACAATGTGTTCATGTTTGTATACATATATCGGTTATAAAGAGAGACTATTTCAGTAAAAGAACAAACAGAGTGAACTTTTTATTTACAGAGCAAAAGGTTTACAAAGTGCTTTACAGAAAACACAAGAGTAGGGGTGGGAATTTGCAGAAGTATAATCATAATATTGTCTGAATTGGACTTGGTGCTTATATTCTTAACTCAATCAGTTTGCTTTTGAGTTGAATAGAAATCGTTGAGTATATGCTAAACTAATGCTATACAGCAATTTTTATAGTTTAAATTCTATGACCAACAAGACATAATTTTCTTGACTCACAGACACATGACATTATCAACATGTGCTGTGCGTAGAACAGAACCTGACTACACAATGTGTTGTCTGTCACAAAAAAAGATTTTTGTTTTCTTTTGTCACTGTTACTATGAATACTCGTGAAATTTATGTCTATAAAGAGAATAAAAATAGCTAGGCAAAACTTGTACAGACAAAATAGCTTCCTTAAACTTAGGCTGCTGACTTGTTTCGAAGAGGCTTCATAGGCAGCGCAATTAAATGATATTTGAACTACAAATATAAAGGGCTTTGGTGAGGACCAATTAAATATTTAAAACCTACAATAGCAATAGAAATGCAAATTGCTGAAACTGTCTTCTGACTGCTTTCTCCAATGCTATTTCAGCTCAATCCTGCTCAACCAAACCTCTTCCCTTTATGTAGACACATGCACAGGATTATGGGAAATCAACAGCAAATATTGGATTCAAACTTGCATTGATGCCTTACTACTAATATGTCCCCCTAAGGAAGCATTTTTCAGCTTTCGGTCGCAGCCAGTTACTTCTCTGTTGGACACATCTACTTCCGCAGTTTAAGACAAACTGAGCTCCCATAAACGTCACATCAAACCCCTAACCCGCACAGTGAAGTCAGTGTGAGATTTATCTGGTTTAACATTCCTGTTTCACTGCTTCTAACAAACCACATTGCTGCTTTTACTCTGCTGATTTGACAAAACCACAAGACCTGCTCTGCAAGCCTGAACAACATCTGCATCACATCTGAAACAGTAGTTTCAGTAGTCCCTTTATTTAGACCCACCATTAGGAGAAGACCTATATTTTAATTGACTATTGAGCATACTGTGTGTAAAAAAGAAAAACTTAGTGTCAGGGTAAAAACAACAGATGTGCCTACATTTTTCTGAGCCAATTGATATATTTCAGCCTAGCAGTGGAAACTGACAGCAGACATGCTCAAAGAGCTGTACGTGTCAAAACATATGGATCTCATCAGACTGCAGGTTCAAGCCATGCATTAACTCCAGAGTTACAAAATTAGCAGAATAGTTTTAAAACGATATATTTTCTTCATCATTTTCAGCCATGTGTGAGGCCAAAAGATGTAATGAAAGTAAAAGACGAGGATGTGAATTCATGATGCTTAGGATGGTCTGTATCATCTCAGAGACTGACTTGTACCAAAGATATTAATATAACAAGATGCGCCACTGCCGTTACAATGAATGGGAAGGAATGCAACGCTCAAAATGGCCACCCTAGCGAAGCTTTGCGCTTGCGTAGTATCTAAATCAATATGAAAAATAATGTTTTTAAACTCAATTTTATCATAGGAAACAAATGTTTTGGTACGGTTTACGTCATTTTTAAATGTTGTTTTTAAATATGTCGTTTAATTGGGATTTTAGCCGGTGATTGTAGAAATATCAGTATTCCCATTCACTTCTTGTTTGAATTCCGTAGCAACTGCCCAAACTGCCCGGCGGACCAATAGGAGCTCAGGACTTTTCTAAACGGACTTTGCTTGTACTCTGTCTGAAGAGCAAATACACACATGGGCATGGCTTGAGAATTCAAGACATAGCAATTATAATTAAATTGATTTAAAAGTCAATAAGAAGCTCAATTAGATCACTAGCATCTACCAACATCTGCACAAAACTAAAACTAAAATTTATTGTCACGTATTTTTTAAATGTGGATTAACAGTGTGGAAACACCAAATGTTTCTGTCTTTAAAGTGCCAAGTCATAAGATTAGAATTGTAGAGCTGGACAGGAAGTAGACTATATAATTAGCATCCACATTCATCTCCTGTGTTCCCACAATCCACTCTTCCAAAGGATATAACAAGCAAAAAATTAGTATGGACTTATTATACACATGCTCTCCAAGGAATTATTGGGAAGGAAGAACAACTCTGTAACAAATTATGCCTGCTTTTTTATATCCCTTAGTCACTTGTTCATCAAAAGCCAGCCTAGGATTATCTAAGTCATAGATGCATAAAGGGACAAAGGTTTATTAATAAAAACAACATGATGAACAAGGTACAAGAGAAAATGGAAATATCACAACAGTAAGAGTTATTTGTAATCTTTACCAACAAATATCCCTTATTAACAGAGTACAATGTTTATATGATATATTGCTGAGAAACAGCAAAAAAGGAAATGATAGAGAGATGATAAAAATATAAGAACTGACAAAAAAAGAGAAGAAATCTGTAAAAAAAAAAAGAATGAAGCTGATAAATAAGTTCTGTGAATTTATAAAGAGGCAACTCAAAAAGATGTGATTCAAATTGTACTAAATATGAAGTTAATATGAAGAACTCCAAAGCTGTTCTGGGATTTAGAGAACTGAGTGGCTCATGCAGTTTTCATAGCAGATCTCATCTTTCTCATAGATCTAAAGCCCCCATGGAGCACAGCTTCCTGTATGTGTGGTGTCAAAGCACGGCATGGATAAACATTTCATTGCTCCACAGCTTGCACTACTTCTAAAACATTAACCTCATATGACCTGGAAGTCAAGAGAATTCACATACATAACGCAAAAAATACTACTTTGTATTTATTTACAGTGAATATGTAGGTCTAATGTGTGAGAAACACTGAAAAGACCTATCCTACAAATAATAACATCAAGTCACTTTGACATGTTATTTGGCAAATTCTGGGGTCTACCAAGTCACAGCACCCTCAAAAAACCCCACAATAAGCTGCAATAATTTAAAACTGGTTGTGGAGGATAAAATTGTACAAACACTGTGGTCCTGATGTGTCAAGAAACCTCACAAATCAAACTCAATAGTGTCTGTGTCAAATTAGCAAAGGCATTTCACTGTCAGATGTATCGACAGCACTCCACGCAGTTACCCGGGCTGACTGAGATTTACACAGCTAGTATGCAGTCTATTTCCTCCAAACCCACCAAAAGCACCATAAGATACATACATACTTACTCTGTAGTTTCCCTACCAAATCTTATCTAATTAAAACGCAACAGCTTTCATTAAACTAAAACGTTCATTTTCAATATGTCCACAAACTCACTAATAGAGTCACACTGCATAAAATGTTTTGTCAGGTAGGGCTGCGCAATTAATTGTAATCAATTTTCAATTTCAATTTTTGCTTCCAACAATTATGAAAACAAAATAATCGGAAAACAATTATTGTGTCGCATTCCATTTAACAAGAATTGTCTTATTTATGTTTCTTTAATTTTGTTTTATTTATTTGATTCTTTGCATTTATACTTTATTTAATTGTTTTTACATTTCAGTTATTTTTTTATTAAGTTGAATTCAGTGTTAAATTGACATGTTATTTATTTATTAATAATGTATCTATTTATTAAGTTCGTTTCCAAAGTAATCGTGTTAAATAATCGCAATCTCAACACTGGGCAAAATAACTGTGATTATTATTTTTTGTCATAATCGAGCAGCCCTATTGTCAGGTAGTAACATCTAAATTACATGCTTATCATAAAAAAAACCTGCATATTATCAAACGTAAATCAAGCCGGATACATACAGTACAAAAGTAGAGTTTAAGGGTTAGATCAAATAGATTCCTAACAAAGAAAGCAACAATAAGTTACCACTTTTTATAGACAGGTTCTATTGTTTCCTAATTCCTCTGTAGTAAACTGAATAGATTGTTTTCTAAAGGTGAAGTCAGGAGCAGCCGGTAGAATGAGCGACCAGCGTCAGAGAGACCAAAAACACACCTCCACCTGCCAACTCACAGAAGAGGCAGGTGCAGCATTCATTGACACTGATAGGCAAAGGGTGTGTGCTTTCATGCTTGAAAAAATGCAAACCATCTACAGCAAAACGTATCAGTGACAACATCATCTGTGTTTACATCCTGATTTTACGTAGTACGTTGTAGGAGGTCCTTTTAAACAAAAATATCAAGAAACAAATGCTCAAATAGATCTTGAGAGTGAACCCAGTGTAAATCTGAAACAAATCTACTAGACAAAGATCGATTGAAGCATGTCCTTTCTTCCTTCAATCTTTATCTCAGCAATTAAAGCCACAGTCCTCAGTTCTCCTGGGTACTGATCAACAAATCCACCCGCAGACCAAACGGCAGCCACAGAACAAGAGCAAGAGCAAGAATATGATCAGAGAAGAAGAAGGAGTACATGACTGACTGCTCTCGGCAAAACAGGTCATGAATATAATGAGTCTGCTGTTTAAAGTCAATACAATAAAGACTTCCCATGATTTCAATAGTGCAAGTAGTGACAAACAATATGATCAAGTATGTAGTCAACTCATTAAAAACTGCCCACAAGCATATACTCTTTAGATCTGGCAGGATAACTTTTGGTAGATGTTTTTGGACAATATTTTGTTTTTGGTAAAGTCTCATTGGGTAACTTCTAAAGTTACGCTACCATACCTTTCTCTAAATTCAGGCATAGATTTACATCCATGAATCTTTTTAGAACAAGATTTCATATTATGTCAAAAGCACCACCCTTCATTATTTAGCCACCATTCTTCAACTATTTTGATGAGCATCTATTCCACTAAAATAACTGGTTGCGGTCTAATAGTTTCATTGATTACTCCAGGACTCCACCATAGTGATGAGATGCTGAGCTGCTGCGTAAGCAACATCCCCTCACTCCATAATTAGGATTTACTACATACTAGGGATGCACCGAATGTTCGGCAACCGAAAATATTCGGCCGAATATTGCAAAATAAGCTTGTTCGGCCAAATAGTGAAATATGGCAAATACATTTTACCAAACATGACGTCTGATGCGATCAAGAAGCAACCAGTGCGGAGAGAGAGACTGTCAGAGTCTGACAGTAGCCCCTCCGCTCGCAACATCCTCTGACATCATACAGTTCACTGTACTAAACAACTTCTCAGAGTTTTGTGCATCTTTGCCATGAGTGCACCTTCTGATAGAACAGTCAGCTTTATGGGCGGGGGTTTGGAGGAGAGACGTGAATTGAAATGATTGTCTGTCAGCGTCAGTCAGCATGGATGTTTTTTCTTTAAATCATTTTGCAGTGTAGCATATATAAAATCCAACAGTTTTCATTTATTCGTATTTTTGGCTTATAATGTTAAGACACTTTCTAATGACCTGTTTTGTTGTAGGTGTACAGAGTACATTACATTCTTTCAGCAGTCAGGCTATTCGAGAAGGGAGAGAGCTCAATTTTTTGTTTTAGTTTACTTGTTTTGCTAAATTTTATTTTAAATTATATTGTATTATATTGAAAAGCAGGACAAAATATAAAAATAACATTTTGACAATTTAGTTTATGCAATAGTGAAAAAATTGGCTATATAAATAGAAGAAATGCGAGAGCCCATGTTCGGTGTTCGGCCTTCTGCCAAGTGTTTAATTTTTATTCAGCCTCGGCTTCGGCCAAGAATTTTAGTCGGTGCATCCCTACTACATACTTAAGTACACATGTTGGCTATACAAGATCAAATTATCGAGATCAAGATCAATTGATATAAGTTTGGTTAATGTTATTTATATAAAAAAAAATCTAATAAACTAAACTAATAAGTGATGATACATATCCAGGAATCTAGGAATTCTTTTTTACATTTACATATTATACCTGTTCCTTGAACTATTGTCAAAACATCTCAGAAATGCAATGAGAAGAATTATTAACCTCACCTGATCTACAAGTAATGTTTACAACGCTGATCTACCCTGTGTGCCACCTAACATTGACCACATGTGCATACACAAAAATGTTTACATCTTTAACTATAGACAGACAGTAACACACTTTTCTGGTCACTGAGAAGAACCAAGCTCTTCATCTCACACAGCTGGAATTGACCTTCCTTTTCAGAGGCCAAAGACTATTTATAGACACGTCATTCTATCTGAGAGTGTGTGCTTTTGTTAGAACTCATCAGAGCAAAGAGGACGATGTGACTGGGAAACTGGGCTGTCGCTGCTTCCTCAAATGATCAAATATGCACTTGACCTGAAGTACAAGCCTTAGTGCCGTCACAATCCGTTTACAGTCAATGGCTATTGAGTTACACACCCCAATTACACATGAATTTAATATTTAAATATGTATTAATTGCTTGTATGATCTTAAAAAGTAATGCCCAATGTTGTAAATAAATAATCCACTATAAATCTAATCACATTTAAGTATTTATCACTTTGGATTTGGGTGTATTCAAATTTATATCGCTGCAGTATAGACTCACAGAGAGCTTTATCTAGGACAGCGTGTTCTAGAGAGCCAAGCTCTCGAAAACACACTTGCTACTTCCTTTGATGGTTTATCCAGAAAAAAACTTTAGGGTGTAATTACCTACAAATAGCTACACGCTGGGTGAAACTGGCGAAGTTTTACTTCGCCTGTTTTAGCTGCATTTTTGCGGTTGGTGAGAGAAGTATGAAAGTTTTGAAAAGAAAAATGAATTGTTTCCATGACTGTCTAAACACCCTGGAGGCCAGTTTTTCTTCTAGAGAATGGGTTAAAGCCCATCTTGATTTTTTGGTTGTGTACAAAACTGGCAACTAGCCTTGATGTCCCTAGCCAACCCTAAGGACCAACCTAAACTGATCTATACGGCTGAAAATAACCAACTATTAGGCCGCACATTAAAACTGATAGTTCACCCAAAAATGAAAATCTGTCATCTTTTACTTACTAAACAACTTCTCAGAGTTTTGTGCATCTTTGCCATGAGTGCACCTTCTGATAGAACAGTCAGCTTTATGGGCGGGGGTTTGGAGGAGAGACGTGAATTGAAATGATTGTCTGTCAGCGTCAGTCAGCATGGATGTTTTTTCTTTAAATCATTTTGCAGTGTAGCATATAAAAATCCAACAGTTTTCATTTATTCGTATTTTTGGCTTATAATGTTAAGACACTTTCTAATGACCTGTTTTGTTGTAGGTGTACAGAGTACATTACATTCTTTCAGCAGTCAGGCTATTCGAGAAGGGAGAGAGCTCAATTTTTTGTTTTAGTTTACTTGTTTTGCTAAATTTTATTTTAAATTATATTGTATTATATTGAAAAGCAGGACAAAATATAAAAATAACATTTTGACAATTTAGTTTATGCAATAGTGAAAAAATTGGCTATATAAATAGAAGAAATGCGAGAGCCCATGTTCGGTGTTCGGCCTTCTGCCAAGTGTTTAATTTTTATTCAGCCTCGGCTTCGGCCAAGAATTTTAGTTCGGTGCATCCCTACTACATACTTAAGTACACATGTGGCTATACAAGATCAAATTATCGAGATCAAGATCAAATTGATATAAGTTTGGTTAATGTTATTTATATAAAAAAATCTAATAAACTAAACTAATAAGTGATGATACATATCCAGGAATCTAGGAATTCTTTTTTACATTTACATATTATACCTGTTCCTTGAACTATTGTCAAAACATCTCAGAAATGCAATTGAGAAGAATTTATTAACCTCACCTGATCTACAAGTAATGTTTACAAACTGATCTACCCTGTGTGCCACCTAACATTGACCACATGTGCATACACAAAAATGTTTACATCTTTAACTATAGACAGACAGTAACACACTTTTCTGGTCACTGAGAAGAACCAAGCTCTTCATCTCACACAGCTGGAATTGACCTTCCTTTTCAGAGGCCAAAGACTATTTATAGACACACGTCATTCTATCTGAGAGTGTGTGCTTTTGTTAGAACTCATCAGAGCAAAGAGGACGATGTGACTGGGAAACTGGGCTGTCGCTGCTTCCTCAAATGATCAAATATGCACTTGACCTGAAGTACAATCCGTTTACAGTCAATGGCTATTGAGTTACACACCCCAATTACACATGAATTTAATATTTAATATGTATTAATTGCTTGTATGATCTTAAAAAGTAATGCCCAATGTTGTGAATAAATAATCCACTATAAATCTAATCACATTTAAGTATTTATCACTTTGGATTTGGGTGTATTCAAATTTATATCGCTGCAGTATAGACTCACAGAGAGCTTTATCTAGGACAGCGTGTTCTAGAGAGCCAAGCTCTCGAAACACACTTGCTACTACTTCCTTTGATGGTTTATCCAGAAAAAAACTTTAGGGTGTAATTACCTACAAATAGCTACACGCTGGGTGAACTGGCGAAGTTTTACTTCGCCTGTTTTAGCTGCATTTTTGCGGTTGGTGAGAGAAGTATGAAAGTTTTGAAAAGAAAAATGAATTGTTTCCATGACTGTCTAAACACCCTGGAGGCCAGTTTCTTCTAGAGAATGGGTTTAAAGCCCATCTTGATTTTTTGGTTGTGTACAAAACTGGCAACTAGCCTTGATGTCCCTAGCCAACCCT
Organism: Oreonectes daqikongensis; assembly: GCA_026939265.1. NCBI lineage: Eukaryota > Metazoa > Chordata > Actinopteri > Cypriniformes > Nemacheilidae > Oreonectes > Oreonectes daqikongensis. Next base: position 1,094,390 of record JAOTQM010000051.1, read on the forward strand.
AAAGGACCAACCCTAAACTGATCTATACGGCTGAAAATAACCAACTATTAGGCCGCACCATTAAACTGATAGTTCACCCAAAAATGAAAATCTGTCATCTTTTACTCACCCTCTTGTCGTTTCAAACGCGTGTAAATGTCTTTGTTCTGATGAACACAAAGAAAGATAATTGGAAGAATGTCAGTAACCATTTACTGCCATAGTAGGGAAATAAATACCATGAGAGTCAATGGGGGGTGAGATCTGTTGGTTACTCACATTCTTCCAAATATCTTCCTTTCTGTTTTGTAGAATAAATACAGGTTTGAAATGACAAGAGGGTGAGTAAAATATGACAGAATTTTCATTTTTGGGTGAACTATCCCTTTAAGATGTGACAGCAGGATGAACCTGGTGCTTTACAACCACAATAATGAGTCCTTTAAATGTCTTTTACATTCTTGAGTGTCTTTTTATGAGAATATGTTCAGTTGCTGATACAGTTCAATTAACACTAAGCTTTGTGGTCATATCATAATGTGTGAGCCATTAGTTTGAATCTATTAAAATACAACAGCAACTTTTCACAGACGCCCATAGTAAAAACAAGAGAACTTGTGCTACCGTGGCACAACATCATAACCAAAAACAAATGTTGGGAAGAAAAGACTGGATGTGCTCCAAAAAACACAAGTGAAACTCAGCAAATGCTATATTGATGTTTTATAGATAATGTAAGTGTTTTCAAGATAGAAAACTCTTATACGTACATGTAGATTTGCATTTACCTTTTTTGAGTTATTCAATATCACTGTCAGTGAAATAAAGTGATTAATACATGAACACAGTAACACTATATTTTGGATTCTCCTATTATAAAAAAAGATATTCATTTTATTTTCATTTTACACATTTAGAATCGTAAATAAAACACTAAAATCAAATACATTAACCCAGTGCCTGAAGTCTTGACAGATTTAGTTTACACACCGCTCTCGTGACAGAACTACTGCAGTATGTCACACACACCACGTCCACGACCCATAGAGCTCACCAAAACGTCACGTTTAATCATACAATTTAAAATAAGATGAATATACGTGAGCATTAATCCGACCACTGTTTGTCTAAATCACACTTGACCGGTGTGACCAAATCTCATTTGGTTTACTGCGGGCACCGTTAAAAACAGCAGCTCGCTCGCGAAACGAAAGCGGCCGTTGATAAAAGTGCGGTAAGTACAGAGGATTCAAGTAGTGTAGTTGTCGGTGACAACTATAAATGCTTTCGTGAAGCGATACAGTTATTTAAACCGAGTTCGTACAGTGACAATAACATGTTTTAGACGACATATTAATAACAAAATGTTGTTGAGACTCACCTGTTCCGTGCCTTTGAAGAGCGACGCGCTTACATTCTGAAGATGCTCGAGCGCCAGTTCCAACGTCACCAGCAGATGGAGCACGCGACATTTTGGTGCAGTGAGTCAAAGGCACGCTGGGTAATGTAGTCATTTTTGGTGTGGTTAAATATTTACAGGCCGTGTTACAAATGCAACGCTTAGGGGCGCCAAAGTCATATATTTTTGGTGTCGTAAAAACCCACAAACACGTTTTTTCTGTCTTCGTTGTATAATTATTCAGTATATTGATATGAAATTATCTTGATGAGATGCCAGTAGTTTATCCTGGAAACCCATTTAAATAATGTTTTTTTTTTCTGCGAGCGACAGTAAAAAGGTTGGGGCGTAAAAAACAACAAACTACCAAAAGACCCTGTGCAGTGCACTGCAGCAATATGCAAAGGTCACCTCCCTTTCTGTCGAATCTGCAGAACAAATTAAGTTGAGGTTTTTATATTTTATAATAAATGTAGCGTGTAAAATAAACATGTAACGTAAAATATACGTTTTGTCTCAGTTGTGACACTACGCCAGTTGTGTAGTTTTTATTTGTGAGACAAAAGCTTTTAATTATTGTTCTTGTAAATATTAACGAATGTGCTTTTGTTTACGTCAGTTTGCAGTCGCAGCACGCTTTCAAACATGGCTGCGCCCGCAAAGAGCAGAGATGCTGCTATCACAGTCACTTCTGGTCAGTCAGCAAGTGTTTCACCTGCGGAAAATGTGTCACTACAGTATAGTCCTTCTTTTGGAGCACCTCATCGGTGATAAAAGGCAAGTTAAAGACTTGAACCCGACCGTTATGGGGGCTATGCCGAGTCCTCACAAAACTGATGAGCAGAAGATGATCGAGAGAGGCATGGAGAGCTGCGCTTTCAAATCACTGATCGCGTGTGTCGGAGGTATTTTGCTTGATACGTTTGTATGCATCTTAAGACAGACTAAAGTGTTACCATATATGTGCTACTGACCAGTAAGTTATATGGGTTGTCATTTCATTAAACAGAACGGACAAGTTTGAGTAGTAATGTTTGAATTAATATGTGTATAATATTGATGGTGATCTACAACTCATTACCAGTTTAAATTTATTTGTCACCTTGGCTTGTGTGTAACTTGAGGTTGCACAATCCTGCAATACATCCCAAGGACTACTTGAAATGCTGCTAAGTTCATATCATAATGTTAATAATTGTAAACTATGATGGAAACGGAAGTGTAAGTAAGTTCCTCTCTTCCAGGGTTTGTGTTGGGAGGTGCTTTTGGGGTCTTCACAGCCGGGATCGACTCCAACGTTGGACTTGATCCCAAGGATCCCTTAAGGACCCCCACAGCAAGAGAGGTGCTGAGAGACATGGGACAGAGAGGAATGTCATATGCTAAAATTTTGCCATCGTGGGTGCGATGTTTTCATGCACAGAATGTATAATTGAATCAGTAAGTATCTTTATGTGACAGTCTGACCATCTTTTAGTGTTGGCATTCCTTGATGGCATAGCGCAGTGCATTCAGTACATACAGAAAATGGCAGTGTTTGTAGTAGGATAGCATTATCCACCATAGAAGTGTTTGTATTCCCACATAAATATGCTGGTTTTCATATATTTATAGTATGTTTCATCAAAGAAGTTCAGTAAGAGATCTGATGGCGATTATGTACAAACAAAACACATCTTGCTTCTTCCCTTGAATGTTTTAACCAAGTATTGAATGAAAAGAATGGTCTCTTTTCTTTTAGCATCGTGGGAAAGCTGACTGGAAAAATGCTGTTTACAGCGGCTGTATTACAGGAGGCGCCATTGGATTCAGAGGTATTAAAACTGGAACTATTTTACTGGCATGTATGATGGTTCACATATGCATAGTTTCCTCCGTTTTCTTACATCAGAAATGATTTTAGTTGAAACATTTGCATAGTGATGAAGTAATGTTTACAGGAGAAACAATACATAGATGTTTAATGTGTTGCAATAAACAGCCTGTTTCGATACTGCCATGAATTTGATATAGCACAGATATTCTGACATTGGGTTCAGATGTCCAGAATAAATTGAAAAGATTTACATGATTGATTTCGTTTTTATTATGATTTACACTGTAATAGTACAGCTAATATCTTTCTGTGTACTAGCTGGTCTCAAGGCTGGAGTTCTGGGCTGTGGAGGTTTTGCCGCGTTCTCTGCTGCTATCGAGTACTACCTCAGATGAACATCAGTATCAGGATTCTTACTTGTGTACCATGTTAAGTTCCTCAGGGTGGAGAACATTTTCAGAGCAATCTTCTGTCTTACTGATCATCACTGTTCCAATTCCCCAGAGGAGGATTATAATGCACTGTTATCCGAGTGGACCAATGGGATGACAAACCAAGCAGACGTTTTGTTGGAGGATGTGCGGACCTTCTTGTCCTAAATGGTTCTTAATGCGTCTGCCTCTTGACTTAAAAACAACCCATCTGACGGTGCACGTCACCCTCGAGTGCTGGCCAGGGCCATGTTTAAATATTTTGACAGAATGTTTAATGAAGTATCAGTCTGCCTTCCTATAAACTATTCCTCAGTTAATGACCCCTGACATGTTTTGTGTGTGTGTGTGTGTGTGTGTGTGTGTGTGTGTGTGTGTTTCTGTCCATTAAAGTTTATGCATACAGACATCTTGATGTGTGATCAAACCTACAGCTGCGAAATAAGAGTGAGTGTAAGCGTGTCTGAACCGTGCACCTTTGTAGTGTTCTGGTTAAATATTGTACAGCTTGTCAATAAAAAAAGACCACTCCATTAAAAGGATTCATCAAATCAGATTTATTTTCTCCAGAGTGGTGTTCAAGAAAATAAGCTGAATCAAGTGTTTATATTAGATTCACTCTAAACCCCTTTCTAAAAGGAGATTTATTTTACCTACAAAAACAAACAAACAAAAACCTAGATATGAAATTGATATGTGAAAATCAACATGTTATCAAAATAAGAGGCAGGGAGTGCTAAAGGTTGTGCGTTAGAAAATCTGTGTATTCGAGGTCAAGCCGACAGAGAGGAAGCGAGTTGTCCTCACCAGGAAACGGATAATACAAACATGCTTTCTGGCTACATCCCAGTTCTCTGAAATTGTTTCCTTCTCCACAAACGTCTATGCGCGAGTTAATATATATCGACTGAGTTTGGAGGTGAAACCGAGGAATGCATTTGAAGACGAGTATGTTTCGTTAGTGTTTTCTGAGCCGTTAAATCCACGCACAATCAAAGCAGATCCGGATCATGGATTTAACCTGACCTAAGTGAAGCCCACACTGTCTGGAAAACACACAGACCTTCAGATTATCTTCGTTTCTACGGAGGCAAATATAAAACACTTCATAATTTATTATTATTTTAAGACTTGGAAGGACAAACGTAATTATACTTTAAAATCAAACTAGCATATAAAGGATTTAAGTGTCATTTACACTATGGCTGATTATAAACACGTCTCATGTTGTGAAATGTACGTCGATGAATAAGAAATAAAAGTGTGCAAAAGCAGTCACAACCTAAAAACACCACCTGCCCACAGCTCTCGTTCACTGCGCACACAATGCTAATACAAGGCACTGTATTTATAATATTCCAAACACAATTTTGCTGGGAAAAAAACCTTTATAGATAGTATACATCATAGCTTGAATTTTCCATCCTTGCTTTTTTCAAATTCAATTATCTGCATATGTTTTCCTGCCTCTCGTTCTTCTGTTACATCCATTTCGAAGAATCGGGCAACTGACCGTCCGTCAACTGGACAGAATCCATCTGGTTTGATATGTTTTAAAAGCAGCAAAAAGCAATTCCAACAAGAAACCTCTCAATTTCAGACATCAACCCATATTTGTCAACATGTTTGCCTGGGTCATATTTTACCTCTTAAACTGTAATGTGAAAAAACATCACAAATATTACTGCAATTATTCTTATGACTGTATTGAAAAATTAAAACGAAGCATAAAGAATATTGTTGTTTTTCATGCGAAATATTACGTACTTCTCTTCCGTTTTATTTTGGGATGAATGGACCTGGACATGTTTCATTTACACATCGGTAAAATAAAAGAAACTAAATCAACCATTCTAGGAAATACAGTGTTGGTGTCAGAGACTGAAGGACGCCTGAGCCATGAGCTTCACGTTTGTAGAGATCTGACCTTCTGTGGATGGTAAAGTGAGGGAAAGGCAATTCAACTGCGTGTCAGTGTAAAGACTTTTCACTTTTCCACTGCTGAATAAAGTGCCTGACAGTCTTTGGTCTACTAAAGCCGGAGGTTATAAAATCTCAAGCCATGTTGGAAAGCTCTGAAAGAAAACCAAAGAGGAAGCATTTATAAAAATCTTTTTAAACAGTCTCATCTTTCATGTCTGAATAATAATGAATAATTGATAAGAGTTCTACCAAACCCTGAGCTGAGAGAGGAGGCTTCGTTCATATATCATAACACCTGCCCTGTGATTTAAAGGTTAATAATGCCTTAAACAGAACCTGTCCAAATGACATTTGGCGTTATGATTCAAGATAACGTCCACGTTCTTAAACATCTAGATTAAAGTCTGTTCATGTACTATGGAATTGTATATTATACGATATATATATAATATATACTGAATGCTACCCAAATGAAATGCAAACAAAACACACTCTGACCTGTAAGAGAACGAGATAGATGATAAAAAGACGCAAGGAAAGGTTAAAGGAAATAAGTATTACGACGATGAAAAGCACAGAATGACGTACTAAAAGCTTAACAAAAAATCAAGAACACAGCATGCATTGGTCGAATATTCCACCAAAAATGCATCACAGCCCAAAGAAACCGGAGGCAGCGGCATGAAAGACTGCATAGTTAGGCTACTTTAGAAAAGTACCAGACCTTTAGAAAGGCAAAGCAGAAAGCGTTCTCTCTCTCTTTCAATCCAGCAACGACCCTGTTCAGCCTCTGACGTGTTGAGCCGAGCGCTTTATGCACACTGTTATACAAGACATCTCGCACACACAGGCTAAAGGCAACCTTAAAGTCCAGTTTGTTTCAGAAACGTGCGAAATAAGAGCGCACGGCTACGTGATAAGCAACATTTTCTAAATGTATTATGAAACGAAGGTTTCGTATGCCACGTCATCCCTGCAGGCCAAAAAAGTAACCCATTTACACTGCACATCAAAATTTGCGTTGATCTAAACACAAAGCGCAGGCTCAGTTATTATAACGCTACAAGTTCAATCCTCATAAAGCCATTCATGCTTGCTTACTACTTAAAAAATCTATTCATAAAGATTGCACTCATGAAGACCAATTTCTACTCCGTGATATATTTTTTGAGTGTAGCTTAACTAGAGATCTGTGGAAAACATCACCTTTGAGAGCAGGATGGCCACTTTTCTATCATTTCCCAATCCCTTGCTTAAAACCCTTGTGTTATTGCTTTAGCTATCACTTAGAGACACCCCGGACATAACGTGCCCTATAGAGATATGTCAAGCGTAATGTGCTTTGCGTGTCCTCCAAAGACACCCCTTAAGGTCAAGTCCCATGTGTACGGTTGTAAACATAAGGGACGACTCTCTAGCACCCCCATGTGACAGGGAGGACAACCCATTGTGAAACAGAAGCAAAATTCATTAGCAGCCTCCCGAGCGTAAAGGGCGGTATGTGTTAAAGGTGTGTAAACGGTCACAGCAGGCCAGCGTGTGTGCAAACACACTCACACGACTCTAATGAGCTGTAAACAACAGCAATGCAGTCACGGAAATGTTTACCAGGTTATAAGCAGAATGAAGGGTGGGAGGGCTTTTAAATACTGTGGGGTTGTAAAAGAAATGTATGCTAACCAATTCACGTTTCTTGTAATGCACTGTTAGTCGCTTTGGATAAAAGCGTCTGCCAAATGCATGAATGTTAATGGATGTGGTCATGCCGTAATATTCTTCCTCCTCTAAACCAGCGTCCTTCGGGCAAAAGATAAATTAGGGCAAGCGCAGCGTAGAGGATGTAGTAACAGATAATTCCAAAACATCAGTCAAAACTGTAGCAGATCCTCCAATCAGAAAATGAACATTTGTGTCCCCCTCGATATCAGTCCAAAGAGACACTCACTGAAGGGCACAGCCGTGCACGTGTCACTTAAAATAAACAGGAAAAGTCTGGAGTTGTGGGAATCATAGACGCAACAGTAGCAGATGTAATGGGTGTTCGTATGTGACGCGTGGTTCACTAGTCTTCCTTGCTGGTGTCGGAGACGGGCTCGGGCGAGGACAGCGGAGAAGCCTGATTCTTAGCATCCCGTTGACGCTTGTAGAGTCGGTATCCTTTACGGCAGAGGAGGACGAACCAGTAGACTTGAGGTGACAGGATGCAGAGGTTGCCCAGGTTGGTGGCGAGTGGCAGGTGGAAGGGAACGCTGTAGAGCGGGATGCCGTAGTGAGAGCCGTACATCCAGTACATGAACGGGAAGAGAGCGATGCGACACATGAAGAAACTCAGAAGCACCGCGCCGCCATTGACCTTGTGCAGCCAGCACTCCTGCAAGCTCAGCTATAAGAAGAAAGAGAAGAAGAACAGAAACCTGGATGACTTTTCTTCTGCGGAAAACCAAATAAGATATTTTGAAGAACGTTGGTATGCAAACAAATATTCACCCCCATTATATGAACACAAAACCACATTTGTGTTTCGCAGAAGAAATTGTCACATACAGGTTCTGAATGACATGACGTTGAATAAATGATGACAGAATGATTAATTTGACCTTTAAACCTTCAATTAAAACATTTGGCTAGGAAATAACACTTATTACCAGAAGGGGGCAGTGAGAAAGTACAGTACATGTGCTGCATGTAAAGCAATTTTATCAAATTAGTCGAAAGTCTGAAGAAATGTGAGCAGAGCAAAAAAAACAGCAAGACGATCAAAAAGACAGAGAACAAGAGATGAAGAATATTAAGACCAGACAGAACGCTGTGAGACATGATATGAAAGCTGAAACTCTGAGTGAACACTTGGCACTCTGTAGTCAGCGTCACATCAGTCTTAAAGGAACAGTACACCAAAAATAACAATTTACTCAACCTTCAAACCTAGTTCTTTGGTGGCAAACCTTTATGATTTCTTTGCTTTTTGGAAAGTTAAACATTTTCTATATAGAATATTAGGGCCAATTTTATTATAATGAATGTGAATGGGGCTGTCAATGTGTGTTTTTTATGTTAAACTGGATAACACATGATGTTGGGTGTACCATTTCTTTAGAAAATAAAAACAGGCACATTATCGACTGGCACTGTGCAGGATCGCTGAGCCAGTTTGTGTGTGTGTGTGTGTGTGCACTTTACCTGAATAAGGATTTTTCCCAGTGAAACAAAAGGAGTGCTGAGCTCAGTGAGGAAGAGACAACCAATGAAGTAATCGCCCTGGTCCTTCCTGAAAAACTGATGTACACAGAGAGCAAAAGAACAGTCAGCACACACACACAATGTGACCGATAGCACTCATGTGTTCTGCCTTCCTTTAATGAACGCATTACATAATTATTATTAAACAGAATGGTTGTCAGAGCAAATATTTAGCCACTGAACCTCACACAACAGACAGAACCTGACAGCTGCACTCCTCAAAATTAAAAAATAGTATAGAAAAAATTTTCCAAATAAAGTCATACTTTCAATAGAGAAATTAAGACATCGGCCCTCGGGAGACGACACAAAGTTTACACTATGCAGAATGATGTTTTTTATGTCTAGCTTAAGTCCTGAAATAAAAACATTAAAAGTTCCTATGACATTTTCTCAGCATTTATTTACAATGCTCTTGTCTTTGCTTTGAATAAAAGTGTCAGCTAAATGAATACATGTAAATGTGTACATATTGCTTCCGGAGCAAATTATGGAAAGTGTTTAATATTTTTGGGAGAACTATTCCCTTCAAGTGTCAAAATACTTTCTGGGGCCACTGTATGACACAAGAGTGATCAAAGATATCTGTAATATGTGTATAAATAAACACAAGATAAAACCTCCAGCTAAACCAGCCAAATAAACCCTTCCAGACGTCCATTTCTAGATCTACAATCATTAATATTTTATGTACAGTACATATCATCTATGAAAATGTCATTTTAAGCGTTACTGTGCAGTCTGTATACAAAGTACAGTGAAGTGTATCGATCTTGTAATCCTTTGGGACCCACATTCAGATGTTTTGCACATTCACATGTATGGCTGTGGTGTCTGTGACTCTTTTCTGTGGGTCCTTGTGCGTTTTGTGAATGTCTGTGTGTGTTTGTGTGATTGCTATCTGAGCAGCAGCTGTGTGTGAATAATGGAAGCGTGGGTAAACCGATCTCATATCACCACTGAAGCCCAGAGACAACCAAACAAAAGACCAGGTTCCCACCACTGTGTGTGTGCGCGTGTGTACCACTGCATGTATTTTGGCAGCGTAACAGCTGCTATTTAGGGTAATTGTGTTCGCGTGGATCAGGTACTTAACAAACACAACGTTGAAGTCAAATGACGTCAAACTGACACGTGAAATCCTGCCCGACAGCTCAACTTACTAGAGTAACATTATAAGCGTACTGTTGTGAATTGGGAAATGTACAGTAAATGACACACATCATCTCTATACTCCATTGAGTAAATGATTTCCGAACAAACTATCCTTTAAGAAACATGTCATGATATTCCTCGTCTCTCAGGCTGTTCAGCATCCTGGTTGTGCATGTCCTCGAGCCAAGTATTAAGCCTTCGGGAGATTAGCAGGACGGGGGAGTTTTCTCTAGGCCTGCAGGCAAGTGGCTGATGGGATTACTCTCTGTTACGCCACAAACACATCCACACACGCAAATGTCACCCTGCCATCGTGAACAGGTGGCAGAGGCTGCGTTACAGGTGTCGGTCTGGTGCCAGGGACGGGCAGAGGGAGGGGCACAGAGGACGGTAACAGCTGGTGCGCTTGGACTCGGTGTACCTAATCTCCTCCTCCCTGCGTCCTTGGAGTGGAGGCGGAGCCAAGGGGTCAGCAGATGTGATGTGTGAAATAGAGGTAAGCACTGTTGCCCTGAGGAGATTGTGATTGGCTGCTGATTTAAACGAGGGCATCGGCAGGTAGACCGCCTTTTAAAGTGATATCGCAACACATTAAAGCTGCATCCTGTGACTTTTTAGAGCTTAAAAGCCATATAAGCAAAGTTATTGAGCAAGTACATCAAAATCTGTGTTTCACGACAGTATTCTTATAATAATAATTTCTCATTTGAGCTGTCGGATACGATTTTGCTGGAATTGTCATCATGTGACTTTAACACACATAAAGATAAATATGTAAAGTAAATAAATTCGATTTATTTTAAACATGTTGTATAGATGTAATATACTTAGGGATGCATGATATATTATTGGCCAATAAATGATCATTTTTATGTTATCGGTATGGGACAGATAATAAATTCAGGCCGATATATTATAAATCATTTCTGTTACACTCTTGGCTATTGAGAACACTTTTCTGGGTTGTCTGTAAGAAAATCTATAATTTGTTCATTAAATAAACATAAACTCTTGATTTTGGAAATGTTACCTTGTCATCTGTAGCTAATGTTTCAAAATAAAAGCAGTTGTCCACTTTTTGCTTTTTGTTTCAGGCTCAGAAAAAAAAAAAGTATATTAATATTGAGATGCTGTATATCAGCCAAAATATCTGAGCTTTCCTGTAGCTCAGTGGTAAGAGCATTGCGTTAGCAGTGTCAAGGTCATGGGTTCGATCGCACATACGCAAAACAAATGTATAATGTGTTATGCAATGTAAGTCGCTTTGGATAAAAGCGTCTGCCAAATGCATAAAAAAATATCTGTTATCGGCTTCCATTGTTAAAGAATTATCAGTATTGACCAAAATGTACATATCGGTGCATCCCTAAAAATACTGTGTGTATATTGAGGCAAAAGTATCCATGTACAGTAAACTATGATGTTATACCGTTTCTCACAATCTATGAGAATGTGAATGTTTTTATAAAACATTTACCATGTAATAAAATAATAGAAGACAGATGTACATTAACACAGTACAGTACAATTGTTTGCTGTAGTACAGGTGTGGTATAGGATCTCTTGACCTACCGGTCTGTAATCACGTTCCCTCTACAGGAAGACACCACAACAATGCCTGTTGTCGTGGCCATGACAGCGTGAATGGATGACACCAGTCTGTGAACGAGAACACCATATTACATTACATTCACACATTCAGTCATTTCCATTCTGGAGATTTGTCTGAACTTAGGACAAAAACATTTAGGTTTTGTGTAAAGCCAGGTGATATAATGTGTAATTCAATATAAAATTAAAGAGTAAAAGTATGGCAATAACCTAAGTAGTTTCCATATAAATAAAATTTTTAATATCTTCGTTTAATGAAATACAATGCATATTATTTTTAGTGTTAAAACACATATCAAACAGAGTGACACAGACCTCCTGTACAAGACTTCCTCCAATAAAACCCTGTACAGGTAACCCTAAAGATCCCAACACTTATTTACTAAATCATCAGCATTTATTAACACAGAAACAGTCCATGTCACAATATACTATAAAGCTCATTCAGTCAGTCAGAGTGTAAATGAAGGCAATATCAGGGCATGATTCCTTATTAACAGTCACAGGTCATGTGATGTCTATTTTTATGCTGACTGATGTGCTTTTCTCTGACACATGTAGGAAAATTCACATCGTGAATAAATAGTTGGTTTAAGATATGAGTAAACAGGTGTTGAAGTCCTACAATGCAAAAATTCTATTGAATATTTGTAGAAACATTTTGTTTAATAAAAATAATATACTATAAAATCTGAATATACATTTATATTAAAATAAATTAAATCTAAAATATAACCAAACGCAGATCTGATGTTAACTTCGGGCCTGGAGTGTGTCCGATGAAACCGTCTGATTTGTGAGTTATTTGAATTTCTATATGTTATAAAATATTACAAGAGATGACATCAGTGTGTTCTGTGTTGTTATAAAATAAAAGTGTAAAACAGAGTGAATAAAAAGTTACACAGGTTGGATTTCAGTACAGAAATGACTAGAGAATTGGTATAATAGGTTTGGTTTAGTAAAAATTTGTTCATGTCACACAATGTAGAAAACTATGCAAAATTTAAAAAAATATATGAATGATCATATCGTGATATATATTTAAATATAAATTATTGTATATTTAAGAGTAAATATGCATTGCATTATATATATATATACATATAAAAAAACACACTCTGCGAAAATAAATATTAATGTAACTAATGTAAATAATAAAGAATGTGAACATTTTACTGGGAAAACTGTAAAATGTAATCCACTGCAAAACTAAAAAAACAAATGTTTGAATCTAAAAAATCTCAAAACGTTTCCTACGAATGCGTATTTAACAGAAAAATAAAATTAGTTTTTTTGTATGTGGAACATCAATCTCATTCAAGCTGAACAAGTTTAAAGTCTCTGACTGGATGCTGAGCGTTCTGCACGGGATGACGCTTGCTTGTCATGACAACGGCGGTCACGTGACCCTGGCCTGACAGCTTACGCTTGAGTTGGCCGCTAGATAAGCGCTGCCCTCCACAAACACACACACACACACACACACACACACACACATATCCCTGTGTACTTGGAGCCTTGCTGCCTGAATACTGTCACAAGACCCATTTCACACAATCCACTCTTTGTACCTCTCTCTCTCTCTCTCTCTCTCTCTCTCTCTCTCTCTCTCTCTCTCAGAGAGGGGAGGGGAGGGGGGAGAGAGAAAAAAGGAAAAGAGGAAAATGTTTCTTTTGTATAGTTGTGTTGCATGTGGGCTACGGCATGATGGCTTACACATGCAGTAATAATACAGACAGATATAAAGTAGTGAAGCCGAGTTTACTCCACACATCCGGGCACTGGAGATTCAGGTCAAATCTCCAGGAGAATTGTGCTGGTTACTCGACGACAGCCATCTTAGTTTTGCCCCGGGGCAGATACTTTCTTTTCATACAAGTAGAGGGAAAATCTTCTAGTCTTCAAATTTCTAGGCCCTATGAAATCCGTTTGATTTTTTTCCCAAATTTTGTTTTATCCTTTTAATTTGTTATGTTTTCCGTCTTTTACTACACAATAGTAATATATTTGCCCACATATAAACTTATAAACTGTATTTAAAATACAGGGGGGGAAAAAATGTAAAAATAGGGTATAATGCACAACTATGTTAATAAACCAGTATCTTACTAGTGCATTTTCTTTTATTCTTTAGTTTTTAGGTCTACAAACATTTAAAAACTGTTTTTGAAGTTGAAGTGCCATTTCATTTTATAATTTTACTAGCACATTTACTTCACTTTACAAAAGAAAATAATATACTCGTGGTCAAATAAAAAAATGGGGGTTGGTGTGGTATAACGTGTGTGTTTGAACGCACTTTTATTTTGACAGAAAAAATGATCGACAGTAGTTTCAATGCAGTTCATGTGTTTGGGTCCTCGTTGTGATAGTGGACGCTGTAAGCTCCACGTGCAGGACACGCAACCGTGCCGCACGCAAATATTTGATATATTTTATTAGCTCATTTTTACCGAATGCAGACCTGAATGCAGACCAGAAGCTGTTCACTTTTGGTTTTAAGGTAAGAAACGACATTCAAATGTCACAAACAGGCAATCTGGTTTAATCACATTTGTAAATATAATGTCATATATGTTATTAAAAGACATATTTATATTTACAGGGTTACTGTGTGTTATTAGTTTTGAGCGGTTGTTATCTGGGAATAACAATCCTGCAAATGTCACAACTGGCCAATCAGAATCAAGCATTCCAACGAGCCGTGTAATAAAATGTTATTCGGTTGTTTAGTCTGACGTCACGCACTACCATATATGGAAGGTCATGTACTGTCTCCGGGTCCAAACTCTCTATCAGATGCCATAGGAAAAACGCATAAACGCTCGTGGTGAGCTGGAAAACCATGATTCTAACCTTTATTTCCATAACGAAATTCCAAATGGCCAGACAGCGATTAATTGTTCGAAGTTTATTAAAATATGAATGTTGGGGATTCCATGAGCCTGGAGAATGTAGTGTATATATGGTGAGTTCATTAATGTTTTGCTTAAAAGGCGATATGAAAAAACAGTGCTTATAAACCGCTGTTTATGCTGTAGCCCCGCTTGAAACGAGTGTAGGCTTGGACCCGGAAATGGTATTCCTGACGTCATCACTTAACAACCGAATAATGTAATTGAATTTTGTTAGCTGTTCAGCGCAACTTTCTGGTTAAGAAATAAATGGATTTGCCAGATTCAGTGCCATTCCGTGTTATACAGCAAATTCCATTTTTATGACTGAATTCCGTGATTCCGTCAGCGTTTTCCGTATCGCAGCCCTGCATTTCAAAAGCATACAGTATGTCAAAATACCCCAAACTAATTTTAAACATCTACTTATTAAAATAACTGGACAAAATCAAAGGCCAGTGTAATATCTGCATATAAAACACTGTTTGCCATTGACTGATCAGGCAGCAATGCTACTTTTTTTTGTTTCAGACGCAGACATTGAACGCTTCTTCATTCATTCGTTTATAAGTGCTTGGTCTCCTCTTCCATACACTGTCTCTGGTTTCAGCCTGGCTCGAACACACCTGTCCATCATTTCAAAAGGAAGCCTGAACCAGCTGTGATTGGCCTGTGTTTGATCAGACCTGGAATTGAAATCTACATGAGAGTAGACCCTTGTCCAAACTCACATACTGTGACAGTATTATATGAAGTACATACTTATTGACCAAAAAAAGCAGTATGTTCTATATAATATGTGTGGATGCAGTATGTATACATTCCGGACATACTACATGTGGCATGTTTTAATTGTAATGTGACCTGTAAGTTTGTTCACTTATATGTACTAATATGTACTTATATGTACTAACAAAAAACGTGAAAATAATTTACACAGGTGTTGTTAAACAAGTACGGCTCATAGTTTTTAAAAACTTTTTAAATGTGGTGGCTCCTCAGCTCTCGCGGACTTATTATGCGAGTGTATACTTAAGTGTAAGGGTGTACACTTATCCGATGTATACTTAAAAATATCTGTGTAAAAATTTTGCAAGCTGAGGTTTTGGACATACTGCTCATTTTGCGGAATGATTATCTCACAATATATTGTATGGAAGCATGCGACTCAAGGTAGACCATATACTGTCTTTATTTTTTGTAGTACTATTACTTTTTTAAATCATAATTTATCTAAAGACAATAAAAATGGTAAAAAGCACTATACAATTATCTTAAAAGCAATAATGGCCCATTCTTGCAGATGCAGGGCATTGCTGTTGTAAAGAATCTAAAAGATATATTTGTATTATGAATTTAAAAGTGTTTCATACATTTAAACAGAACACACATTTCAAGTAGCTCCATATACAAGAACGTTTTTTGGACACGTATTTACATGCATTCTGTTGTCTGTCGAATTGTGTTACACCAACTGTGTGTTATGGCCAGATATCATCACTTTTGCTTATGTGATTTTTTTAAATGAATATACACTTTTCTTTTTCTAGTTATTTGTATTCTCTACATGTTTGTCACCAACGTCTTACTCAAATGAACATCTTTGTGATACTTTGATTCACATTTAACTAGGAAGAACAGATGACATCTGAAGGACACTAGAAGACATAAGAGCTTTCAGAAGAATATATGAGGATGCATGTGAACCACAGATAAAACAAAGTTTTGTACACTGAAATTAATTCCCCATAAAAACGAATTAAAACTATAGCCTGTTTTCACATGTTTGTTAACAAATTCCCAACCATAGACTCAATATGGTATTACTATCCAGTAATGTGACTAACATGCTTTGGTGCTGCTGCATATGGTTTGTCAGAGAGTGTGTTTGTATGACAGAAAGAGAGATTGAGGAGTTAATAAAACAAAACAAACCTCATTGTACTGTATCACACACACAGAGAAGTGGTCGAATCAACAGTTGTGTGTAAAGTCCAGAGTCTGTGTCACTTCATTATCACTCTTCTAACAGTCTTCAGTCTCTTCACTGAGTCTACAAGGACACTCAACACATCATCTAACCTCCACCAACCAACCACATCCTAAACAAAACAAAGATTAGCTGCCTGCCTATCAATCTATCAGTCTGTTTGTCCGTCTCACGTACAAGACGCCATCAAAACATTTTTGTTGCATTATGTCATTGATTAGTTATTAATGTTGTAAGGCTTTCTTTAACCAAGGCCTACATTTAAGGGTCCTCTTCAAACTGTCTGCCAATATGATTTGAATATAAGAAACCTGGCTCTGAAGCTGGTTTGCTATACGTTTTTCTTGTAAGGAAATGTGAGGAAATGCAGTCAAAACAAGCTTTCATCTCTTTCAGAAGTATAAACATCTAATCTAATCTCATTGTGTCATTGAACATTCATTCAAACTCAAAATCAACAGCAGTTTGAAACACTCATTGTAATGTGGGTCACAGATTCTGCTTTTTGTCTTTTGCAATAGTTTGGAAAAAAAAAAGTGGAAATAAAATATAAACAAACTGAACCAATTGAGCTACCGCTTTAAGCATTATTGCTGACTGATCTAGCATCCGTTTTAGCAATTGTCTTACAATGACAGACACAATAATGGATCGGGTTAGACGAATCTGGTGTGAGACGTACGGAATAGAAAGGTCAGCACAAAACTGAAATGATACATGGCACACTTATGCAACCAGAAAACGACCAATACAGCTCAAAATACCGTGGATTTTAAAACACTGTAAGGTGAACAACGTATTAGATGGGATTTTAGTTCATGCTGAATAAAACTCTCAAAACTGCCCTTAGCAAACCACAACAGCAACAAAGGGATTAGATGAATTCCGGGTGTTTCATAACATTTTCATACATGAAAAAGTGAACAGCCAAAGAAGCTTTTAAAGAATGATTGCTTGTACAACTTTGTTTAACTATGGATGTTAGAAGTAAGAAAAACTACATGGACAAAAAAAATCAAATTAGTTTACACATTTCGAGCATGTGGGACTGCGATATAGAGTAAATACAGTAAATACATAGTTTGACTATTGCATAAACAAACACACACAACTGTCAATTCATGCAGATCAGAAACTGCTTATCTGCCAAAAACACAGCATGTATGGATGACCAATGATAAAAGTTCCCCACCCTCAGTTATGATTATGTACAGGTTGCTTGAGAACGTCACACGTCGATGCTGAATCACCCAGATTGGTACATTGAAGCTATTGCATTTCAGCTCTGATTCAGATCATTTAAAATCTCATTTAAAGCAGGCACGCTTGCTCATCTATTGAAAGAAACAAGATGAATATCTGGCAGTAAATAAGAACATTGGGGTTTGTATTTGTACGTTCGGTCTGTGCCTGGATGAATTGATGGGTGGAGCGATTAAGGCCATGAGATAAGCTTAATATAGTTCATAGGATAATATGAGCACTATAGAAGCTTACAGTCAGATGAGAAACATAACTGAGTGTCTTTAACACATAAACAGAAGCCACAATGTAATGGATTACTGTAACTGTATCAATTACTGGCTATAGTTTTATGATGCTTTATGGTAATGGTCTCATTATTTCTACTGATTAATGCATTTGATAACACTAACAATATACAACATGTATTTTTTTCTTCAAATGTTAGTTCATACAAAATACAATTGTTCGTTGTTTGCTCATGCATCCAAATTACTGTAGTATTACACTATAGTATTACTATGGTAAACTTTAGTGAGTTGTAGTACACTGCAATATATATATATACAGCAATTACACTATAGTATTTGATTAGTATTTACTATAGTAAAATTCAAAAACACTACAGTATTTAGGAATTGTACTGCAAGTTACTGTATTAAATAATATATACTACCGTATTTTTCATGTGGGCTGTTAACAGATACATCTTGTGTTTTTTAAAACGTATTAGTAAATGTTGAAAGTATCTAACATAATAAATGCTGGTTGATGTATTGGTCTTTGTTCATTTATGTCATTCAATGTGCTTACCCAATGTAAACAAGTGATACTGTAGTACACTTTACTATTTACTATAGTAAGGTTGGAATACTAGATTGGTACTACAGTATATACTAAAGTATTGACCACTTTGGAAGACATAAACAACGCTGGTCCAATGCTGGTTCAAAAGAACTTCCTGTTTTAGTTGTTTTAACACTGCACAGACATTTGAAGAAAATACAACCAACATTTATAACCGAAAAAATGTTAAACAAATATCTTTAAGATCAAATTATGTCATAAAAATTAAACCGAAAGTGCTGCTGGACCATCTTCCAATGCGGTCTATACTACAGATGTTTTATGCAGGATAAGATACAATTTTTGATTGTAAAGTAACACATATTAGTAAATGATGACAATAACATGAACTAAACTTAACAAATGCACTATTGTTCATTGTTGGATCGTGTTAACTAAAGTGGTTAGCTAGTGTTAACGAGTGCAACTTTATTGTAAAGTCTCAATAATGGAAATGAACAGCTGTTTTGAGATATGAAAAAAAATCTTCTCTCAAATAACCTAAACAAAGGCTTCACGTGACAGAATCCAAGGTTTTATTCGAAAGCTATTTCTAAAGCCTGATGTAAATGTAATATGACTGAATTAACCTGACTACACTGAAGCCAGATCAGGTACAATCAGCTTCTACCCTTAGAAAAACTTACCATGGTTTTACCACAGTAATATTTGTCGTAAAACTAATGATAATCTGCCAAAAACCATGGCTAACTATAATAAAACGGCGATGATTGGCACGAGGAACTGCATATATATGTACATTTAACAGAGTGTCGTAATGTATCAAAACAACAACACGCTCTCTTTGACGTGGAAGTTAAACCGCGTTAAAAACGACATGTTGGAGTTAAATAGCAATAAATAACGTGAAGGATGTGTTGAAGCAGACTCGGACTGACCTCTCGCTGACCAGCACGACGTCTGCATCTGTCCAATGCTTAAAAATGGACGGCAGCACTTTTCTGAAAGTGAAGAAGAGACCGGGGAAGAGCACGACACCGCACGCCAACAATTGCAACATCTTCGCGTCGCGCTTGTGTCGCTATAAACCTGACCTGACGTTGGGTCCAAAACAACAGTCTACGGCTGAGCCGGTCCGGTCAGGACAGCATGAGAGCAGCGGATCTCCAGCCTCCTCCTGTCCCGAATAACGGTGGAGGTGTCCGGTGAATGATCGCTCTCTTCTCGTGCTTCACACCCGGCGGGTGTTCTGTTACATGTTACAGTCTGCAAACCGACGGCCCGCTGTTTACTTTTCAGCCTTTCTGTGCGGGTTTTCATGCACGGTGCACGCAGGAAGGATTAGCGGTTCACCGGGACCGGGCGCCTATCCGCTTCTCGCGAGCGTAGCTCTGTACAGAACTGTTGGAGAGTTTGTGAACGCGCTGCTACTATTGGCTGCATCCGCGCAAACTCCGTCCGCACAACAGCGCCCTCTGTAAACTTAAAGGGATAGTTCATGCAAAAATGAGAACGCTTTATTTATTCCCCATCATGTCGTTCCAAATGTGTGTGACCCCATTGACTTTCATCTTGTGGACACAAAATAACCGAGACATTTCTCAAAATATGTTTCACAGAGCCAATAAATGTCACGAGGGTAAATAAATGCTAATAGCATCTTTTTGGGTGAACTGTCCCTTTAATAGCGTTTAGAAAATGTAGCTTCCATGCAGGTTCTGGATATATTTGTATATATAGGAGGAAAAAGAGGCGTGCACAATGGCTTTAGGATGACAGGCTGTATGAGTCTCAGTGGTAATGTTATGTAGCCTACAGGAGAGCCTTTGTTCCTAACCTGTGTTCACAATCCTAATCCATCTATCCCATCAACCCCCACTTGTTAGCCACCCATTCGTGTTGATCTAGAAAGACAAGAGAGACGGCTGATCCGGGGTCAGTGGGATTTCAAGCCTCCAGTCCCCAGGACATAGTTCCCGCTCTCTGGGACCAATTACACGCTCTCCTTGCTGCACATTTCCACATCACCGTTCCCTAGTTTCCCAGTCAACCGCTATAACATAAAGCAGTGCTTGAAAACCAGGGTGTCATGTAGTCACTTAATTATATGAGCACCGTAAGATGTACACAGGCTTGAAGTCACTGTAAATGAAAAACATTTGAATCTATTTAGCTCAATGGCGCTAAGGTCATGGGTTCGATTCCAGGGATTGCACATACTCAAAAACAAACGTATAGTATAATTCAATGTAAGATAAAAGTGTCTGCAAAAGGCATAAATGTAAGTGAGTAATGTAAGTAAATTGATGAAGACACATATTTTCCTTAACTATCGTTATTCATTTTAAAACGGTGTGTCACTGTTAGTAGTGGTGTGTAAAATAAATCGTTTATTTATTAATTTTATGAACCAATATCAATTATTCAGTTTATCAATAACTTTGCAGTCGCTCAATGAAACACATCATCATTTATTTTTAACTTTATAAAGTCCGTAACTGGTGGAAACGCTTTGTTTATAAAAAAGTTTTGATTATTGTATATTTATTTGATGCATTTTTACAAATTGTTCCCCTGTGTTCAATGAGCAAAAAAGGGAAACAAGCTTCAAACCAACAAGCTGCACATCATTAACCAAAGTAACTAACCCAGCAGCTAGCCTTTTGGATAGACCCAGCTTAAAGGTGAAGCCCATCATGGTTCAATATGGCCAGTTATAGCAGGAAAATGTATTATGACAACTAAGAATATTGCTGTCAGATACCGTTTCCCCTGTTTTAATACCGTTTCCCCTGTGTTCAATGAGAAAAACAGAAAAGGAAGGAGTTTTTTTCAAACCAACAACCTGCATATCATAAACCCAACTACACCAGCTGACCTATCGGACAGACTTGAACGTGAAGCCCAGTCGGTCACATATACAGAAAGATTTCACATGTTTTGCTTTAGATTATTCAAGTTTGACTATTTATACCTGTAGCAGTGTCCCTATGAATTTTATGTAAGGGAAATTATATACAGCAGATACCAGGCTGACAAGCCAGACACTGAACAAACAAAACCAAACCATTTGTTTATTGTAATGCCTATTGGTGAAAACTTAAAAGTGACATAATACTTATTCTCTTTTTCTTACTCTTTCTATTGTAGGTGCATACGTATATATGCTGAAGGTACAGTGGCAAACTCTGTGGTCATTTACTTGGTCACAATCATATTTCGGTCGCTATTGATGTTTTGCTAAACAAATAAAGAAAAGCATACATACAACATAGTCTCTGTTTATGATTTCAAAACTTCAGTGTACCATAAATTTTGCCTATTTAATGTAAGGCATTAAATAACTAACATTGACTCTACATAACTAATATTGGCACCATATGAGTCTATTGACAAAGGAGGACTGGTTGCACTAGCCGCGTATGGCCTTATGTATTTTTTATGTATTCGTAAATGTTTGCGTTTATATTAGTGGTTTGAGGGTAGTAATGACACTCACTAGCATCGTGTTGCAATATTAATATTTATTATAATTGGTTATGATTATGGTTGTAAGGGACCAATGACGGTATCCAGGCCTTTGTTTAATGAAACAACATTTAAATGAAAACCTCTTTTATTTAATTACCTGTATTTCATCTAAAATCTCAAAATAATAATAATAACTGGCATCATGAAATCTGAGGATTACTAAAGGATTGTGGGTCGCAATGTAGGGCCCAGTGTCAGAAAGCTGGGTTTGCGTCCGAGATCGTGGGTCTTCCAGCAGGACAATGACCCCAAACATACATCAAAAAGCACCCAGAATGGATGGCAACAAAGCGCTGGAGAGTTCTGACCAGCAATGAGTCCAGATCTAAATCCCATTGAACACCTGTGGAGAGATCTTAAAAGTGCTGTTGGGAAAAGGCGCCCTTCCAATATGAGAGACCTGGAGCAGTTTGCAAAGGAAGAGTGGTCCAAAATTCCGGGTGAGAGATGTAAGAAGCTTATTGATGGTTATAGGAAGCGATTGATTTCTTTTTCCAAAGGGTGTGCAACCAAATATTAAGTTAAAGGTGCCAATAATTTTGTCTAGCCCATTTTTGGAGTTTGGTGTGAAATTATGTCAAATTTGCTTTTTTCCTCCTTTTTTTTTACATGTGTTAATGCAATACTTTTCAAGTTATATGCGGTTACATTATTCATAATGTTAGCCATTTGATTATTTCTCAGATTTAGAAATAACTATGGGGGCTAAATAATGACATATTACTGGAAACATTCGACCTCTGATTGATTTTGATATTGTAGTTAACTTGACTAACGCCAAGGGGTCAGTCAAAAATCTAGAAGGCCGATGCTGATCTCGACGACCTCTAGTGTGCACTGACTCTGGTCATCAGCTTTATACTTTCACATACAAATAATCTCAGATCAACCGCGGATCAATTCAAATAATTAACAATTCGTTTACAATTACAAGAGGAACATCTGAACATCTTGTCAGCATACTCGGAGACCTAAATACCCATCCTCCACATGAAAAGGTCATTTACATTGTAAAGGCCACAAATGGGCATTTACATGAAGACCCCAAGAACGACACACCATCAGCTCTCAAACCTGTTATGATCTGCTCTACTGCTGTGGAAATGAGACATTTCAAATGATACCAAACATGCATATGAATATGCTTTGTTTGTATAAAATAGTATTTGTCATATCCAGTTCAAAGGTGAGCTTAGTGAGAGAGAAAGAGGAGAACAGATGTGAAGGTGTGAGTTTGCAATTATCATTCATTGTTTGCTGTCTGAGATGGAGATGCAAACTCTGTGGGGAGATCATTGTAGTTGGTGACGCTCTGTGTTTCTCAGGATCTGTGCCCTTATGGCACCGGCCTTACACGGTTGATTGTGATATGTCTATATATATTAAAGTTGTGTGTATAGCAACGGATAACAACACTGTAATAACTGCAGGGCTTATTTCTTATGTTAGAATAAAATGATATAAACACAGAACAGAGAGAATCCAGAAATACCTCGGTGTGTTAAAACAGCAGGTGAAAGAGCAAGCAGTCACTCCCTCCAAATACATCAAATATTTATCTCTCTCCACCGGCTACTGCTTTATAAACACTCTCCTGTTTAATTCCACATGCATCGCACATCTGAAGGGAAAGATGACGGCCTTGAAACCTTCGTCAAGATGACAATAATAAATCTATCACTGTGTTTGGTAACAAAATGTAGGCCTAAACCAGCATCATACAGTGACCCCAAAAAGTGTTCGGAAACTTGATCATGTACGATGTTCATACTCGGAAAATACCAAACCAAGCGGCACCTGCAAATACTTTTTTATTTGATTTTTCGGAAACATTTTTACAACTTTTTACTTTATGACGCAGAACAGCAAATTAAATGTTGTTCAAAATATAACCGAAAAACTTTACTGAAATATGTGCTTGTGTTATCTTATTTAAGATATATTTTATTCATATATAATTTCATTTTAGATGTTTTATTTGAGTTATCTCATATATTTTTTTAAAATACATATTTATATGTCACTTTATGTTTTGTTATGACATGCAATGACTTCTAACATTTTATAGGTGTCTAAATATTTTATAATGCCGCTTAAATGATACTTACAATGACATCATTTCTCAAACCCTGTACAATGCAAAACCGTGAGTTTCAGTCTGGTCTGATGGTGTCGAGGTTAGTGGTGTACTGTATATACGGAAGGAAGGGAAGAGCGGTTTGTCACTACGGTAGAGGCTTGAATTACAGCAGCCAGTAGAAGTGAGATAATTCTCTCCTTCTTCTCACAAATTGGGCTCTCTCGAACAGATCATCTGTCTAAGCCTGGAAACCTAATCTGCAAAGTCACTAAGACCACACACACACCAAGACACTATAACTCTCAGACAGAACGTATAGGCCTAGCTACTGTATGTATGTATACTGGCAAACATACATGCACAGATCATTTAAGGGCCTTCTGACAATGACAATCATTACAGATCCGCAGACGTCTGACTGTTGTTTTATCTACATCATGATGCTTACACGCACGCGCACACTAATAAGCTCAGTCGGAGCTTTAGACGGAAAGGATTCGGTACGGAAAGGTCATATTGAGGAGGCTGGTGATCAGAAGTGTGTGTGTGTGTGTGTGTGTGTGGCCATCAGTTGAGTTCATCACCAGGTCAGAATAAAAACTAGACAAAAACGAAATATACCAAAACAAATGTGTGTTTCCTGTTTAACTCAAACCAAATGTCCCCACAAAGATAGTAATATGTCAAAATGTAAGTATTCTATGTGTAGGGGATAAATTATACAGTTCGTATAGTATAAGAGTCAAGGTTTAAAGTTCCCATAAAATGAGAGAAAACGAACATTGCCCTCTAGTGGCAGTACACCGAAACTGTCTCATGGACAAAAACTGTGCTTTTACTTTGATTATTTGGTTTGGGCTTTTCTTTCATGTTTTTATGAACTGAAAAGCATCTATAACACAGTGTCATAAAAATGTGACTTCTCAATAAAAAGAATAATGCTTGTGTGACACGGCTGTGCCATGTCAAAGTGTAAATGAAACCACTGGGGAACATATTTTCACCTGCCACTTTATTAGGTACACTTGTTCAACTGCTTTGTGACACAAATATTTCATCTTGGATATGAGATTTCACTGCACTTAAATAGCATCATCCTAGTCCCCAGATATCAATCCATGTAGTGAAAAGTGTGATTTGCATCATTGCAGCAACTGTGTGATGCTTTCATGTCAATAACAACAGAATCTCAGTAAAATGTTTCCAGCACCTTGAATGCAGATACTAGCAGGGTGTACCTAATAAACTGTCCGGTGTGTGTATTTCTTAAAATATCTTCTTTTGTGTCACATACAGGCTTTGTAGTAACTCTTGTAGTGATGTAGGCCATTCACAACTGGTCATGTAGATATTTGTTTTTATTCATGTTTACTTGACTTTTAAAAAGCCAAGGGTCTTGATATGCAGTACACTAGTCACATTTCAGACACAAAATTACCACTCATTTAAAATTTCGCTGTAGAAAAAAGCATTGTCTTGTTTAAGCACAATGAAAAGCTACATTCACAACATTCACTTCATAAGTAGAGCAATAATACACAAAGACACGCACTCGATCTCTCTCGCTCACGGTGGCTTCCTGTCTGATTCAGACTCATTCTCAAAAGAATATTTACTGTCCCTGACAGAATGAGGAAAACATATTAAGGCCTCCTCCAAAGCTCATATAGCCCCTGGAGGAAAACTGTTGAGTTAGCGAAACTGTAAAGATGAATGAAATATTCATAGTTTATTTTCGGTTTAACAACACCTGACCACCAGAGGAAAGAAAGCATACAATCTTCTCTGTAATGGTGAAGAGAAATGCAATAATGTAAAACAATGCCCTTCAATGTGCATAATCTCTCAAAAATGACCAAATCATCTGAAGCAGAGACGTATCTTCTGTTTGAATAGTAAACAATCCACGACTCTTTCTAAAATTAAACTTATGATAATAAAAAATAAATACGGTAAGGATTGGAGTTGCGTTACGGTGACCAACGGCTCTGGTTACACAGTGCATAGAGTCCTATAAAATCAGTCTGACTGACGCACACACACACACACACACACACACACACGTCTTGCTCATTCGAGGTAGTAATTCATATCCCTCGTTCATGGTCCGCCATTTCAGCCTCTTTCAAGAGGCGCGACGCATGGAGAAGCCCTGAAGTTCTCATCTTAGTCCATGACTTTTCAGTTCTAAGTGTTCATGCTTGTTTAACAGTCCCATGGTCCTCTACTGGAATTGAGTCTCGGGATCAATCATGTAAACCCAGACCACGACTGAGTGCAAGAGCATCAGAAAGATTTTTTTAATCCAAGGCCTTGCCGCGCGGCCGATTACATTCGTGATGAGACTGCAGATTCGTAGAAGAGAACATATGCATCGCTGCTGCGCACCTGGCTGGACGACATGGGGCTCACCCTGAGAGAGAGAGAGAGAGAGAGAGAGAGAGAGAGAGAGAGAGAGAGAGAGAGAGAGAGAGAGAGAGAGAGAGAGAGAGAGAGAGAGAGAGGATGAGGATGAGAATTCTGCACACGTTCAGAAAATTTGATAAGAAATGTCTGATTTTATATTGATATCCTTAATAATACAGATTTCTGAAGGCAGACTTGACAAATCTGAGCTCAGTTTGTGACGTTCTTGACATCTTTTCTGAAATTCTAATGGAGACATTTCGGACTCTTTAAAATATCTGAGATGCAGGCGACCTAAGTTTCAATTTGGTGTCAATTGAATCAAACATTTAGCACATGCTTCTAATCTGACAACGTACATGTACAACAACTTTTGGTGTCATGTCTGTGTACCTGGAGTCATTGTAGGTGTACCACTCGCCTGTACAGGGACTGCGGCAGTACGCTGTGTAATGGCCACCCAAAGACGTCCCGGTGTGATTCGACACAGCGTAAAGATTATACACCGTGTTTACTGTAAATACAGAAGAAATACAACAATCAAACCTGAAGCATAATGCAAACACAGCGGGAACACGTGTAATAAAATCCAGAATGTTGCAGGACTTACTGCTGTTATCAGAGGAAAATTCCCTGAGGTCCAGATCCTTAAGAGGAAAGTTGACACACGTGGACAGTTTGCTGGTTCTGACCCGACACTCGGAGAATCGTTTCAGATCTACAAGTCCAAGAGTTAAGGGCTGTTTTTTTAGATTTTATATAGTTCATAAATCAAACACACTGCATTATTAATACGCAATTTATTTCGGCCGTCTGCTTTTAAAAAGGATACGAAGCACCAGGATTTTGGGAAATTTCTGAATTGTAAATTTCTTCGTGCATTTCCGTCTGGTTTTACATCTGTGGCATGTCTGCATGAAAGAAGAGACATGATCAGGATATGTCTATACCAGGGATCTCCAACCTATTTGTAAGCGAGGGCTACCTGAAGAGATAAAATCATCTAGAGGGCTACTTGTTGAAAAAATACTTATAAACTTTAAACATGTGATGCATTATTTTTTGGGACCAAAATTATGTTTTCTTTCACATATTTTTGCACTTAAATATATTAAAGCTTAAAACAAGTGCTAATAATAACATTTCATGCCCATGTAGCACTTGGCTGATCGATATAGTCACAGATTATATCAAACGGTATTGTTGAGCCCTGTGTTTGGCGGGCACCTTACAGAGTTCATGCGGGCTACCAGGTGCCCACGGGCAACACGTTGGAGACCACTGGTCTATACTGTACACACACACATACATATACACAAGCACACACACGGTTTATACTTACCGGTCTCTCATTCCCATCTAATACATCCTCTTTGGTGAAAAGACGAAGGCAATCCATCAAACTTACTTCTCCCGAAATCTAAAAAAGCACAATAGTTGCTTATTATTATGCGCTCAGTAACACAGAAATACTGACACCGTCTGTGTATTCACCTTTGTGATTGGTAGAGACAGATCCCAGAAAGGATCGAACACAGTTGAGCAGTATCCACACTCGCTGCATGTCAGTGTGCTCTTCAGCTGACCGACAAACAGATCTGCGATAGAAACAACAAATCATGAGCGTTTACAAACCAGAAACACACGCACACACTTTGTGTTAATATTGCAAAGCATCTCACCCACTACTTTGCTATCCTCACTCTCCAGGTACTTGTTCCACATTCTCTTGCTTTTCTCGTCATCGCTGAAGATAAAACACGTTTCATTTAAGATCATTAAAACATGATGATGCAGGTCACATGTTGGCAACATGTTCAATAACTATAGCCGAACAATACATATCTTATCTTTTGTGTATTGTTATATATCGTCCCTGAGACTCTCGTGTACTTACGAGAGATGATCGAAGTCTTCCACCGGGGCTCTGGGTTTCACCGTCACTCTGTTTACTTCATTATGAAGCCCATCCAACAAAAACCTCAAAAACTCCTGAGCGTCTTGTTGACTAAGAGACAGAAATGAAAACGAATCAAACGTGGTCTAAAATCAACGATGCCAATAGCAAGTGGGAATATTTACCCGACGTGAAACTGTGTTTTGCAGGATTTGATGATGAAACTCATTTGAATTTACGACAATGGGATTATTCAACTCTTTTTTTTCTCTTAAAAATCCTTAAAATCAAAATGAATGTTGTAAAGTTTATGCTTGAAACATGAATCTCCCAATTGAATATATGTTTGTTGTTTTAAAGATTTTATTGTTTAGATATTCGTGTTGGAAAACAAAACAAAGAACTGAATATAAATATTGTCACTGTCCATCGGAAACCTAATATGTTTTCTAAATTTGCTGCTTTTCAGAAAATGGATAAAAAGCTGTACTTTTAAAATGACTAAATACTGTGTTGTCAAAGTTGAATATTAGTTGAATTTAAATATTTGCCAAAGGGTGACCAATAACAACGATTTACGACAAAAAAAATACAAATCACGAAATATGGAGATTACAGAAGCACAGCAGCGCTATGATGTTTTTGAGACTTACTTGTAGCCCATGAATCGAGGGGCGTATTTCTGAATCTGCATTTTGAAGTCCGATGGGCTGATGGCCTCATTGCTAGCTGACGTCCAAAGAGTCTGAGTGAGTTTGGCGAACTCTGGAGAAAGAAACCCACACGTACAGTATTCCCACATGTAAATCGAACATCTGATGTGTGTGTCTGCTGTGACGTCTCTTACCCTCCATCAGTGCGGCTTTGGCCCTGCAGTCGTTGTTGAGGTCGACGCGGTGTGAGTTACGCAGACAGTAGTCCTTCAGATCGTGAGTGTTGCTTAAACACTGAAGTATGGAGTTCATGAAACACTACGGAGACAGAAGTGAGATGCTACGGTTAAATGCGTAAAGGTTCAACAGGGCCGTAGACACGTTGCTGAGAAATACTTACAGTATTTCCAAGATTCCTGAGGCCCACCAGACCCTGAGCGTGCTTTGAGTTCTGTGAGAGAGAAAAACAGAAGATAAAGAGCTATCGAAAGTGACCTTTGAGTTACGTGATACTTGTGTTAGCTAGAGATGATCTGTTAAATCAAACACGGCTGAAATAGATTTGAATATGACTAAAGCATGTGACTCACACCGGCCACATGGTTTGTATATGCCACAGATCTTTGTTGACAGGTAATGATGTAAGACATTCATTCACATATCCTACACATATTTACATTTAGCTATGAAAATGTAACGCGCAGTACACGCGAGCTGACCCAAGCACTTTCACCGGGCTTTTAAACAGCAAGTTAGCAGATCAATGCCGAGACCCCTGCTGTCGAAGACTGCACGCAAACAAACAATGCCCATCTGCCACGGCACGGCGAAAACGCCCGCGAGCAATTTATTAAACAGTCTGAAATTCTGACAGCTCGGTGAGGAATGCTGATGCTTTCACAGCTTGGGTATTCTCTGCGAGCGCTCGGTCCGTGACATAATACAGATGAACAATGAGTCACATTCAGAATCCCTGTTAAGGTGTCAAGACTCGGAATAGCAGCACTAAGGTTCACAAGTTCTTGCGCGTGTTTTGGAGGTGATGTTCGATCAAATGGATCTAATTTAGGTTTCATTACCCTTACACATTTATCCAACACTTTTCCTCTGAAAACAGACGCATCGCATCACCCTCAAGCTCAGACTGCGATTTATCTTGGGAGCTTCCCTTTATTTATGTATTTATTTCATCCCCAAACAGGACGAGAAGCATCTGATGAGATTTTACTTCCCCACCGAAGACGAGAGAGGTGGAACAGATGGCCAAGGCCCGACTCCGCTGCTTCTGCTGGGTCGACGTGTGGCTTTCACACCCAACTCTCAAAGCAAACAAAGCGGCCCGCCTGGACGGCACACAGACGGCAGGGTCTCGCAGCGACTGCCTCTTCAAATATCTTCGGAGGGCTGTGAGCTAATTGGCTGGCACGGCTTGAAAGAAAGCGAACGGGAACACTGTGTCCTGACCTTAGTTTCTGGAAGCTGTGGCTATCACTATCATAAGAAATCAAAGAGCTCTGTTGCCAAAAGGTTGGCCACGTGTTCATACTGTACCGAGAAACACAAACCTTCAGCTTAAAGGGATAGTTCACACAAAAAAAGATTTATTCGACAAAACCTGTATATGACTTTTTCTTCTGTGGAACACAAAGAAGATATTTTGAGAAACGTGTCAGTGGTTTTGTGGAAGTCAATGGGGTTCAATTGTGTTGTTTGGTTACAAACGTCCCTCGATTCTAAAATAAAAGACACACACATCTGATCACTGTAACCTAACGCAACAACCATATATGTTGATGATAAGACATGACATTACGCTGTTATCTTAACAATGATTAACAATCCAGATTAAAAGATAGAAAACCAATTGAAAAAAGACCCGCTGGTGATTCTTGGAATGCCTTCACAGATTAACACATTGCTTAGTCCACAATACACAATGTTACGACTTAATTGTTTCTTGGTTGCATAAGAAACGCTGGTAAACATGCAATCGCCACACCACTCGTTGATAATATATGGGCCTTATCGACAAAATGCGTATAAAATAAGATTTGCCACCCTAACGGATATTTAATATACATTTGACAGACATTTTAATTCTCTCTAGTTTTTAAGTCTTCTCTATTTGCCAAAGCATTCGTTTGTTAATGTTCCCACGTTAAAATACTGTATAGTAGCCTATACTGTAGTATTTACGATGGTAAATTGTAGTACACTGTATTTTTACAGTGATCACTACACTTTGATGTATTTTACAGTATTCTGTATACAGTATTAACTATACCAAATTGAAAAACTAATGTTGTATTCATATTTACTATGGTAAAGTTCAAAAGCACTATAGTATGAAGAAAGTGTACTACAGTTCACCATTGTAAAAATCCCATGTGCCCTGACTCCGAATGTGTTGTACAGCACAAACCTGATGCACTAAAGATGATGCGGTCATCCTAACAATGTGTGTTTTTAGGCTATGGCTCAACATCATGACTCGATGTCAACCGTTGTGATTTACGTTCAAATGAACGCGTATAACGCGACGCAGCAGCTGCGCAGGAAGCGTCAGTCGCGTACTCACAGCCAGCGGCTCGACAACCGGCGTTACGTAACGATGCTTGCTGTCAGCGTTAAAGCGTTTGCTTTATTTTGTATTACAGACAGCGCTTTGGTACATTTTATGTTTATTACTATAGTTTTGACCACAAATACCATCATTTAACTATATGGTTACTGTTGTAAAAGTATACTTCATAAGGATAGTAAAGGCGCATTCTGCCACATCTGTAACGTTACATGTGCGTCTGTTGCACTTCTGCGCTTTCAGGGAAGAAGTTCGTGTTATACAGCAAGTTAGCAACACACGATCTGTCCTCACTGTGTATGTAAGTATCTGTTATTATATTCGTGTATTGTGGCTCAGATGTTTTGTGCCGGTGAACGAGTTTCACTACTGAAACGCAGTTTGCGCAAGTTTACAGCGCAGTTTGCGTATTTTTGGTCTATTAGTCTTACCTTAGCCTGGTTAATGAGAAGACCCACGAACGTGGACACCAGCATAGATCGAGACATTGTCGGACTCTTTCTGCGCAGATCCGGTTTTATGAAGGGGAAGACCGATGCCGGTGGCTCCTCCGGGACAGTCACCGTGTACGACTGTCTTATACTCGGCATTATGACTTAAGAAATGGAACAAAACGTCTTGTGTTGTCTTAAAGTGACTTTATATTCCCGCCTGATGCAGCTGATCCTTTATCTTGCAGTCTTGTCGGACAGGTGTATTCCTCAGGTAAATGAGACGTACAGTCGCAGTCAATGTCCTTGAGCTAAACGGAGCTCAACGTTCACGAATAACGGCCCACGAATCGCGCAAATAAATAAAGCAACAAATAAATAATACACAATTTAACTAAACCGCTCGTGTTAGTTCTCCCGGTCGCACGTTGCGAGCGTTTACCAGCAGCGATTAGAACCGGAATAATGGAAAAGTCCGAGAGCTGCTCGCTTTTACTCCGGCGAGGACACGCCCCCTCGGCACGAGAGAGACGCACGTCACAGAGATGCCTCATGTGCGCGCAGACGTCAGCCAGCAGAGGACAAGACCTTCCCATTCATCACTGACAGAAGTCTTTCAACACCATGTGTTGTTTATTATGGTAACACTTACACTTGTGTATTATTAACGAATTCTTATTGCAATGTAAAGGTAGGCTATTAATAATGCATTGTATTACACATCATTTCAGCACCTACTTGTTTTCCTGAGAAAACTGAATGGATTTAAGGGTTATAATGGGAATTGTATTGGTTTTAATAATGGTTTTATAATGTGGCAGATTAATCCTTTTGGGATAATGGACAAAACACACTATAATAGAAATATCTAATGGTTGATAATGGTATTGAAACCATTAGAATTTCTGTGATGTTTCTAGCAGGTTTCTATTGTTTTGGGTAAAAGCATCTAAATGTAAATAATAAGACTGTAACACAAGAGAATCGAATTATGGTTACATTTATGCATTTGACAGGCACTGTTATCCAAAATTAACTGTTCAAAGTAGACGTTTTACATCCGTATGTTTCTTTCCTGGATATCGAACCCATGAGCTTGTCCTGCTAACACAATACCAGTTGAGCGCCAATAACAAATTTGGAAAGCGCTATGTTATAGTACGCTATTTATTTAAGTAAAGTGTTGCCATTATGATTTTGGTGAGTCCACAGCCCTTCTCTTGCTCAGAAGTCATGTGCTCTGTTCTACTGAACATGTGTGAGGGGTTTGCAAGGTCTGCAACCCCCCCGGCAGGTCTGCTGTTAAGACTTTGCATTGTGTGCCAATACTGAGTGACTATAGAAGATTCTTAAGGCTATATAGAAGATCTTACACTAAAGTTACTCAGCCAGTGAAAGCCAGTTTGATGTTGACGAAGTCCATCACTGCCTTGTGGCAACCACAAAGTCTGCATGAACTCTAAAAACGTATACTCTCTATAAGGATACTTCTGTATAAACTACTCAAACAGATAACATTTCTTAAAAAGGTTTGTCTTTTTTTCTTCTTTTATATAAACTTGAGTTTGCTTTTACGTAACAATGTGAGGTGAATAAATAACAGAGGTATTTGTGTGATGGAATGTGGTTGGTTTAGCTTCATATCTATCCTCCAGTGACCTATAATCTCATCCTAAAGTACTCTGCACCGAAGGGCACAAAAGACCAGTGACCCAGAATCAACTGTAGGCTAATATGTGTGGGAACAAGCGACTAGTAAAGCCCTACCGGTGTTTCTATAAAGCTCTTCTGTGTCTTTTCACCAGCCTATTATGTAAGCGCCACACAAAGTGAGCAGAACTGGCCCTTTCTGTGCAAATCATTGCATTCGTCTTATGAAACGCCGCTCCGAATCAAGCTTATATAAGAAGCTGTGTGCTGAGCCTCATACAGACGCCGGCCACAGTCATTGGTGAAGGACATGCCAAAGCATCGCTGTCTCACTGCCATGACTTACAGATGTGTGTAAGTGAGAGAGAGAATTAAAGAGACCTGAAAAACAAGCCTGTATGTAAACAAACAGAGTGACACCATGAGTACAAAGAGAGCGAACACACATACTGTACAACAAGCACACATTTACTAACACTGGTCATATGCACATACAGGACAGTTCTTCCTTTTACTAGCACGGGCTCTTCAAATGAAGACATTTTGTTAAGCAAATGAAGAAAATCAGGCTGTTCGATTTTAGGATTACATTTTTTTCGTTGCATTTTTAGACAGTTAAGCCGATTTGTTTATTCAAATTTGTAATACTGTAAGCCATCTGTTTTATTTATTTATTGTGTGATTCTCAATGTTCAAAATAATTGTCATTATTTTAATGATTATTTACTATTGTTTCACATTCAAGTTTTTATTTATTTTTAGTTAATAATTTTAGGTTTAGATTTTTCAAATAATATTTAGTCCTACATGTTCATTTATTTCAACTTTCAATGACTGGTGTTTACATAACTGAGCACATCAGCATGCAGGGCTGTTGCACAACAGACTGCCACAGTCACTCTGCATGGCACAGAGGTCATTACTCTCTGGAGCAGCTGGAGGATTTCAGCAGAGAAACAGTAAGGGTGTCAGTCCTTGTTTCATATCTGTAAATTCTTGGTAACTTGCCTCCCACTCAATCATTAACTTTTGTAGATCCTTAAAACAGTTTAAACAGGTTAGTGGATGAAGTGTCAGCATGAATGAGGCTTGGTGGTGAGAGCACAAGAGGACTGGAGAAGTGAAGCATATCATCATTTAGGCTGATGTCTTTCACACACACACACGCACGCACACACGCACGCACGCACACACACAGACAGACACTGGGTGCATGACAGCAGAAGAGAAAAATAGAAAGGCTGCATGTGTTTGGCTCTATTATAAGCACCAGTCGTCGACGCAGACGAGGTGATGCAGTGACTCATTCTGAACCCACCAGACAGAAATAGAACCAAAACATCACAGTGACCTCTAAACGCGTCCACACACAATACACACACAAACACCACAACTCTAATATCACCTTGAAACGCTTCCACGCTAACAACACATGTACCACAACTCCAGTATCACAAAAACATCACCTTGACCTCTAAATGCTTTCACACACCACAACTCCAATATGACAAAATATCACAGTGTGACCTGTAAATACACACATCACAACTGTTGTGAACAAACTCCTACCGCAAAGTAAGAAAAATGACCCTAGTAAGTCGTACTCTTAAAACACTGACTGCATTGAAAATATTGAAAAAAGGATTGAGCCGTGACATTCGACAGCTGGAATGGACTCTTTTGAGTCAGTACACCCAGTTCACCCTTAGCAAAACCCTCACCACCCACAACACGCTGAACCAGGACAGTAAGATCTTCACAGCTGGATATCATGACCTGCAAAACAACACATAATGACTTCCTGATACATTACAATACTGTACATCCGCTGGTTTAATAACTTCCTTGTGTATACAGTGAAAATGTAAACACAGAAGCAGAGCAGAGAGGAAAGTTATACAAAAACATTAAGAATATGTATCATGCAGCGTTAATAAATGTGATTCATTATAGTGGCTCCCAACAATAGTGATAAACGTCACACGTGATTTAATGATTTACATAGTCCTGTTAAATAAAGAAGTGTGGGTGATCGTAGAAGCACTGCTCTACATGATCTACACCACAGGGCGAAAATGTTATGTGTTCATAAAATGTACAGTATGCGAAACATGCACATGTGTTGGTGTATTAGACTAAAGACAAAGCGTTGATAACCCAAAGGCCCTCTGGTATGTGTGGGGTTGGGTTTGACGTAGTGTCAGATCAGATCTGAGGAGACACATGCTCATCTGCTTTCTCATTAGGCCCGTTGTGACTTCTCAGAACGAATACATCAGTGCGGCTTTCGTATAATGAGCAACATGCACATCGGTGCTGCTGGTTAATGAATTCACAGTATACTGCGTAACACATTCGTGGTGTCCAGGAAAGCCAGAACTGACCCTTCTCCTGTTCTGAGAACAGATGCAACATTCCCAACCTTCTGAGTCTACCAAAGTAATATTTGCGGATCTCCACCTTGATCTTAAAATGGAAACAGACAGAGAGGATACAACAAGATTAATGTATTTTGCTGTAAAGATATAGTTTCCTTGGTTTTAATGTAAATGTATGTGATTCTTGTAACGCTTGCATACGAAATGTGAATGCAAGGTCAATGTCTGTGTAACCTTCATAAAACCAGAGACACCTGGCAGAGCAACATACTTTGGAAGGCATGACAACAACAGAGGCCAAGACTATTAATCTGCTATATTCATCCAACTTTAAGACTGACGACAACGCGGTACACTGAAAAAAATGTGGAGTTCAGATGAATATTATGACATTTGCACATCGAACTGCTGCTCAAATGCTGCTGGCTTTGGAACGTGAATCCCAGGCTGTTTCAATCTCAATTACATAACATTCAAGTCTCTCTCTCTCTGTTGGCCTGAAGCAAGCCATCAGCGGACATGTGCTGGGCAAATGAATAACTGCTGACGGTGAAATGACCAATGAATACATACATGGAAAGAGAGAGCGCAAGTGAGTTTACTCAGCTATAATGAAATGTTCACAGTCATGAGTGGAAAGATTGATGGGGAAGAGAATGTAAGAATGAGAGAGAGAGAGAGAGAGAGAGAGAGAGAGAGAGAGAGAGAGAGAGAGAGCCATATGAAATTCAAAGAACAATGCTGCAATTCTGCTTGACTTAAATCCTAATACGAGCTAGAGATCTCTGCTATTTATTCTTAATAATTGTGTGCAGTATTTAAACTTATAATAGTAATAAATTATAATATAAAAATGAATGATTATTCATTAATTCCTTATAGGCGGTTTCATCGGATGCACGCGCCTGGCCTGAAGTTAACTTCTGTTCTGTGTTTGTTGATCGGTCTGGCTAGTGGTTAATAATATAAATGTTATTTATTTTTATTAATATTTTTGTATAATAATAGTAATAATAATAATAGTAATAAATTTGTTAATTGTGTCCTGTTATTTTGTCGCATTTAGCCAAGTAACGGTTCTTCTACTGGTAACGCAAAATAATACTGACTAGACTAGACTATACTTTTAACTTGCTAGCTAATGTCATTTACTTGCTATTTATTTTGCTTGTTATCAGAAATAATCTGCAGGGATGTGTTGCGGAAGTTAAGTTTCGTAACGTTTGTTTATGTTTATGCACACAAGAATGTAATAACGTTCAAAACAGGTCATGAAAGTGTTGTGGTGCTGTAATATTGAAAAATGTTATCATTTTATTTGTAAAACAAATGTGCATTTTCAATCACTTTCTTGTAACATCTGATATTATGTTGCTGAAATGAAGTTCAATCTGCACGGGTTAAAACCAAACATTTTATACTTGAACAAATAAATTTTTAAACAAATGTAATAAATATTTAGTCAGTTGTCTGTTGAATAAAGTGTGACAGATAAACTGACCTGGAAGAAACAAGCATCATGGCACGGGTCAGAGAATCTGTGTGAATAGGGTTAAGCTTTAAGCAGAATTTTTTGTTACGCTTTCTGTTTATGAATAGCCACAAAACCATCAGTTACGTAAAGAGAGCAAAGATGCAATGAATATCTAAAACAATATATCTTTAATACATTTTCAAGCAGAAAGTCATGCTTCCCTTTAACGGTGTGAATGACTTTTTGGCATTGTGTGCAAACACAGTTTTCATGAGGATTAAAGGATTTCAGTGACAGCTGGAGTTATAAAATGGATTACAGAGAACATTGAGTGTGTACTGTATATAAGGACAGAGACATTGAGACGGGCAGAAACATGGTGTACCCTTGCATTTGTTATTGGCACACAAATAGACTTACAAACCCTAAAACTGAAAACACCAAACGGGAAACAAGCGCCCGCATGCAGAACTTGTATTCTTATGTAACTCTGGCAACAGCCCTTGTTGTCCATCCCATGTCTCCTCTAATTCTCCCTGGGCGCTATATCATCATCATGCTAACCGCAGCATGTGTGCTGGGGTGTGTTTCACCACATTGCAGGGCAAAATCCCACATCCCACCCCGTAATCCCATAATTTCTTGATTTTTGACTTCCTTCGACTTCCTTTGGTTAAATCTGCCCTTATAACCACGAGCACCCTACAGTCGGTGCACCTGAGAACTAAAAAAAAAGGGCAAATCATCCGCATCATTAATGTCAAATGACAACACATCCATTAGGTTGGATGCTGATGTTATCTGGTCGCATAACCCCAAGTGACGTTCCTAGAAAAACCAAGCCAGTGTTTTTGATACAATCATAAAATGAACCATCATGCAATCACGGCTAATATGTTTGCATACTGATTTTCAAAGAACAGGAAGAATTGAAGGATATTCCCTGAATGTTTAAGCCACTTGTGTGCTGACTCGGAGGAAGCGTATGCTCGCTGGGACTCATTAATCCTTTGCCGTTAGGTGTTTGTTCACTCAGGAGGTGTAGAAGACTATGAGTGTTTGTGAAGTGTGGCCTGAGGCTAGATACTAAACACATACAGTACATACCAATCTATTCTGATATCACGAACGCATCTCTGAGAAAAAGAAAATGGCTCCCGTGATATCTGCACTTTCAGGACAGATTCTTCAGGATTCTTCAAACACCACACACACACAATACAAAGAAAGTTCAACTGGAGCTCTTGCTGAACTCATGCAGGCAACACGAGAAAAATCCCACATGCTCTGAAGCAGCGTCACACGTGAGGAATCTTGTGAGTGTGTTCTGTGGTTACAGAGAGATATTGGATTCAGCGGAATGTGAAGGAGCTGAGATGAATATCTTATCACATGACCTCCAAGTCTGTCTCATCACAAACCTTTAGCCATAGTTTGTACATTTCTTTGTTCGGTTGAACCCAAAAGAAGATATTTGGAAGAATGTGGGAAAGCAAACAGTTCTGCGGCACTTTTGACTACCGTAATATATTGTTCCTACTATGCTGGCCAAGAACTGTTTGGTTACAAGCATTCTTCCAAACATCTTTCTGTGTGTTCAGAACAAAGAATCATTTCTTCTGACAGAATTTGTATTTTTGGGTAAACTGTCTCTTTAATCCAGCCATGTCTAAATGTAAAAAGTGAATTCGATGGATTAATAACCAGTCAGAAATGAAAACATTATAATAAGAACAACGTTGTTTTAAATAAGCCCTGCGGAGTTGACTGTTGTTGAGGTTTTGTGAGGTCATAAACAAAGACCACCCACTTTTCAGCTCCACGGGACTGACTGAGCTTTTTCCTGGGATTTTTTTATTTATTCTGGGATTCTCCAGTTGTATTTTGATGTAGGTGTACGTGAGTGAAGCCATGGTCTCCCTCAGCTCGTGTGAAGTCATATTGTGTCTGGAATCCATCTGAGGAAGTCTCAGACTGTCACTTCAAATGGCTCATTCTCAGTCAAGTACACAGCTGGCCC
Organism: Oreonectes daqikongensis; assembly: GCA_026939265.1. Lineage (NCBI taxonomy): Eukaryota > Metazoa > Chordata > Actinopteri > Cypriniformes > Nemacheilidae > Oreonectes > Oreonectes daqikongensis. The sequence continues at coordinate 1,133,981 of JAOTQM010000051.1, forward strand.
CAGACCTGTTCTTACTGCAGGCCTGAATCAACCAATCGGCCTTGACACTAATTTAGATGAAAGTGCAAAGTTGCTCTTGCTGTGCAATAAACCGTCTTATTCGACTGTATGGCTTTATTGCCCCAAAGGGGAAATGTGTCAAATTTCAGTCCCTTGAATTCAAAACCTTTTGAAAAATGAACACAAGAACACAAGAAAAGATATTTTGAAGAATGTCCCCATTGACTTGCATTGTCCATTCAATAGGGACCAACATTTTTTGCTACCAACATTTTCCTAAATATCTTATATGTGACCCTGGACAACAAAACCAGTCTGCAATTGGTTTGTTAAGATAGGGCAATATTTGGCGGAGATACAACTATTTGAAAATCTGGAATCTGGGGGTGCAAAAAAAAAAAAAAAATTGAGAAAATCACCTTTAAAGTTGTTAATCAGAGACGCTGTAGCAGGACATCCACTCACTTTTTATGTATTTACGATAGGAAATGTACAAAATATTTTCATGGAACATGATCTTTACTTAATATCCTAATGATTTTTGGGATAATTTTGACCCATACGATGTATTTTTGGCTATTACTTCAAATGCTCTCGTGCTACTCAAGACCGGTTTTGTGATCCAGGGTCACATATTGTGAAACAAAGTAATACAGGTTTGACATGGCATGCAGGTGAGTGAATCTTCCCTTTTAATATAATACGAAGCAAAATATACATTTTCATTTCTTATTTCAATTTTTAAAACATGACCAGGGCATGTTCTTACAGCTTTCGTGAGATCCACCCATCTAGACAGAACACAGATCAGAACAGACACGCAAGAGTCTAGGCCCTGCATTCATAGAAACACCCAGGCAACACTTCATATTCTCTGCTATAAACTACTAACAGGCCTTTTATGAAGTTGAGTCATTCAGGTGACTTGTGCAGACATGTTTGGTTGGCATGGTGAGATCTCGGCACAGATCCCAGGAGGTGATTCGCATGTGGAGTGAACGAGTGATTTGGAATGCAGGACAGAGGACGGGTTCCCATGCAAATTCAATGCGACACAAACCACAGAAGTAGGCGTATTGTTGTGCGTTTCTTCATTTGCAAGCACACACACGCTGAAACCACATGCCGTGGGACAAACAGTAAGAAGGTATGTGACTCTCCCAATGACACAACACTGATGTTATACTTTAACACACACTCCCTTTCTCTCACGCTCTTTACCCGTGTCTGCTTCTCTTGCTTTCTATTTCACAAACCCTATTTTCAAGAACTGCACAGGCCCAACAATTGACAAAATGATGACAAGTTGAATTGTGAAATGCATGACATCATTTTACCAAGTGAGTGAAGCATCTTGTGTCAGAATACAGTTGAAATAAGTACAAACTTAAACAACAAAACATACATGAAGGAAACTTAAGACCTTAAGTATTTTGAGTATGAAAAAAGGATTTGTAAAATTGAGCTCCTTTTGTTTAGTTAAAAAACGTCTTCTGACTTCATTTTTCAGCGCTCAAGCTTCAAATCAAATTTTTTTTCATAAACTTTGAGAGAAACCTTTGGCCCTGTTCTGATGTGGCTGTGGAAATTGGGTGTAGCAAACTTCATAGTAAAATAATTATGTTAATTAGCTGATGTATCTGCTACCCTATGGCTTTGTTTCTCTATTATTGCTCTTAACACCCTCATCTCATAATAGCATCAATGCTTTTTATTTCAATGCAAATCTGCAATCTATAAATGATATGTTGACATTTTAAATCTGAAACACAAAAATCTAAAAATTGGAACTGAAAATAAAACTTAAAACATTTGTAAAACGTCTTAGAAAAACAAGATTCTATGACTATATTTGAACCACATGACCCACCAATTGAGAACCTCGGATGTCCAGATTCAATGTTTTCCAGAAAATGGAAATAACACTGTATAATATAAATCACGAAATATGGAGAAGCAAGATTTCTGAAGCACAGAAGCGACATATAAACACACATATGGTTTCGGTCATAGCTCAAGATTCTGACTTCAGTCTGACTGCCCTGCTAGGAAACTATGTGTCAAAAACATAATGTGCAACTTTACGAAAGTTACAGGACGTTCAGAACTGCAGATGTGAAGGTAATAGACCTAATGTGCAATAAAGACACTTTACATTGAAACAATGAAAAGGCAACTAATGTCATAATCTCATCTTTCAAGAACTCTTGAACTCTTATCCTCACAATAACAGCGGACCTTAAAATAAAGACTTATGTAACCTACACACACAAGCCCAGCAAAAAAATCCCATCTGTCAGCACAGTGAGATTTACACAGACCACAGCATCAAAAGAAAACCAAAGGCCTCTCCTAAAACCACATGGTGTGGAATGCGGATGAAGAGAACGAAATCAAAACATCCGTCCTGCCACAATGAGCTCTCTTGATGTTGAAATAATGCATGAAAAAGGATGAGACTGATTTTTTCAAAGCATCTGGTTATAACACACTGTTTGGCAGGAGCAGAAGGGGAATGAAGTCATAGTTTAAGCGGTACAGCACCTGGCTAGTACGGCACATTTTTATAACACCCTGATTTGGCTGACGTTACACTATAGGGCCGACAATGACGAAGTCCAAACTACAACATGAAATTGTGCTGATATTCGGAGTTGTTACCACAAAGAAGTCATTCCATTCAGCACAGACCTCTGCCCCACTCGCTCATATCCCTGCACTGTCAAAGCAATCCACTAACAAACAATCTGGCTCAATGTCAGCTCATAAATGAATAATCTGAGAAGACTGCATGAAATATGTTGTAATAACCAGTGGTTTATGAGCGGATGATGATTGTGAGACCTGATCTTGGATCAGTTATTATGGACATGTCCAAGTAATGGCTTCAATGATGATGTACGCTCAGGTGTAAAAGATAACAGGTGACAGTTCACCCGATAATAAAAAATGATGTCATCGCCTTTTCATCCTCATCTCATTCAAAACCTGTAACTTACTTCTGAGGAACACAACAAGATATTTTGAGAAATGTCCAGTATCATCATGAAACAAATCATTCTTTAGTAGCCTATGTTTCAATGACCCTTTCAAATGTATTTCTTTTATGTCTAGTATGCATGTTTTAGCTTGTTTAAATACATATTTCCTCAACTGAATTGCCAAAGAAATATACCAGTTTTATGAATACTGTAGTATATAGCATAACGTTAACAGATTTGGAACTGGGAATAAAACATTAAATATTTGAAAGACTATCGCTCCATATAAAATACTTTAAACAATGGACTCCATAAAGATAGTTTAATCTAAATAAAAAGAAGATAAGCCTATTTATTTTTCTATGTGTGACTATATTAGAAATCAGTCATAACCCCAATATATACCTATACTGGTTTAATAAATACTGTAGTATACAGTATAGTGTTACTCTGTACTTAAGAGAGGACCACAGCACACTCTAGTGAGAACATTTGAGTACTACAGGACAAAAAATGCACAGCAGCTCCAACATGAAACCTGTTCTTTTATCACACAAGGGTTATTTCAGTTCAGTTCGGTTCAACATAATTCCCATCAAGGCTTTAGAAATAAATAGAAAAACACAACTAGCAGCCACTGAAACATGTGCTTATAAGCAGCAGTGTGTGTCTGTGTGTACTAGTAAGCAGCCCACCCGGAATAAACATGAGACCAGTGTGGTGTTGATGAGTCTAATTTACCCTCAAGTGTGCCTGCATGAGTGTGAAATGAAGGTGCGAGAGTGTCAAACTACAAGCTCATGAAATTGCACTTCGTGCGCTTTACACAGTCCAAGTGTGATCTAAAATCAAATCAAAAAATTGTTGAATAATAGACATAACGATGTAAACTGTACGACTAGGAATGGGCCAGTATGAGATTTTGATGGTTATGATAAATGTGTTATTATACATCCAAGACTGACGTTCACAATATAATGATAACCATAACGTGTCCAATGTGTTTAGCATGAGAAAGAGAACCAAATTTCATGACGTTTATTATGAGAGTACAAGTGAATGTAACTCACCTCTGAGCTCCAGTACAGAGGTCCCGAGTACTCCATCTTTCCCCTGAATAGACACTCTTTGACTTTATAGACTCCTCTCTCTCCTGCTCCTGTGTCACAGATCTCCAGTGTGGACAATTCTTGCATCAGATCTGACTGACTCACCGATCTGCGCTGCCTCGACAGAGGAGACATGCAGGTGTACCCGGACCTCGAAGGCGAGCGTCCCCTCAACTCATTCATACGTAGAAGCGGCCCTTTAACCTGCATCCGACTGGAACTTTCACTCCGACGGGTGATGTGTGGGTCTGAGTGGGGTGCAGGTCGACCACGTTCGGGCTCTTGAGGGAAGAACAGGACGCCTCGACCGAGGCAAGGCCCGGGTTTAAGGTAGCGGGAGGTGGAAGGCGCATACCTGGAAAGCTGGGGCTGACCACGGACGATGTATCGAAGGGTGCGTTCATAGGGGTCGTAGGAACTGTAAGGGCTTAGGAGAGTGGAGCCAGTGGTGTATTTGGAGGGGGAGTAGACTGGAGACATGATCGAGATGTAAAGAAGACAAGTCAGAAAGAATGGTGCAGAAAGAATTTCACATCTTACTCAAACACAGAAGCAAATGATAAATGACATTGTCTCATCTTACAGTATCAGTTGTGTGGAAGTCAGGAGGACATGCGTGAGTGCTCGTGCTTGAGTTACTGTAAGTGTGTACACTGAAACCCACAATACAGTCAATTAATGCCATAGCTGACAAATAAAGGATATCATTTTACAATACAGAAACACTGTATTACCATGGTAGTTTTGCTACTCGTTTTCATTGAAGAAAATAACTGTTTTTTATAGTAAGGATAAGTTCATCATGTGCATTGGCTAAAAAGTAATTTACTAATGGATTGTGGCCTATTAAAGCAACCCCAGTGTGTAGTCCAACAGACACTGTTAGTGTAACATACAACAGTTACAAAAACACTGCATCATACACACACATCGTTAAACACTGGCACTGTGAGATAACTATAAACACCATCAAACACACACTGTAAGATAACTATAAACACTGAATCATACACACAGTGTTACTGTACTGTGAGATAACTAATAATACCTTCAAACACACACTGGTACTGTAACAGAACTACAAACACCATCAAACACACACTATAAGATAACTATAAACACTGAATCATACACATATTGTTAATGTAAGGTAACTAATAGCACCTTCAAACACACACTGGTACTGTTAATGAACTATAAACACCATGAAACACACACTGTAAGATAACCATAAACACTGAATCGTACACACAGTGTTACTGTACTGTGAGATAACTAATAACACCTTCAAACACACACTGGTACTGTAACAGAACTACAAACACACTGGCAGTGTAAGAGAACTATAAACACCATAAAACACACACTGATACTGTAATAGAACTATAAACACCATCTATAAACACCATAAAACACACACTGATACTGTAATAGAACTATAAACACTATAAAACACACGCTGGCCCGTTTATAACTATAAACATTGAATCATAAACACAGTGTTACTGTACTGTAAGATAACTAATAACACCTTCAAACACACACAGGGGCTGTAAGAGAACTTTATACACACTATCAAACACACACACCGGTACTGTAAGAGAATTATAAACACCTTCAAATACACACTGGTATTGTAAGAGAACTGTACTGTAAACACTGCATTTGCTGCTACTGATTTACACAAGATGAATTTCTATTTAAAAAAAATGTCAGACCGCCATTTAAAACGGCTGGTTCATTAAATAGCATGAATGATTCAAATATTATTAGACAGCCTGGTTGATCTGGGCAAGTTATGTCATGTTTAATCCTCTGCTCGAGTCGAGCCCTTAAATTCCTTACCAGAAGAATTCCAGCTCATCCTCTCGATTCGACCACCAAAATAATCCCGAATGTCCCTAAATATCTTCAAGATTCATCTGACGACCGTAGGAAACGGACGCGGAACTGCTGTGCTCGCTCGACCGTTGGTACGAAGTGACAGGCAGCATACCAGCACACACAGACCAGCTCGGATATTTACGCTTTTCCGAAGTCGGGATTTAGGGGACCGCCTCCCAAGCGGTCGCCATAGCAACCCTCGCGAGCGGGCGGCCAGGCACTGCTGCAGAAGCACAAGCAGTGACTAATGCACTATGAATAGAATCACAAAATCGATGTGAATTGCTCACTTTATTCTCAAATAAATCATATGGGATTAAAAACAAAACAACCCCTAGAATAAGAAAACGTTACAAAACAATAACATCTTGACATATGGTTTTGGTCACCAAAAAGCTGACTATGTGTTGTCCCAAGCCTACAGGAAATGCATACATAGTTGTAATGCATTTGTGTGATGTCATGAGCAATTCTATTAAAGGAACAGTTCACCTAAAAATAAACTTTCTGCCATCATTTATTTTTTCTCGAGTCTTTCTTCTGTGAAACACAAATGAAGAAATTTTGGGAAATGTCTCAGGGGTCAACGGGGCCAATGTTGTTTGGTTACCAACATTCTTCAAAATATCTTCAAGTCATACAGCTTTGAAATTACATGACGGTGCATGGCAGAACTTTTACTTTTAGGGTGAACTGTCCCTTTAAAATGTCAAGTACGGTTGATTTTTCCAGGCTAAACTGCATCAAAGTTGATGACCATAAAGATGATTCATACAGTACATTGAGTATTTATAGTACAGAGTGAAAATGTTCACATCCATCAAACATGGTTTATTATATACAGCTTAAATAAGCAAAGCTTTAACAGTTGGCTACTCAAGAACATTTGCGTGTTGGTGCCAAATACATATTCACTCAATCCTATCCACAGGAATACAAAACAAATGTTGGTTGGCATTGCTGATCTCAGCAATACTTCAATATGGCAAACAAGGGGTTTAAATAAGAAAGATGGCATATTGAGAATAAGAGCAGAAGGTATGCATTTCATCATTCATCAAATCAACTAAATACAAGACAAACATCAACGTAACTGGTGTTGAGAATCATCATTCATTCTCACAACACTTGCTCTCACATTTCGGTGATTCGGGAAAATTGATCATCTAAAAAGTAAAACGTTATTCTAATCTGTCATTAGTTTGTGTGAAATACTCAGTAGCTGTTTTTCTCTATCACTACATTTCAAAGTGACGGTTGCTGGTGTTTACGCCAAAGATAAGAGCTGACGTGTGGATTCTTTCAGGTTTATTATGTTGGACCGAGGCTTGTTGTTTAACGTCTGTGCTATCCCGGTGAAGGATCGCCTGGTTGTAATTGATCACAGTTTTGGCTTGGATGAAGGCGGTCCTCTCTGCAGGGCTGCCGAGTCATCACGTGCCGCCATTGGCTCTGTGTTGCATTTCTCCTCCCAGTGGTCTGTGTGCGCCTCTCTCTCCCTTGGCCTTGCTGGTTGAGTGTTAAGAGAAGAAAACCGAGGTGTGCGTTTGAAGTAAGAAGTTGACGCTTGCGACGGCGGCTACCAGGGGAACCAGGGGTCGAAGGTTAGCGCTCATACTGGTGACTGTTGGAGAGAGAAAAGAAGTGGAGTCCTGCATGATTCACTTCGCCTTTGAGTTACAGAAAAGCAAAAGGGACAAAACTGTGATGCTGTTGACATTTCATACGTATTTGCGTGATGACGATATTGACATTTGCATTTAATAACTTCACGCGTAACGGTATAATGACAGGTTTCTAGTGAAGGACACTGTAAATCAGTATATGCATATGTGTCTAGTCTTGAGTTATTTAGCGTTGATGGTAAAAAGTATATTCAATTCGATTTAAAGGTATTTATTTATTTTAACAATGTTGCTTTCAAAGCAGTTTACATTAAAAAGCTCAAAGAACAGGAACAGTAATACATATAAAAGAACACAATAGAGGGTATTGCAATTTTTACTGTCTCATAAAATGACTGTAATTTACTAAAATAATAATAATAATATTATTATTACTTAATATTACATTTATATTTTTTTAATTGAAAAACTTTTTGTCTGTTGTGCCAAATACATATTCACTCAATCATATATATTATTTAATTATTATTTTAAATTAAATATATTGTTATTATAATTATTATTTTAATATTTATGTATTTTTCTATCCTGATTTATTGTGTAGTAATTCTAAGTAATCTATTGGTTAAAGTTGACCTCCCAGAGCTTAAACAATGTGACGGTTGAACAATGCATATGGTCTGAGCGGCTCAACATAGCAACGTTGGCGTGAGTTAAGTGCGTGGCTAACTGTACTAATCTGTTCGAGGGTGAATAGCTAGTTTGTCCAAACAATGAAAGGCAGGGGGTAAGGTGGGAATGCATACAGTACTTTTTGGAAACACTTTTTTGCAATTCTGTTCGGCACAACTACTTTAATTAATATTCATCTATTAAATATTGATCAATTTGTTAAAGCAGTAATAATGCGAGATTGCTGGTGTGTTTCACCTCTGCAGCTCTTGCCGTCTCTCTGCAGCATTCCTGTCACACAGCTGCACACAGCACCAGTTATTTGACTAGTACAGATCTGCTCGCATCCACCATTATCCTCTTCACACCAGTCTGAATCTGAAACACACACACACACACACACACAATGTGTACGGCTGTAATCACCTCGCTAATGCGCACATACACAAAACACCCAATTATACACCCACATCCTATTACCATCTTAAACACACACACACACACACACACACACACACACACACACACACACACACACACACACACACACACGCTCCTAAATACCTCTTCTTCTGATTGGTCCCACTGACAAGATCTGTTCTTTATGCTGACTGTAATCCATGTAACTGCGTTTGTTATGAGGGCAGTTCTGTAAGTGAAAGAATATCGTTGAACATGAAAGAAACACTTCTCAAAGATAGAGACGGAGAGATGAAGATGGAAAAACGTGAGTTTGCATCGTGTACCAATAACACACACACACACACACACACACACACACACACACACACACACACACACACACACACACACACACACACACACACACACACACACACACACACACACACACACACACACACCCTTTCTCTTCATCATTTCTTGTATTCAGATGTTTCAAGCTAGTTTTTGGAAGATTTTGATGAGAAATGTTCATCGTTCATATTAAAATTGTGGACTTAATTGTTAAATCTAAACAAATTTGAGCACAGTGTGAGACATTGTTGAGACTTTCTAAAAAATTGAAATGTAGCCCATTTTTCTCACTCCTTTCCTTGAAGAAACAATGAAAGTCCATCTTGAGTCTTGTCTCTATGGTTATAAAGAGGCGAAAAAGCCCAAAATAAATGTCTGTCTGTTTGCGTATGAATTCTCACCACTTTGCAGGCGTTGGTTTCAGAATCACACAGTGTAACGTCGCAGTGCAAATGCACTTCATCGTAATCGCCGATGAACTTAAAGACGGTGACGTGAAAGCGACAGGTGAGCGACACGCCATTCTCGGCCATGCCTATAGTGTTATCCTTGATGTTGGGACATCTGGAACAACAGGATCATGTGGCGTGAATTCATGTGATACACTGACAGAAAAAGACTTCCTGTAGTGTTTGCTTACCCTCTCTCTATGATAATATAACGGAGGCGATCGCTGCTGTGTCGAGATGGTGTTGCCCAGCACATGTTGACAATGAGAATAAGCTGTTTATCGTCGGCTCCTTCCACAAACACCCCCACGAACAGAACATCCCTGGTGCTCAGAACCACCTCTCCCTCACGGTACGGATTACGGTACGATGAGTTTTTGTACAGGGCCATCTTTGTGATGAAGTTGCCCTCTTGAGTAGGCAAGGTGAGGTTTATCACACTGCAGAGAAAAAAATACAGATAAAAAAACAACAACGACGTAAAATTATACAAGATGCACATTAACATACACTGTTGTGTACCTGAGCATGGGCTTTAAGACGGTCTCCAGAGAGATCTTTATGTCCAGCTCGTAAGCACAGGAGAACTCTACGTTGATGGTCTTATCACGTGTCACCACATTCCCAGTGTTGTTCACGCTCTCGATCCACACCGTGTTCTTGTACATAATGTGTGTTCCGTTCGACTGGACTCGCAAACACACACACAAAGCACAGACGCACACATAAAGTAACTCTGAATTTAATGACCGCTCCAGAGAGAATAGGGCACTCGGCTAACAAGACAGCGCAGCATATAATGACATTTGGAAAGACAAACCAACATATTTTTGCTGAATTTATCAGATGTTGTCACGGCGCTGCATAAGTTTGCTGTACCTGCAATGTTGCATTGAATTTGATCTACTGTATAAGGAGTCTGTTGCATCATTTCACAAACTACAATTTAATACTTGCTTCATTAATGCACTTTCCACCTATTATATTATGTTGACATTACCATAAAGAATTTGTAATAACAAAATTAAGTGATATCTACTGGAATTAAACGATTGTGGCTAAAAATCTGTGTCGACAATAAGTGTCGACCAAATACTAGCAGTGCGCATTTTCAACATGGTGTGGCACAATAAACCGGTATTGCCAATAACGTGACAGCTTTAATATCAATAATCATGTCAATACATTGCTATTTCTTTTCTAAACACATTCAGGTAAATATCACCATAATATCTCTAGTGTGAATTAGTTTCGCCATGATATTCATGCAAATCTGATATCTTGATCACGTTAATACCGCGACACTTCTAATTTATTTCATTTGCATGAAGCCTTCTAGTCAATTGTTTAGATCGGTCAACCTGCTACATGAATTCTTAGGTCTATGTTCACTAATCCTGAACCTTGATACACACAAAAAGACGAAACCCTTGTGCATGTGCTTGTACTTCTGCTCTGCTGCATTCACATGACAGTCTAGTGTGACGTACCTTAACAGCGAACAGTGCTTTCTATTCACTAGAGACTGTCTGCTCTTGAACATTTGGTAATGAGAATGAGGAGGGATCTGTTCACCTGTACAATAGAGCCACAGTGTCCCTTGGTGTTATTGATGTGGAATGAGATAAAATCCTCTCCCTCGATACCAGCGCAGTGCTGGTCATTAATTCGCACGTCCTCTCTCTCGAAGCCCAACTGGAACAGACGGCACTTGGAGATGGACACCTCCATCTGAGCGTGCTTGCAGGTCACCTCGGCCTGGATGATGTCATCTTCATCTACAACATCACATAGAGATGCAGGCGCACTCCTTTAAACTTCGGCTACGAACACTACAGTTCTTTTCATGATGTGGGCTGAATTTGACATGGAAATTTATAGTGAAGTGATAAATGTCAACGACGCTTACGGTTTTACAATGTAACATCGGATTGCTTGAATAAACATTAAAGCACTTGAGCAGCCACTGTTGCCATGGTTACCTGACTTCTGTTTTCGCAGGCGTTTATTTGGCAGCAGGTTAAAATATGCATTCTAACAAAGTTTTGTGGTTACTGAAGAATACTGTCGGGCTTATTTTATACGAAATATGCCAAACAGCCAAAACCCATCGAACCCATGACCTTGGCGTTGCTAGCGCCACGCTCTAACCACTGAGCTACAGAAAAGCAATAATAATAAATGTCTTTTGAAGCAAAACAATATGTCGATGAGAGAAAATAATGACTTTTTTGAGCTTATTTCGCAAAACAATGTAAACAAGCAGATCAGAGAGCTTAATTCATATGGTGTCACAATGAAAATCGTACTGGTTCTCTCATGAAGAAACACGAATATGACACCTAGTCAACAACAACAGATACATGTTTTTTGCACTACATCACATCTGCACTGTTGTTTATTTCATCTGCACTGTTGTTTATTTCATCTGCACTGTTGTTTATTTCATCTGCACTGTTGTTTATTTCATCTGCACTGTTGTTTATTTCATCTGCACTGTTGTTTATTTCATCTGCACTGCTGTTTATTTCATCTGCACTGTTGTTTATTTCATCTGCACTGTTGTTTATTTTATCTGCACTGTTGTTTATTTCATCTGCACTGCTGTTTATTTCACTGGTTTGCACATTTATCTCGGTTACATATCCCTTGCTTGTAAAGTTGTATTGTGCATATATATAGATTCTGTATTTATCGGTTTAATTTTTTTTTTTTACATATGTTTATTCTGTGTTATCTGTATGCACCTGGGGTCTGAGAGTAATGCATTTTCAATCCTGCATTTGTATGTACTGTACATGTGGCAGAATTGACAATAAAGCTGACTTTGACTTTGATGTTTTAACACTCAAACTAATTTCATGAGACCTTACAGATGTTTTAGTTTCTCACAGCTTGTCTTACTTACTAATGTCAGTGCTGGGAAGTTCAGGACAGCCACACAGATCTCCTCCATTCTCCTGTTCACATGTGTTGTTAGAGCAAATCTCTCCTGCGCAGGGGTCGTAGATCCATTCTGCTAAAGACAGGTCCAGGTACAAAGTTAGCACACAGAAAAATGCAAGCACACAGGTTTTCTTTTTTGATATTGACTTATTTTCTATACATTAAACCTAAACCTGTGAACACTATTAGATGTAGAATAAAACACTTTTAAATTTTTTGGCCACCCAAACTGGAAACAAATAAATAGCTTAAAAGATGTAAAAGTATATCTGTGAGTATATCTGTGCTTTTGAAGGGATAGTTACCCAAAAAATGACAATTCTTTCATCTTTACTCACCCTCATGACATTTCAAACCTGTATGATTTTCTTTCTTCTGTAGAAACACAAAAGAAGAGATTTCGAAGAAGGTTGATAACCAAACAATACTGAACCCCATTGACTTTCATTGTCTGGTCATTTCTCAAAATATCTTCTATTGTGTTCAACAGATTAATAAGTCAAATACAGGTTTTAAATGTCATGAAGGTGAATAAATAATGACAGGTTTTTTTTATTTTAGCTAAACTTCCCTTTAATCCATAGAATATCCCCTTCCCAAAACATTCTGGTCCCGTATTCACAAAACATCTTAAGGCTAAAAGTAACTCCTAACTTGCCGATTTAAGAGAAATTCTTAAAAAATGGACTTTATTTTTGCATTAAGAGTATTTCACAAAGCATTTTAGAGCTAAATCTAGCTCTTACATCTGTGAAATGTTAAGAGTAGTGAAGAGGACTCACAACAATCCTAAAATGGCTGTAACAACGGCAGTCTGCCTTGAAACGTAAACATTTTAGAAAGATTTCATGACAATGAGCTTAAAGACTGCTTATGTTTATGAGATACAGACAGGCAAAATGCTGACAACTAGCCAAACATATACTTTATATATATATGAACATATAGTTTATTTGCAAAAACAGACAATGTTAAATGTTAAATATTTTATTTGAATATGACTACATTTTTATTTTAAGATCTTAATTTAAATATGTCACCATGATACCTCGTTCTGTAATATCTCTATGATTAAATGACTGACAGAGACCCATTCATTATATCAGCCAATCAGTAATCTTGCTGACATCATCCATAGCAAGCAATGAGGTCAACTCCGCCCTTTCGCTTAGCTTAAGATTTCTTTCTGCTAAAAGTTGCTCTCAGCAGCGTTGTGAATAGGTTTTAAGAGAAAGCTCTTAACTAAAAACTGATCATATAAAATGTTTCGTGAATACGGGCTCAGGTCTTTGTTCCCCCACACTTCCTCTGCTAATCCTGTAGGTGGCAGCGTCCCCTTACAGCAGTTCTCCTGGGCGATCCATTTGGTAGTGAGCGTGCCGAATGAGCGGCAGGCCTCTGCGTAGGCCGCCATGGAGCCGCACACCTGGGCCCTGCGGTGGTTGTAACAGCCGTCCAGGTAGCAGGACTGATAGAAGGGGTGGGGGTCCAGCAGCCCATGGCAGGGTTGGAAGAAACCTTTCAGATCTGTGAGTTTCAGGCAGTTGTCCTCACCCTGGAGCTCCGAGACGGCTGTATTATCACAGGACTGAGCCAGAGCCACATACTGAGTCTCATCACAGCTATGGATGAGAACGACAGACTCAAATCAGACAGATTTAAATGCACATATGTGACCTTGGATCACAAAACCAGTCTTAAGTAGCACGAGAGCATTTGTAGTTTTATTTGTAGTTGTACTTTATTTTTGCGAGTGGATCCAGCAAAATCCCTTACAAAAATGGACGGAAACACATCTACAAACTTCACTCCCTGCTGCCGCTCTTTCGGAATTATTCACTCATGTTTGGTATCTATGTAAAGTTTAGAATTTTAGCTTTCGGGTTCATCTATTCTCCAAAACGTAAGACAAAAAAGAAGCAGCGACCTGCTACAGCGCCTCTGATGGACAACTTTAAAGGCGACTTTCTCAATATTTAGATTTTTTTGCACCCTCAGATTTCAGAGATTTAAATAGTTGTATCTCGGCCAAATATCGTCCTTTCCTAACAAACCATATATCAATGAAAAGCTCAGCTTCCAGACGATGTAAAAATCTAAATTCGAAAAACGGACTCTTAGGACTGGTTTTGTTGTCCAGGGTCACATATTTCCTATAGATGTAAAGCTGATTATTAACCTGTTCTGCATGCCGTTGGTTTTCCAGCTCTGCGCCAGCTCCAGAGCACTAACAGCAGGTTTGCCTCGAGACGTGATGTAATCATCCATGGGGTCTCCGTTGAAGTTACCGCACAGTCCGCAAACTTTGTTCTGGAGTCGTGGACCCATGGTTATGCTCAGCGTGTTGAAGCGGTTGTAACGCACTTGAATATCTTGCGGTGTGTCGATCACCAGAAATCCCTCTGACGTGGATACTCGTGTCATGAGACCTGTGACAAAAGGTACAGACACTGGCGTTCCATTCACCTGAGATGAAAGAGGAACATCTTTTTTATGATATAATAACAAGACACACACAACATCCACTGTGGTTGATTTTTCCACATGTTCCTACCTTGACTGTGTTTCCAGAGATGAGAATGTTCTCCTCATTGATGTAGAGGTAAGCGTGGGAGATGGTGGTCAGGTTGGGTGTACTCCACTTGTCAAAATTGGCAATGAGCTGAAACGATAACTCTGGGAGTTTGTGGCAGATGGTTGATAGGACAAAGGAACAAGAGGCGGGGAGGCGAAGGGATGCGCCGTCAAAAGTGCGGAAGACGCCACCGCCCGACGCCACGCAGTGCTGATTACGACGGGCGAAGCAGCCTCGCACGCCGTGCCGCAGAACGCACTCCTCTTCTGCTTTACATCGGCGCGGGTCGCACTGGATGAGATTTCGTCCAATGCACTGACAGCGTTTGGTGCAGTCGCTGTTCCAGAACAACTGCTTTGGCTGAGAGCGATAGAAAGAGAGTGAACAAGAGACATAAAAATCAGTCAAGACGCATATAAAATAATACACTATCAAATTTAGTGTCTTCGAATTGGACATTATTTCATGCACTGCAAAATAAATAGCTGATGCTAAAAGCATCTTCTAAATCAATGCAAATAATTATTTCAGTCTGTAAAGTCATCAGTCCTATTCCAGCATCGTATCTCACCTCATAGTATTTACCGTCCGTGTAGCATCCACAGTTTTGATTGAGGATGCAGCCTTTGCCGTTGAGCACGTAGCCCTGATCACACTGGCATCCCTCGACACAATATTGGTTACAGTCTCTCTGTCCACGTGCAGGGGCACACTGCGGCTGGCACACCATCACACAGCTGGCATAGTGACTGTTCATGGGGCACGACAGCACTGGGTACACACACACACACACACACACACACACACACACACACATACAGGGGGCAAAACAAGAGGACGGTTGAGTTTCCAGAAGTAAGGAGAAGGATGTATTGTATTTCACTGTTTATATGAATGTGTGGCATTCACGGGGGTTCGATTCTGAAAAAGTATCCTTTAGTCGCTCTGCTAGCGAAACAGAACGTTTGTAAAACAAGCCATCGCAATTTGCGGTTAGCTACTAGAATCCCCCCAGTGAATCGCACCCATTTTTAGCTCTGATAATCTAGCATAGTCTTAGCTTAGACGCAGAAGTCTTCCTGTACGTTACAAAAGAAAAATAAAAGTGTTTTCTGTCCTGGCAAAACTTGTCTTTGCGACACTAGAGGTTGCTTTAGAGTTGCTAAGGTGTTTTGGGTGGTTCTGCTTTCTAGGTATAAAATTTGACTGAAGATTAATTTTTAAAAATCTAATTTAATGTATTTTTGTGCTTTTCATTCAATAAATAATTATCTCCTGCTGTATATCTTCCAAAAATGTAATAATATTCCCCTTTGTCCAATAATTGTGGTTATATGAAATTATTGCATTTAGATCAAATAATAGCAGCCCGATCCTTCAATGTAAGTCAATGTAAGGGGGCCATGATCCTCCAAAATCATTACAATTTTAGATATTTCTTATGGCTCATAATAGATTTGCATAAGAGAAATAAGTTATGCTTATTCGGTAGAAATTGTGAGGGGGGCCATCAAATATTGTTGTGGAAGTCAAAAATGCGTGTCTTGAAGTCAAAAAGTTGATATTGGACTACAGGACATTTTGTTGCCCCTTTGATTGGAAGTGAAAGTATAGCAAACATGTTATTAGACTTATTAGGTTAGGAGTACAGAACCCCCCCCCAAAAAAGCAGCATCATACACATGAAAGCTGCTCACCACAGGGTGTTGAACTTCTCCAGCCAAGACGGACACTCCTTGTGTCTGACAGGTACTGGCATAAATCTGTAGCCAGTTACAGATGGTCTCTCTTGTGCCTTGATCCACACACGCGTCCTGCAGACAGCTCTGGTAGAAGTATGCCGGTGCCACTTTACTGTGACAGCGCGCAAACATTCCCCCACGGTCTATTATAAGTCCACACAATCTCACCGCCTCAGGTTCCACATACACATACAAGCCTTCTGCGAAGTGAAAGCGATTTCCTGGGTTACCGTCCACATCAACGTTACCAACGGCATCGGTTACTTGAGCGGGTGAGGCGACCTCTGCAGCAAGGCCTCTCTCGACCAATCCACAGCGAGGGCAAGAGTCACCGCATCCCACCTGGCAGAAGGTATCCCGGTCTGCCCATGCCATGCCCCATTCGCTGACACTGAGGACAGGGCCAGAAATGGGCACTCCTTGACAGAGCCCACAGGTGGCGTTGAAGAGACTACGGGGCAGAGTGAAGAGCAGAAGAGTGTTCCAGTCAAACGCCACCTGTAGAGAAATAGTCACATTGCAAACCATAGACATAAGTAGAGAGCTTTGGCATGGTGATGTGTGTCAATGGTGCCGCATATTGGTAAGGGCAAGACTGGCCTATAAGTGACAAAAGATACAATATCATTCAGATTTCGAAAGCGATTTTAATTCTTTTGACCAAAAAAGGTACATTTTTGTAACATTTAGTAACTGCTCCGTTTACTTGTATGTGTTTATTAGGCAGTCTTGACCTTCCCAATATGGCGGCATTATTGACATACAATTCAATCTATGTGGAAAACTCCATGGTTGGGTTTTTGGTGTTATTCCTTAAAAAACAAAAACATATATGGGAATATACTAAAAACATAATGCAATATATTAAAGAGTAAATAGCTTCTGATTTTTAAGGGCCTACTTTGGTTTATGGAGTGTCCGACAACAGGTTTATGTACATACATGGTGTAAAAACACTATTGTTTCGTAATAATCACGACTCGTTCGTGTGATTCAGGGTCGACTCCCTTTATTCCAAGCCAATAACTTTGTTTTTTGTTCACCTTCGGATTTACAATTGGGCAGACTTGTACTGTGGATGTGGATGTACTCTTTAAAATGATATATTTCCATATATTGGAACCAAGTGCTTATTACCAATATATAAAAAGAAAGAAATTCTATATATTTTAACATTGTAATATATGTGTTATTCTGCAATGTGTTATTCCATATTGGCAGTTGAAACATATAGGAAAATATATTTTGGTTGCATAAGGGACCAACAAAAATGATCAATATTATTATATGATATTAGTGTATGCACTGTACCTTTAAGCCAAAATCTGTCTCCACAAGTAACTGGAGACCAAGAGTATAGATGTTAACCTTCCCAGGACCAAGTTTTATAGGCAGATAGAGACGCTCCTTATTCACCTTAAATAAATAAATGGAAATGAAAATAATCTAATTCTTCAACACATTCATTTCCTTACAATTACAATTAAAGTTAATGCTTTTGCTCTTTTTTAAAAATCCCTTTATTTCTTTATCCATCTCTTGTTCATTGTCTAACACAACAGAACTGAAATGGTTTCTTGATGAGTCTCTCACTCGCTATCTTAGTTTTCTTCTCCTCTGAATCTTTATTTGATCTAAAGTTCTTCAGATCTTCAGGTGATGTTGTGAACTCATTCCAGGTGTCAGTCAGTTATAAATATCTCTCTGTATCTGCTCCAGTGTGCTAACAGATGCTCACTGAAATGTTATACTCCCCACCTGTAAAAAATGTGTTTAGCTCCTCTGTCTGGTTGATTAAAAATAACATTGAGGAGCTTGACCTTCAGAAGGTGTAGATTCATTGTGTTCTAGAATTACAGATGAATTCTTGTCATTATAATATTTCTGAGCACATGGACAGATAGCTGTAGCACATTTATCAGTGGATATCTGTTTCGGCACAGGTGGAAAATTATGTACTAATAAAACTAATGAAAGCTTGAGTTTGTGTGACTTAACTTAAAACTGAAATAATTGGTAAAAAAACTCATAAAAACCAGACAAAAAAAAGTACACAAAAAAGTCACTGCTCAAAACTGAATCCTTCCTTATTCCAATTCACAACAGCAAGCATATAATAATGATTTCTAAGTTGAGCTATCAGGTAGGATTTTACATCAGTTTGACATCATTTGACTTAAGTAAAATACATTTGACTTAAGATAAGTAACCTGCAATTTTATGTTCAAACAGAGATGGCGAAAGACAGGCAAAAGTTAGATTTAACAAAATACTTTTCTTAAACATGGCCATTGTCTTGATATCCAAAACAACCCCTTTCCCACGTCTTACCGTGACTGTGTGCTTGAAACTTCGAGACACCTCAATCTCATATCCATAGACCTCCAGTACAAATCCCCGTACCCATATAGCCTGACCTGTATCCCTCTCCTCACTCCGAACCGACAACTGGAATCTAGGCAGTCCACCTGGAACCTCCTCTCCACTGTCCATTCCCCCAAATCCATTCCCGTCCTCGTCCCCTTCTCCACACTCGGTAGTGGCTAGCCGAAGAGTGCAGCTGCTCTGGAGGTCAAATGGAATGCCTCCAAATGGCAAAAAGTGTCCGTATCCAGCAACAACGCACATGGCTTCTGTCCTCGGCTGACAGAAAAACAGGCCCTCGCTCTCCTGACAGTACTCCTCTGGGTGGCAGGGCGAGAAGGTGCAGTAGACACTGTTGTCCGTGCCATTGCAGAAGCAGCGCTCTTGGCACTCCCAGTCCGTCCAGAAGGTCTCGTTGGTGGCTAACTGGCGACTCAAGTAGAAGCAGCCGCAGTCGCTGCGTGCCAAGCAGAGGCCGTCGCGTAGGACGTAGCCCTCCTCGCATTGGCATCCCTCAGAGCACGGAAGTGGACACGGCTCCTCGGGTTCATCCAGATTAGAGCAAGTGAGCGGGCATGCAGATGTACAGTCATCGAAATGACTGTTCTCGGGACAGGGTAGAGCTGAAGACACAGGAAAACATTTAATGGGTATGGAATGGTGAGAAAGGAAAGATTGAATTTTAACAATTTGAGCAATTCTCACTTACGGCAATTGGTCGCGCTCCTCCAAGCCCCCAGGTTGATCTGAGCATCCTGGCAAGCTGATGCATAAGCCTGCAGGGAGTTACACAGCGCTGTACGGTTTCCCTCTCGAACACACATGTTGTAAAGACAGTTCCTGAAAAACGGAGAGGGGTTAACAGCCATGTGGCAGGCTAGGAATGAACTGTTTCCAGGATCATTGATGTTTCCACACAGCCACGGACTTTGGTACAGCCTCAGATCCGTACACATACGATACAAGTCCTCACAGTCACCGTTGCAGGTCAGATCGTCCGCAATGGCTCTCCATCCTTCAATAAACTGGTCGGCTGTATCGGCCTGCCTGCCGCTAGGAAGACGCAAGTCGTCGATCGGATCGCCGTTGAAGAAACCACAGAGACCACAGGTGGTGTTGTAAAAGAGGGTGGACAAAGTGATGTTTAAGAGGCCTTGGCGCGAGTATCGTGCATGGACGAGGCCGGTCCATTCGATTACTGTGGAGTTGCCAGTGAAACGGTATATCATGAGTGGCTCCACTGGGTGGACGTAAGGAAGAATCACTGGTTCGCTGTTTACCTGGGCGGGGAGAGAGAAATAACATATTTAGGGTCATTTTAGGTCAACTTTAAACTAACACTGGATGTTTTTCTAAACCATCGGAGTACAAAAGGCACCACAGACCTTGATCACGTCGAAATCCGAGCCACCAATCTGTGCTTCCAAATGTGCCACCCTAAGCACCACTGGCCGCAGCCACGTAGGGCCCTTATTCACCAACTTCCTTCCAATCTTTACCTCCACTGATGTAACGTTTGCAGGCAAGCGGCCCAACGTCTTCACCAGGTAGAATGAGCTCTCATCTGGGAACGGAATTGTGGACCCATCAAACGTGGCCAGTATTTGGGTCTGAGACAGCGTGCAGACCGCTTCTCGGCGAGGGTAACACCCCAACAACCCGACTTCTGCCATACACACCTCGCCTTCACTGCAAGAGTCATTGTAACACCTTACTTCACCAGCCGGTCCACATACACAACGCTGTGAGCATTCTTCACCCCCCTCTCCAACCCAGAAGCTCTCATTTAAGGCATAGTAGAGGCCGTCTCGTTCACATCCGCACTCTGAACGGCGAACACAGCGGCTGCCACTCAGCACGTATCCCTGGTCACATTGGCAGCCCTCGGTGCATGGATGGGTGCAGTAGAGGTGAGCCGTCAGGTCGGAGCAGGAGGGAGGGCAGGAACTGGTGCAGACCTGGTAGTGGCTGTTCTCGGGGCATGTCAATGCTAAGCACCAATGGAAAATTGAAAAATGACAGGTCAGCGATAAAGAGAGCACAGAAATATAAATGTACAGGCCATATAAATGAAAATGTCATTCTTAACATATGCTTACAAACATGCACTTCAATTCAAAAAGCCCTGTATAAAAGGTATCTCTTGCACATTTACACCTGGCATCACTCACCACAGAATGAGCGTGATCTCCACGGTCGTATAGTGACTCCCAGGGCCTGGCACGCCAGCGCGTATGCCTGTATAGCCTGGCACAGGGTGGTGATGTTATCACGATTACTGCACATGTCATAAACGCAGCTGAACACAAATGCCGTGGGGTCCACCACAGCCCTGCAGTCTCTGAACGGCCCATCAGTCTTATTGATCAATCCACAGTAGTCTGGACGAAAGTAAAACGCTTCGGCTGCCGGCTCACACATGCTACAGTTCTGGGCGCAGCCATCCGTACACCGAAAATCAGTGTCCTCTGCTCGCCAGCTACCACCCAGTTCCACCACACTCTCTGCCAGAGAGCCATCTGGCAACACGGGGTCATCGGCTGGGTCATCGTTGTAGTTGCCACATAAGCCACAAGTGTTGTTGAAATAGGAGCTGGGGAGGGAGATGGAGGCGTAGTGCAATCCGTCATAGGTCACCAAGAGTCCAAAATCTGTTTCCAAAGCGACGGCGACGCCAGATTGGTACACCCTGACTGCACCGAGTTGAAGTTGAACTGGGAGAGTCTTTATCAGGCCGTCCACCTGTAACAAACACAAAGTGAAAGACGTTGTATTGCCAGTGTCATGAGAGGACAATTGAATCTACTAAGCCGCTATTCATATGGGATGTTTAGTGATTCAAATTAGTAGGAGGAACAGCTTCTAATTCAAAGGACAGAAACATGAGGAAAGCAGACCTGCACGGTTCCCAAAGTTCCTTTAGGTAGTGTGACACGGTGGTTATAAACCTCCACCGTCACGTCCCGCAGCCAGGAGACCGAAGTCACGCCACGGTTCTCATTTTTGGCCTCCACACTGAAGAAAGGCAAACTAGGTGTTTCCCAACACGGACGAGCCAACAGATACGAACAGGTACCCTGAATGGTAGATCAAGGATATCGTAGAGGTCATATGCCTTTATGTCATTTGCATCTAACATAACCTCTGATAATATACATCAGTTACATCAGTGCAATCAATGTGAAATATGATTTATATTCGTTTAGGTATTAACTGCATAACTTGTTAATTTACTATAACTAGGATCCTACACTGTACCTGGAAGTGATAGAGAAATCCATCGAAGGTGTGGTAGTGGGGGTCTCCGAACACCACACATGTGCTGGTACGGGTGGGTTGGCAGTAGTAAGCCCCTTCCACCTGTTCACAGGTCTCTAACTGACCACATGGAGTTTCCTGGCAGGTCACCTCATTATCCAAATCAAGACACCTGCATCGCTGAGTGCACTGGTCTGACAGCCAGAACACCTCTCCGCGGCGGTAGAAGCGCCCTGAAAGCAAGATTATAGAGTGAATGTAAAGTGCTCAAGGAAAATAAACAAAGTTGCTAAAACATCAACAGCCATGAAGAAATGAACTGAATTAAAGGGAAAGTTCACCCCGAAACTTAAATTCTGTCATCATTTACTCATCCTGATGTCATTCCAAACCTCTATGACTTTCCTTCTTCTACAGAATACAGAAGAAGATATTTTGAAGAATGCTGGCAACCAAACAACACATGCCCCCACTGACTTCCATTGTATGGACACAAAACCACTGAGACATTTCTGAAAATGTCACACAGTTTTTGAAAGACAGGAGAGTGTGACAAATCCCTTTAATACGATCACAACATGCAATTTTTGTACCAGTGTGGCTGCAGCCATTTGCCGGGTCTATCTGGTCTGTGTCAACACGGAAGAACCACCGTCCGGGGACGTTGACATTAGTGGTCAGTTCAATGTTGACTATTTCATTCGAGCGTGATCCGGGAAGGTTAAAGAAATGGCTGACGTCTCCACCGTTAAAACCTGCCTAAAGAGAACAATAGCAGGGAATGAAAAAGAGGAAAAAAGATGAGATACTAGTACAGGTTTCCAAAAGGACACTTTGGATACCACAAGGTACCATATACAACAGACTATCTGTTCAGGATTACCTGCGCTGTAGTTCCTCCCAGGCCAGTAAGAGGGTCTCCTCCACTAGCCGTGCCTGTGCTCCAGGTGATCTCTCCATAGTTAAACATAGCAAAATAAGAATGACCATCGGCGATCAACACTGCCTGAAATGTATTTACCTGAGAAAAAAAGAACAATCATCAAAACTACATACTGCAAGCTAGGTTATAAAGAAGAGTAATAAAAATGGCACATTTCTCACCGGTGTCGTCTGGCTGCCTCCATAAAATGTAACCTGAGTCCAGGTAGCGATAAAGGCCCAGGTGGCGGTGAAGGACACCGTATTCTTGAAATACTTTCGGACGTCCTGAGTGGCCCTCTCCAGGATCTCTCGGTCCGTGGACTCACGGTAGTACACGTCACCACGAATGCCATTATGCACGTCAGCCCATAAGGGGGCAATAAAGGACCGACTGTCACTGAGGGGGAAAGCCTCGGGTGTGAACTGACTCACCTGAACATTGAAGGAGATCACGCCGTTGTTGTTGACCTGCGGGGATAAAGAGGCGGTTGTGCATGAAAAGATGATAGACTGACATAAAATGTTACACTCATGCTTGTCTTTTCCCAGTCAGTATTCATTTTCCACACTTACATAAAGGGATCTATAGGGCACATTGAAGAGTATGAATGGAATTAACAGTGGGATCTCCAGAGAACTACCATCGTCCATCTTGGGGGTTTCTAAATCCCTGTGAGATGGTCCAAAGGGGTAGAGGGTATCCTGAGACAATGCTAAGAAGAAGATAAAGGAAATAATGTCACCAAAGCAAGGAAGCAGAGGTCAGATGACACACCAATGGCCAAAAGTGATCTTAGCTCTGCATTTAATTATTTTCTAAAAGATGCATTAAAAAGGTTGGAGGCATATTGCATTAGTGTGATTGAAGTGTAAACTAAAAAGATTAAAGGAGGCTTGACAAAAAAGAATATCAAATATTACCGCCAGAGAAGATAAACAAATATTATTAACAAAAAATAGTTTGCTTAAATTCTTGTTTTGTGGTTTTCTATGCATTTTTGTATGTTAGAATTAAACACGTATTGCTTGATACACTGTATTTAACCAAATAAATCCAATAAATACCCTCAAGTATATTTTGTACTGTACACTTCATATATTGATGGTTTAATCGAAACTGAGAGGACATTAAAGGCAAATATTGTTCAACTTGTCCCCTTGGACATCACTTTGGCCACGACTATACATGGGCAGTCAACAAATAAAATTGTAAATGTGTCCTATGGCGTGACAATGAAGATACATCTCTCTTGTGCTATTTTATATTATATGTATAAATATTAATGATATATTATTAACAGATTGTTTACTATGTCACACCATAGGACACATTTACGGCTTTATTTGTCAACTACCCACATGAATCAACACAAATTCAATGATGTGCCATTTGGACAAGATGAGTGTTGTAGATAGTCTTGTAGATTCTTTGTTTACTCATGGAGGTGTTTTAAAAATTCTTATATCTGACATTGTTGTATCTTCTTCTACTATAAGAAGACTGAAGAGGGTTTATATGCCATTTAGTAAGATGATTTCACTTACCTCCTCTGGGAGCCAGGGTGCTAAAGAGCTGCAGCAGAGAGACTAAAGTGCCCGTTCTGACCATCCTAAACACCTGGGAAGCACATATGTAAGGTGTTTACGTCTTACCACAATGAACATCACCAATGCCAGGCTTCCAGACATCACATAATAAACTGCAATTAACTGCAAAAAAGTAACAACTAGGCCAAGACACATTTGTCTCCAATCTTCACTTATTTAAAGAGCAGTCTCCCAGGCCTCCCATGAGGGCATTCTGCCCCATTCTCCCCCTGCACGGTGGGCCTGTTCGCCCTGAGCTGAAAAGGTTCTATTATGCGATGCCGAACAATGTGCAGGGATCACATTCTGCAGCGCTACCGTGTGAGTGGGCTTCGGTGATGCCGCTCTAGGCCACCATCGTGCCAACGAGCCCGCGGCTGGGAGAACTCGTCTTGCTCCTGTCCGTCGTCTGAAGGGTCCATTACCAGGTGTTTATGTGCTATGACTGGTTGGCATCAGAGGAAGGGCCTTGAACAGTGAGGCTAATGGGTTTAATTTAGCAGGCTTAAGTTGCCAGGGTCTTTACGGCAACCCTGAGGGGCTGAAGTTTTAGTTTCACTCCCTTTAGATTTACTTAACCTTTGCGTGCCAAAAGAAATGGACATTCGCTCAAAACCCAGGATCAGGTGATGCTGAGGATAAAGATGTAAACATGGCTGTGGGGAAAAAAAATCATATTTTACAATATGAATATATCATTTTGGGCCTATGTAATATTACATTTAGTTAAGCATGGCTTTTTTTTAGGATTTAATGGACCCCAAAAATTGTCATCAATTGTCGTTATGTCATTCCAAACTGTGTCAAAAATCTTTTGGAATGTTCCAATATTGCTGCTTTTTTTCCATTCATGAAAGCACATGTAAATTCCAAACATTCTGCCTATCATCCCCTCTAGTATTTCATATGGGTTTGAAACAACATAATGATGGAATTTAATAATCTGTAATTACTTCACAGTATCACATATCCAGAAGGATGTTGTCAGATGTTTTTTATAATCCAATAAACTAAACCGAAGGTCACAATTTATGTGGCCCCACTAATCATTACTTGCATCATAACACTATATTGAAATGAAATTTCTTATAGAGGACACAAAATATTTAAAAAAAAATTTTTTTACTTTAGGATATGTGTATATAAAAAATGTCTTTAAGAAATGCCAAGAAGTACCAGATTAAATATGTTAAATGTAAATATAATATAATTATATAAAGTATCATATAACATTTCTGAATGAGATTGAAAAATCAAACATTTAACGTCAAAGTTAGCATGAGGACATTCAGAAATCAGTGTAATTGTGAAGACAAACATTAAGAAAAAAAAACATACTTTCACACCCACAACAATTTATACACATGCATTTCAAAATAGCAATAGACTCATTCTATTCGTTAATTATTTGAATAAGAATTTGATTCATAAGAAGGTGTATCACTGGTTCTCATTGCCAAAATATCCAACATCCAAAATAACTGAAATCCGGTCTCCTGTGTGTTTGGATACTATGCTGTTTAACATCTTTCGTCATGAAATCACAGAACGGACAAAACTGCCATTTGGTGGGATTCCCAAGTGAACCATGAGATACTGTGTGTGATGCCAAATAGGCAAATCCATTGCCATCCACATAACATTAGATAGACTGGCAGAGTTCATTTGGCTAACCTCTTAGAAACTGATCTCAATGAGCTGCCCATCCGACGACTGACATTAAAACCAATGATGTTATCAAAATAACTTTGTAACCAATTGACTGTAAAAAAACATCATTTACATTTGTACAAAGTGTTTTTCCAAAACAAAGAGAGAGAAGGTGGGTGAAAAATGGTAAAAGGACCTGAACATCAACATACAAGGAGAGAAAGAGGAAAGAAGACAAGAAAACAACACAAGTACAAAATACTAAGAGAAATCAGCAGTCACCTGCCTTCAGAGGACGGATGTTCAGCACGTCACCTTTGCATCAGCCTCTAAGTCACATCCAAGTGGGTACCATCAACGCAGTCTCAAGAGCGGAGGGGCTCTTCTCTTGGTGGTAGAAAAGGGAGGGGGAGAATATTCAGAACCCTCCTAAATCCTCCACTCACACAGAGCACTCTGCTGGTCCAATTCCACCGGACTACCGCCAAGGACAAGAATGGCAAACACGGCCCAATCCGTGCCTCGGGGTACGCTTGATTTCAAAGAGCAAAAGTCTGGAGAAAGTGATCCCAGAGAAGTGAGGAGGAGTGAGTGTGTGGGTTCCCTGTATGGCTCTACTGGAGGGAGACGCATCAGAGGCAGGCGCTACCTTTTGCACCGGGGATAGTGTTAAACTTAATCTGAGATCAGTTTTTTGGGAAGGGGGAGAACAGGAGAGGGAGAAGGAAGAGAGAGGGGTGGGGATGAAGAGAGGGGCTGAGACTTACGAAAGAGAAAAACAAGAGAAGAGCGGATGAGAGAAACGAGGGGGGGGGGTTGAGCCGTGGACCAGTGAAGGGTGGCGTCCGCTAAGCAAGTGAAGGAAAATATTGAAACTAGACCCATAGGCACAAAGAGGATTTCTGAAGAAAATGTCAGCCCTTTGGACTGAACCCCAATTCCCTAGACAGCAGTCCTCTCTATAGCTAGTGCACAGTCTACTGCATCTCTTCAGGGCTTCTTCGGCCCACCCTAGGGGCATTTATTTACAAAAGGAAACACGGCAGAAAAACACTGCTTTATTTGGTTGAAAAGAGAGAAAAGGTCTTAGGTTACCACATTAACATGAATCAACTCAGACACTCTGTGTGTGCGACTCATAAGTGTGTGGGCGAATCAGTGCTCCCCGTCCGGTCTAACTGGGCTACCTGCACTAATTAAAGACAACCTCATTTGCAACGGCTCACTCAACCCTGAGTTGGTCTCCAAACGGGGCTCATTTCCATAGATGTGGTGCTGAGATTACAAAAAAGGAGGTAAATCATTGGTGCTTCCGCAATGATAGGGTCTGGGAAGGAGATGGGAGAGAGATCCGAGTCAGACTTAGCATTGTTTCTAGGAGGACAGTGGACGAAACAAGATACCGGAGGTGGGCAGGATGTGTGAAAGCCGACTGGACGGACGCAGACCCCAGATTCCCTGTGACCAATGCGGGGGTCCCAGCGGAGGGTTCCTTTACACCTTGTTGCTTTGTTGTGATAATGCAGCCCATACTTTTAACCAAACAAGGACACAGAGAATTTGACAAAGAGCGCAATGTGGTCCCAGACTGACTGTTGGACAGTTGAATCATCCTGTGCCGGAATGTCCAGATAAAACATGAGCAGAAAAGGACAGGAGGGAAACAGTAATCCTTATCTTCTCACCTTCGTCAACTTCTTACGATGTAATGAGTTGCTAATAGGTCTTATCATTCTGTGTCTTTTATTATTCTGTGTAATTCTCAACTCAGAAACAGAAAAGTTGTGGTTGTGGAATAGGTCAGCCTAGCTGAGATAATCCCGAATCCTTACAAGCAGTTTCAGTCTCACAAAGAACAAGAGACCGCTATGCACTTTACGATAAGCGTTACCTCCACTGTCTGGGCGTAGGAGTCAAGTGTCTGATAAAACGTAATCACAAACTGTCAGCCCCATCAAGCACCTGCCAACTAAACCTGGCAGATCCGAATCAGACTGACCGAATTACCATAATGTCAACGGGTACAACGGGGACCTTTGGAGTCATCGGACCGTTTCCGTGGGAAAGGACTCGAGCAAAGTCGAGAGCGCTAGCGCTGCGGTGGCGTGCCGGTAGGTCACCAGGCCTGACCCTGAAAACAGGAAAGGTTCTGGTCAAGAACCTGACTGGGTCATCCAATATCTTCATTTATTAAGCAAACCCAAGCAGTTGTTTAGCCCTCATTTTCTCAACAATGTCAAGGCCCCCGAAGGTAACTGAAACCTTCCCAGAAAACATCTCCCTCTCCTGGCCACACAATGAGTCTCCTTCAGCCTTCGGTGCTTCGTGGTGCACAGGGTAGATCAAGCTACCAGCTGCTCGGCCAGCTCATTTTGCTCTAGCTGCAGAGTAAGGCGATTAAAAAAACCCTCACCTATCCAAAACACACCAAATCCCTCAGCAGCTCCCTGTGTGACCTTGCTTTTGTAGCCGAGCCCTGCGTTTATGCACTGCTAACCCCTTCTGTCACTCTTCCCTCAGATTGGCACAGCTCTTGGTGTTGCCGATTCACTGGTGAACTCTGGGAAGCTATGCCGTCCAACAGAAAGGCAGTTAAAAGCATGGAAGTCAATGCTGTTTGTGAGTGTGACAGTGATTTGGCATGTGTGAAGCTTTCACCTGCAGGCGTTACAGACCAGCACCCTCAAAGCCACCTGCACCAATTAGACATTTTTTTTGTATTGGCCAAACTGCTGCAGTGATCCAGGAGGCAGGATACATGTGGTTGGATACAAGTGTGGGGTGGGTATGCCTCACTAAAAAGAAGTTTATTTAAGTGTGCTGTCAGTATACTTCTTTAAAACTCAAATTTAGAAGGTATACGTTCAGTCTACTCCTCAGAAATAGACTTAAAATTACACTACACAGTACACAATTATACAGTATACTTGTATTCAATCTTTTGATGGAGATTTATTTAGTATATTTGACTTGTAAGTATACTTGTATGTAATTGTGTTTACTCATTTGATTGAGTAGCCTATTAAATACTTCACATAGTTTTAAATACTATACATGGAGCATAAAAAAACGTATACCCTAATATGAACATAGTAGTATAAAAATTACATATCAATAATGAACTGTAAATGTAAGGCACATTATATAAAGTATCATATAACATTTCTAAATGAGAAAAATCCTAAACTAGTAGTTTATTGAGAGAGTACTTTAATGTACTTTCATAAACTGAAAAAGCATTTGAACTACTAAATTACTAGTATACCTATATATAGTATATAATGTATACATACTATTGCAGTCCAAATTAAGTTATAATTGTAAACTTGTGTGTGCACGAAACAAGTATACTTTATAGTTCTGGCCAATTTGGAGTAAGTTGTTTTACAAGTATACTGTTAGTTCACTGATATTAGTATACACAGTATAATTACTTACATAAAGTATATTTAAAAATACACTACTTAACTAATATACTTAATCAAATGAACTTGAATCATACTTATTTTTTGTGAGGAAAAATCTAACAATTATGACTACAGCAACAATAGGGGAGCAGTTGCAAAAATGAAAGCACACCACTGAAAAGCCAACAAGCAAAGGCATAGATATATTTCTAAATAGATGGTCACCAGAATAAGTCATGTTCTGGTTGCTGGTGTACTGGTTTGGCCTCAACAAGCAAACATTAAACTTTAGCCAGTTTGGATAAACATGGAATTCAATGTGATAAATTTTTTTATTGTACCTAAATGAGCGCATGACATCTGTATAGTACTCTTATGTAGCATGAACCGTAAACCGTCAAATCCTGTAACGATAAAACAAATGTTATTTAACAAAAAAGGTAAATTCCATTGACAGATCAAGGACACAAAAAATTTATTTCATGCAAAGCATTGCCAGCGTTTTATTAAAAGCATTCAACAAAACAACGCATGAGCATAAAATAGCATTCGTTTCAATAACACATATCACACACCTATGTCAGCATTCACATAATCCTTAACACTGAATTAGCCCCCATGGCACAAGCCAACCGCCCTTTTATACTTTAAACCCCACTATTACACAGACACCAGAGCAATAACAAAGTAAACACATCAGCACCTGTTAACAACATTTTGGCGTTAGAGGCCAGATGTCCGCTGGGAGCAGAACAGAGAGGATCAAGTGACATCACCACAGCCAGAACACAATGAGAACAAAATATGAGCAATGAGAAACTTGTAGAGACACAGGCACAGATGAAAGTCTGGAGAACAGATCAGAGCGAATGTAGTGCGGTCTAGTGGTGGGGCGCAGCATAGTATCCAACTGAGGACATTAGTAAGCATTATGGGGATCTTCAATTGTCAGAAGAGGTGACAACAAAATGGTATAATCATAGGATTTGGACAAAATATGAAGATCAAGCTCAATTTCCAGTGATAAGACCAGAGAGAAGCTGCTGGACTTCAACTGCGCAGGTGATAAGACAATAACAATAAAGCTGTCTCAATGTCCATGTGGGCTCTTCTTCTATCAGTTGGGGTAATATATATATATAAATAACCTCCTTAGCTAATCTGAAGCCCTAATGGTTCATGAGCTCTCTGTTAACACCGTCCTCTGGGATAGGGTTGCATAGGGACACTTGGTAACTAAAGATGGAGTCTATACTATATCACAGAGTCCAACATTAGAGCCATTCTGCTGGGAAGCGCTATGGGAATGAACAGGACAAGCCCCGGTAATCCAACTCCTGAAATGTATAGACTGGTTTTTGCTGAGTAGGGTATGGTTTAAAGGGATAGTTCAACCCCAAAATTGTCAATTAATCAACCTCATGTCATTCTAACCCTGTGTGACTTTCTTTCTTCCGAAAACACAAAAGAAGATATTTTAAAGAATGTTGGTAACCAAACAACCATCGACTTCCATTGTACGGACACTTGTGTCCATTGTGTTCCACATAAGAAAGAGTCATATACAGGTTTTAAATGGCATGAGGTTGAATAAATGATGACAGATTTTTGAGGGGGTAAAATATCCATGCAAGTTTAATGTCAAAACATTTATGTATCAATGAGATTTCACATGAGGTTCATTGACTTTTCTATACACAAAACAAGTCAGAATAATATACATTAACATACTGGCTAAAGCTTTAAGCCCACAAAAACATCTACTTGACAGAAATAATGTTCCTTACATTAAATGTCTGCAAAAAAGCT
This sequence comes from Oreonectes daqikongensis, assembly GCA_026939265.1. Classification (NCBI taxonomy): domain Eukaryota; kingdom Metazoa; phylum Chordata; class Actinopteri; order Cypriniformes; family Nemacheilidae; genus Oreonectes; species Oreonectes daqikongensis. The sequence goes on from JAOTQM010000051.1 coordinate 1,165,719, forward strand.
TTGCACGGCAAGCTTTAAACTTTCTTTTAATTTCAGATGATCTGAGTTTTCCAGAGATCTCTCAAAAACATGAGCCCATATATTGATGAGATGTTTTAGAGCCCAACACCAAGAATAATATGGCATCTACATGCAAACCCAGGTGGGTTTCATGCTTGAGCCTGTTGTAATTTAAGCAGAGAGGAAGTATCTCTGTGGCCCTCTCTTAATTCTTGCAACCAGACCACCTTACTACCTCATTGCTGCAGCTCTATCTTAAAGGCACAGGCCATCTTTTTTTTAGAGCTGAACCTATACATGAACTGTTACAAGTCCACAGCGTTCCGAAAGCTGATTTAACACACAGCAACAGGTGGTTCAGTGTGGTCCACGGAGTACAAAGTCAAAAGTCATTTAAAGCATGATTACACGTCAGGAAAACGCAAACTTTATTTCTGAATGCCCAAAGTTTACATATTTTGTAATTTGAATAAACTGCTCTTAAAATCTGAATGAATTATAAATATGATGGGCACTGAATTCACAAAAGTCTCCACGGTGACATGAAGATAAATAAATGATAACATAATTTTTATTTTTGGAATAACTAACCTACTTAGATATTGGATGTCATATCTCACAGTGATTGGCTACCACAAGTTTTTCAATTGTTTACCAAAATTTTTTACACTATCTACTTGCTGTCAAATCCCACAATCGCTTGTGCCAGCCTGCCACTTAAATCGCATAGATATTGAATTGGAAACTCTGTGCATACAAAAGGTGCCTGTTCTCTGTTCACTTCCCTTTTCTTATCATTCACATATCCTCTGATGGCTATTTATCTAACAAATCAAGTCTTTTAATTTTATTTGAGGGATTTTTAACATCGAATATTATTGTGAGCTTATAGCTGATTGAAAAGCATGTATAGTTTAATGATAAAACACACGAGTAAACTAGGTGCTAGGAATGTGACTATGTAGTCCGTGAGACTATAAATATATATTTATATAGTATGTACTTTGGTTTTGTTTTTGTGTTTCAAATTGGCAAAAAAAGGACTAAAGACTGTAGAAGTGAATGGCATTGTGGGTAATTCCTGAGAAGCAGTCTCATAAACAGGCAACAAAAAAAACCCCACTGTGAATAAGAATAAAACAGGAAAAAGTTTTTAAAAGTCCACACATTTTTTGAAGCATTCACACCCCCACCTGAAAAGATCAAAAAGGTTTTCATCTAGAAGTCATTTTGGGGACTGGCACCTTGTCAAATATGACTTAGCTTCCGGTAAATCTGCACTGTGTTACTGGACAGTGCTCATGTTGTCTTTATTAGAAGCTGATATCTCTCGCTATGAAGAAGCATCTCAACCAGTTAATGTTTCGCAAACAGTTGTTGTGTTTCTGTCACTGCGTCTTAGGCACCACCAAGATCTCATCTCCATCCCGTATGCTGTAGGAATGAAGTGCTCTACCTCCGTATTTCAACTCTTGGGGCTCTAGTGCATAGCCAGGCTGTCGGTCGATGTAGTACACACGCATCTTGTTTGGAGGAAGCTGGACCACGGCTTTCAACTGCTTCTTTAGTTCGGCCACCGTCTGATCCAGTCTGAGCTCCAGAGGGTCTGTATGATCCTCGCAACTCAAATCCACCTGGACGCTGCTGAGAGGACGCAGGTCCACCTCCGCGAGCGGGGCCAGACGACCGTAGCGTGCTACCAAAGTCTGGTACCTGATAAAATTAGAGAGCACCCAATGTAACAACCAATATGGATTATGTACATAGCTGTGTCGGTTAAAACGGTTATTTAAGATAGACGTCTAAGTTATGTATTCAGTTCACAGAGGTACAGTGGATTTAAAAAGTCTACACACCCCTGTTAAAATTGCACATTTTTTTCATGTAGAAAATGAAATCGAGATGAATCACGTCGGAACATGTTCCACCTTAAATGTAAAATTGCAACCAATATATTAAAAGTGAATAACAAAAGGAATCATTTAGAGGTAAAAACTTTTTAGATCCACTGTAGGTAACACAGAGCTTGCGTATTCGACCCGGTTGTGAGTTCGCTAGGCACAGTGGGTTTTTTAAACCGTGAGAAAGTTCTCACCGCCGGCCGTTTCACCCTACCTCCCTTCCCGTCTTGCCGAAGGATTGTGGGAAAGATAAGAGGAGATCGGCAGGTACAATTAAATAAAATCTCCACAAAAAAGTCTTTTAGCTTTAGAGGGCTACAGTAACCGACACAGCCAATCAAAGTAATTTCCCCAGCCTGTCCAGAACAGTCTACCCACAATGCAGAGCCTGAGCCTGGGTAGGTGCCTGTGGCTCCCTGCCTTCGCCATGGGAATAGTGCCCCCTCTATACAAAGTGCCACTCTGTCTGAGAGAAAGAACAGTCTCACTCAAGGGTCTCATTTAGTGTGGCTAAGCTCCTTAAATGAAGGCGAATGGTGTTCGCCGCCACGATAACATAGCTGCCTCGGATTCCTCCGAAAGTGCCTTAGATCGGTCTCTGGGATGGGTCCGGACGGTCGCCGTAGTGCGGTGCACCAGGTTCACGGTACAGCCTCGTACAGCGAGGGTACTGTAGATACTGCGGCCGTTGTCGAAAAAAAAACAACACGCTCGGTTTTCAGGTAGATCATCTGAACTGAGATACAATCGCCATTAGCTTCAATTTTAGATAGCAGTGAATGTAGATCATGTGATATGTAGTGTATCTACAACTTAACATAACAAATACTTCCCCTGACCCAACAAAATACCTGTGTGTAGTGTGTTAATAGTTTTATACAAAGGAAACGTTTGGTGGCAGTCACCCTAAATGAACCTGACGTGAAAACTGAACTGAAAAGCTTTGTTTACAATGCACACGATTTTCATCTGTCTTCAAACACAATCTAAAGGAATCATGACCTATTTCACATATTTATAGACGGTTTAAACGGCAATGACATAAACAAATGTAACGTGGCCCAAACTTAACTGTTGAGTAGATTTAATGTAATTTAATACAATTAATTTACCCTAACCCTAATATACAATGAAATATTAACATAAATTAATATTAATATAAATTAAATATAGAATAAATTATAACCAAACACAGACCGGAAGTTAACTTCGATTCAGGCGTGTACGTTCGATAACACTGTCTATACTTATAAATGTTTAAACTTCCCTCACTCATCAAAAAATCATCTGACTGTCCAGACTAAAACGCATAAATAAAAAATGATGATCGAGTTTTAGACTACAAATGAATGTCACCTGAAGCATATTTGTAAAGATGGCAGATTTCATTTTCATAAAATTATAGGAATATTTCACCCAAATCTAAAAGTCCTCTAATAATTCCCTTCATGCCATCCCAGATGTATATAACGTCCTTTATTCAGTTAAACACAAATCATTTTATATTAAAATGTAATCATGCTATCATCTTATGTGATGCTTAAAATGTCGAAACCTAAAAAAAACTGTGCATGCATTACTAAAGTAATCCAATAAATAAATAATTATTAATATTTTAAGATTATTTAGTGATTATATTAGGATTAATACACAGTCTATTCATGGCAACATACAGATATGATACATTTAAATAATATAATATTTAAAATTATTGTCATATACACTTGGAATGGCATGAAGGTGAGTAAATTCTAAGAGCATTTTCATATTCTGCCTAACTATTTCTTTAAATTCAAGTAGTATACGATTTAAAATCTACAACCTCTACTAGTTGCATTTTTATCATTTGCAACAAAACTTTACTGTAGTTATTACACCAACTCTTGACATCTTTAGCATTGACGTCTATCGCGATGGATGCTAAAGAGACTAAAGAGACTGAAACCACTTATCTTCTTAAATTACACAATCTCTCATTGTGACTCAACTGAAATGAGTCTAAATGAGTCAGTGATGCACTCAAGAGTTTTCCTCTTACGTTATGTTATGTTGCCCTTTACATTAAGTATGTTAACAAGATTCCAAACTATAGTTACTCAAAGACAGTAAGACCAATATTCCCTTTAACAACATTCACACTTTACTCCTCTCATCCCTTTATGTTTCACCTCCCTCCTGAGTTTCCCGCTCCTCACGGGGAGGATCAGTGTGCCACAGCTCGGGTTTATGTTACTCAAAGGCTAAAGGCATAGGGCTCCTGCAACAGCTATACAGCCATTCTCTTCCCTACCTACACTATAGCTTCTTTCACATGGAGATTACAGAAAATTCCCAAGATGTTCTGGCAACTGTTCCAACATTGGGGGGGATTTGATTCATTTACACTGCTGAAGAAAACTATTTGAGTAAAAAATGTGATGCCTTTTGTTAGATAGACTCGAAATCCATCAAAGAGATCACCCAAAATTAAAAATTCTTTCATAATTTATTCAACCTCATGTCATCCCAAGCCTGTATGACTTTCTTTCTTTTGAATATCACAAGAGAAGATATTTTGAAGAATACTACTATCCTTTGTACAACACATACATGCATCACCTAGAAAATCGGTGTAAGCAATGAAGCACTACAGGGTTAGAATTACTCATCTCAATTCTCTATATCACCACAGCTTTATAAAGATAACAATCCCGTGCCTACTTATGCTTTACGTTTATGTCTAAGCAACCGTAAATGCGACTAAGGTTACCAAACGTCACTTTGAAAGTTTCTCAAGTGGTCCTATTTATTACTTTACGTAAGCGAGGTTTAAATCTCATGCTTTGGGCCCAATGGTGTGTTTGAGGTCAGGTAGGCATAATTCCTTTCTGTCCATCTCTTTCTCTGTTCCTTAGATCTTTGCCCTCTTTCAGAGGGTTATCACAGAGTCGGTAACATAGCCTAAGCTCTGATCTCTGCCCAGGAGGGAGGGCGAGCAGCCTGGGTTCAAAAAGGGGGCAACCTTAACCCAAATCTCCAGTGTACCATCTACCTCCGCACCTGCCCTTTCACCCTCCATGCCAACTCTCATCTCAACCTCATCCCTCTGGGAAAGCAGCGCTTTCGCAAGAGAACGGGACAGGAGAGAGAGAGAGAGATGATGTGGACAGAGTGAGCTGGGTCAGTGAACCTTTGTTTGAGTTTACGTAAGTCTATAAATTCAACATTTTCAATTCAGTTCAGAAAATCACTTTCTCAACCTCAAGGTGTTCCAAAGCTGTATACATTTGTTTTGACATTGACAACCACAGTGTTTTTTCCCTACTATGGTAGTCAATAGTGCTCCAAATCTGTTTAAAAATTATTTTCTTTGTGTACAGCAGAACAACAAAATGTATACAGGTTTGGTGCGCAAATGATGTCAGAATTTTTGGGTGAACTATCACTTTGTATTTAAGCAAATACATACGATAAAACAACACTTGTTGATAGAAAGACTTGACCTCCGGTTTCCCAACTATCGCAAGAACAGGAATTCCTGTGGCACAAGCGTTTACACAACCTCATCAATACACCAGGCATACGTGAGCCATGCTAGAACAAAGACCACCGCATCTGCATCACTCAACGAAAAAAACTGAATATCTGGGATGTCGTTCCACCCCTTTAGAAAAAATCCTTCTGCAAACCCAATCCCCCTAAATGAAAAGGGGCAGGATAGACAAGCAAGGGAGTAAAAGGGGGGGAAGAGCGAATAAAGCTGCCACCTCGTGTATCGATTTTCTGATTGGAGTATTCTGGTACAAAGGCGTCTTTGAGGAGGGAGAGAGTGGACACATTGTCCCTCAAAGGTTAGACTCCCCTGCTGGAGGCTGGAGCCTGCCGTAACCACTGAAAAAACTCTCCGTACAATCTCCCAGGTTAAGTGGAATGAGGTGGGCTACAGAACGTGGGTGATCCGTTTTAAGTGTCTTTTGTCTGCGAAGACCCAACGAAATGTCCCCTAAAAGTCCCCCAACAAAAAATAGAAATGTGGTAGAGATGGAAGACACTTGGATAACTAAAAACGGTAGACTGAAAAAACAAGAGAAAGAAACTACGCTAGAATGTAGCGGATGTTCGCCAGGATACTTGGCTAGCAGGGGAGTGAAGGATCGTTTAAGGAAGTATTTGTGATTATCCGGAAAAAGGGACTGGACTCTGACATCCTTAAGGTTCTATTACCTGGTACCATCCAAAACGGTGGAGTTGTAATATCCATGATAATGGATAAGCCAAACATCCCTATACAAGCGATACTGGCAGAAAAATTGTTGTCCATGTAGATGACACCTAAGTGAAACTAACCTTTAATGTCTGTGAAATGACTGCGAAAGTAACTCAAATTGCACGAAAGTGTTTAGATGTAATCCTGAAAATACAGACTTGGAAAGCTAAAACTTTGTAATTGTTAAAAGAAAGAAAAACTATTATAGACTACTTTTTACATAAAAGATGGAAAACCACTTCTCTGACAATTTATTAGGAACATTTATTTTTTGTCCTGTTACGAAGGGAGAAAGAACCTATGTATTAACATTTGTTTTATAAATGTTTACAGAATGAAGGGGGTTGCTCTTTGTAAAGTACAATATGATTGTAGCAAAGTACAGATGACAATAAAAATCTTGAATTTAATATATACAATCTAGATGTGTCCATATAGACCAGAATGTATCTTTTTCTCTGAAGATTTTGGCACATTTAGTTTGAGGGTGAGGTTACCTCTGTGGAAGCTCATCCTCAGGGTAGTCCAGGTAGTAGCGGACGAAAAATCGCTCTGCGTCCTCTCTCTCTCCATCAGTGACGACACTGCCGTTCAATACAGTCATGCTAGGTAACCTACCAAACAACAGAAAAACATCTGTGCCAAAAAAAAGCAGCCAAGGGACACATACTGATGTGTACTAAATAATCTTTAATGGCGATTTGTAACAGCCAGTATGTGTTTAAATGCCTATGGCTGTTTTGTGTGTTTACGCACTGCGCGATCGAAAGAAAGCGTCTCTCGTGGTCTGTGTATGGCTGCAGTAGAGGTATTCCCTGAACTCTGACCTCCTGAAGCTTTGGGAAGAAATTCAGTTTCTCTATGTCTTCCCAGCGAGCGAGACCTTAAAAATAACATAACACATATCATATGATAATTTATTACTCTGCTTAAGCATTATTATTTAAAAGAGTTATTTATGGTGCATAACATTTACAACCCATTGTCTTAATCCCTGCCCAAAAAAAAAATCATTTATTTTTAGTCATTTAATTTATTTTCAAAAATGAACCTTTTGGGGTCACAGACTAAAAAGTGTTTGTGGCCTTAAGAGCTGCCTGAAGTGAATGTATACAATAATACTAACAGAACGTTAGAAAAATAAATAAGTAAAATATGTTTGTGTATTTAACACATGAAATGTGAATGTTGCAACTACACAGACATTTGTGTGTCTACAGGCAGGTGGTGGCGTTCAGGCACCTGTGTTGTGCAGGTTGATGCTGCGCAGGTTTGGAAAGAGTCTCTGGAGGGAGTCTTCGGGTTCGTGGATCGATGAAAGAGAGTTGTTAGCCAGGATGAGAGAAACCAGGCATGGATACATGAGGCCGAGTTTACGCACCTCCGCCCACTCCTGCAGCTGGTTATCTGTGATATGCAGCAGCCGCAGGGACGGGCACGATACAGATGACACGCTCACACGCTCAAACTCATTCAGACACAAAAATAACTCCTCCAGTCTACACACACACACACACACACAGACATTTTAGTGCAAATATAGCAATCAGACTGTGCAAAAAATCTGGTGATATTTAAATCATAAATACTGTATAAAATCAAACAATAGGCTCTATGCACGCGTTACCTTCCGTGTTTAACGGATAAACCCTTGCCAGTTTCCGGTTGGGGAGACTAAAAGCGGAGAGAAATGAGAAACTGAGAAAATAGTTAAATGTTGCAGATTTTCTCCATTTCCCATTTAAGCCTCCTCAACCGGAAACTGTCGAGGGTAACGCGCGCACACACAGACAGCTTTGGTCTGCAGGGTGCAGTAACACAAATGGGGTATATGCACACAGGGCGATGACGTACTTCCGCTAAAATCTCAGCCAGCTAATCCACGTCCGTTCACATAGAGCTGAGGGAATTTTTCACCAAGTGATAACGATGTGTTTAGTAAGAAAATTATGGAATTTCAGCGAAACAACAGCACCACTGCTGAGCATTGCTATGTGCCTCTGTGATCATGCCTCCAGTAAGTGCAAATTTTATTTAGCTTCTTTTTATATTTGTGAATGTAGCTTGAAACGGATAGCCTGAAGCACTTCTACTATTTGGTTGTTGATGTATGACGTAGTGTTTGAATATTTTGATTCACGTTGTTGACCGTAATCCTACATGCATCCTGAATCGGCCAAGTGAAAAATGCCATTGTTCTCTACGCTGCGTGCGCCAGAATTAATGGAGCTGGCTGAGATTTTTAAGGAAATACGTCATAGCTCCGTGTGCATATACCCCATTCAGACTGACGAAATGTTTGAAAACACATTTACTCTGGGGTCTCTCGTGTGAGCGTGTGCACCATGTTCCATGTGACATGTGTATTAGTGAGGACGAGGCGACGGAGGCCCGAGAACGCTTCAGCTGCTCCAGCTTCCAAACATGCCCCTTTCAGTGGATTCATACTCAGATTGAGAAAGTCCAGGTTAGGGATATTAAACAGGATCTTACTTATCTGGAAGAGCAGAGAAGGTAAGATTATCATACTGACTCATGTAGAATACTGTCGCTGTTTCATATTCTTTTCATAAACAATTACTATCGGTCACCCTTCATGTTTGTCTTTTGCAAATACTTAACTAATAAGAGTATTGTATTATTAAGTATTAATCAGTGGTGTAACTTTGTTTTGAAAAGTGGTGGGGACAAAGATGACAAAAACAATACTTTAATAAATTGTATCTGTAATAACTCATTGGGAATATTTATAATATATAGTGGGCAGTCCGTCAATTGGCTACTCCGCTTTTCGACTCCAGTGGTTCCCAAACTGTCATTTGGGCAAGGTCACTTGGCTGTTGCGGTGCATTAGACTAAAAACAGTTTATTCCTAAAAATGTGTCTTGTTCAATGGTTTACGCGTTTTTGTGCTTGGACACGGGATGCACAAGCAAGCGCGGAAGATGCACGCATTTCATGTTGGCCGCGTTTCTGGAGTAGCGGCTCTCCGTCTTCCGCAAATAACTTACGCGTGCGAGCAATGGGAGACGGTGAGAAATCAGCGCGTCCTGCGTTTTCCATGAGTTTTAGATGTTAATGGCCCCTAAACAATACACACCTTCCGCAAGCATTTCTTAATTTCTTCCAAAAAGTGGTGGGGACATGTCCTACACGCAAATTACGCCTATGATATTAATTAATAAGAGTATTAATAAGTACTGCAAATAGCTGGTCAATTTTGACAATTCAGTGTTTAATTATTAGAAAAATGCAGTGTTTTTTGGCAGTTTTGGAAATATGAGCTTTCAGTCTGTTTAGTTGATGTTGAAAACAAGCCTAATCTACTGTCTACTTAAGTTTCTTTTTTAATTATATGGTCTCATGGTTTTCAAACACTTGATACTTGAAATAATTTTGAAACATTTTGAAATAATTCTCTGTTTATTAGGTGTGACTCAAACATGATCAGTTTTTTTCTCACCTCTCCCCAGTCTTTCAGCTGGTTGTGAGAGAGGTCCAGCTCTACCACGTGAGAACAGAAAGCGGCCACTTCCTCCTCGTCTCCAGCCTCCGTGATTCCACAACCATCCAGGACCAGAATTCTGGGCAGATTCAGACGATCTGACACACACACACACACACACACACACACACACACACACACACACACACACACACAGACATAAGTGAACTTAAATACAATAATAAATGTAAGCCCTTTTCCTCTAAGAGCAAATTATATACAATATGTAATATAATCTGTATAATACATATCATATTTACAGTAGCAATGCAATTTGTATTTACTGGCTTACATAATCTTGGATAGTGGATAGTTCACCCAAAAATATAAATTCTGTCATATATTTACAAGCATTACTTTATTTGGAGAAACATGAGGGTTAGTAAAAGAGGACAGGATTACATTTTTGTTTGTGTGTTTGTTTAACCAAAGGGACAAGCTGTACTTATTTTCCACAGTCAGGTCACTGATGTTGTTTCAAGAGCTTAACTTGATTTGCAGAACACTAAAACAGTTCAAACCTGTGTTATTACCACTACAAAAGACTGCAGATCATATCTAGCTGGTCCGCTCAGTTTTCTACCCAAAGCCAGAAATACACTCACCTTTGACAGGTGAACCCTGAGGACTCGACCGGATCACTACGCCAACCCCTGACCCACGGCAGCATGGGAAATTGTCAGGGCTGTACTTTTCACTGATCACCTGCACAAAAGTGCGTCCTCCTCTCTCGTCTGACTCCATCTTACCTCCCACGCTCACACCTTCAGCTAAACAGACACGAAACAAGAAAACACAAAAGTGTCAAAACATGAGACCCAGAGAAACAAGATAGTCAAATAATCCACTTATTGACAACAGGGGGAAGGGGATGCCTATTGTGTGGATTTTGTATCAAGGATAACAAATATCACCAGCTCAAAGATGAGCAAACAAATGTAAAAGAGCTGACCCTGGCAGCTCCACCTGTGCTTACATAATAAACGCACCATGATGCGGTAAACAACGTTACAAGGTTAAGCTGAAGAACTTACATATGAGGTCTCCTGTTTAGATCTCGAGGTCAAATAGAAGCTCATTGATGGAGGGCCTTCTCTCTAGTTCCCAATTTTTCAATGCCTAGGGAAGTACCGCATCCAGGAATGGATCTCTTAACCTTGTGAGGGCATCCAACAACCTTTTCCTTGAAAATAGCAAGAAAACCAAGGATGAAATAGCAAGCAAGAAAGGAGGATAAAGGGACAATGAGATGATTCGCATGTGACACATGCAACGCTTGTGGTCACAGAACACTCATTCGTCTATCCTTTTATGATGTCTAGACAAATGAGGTAACACTAGCACTAGTATAGAGAGGTCTGCCCTTGAAATTAGATCCAGAAACACTGTGTTCGACTCCCATATGCTGCCACCCAGGGATGCACAACTTAAGTGGCCAAAACAAAAGTGATGTTCACCCTATGACAACTGACATTCATTTAACTATACTATTAAAGATGTATTCAAGTTTTACATGCGTGTTGTGTTTGGAATGTAAACCAAAACGAAGCTTTGAGAATTTAAGGAGGCTTTGCAAAAAAATAAATGCTTTCTGAGACCCAGGAAAATGACTGTTGATGTAAAAAAAAAAAGCTAGAAACTACTAGCTTTTGTTTTTATGCATTTCTTTGCATACTAAACACGCTTTAGTTTCGCCTTTTCCCAAATAATTTTTACTCGAACCTCTCCCTAATAACAAACATTGTGCAAATATCCCCTCCGGACCATTGGCCACTACTGTATGTGTGAGTATTTTAGTCTTTGAAAGACAAACTGCAAGAGTAAACAGATCTTTGCTGCTAACAGATCGACCTGCTGAGTTGAGTGGTGATCTAAGCAGAGCAAGCGGATACAGTAGCTGTCACAACACTCTGTGAAGTCAAAATACACCACACAAGCTTCACATCAAAAGCAAGATTCGTTTTCAAAATGTCCGGATATTGTTTTTTTAATCAAAAGTTTGAAACAGTCCTAGTGGGTGGAGCTCACAACTTTTGTTTCCCACAACAAAGTGTGAAAATAAAATCGTCAAATGGTCGTCCTGCCCATAAAAGCTGCTAACATGACTCGACTTGATGTTAAAATAAGCCCTCGGGTCAAGGGTCAAGCACACGCAGTCAACAGCTGCACACTGACACGTTGTTGAGTTTTAAAACGCAGCGCTGTCATGACAACGCGTTTGTTTTGAAATCGCGTTCGACTAAAACGCGAGCGGTATTTACGCTACAAATACCGAACCCGTATTGTTCAAGAGCGTCATAAATGTTCAGTATTCAGAAACAATATAAACACTATAATAGCGTATGTCTTTTAATCGGCACTGTATGCCTTCGTGATATGTTAAATATAGAGCCAAAGGCGTAACAGTGATGTAACGTTACAGTCACGTCCAGAAACACAAGACAGTGACGATTATAACACCAAGCACATTCGGTTATTTGTTTATTTAATCACAAAACAACATACGGCTGCACAGAATTGCATTTTAATTTAATTAACAGATTTATATATGCTACCTGCAGGTAAAAACAAAATGTCGCGAGCGTGTTTACTGAGGTAAATGTTTGGACATAAAAACAAATTAAAACGCAGTGTTGACGAGAATGACTATGGTTTGATAAAAACAAATCGTCTCTTCCACCATCTACCAGTGCAATAAATCGAAATGCATGCATTTTGTGACAATTTATTTAATGTTGTTTAATCCGCTTACCGATGACAAAGGTGCAGCAAATCGCCCTGCTTGTTTTTGTTGTTGTTCCGTTGACTGTGTTTGAACACGAAGCTCTTTACTTCCTATCGGCGAAGCAGTGTTGTTGTTTTGCAGACTGTAGCTCCAGTGCAAAAGGTGGCAGCATAACATCAGAAACCTGAATCACAGGTTGTTATTTGTTTCACGCCGCATTTTATGTACATATTGAAATTTTTAAAAGCGTTCTGCTTTTAATGTGTCTAAATAGTATTTATATGCATTCATTTTTTTGTTGGTTCAAATATAAAAAAACAAATGACTGGCTTTTACAATATGTTCATTTAGCGAATTTAACAAAAACAATTAATATAATATATTTTTATGAGAAGTTTCGAAGTACATCAAAATATCGCGAGAGCGACACCTACAGTTAGATATGTGTGGGCGCGCTCTAGTTTTATTTTCATTTTTTTCTTCATTTAAAATTAATCTCCCGCTGAAATGTAACATAATAATTTTGTAATGTGCTTTAAGTAAATAATGTCAAGATACATCGATCATATCCGTTATTAATTAAGCCTGTCGCTGGAAAATGAATCAGTAACGGTAACATTTTTTCGCTAAAAATGTTGCAGGGATATGTAACAGAATAATTTTGTAATGTACTTTAAGTAAATAATCAGTGTGTCCCATTAGTACCTTTTGTTTACTAGTGTTTACGTTATAGTGCACAACAGTTCCTCCTGTCCGACAGATGGCAGTGTTGTAATGCATTTCTAGTCTGCGGCACTGAAGGAGAGAAGGGAGTCCCCTCGTGGTAAACATACTTGTAAATATAACTTTTCAGGTATGTAAATGTCGTCTTTATAATGAATACACATATTTCTAGTTTATTTATATAGTAACAAATGAAGACTGCAAGTCTACATTCTAAATCAGCTGTTATTTGGGTTATTTATACGTAGCACGTTTGACATCGATAACAACTTGAATGTTTTACAGAATATGAGCTGACATATCGATTAAATACAGTCACGTGCGCTTAAAATGGACGCGGTTTATCCAGAAAAGATCAAGAAGAGAAAGAAAAGAAAACGAGAACAGCAAGATTATGTTGAAAGTTCACATGTGCAGAATGAGTCTGAAAAGATTAAACATACGGAGAAGAGGAAAAGGAAAAGGGAGATTTTAAGTGACCAGACACCTCCAGAGAAAAAGAAGAAAAGGAAACTGAATGAAAGAGAGATTGATGTTGGCACTGAAGAGGTGATATTGATGGATGATGAACTCCTACATGAAGTAAATGACACCAACTCACCCACTGCATCATCTAAGGACGTAGAGAGGAAGAAAAAGAGAAAGAAAGCAAAAACGACACATTCAGACATGGCAAAAGATCTTCATGAAGAACCGTCTGGTGTCACCATGGAGCAGGACAACGTGCCAAATGGAGATGACCAACAAACTGCACAAGACCTCACTGATCCTGTCATACTAACTTACACTCAAAGTTTCCGAAAGAAACAGAGAGATGGAAAAACCGTAGAAGTTGATTTAAAACTTTTGAATGAAATGAAAGAATTTGTTCCTGACATCGAGTCCAGATATATAATAAATGTTCAAAAAACGATCATATATGACTTGCCAAGGTTCAAGGAATTCAAAAAGAAAGGTACATTGTTTTCAGCACACCTTTTAACACAAACTATAAGTGTTTTTTTCCTCCATATTTTTAATATATTGCACCAGTTAATAGAGCATACTTGCCATAGTTCAAAAATGTTAATAATAAAGTAAAATAAAATAACATGTTACTAATCTTACTTAATGTTTGTCTAAAGGTATCACACTGAGACATGGGCCATTCTCCATTGAGGAAAATAAGAGGTTAAGAAAGAACGTTAGGGATTTTCTTGCTCTAACAGGAGTGGATAGTGCTACCAAGCTCTTTCACGTACGGCGGTTTCCAGACGAAATTTTGCGATTGATGAAGCTTAAAAAGGAGCACAGGTTTTTTGCAAAGATTGGTGAGTGTTAACATTCACATTGATTTTACATCATTTCCATGAATCGTAATAGCTCGCTTTCTGTAAATGCGTATACAGATTTGAGTCCATTTTGAACAATGTAAGAGGTTGTACTGGTTGTAATTTTTCTCCGCTTAGTAAGACGTTAGGAACACTAGAAAAAGTTTTGTTATTCTATTTCTATCCAACAGCGGAAGGAATTCCCAGATCTTGTTTTGAAGTTTATGTCCGTGGAAGAAAAACTTTTGATGGTGGCAATTATAAAGGAAGGTAAAGAGAAGTATAATTAGTTTATATATTTGAGACAGAAGTGATATGCTATTGAGTTTAATGCAATTTATTTCTTTTCTTAAAAGGTTTACCAACGATGAAGTCAAATCATTGCTGAAATTTCACACACTACATGGCAATGACTGGAAAAAAATCTCGTCCCTGACTGGTCGAAGTGCCTTTTCTCTTGAGAAGCGTTATTCTCATATCAGTGAGTTTAATTGAGCATTTTTTCATTATGTAAAGAAGAATGAGGTTAGATGTGGTTATGTGTAAGCTCCAATGATAATTGTGCAATTTTTGTTATTTTATGATGTTCTTGGCCCTGTTATAAACAATGACGAGAAAACCAAACATGTATGACTTACTTTCTTTTGCAAGACACAAAATATATTATTTTTAAGAACATTGGTAACCAAACAACATTGGCATTCACAAAACTATTGCTCGAAATATCCTCTTTTGTGTTGCACCCGTCATATACAGGTTTTAACGACAGGGTGGTGAATAAATGATGATCGAATCTTAGGGTGAAATATCCCTGTGTGGCCCAGCTCACCCTTCATGTTGTATGACAGTAGGGCATTCTAGGTCATATCAGTTGTTCTTTATTACACAGACAAGAAGCTTGGGCCGTGGTCAGAAAAGGAGTTGCAGAGACTTTTGAGGGCTGTGCGAGACTATTTTGTAACTAAACTTAAGTCCAAGTCAACTGATAAGAGGATGCCAACCAGAGTCAGTCGAGAAATGCTTTACAAGAAACTGCCGTGGTTTGAAATCGCTCACAAGGTTAAAACTCGATGCTGGACCAAGTGCAGAAATAAATGGTGAGAGAAATGTAATTATTTTGTATTAAATGTCAGCACACATTTTAGAGAAGTATAACCATGGCATAAAATGTTGTGTATGTGATTCTGTATTGTCCATGCATTCTCTATTTTAACTTAAAGGATGGGCATCCTGGCGGTTCGGATGTCTTCTGGGATTGTATACACGGGAAAGAAATCACAGGAGGCCAAAATCAAACTCATTCAAGCGTAAGAAATCTTGTTTTTTGCGTGCTTGCTTGGCTTTTCTTTTACCCGTCATCAGCTTTAACGTAATAAATTGTCTTTATCCAAGCAGAATGTATAAAAGTGAAGTAGATGATGCTGTCGACATCAACTGGGAGGATCTCACGAGTGTTTTTGGGTGAGGATTGTTTTCAATATGAACAGGGTTTGCAAAACCAAAAAATGGGCAACATGAGATGTTTGTAGGTTGTACAGTCCCAGTGACTCTCTCTCCGTATGTCAGCGTGTATGTAAGTGTAAATCAAATATATAAGTAATATAATATAAAACTAATATCTAATAGGTCACCGAGTCACCTTCAGCTTGTGTGTTCCCACTTCTGATGTCATGATCCCGAGGTGGCTGTGTATAGATGCTTTGTTGTTGGAAAGAATGGAGGACGCCAGGTTTATGCGTGTGGTTTGGGAATATATATATATATGCTTTTTCATTGTGTATGAAACATATACAAAATGTTTCAAATGATTATTTAAATATGTACTACTATATTGACAAAATATGGCAATAAAGCTGTTGCAGAAAAACGAATAAAGTATTCCTAACTACAGCAGAACTCCTTCCTTCCGCCATGTTGAGTATGAAAATGATTTCCCTACTTCCCAGTGGGAAATGCGATGGCGTTCATGTGCGATTTTTACCTCGGAAACTCATATTTCCGATAATTCCGAGAGCACGTGAAGGCAGCATTAGTTCACTGTCCTGTTTTTGTCTTCATTCTCATAGTAATGTTCCTCCAGCATATGTCCAGATGAAATGGCATCAGCTTAAAGTGTGCTCTGTGCCAAATTGGCAGAACAAGTGTTTTGGAGGCAAGTATTGTCATTTACTGAATTTAATTTGATATATTTTATGTTTTATTTTAGGTGTAATACACACGTTTTCTATAAGTCTACACATTTTCTGTGTACTAACCCTTTATATGATCTATTTATATTGTGATCAAATCTGTATATAAAATAATCATATATATGAATAATATGAATACGTGTTCAAGTGTATGTGTGTTCGTATCGATTGACATGAATGTTTGATATCATTTATTTCAGACATTGTTGACTACCTGCATGAGAATGTCTTGCCAAAACTGGCGAAGGAATGTAAGGATCTTGATGAGAATGACTTGCCAGCTGACCAGAAGCAGAGCTTCCTTCTCTCTGACATCTTTCAGGAAATAAATGAGAATTGTGACATTGAGGAGGAGGAGGAGGAGGAGGAGGAGGAGGAGGAGGAGGAGGAGGAGGAGGAGGAGGAGAGTGGACAATGATAGAAATAGGCAACTTTTTTGTACAGTTTAATCAGATGTTGCCTATGAAAATTACATTCCATATTCCTTGTATAGTTAAAAGATGTTCATAAAAGATGCTCCGGATGTCCATATGTACAAATCTTTTGTTTATTGTCATTTATTTTTACACACATTTTAATAAACAAATCTTTACTGTAACAGGCTTCTTGATCTTGAGTCTCTGAAGAAACCACTGAGACATTTCTCGAAATATCTTATTTTGTGTTGCACAGAAGAAACAGTTTTAAAGGGGATTTTTTTTTTTACTTTTACAAGTGTAATATAAATCTTATATATATAATACCATGTCCTAAATGCATGTGAGGATAAACACGCTGTTTTGGTGTGTGTCTCTTTAAGTGCAAATAAGCTGCTAGTCTCCGCCCCCTTTCCTGCATAAAACACAAGCAGAGCTGTCAGCCTGTGCTTCCAATAACAAAACAAGAAAGAAGGGTCACAAAAAGCGAATGAGAAACACTGTGTCCCATCTTTAAATACCAAACACATACCTAACAAACATGTCATGTTTTCTATATGTAAAAATACACTTAAAACCTGTCGCGTGTTTCCAAACCCACATTGCTTTTTATAAGGTTAAAACTCAGTGCTGGACCAAGTGCAGAAGTATGGTGAGAGAAATGTTTTGTATTAAATGTCAGCACACATTTTAGAGCAGTATAACCATGGCATAAAAATGTTGTGTATGTGATTCTGTGTTGTCCATGAATTCTCTATTTTAACTTGAAGGATGGGCATCCTAGCGGTTCGGATGGCTTTTGGGATTGTATACACAGAACAGAAATCCCAGGAGGCCAAAATCAAACTCATTCAAGTGTAAGAAATCTTGTTTTTTGCGTGCTTGCTTTGCCTTTCTTTTACCCGTCATCAGCTTTAATGTAATAAATTGTCTTTATCCAAGCAGAATGTATGAAAGTGAAGTAGATGATGCTGTCAACTGGGAGGATCTCTAAATCTAAAGAAAACCCAGACGAATTAAATGTGATATTAATACCATGCATGTGCTTTCATTGAACATGGCAAGCATTTTTAACAATGGAAAAAAATATCTCTCTGGAGATTACCATTGTGAGGTCGCTTGATCTAAAATGACGAAAGAGGATCCTCTGAGGAGTTCATTAAGTATACGTTGCATTGGCAGTGTTGCTAGTAAGTAACCAGAATAATGTGTCTGCTCATTCAGGCATGATAATGCTCCAGCTGGTGTGAATAAGCTCACTGTCCTGTTTTTGTCTTCATTCTCATAGTAATGTTCCTCCAGCATATGTCCAGATGAAATGGCATCAGCTTAAAGTGTGCTCTGTGCCAAATTGGCAGAACAAGAGTTTTGGAGGCAAGTCTTTCGTTCACGTAGCAGTTCTGCTGAATTTGATTGATATATTTTAGGTTTTGTATTTACTTCCATAAATTGTGTATCTTTACGAATATTTGATGTCATTTCTCCCAGACATTGTTGACTACCTGCATGAGGTGGTCTTGCCAAAACTGGCGAATGAATGTAAGGATCTTGATGAGAATGACTTGCCAGCTGACCAGAAGCAGAGCTTCCTTCTCTCTGACATCTTTCAGGATATAACGGCGATGACAACAGTGATGATGACAACAAAGACGAGTGGACAATGATGAAAATGAGACATTTTTTTGTACAGTTTATTCAGACGTTGATGAAAATTTTCCTTTCAGTTACATTTTCCTTTATTGTATAGATAAAAGATGCTTGAGATGGTCATGTATAGAATGTACAAATCTTTTATTGTTGTTTATTTTTACACACGTTTTAATAAACTTGAATGTAACAGGCTTTGTATTTTTATTCTGACCAGAAGGTAAAACCAGGTTGAGTGTGACACAAACTTGTAGATTTGTTTTGTAGTATGCCATGTTTACTGTCAGCTCAAAACATTTGCATTCACCAAAGAATAGACGGATACAAACAACCCAGTGTGTTCAGCTCTGGGAGAACATTGGATTACACTTTTAATCCAGTCAAGGCTCGTTGCAGTGGATCTGAGCTCCAGAAATCATGGTCCCAGCCCAGGAACCAGCCTGTGAAGGTGGGGGGCTCAAAGCCTTGCTTCACTGTAACAATAGGTGTCCTAGTATCCCTGTTGGCAGGGTCCGTTTCGATATATTTGCCAGCTTGGGAAGAAAAAACAAGGATGAAGGTTACTGGTTATCCAATGAAAACTTTAAATCCTTCAAAAAAAAAAAAAAGTCCTTCTCACCTGAAGTGACAGCTTCATTTTTCTCTTCATCATTAGCTTCATTTCCAATCCAAACAAAGACCTTGGAGACAAAATTTGATAAACACAGTAGCATTAGATTTATTTTACTATTTGCTCAGGCCTTCTGTGGGAGTAACGGTTCAGGTGATTACCTGATCCCAGGTATCCAGGATCATGACATCGTCGGGAGCCAAGTCTTCCTGGGTCAACTCTCCTGGCACCTCTTCGATCTAGAATATAACAAATCGTGTAACTTTAGAAATGACGAACGGAAGCGTGCATGTCAGTGACTTAGTAATTTTGACCCAGTCAACATCGGCGCAGCGATGAGGAACTCACAAGGAACTGTCCCGTCTTGTTAGAGCATGCAAAGAGTCTGGGAGGATGGGTGTCCAATTTGTTCTTAAGCCTTTCAGATGTGCGATACTCTGCTTTTCCTCCGAGAGCACTCCAAAAGTCACCTGTGCGGAAATCAGTAACACAAACGGTTTTAGTCTTTGGCTTTGTTCACAATGCATCCGCATGATTTGTTTTTCTAAATCAGAAGTTTAGGTTGGCTGTCATTTGCAAGTTTTTTTTATTTGTTCAGACAGCAGCATGATGCTCAACTCATCAGCAGACATGAAAAAATTATTTACTGTCTTAACAAACCATTATAATTGGAAGTCAATCGAGTATAACAAACATGTGCACACACCTCCCTCAGCTCCTTCTGATACCTCCGTAAGATTCACTCCTAAAATGCTACCAAGCTTCTTGGCTCCGTTCTTCTCTGCATCGCTGCTACCCTGACCCGACCACAGATTAGAGCCTGACGGAGTCACCAAAACGAAGGCATCGTTGGAGTTCAGGCTGGAGGCCACAGCATCGACCTGTTTCAGACAACGTGAACCACACAAAACCATTGTTCAAGGAGAAACATGTTTTGCATTTACAAATGAAGAGCAACACGTGACTCGGCACACTTGCTTGCTTTCATTTCGCTCACCTCAACAGCTCGTGTGTGTCCGGCGGGGTTGGCACGGACTTGGAAAAGGCGCACGTCAGAAACCTGCGATTGGCCACCCTCTCGTGAAGTTCCACCCTTGTAGACCACCATTGGTTGCCCTCCGAAGAGACTCATGAGGTGCTGGGGTTCTTTGCCTTGGATTACTCGCACCTACATCATGAAAGAATGAATGTTGCATTTATTGCATGGAGCAAAACGGCAATAACGTAATGGAAAATGCATCACCTGCACTGGGCTCCCACCGAGCTCAGTGTCAAGCTGTGAAGCCAGGATAGCAGAGGTTCCTTTCTCATCCTGGCTGGAATCCTCCCCCTGCCTACGGGCAAACATCTCCAATTAATGAAGTGATGACTCATTCTATTGACTAACAGAATCCCAGTCCCGTGGGGCTCAACCATACAGCTCAAAGACCATCCAGTTCTGTTACCCGAGAGTTCTTGCGTAATATGAGCAGACAAAGCCCTTGTCTCAGTATCAGATCTTGGACGTGTTTATGTCTTTCGGTTGAAGGAGTGTCTTACCATATGTATATAATCTGGCCCTGGCGTCCCCCATGCTTGTAGGTGTAGAGAATGATGTAACTGTCTCCTCCATAAAACCGCCCACTGAGAGACGGGTCAACTGGAACCTTATTTGATCCCTCAATGCGCCAGACCTTTCCGAAGCAACAACCCATGACAAGGAA
Organism: Oreonectes daqikongensis; assembly: GCA_026939265.1. Taxonomy (NCBI): domain Eukaryota; kingdom Metazoa; phylum Chordata; class Actinopteri; order Cypriniformes; family Nemacheilidae; genus Oreonectes; species Oreonectes daqikongensis. The sequence continues at coordinate 1,186,694 of JAOTQM010000051.1, forward strand.
TCCGTTAATGCCAATTTAAAAAAATGAATTGTTAGTTACTGGTAACTTAACCACGTAGATGTCAGACGTACCTTTTTCTCTCCTTTCCCATCATCCACCATCCCATGCTGTGCAGCCATAGCGTCCGATTTGTGCAGAGAGGAAGCATTAAATGGCACTTTCTTGATTTTGGCGATTTTGTTCGGCACATAAGCCTGTCCCATACCCTTCGTCTGGTCCACATCACGCCAGAACTTGAAGAACTGTTTGAAGAGAGGAGTCTCTCCATTCTCAGGGATGATCTGGACCTCGGTGTGTTTTGGATAGCCCATCTGATTTATAAAGTCGGATGCAATTTTCATCCCTGCGCTGCGCTCTTCTTTATTAGCATCCTTTCCTGTTTTTTAAACAAGGTTACAAGACATGTTTTAGATTCAGGCATCTCCTGGCTTTTCCCAAATCTGCACATTTACACTGAATTGAACCATTAAACTGACCTTTCCAAACAAATATCTTGCCATTGGAACCATGGTCCAAGATAAAGCAGTCAGTGGACTGTAGATCGCTTTGAGAAAAGGGATTCTCTCCAGACACCAAAGTGACGGACATGCTTCCACTGGCATCTGACACCTAAACATTTATATCCAATGTCATAACACCCATCATGATAACTTCTAGTGTTTATTTTAGTGTTTGACTTGCTGTACCTTGTACAATTTGGCCAACTTTCTGTTGGACACATCAGTCTTAGTGTCTTCAGCCTGTGCATCTGGAAGATTAGGCTTGGGTCCAAGGATCTGCCAAAGCACAGTACAAGTAAAAAATATTTAATCACTAAAGGTGAAAGTTTATAAGTTAGAAAAGTAAAATTAGTTCATATTATAGTCACCGATAGTATCTTTTCATTCTCTGACCCTTCCTCACATACAACAAGTTTTGCTCTCCCGCATCGCTCATTATCACGAATATCTTTGGAAACGTTGGTGGCCTTCAGCCTCTCGAACTGGTTACACTTGGATCCGCACCACTGGTAGATCTCCTGAGGCACAAAGCATGAATATATTTTCAATGTTTGCAGTGCTAATACATGATATGATAAAATACAAACGAAAGAGAATGCAAAAGATTTGGTATTCCTATGTATATTTTCACCTTTCCCAAATCGAGGATGAAGCAGTCGCCCTGGTTGAAGCTGTCCCAGCTCACCGGTACCTCAGTGGCCCGGACCACCCGTCTGCCGCTCACGTGGAGAAGACGCTTCACGTCCACTTCATTGGAAGCTATGTGTTTAAACCCAGAAGCAACTCCACCTTGCTATAGAAATAAAAATGCTGGTTGTTACATGAAATTGCATGTTAATGCTAAAAATATTTGATGTGCATCAAAACATGGAAAATGTATCAGGGGTCTACCCACCATGTATTTAAGGCCTGATTTAAAGTAACCCACAAAGGTTTTTGACTCATATCCTTGAACTTCTCTATACTGGATAGGCTTCCCTCCGAGGAACTCGTCCATTTGCACAGTAAAGATGGCCGCTGCCCCACTTTCATCTGTGGAGCATGCATCACCTGCAGATACCATTTAACAAGGTGTTTAAAATCCACACTGAGGTAAAATGATGATAATTTACATTAAGCACAGTCTCACCGATCCAAAAGTGCAGGTCGTACTGTAGATTGCCAGAATTCTGCTTGATGGTGTTGAGGATAAGGTAAGTGTCACCTGTGAAGAACCCACCATACAGATTCTGAGGCACAGGCACCAAATCCATATTTTCAACCCTCCAAACCTGCAGGCCCGCCTGCTTTCCTGCCTTCTGAAACTCAGGGTGGTTCACCATGATGCTGTTGTTGAAAAACACAATAGTCAATCGTTGCGTGCTGTTCCACAATTGACACATACAGTTTATAGCGTTAGAAAATATGAACCAAATAAAGGAAGAGGTTGATGTTCTCTGTTCTTTCAGATGAATACTGATGATTATGGAGTTGTTTTGTGTTAATCTTAGGGGAAATGAAGAACAAAGGCATGTTTCTGTCTGTCTAGGACATTCGCTCTACACCCTGAACATAACGCTTCCGCAATCAAACTGCTCTTGTGGTATGTAGCGATTTAAGTCTCCTCACGCCCTTAAGCAGACATCTCCACCCCCACTGGAAAAAAGATGAGCGCGGTAGGGCGAGTCATTTCCCCGACTGTAGAGGTGTGCCACAGATATACTTACCTGTTCATAAGAGTATCTCTGCATTGTATGATGTGGCTCAGGTGTGAAATACAGAAAGGACGCCCTGCTGGCGTTTTATTGCATTTTTATCAGTTGATGCAAATAACTATAATCTGCAATATTTACAAAGATGCTGATTTAAACCAAGCCTGCCACATGCCTGGTAAAAAATATTGTATAATATATAATACACAAGTAAATAAATAAAACCAAAAGGCAACCTAAAAACGGCAAATAAATAAATAACAGTAAATAATAATACAGAGTTTCAAACACTTAAGAAGCTCTGAATGCATTATTAGTAATATAATGATGGTTATTTCGAGAGTCAGACAAGAGACAATCATTAATAGTCTCCATCAGATGAGAACTATATGCATCATAAAACACACATTATTTACAATTTAGATTAGCATTTAAGTAATGCGCATTACCTTTCGGGGGAAATCTGTTTTTTCGATTGAACGACAGACGGCTTTCAGGTTGTGTGTGGATCGCAAAGCTTCCGCAGGTACTGAAAGTAGCAACACCCTGCACAGGTGTGTTACGTTAATACGTTTGGGTTTGAAACTCCTCCTCTGCACCGCACTTCCTTACTTTACTTCCTGCACAAACACAACACTAGTGAATCAATGTATTACAAATTGTGTAGTTTGATTGTGTTGTTGGTGAATAACAAAATAATAAACTCGTATCGTTTCACTTGTGTCGTGTGGAGCAGATATTTTCTGTTGTATTAGAAACATAAATCCTATGTTTTTAGTTTTCTTTAACATAGCATTATAAAAACAACATACGTGTTTATCAATAGGCCTAATGCAGCACATTTTACTTTAGTAACTTTACTATTGCTTCTTTAAAGTAGCTATATTAAATATCATACCATTTGTATGGTAAAATCAGTCAAAACATTTACTATAGTAACACCATCATTTTTTCATAAGGTCAAGCAACGCTAACTGGTTCAGTTCCATCGTATGTGTGCTAATAATAATGCTAACGTGTTTGTTTGTTTGTTATAAAGAATGACAGCGTTTTTTTGTGATCTTGGTTGGTTGTTTTATTTATCCAGCAGAGCAGATTAGTTTAATGTGCTGTTGCGGAGGTGTGCGTAGTGTAATTTATTGTAATATGCCGTTGCTCCCGTAGAGTTCGCTGTTCTCACTGTTTTTATTATAACGCTCTTAGAGGAAGAAAGCGGCCGGACGGCTTCAACGCAAGAACCAGACCAAACCTCCGAAACCACTTGAATTTATAAATTAGGTAAAAACGATATTCATTACAAGACAGCGTTCACTATATTTATTTTAATAACTGTGTTGCTTATAAGCGAATGTCAACGTTTCCAACGCTTTCTGTGGTTTATTTGGGAGTAGCCGTTAGCCTTAGCATCTGAGGGTTTGGTTCAGCGCGAGGTCAGCTAACGCTAACTAGCCTTTTCGTGCTGAATTTACACATTTAACCACCGAGAACTGCCACAAAAATGTCAAAAAGCGTATTTAAGTCGCTAATCCGTCGATTTGGAGTGATTTATATAAAGTGTAGCGTTGTATAACGCTATACAACCCTTGACATGACAGTGTGATTAGCTGGTGAGATTGTCATGGCGCTGGCTGCTTGTTGTGCTGCAGTCTGTGTGTTTATGCTTTATCTCAAGTGTCATGTTCCTGTGTACCTTTGGTTTTGCATAACAAGTGTTTATATACCATATGTATCGTGTGTAATCGTGGATGGATCGTTTTATCGCGATCTCTTGGGTCTAAGGCTTGGTGAACTTGTAAAGGAAATGGGTCTTTATAGACAATGGTATGGCAGTCAGCTGAGAGAGAGCTGCTGTGATGGCTGAATATTTCACAGTCAATTTAAAAGGACGTTTTTGTGTTTCAAGCATATGTATATTGTTTTTACTTTTCAGCTCAACAAAATGACGACTGCACCTTATAACTATTCCTATATTTTCAAATATATCATTATTGGTAAGTGTCCAGTCATTTACATATCTAAAAATAAATATACTGTAGTAAATATATATTAGATTATGTTGTATAGTATAATTACTGTAGTGTTACTTGATAAACTATGATTGTAGTTGTGGTAGTATTCTTTCTATTGTTGTCCTATATAAGATTGTTTGGTGTTTTTACAGGTGACATGGGGGTTGGAAAGTCGTGTTTACTCCACCAGTTTACAGAAAAGAAATGTAAGTGCCAAGGGTGGTTTGAATTACACTAACAAGGGATCCATTGACATCTATGCTGCAGGCTAATACACCATACGTGATGTCCTGTGTATATTATTTATCACAATGATTTTATCATGATTTTCTAATATCACTTTAAACAAGAATGCATACAACAATAGCCATCTTGTATATACACACTTATTTCATTTACTTATGCAACGGATAACTCGGTTGATAAATATACCGCACATTTACATTTATTCATTTGGCAGGCGATTTTATCGTAGGAGAGCATGAAACAGTTTGTCAACACGCTAAACAGTATCGATAGTTTACAATAGCACATGTGTCCTATGGTGTGACAAAGCAAAAAATGTCATTTTTCAATTAAAATTAAAACATAATATATTTTTTATAATATAAAATAACAATGACGATAAAGCAAAATTTTTGCACATTTTTGGAGACATTTGTCAACTAGCAGTTAACTTCTCCTTTGTGTCTTTTCAGTTATGGCTGACTGTCCTCATACAATTGGCGTCGAGTTTGGCACGCGGATAATTGAAGTTAGCGGGCAGAAGGTGAAGCTTCAGATTTGGGACACGGCGGGGCAGGAGAGATTCCGCGCGGTCACACGCAGCTACTACAGAGGAGCCGCCGGAGCCCTCATGGTGTATGACATCACCAGGTAGACAGATGTTACCTTGTCATCATTCAGCTCTGATCACATGTATTTTTTTTTTGTTTGTCTTGCGCTTAATCGGTTGTGATGCCTGTTGTTTGCAGGCGAAGCACATACAACCACCTCAGCAGCTGGTTGACTGATGCCAGGAATCTCACCAACCCCAATACTGTACGTTTATAACAATACAAGCATGCAAAATGGTTCTGGTCCTTTTAACATTCTCCTTTTGTTTGTGTTCATCTAATTAATATGGTGTCAGAGCTTCATACATATTTTATGATGAGATGTGGTTTGCAGGATGGCCACATGTTGAGCCTTTGTAAGACAATCTGAATATTTCCTCAGGTGATCATTCTGATTGGTAACAAAGCAGACCTTGAAGCCCAGCGAGATGTCACGTATGAAGAGGCCAAGCAGTTTGCGGAAGAAAACGGTAAGGTCGCATGTACGATGAACTCGTAGATCAAAGCTTGCGCATCGCAGAAGCTCGTGGCCTTTTGAATTCACAGTTGTATATCTCACTTTCGCGTCTTCGATCTATTTAAATAGGTTTGTTATTCCTGGAGGCGAGCGCAAAAACGTAAGTGCCTCTTTAGACTGCCTGCTGATGGAGTATAATCACTTTATCTGTACAACGCCTAGCGTGATATTTTAGTTCCCGTTAGCATCTTTGCATATGTCCAACAGAGGTGAGAATGTGGAGGATGCATTCCTTGAAGCAGCAAAGAAGATCTACCAGAATATTCAGGATGGCAGTCTGGATCTGAATGCGGCCGAGTCAGGGGTCCAGCACAAGCCCACCGCTCCGCAGGGCGGGCGCCTCAGCAGTGACGCACAGCCCCAGAAAGAGGGTTGCAGCTGTTAATGACCAAGAAGACTTCATTTCTCTCTCTCTCTCTCTCTCTCTCTCTCTCTATACCCACCCCAGCTCTAACCTCTGCCTCCCTCTGTATCTAAAAGCCCCTCCCCTTCCTGTATGATTGGTCATGGCGTTTGGGGCCAGATGGCTCTGAGAGATGGACGTGTAACATAATTAATTCCCTCCATACTCCTGCTCTCATCCTCCTTTCCACCTCTTCTGTCTTCCCTTTCTCGTTTTGCTTATTTGTCATACGCACACATCCCAGTGCGCCCAGCAAGCACTCGAGGGACGACAGATCCCCGCCAAACACTAATCCGGAAGAGAGAAGATGATTGTTGATAAACTGAAGAAATGCTGGGTTTATCCTTTACAGACACGATGTGCATAACCATAAGCGAAACATCTCGTGTACAGGAGCTGTCTGAATGCTAGCGTAATGTAAATGAAATGAAAATATTGGCAAACGTTATTGGTGTCAGAAGTGATCAGGAGGACTTGCATCACCATTGTATGTAACATTGTTTTGTTAAAAGAATCTAAAACTGAAATAATGTATTCTGTTTTAAATTAGAGTTTTTGCAGTTTCACATCAAATCACCAAATATTTATCCCTGTTTGTACCTATTCAGGAAATATTATACATGTACTATACAACATTAGTATTGTTTTGAAAGAAATTTCAATGTAAGGCCCCATTGTAAAAAAAAATATATTTCTTTGGTCAGACGCAATTGTTTTAACTTTGTAGTAGTTGCTGTTGTCCTAAAGAATGTTTTTCACACTTTGCATTTTCGATTTGATTTTCCGAGGGCCTGGAGCTTGTTTTTGTTACTGAGGTCTTAAGTCTGTCACGCTGCAAGGTTTAGATCTTCTTTGGTCTGTTCTCCATTAATATTTCAATGTCACATTTAAGAAACATACCAGAGTGATCTGCACCTGTTTAGGGACCACGTACCAAACGTTCAGGCCCAGCAAACCCTCGTCATATCAATCTAGTCATTGTATTTACATTGATTATTTCAGTTGCCTTATGATTTGCTTATGTTGACTCTGATGTGCTGCCATTTTTATTTATAATCCTCAAAAAGCTTTTAACAGAAGAATTCCATAAATAATGTGTAATAAATTGCAATAGTGATTTTGCCTTTTTCAGAAACATTCCATTAAATTTATTTCCAAACACTGATTATTTTACGCTTTGAGCTGAGTTTATTAATGGTTTGTTAAGCATGATGCATGATACGACTACTTTAAAGAGGCATCAAGGTTTTCCTCAATCCGACGGGAGTTATTAATCTCCTGATAGTAGCATAAGAATATACAACTGCAGCATGAGAAACATCAATGTGGGGAAATGCGGCCCAGATCCATTTAGTTGATCAGCTTAAAGGGATAGTTAACCCAAAAAATAAAATAAAATCTCATTATTTACTCCCACTCATGTCACTCCAAACCTGTATGACTTTCTTCTCCACAACACAAAAATATTTTAAAAAACACTTGTACTAAACACAACATTGGCCCCTATTAACTTCCATTGTATGGACACAAAACCACAAAGACATTTTTCTAAATATCTTTTGTGTTCCACAGAAGAAACAGTCATTTACAGGATTAAATGACATAAGTATGAATAAATGATGACAGGGTTTTTATTTTTAGGTGAACACTCCCTTATAAGAAACAACAAATATGGGCTAATGACACAACCAGCAGTTAATGCATAGACACACATCTGTGTTGAACAGGTTAAGAGGCAAAATGACGCACTCCAAATATAATTTTCTATTTGTGTATTATGGTAGATTTTAGACGTGTTGTTTTGTAAACTAAAAATCCCATTTTTTTATTTTGCTCCTACTGTCTTGCTTTTTCATGTCTTAACGACATCTTTACACTGCAAAAAGTTAACCTGCTCTTGAACTCAAGTATGTCTTCTGTAAGTGAGATTTGTTTGTAATTATGTTAATAAAGACAATACTGTAGACAGTGTTTTTGTCCACACACACAATTAATTGCAGTATATCAGCAATAATAATGAAATAAGGATATAGACAACAAGGACATGAAAAGGTTTGTAGTTGTATTGCACATTCGGTTGTTTTTGATTTGACACAAACTGCTGTAATAAATACTTTGCATATCATGAATACAAGGTCATGTTTAATAGTCAATATAAATATGTAATGAACCATTTCACACGTTGAAAGTGTGAATTACCGCACGTTAAAACGAACGACGCCGTAGCACAGACCAAACAGTTTATGACATCGAGATATCGTGAGAGCGATGCCAAAGCTTCGCGTTCGAAGCGCTCTCGCGATACTCGATGATCATTCTGCGCAGCGTCGTGTGAAGTCGTGCTTTCTGTTGTTTGGCCTCCAAAATATTCTCAACGCAATTAGCACAGGTAAATATTAAAAAAGCACATGACAGTTTGAGTGTTAAAAATAAATGGTTTAAAATCTGTAAATGGCTTCATATCTCGAAACCGAAACAGTGGGTTAAACCTTCAGTGCCTTTTTTTTACCTCAAGTTCCAGTTTCCTCATTTGTATATGGAAAGTGCTGATGTCAAACCATTTTTATTTGGTTTAAAGAAGACTGAGAAAGCTGTGACCAACTCAAGAGTCTATTCGCTCCGTGTTAAATCTGTCACAATCATTTCTATCAGCTTTTCGTGTTCGTGGTCTTTGTCTGGTTTAGACTTATGGCTCATCCGACCAGACCTGCGTGCCTCTGTAACCGCTTGCTTTCATCATCTGACAGAAATAAAGAAAATGAGTTAGAACTTCCCTCTTCACAAACGTTACTACTCGGTTAATGCAACATTTTCTGAGGAACCCATTACTAACAATGGCATTTTCCTGGTCGCTCGAGTATGAGGAGTCTTTGGTAGAGCTGCTCAGGAGCTGGTCCAACTTGTCGACATGTCTGCGCAAACCTTGAATGCTGCCTTCGGCCTGCAGTCTGCGTTGACTCAGAGCTTCCTGCTGGGAGAACATGCGACTGCGAAGCTGGACCTGGGTATTGTTGCACAGCAACAGATCATTTAAAGGTATACTTCACCCAAATATGTTTGTGGTTACATCTATTTCTAAAAATATATTAATTAAAATTAACCATTTATTATTACTGTACCTTTAAGTGGTCTTCTTGGTGTCGCAATCTCTCTCTAAGTGCTTCGCCACGCCACTGCTCATCCTGTTACAGCATAATTACATCATCGTCAACGTGAATGACATCATGACAACAGATGTTTTATTTTTGAGTGACCCATTGGCATACCTTTATGCCCTTATCTTTCATGCTGACCTATTTGTTTAACAAGCTCAGGCCAGATAAATAAAGCAAATAGTACCTTAGTGCTGTAGCCTGATGTCCCCCTGGAGAGCGTAGCACAAGGATGGTTCTCCTTCAGGCTGTCTGTATCTGAGGAGATGCTGGATGGCGAATCGAGCTCCCTCACCCCCTCGCTGTCCACCTCCACTCTCACCCATGAGGGCACTGCATCCTTAATGTCACCCAGTCCAGTGCTGTCCTCCTGCAGCTGAGACACAACATTCACTGTCATCTTACCCATAACCACAGGTAACCACGTAACACAGCTCAAATCAACAAAACAAGTACGACTGGAATAAGATGTTTATCTACAATCTCTGATGTTTCCTGTTTGTACCTTTGTGTCTTTAAGGCCGGGCGACTCTTGGGAAAAGGTGCTGAGCTGTTCCTGCAGCGTTCTGGCTTGTTTATGGTTTTCTTGAGCGGCTTTTTCCACAGTCAGCAGTTCCCTTTGGAGCAGTGTGCGATCCTGAAATGAGCTCAAGTCAGTCCGCTGGTTTATAGCTTTTATAGGCTATAAAGAAGATTTACAGTAAACCCCAAAACAAAGAAATGAAATATAGCAGTTGCCATCTCTATACCTTTCATAGGAATGCTAAATCTATTCATTATGGTTTGTAGCAACAAAAGTACCAAAGGGTAATCATGGTACATGTTAATGTTTTTAGACATGGTAGTACCCATAATCAGTTACTATGTTACCATGATACCATTATTATCTGATTTGATCACTGTACTACAGTACTAACACGTTTAACCACCTGCTTCTCCTGCATTTCTGAAGCCGTGACCTGCTGCACCTGCTCCAGCCTCAGGGTGAGAGCTCCCTCTACTGCCTGCAGCTGTGACTGCAGCGTCTGCTGCTTCAGTCTGTGCAGCTGCTCCAGATCACTGCTCTCCTGCTGTTTAACTCTGATCAGCTGCACACACGACACAAATATCATTCATTACTGTCAATAACCATGAACATCTCCTGCAGTTATTTAGGTGAAACTGTGCATTACAGTGATTTTACCACAGCGCCCTCACAAATTGGCAAAATTACCATCTAGATTTCGTCTGTGATTTTCATTTCTTATGTCACCTTGTCTTGCTTTTCAAGCTGTGTCTGTTTCTCGACCACTCGTGCTTTCAGCTCCTGTAACTGCCGTCCCAGTTTGTCCAGCTTCTGTTGTCTCCTCCTGATCTTCTCTTCCAGTTCAGATTTTTCAACCTTCTGCTGCTTCACAAGATCATCTCGCTGCTTCTTTGCAGTCTTCACCTCCTGAACAAGTGCAAGTACAACATGTTTTGTGCTGTAAGCACTGAAACGGCAGAGATGTGCATTAAACTCACCTCTCTGATCTCATCTAGCTGAGTCTGAGATTCCACAAGCTGCTTCTTCAGTCTGTTCACCTCATCTGTGGGTTTGAACAAGCAGTTGAGCATGAGTAATGACAGTGTTCATAAACACGTGCCATACGAGCCGTTGTCACAGTGATATAATGACGTTGAATAGCACAGACCTTCAAGCTTGGCTGCGGCATCTCTGTTGATCTCCTGCTGGACCTCGTGTGCTTGTTTCTGGTCCTGTTGATGTTTGTCAAGCTCTGTCTGGCTTCTGAGCAGCTCCGTCTCTGCTGTGTTTGCCGCCTTCTCTGCAGCCTCCAGACACCTCAAACCATGACAACAGAATTCATTTCAGACGCAACAAAAACATGACACCCATCTGATCCGGCATCCCGATCTGTCGAAGCTCTCATATGATAGAAGTGTTACCTCTGAGCGTGCATGCGTCTGGCTTCCAGGTTCTTGCACTGTTCCTGGAGGCTGCTCCGCTCTCGGACTTGCCGTTGTAGATCTAGTTTTTTTTGTTGGAGTACCTGTAGCTCTTCTCTCTCTTGCTCCAGCAGTGTCCTCTCTCTCTCGGCCTGCTCCTGCAACTCCTCCTGGACACGCTGGAGCTCCACGCGCACCTGAGCAGCATACACTCACGTTAACGTGCATGTCATACCCGATTTGCATATCAAACATCAGAAATGACAGAACTGAACTGACCTGTAGTAGAGTTTCCTGGCTTTTCTCAAGCTGGTCTAATTTTTGGTTGTGCTGGATTTTCACACCCTCCAATTCTGCTGTCTCCAGGTGAACCATTTCCAACACATGCTTCAGCTCTAGAAACACATTATACAGGATGGTGTCCAAAATTATTACCACAACTGCCACATTTGTTTTTTGACAAATAGACTGAAGGGCAGTTGATAAAAGACTTGTTTATATGAGACTGATACAGTGGCCTGGTGAGAAATGTTTTTGTTTTGATTTTTTTGTAAAGAACAGAATGGATGGAAAAAATGTTTATTCAAAATTTTGGTTTTGGACTTTTTTAGTTTTATTGTAATTCATGTAAGATCATGTTTAATTTTGTTGAATTTTTAACTTTTGTCATTTTATTATTCATTTATTTATGTAAAAATGCTATAGATGTTTATTTATGTTTTATTTTTATTTCCAATTAATAATTTGAATGCCTCAACATGCACTTATTTAAGATTTTTGCAAAAACAACATTCCTATTTTTTCATTTAGTTAAAGTTTTTGTTAAATAAAATTTAGGCCTACATTTTATTTTATTACAATTAACAGATGTCTTAATACATTTAGTAGACAATAATAACACTTTGGACACACTTAAGTAAGTGGAACCTAAATTTGATCTCCCACGTTAATACTGAAACAGTGTCCCGACTAAAGCTCTTATGATGTGGCTTGTAAAATTAGATTAGATTCAACTTTATTGTCATTACACATGTACAAGTACAAGGCAACGAAATGTAGTATAAGCACTGTCCCAATTTTATTGGTATGTTTTGTCACTCTAATAGTCACAGCTGTGTTTATATTGGCTGTAACAGATCATTCAAATTCATGCAATCAGATTGTAAAATCTATCTGACTGTATTATTTTTTAACACACCTGCTTTGTGTTTGTTTACAGCTGATCTGAGGTCCTGCAGGGTTTCCTCTTCTTCTTGCTGATCTGTCTTAAACTGAGCCAGTCTGCTTTTCCTTTCTGACAACTGAGAGTCCAGCTCTCCTTTCTGTACGGCCAGAGTCTGCACATCCACACGCAGCTCCTACACATACAGTTTGGACATTTACGTTTATTCTGGAAGCGTAGAATTGACACACGTCTCTTATATTTCAATAATACAGACCTGAATGCGCTGATGTAAGCCGTGGATATCTTCCTCTCCCTGTCTGAGCACATCTAACAGGCCTTGCCTGTGCTTCTCCACACTAACCCTTAGCAGCTCCTCTTCCTGTTTCCATTGTTCCAGCTTCCTGTCCAGCAACAACAGCTCTTTCTGCTGCAACTCCACCTGTAACCCACAAAAACAACTTCAGAGTATGTATTTGCGTTAAGCACTTTGATGTAAAAGTGCAGTTTTGTCATGCCTGTGTGTTACCTGATCGCTGATGTTGTCCAGTTGTGTTTGTCGTTGTGTTAGGTTGTTCTCCGCCTCTCTGCAGCTCTGTAGGAGTTTTGCCTCGAGGTTCTGAGTCTCCTTCAGCTCATTCTGAAAGGCCTCCAGTCTATAAGAAAAAAGCAGATATTTCAATAAACAGAAATGAGTTTTTCATTTCATGTATTCAGTGATTAAATGAAATGCTGGAGTACCTGTCGGTCGCTCTTTCCAGCTTTCTGTTGACTTCTTGAAACTTCACATCTTGACATGCGATTATCTCCTGCACATCTTGTAATGTGTGTTCTTGTTCCTGTTTCTGTTTCTGCAGCTCTAGAACTTCCTCCTGAAGATTTCTGTAGTGGAACATTTACATTACATTACAGTTTTGTAATTAGCGAGCTAATAACTTAAGAGATATTTTACCCAAAAAGGAAATTCCTTCATTGTTTACTCATGTCACTGCAAATCTTTTTTCTGCAGAATACAAAAGAAGATATTTTGAAGAATGTTGGTAACCAAACAACACTAAACCCCATTGACTTCCACTGTATGAACACAAAACCACTGAGACATTTCTCAAAATATATTCTTTTGTGCTCCCAAGAAAAAGAAAAAACCCAGATTTACAGTGGCATGAGGGTAAGTCATTTAAATTTTTGTGTGAACTCACCCTTTAAACATTGTAAATATAACGCAATACAATAGTGTTACCTGAGCTGTTGTTTACTGTGCACCAGCTGCGTGGCGCCATCTCGAGCTCTCTGCTCCATCTCCACCAGCTCTCGTTCCGTCTCTTCCACCCGTCTCCTGGCCTCATTGTAACGCTGCAAGCTTTCTTTAGTCTACAAACACACACAAGCATGAGATCATTAGCATTCTTCTAACAGGAGGTTTAAAGTATACATGTTTATAATGAGGTCTGATGTCAGACTTTGTCTCTGGTGTCTCTGAGCTCGGTCTCAGCCTCAAGAAGAAGTCTGTCTGCCTCTCTTAGCTCAGCTCTACGCTTCAGAAGAGTCTTCTCCATGCACTCCACCTCTCCCGACACACACTGCTCATCTTCCGTGCGAGATATGGAGCTTTCCAGCACGCTCCTACCGAACCAAACAATTGAAAGACAATTTGCAATGAGAACAAATGTATTTATAATAGAACTGAACATCATGGTGTGTTTCTACTGGTCTATAAAGAATAATGCAGGACACTGGATTACACTGACGTGTGGTGCTTTAGTGTGTGGACGGTCCTACGCAGCCGCTTTATTTCCCGCTGCAGATCTGCAGTTTTCTCCTGTAGTGCTAGCTGCTCTTTCTCACTGTGAACTCTATCAGCACGTTCATCTCTCAATCTGCATTCTGCATTCTTCAGATCTTTCTCCTGCCCCGACACAAATAACTCCTCTTAGGATAACTGAGCATTCTATTTAATATAGTTATCATAATTAACACAGTAAACCGGGTGACCATGTCTAATACAATTTTTATAAAGTAATACAATATGATGATACCAAGCAAAGAATGAATAACGCTCACCAAGTCCTGATGTCCAGGTACATTACAGTGCAACGTTCTGTTAGGCACCAGAGGGACAGCAAGACTGCCGGGAGGAGGGCCGTACACCAACCTGGCTCCATCAGGGGGCGGCCCATACAGAACAGTACTGGAACCAATGGGAAGGCCAGGCACAGGGTGATCGTACATAACTGAGCTGGCGGGAGGAACAGTACCATCGGGAGGAGTGAATCCAGCGGCGCCGGCGAGAGGAGACTGACCTTCAACATCACTCTCTCTTCCACTGTCTCTGAACATCTGAGTATCTGTAAGACATAAAAATAAAGCTAAAGCTTTGTGTGAAGGTGTTTGATACAATCTCCTTGAGAGAAAGAATCTGCAATTGAAAACTTACTTCTGGTAGGAGTGTGAGGATGGGGGGTATAGACCCAGTATCCTCCATTAACAGGTGGTCTTCTGTCTCTGTGTGCTCTGTGGCTCGACCGTTGACGTTTTTCTGGAGAATGATGGTGCACAGAGCCCAACCCTGAGTCCTGTGTGCCCTGAGATCCCAGACTAGGAGCCTAAAGATGAAAATGATGTGTCTTATTACATAAAACTGGCAATGGTGAAGAACACATTTAACATGATGAGACATATGATTTCTTACGTTTTGATTTGATGGTACATAGTACCAATACCCTGCGTTTGGTCTGGGCTCTCCTAAAGTTGACAGGTAGTTATTCTGCTTTCGTAGAGTTTCCCTCAGGGCTCCGATCTCCTCGAGCAGCTCTTGCAGATTTTCATTGTTTGCTAAACAAATCACAATATATATATTAAGTAAAAACGCTGACATGTTTTGCTATGTAGGTGTTCTGTGATGAAAACGAGGCAAACCAACCTTCATTGGCTTGAGCTAGTTGATCTCTGAGGCGTTTGGTCTGGGCTTGTTGTTTTTTCAGGGTTTGGTTTAATCTGTCCAGTTCTTGCTGTTGAAAGTTTGAGACACTGTGGTGGTTCCCATCTGTCTCATGAAGCTACAAGCAAGATAAACCACAAAGACGTGAACATACAGCAGTGGGGAATGTGACATTCTGAGAATTTCGAGTAGATACGTTACCCTATCTCTCAAAAGCTTCTGGAGAACCTGGATCTCGGCTTCAGCACTGGTCAATTCCTGAATGGCTTGAACAGCTTGAAGTTTGGTGCTCTCCAACTCTTCTGCATTCTACACACAAACAGGTTTATTTGAGACATCATCTTTATCTTCTTAGACAATGTCCATTTTTCAGACATTTATGTTACACAACATCACTGTCTTACCGCTGTTCTCTCCAGATGTATCTTCTCTATAGTGCTGTGAAGAGAGTGAAGTTTGTCTTTGGCAGCATTGAGCTGTTGAGCAGCCATCCTGTCAGCCGTGGAGAATGATTTCCTGAGCTTTAGCAACTCCAGACTGAGAGACTCCATCTGTTCCTGAGTCTGACTCTCCTCAGCCTTCATCTAGAAATGAGAAAACATCAATACAGGGCTGCCGAAGGTCAATCGCAAAATACAATTCTGTCAATATTTATTTACCCTTTGTAAAAGTGTAAAATGACTTTGAATCTGAAGGTTTAAAGTTTGTCCTTTTGAATTGAATCCCTGTATCATGTGCACCTGTTTCTCTTGCTCCTCTAATTCAGCCAGCAGACGGTCTCTTTCAATTTCTGTATCCTCTAGACGCTTCAGCATCAAGTACTGCTGCTCGTGGGCGTCTTCTAACTCCTCCCTCAATCTTTGGAGCTCCGCCTCCTCATCCCGTCTCTCTGCTGCCTGCTGGAATCAAACACAGAGAGATCAGCATCACACTCAACTCATGCCTGATATTGAAGTGACAATCATTTTAAAATGAAAAGTCTCTTACCTGTTTCCGTTCCATCTGATATCTCTCCTGATACTTCCTGAGTCTCTCTCTGAGGGCCTTCATCTCTCCAGCAAGTGTGTCCTGACTCTGCTGGGCTTCATCTCTATCTCTGTGGGCAGCTGATACCACACGATGAACTTCCTGTTGCAGCTCCATGAGACTCTTGTTCACAGTTTCTCCAAGATCTTTAAATCTGGTGCGACAGGATGGAGGACAGAACCATTTCAGAATCTCAACAATGGACCTTTAGCTAGACAAATCACTTTTTTTAACCCGCTGATGCATTCTGTATGTACCTCGATTTCGCCTGTCCCGCAGCTATGCATCTCTTTAACTCCTCGAGATGTTTGGACACACGCACCGGACACAGCAGCTCGTCCCTGACCTTCTCCAATTCATCCTGAAGAGTGTCTACTTTCTCCTTCAGAAAGTCTTTCTCCTCCTGTGAATAGAATGGACAGGCTGTGAATTGGATTTTGTATTTTCACTGAAGGCTAAAAATGAATGATGTAAATAAAGTTCAGTTTAGCACACAAATGATCTATAGCAATTGTTGATGCAGGTGGTATAATTTAACCATGTGATTAAACTAGCAATGACTAGACTCTTGGAGACCAATAAGCATGCAAAATACTATCTGCATGCTCACAGGAGCCAGAAACGGGTCATTTAAAATGGGAACAACATACAAAATGTTTAAAACAAACGGCACAGAGCGCACATGTCCTGGTATAAAGTCTGATCTCGAGTAACACACCTGAAGGTTGTTGACCTGTTGCAGTAGCTCTGCGTTCTCCAGTTCTCTGTCGACAGCCATCTGCATCTGTGTCAAAGCATTCTCTTTAGCCTGCCGCTCCTTCTGAAGCTCTGCCTGTAGTGCAGAGTGCTCCATCTGAAAATGCAGACAAGCAAATTCTAATCTTTATTAATCTGCAATGCACAATCGCTGCAGTATCTGACACAACTGAACATTTTGGACTCATGTTATATATTTTTGAACCTCATGCATGAATATGCAATGACTGATTTCATACCTGACTGAGTCGACGCAGTCTGTCCAGCTCTTCCTTTAGTTGTTTGGCCTCAGCATCTCTCTCCTGCAGCTGTCTCTCCAGCTCCGTCTCATATTCACTGACCTGCTCCTGAACCTGCCGGAGCTCTTCGTTCTCCTTCCTCAGATCCTCCCACTCCTGCAGCTGACGCTTTAACTCCTAAAACCAAACAAACCACAACACTTGGTTTAACTTCAGAGCAGATTCAACACGCTGCAGAATTATACAGAGAGAACATGTCACTTGGAATTAATATGTCAAAAACTGATTCCCACCTCCTGGTTGCTCTCTGCACTTTGTGCTTCTATCTCCAGCTGCGTGCATCGCAGCTCCTTCTCATGTAAGAGGCACTGTAGAGTGTCGTTCTCCCTCTGCAGACGTCTGCATTCGGACTGGGCTGTTCGTGCCTGGTCTTTCACCCCCTGCAGATAATCCTGGAGACCTGCGATGATGCCCTCCAGGTCACGCTTCAGAGCTTCATTTGCAGCGATCTGACCTGAAGGATGGGACATGTTCAACAATACTAGTTTCTGAAGGTTCTTCCTAAAAGATCTTTATGCTAACCATTGACTCTGAAGATGCATTTAATATTTTTCATCATTACAAGATTTACATAAATGAATACTAATTTCAAAATTATGTTTAAAATGACCAGGAATTCAAGCTGACCCACAAAGTTTCTCACCATCAGTAAGTTGTTGCTCCAGTTCCTTGATTTCCTGTGTTTCCTTTTGGATGCGTGTGATCATATCATCCAACCTGCTCTCCATCTCCTGATGTTTTCTGCTCATGATGGCCAGCAGCTGTGATGTCCTGGACAGCCGAGCCTTCACATGAGCCTAAGGATGTGAAGACAGAGAGAAAGAGTTTTTCTTCTATTGACTCTTATAGTGATTCATCTATTGTGCAGTGGATAAACCTTTACAAGTGTATGCATTCTTCTACACAGTTTTAAGTCAGGATGTAAGTCAGTGATAGTTCACCCAAAAATGAAAATTCTTTCATCAGTTATTCACCCTCACCCTATTCTAAACCTTTTTGACTTTCTTTCTTCTGCAAAACACAAAAGAAGATATTTTGAAGAATGTTGGTAACCAAACAACACTTTCATTGTATAGACACAAAACCACACTTCTCAAAATATCTACTTTTGTGTTCCACAGAAGAAAGAGTCATATACAGGCTTTGAGCAAAATGAGGATGATTAAAAAAAGACATAATTTTTGGGAGAACAACTATCCCTGTAATGGCTGGCTTTTTATTTTTACCCCAAAATATGCAAGCTATATTATTATATTATGTTGAAAGCGGTTTGTTGAATTTTATTCAACATACCACTTTTAAGAAAATTTTATAGTGTAAATAAAAACAGATGTGCAGTCGTGAACTTCTGCATTCTTTACTTTATCCACCCCTTCACTTCCCCTTCCTACCAGCACTTCAAACACTTTCACAAAACATTATTTACGCATAATTCATTAGTCACATAGCGAATACTTTTTTGTACACTCCAAAGCACTTATCTAGTGTTTTGTTGAAAGTGGGTTAAAGAATGCTGAGCGTTTATGCAGACTGCTTTCAAACATAACACAAGCATGTAAAATATGTAAGCCAGCGTATCATGTCATAATTCCTTTGCAATTTCCTGTTGAAAACAAAAAGTAAAAAGCACTAAAAATTCTGAAACACATCATTCTGCAATAATAAACTTTAAAAAAATTGAAAGTTTAAATGGTAATAATAACTTCTGCTAACAACTTCACCAGTCTAGAACTGTAGCAGTCTGACAGCAGGCGACCATGAGCCCCTCCTTTGCCCTGGTGGGGTACTTACTAGAACGGTGCGACTGCCATCTCTACATGTCCAGTTTTGCCCTGTTGCTGCCCCGGGAAGTGTAACAGGGAACTATTGTGCAAAAGCAGAACATTTGCTGTCTCTAAAGTCTGTTCTTTACTCTAAACATTAAAGCTTTTGTCTTCAACTATCGTAAAGTCACCCCCTCCTTTGGACATCACTCCCCGCCCCTCCTCCTCTTCTGCACTCTTTCCACTCTCCACTCTTTGAATCAACACAGGAAACTTTCCCTCTCAGCCAATCAGTGTCTGAAGCCTGTGGCCGGCAGGGAGTGAGGAACCTCTGTGGCTCCACCCACAGCATCAACAGGCTTCCCCGAGGACACAAGTGCTCCCTTGTTTCTTAAAGAGACAGGGACTTTATTTCAAATGCATTGCAATCAGTGGTCTCTAATCCAGAGCATCGAGGGATGGAAATGATGAACTCCGTAGGGAACGTCACCTTATTATAGTCGCCTTTGTTGTTATGGCGGTGGCACAACACATCAGAGATTGAGACTCATTTTGCAAAACACTTCATTCTAAATAAATACATTGATTGAAAATAGAAAGAAATGCACTTGTTATACAGCTCTGGAAAAAAATAAGGGACCATTTGAAAATTATTTTCATGTGCTGTTGGGTGACTTCAACAAACACTAGAACGGTATAGTCACAATATCAGTACAGTGTTTTCACACACAAGGAATTTGCCCTGGTGAACTGGTCTATAGCAGTAACAGAAATAAACAGAAATATATATGCTTAATAAAAATGAATAATTTTAATAAAGCTATAAGAAATAATAAAAAATATATAAAATATCAAACATAGAAATGCTAATTAAAGGCAAATTTGAGTGTTCTCACATTTTTTTCCTGGAGCTGTATAAGGAATCACTTGTACAAATAAATGATCTGAAATAAACAGATCACTGTGATGCTTATAATGGATTTTGCAAATGATGCTGTTAAGGCCATTGCACAGAGTCCGAAATTTTCGTATACTTGATTTCGTATTCGTCATCCTAAAATTTCGTCGGCTCTGAATAGCCATCCTACGGATGTGAAAAACGCAGAAAATCAAACCCAGTTCCTTTTTTCAGTTCAAAATTTTTTCTTATGACGGACGAAAATTTCATAGGCAGTGTGTAAATGTGATTGAAACAATGTGAGGTTGTTTTATTTTTTAACGTGCGAAAATTTAAATTCAAGTATTTAACTGATAAATTCAACTGATTCCTATTCCTTTCGATTATCTGATTCCTAGCCTTCCGATTCCGATTCCCAACAGTAGACATGGACTCTCACAATATCAGATTTTCACTGCACAGGTCGGTTATAGTGTCCAAAACAATTCATATTAACAATATTATTGCGATATCCATTGAACTGAAAAAGAAATTAATAATGCTTTTTTCGGCCAGTGAACCACAACTAAAATGCGAATGTAAAGAGGTCGAGGGAAAGTTTTTGAACCATTGTGGCCCTTAAGGCAATATTTTAAACTGCCGGTGAATTTTTACACTATAATCATGTGTAGTATTTACACAATATGGATAATCATGTTTTTTAATATCAATTCCGGTATATTGTGACACCCCATACCTTGAATACACAATAGGTATGTAAATGCATAGTTGTATAATAACTGTGCCTTTAATGGCATATAGTCATATACTGTAGTTTAAATAGCGTGATAAAAAATGATTGACACTGACATATCTGGGGTCACTGGGATCAAGGCCATCCAGAACACTCTGCATTTGCTCCATTTCACCCTGTGCTTGATTCTTCTCTGCGTTCTGTCTATCCAGCTGTTTCTCCAGCATCTTCATCTCTTCTCGGAGCGCTCCCAGTCTCTGTATCCTCCTCTGAAGCTCCTGTCTGACCTGATCCTTCTCCGCCTCACAGATCTGTGTGCAAAAGAACCAAATGACACACTAATCTTACATTATAATGTCTTTATATTTATTCAAAAACAAATGAATTAACTAAAACCAGATGCGAATTAACAGACAGTTAAAAGAATATGTCTGAAAGGGCAACACCTCACCCGTCTTTGTGAAACCGTCTCCTCCAGCTGTCGAAGCTCCTCGCTGGCTCGGAGGATTTGCTGTTCTTTCTCCTCAATTTCTTGTTGTAATTGTTGCAATCGCTCTTCAGCTAAAATCAGGCCATATGTTAGGAAAAGTATAAATATGAAGATGACGATTTTTCAACGCTATAGTCTTTATAATATTGTGAGGACATAGTGCTCTTGTACCTCTAAGCTGAGCATGTCTGAACATATCATCAGATGCTGGGTTGTCTGTTTCTGTCAGGTCCTGCTTCAGGTCTCGTGCTCTCTTGTTTTCTGAAGCGAATGTGATGTTTCGTTTCTGCCGAGCCTTTCCTATGTAAGGACTCTCACTAGAAAGATTCCCCATCCCCACCTCCTAAACAACGCAGAGGACCAGGAATATTCAACCCAAATTCAACCCAATTATTCAACCCCAAATACATCCTTTACACATTCGGGTCCTCTGTGGTGGAATGACCTACCAGCCTCCAACCGAACTGCAGCCTCCTTCATAACCTTCAAAAAACTTTTCATGTTTTTTCATGTCTTTCATGTTGTTCATTTTCTCCCTTGCTTACTTCAGCTAAATCCTCCTAGTAACATAGCCTTGAAAACTATCGGTACTGTTTAGCGTGTTGACAAAATGTTGTATGCTCTCCTACTTGTAAGTCGCTTTGGATGTAAATGTAGATGTAAAAACTTACAGGGTCTGGATAAAATGGAAGAGGTTCAAACTTGGCATCTATTTTATGAAAAGCCAGTTCCTGCTCCAGCTCATAGTGTTTCTGACAGGCCCGGGTCAGCTCCACCGTCTTCTGCTTCAGCTGTTCAGTGAGAAACAGATCATTAGAAACAACGCTTTACAATGTCCCACAATATGAAGTCACAAACCTCTCAACTCAAAATGAGATTTGATACGCACTTATTTTAAAGTGAATATACACATATCAACAATTGTACACGCAGAACCGAAACATGAAACATGCTAAAGATCATGGCAGTGCCATACCATCAACATGACTGTCTAGCACAGGACAACATAATGTGCACCTGAAATCACGGAAAACATCATGTGGACATCATACAGTGAACAGTGGCTTATGGAAAACAGACTGGACAGATACCTGACACAGAGAGTCCAGCAGAGGAGCGGAAAGTGAAGGCTGAGATTGAAGTGGGAATAAAGAGCAGAGGTGGAGAGAGACATGCAGACAGTTTACACAAGAGCACAGAGCATGAAAAATCTGAAACTATATTGAAACTATATTATGTGTTATACAGATAAACATACAGAAGTTTGTTTTCAAGAAATATTTCAGGTTTCCACTAAGGAAATCTTTTTTATAGTGTAATACGACATCTCTGCCCCTAGGTGTCAGCACAACAAAAATGACTGGCACATCTTTACGCCTAATTCTAGTGAGAGTATGGTCATATGATCATGTGCTACATATTTTGCCTGATCATTCAACTCAAGCTTTGTGGTTCTGAAAATCTATCTTCTTAGAATGCTACCCCTGCATCTGTAAAGAACTAATGTTCAGTTCAAAAAAGTGGATGACATTGTGTTTTCATTACATGCATCAACAAAATTACTTTTACAAAGTACCTTTACAGCAGCTGATAAAAGTGTGGAGGAAGAAGAGAGAGCTGAACATGAAACTGGCTAGAAATAGAGAGAACTTTTCAAGTGTGTAAGTTCAGAGATTTGGAAAATACAATGAAATTAAATATCGGAAGCTTAAGATTTACCTAATGAAGATTTCAGAAAAAAATGCACAACAAATATCTATTATATCACAATTTACATGCATGTGAATCAAACTTTTTCAAACTCAAAAGTTTCCAACTTAAACTAAAAAAAACCCTCATATGAATTTTCTTCTGTGGAGACTCAATATGTGATTTTAAGCAGTCCTCATTCACTTCCATCACATTCAAAAGGGTCATAATTTCTCAAAAATGTTTACTTTTGTTACATGGAAGTTAATACGTAATACATATTTAGAATTACATCAGAAATGGCTCTTTTAGTGACTCTGTATTTAAACTTTGGAGCCCATTTGATCCATATTTACAGTGACGTTGGTGACAGTGAAGACTAAATCACCCACCAGTTCAGATTTAGTGTCCAGTTCTCTCCTGAGCTCCTCATGGCTCTGCTGTTTCTCCTTGTTCTCCTGCCTCAGGCTTTGATTGGCTCTTTCCTGCCGCTCCAGATCTGCCAGCGCTGCCGTCTGCTCTCTCTGCAACCTGGAAATCTCCTCAGATCTCATCTCAAGCTCTTGCTCAAGACGCTCAACCTCCTCTGTGAGGACAACAAGGAGAACCTCAGATTATAACAGGACAACAATGCAGGCAAACGTGTAGAAGGCGAGATGTTGTACCCATGTGAAAGCGCTGATGTGCTTGCTCTCTTTCCTGTGGACTGATTGTTTGTCCGTCCAGTATCTCCAGTGACTTCAGATGGAAGATTAAAAAGAGGTGGTAGTGGGGCAGATGAGCAACAGGGTTCTCTGCTAATGTGAGACTCGTCAGGTTCTTCAGTGGCTTGAGTTTAACCACCTCATGGAGCTAGATCACAAAGAACACAATATCAGTCCACACTGTTTTTAGGATGTGACATAACAGGCATTTTATTCTTGTGACTACTAGTTAGATCAATTAAACATAGAATCATTTATAAAGTATAGTCAAGGCATGAACTGGTTTCATGAGAAACACTGAGAAACAGGACCCACTGAGAATATCTTGTTGCTTTGTAGATTTATGGTCTGAAGGGACCTGAGCTTCTTTGCCAGCCATATGGGTAGATGTTCAATGTTGTTGAAGGCCAAATTCAGAATCTGAAGACTTGACATGTGCTCCAAATCTTCGATTTTTCTGTAGTTGGATACAATTATGATTGCATTTTCATTTACAGCACTAAAAAACAACATAGTACTTATATATATAATACTATATATAAAGTACTATTTTTATAACATGTTTTACCGAATTCTTACTGCAATTTATTTGTGTATGCTTAGTGTTTGCTGTGTGTTTCGTTTTGTGCAGTGATTTGTATATTTTTATTTCCTTATTTCTCTTTGCCTGTTGTGAGGTGACCTTGGGTGTTTTGAAAGTCGCCATTAAATAAAATGCATTCTTATTATTAATACATATATATATATATATATAATAAGTACAGTGTTTTTAAACATATAGCATTCTAGTTTGAACAACATAACAACTATTTCTTGTGTTATGTGTATACTGTGTGTTTAAGAGCTCCTGTAACCAGAACAAATTCCCTGTGTGTGCGCACACTTGGCGAATAAAGCTTATTCTGATTCTGATATAGTCTCTTACTGAATTGCATTATTGGAAAGGTGGAGTTCCCGCAGTTTGCTGAGCTTCTTAAGTTTTTCGATTCTCTCAATCGAGTTGTTACTGAGGTTGAGAACCTGCAGGTGCTCACACTTGTCCAAGTTTTCAATATACTGAAAAATACATAAAAGCACAGGGATCAGTATCAATGATGTATAAAATTAAATAGTTTGCATGAGGTTAAACAAACGCTGTCCAAATCTTACCCTAAACTGTTTGTCATTACTCATAGGTGTAGACAGATCCAGAGTCCGCACAAGGGCTAAATTGTCACATTTGGCCAATCTCCTGATCAGCTCTTCAGTGATGTACTTTGTTCCCTTACATTTTCTTTTGCCTATAGGCAGATATTTGAGTATGAATGTGTGAACATCTGACATTGCTGAATACCTGATGGGTGTCTTTACATAATGCAATCTTAAATAATAACAGACACATCATTACTGGGATTACCTTCATCTTCAGTGTCCGGCCATGGGATGGCGTTGGCAGGCGCAGCGTTGCTCTGGAGGTTCTTGGACCACTTAAACCCTCCTGGTGGTGATCCTTTGCGCGTCTGGCCCCCTTTTTTCATTTTAATCTCACGTAGCTCGGATCTTCAATCTTGACATTCAGACTTTTTTTCATTTGAGAAGACGAGCACATACAATCCTGTATCAGCCTAGATAAGTATTAATACATTTCAAGTACCATACTATTCTGTTTAAGACGAAACATAATTGTATATATGGAGACAAATGTAATAGATATTTAATCAAGTGATAGCTTTTCACGCAGCTATAACTGCATGGTCACTGGTTCACGACGACTGGTCAACTTTTGTTAGCCCAGTTTCCATAGCGACCGCTTAAGACTCAGCCGTCTGGCTGATGATTTAACATGTCCGTACGATTAAAGGAACATCTGACAAAATAAATAAACGAACTTTCTCATGTCACAGATGTGATATTATGCGTTTCTACACATTTAAAGTGAGCTTTCATTCACTGTATATTTCTGAGATTCGCGGTGTTGTTTGGATCACGTGACCCAGCCACAGAAACTTCAAAATAAGAGTCTTGTGCCGAAGTCAAAGCGTCGCGGCAGGTTGTACCCTTGAATTCATTTGTCAATGTTTCGTTTAAAAGCAGCCAAGGAGTAACACAACTAGTATATTTCTATAAGTATGATAATTTACCAAGAATAGCAAACTATAACGAAGATTGTCCCATTTAAATATGTGTGAGAGAGGGTGACTACTGTCGACACATTTATAATTTTTCTTTTTTTTCTTTTATGTAGATTTTTATTCATTCATCCTCTCCAGTTGAAAAATCACTGTGACATTGTATGTTTAATTTAAGATTTAAGATATAGGCCTATAGGCAGTGACAAAAGGCCAATAGTAAGGTAAATGTATAGTAAGGTATGTTTAAAATGTTTTTAATGCTGGAGATTCATATCAGATAAGATTGTGGTTTTCAATTTTGTACAAACAACACATACATAAAAACATTTTCCTTATAGGAAGCTCATTTGTAAATGTTATTATCATATGAAGACGTGTATACAATTGTACAGGGAATATTGTAACAACAGGCACATGAGTCTCCTCTGTGGGTATATGTTTTATTTATCATTAACAACCAGATAACAGAAATTCATATGCAAAATCTTCCAGAGCAGTGATATACTGTTTGCAGGCAGCGTCTGAACATTCGCCTGATTTGCGCGGCCACCACTCCACCCAAGAATCTGAATCCAAGGGAAACTTATACCTGAAGAGAAAATGAGAACATGGGAGACATTGGAAAGATATGATGTTTTATAATGAGCAGGAGTGCAGATAAGAACTCACTTGTAAGCATGACCCACTCGTATCTGCATGCTTTTAGCAGTCATAATCAGATACTGCTTGCCAACTTCAATGTTTGTCGAGCTGCAAGTTGCCTTTCGGACAAGTTCTATCTCTGTGTCTGAATTTATGTCATCTGCTAGTTCTGTAGATCACAAATTTAAAACATTTTTTCATTACATGTGGGGTCATAAGATTGCAAACCCTGTGCAGATTCTGCAAAACGTTAACAATGACAACAACAAAAAAAGCGATTGTAAACAAAGGTTTTTCTGTCAATTCAGTTATTGTGTCTTGTAGACTAAATATGTCTGTTATGTGAACTAGCTTATTAGAGGCACTACAAAATCATTAGTTTTAATTTATAATTATGTATAATTATGAATCTGACCCCAGCTATATATTTAAGAAGAACAGCATTTTAGTTCAACATAGACTTTCATCAAACTGCATCGACAAAAAAATCATTTTACTTGCCTTTTTTAAAAGGGGTTCCTTCAACTTTTGCTTTGTAGGTCACAAAATCCCCCGTAGCCTCAGAGGATTCAATTGACACTTTAAAGGCTGCCAAAAAACACAAGCAAATTACATTTACATGTGCATAAATGTTATTGATTTTAGAGTATGTATCAGTTTTCTGCAGACTAACTTTATGAATGAACATATTATTGATTTCATTCATTTCAAACTTTGTGACATGGAGGTTAAGATCAGCATTTACCATATTTGATGCTTTCTCTGCACATGTCCTGTGTGCGTCGGTCAGAGGTGATACTGGGATCAATGTTAGATTTGAAATTGGAGCATTCCGCTAATTTTGAAGAAAATACCAATACATTGTTAATAAACTAACATTTTCATCTCAATGCACACATGTATGATTTAAACATTTTGATTTGACTTTTGCTACAAAGTTAGGTAACTTCCGTTGCTTGAGCAGCCATATTGAGCCCCATATTAGTAAAAGAACATTTCATTAATATTTGTTTGGTTTAGTCGTCATTTGTTGCATTTTCTATATTACAAAGAATTGTGTCATATAAAATAATAACGCTGCCATGCAGACGGATCTGACTTACCTGCCATACACTGGCATTGGTCTCCCTCACAGAGTCGTAAGAGCCTGCGACTTTGTTTGTAGTAGTACTTTATACACTGATAATCTAAAGTCAGAAAGTCAGGTGAGGAATCCTTGCATTACATAATAAACTACTAGAACATAAACTAGCTTCAATTCACGTTGCAAGTAAGAAACACTGTACAGTACTTGGAGCATAAAATTCATAAACTTTGAATACAGATGCGCTGCTCATGCCCACATCAAACTCCTCTTGAATACGGAAACCCACGCAGTAGTACTGGTCTGACGGTATCTGCGTGATAAGCGATGCATTTTAGAAATTATTAATATATTTAACATGCATGTTAAGGATGCAGAATGAATGGATGCCGACGAAGAGGTTTGTTTGCTCATTGATGCTCACAGAATTGATTTGAAGGATGATTTTGTCATCTGCGATTTCATAGTTGGAAAACCGAGTCTCAATTCCGTTCTGATACTGCAAAGAGAGTAAAAAAGCATCAGTATTACTGTCAGAAAAACTTTCATTGTTTATTGTTTTTGAAATGTACAGAAATAGACTGCAAATGGACATGTCTGGTGTAAATCTGCATTAGATTTGCATTACACTTTACAAGTTGCGGTGCCCCGACTGCAGTTTGTATTTGTACAAAAACACTGACTATTTCCATGACTATGGAAAAATCTCCATAGAACGTTTTAGGCTCTCACCATATCTAGATCTTCCTGGATTGGACTCACTCCAGTCGGCAAATTAATTTCCATCACAGTGAGTCCAGCCTCCCTTTCAAGTGAATTCTCATGTGGCTTGTATCTTCACGCAAAACAGGGCATTGTCAGAAAAAAATATGACGACACAAAATATTGCACAACAATACACGTACCGATAACGAAGAGTAGCCTATAAAAATGTTCAGCAACTTACTTTGCACAAGCTACAATCCGCTGAGATAAGAGCATAGGATCTGGCAAAACAGCAAATGTAATGTTTTACCAGCAGTTAAACATAAAAGAATACAAAACCAGAACAATACCACCTACCATTTGAATTTCGGTTGCGGTCGTGAACGTCGATTAAGATATCAAAATGGCATTCATCATTGCTTTCTGACATTTCATAGTACACTGTTTTCAACTGTCAAAAGATGAGAAGTTTAATTTTGTACATTCAAAGGCAATGACAATGATTTTCTTTGACATGAAATCAAATGCACACTTACCGTGGCGAATGACACTCCGGAGGTCATCGCTGTTTTGATGACGATGTCATCTTCTTGGGTCACCTTTGCGATGGGGAAAGCAGAGTTTTGGTGTTAGAAACACTGTGACCGTACCTATGTGCTGTGGCATTACATCATAAATGGAAGCCATACCTCTATCGGTTTAGCCACTGGCTTCCGCTGAGTAAGGTTGATGGTAGTGATGTCACCTTTAGTCCTGTATTCAACGTTGACCATCATGTTTAAGAAGACTTGTTTGGCTAACAGGCTGTACCTGGAAATCGCCTCCAAAGTGAGAATAGTGTCCTGGAAAAATGAGAAAAGACGGATCACACAAGCTGTAAAAAGTAATGCCAGTCATAAACTCAAAACATGGAAGTGTAAAATGTAAGAAGGAAGACCTGCGTTGAAAGGACGCCTCCGCCATATCTCTGGTCTTGTGCAAGCCAGTTCAGAATGGGTTTGGCATATTTGACTTCACCCCTGTGTAAAGCATTAAGCAGGATGTACGCTGTCGTTTCCACGCTCTTCGCTGCTGTTTTACTGGGTTTCAGTTGATCTCTCTCGGGTTGAGCCTCCTCCCAGAAACGAATCGTGGCAGGGTCTCCTGAAAATGTACCCACAAGTGATACATTTTTGTCTTATAATTGGGAGAGGAATTTTTCTCTATTGGTCAAAAGTATAAGACATTACCATTGACTTGAGCCTGTTTCTTGAGTCCTTCATAAAGTTCATTTCCAGGCATATTGTTGATGTCTACTACTCTTAAGGCATAGGACGAAATGGCTTTAACGTACAAATTGTTAAGCTTCTTCGCCTGAGCAGAAACGTAGCTTACTGCGCGATTTAAAGCCATTTTAAATTCCTAAAAGGATAAATGTGTTGTTAGCCAGACAGCCAGATCATTACATTTAAGTCGAATGAAACCCGTAATACAGTCTGTTAAGTTGTACTTTGTACGGGTCTTATGTAATGTTTGCTGCAAATGTCCCATTTTGTCATTTTGTAAAGTTTCTTTTCAATGTTGCAATGTCCGACTAATTGACATCAAGGCACTGTAAGGGTCAGTGACAAATAGATTAAGCTTTGCATTCATGGTTTCAAACATAAAAACATAAGTTATGTCGGCCAATAATCTGCATGGGTTGATAAAAGCAACTGGTTTAACACTATTATTATTTTAAAAACAGCCGATGATCAGGGCCTGTATTTCCTGTCCATCAAAAGGTAACGAAAGTTAAGAAATAGGAATTTAATCTTCACAATCGGTATCGGCAGATATCGCTCTGAATAATCAGCTATTGGTATCGGTGGAGAAAATTGGTATCTGTAATATCCACCAAACATTCAAAAACCATGTTTATGTTAAACAAAATATGCAGCTACACTCCGATTAAGGTCCATATAGTGTTAATACCGTGCAATTCTTCGTCAAAAATAGAACTTCAAATATAATACTTGAATAAATATGCAGGCATATATCATATTCTCCTGGCAGTCGTACCTCTAAGTTAAGGGTTTCGATAACCATAGCCTTTTTAATTCCGATCATGACAAACGATGTGAGGAAAACAGTCTGTTCAGTAACATCTGCTCCAGCACCCTGAGAAAAACAGAGGATTAAATACAGAATATCTCTATAATACACAATCTGACAAAATCAAACCTTAACACCAAGCTTATTTTAATGCATTTAAATCAAAAGATTTTTAACGCCAACCCAAACCTTTAAATAGTATTGTATATTTATAAGCACATTTACATTTATTCATTTGGTAATTGGCAGACGCTTTTATCCATTTCAATGCAAAACATGCGCTGTTGTTTCATACCATCAGTTTAAGTGGTCTGGTGTCTGACTTTTCACTGAAGGATCCGTCAGAATTTTGACATTGTCTGATCAGCCAAGTGATGGTGTTGCTCAGCACATTAGACTCGGCAGGGACGTAGTCGTGCATATCGGCAAGAGTCTTGACGACAAGAGCCGTCACCCTAAGATATGAAACACGCAGGAGATTTTCTCATTTCAGCTGTCACTCACAAACATCGAGGCTAAGCAGAACCCGTGCAGTTGTTTACCAGGTGCTGGCTGATTTGTCCTCATTCGACCACATGCTGAAGGCGTATTCTCTCTTTAACTTAAAGGACATGATGCTGGTTATGCCTGCAAAGAGCGAGGAGTTATTTGATGCACCCAGTTGTTCTTTTCCGGCTCTGTCAGTTGAGCTATATCATACCAGCTTGCAGTTTTCTCTTCAGTTCGATGTTGCTTGCAGCCATCTCTTTGTCCAGAATGTTCCATTGCTCTGTGCTCTCTAGGAAGTGGTAGACGTAGAAGATTGGGAGAAGACCCATGAGTTCCACCTCGGCTGAGCCCCTTGGTAGTTGAGTCAACTGCTTTAAACCCTTCGGGTTGGTTAATATTGACAGAAGTTCTCCCAGCACTTCACCTGATGTAATAGAAGTTACAATGGTTGACGATGAAATTTAAGTTACGCACTTTTCTCATGACTTTTATTTTGACACATTTTTACATTTATAGCATATGCGTTCAGAAACATTTCAATTGACTAGGAAATACTATTATGCAAATATGATCTTTGAGCATTTATTCTGTTTACATTTGGCATCATACCGTTAATTATCAGAGAACGTTCCACGGTTGACCTGGGCACGATTTTTGGAGGAATGGTATTTTTTAAATCAAGTTTTCGTATTTGTGTGCCTAAGAAAAAAGACAAAAGACATGATGTTTGAAACGCAATTGTGAAATGAGCAGAAAGCGTGCTGATACTATTCAGAGGTTCTTACCATAGACGCCCCTTGGATCGATCCTTCCTCCAACCAGCACCTCCTTTCGAATTCCTTCCGGCTGTGAAGTGGCAAAAATATTGTCTTTTAGATACTTAAAGAAACTCTCATATACATCTAACTTATGAGAATGAATTTTTATTTGTTTCTTTTACTCTTCCTTACAGAAGTGTTTAAGGTCTATAAGCGCTATGCTTCTGTACTGTATCAGCTCTTACCACAACTCTCAACTTCTTTATCAGAATATCAGTCCCGAAGCTGGTTTTTAAAGTGAACGTGAGCGTATGGGTTCCTGCTTCCAAGGCCATGATGTAGAACTTGACCAAGGCCACAGAGCGAGATTCTACTTTGCCCTTGTTTTCATGCGGGTCTCCAGATCTCCCCCTCTGAACACCACGAAACACACACACTCCCTCCGGTGCTGTCAAGGTAACACTGAACTGTGTGACATGGGACAAACAGTGAGAGGTTTTTACTCTTAAAAAGTAAAACTTCAGTTCAATTTGATTATCTAGCAACCTGCTTTTTCTTTGTTATTTGATTTGGTCCTAGTAGGAGTAAAATTATTCTCTCTCTGTTTTATTATTGTTTTGCGCAATTATATTTTCAATCACTTAGACCCACATAGTCAAATCAAATTTAGGATCATGATCAACTTCAAGTCACTCGAACTATTTTAAGGCTAACTGAACTGTATTTCATATGTTTCAGAGCTAAAGATCTCACCGATGTACTTGAAGAAAACCGGTTGTAGACTGAACCCTTGAGCTCAATCTGCTCTCCACGCACCATTGAATACGGCAAGGGTACATTCACACTAATGCTCTGAGACACTTGAACCTTTGCTGGATCTGACATACATATACCTAACCGGAAGAACAATGGAAGAATAACCAGAAAATTCCTCGAATAAAAACAACAACAGTGTGCATTATTTCATCAATCGATCCGTGTGGTAAACACTAGTTTAAGTGAATACTGCACAGTTTAATGTAGCAGTAATAATTTAGTAGATTAAGTGTAAATCATATGGATAAGTGTCTAATTCTTATGCACTCTTATGTAATATATGTGGTTACTGTGCATTGCTTATTTCATTTTTTTTTTGTACAAATATAACAGGGATCTCAATGGAAAAAGTGTCATTTACCAGTTCATTTGTTGAGCGAATGGCATTGTGATATTAAATCATGGCATCAATATGGGCCCACATTTGGTAATATATAGGACATCAAAGCACATACGCTATTCTTCTTGACCACTAGGTGGTGGCAAAACACCAATTTCAATACAGCATGTTGGCTCACCATCACTGAAAACCCCAACACCTTTCAGCTCCCATGTAGTCAGCGAATCTGGAAGTTTCTTGTTGATGTTTACGGATCCGGATCTTAAACAGATTTAGCATGAGTTTTTTATCAAATATTTGATGCTATGGGATTCATTGCAAGGTTTGTGGTACCTGCTGATTGTGTGTTCCTCCCATAACCAGCTCTCAGGGAAGTAGCTCCGGGTCGATGGAGATATATCCAACAGAAATTCGATCGCTGTGTTAAAGGGAATTCAAATTCTGTTCATTTACTCTCATGTCACCCGTATATGACTCTTTCTTTCGAGGAACACAAATAAAGATATTTTGGTCTCCAAAACATCATCGTTTCTGCTTTGGGCGTCCTGCTGTTTTCATTTACATTTTTAATGGTTGGTCATGGATCTGTACCTGAGCGACTTAGAATGATCTTATCCTCGCTGTCTTCACGGACCTTCATCGCATATTCGCAGCATTTGGTAAAGGCGTCCTTACACTGTCGCGCAACTTTCGGATTAACCGTTAATCTCCCGGCACGTACTGCACAGGGTTCGAGGGTCGGGCTACTGCGTATCCCACCCTGGCAGCACAGTTTGAACGACTTGAACGTGTTGGCTGTAGAATAAATGTTGTATGTTGTTGTTTGTATGAAAAGATTAGCAGAAGACTGTTTTGAAAGCTCGATCGTGAGTACAAACCGTATGTTTCGAACGTATCCTTCATGCTGGCCGAGCGCTTCGGCCTAGCCGTCGATGTGCAAACCCCTCCTAAAAATGAAAGAAAATCTGTTCTCGGCTAAATTTCAAATGCAAAAATTCACATTCAACAGACGTGACGGTCACCTGCACTGGAGGTTTGAGCGTTTGCGTTGGTGAGGATCATAAGTCCGGTGCGGTCGAACACGTCGGCGTTGTTCTTGCCAGCACCTCTTCCGCAACCCAAGTCGCTTTGCTCGATGTGTTGCAATACCTGCGTCAAAAACGAGAAATATCAACATCACCTTCGTTGTAGTTTGGCATTGTGTTTGTTGTGTGTACAACACCTGTTTTAGGGGGTCTTTATCATTCGATCTGAGGTTGTACAGGGCCGTGTCTACAGCAGACAACGCCACCAGTGACTCCTCTCTTGCGCTTTTGGTCGACACCTTCAGTTGAAGCGTATCTTTGGGTTTGTATTGTTGCATGGGAGTTGAGAGGTCCACCTGATTTTAACATAACAAACACATAACACATCTTGTACACTTTTAAATCATCTTTTCACTACAGAGAACTTTTCATGAAATGTTAAAGGTTCTTTATGGAACCATTCAGCCAAAATAATAAGAAGAATAAGTAAGTGTTACGTTTAAATTATTCATGCAGTTTGCTTGGACATCGATCCACACGGAATCTGCCACCAGCTCGGCTTTGCCCTCGCCGGTCAGGACGTAGTACACCAGCAGACGTGCAGAAGGAACCATGTCTGCCGTTATCTGAATGTTCAGATTCAGACTCCTTTCATTCATACGTTCGACTGTGTTGTGCTTTACAACCTTCCCTTTTGAAATGATCTAAGACGAGAAATATTAAATTAAGTGTTAATACATATTTCAAGTAATGCTGTTATCAATGTACACTATACTGTTAATATATAGCACAACGGCAACTAACAACATTTCAAAGTAGAGTAAACGTTTCACAGAAAAAGCGAGTTTCGATTTCTTTACCTGGTAGCTGAAGGTGTTCAGAGAAAGATATTCACGATACTCAAAGTGAACTTCGATATTGGTGTACTCGCCGACTTTAAACTTGGTAGAGTCAGATGGTAAATTGATGTAAAGATATCGATGATTTGTAGACACGTAGGCTTCGGCCTTGTGTTTGACTTGGGCTTGATTCCAAGAATGATCTGCAGTCTCAAACTGACATCAAAACGATATGAATATATATTTAGCGTATATATAGTGCTAAATAACAAATTCAACATTTCATTTTTGTAAAAAAAACATTTCAGTACTCTCCAACTCAACATTTTCTATCGATATGTTGCATCTATTTTTTTTTCAGGTGGCTCAGTTAAAATGTTGTGAATTTTGTTAAAGGTGCTTTTAAAGAATTTATTGCAATATAATCGACATAACTATGTCTTCAGAGGTGTATTAAGACCTTACGTAATAATGAGCTGTTTTTATCTACACACGGTCCCCTTACATGAATTCGCCGTGTTGTTTCATCAGTAGCCCTAAGCGGACAAACTGCTCTACAGAGCGTGTTTCGTGAATACGTTTTCTCCTTCGGTAAACAAGCATAAACGGACAACATCTTTGTCCCGTGTCAGCCACCAGAGAGCAGTGAGTGAGCCGTTGGTTGCAATTCGCAACCTCGCCACTAGATGCTGCTAAAATCCCCAAGTGAAAATTGTATGAAAATGAAATTGAATCATTTAGATGACAGTGACTAGAAAATGTTGAACTGGGCTCAGAATGTTTTAATAGTTTCCTTTAATGTACTCGTCTGTAGGCAACTCATCAAATTTGTTTGTAGAAAACAGGTTCACTCACACTGAATTCAGCGTTTTGCCCGTCTCTGGGTATATTACATGAGAAGTAAGCAATTCCATCCCTCGCACTTGTTGCTGTGATTGTATCCAGGTGTCCAGAGAATTTGAACGGAGCCCTTTCTTGGTTGGCGTTTGTTAACGTTGCCCTTGCTTTGACTGACACTCCTTGTTCTGGCTCACCCAAAGGATTCGTCACCAAGACCTATGACGGGAGGTGTCATACATGCATAGTTTACAGACTATGTGCATGTACATCTGTTTGAGTTACTGTGGTTGACAGTAAAGGCGGGTATCTTACTCTGATGACGTACGGTAAGCCAGGCTTGATGAATGGAGGGGTTGCGACCACTTTCAGGGTAAATGGAGATTCTGCAAACTTCACATGTGACATCACTGCCTGCTCGGAGATACCACCTGATAATGACAAGGGGTTTCCATAGGTCAAATAAAACTTTAGGAAAGTGCATTTTTACAGTATCATATGTGACCCTGGATCTTAAGTAGCACGAGCACATTTGTAGTAATAGCCAAAAATACATCGTATGGGTCAAAATTAGCCATTTTTCTTTTATGCCAAAAGTCATTAGGATATGAAGTAAAGATCATGTTCCATGAAGATATTTCCTACCGTAAATATATCAAAACGTTATTTTTGTGAGTAATATGCTATGCTAAGGACTTCATTTGGACAACTTTAAAGGCGAATTTTTTTGTTTTAAATAGTTGTATCTCGGCCAAATATCCCAACAAACCATACATCAATAGAAAGCTTATTTATTCAGCTTTTAGATGATGTAAATAGCTCAAAACATTGACCCATAAAACCAGGGTCACATATTTTGTTATTGTCATTATACTGTTATTGGAAACGAATGTTAACTAGACCCACCGGTTGACTCTTGCAGCAAAACTATCACACGAAGGAAAGTGTTCGGCTTCATGTCACGCAGGTGTTGAGGTCCGTCAGGCATAGTGGACAGAGCTGACTTGATATTTAGTCGGACTTCCTGGCTTCCACCTGTCATCTAAAGGTTTATTTGTGTTTGTAATACATTTTCAGAACCGATATACATATATGTTTTGATGCAACACTGATTCTACCTGATAACTTGTAAGGGTTGATGGGATCATGACAGTTTCATCTGGAGTACTATAGCCAAACCTCAGGAACACATCGGCTTCACTAACTGGTGTCCCTTGCACATAACTGTCGATGCACATGTACAAGATCAAGTGATTTTCATTCGTAAAGAACTAGATTTTATAAAGACTGTAAGTTCCAAACATCTGTAAAAGTGTTTCTTTGCGTCATTGAACGTGTATAAAAGAGAATGTTACTTGCAAAATGCATCAACTGTTCACCTAATGTTAGTATTTGGTTGCTGTTTGGTTGATTGAAAACCAAAATAATGTTTGAGGAAGTAGAGGAAGGAGGTTAGTTTTAAATAACCTAAAAATATTGCTCCTATCGATTACTTTTGCAACCATAAATAACCTAAAAATAACTTTATTTAACAGAATGTTGTTATTTTGTGTTCGTCTAATGACTTTATGTTTCATACGTGACCTGAATAGAGCAGAATTTCTTCTATTCAAAATGTTACAGTTTTATCTTATATTTGTTTGACATTTTTCACAGATCTACATATAAAAGTTGAATAAAAACATTGAAATCTGAAAGATTTTTGGACCCTACTATGAGGAACGGAAAGACCCACTTGGCTGAAATCTTCAGCTTGAAAGACTCAAAGTTGTGAGCGCTGATGTAGTTTTCCTCCGGCTTGATGTGAAGTGAAATACTGGGCAGCACTGAGACCGTACAGGAGCATGAGTTCAACAATACATCCACTTGTAAGATTCATTTGGTAATGGCATTAAATCTTTGCTCTTACCGTATTCTTTGACCTCAAATTCAGCCGTGGCAATTGTTTCAAATGTCTCTCTGTAAGCGGCCTCGATTTTCCAGATTCCAAAACTGGGAGAATCAAAGGAGCATTGCTTATCACCAACATGTTTTGGATGCGCGTGTCTTAACCAGCTGCAAAAGGTTTATGCTACGTCGATCAATCCAAATATAACACATTGAATATGATAAATATGTCTCACGTTGGTTTAAATGGCATTTTGAAGGGAGGAAGAAGTGGTTTCGCTCCATTGATTTCAGTCATATCAATCATTTCTACCTTGAAACCATTGGGGTCCTAAGAAGATTGGAATCGATAAGGTTTACGTACGGAGATCGCAATAAATATTTAAAAAGAAGCTATGATAAAAGATGCTCACCATAAACGTCAGGATGACGGGACGTCTAGATTTCTTCACCTCCTCGTTCATGGAGTAAACACGCACTTGTACTGTGAATCCACAGAAGTATGTCTTTTTATTTACATAAACTCTTGCATACATACTACACATGTTTACCCTTAAAATCACAAATGAGATCTCTTGAGACAAAATAGAAAGAAGCTGTTGCTTAAGTCTCATCTGCGTCTTAGATATTTCTCCTAAGAAAAAGACTCGGCAGAGATCTCAACAATGTCGCAAACTGAGATTAGATTTTGCAAGTCTGCATTCGAATCAAAAGTCAATATTATATATAAGTATATATAGTCCCAGAAAGGCACACACAGATATAAATGATACTGACCCTCCTGGTCAGGCGTGTATAATGGTTTGTCAGTCTGGATGAAGAGAAAACCATTGATGGTAGTGACTGGAATTCTTTCATATGCAGTGAAACCGCTAGAAATCGCCTGAAGATAGACATACTTGTCCTCCTTAGGAAAATCATTAGGCAAGATCTGAAAACAAAAGAAAGAGGATTAACCCAAACATTCGCACAGAAATATTCTCTGACAGCGTGCTAAATTCACGGTCTTACCCTTAAGGTAGCCATGGCTTGGTATTTGTTGTTGGCATTGAGGCTTAGGGACTGAAATGCATATCTTTTGTCTCCTGGTGCCAGTGATTTCTTTAAATAAAGATCCACTATGCTTTCCTGGTCATAGCCGAACAACTGCACCAGGACATTTTCTAAAGCGTCGAGTCGCAGGAGTTTCGGCGCAGTGATTAAAAATCTGCAAAACATTTTAAAATCACTTTCTTTGGTACACACAGAATTTTATTTGAAATAAATGCCTTCAAATAGACACACTCTGAACAATGTTGCTTGTCAGCAATTCAGTTCATACAAATTTGTAAAACAATGAACTTACACTTTATCCTGAGCACAAACAGAAGCGAAAAGAGGAAAAAAGCAGATCCAAATAAAACGTGCCATTATAGACTGCATGCTGCTCAACAACAAGCTTCTGTTTTTAGTTTCTATCATGATCTGCTGTGCTTGCTTTGAGTTAATTATTAGCCGAACTGTGTCAAAAAAAAGTGGATTTCTGTACAAAATGAAAAAAAAAAGCTAAAAAGGATTGAAAATGAATTCATGAAAATAACCAGGAGCTAGACCAAAACAAATCATGATGCTTTTTAAAAAAAAAAACTTTTTACATCAGAAATTGTAACATTTGATTGGCCAGTGCTCACATAAAGTTGAAACAGGTATAGATCTATTTAGCAAACAGAGATTTTGACCGAGATATTTGCTTTGCAATGGTTTATTGTGCAAGAGGTTTTCTGACTTACAGGAATTTTTGTCATTGATTTGCTGAATCTGGGTCATTTGTGAAATAATGTTTATTCAAGCATGCTATAGCGTACTTCTTTTAAACTTAAAAGAAAGTATACGTTAAGACTTAACTAATAGCTCAGATGTCAACATTTGGTGCTTCAAATACCCATGTGAGGTCTCAGTTTTTAAAGCATTTGTTTATTTTTAGTACATGACTTTCCATAGTCTGGTAAGTCTGGTAACATAGTCATCATGAATGGAGACATGAAAAACGTAACTATTTTATGTTCTGTGAAGAGGCATCCCTTCTTCCTTTGGTTGGTATTATAGAAACCCTGTCCTTTTTTTGTCACATTCATAACGCACCTTTAGGAACTTGTGCATAGACTGATATTTTTCTGATGTTTAGACTCTATCACTAGGGTTTAGTAAAATATAAACAGGAGGTTCAGTATATTGGTAACAAAATAGTTTTTGTGTCACATCATAAAACAAAATGTCACATCCATAACGCTGTAACTGCCCATATGAAAACTACGATCGAGGTTATCATATAAAAAAATTTTCTGAACTTTTCCTAAATACATGTACAAATATTACTGTTCTATTTCTTAAAAGTGAATATGAACTTGTTTTCGTTGCAGTATTTGAGGTCTGGAAAAATATTGTTAGTAGTTCACAGAATAAAACAAAAACTAACCATTTTACCTAAATTCCAACCTTTAGGAAAAACTGAAAATGGTCCCTTAATTTTTCTACATCAATTGACCTATACTTGTATCTAGTCTTTTGATTGAGCTATTCTTAAAATATACGTAAAGTTACATACTTAGAGATTATATTTAAAAAGAAATTGTATACTTCAAGTTGAAAATTGCATAGCCAAATAAAATCTTAACAGTATAATTTTAAGTAAGCTGTAAGTGTGATGTTAAGTTCACTTGAGAAGAAAAACTTACAAGTATACTAAACAAAAAACTTATTTGTAATCTAGTTGTGTACTCAAAGCTTACCACTGTTATACTGAAAGTGCACTTAAAAGTATACTTTTACGAACTAAAAAGTGGGACAATTTAGTCCCAAGTAGAATTAAAATAGTACACTTACAATTACTGTATACTGCTAGACCATTTATATATCATTTAACCACCCATAATATAACCAACCAAAAACAACTATCCTCATAAAAATGTGACAAACACTGATGTCATTTGTTAATTATTTATTGAGCATACACTGTGAATACCCAAATAATTTTATATAAGCAAACATAGTAGCTATACATAATATAATAGAACCAAGTTTGGTAATAATACTTTAAGCTTTACATACATACTCAGATAAAGTGACTATTTCATATTTTTTGGAAGTAAATCTTAAAATCATATATACATTCCTTTACATACTTCATATTGTTCATTCACAAGAACATGCTTTCAGCTTGTGCCTCTCTGAATGGCCTGTAGTGACGCAAATTGGTCACGAAGTGGCGCTCGATCCCAGTGTAGCCGCTGTTTCACCGTCTGTTACACAGGTGAATAGAAACTCGGTCTCTGTGCTGTTCAGTTTCCTAATGCTTTTATGCCTCATTATGTGTTTTTGCGTTGATCTTTGAGACTAAACTGTACGAAATAGTGATGTGGCTTTAACCTAAGTGGAACGAGGACGAAAACAACACATTTGCATGCGAATATGAAAAGATAGCCTACGTTCTTAATGACATTGATAGTTTGACAGTCATTTGCCGCGACAAATCAACTTTAAAGAGCCATTTGTGTGTAGTTCCAATACGAATTCAACATGAACATACAAAAACGATGGGCCTTCGATGGCCAGATTCACTTCAGTTCTGAGTTGTGCGGGCCTCGTTCGCCATATCTGATCACTGCTTTCTTCTTCACAGGGCCAGGATGGCAAACCACAAAGTGAGAGTACTCAACAGGACCAGACACACATCAGCCTGCGAGAGTGCAAACATCTGAGAAGCTCGAGTTTGCTAGGCTCTCTCAAAGCACCATGGTGGGTATGTGATGCACCAGCGAGGCCGGGTGAGGAACCTGTGCCAGCTGAGGTGGGGGAGGCGAGTGAGCCTGCAGCCCCACCACAGCCCCCGAGCTGGGCGGCCTGTGCCGGGCGCTCTTCTGGTGCGCCCGCAGCCCTGCCAGCTGAGAGTACGCGCTCTGGCAGACGTGGCACTTGTAGGGCCGCTCGCCCGTGTGGAGGCGCACGTGGTTGCGCAGGGTGGAGGACTGACTGAATCGCCTGTTGCAGAAACGGCACACGAAGGGCTTGTCCAGCGTGTGGATGCGCATGTGGGAGCGCAGGTTACTGCGGGAGTTGAAGCCCCGGTGGCAGATGACGCAGCGCATGCGGCTGGCGGCGGCGAGGTTGGCGGCGGAGACGCTGTCGCACATGTGGAAGTCATCTGTGAAGAGAGGAGTTAAAGTTTCAAATACCCGATACACATGTTAATGCAGTTGTAAATATGGCTATTGTAACGCTATGCTAAAGATCTAGCTTCTCTTGGCGGCACCAAACCCATCCATAGCCCCAATGCGGATGAATTACGCACCGGTTTTAGTCTTTTTCTGTTGCTCGTCCTCTATGCCAGGGACTCCCGGGATACCCAGGAAAGTGTTGTGTGAATTCCCATACCACACGAGCAGTTCTTGATCTGGAGGTATTGTCTGTCAATCAGATAAAGAAACGTGTTATTTATTTACAATCGCTTGATCGTTAATTAGCCTATATATAAAATATGCATATATTTAAAGGACAAGTGCGTCTTCTGACAATAATTAGAATGAAACTAAAATAAAATTGATCAACTCACCTCCACTGCTTTGTAAAATATGCTGCTTCCAATCTGCACAACCTCGAGATTCTGTTCTTGCTCATTGCGCGCGCATTTGATGTAAGTCATCCAGCTGCGATGATCCTCTTGACTGGCATCGATAAAATAGCGCACCGTGCCATCCTCATTGAAAACCTAAGAACAACAGAAAGATTTTCGTCAATTTCTGACTTGCCAGGAGACCGTATTCGAAGCCGAAGCCGAAAACAGCGCGGTTGCGCCCGCGCGACACCTGTTGCACGTACCTCCCACATGAGATTGTTGTTTTTGAAGAGATCTACATGCTCGGGTGAAATGACCCTGCCAGTGAAA
The DNA here is from genome assembly GCA_026939265.1 of Oreonectes daqikongensis. Lineage (NCBI taxonomy): Eukaryota > Metazoa > Chordata > Actinopteri > Cypriniformes > Nemacheilidae > Oreonectes > Oreonectes daqikongensis. Next base: position 1,228,713 of record JAOTQM010000051.1, read on the forward strand.
GGACCCATCTCGGTGCCAGCTTTTATCCAAGTTTTGGAGAAGATGCCAAGACCTTCCCCTGGGATGGAGCTTTGCGCAATGATGACTTCACTTGGCAGCACCAAGCTGGAGAGTTTCTGGACCTCTGGAAAAAGTGAGTGAGCTGTTAGATTGCATTACTTGAGTTTGAATAACTGATGAAGATTGTAAAGAAAACGTGATACGCAATTGTTTTACGAACGGGTTTCAAGCATATTTAAAGCAAAAGAAAGTGCAATAAAATCCAATAGCACTAGTGCAAAATTTTAACAAATTATGCTTTGCATATTTTTCGTTTTATATTTCAAACTGTTCTTTTATTGTAGGCCTGTATAAAGGAATGTGCAGTCTGCGCGTCAGAATACCTTCAAATGGCGAGACTCAAATAAATGTCAAATGCCTTTTAAGTCTAAGAATCCAGCAATTTTCCACGCTTTAAATGTGACGAGGCTATATATTCATAGGCAAGAAACAGCTTATTCCGTATTCATTATCCTTTCAGCAACTCTGTAGCACAAAATGAGCGCTGAAAGGAACGAGGGTTCTCTTTAAACGGCCCAGGAATTTCTGACAAAACGCAGAAAAGGAGATTAGCTGCTTGACATGGTGTGAATAGCGACAAAATCAGCTTTCACGGCATATTAACAGCGGGACGGGACGGGAAACTTTAAATGCGACCGAGGGAAAGAAAAGTGTCAAAGCGGGGGTGTGGAGACTGTCCCGGGCTGATGAATGACAGCCCTTTCTCCATCCAACGTCCTGGATTCATTGGCAACTTTCTCAGGTCAAGAACAACAACCCTCGAGATTTTAACCCTCGACTGATTTAAATAACTTTAAGCATGTAGTACGCACTGAAGGAATTGCAATTATGCTCTAAAAAAACTTTGAGAAATAAGATTCATGGCTACTCTTAAAAATGAAGCTCGGTTCTTATTTAGACTGTTAAGGCACTATATTTAAAAGAAATCGTGCGATATATCGTGCCCAAACAGACCTTTATAACACTCCCAACCAAAAACCAAACGTTTCAGAACACGAATAATGTGTGGACTCACCTCCAGAGAAGGACTGCGCCAGGACCTCTGCAGTGAAGGCTGTTTTGGGGCTGACGGTGGTGGTCTTCTCCTCGAACAGGTGTTCCCCCAGCACGTTCCTCCAGCGGCCGTACAGGAAACTGTGAAGGATGTCAGAGGTGATGATGTCGGACAGGGCCAAAGTCTGCTGCTTAAATCCAGCCTTCAGAACCAAAGCATCGGCAGGCAACACTGAACCCATGATGACCGCAAAAGCGATAACGCAAAATATCCTTTTGCTGTTCAAATCTGACGACAAGTACTCTCTTCTTCGCTAAGTGTCGAGAGAATGTTGCGCCTCTCCACGGTCCCGGTGGGCTTTATATGCGTCAGGTCTGACCCACGGTAATTAGTTATTAATGACCCTCCCCTTGTGTTCTTTAGACTTGTTCAACCAGAGGGAAAAACGCCACACTCTTTATTGAGTGGCTACTCCTGAGGGGGGTGGGGGGAAGGGGGGGGGCATGTGTGTGTGTGTGTGTGTGTTGATGTTCAGGATCCAACAACCACGTTTTGGCTAAAATAACAAGCCCCCGTGCATCTCCACACTGTGCGCTCCGCTCCAGCTGTTTGCTCGCCTGAGAGACGCACTGCGCTTTTGGCATGAAAAAGCTATGCAAACTTGAGACGACACAAATATTTGTTGTGAAGACGAGTAAAGGGAAGGGTTTTATATTAACAAAATAACTATTTGGTTGATTTATTTCTTTTTGCTGTGGAAATTGATCATATAAAGTCATTTTTATTAATGCGAGAACAGACGGGAGATTTTTGTATGGATTTTTGTCTTTTAATGAAAACGTTAATTTGGGACTTTTTCGTGCCATACCCTTCATAATGGCATTAGTTATTATATCAGTTTATATGAATATCATTTATTGCGCAATTCATTATTGCATTATTTCTAATTTGACAAACTTTTTGATATTCTGTTTTATTACTTCTTTATATAGGACAGAGTAATCATATCGAAATTAAACTCGCATAAACACACTGAATGAGTTTTAATGATGTGCTTTGGAGTACGCAAATATGCAAAGTCGTCTGGGTCAAGTATATCTTTTATTCAATCTTTTTCAGGCCGAAGTAATTTAATATTCATGGATGTTAATTTAAAGTCTTTTAGTATTGTGCGAGGTGTATATGGGCTTTTTTTATGAATAGCCCCTTGCCTTTCCCCCTCTTTCTCCGGGGTTGATGGACTGAGACAAAATGGGCAGTTTCCCCCCTTTCCAACAGGGAGGACATCTTTATTCCTTCCCCGGCTTGCGGGTTTCCTATTCAGCTCTCCACAGAATAATGCCGGCTGAATGAAAAGTGCTGCAAATCAATCTTTCATGGTGTTTTTGAGGGCAATTTGACATCCATGCACTCTTCTTTTCTTTAAGATAAGTACAAGGGGATGGCCCGAAAAAAATCTGGACAAGGATGGGGTCCGCTATAAGCCGCGAGCGAGAACTTCCAAAGAGAGATGCGAGGAGAGCGCAGAGGAGAATATAGGTGAGTGATAGGGCAAGAAAAAAGATTAGGACTCAACAGCTGCTTTGGGGAAAACCCCCCTCCTCGGGTTTCTTTTTCTTTGGGATTTGACCCTCCCGTTTGAATTGGATTTGCACAAGTAGAGATTGATTTGTTTTTATTGCGCTATTATTAGTTTCATAAATAAGGGCAAACGTATGGCCTGGGAGGGAATGATGTGAACAGAACACGGTAACGATTCGTTTTCATTATAGAAAGACAATAAAAATATTTACATCATTTAGGAGAATACAAAAGATAATCGTTTTAATGTAACAAGATGAAATTGACAAATAAAATTCAACAAGTTTAAGCATAACTGAACTTTTACAAATATTTTAGCTGTTTTACGAACAAATCAAAACGAATTTAAAATCACATTAACAATTTACACGAGGCTGAAATATAGATGCGGCATAACTTATTTTTATTTGTTTGTTTTTCTTTTGTTTGGATTTTGAAAATAATCGTTTTATTGCGTATATAATTATTACAGCCTACTGGAAAAAAAGTCGAGTGTCTTATGTAACAGTATATGTAACAAAAGTTGCAATAGCAGAAACAACAAACAAAGATTGCAGCCTACATAAAACCAATGCCGTTTTAATTAATAGACGGCTCATTTAAATTCAATAATCGGCGTGGAAATAATTCGAGTTCAATAACAGGACGATAAAGAAACTTGCTGCGGTGCGTAATGCCTTTTACATTCATGGCCTTCGTCTGCGCCGAGCGTCTCGGTTGCACAAAGCTGCAAGCTGTTGCGCGGTGCTTTTATCAGAATAGAAAGGAGACAAAAATCCCAGAATAATGGAGATTTGCAAATGTTTTTCTATTGATTTGACTCAATGAACACTGGATTTTTAGGGCGATGAAAAACAGAGGAGTTGGGTTGGAAAGCTGAATTGGGAGCGTGGAGAAGAGAAATGGTTTTTATATGGCTGGATAAAATTTAATTAGCGTAGTACAGCCCTTGAATGACAATAGAGGACTCAATATGTACCCAATCTGAATCTCATTGGGGATCCAGACCGCAGAAAGTCAAAAGAATTGGAGAGAGAAAAGCAAGCTTTGAGAATAGGAAGGAGCGAGGCAGACGGCAGGTGACTGGCACGCGTAAAAACAAGAGGGACACTTTTGGCACACGGCTGATTATTTGAAAGAGAGAGGAGACAAAACAAAAATAGAGGTTTCTTCAGGTTTGGCCCACTTAGACCAGCTGAGACTATAGGACGTGAATAGAGCAGAGAGACCAGAGGGGGACTCGAAAGCAAACAGAGAGTGCTAAAAAGCCGAGTCGGAAAGGGAGCGACATCACACAAGTGCTCATGGGAATGCGCCCAAATGGTGGAAGAAAACTGTCGCCAAGAGCAGAAACCAATATCACGCGAGTATTGTGCGTATTCAACGTCTGTGTTCGTACAGTGTAAAGCCGAGTTCAATCCGTCCAAAGCTTTTTGTTAAGAGATGGATATTGCCGTAGCACGTGCGCAATTTCCATGGAGAGATTTGAGCGCCGAGAGCGTCTGGCTGGAGCGCTGCCGTTAATGTAATGACTGACACCGAATAAAATCGTGTGTTTTATCAAAACATTATTCAAATGTTGTCATGTCTGTTTTGAGCGTCATTGTGCTGCTGCTGCTGCTTTAATGCGCAAATGGAAGTAACCATATCACGATTTCATTGTTATGAAATGTGCAAGTTTTTATCAGATCTTATAGAGAAAAATATGAATGATCTGTTCTTGTGAAAATATTTTTTTTTCTTTGAGAATATTCTACTATTTAAATAAAAGTGTTTAATGCACCACATTTCGAAATTACGCTGCAAATATTTTGTAGGCTATTATTTCATTGCATATGATTGTATTACGTAAACAGCAATTTAATTGATGGTTTAATGTTTTAATTACACAGATGTACTGCAGAACATCCTGCATCATTTTCTAGAAAAGACTTTAATACATCAATTGCAGATCTTTTTTTCGCATTTGGCACATTTGCATAAGTGTAACTTCGAGACAAGTTTTAATTAATTAGACACTAAAATACCAAATTTGAATATTGTCAGCCTTATTTAAACATCAATATTTATTTTTTAATATACTTTAATTTCTTTTTAATTATTTTCATAACCTTGAAAAGTGTTCGACGGCACGCACGTGCAAGAGAGAAATTGGGAGGTGGGAGAAGAGTTCCACAGTTGACAGACAGATGGCAGGAATGATTCTTGCCATTATTATAATAATAATAATTATTATTATTATTATTATTCATTTATTTTATTTTAGTGAAATTACACTAACTTGAAGAAAATGTGAGCTATGTACATCATATCTATTAGGTTTTACATAAAATATCTACAGATTCAGCTGACACAAATCATAATTGTTTTATACAAAACCAGCACATCACACAAATCCTTGTATCTGTCTGGTAGTTTCAAGTGATTTGTACCAAGTAATTGTTAGTAAACAAGAGCGTGTCCTGCAACTAAATTACTTTTTCCATATGGCTCAATAGATCAGCTAACTCATGGAGTGATGTAGCAGAAAGATGATTTTAATATTTAGTCATTTTAATTATTTGTCCCTCAGTTTTTATGAGTTCAATGCAGATTGGTCAAGTGTCTGTGAACTAAGGTGTTACATGGCACACAGACCTGTGCATCCCACTGCTATTATCCTTCCTTTCAAGCAGATTATGAAATATCGAAACAATAATCGATGAAGACACTTCAGAGTCTCGTGTGTAATGCGGCAAAGCAGGGAATGATCTGAAAAGGAGCAGAATTTGAAAACAGCTGCTGTCAGAGTCAGTGGGAAACAGAGACAGGTCTCCCGGTGGGTGAAGATACACACACACACACACACACACACACACACACACACACACACACACACACACACACACAGAGGATTTGGCAAATCCATGCCACGCATTTCAGAGCGAGAAGGCTCCCGGTATCAAATGGAGCAGACTTTTTTTCAACCAACCTGTTGAAAATGCAAGAAAGACTGTGGAAGTTGGCAGTGTCTTGTTTGTAAAAGAATTAATTAAATTTGATTGACAGCTACATCATTGAAATACATAAAGTGTTTTCACATGGTGTTATGAGGCTCAAGAATCCCCTCTTCATCTTTTTTTGTAGATGAGCATTTGAGTGGCCTGCGGGTTGTAACACAGTCTATACAAGAAGCGCACTATATTATGGGCTGAGCCACTAAAGCACAGAAGTAAAAAAAATCCCTTTCTATTAACGCCCATTATTAAGTCAGTTCTCCGTGATAATGGAGCAAAAGCTTGTTTTATCAGCATTTAGGAGCCTGCACATAAATACGAATTTTAAAGCGGGTCAGGAAGGGCTCCCAAACATTACCGACAGACACGTAACCCCAGCGCACCGTTCTCGATTCACGTGGATCTATTTGATACAGCAACCTGTTACAATTACAAAACTCAAGGTGAGAGTACAAGGATAAGCAGCGAGCACACCGGAAACACGCAGATACGATGGCAATAAAACAAGACCCATCTGCATTATTCCTGCAGATAAGTGATGGCATCAACGGCAATTTGCTTTTGAGAGATAAGTGCATTAAAAGAAAAGGTAAATGCTTGTAAAAGGTAAATACGCCTTTAACTGATGTGCGCATTTACATAATTCACCTATCATTCAGCAAAGAGGGAGAAAATAGCACGAGCCTCTCGGGCGCTGAGGCCATCTTGACATTTTACTGGGGAAACGTCGCCGCATCAAATGATCTCAAAACAAAAGACCTCTTAGTCCACACAATAGTCCACTTACGGCTTTTCCTAAAGTTGGCACGAGTCGATTTAGTGACTAATGCATTTCAGAATTAAGGCGGATGGCGGTCCGTCGTGGAAAAAAAGCGAAAACCCCTTTTCCCACCAGAGCCTAAATTTTTAATCAGTGGTATCTTTCTAAAGGTCAGAGAAATAAATGCAGGCTCATCAGTATTTACCCTTCCACTTAAGAGAATATTTCCTGAAATAATCCATCTGTCTTTATGACAGTGTGGCACCACTCTCCCTACATTCGCTATTCAATTAAGGGACACCTTCTGGGTCATTACCCAATAATTACTCATTCGCTAGCGATGCCAAATGTGCTTTTGGCACCGGGCTGCGCGCGTCTATTACAGCGCCGCGCGTACAGTACGGCTGCCCCATCAATTCCCATGCTGACACCCTCATAACGCGCCTCTTCTCCCGGCTTCCTGTCTCAAACTTTTCAAATGGCCACTTAGAGCTCGCGCGTAGGACATCAATTTTAAGTTGTTGCCATCTGATGTGTAATTACTGGTAAAGACTTGATGGCTGACATCATCGTGGGCCTGACCGCAGATGAGAGAGAGAGAGAGAGAGAGAGAGAGAGAGAGAGAGAAAGAGAGAGAAAGAGAAGGTACGTGCAATGAGCTAAGCGTTTATGGGATGTCCGTGTGCAATAGGAACACAATATGCATTTCACTGAAATTCAAGTCATTTATAGTCAATAATTGATCAATATTAATATTTTCATCATTTGTTGCTCTTTCATATGTCAGTAGATTTGATGGAGTTCTTAGTTGTGTGTCATTTAATATCAAGGATGTTTCTCCTAAAATTGAGAAATAAAATAAAAACAAAAAACTTGAAAAATATGACATCTGTTTGAGCTCATATTAAGATCTTTCTATTGCAGACTAATCTGAGGTCAGTTTGTGACATTATTGAGATCTTTTCTAATAGAGCAAAAGTTTCCATTTAATCTCATTCATGTCTAGGAGACAAAATTGAGATATATTAAAGAGATTTCATTTATGATTTTACTTTCTTATGTGATGTATATGCACGTGTTTTATATGTTCACAGTTAATATGTGCATTGATTGAACTAGAAGTAAGCAATTCAAATGAACATTTGGATTATTTGTAGCACAATCAGAATTTTGCATGAACATTAAGCAAGATTGTTTCATCGACCAATGATTTGGAAACATTATTATTTTCGCATTTGCATTTGGTTACACTGATTATAGTTAGCATAGCTTTATAATGCCAAAACTGCACCTTCTCATAAATGAAATCTCTAGCGTTAAACCTCAACACTAGAAATATTTCCTAACAGTCTCTCTGAATGAGTCACTTGGACATCCTCTTGGCATTCATTAGAATGTTTTCCTACATCCTACAAATTGCTGCCGGTTGTTATGCAAAGGTGGGTATAAAAAGACCGCGGAGCTGCGCTGCTCCAACACGGCCCGATAAAAGGCCTGTGACTCCTCTCGACATTTTCCGCTAACATCCATGAAAATCAGAGACAAAAACAGACAGTGGTCCCAGCCATGAGGAGAAAGGCCATTCGTGGAACACCAGCAGCGGCTACCACCCCCATCACGACCTACGTGCGGGGGTTGCATTTCAACAACAAGCCAAACAGAACCGATTCAGCAGGGGTTATAAAGGGAAAAATCCAGGAGCGCCCCCCCAACCCTTTTTCTCCGCCGTGGCAGATTGTGCGTATTCATGAATCGGTTTCCCCTTTCTGCAAAAAAGGCACTCAAAGACCAGACAGCACCCACTTCTTTGGACCGGGCTCAAAAAAAAAAAAAAAAAAACGAGTCGGCCAGAGATGTCCGAACATCAATTACATGTTTTTTCACTTTCGGGGGACACACGGTTGACCCGGGGTGAACTTACTCTGAAAGGGCTGTAAAAAAAGCCGCCTCCTCCTGTTGGCCTTCTCCCAGTGCCAATAGACTACCCTCAGGCCATTAACCCATTGTCAACCAAATGCAACTTCTGCATTAATGAAGCCATTATGAGGTCTACAGTCGGAGAATGAGAGAAATAAAGACACTGACTATTCAATTCATAGAGTGGGCCTTGGCAAGAGGACATAATAAGAGAGTCTCAATGAAGCAGGTTAGGGGTGCCACAAGAGAAGGGAGGCTGGGCGGACAGCTGTGTGAAGGAATGTCGAACGGCAAAATCCACCTCGACCGGGATCTACGCGACTCCAAAAATGCTGAGCTGTTTCAACCCGTGGTTGGGTAAATGCAAGCTAAATGAGGCCAGAAAACGTCTCGGTTGGGGCAGCGTGGAGCAAAACAAACTTGCAGTCGTGCGTGTCTCATGACAACAATGCAAAATATACTAGACGAACCGAAACGAACCGACGTGCTCCGCTTGTAAAACGCAGTCGTCGCATCCTTCCGTTGCAAATCCTAAACTGCGAATGCATGTGCATCCGAGAAGCGCGTCGGCCCTACGGATCCTGCGTGAGGTATCGTAAAGACATTAATCACCCCGGCAAAAGGGTCCCGTGACAGCGCCCAGACCGGCTGACTTCCAGCCATATTGGTCCGTTTCTTATGTTAATGCAAGGATGGGCCCCTTTATAAACCAGCTCTATTTGTCCCATTCACGCACGCACACAAGGCACTTGACATTTCTATTGCTCGCCTTTTTCTTTCTTCGCTATCATAGTTGCCGCCGCCCCTCCATCCATCTATCCATCCCCGGCCTCCAACACAAACACGGCCGCCGGCGCTCATCGCGCACTCACTGCGACCAACGGCCCGTCCCTAAATGGTCAATGACTTTTAAATAGCGGGCAATAGAGTGTACGTGAATGGCAAATCAGCTAATTTGACTCTGTCATTCACTCATTCGAGTCCATCGCCTTGAAAACGGCTTTCATTTAAAGCCCGGAGCAATCTTCCAGATGATTGAGGGCTGTTATTATCAACCTCAAACAATTAATGTCACATTACTTTACATGCATTATCCCCTTCATTAAGCACTTTACGTAGGGAGCAAATGGTACTTTTAAAAGCCATATATACATGAGTGGAGAGAAAAAGAATAAAAGTCAGAGAGAGAGAGCGAGAGAGAGAGACACACACACACTCTCTCTCTCTCTCTCTCTCTCTCTCTCTCTCTCTCTCTCTCTCTCTCTCTCTCACACACTGGCCACCCAGGTGTACAGACTTCATTATCAAACTTAAAATGACTTCCTCTCTGAGAGCTAAACCAGGAAAATATTGAAGAATTAACATAATAAAACCTTTTCAATGCTCTCACGTTTGATGTTAGAACAGTCAATGTTACTTGGATAAAGAAGATCCCGACCTCCAAATAAGCGATCTCGTACAAAAGAAGAATATATAAACCCTAGTGAGGGAAGACGTAAAATACGTATCAGTCCTCGTGCTGGAAAATACAGGAATTACAAGCCATGTTGTATATGCCAATCCTTTGTCAAGTGCTATTTATATGATTAGTCTTACTTTTTATACGTACTTCTACAGATATTCTTAAACATTTTTTTACTCCAAGGCCCCACCACTGTATTAAACAATATTTAAAGGCCCCCCTCCTGCTGAAAAAAACCTCTACATTTCTACCCAATAAAATATTTTAGAGCTTGACATTAACTGGAAAAGTGCAAAATAATAAAAGAATGTCTTGGTTTTTAGTTGTTTTAAAATGTATTTTAATGCTCATTTTGTCTAATTTTAAGTTATTAGTCATCCTGAGGCCCCCCTGATAGTCGTCTGGGACCCCCTTGTGGGACACGGCCCCCCTGTTAAGAACCGCTGGCTTAGAGTAAATACAACACGAGATGAAGTAAAGCTGATCTTTGTACACAGTGATCGTAGGTATTCACTTTAAAGTAATACTTTACTAAAGTATACAGTTAGAGGTATATTTCAAGTATCCAAAATAATACCTAAATAATATAATAATACACCTAGAAGTATATGTTTATATAAAGAAAACTTGAGTGAACGTGCACTAAAATACATTTTTCACTCACAACTTTTGTACTTAATGTAGAAAAAAAATCGTCTTTGTACTTTTTAAGATAAATTTATGAAGATGTGCTATTTTGAGACACCATAGAAGTACTAAAGACTATATTTTAAGTATTTTAAATACAAATTTAATGCGTGAAAATAGAGTGTACTAAGTTTACTGAGAATATACTTCAAAATGTCCTTTCATAAACTAAAACATGCGCTACAAGTAGTGACTATAGTAAACTATCAATATAGCTTGTTCACGTATGTAGTATAATAAAGTCGCAGTACAAACAAAATCTAGTTGTAAACTAGTAGTGTACTCAAAGTTTACTAATGTTGGACTTAAAGTTTACTTTTAAAAACTAAGCTATACTACTAGTACATTGATATTAGCATACTTGCTATAGAGTATACTTATATAAATAAACCCGAACATTACTCATACAGTACTTAAAAAAATGAACTTGAAGTATATTTAAAAGATTTTCGCTAGTCTGGGTAATATGTTTAGGTCAAAAATCGAGTGGCTGTGTTGTACAATATGAATTCATGAGAGAACTCTATCAATATGAGTTCATACACTGGGTGAATTGAGTCGACGTCTCGAGTTGATGTCTATTTTTGTACCATCAAATCGAGCTGGTTACCCACTGTGAGCGAGAGAAAGAGATTGGACGCTATCGTAAGTTAATCTAACTTTTCATTTCTCTTACAAAACTTAATACAAAAACAAATGCGGCCTCCGTAAGGCTAAAGAAGCAAATTGGAAGTGTAATGATCCGACTGATTCGATGAAAATGGAATGAAATGACTATGTCAATATTTTCTATATCAGACTCTCGGTTGGGAGCTTGCTGCGGCAGAATACACGATAGACTTCCGCAGGTTTGAGGTGGGATGAAACACTTCAACGCTTGTAGATCAAAGAGCTGAGATGATAATATAAGGAACCTTCGTGTCTTTCACTCGGAAAAGCGGGTTATAAATGTTTTTGCATTTTGAAATCAACCGACGCCAAAGATGAAGTGTGCCAAATTAACCTGGAAGGTTAACAAGCCTCAAAATGAATGTAAATGCGTCAACAAAGCAATCTTATGAATTGAATTTTTTTTAATAATTTGGTTATAAAATGTATAAATGTTCCAGCCTTACTGGCATTGACTTTCATTTTAAGTTCACAGCTTTCAAGATATTCTTTTGATCACTAAAATAAAATGTAACGTGCCAAAGTCCCAGATGCTGTATTTAACTTGGAAGATTCCTTTAGGTTGCTCTTCCATCTCTGTGAGAAATTTAACAAGGCTTGTAAATGTATGTAAATATGTCTTTTTAAGAGAAGACGCTTGCTGTGTAAGAATGTCTGCAGTAGACTCGGTGAATCGCAGGACTCTGCGGCACGTATAATCTGGCCTTTGAAACCCGCCGTGTTTCCCTCATTTTTGTCCTCAAACCGAGCTCAGACTGAAGTTAATCCAGCGGATTCCTCGGCCAACGTTCGAGCACATTACGGCACGGCTCCTCCTTGCCCTCCCTCTCCCGTGGCGTCTATTTGCCTACAATAGGAAATAATTCAGGGCCTGGGGATCATAATGGATGAAAAGATTGTTAGCTCAACGGTCGGACAGTAGCAGCATTCACTGCCAACCTAAAGCCTCTCTCTGTTTCTCTAAAGATGGTTAAGATCTCTCTCTTTCTTATTTCTCTCAACAGGACGAGCGTTGAGCAAAAGAGCCGTGAGAGAGCTGGCTAAAGCGTTCACCAAAACAGATCAACTCTACGTTCTCCGACTGTTTGCCATTTCAAGGTCCTTTTTTGCATTTACGCTGAAAAGACTCCAGCATGGCCGAGGCTTAATGGATGGGATCTCTGAATATCCCTTATTTTAATGTTTTTATGGTTGCTCTTTGAGTGCCAAAATGTTTCTATGAGAGGATTTAAATACGGTTTAAACATGGTAAGTGATGAAAATTCCACGAGCACTTCAGAGGAGGGCTTTTTCTACCATTTCATGCTTCCCTCATTATGTTTACACGTGCGAAGCAATCGAGGCAGGACACAAGACAAACAAATGTAGTTTTGATAAATGAATAAAATAAGTGGATAACGGCTCAAGCTTTGTCTACATTTTTGTTCAGGAGCTACATTGTAATGACTTATTATTCATATTCAACACAAGAGTGACTACTGCTTTCCACCTGTTCATATCGATATCTTATAGGTTTAAAAAGCCAGAGATAAGAAGCTGCATTTACACCATCAATAAGAAAGAAAAATCAAAGACATCAGTGAGATTAAATAGAAAGCAAATAGTAATTTTTGTCTAAGTCTCCTGCGTGCGTCTCAGATATTCCTCTTGAGAAAAACAAATGTGAAAACTCAGCTAAAGTCTTTTTTTTTTGTGATTTACTGTTTTCGACATAAAATCTTTCTACATAATGTAAAGAACATTCTGTTATAACATAACCTTGATATCTTAATATATATCGACTGGGTAAGACCATGTTAACTCATAATGAAATTAATGGTTGAAATCAAACTTAGATTTTCCGACTTTAGCCTGGTTTTCACAGGCAGGGTCACACATGTCTCTGTTTCACAAGAGATCTCAACAATGTCTGAAACTGAGCTCAGATTTGTCAAGTCTGCAATCAAAAGTCAATATTATTGAAGTCAATATTCTCATCACATTTATTTTACACCTTCATACTCTTCACAGATTTGAATTGTGTCAAAAGCAATCTTTAAGAGACTAATATCTGAGATAAAGTTGATACTTAAATGAAAACTCCTGAGCTATGAAATAGCAACTTGTGAGCAATTACATCAACATTTGGTCACGAAATACATTTATATAAATATATACGTACTTTCTTTAGAAAATAAACATTGTAGTATCTTGTCTATTTCCATTTCTTTTTTCATATGTCAAACACATCCAATATTACAGATTTCTATATGACCAAAGCAAACTCTGAACCTTTAGCCTCGTGTTCAAATAGCAGCGCAAGGAGCAACTCCTTAACAATCACAGCATTCCCTATAATTTCTATTTCGGATGAATGGAATTCACTTTCACCTACACAATACCCTTCTCAGCTCATCTGATAGGTGATCCTCACGGAGGAAGCCTGACTCGCACCCTAACGGTCCGAAATCCAACCCCAGAACCCGAGTGAATGAAGTCAATGCATCTCCTCCTCTGACCCCTCCGAGTGACAGAGGTGACCCAAGACCTGCCCTGGTCACACACCTGGCCTGTAGGTCCAGATGGCACTGATTGGAGCGATAAGATAGATAAGAGATGCATTCTTACTGTAGCGGCATGTGTGTGTGTGCGTGAATGTGAGGTTTGCTGGAATATCGCATTACTTTCTCTCTCTCTCTCGCATGCTGATGACTATATAGCGATCTGTAGTTAACAAAAGGTTGTGTGACGGTTTGGCGTTATGAGTTCATTTTTTTTTGCTGACAAATTCTTTTGGAAGTTACAGTGTGACAGACAAAATAAAATGGTAATAAAATAATTTAGGGTCATATTTACCTTTTGTTAGAATAATAGTAAAGTTGTGACCAAAAATCCATTTTCTCAAGGTGTCACTCTGAGATGCTTGACGAAAGGAGTTCACATCTATTCTGGACTATTGTTGGCGTTATTACGTGTATTAAGTCTTTATTGTAAAAACAAATTATTAAATAAATGTTTTGTCTAAACATTTTATATCTGCAAAATGTTCAGACAATAAATCATATACCTTCAGATCAAAATATTTGTAAGATTTCACTCAAGCGAACTTAAACTTTAACCATTTGTGATTGTTACTACATGATGTTAAAGAGAAATCGAGTATTTTCGTAAACCCTGTGACGTCATGTTTTCATGGTTGGCCTGTTCAGGTAATCACAACCTTAAACAGGTGAGTTGTAATGTTATCAGGGCCATCATCACTACAATCCACTAAAATTGTAATTGTTATGGGTGGGTCTCCTGTTCCTTAGGCTTAATGATGATGGATGTTATGTTGTAACTGTTATATATTAATGTTTAACATATTGTCGATGTCCTTCTGAAACCTTGTATGTCCAGATTTGCTGTTTTTCAGGAAATGGTTAGATATTGGTTAGATATTTGCATAGCCCAGTGACAAACATAAAGCGTGAGTAATAACAATTATTTAAAAAAAAAATGGCAGAAATAAATTACGAAATATGGAGATATGAGGTTTCAGAAGGACAGCAGTGATAGATACTGTATAATGATTGTATTGGGAAAACACAAGAATACCAGATGAATGGAATAAAAATGGTGTGACATTAATGATACAAAACAACCTATGAGACATACAGATCTCTTCAATATCTCCAATATTTCTCCTAGACATCAGTAAAATTAAATGGAGAGCAAATGAAGTCTTTGCTCAAGTCTCATCTGTGCATCAGATATTTCTCTTGAGAAAAAGAAATCTCACAAATGTCTCCTTTAGACATTAATCCCTAAAGCAATGTTAGGAGACACATCTGAAACTTGTTTAAACTCTGGGAAACAACTTAATGAACAACATCACAGACGACATATTGTGTGTCTAAAGTGAAAAGTCATTGATTTCCAGAAAGTTTCCGGTGCCTTCCTAACCGTTTGATCAGTCATATCATGTGGTTATATCCTCATACAGTTTATATCAGTTCACTAAACTTTAAGTGAGTGTTGAAAGATCCAAGATTCAAAAGAAGGTCAAACAGACCCAGGACAAGAGAATCAAGAGCTACTATTCAGAGATAAACAGCAACAATAGTGACGCTGGTCTACAGACTCATTTGGTAAATTATGAAAACCTTCCCGAGGCGAGAAACGCCACAAAACCGATATTTCCCTTCAGAACAAAACCCCGCATCTCACTTGCGTTCACTAAGTGAAATCCGTCTTCAAAAGGCGAGAGGCCATCGGAGACAAATTGCCTTCATTTTTTACTAAAGGCAAGCGTTACAAAAGGATCCAAATGAAAACAAAATTACTTGAGGTAGGTATCTGTCTGAAATGACAACACATAAAAGCTCTGCGGAGGAGAAGAAAGAAAACAGTTTCCGTTCCTGTAAGAAATCCTCAATTGGATCTCCGAGGGTCCTCTTCTGTCTTATTACGCTCCCCCTTAGCTTTTATTCATCTATGTATCTGTATTTTAAATGACTCAATTACCCAGAACCCTGTGGTGAAAATTACATACGTTTCCCCGTGTTTCCTTTTTTTGGGGCCGGTGCGCGGGAGACCTCGGTGTACCCGCGTCCCTCCCCCACGCGGGTCCGCTTTTACCTCTCTATTCTCTTGCAGACGCACAAATATCAAAGTCCGCGGTGAGAGAGGCCAAAAAAAAAACACGCCCACTGAGAAACATTCAGCTTTTATAAGATTATAACCATCAAACTGTTTATGAACTTTCTGAAAATCGGTCTGTATACCGCATGGTGACATGTTGCGCAGTATTGTTTTTTCTGTTTTGGTACTCAACGCCGTTTATTCTTTCTCTTCTTCCCAACACTCCACTACCTCTTTTCAGACTATATTAACATTCTCAGTTTTCCCATCTGTTTCTATTAGCGCAGGTCTTTTCATCCTTGAACTCAATATGTTTCACAATACGAAATGGCGTTTTAGTGGAGTCATTATGCGTCACATCTCAACCTCAGGAGTTTGTTTGCCGTAATTGGCTTACCATTGTCTCTTTGAAATCTCGGATATTTACACATATGCTCACGCAAGCACTCGCGATTGACTTCAGCACACCAACAGGCCCGAGTCCCATCTGGATACGCACCAACCCTTAAAAGCCCGTGGCCATTAAGGACACACTTTCATTTCTTATTGGTCACGATTGTTTTAGCCCACTGCGAGGTTGCACAGAAGCTGATGTCATATGTGACCCGTGTGGTATTCTCAGATCGACGCTCTTGTGTTTGTGTTTTGTGTGGAGGGCTCTCCAGCGGCCGTGCTTTTCCACTTCCAGAGGCCTCTTTACACAGACACGAAACAATCGGAAGGAGCAGAGGCTGCGCCGACCCGCACAGACATACGTCACACGCTTAGATAAACAATTGTGCGAACGGCACGAATACATAAACCCTGCAGATCACAAACTGCTCGAACTGACAATCTATTTACTGCAGGACTGTTGAGCTGAATTCAGTCAATAAAGTACAAAAAGATGTATAAAGTGAGTCTGTTAACTTTCCTCATGTTGTTTGAAAGCCGAATCTTTACAAGGTGATGAATTAGTGCAATCTTATTTTTGAAAAATGAGTTCGATTACTGCTATTTTTTATTATTATAATTGTGTAGTTACGAATTGATGTCTTTCTTTAAGGAGATGTATACAGGGTTCCTTTATTTAAATTTTACTTAAAAAAAAAAAAAAAAAAAAAAAAAAAGCTAAATCCACATTCTTGTGGATGTCTATTGCACATTCAAATGTCGTCTATTGCGTAAAACCGAGAATCGTTCATATAAACTTTCTCTTAAAGATGATCTTCAAAAATGTGTACAAGTTTGTAGAACTAAACAGCTCCAAGTAAACAAAAACCTATATGTGCGTTTACTTAAAATCATTCACCCAGTGCGCTATACGGAAGTGACATAAGCCACATAAGTGCACAGTTTTGTTTTGCAAATGTTTTCCCGACAACATCAAAAACAGATCAAACATCCTCATAATTGTGCTTGCAAACAGACGACTGCACTCTGGGGAATCTGCAGTAAAGCCCCAAATGTGAGATGAAGCTATTGATCGGGATAAGCTGCTGTTGCATTATTGTTACCCCGGGGTGTTACGGAGACCAAACCGATTGAACAGCCGAGCAGCTGGTGAGAGGTTAGACACCCCTCACACACTCATCTCTATTCACCATCATCTGGTCAATACTTGACACTGGACTTACACTCGGGTGTTTATATAAGGGCTCTTCGAGACTGTGTCGAGGCTGGGATTAAGTCCCAGCAGGAGGGAAAGTGTGGACTAAAGCTTTAACGTCTTCCACAAGATTGATAAGAATCTCATTACTCTGGAATCTGAGCGATGATGGACACTGCTGCAGTTCTGAGATCTGGGATAATTTACATTACAAATAGATTTTCTATTACATGCAAATCTTTTTTTGAAGCAATAACAGTCAGTTGTTTGTATTTTTCCTAACAAACATCATTTACACAGGATGAGAGAAAAGTCTACTTGAGCACTTTTTATATTTCTCCTGTTTTCTTAAAGACAGGTAATTAGATTGTTATCAATATTTCAAGAAGTCTGGAAGTGCCATTAAACAGACCGGGTTTGTACTCATCATATCTGATAATGCACAGTAATGCACTTCCTTTCATAAAAATGCAAAGCGTCAAATGGCTCGAAACAACCCTCGGTTTAACCATTTTAAACTTTCTGCACTTATTGCTAAAGTTTTTTTGGCACATGGAGGTGGAAATGGCTTGTTTTTCTTTCTTGTGTAGAAAATAAATAAATAAAGGTTATAGTAAAAGTGTTTAATGGTGGCGTCAGAAGAGAGACAGAGACAAGAGTCATGAACGAAATGGCAACAACATAAATAAAATAAAACAAAAGCATTGGTTTCTACTCTCCTTCTGTCTACCATTGTCTGGACAAACAGCTAGTATTGTCTCAGACCAGTTATTTTTTTTACAGATTTTTCATGAAAAAGACTGCAAATTTACAAGAAAAACATGACGAAATGTCATTTTTTTAAGGAAAAAATGTTATTTTAAATGTCTGTTTTTTTAGAGGATTTTTTTAAGCATTGTGGCCTTAAAATACCTTGTTATGTCTTGTTTTATCTTTTATCTCTTGTTTTTAAATAAATTACGTGAACAGACAGAGCTGTACAACTCTGTACAACTACATCAGTATAGTCGAATAAACAAACAAATAACATCTCAACTGAAAATCGTATTACTATTAATGTATTTAATAGTCTAAAAACAAGCACAAAAGCTATTTCTAGGTCAGAGTTATCAGGACAGGCGAGTCTCAATGGAATACCTTACCTCACTAAAACATATCATTAGTGCTGTTTTCTGTGTTTTGAGAAGCTCACCTTTGGTTCCACAAGAGCAGAGAGTGTGACTAATGTCTTAGCCGTGCATCACAATCCTCTCGTGCTCTTACCAGGAAGACCAACACAGATCCGGGTCTTGGGTTACACCGGCCAAACACTTTACTGCCCTCATTTAGTAATTGAGCGCCTGCACGTATTGTTCTGCAGGCATCGTGGAATCCAGCGGGCAGGTCATCCGACCAGATCCTGGATACCTGAGTGTCAGAGATTGAATGTCGGAAGACGGAGGCAAATCGAAAGAGAGAGAAAGAGAGAGAGGTGGAATAAAAGAGGAAGAGCAATGTATCTGTAAGAAAACATACATTTAGCACGTAGAGTCATTTGAACCTTACAATGAAATATGACCAAGAAATGCTAAATGAGATTTAAATATAAATTTGGAAACCTCTTCCCATATGGTGAGGTATTCTTTCTAAAAGAGATGAGGACGGTACAGCAGGTATATCACCTTAAACGTACAAAAGCTAATATCTTAATGAGTGTCTAAGGGCTCCCGCAGGAGGCTGAGAGGGTCGTGTACTGTTATTAATGGGATATAATGGACGCAAGTCAAGCATCATTAATTTGACCTCCCACCACTGACAGGTACCTCTTACGGCCCCTGGCGTTTCAGGAACACGAAACCAGAGAGCCAAACTGAACCGAGGCGCTTACGGAAACAACGGCGAGACCATCATTTCACCAGAATTCTGCAAAAGTTAATGTTCAGCTTGAAACACCATTTGATGTTTTAAGAAATGGTGAATTGATTTTATTATAAGATTAAGTTAGCAATCGCGGCACAGTAATTTACGGGGTTGTGGCTTAACAACATACTACTAATGTAAATGTGAGATTGGTTAAATGGAGGGATACGTTTTAAAAGTGATGGAAGAAGACAGCTAATTATAGCTTAATGAGCCCAGATGGAAGACCTCAGGGGATGAAAGCTTTGCCTCCACGTTCAAAGCAGTCTTTACTTTAGGAAAAAAGAGAGGGAAATCACAGATGAGATCTCTTAAACATCTCAATTACTTCTTCTAGATGTCAATGAGATTAATGGAGACTTTTGCCAAGTCACTTGCGTCTCAAATATTTCTCCTGAGAAAAAGAGACCGAAATTTTACAAATGCTTCAGAAGAGATCTCAGCATTTCTCAAGCCTGCAATCAAAAGTCGATATTATTAAAGATCTCAATATAACCTCAACATTTCTCATCACATTTACCCAAATCCAGATGATTTTACCTCTACAATCTACATTCATTTACCTCCTCTTCATGAGCAACCGTCTCATGTTCTTCTCTTTCAGGAGAAACATCTGAGACAAAGTTGAGACACAACTGAGAATTCAGATCAAATCTCCTGAGCTATAAAAGAGCAAATTTAGAGCAATAAAATTGTCATCTGGGAACTTGCGAAACGTGCTTTCTGCTATTAGACGTAGAAGAACAACATAGGGAAAAATAACAACCAGATTCTGTAAAAATTACAGTATTGGCAGCAGTTTGCCAGTAACGTACAGTAGATTTATATGCAATTTATTGCCAACTGTTTGTTCAAAGATAAATGAACATTAAACATTAACAAGTCTTTATCTTTACAGAAAAAAAACTATAAAATAACTATCTGGCAACCCAAAATCTGAAAGAATGTGGATTTTTGGTTTCCAGAATGAGTCTGTTATTTCATAGTTTTTTATGTCAAGATAAAGACGTTACTGGCAAACTGCTGCACAACTACAGCAAAACTTTTTACGTTGTACTCATCAGTTTTGTTTTTGTTTAATGCTATTTTTTAACTTGTGGTGCTAACCTCAAGATCAAAAATGACAAAATATCACTTAAAATGCAATGAAAATAAAAATGTTCTGCATCTCATTTTGATACTTTAGGTTATCATCTAACCCAACGGATCTAAATGAGCAGATTTTGACTAGCTGTGATTATGTTGGAGTTTGCACTGTAAAAAAATTTAACACATCACTGACTAACAAATAGACATAAAAAACTGAGGTATTATTTATCAATGTATTAGCCTACAGTATAATTATCAATGTCAAAATATGAAAAAATCTCATTTGAAACTCAACACTATTGATGATGATATAAAAGGTCAAAACAAAGACAGAAATGAATATAAATGTAATTAACAACTTTGAAAGAATCATACAGAAAAAAAGCCGGCCATCCGAGCAGAAAAACAAATACAATACAATTCAACAATAGTCCGGGTCACATGACAGATCCCCCCTCAAGCCCCCTCTCTATGTGTTCATGTCCACACAGGTCTGTGACCAGCTGACCAGCACACCTGCTGGCTCCAAACCCATCTGCAACAGATTAGCCTTTCCTTCCACTACAACAGAGCCATTGCAGCTTCAAATAGTCCCATCTCTTCCGCTAGAACTGAGAGATTGCCTATCGACCAGACTTGACCCCACATCTTTATACATAAAGATATATGCAACACAATTCTTTCTCCTGCCCACCGTCACAACTGCCTGCCCTCCACAGAAAGAGAGAGAGAGAGACGGTCTCTGCTGCAAATGACTAAAGTGAGACGGTTATTATTTACGGCTGAGAGCGAGGTTTCAATAATTGTGCGAGGAAGAAGTAGCGGGTTTCAAAGCACTTAATTTTTATGTGAGGTGGACCTCCGTCTTGACTGAAGTGGTAATTGATGATATTTTAAACATGACCTGGACCTGTGTGAGATGGAAAGATAAAGTAACACCAGCCGATCGCAATATAGCGCACAATGTGACAAAAGTGCAGCCTCAATAAAATCGTCTTTTTGACCTGATAGACAGTCGCACTGCGGCGCCATTCACGATCTTTAACAAAACCCAACAGTGACAAAAGAGTGTAAAGTACTGTAAAATCAAACTTGCACATATCCATGAATTAATATTTAAGGTGGAAAGCGGTTTATGTTTTACTACCTAGTTTATGTAACCTGAACTTTAAGAATCACATATTTTTATTCAACACACAAGAATGACAAAGATGTCTGCAGGATTTGCTGTACAGTAATATACAGAACATGCCTTTACAGTGTACATTAATGCTAAAACTTCTTACAGTCATACAGTAAAACAGTTATTGTTTGTTTTTATATCAGATTTGATATCAATCCAATATTGTGATATCAAACAACAACAACTGAACTGCCTCTTTAATTGACTCAGTTAAACAAACTGTTGCCAAATGTGTTTATTTGCAATTGTGCCAATTGAAAATTTTACACAAAAACCCTGATTCTTTTTACAGTGTTACTATTTTATAATACTTGCATTTGCTTGTGGATATTACTTATTTTACTTTCAAACCGAAGATGAAGTTTGTACCAGTTTCAGCTTGTTTTTCCTCCTTTTATTTTATTAGGAAAGTGTGTTTCTGCCTAATGTGTGTCATATGAATTCCGCTGTACGTATGACACAGACAAGATGGTTTAAAAGCTGCGTGTAAAGTTGTGTTTAGGCTTCTTTTGACATGACATTGAATATTACAGGCATTATGGATTTATATTAATGTCAGTCTGTTTAGTTAATGTACTGTAAATGTATTTTTAAACGTGACAATTGTTTGACTTCATTTGCATCTTTCAGCATCTTAAGGAGAATTGAAGCGTGTATCATGTGTTGATTGCTAATAATCCAAATATACAGCCATAGAAAAAATGAAGAGACCAATCCAAATGTTCATTTTAACAGCATTTCTAGATGTATCGTGTTAGTTTTCCTGTTGTGAATCTTTTCTGCAGTTTTAACCTTCTCCGGTTTTCCTTTTCTGCAAATAAATGCAAATAGAAATAATGTTTTTGTTTGAAATTTAGGAGAAATATTGTTCGTAGTTGACATAAAACCAAAATAATCAATATACATACGTATAAATAGTAAATTCAGAAAAACTGAAAATGGTCTCTTCATTTTTTCCGCAACTGTACACATCAGAAGCATATATCTTTTAAATTTTTATTTAAATCATTAAACAATGTTAAGCAAGGTCATATTTCATGATCGTTTTGACCAATCATCTAGAAAACCCTGGCAAGCACCCTATCACCTCTCTAGCAACCATTCAGAACACCTTAGCAACACCTTAGCAACCACACAGACCAACCTAACACTGAACATTTTCAATTAGCCCCTTGGTGAGACGACCAAGCTTTCTTCATCTACCGGACTATAAATGTCTTACAGTAAAGCGAACAGACGCTATAAAAGCCCAACGCAATCTCAAGGCGAAATAATTTTGGCAAATTCTTATGAATTCGTACGAGCTCAGTGACGCCAGTGACGTATGCTGTCGCGCCAGTGACGTTAGGTGTTAGGCGGGGTTAGGGGCGGGCCTTCAGCATTGCTTAATCGTACGTTTTCGTACAACTCACAACGTATGAATTCATTCGAATTAGCCTCCTCGTCAAATACTTACGACTTCCCGTGAGATCAGGTTGAAAAGCCACATCCAACGTCCTTCACATTCACATTAACTTCTCGAGCACCGAGAAAGAGGTGCTTTTAAAGACACCAATGATAACAAAAGCCGTGTTTTCATTCCCATTTAAAGGAAATGTTTCTTTTGTCGCAGCAATCCACTCAATTTTCTAAATCGATATTGTGAAGATGTTCTGTGGACATTTACGCATCCTTCAGTTTGGTGACCTGGTGTTGATACTGTATACAGTAAGAGGCAGACGTCAGATATTAAGATATAAAAGACAGCGACTACGTGACTGCTCATCCAGATTCAGTTATTCTGCTTACAGAGAGAACATCACATCCCTATAGATATTCAAATGAATGCATGACTTTCAACAAATATATCTGCTTGACAACATATTGTTTTTGTACATTTAAATATTTGTTTTTCCTTTATGCGTTGTTAATAGCAAGTGCATAACATAAAAAAGCTTTTTTGAGAAATACCCAGATTTCATCAGAAGACCGGAAACACAAGGGAAAAATATTCGCTCCCCAAAGTGAAGCATTAAAATCTAAACAGGAGAGCATCAGTGCAAACACACGCACGCAGCAGACAACACGGTCCTTACAAAGAGTCGCAATCCGAAAACAGGCAATTCTCCTTCGGTTTAAGCTCTTTCCCCCATTACAAACCCCTACTTTCCTCGCTCTCCACTTATTTCCCCTTTTTCTTTTCTTTCAGCATGAAAACACACTTGCTTTTATTTTTGCGCTTTTCTTTTTTAATGCGAGCTGCGTGTTCGGCTCTTTTTCTCCTCCTCACTGTGTCTGCGCTCTATAATTACGGTAGTTTCTACCTACTGCGCCAAAGAGCGCCCACACCCTGCGTCCCCCCTCCCCAGCGCCCGTGTCTCCCCATGCCTAATGTGACACCGTCAGTCAAAGCCTTTGGAGAGCAGCCGAGCAGAAATCAAAAGACAGAGATGAAGCGTGAGGGACAAAGAAGAGAGGAGATGTGATAAACACAGAGGGAACCCGAAGGCTACCTGACAAGGGCCTCGGTTCCTGCTGCTTCTGAAGGTACCGGGAGGTGTTTGCATCCCTGAGTTTATCCGAGAGCGATTTCTCTAAATGAACGGAAGGAACGCGATGATCCCTGCTAAAGTCCAACCTGTTATTTTGTGTCACGAGTAAAAGATCGAAGAGATAGAAAGTTAGTCATGTCTGTTTATGCTAAATCAAGATTTCTTCAACGCTATTGATGTGTTTCCCAAACTTGAAAGTGTTTCAAACACCCACAGGCCCGTCGGTGATCACCGAAGTATTGCGCTTCTCTTTTTAACTCACTTGTTGCTCTTATCTTATCTCAGTTGCGTTTTATTTCGTTATCAACTTGCTCTCAGATGTTTCTCCTAAAATGACTTCAATAATCTGTATTTGATGATAAATGTTGAGTTCATATTGAGATCTTTATTAATATTGAAAAGACTTGACAAATCTGAGCTCATGTTTGAGACATTGTTGAGATCTCTTCTGAAACTCTAATGACGGATCATCTGCGACTTTTCTTTTTTATGGGACCCTCGGGGGAAACATATAACCCTGGTTGGGAAGCACAGTGCTGGTGTATGGCAGCGCATAATCCCCTGTCCATAAAATGGTCATTAAGTTCTTTAATCTGCCTATCATTTACACAGGGGCAGGTCTGCCGGCTATCAAACACTGAGTCACCTCTGTGTAAGCTTAGTAATTCTGACACATATGTTACTTGTCTGCCTTTCAAATAGGTGAAGCTCACCTTTCCCTCCCTCTCGGTGCTCTCTGACAGCTGGACTCGAGCCTGAGGACAGGACTCTATCAATGGAGACTTTCACTGGGTCCATCTGTCCCCTTCTGTTCTGTACCTCTGTGTCTCTCTCTCTCTCTCTCTCTCTCTCTCTCTCTCTCTCTCTCACACACACACACACACACACACACACACACACACACACACACACACACACACACACACACACACACACCACACACAACACACACACACACACACACACACACAACACACTGAGGAAAACAGAGCACGACTCTTCACCTTCAGCACTTATACACAGAACAACTACCAGAGAATTATTGCTGGAATTATTCATTTTAATCATAGTCACATAAAACATGAAATTAATAACAATGGTTAATAATAAATTAAATGGTTAATAAATAATCTATTAATAGTATTATTATAAATTATTAAGTTAACTATTAAGTATAAATATGCATAAAATAATAGATGACCATAATAAAAAAGCAATAATAATAATAATATATTATTATCATAATGTTTGACTTTTTAATCTGTTGTGTGTTGTTGTTGTTTAGTCATTTGTAATAATATTACATTCAAAAATATCTACTGCTATGCTTTACAATTTATTTTAAGATCATCCCTCAAACTCAAGGCTTCACACACAGTGATAAGCTAATCTGTCTTTAGCAAATGAGAAAGACTTCGCCTAACTCACAAACGAACTCATGAGAGAGCAAATAAGGGAAAAAAGATTCGAAACGTCACACATCGGTGACAAAAATGATCCCCTTCACATTGACAGGCACCCCCGCAGCCCCTCCTCCTTCTCCCCGTGCAGCCGTTAAAAGGCATCTGTCATTACGGCCCCGCTGAGGGGCAGACAAGTCCACTCTACTCGCGGGACCCGCCGTGAAAATCTCCAGCTTCCCCATGGCTGAGCCGAGCTTGACGCGAGTAAATGACAGGGTAGGGCCCCGTTCGGCCGCGCGGCATCCAGGGGCACCGTGCTCCCGTAACCCTGCAATTAAACCTCTCCTGCTGGAAGGGGAGGGGGCAGTGTTAAAGGAGGGGGGACAACACAAAGAGAAAGTAAATCAAATGAAAATTTAACTAGGAAAATCAACCGAGTGCCAAAAAACATCCAACTCCGTCGTCCTTTCCCCAATAACAGGTTGGGAAGAATTAGACCCAGCAGACAGTTGGCGTCTCAGACGGGGTCAACGAGTGTGTTGTGCGTTTGAGGCTGAAATAAGCCCTAAGTGCTGTGTTGGGTTTTAAGGAGGTGGAGTTGTGATGTAAGTGCAGTGCGTGTGCGTGTCGAGCGTAAAGGGTTTGTGTGAGATGGCTCGGTAGAGCGAGAAGCAAATCGCTGCTCCACACCTCCCAAAAAATGATATCTTCCATTGTGTCATATGAGTAACGGATGCGCTTGAAACCAAGCAGGACACAAACAAATTCTGCACTAGATCGCTTCAAATGGAAGGTCTGCAAACAAGCCATCCACTTCGCTCTCAAGGACCCCGAGTCTACGATGGAGAAGAGACCGTCATTAGATCAGAGAGATGCCTAAGGGTCCACCCGGAGGTGTGTGTTTAAAACCCAAGACCACCAGAGTAATAAACCAATAAATCAGAGGCTGGACCTCGAAACGCAGACATGAGAATGAATCGGTGGGATCAGTCAATCAATTAGCAAGTCTTGATGCTCATTAGATAAAGTAAATCATTTACTGCCTTGTCAACCATCTAAAACTGCTAGGTGCCATGGAATTTGTGCCCCTTAAGTTGTTAGATCCATCATTCACAAGCTTCGTTGTTTGTTTAACTTTTGTCTAAATATCGCCATCTCTGTTTGAAACACAACATTGCAAGTTACTTTACACATGCTTATTGTGGGTTAAGTCAAATGACGTCAAATTGACATTTGCTGCAAAATCAAACCAGACAGCTCAACTAAACAAATTCTTATTATAAAGTTAGTAGACAAACTGTAAACAATCTCAACTCATCTTTTTAAGTTGTTGGCCAAAAGTTGAGATAACTTATGTCAAATTAACTAGATTGGACAAAACAATTGGATTAACTAAATTCAATTCAGCTGACTACAATAAAAAAAAGTTTACAGTGCAGTTTATAACAGTTTATCGCACTTGCTCAATAATGGATTTTTTAACAAAAAGTTACAATTGGCATGTGTTATTTTAAAAGTGTTTTTATTCATTTTGTATAAAATGAATAAGTCTTGAAACCGCTACATATATACATTTATCGTATTTATTTCCTTTTAAAATCATCAGCAAAAATACACAAAAAGTCTTTAAATTTCATCTGGACCTGGTTTGAAAGTTTTCCATAAATATGGATTTCCTTATGAAATATCTATGGTTTTGTAAATTTAGTACAATTGTAAAGGTTAAACTACGGTAATTGTAGTAAACGCATGATTAATTTGGGCTTACTATGGTTGTACAAATAAACGAATAAACTACAGTTAGATAGTTAAACCAAGATAATAACAAAAAACAACATGGTTTAAAACAGAAAATATGGTTTTATTACAGTTAAAACAAAAAAAGAAATGCTTTCTGTAGTAAAACTGTTTACCACCATAGTTAAACCATGGCTAAAAACATTGTTACTACACTCTTACCACATGGTAAAAAAAACCATGGCTAATTTTCGTAAGGGTGGTTAATTTTCCTACAGGTTGGCCCCTTTAAAAAACTTGTAGCAGCACGTGCAGTCAGACATTTTCTCTCCCTTCCGGTAAGTAAGAAATAGCAGCATGGGTTTTGAAATGAACGTTTAAAGGCGCTTATGGAGAGAGAGATGGGCGAGTAAGGTAAGTGTACCTCATTTAATTGCTCTCTTGGTGGTTTGACTCACTGGGAGACGGCTCTTTTCAGCCTCTTGTGTGACTGCACAGCGGGGACTCCGTAATGGAACAGGTAGAAAAGGCGTTTATCAAATTTGCTTTTATTAGGAGGCGAATTTTAATAGAGTGAGAAAAGGTAGACCCGCTGTGGAGAAAGCACGGCACTCTCGCGAGCCCATCTCGGCAAATTAGGGGCTGCCAATGTCCACCGAGGGCTCTATGGGCTTAACGGCTCGGCTGACAGCCGTCTGCACAATAGCGAAGATCAGGAGTCGGATGAAGACCCGGGCGATTATCAATCCGCGAGGTGCTCAAACGGCAAATAAACCAGCGCTTGAGTGACAAGATCAATGGCGGGATGGGTCGTCTGTCGGATGGCTAGATTTAGAGACTGACACGGCGGATGACAACAGCTGTGTTCGGTATTCTCTGCACCCATCACGCGCGTGAAAACACGGTGACAAATATGACACGAGCATCTCCGCGGTGCGCGCGCCGCCCTCGCGTTCAATAGAGCGCCTGTCACCGCAGGCCTCAGTTACCGCTAGTTATGTATTTACCGCGTTTGTATAGAAAGGAAGGAGTGGGAAATAACCTGATGTGGAAAAAGACAACGAGCCACCGAGAGCGAGAGACGCGGCAATCTTTCGAGCAATCAGCGGAAAAGTACGCTTCACATTTTTCAATTTCTACCTGCCACTCGCAACTCAGGCTGCAGCGGATATGCGTGGCAATTTGCCAATCAGTGTGTTGTGTTGCGCAGGGGGAGTCTGTCATGCTTCTCTGAGTCACGCACACACCTCAAAACAACTAAACACACGCACACACACACAGATTCACAGCGCTGTATCGTCTTCATTAGGGAGTTGTTATGTGGGCCAGCAAATAGATAGATAAAAAGAAGATCTGGTAAACACAAAGGATGCTTTATCATCCTTTCCATGATAGGCTACATTTACCAAACGCCAGAACTACATTTTAGACATAACAGAGCAGTCGGTCAGTTAAAAAGTGATTTTTGGGAGTTAATTGACATGCATCCACAGTAGTGCAGATACACTTGCATGCAATCATGTTTGTTCAAACACGCACGCACACACACACACAGTGATGCAGAAGTGCATAGGTCTATGATTCAGCCTCGTAATTGGCCCTCCTCCTGCGAGTTAAGGGATCATTTCAGAAGTAAGAGGGGGGCTGAGGAGAAGCAAAGGATAGGAAGACCTGCAGGTATCAGCTCGTAGCAAAAATCTAAGATGAGATCTCTTTCAATGAGAATAAATTGAAAGCAAATGGAAACAATCGCTTACGTCATCTCAGATGTTTCTGCTGGGAATAAGAGGCAGAAATGTCTCGGTTTTGAGAAAGGTCTCAAACCGAGCTCAGATTTGTCAAGTCTTAAATCAAAAGTCAATATTATTGAAGATCTCAATTCACACCTCCATACTCTTCATGTTAACAATTAGGTTATTTGTTTGTGTTTTTTCTCAATTTTAGGAGAAAAATCCGAGACAACATCTAATACTTAAATGGAACACAAGTGAGATACTCAAATCTCATGAGCTATAATTTACTAAAGAAAACATTTCTATAAAGTTCAACAGCTTGCATTTTTTCCATTGAAGATCCTAATTCTGGCCATTGAAGATTTGTCAGCGATGTTGTTGTGATATTTCTGAAAGCTCTTCACCTTATGACACATCTACAGTTTCTTCCCATACCTATTGACGTTTTCTTTTCACTTGACTTTTTTTGTGCTTGTATGTAAATAATTTTCTTTACATTTTTCCCTGCTTCATTATCAAATGAATGCGAGTTGAATATGAGGTAAACTGCTAAATAAGCCATACATCAAGTATTTAAATACACCTTTTTTATTATTCTCTCCAAGGTCACCAACTCCACCATTCAGAGCACTTCATCACATGCGGTGCGGTGTCGTATCGTCTAAGACACTGTATAAGGTGTATTGTTCCTGTGAATAAAGGATATGAATGTATTTAATATTGTATAGTCTAGCCGAGACGCTCGCCCATCCCCACAGCTCTGATGTTTGTAAAGCAAACCTTCCCTTTTGCCACCATAATGAATCGCTCTTATTAAAATGACAATTCTTTCAAATTGCCATCGCTTTATTTGTTAGGCGCGCCTGAAAAGAGAGACGTTTCTAAGGACGATTCATTGAACGCCGCTGTGTTGTTGCACGAGAAGGTGTTGAAAAAAAAATTGTAATGAATGTTTTTTTATTTGAACCACAAACAATTCTCTGCTTTCTGTTACCTTGATGCGTTAATGTCTTTGTGCTTTTCTAAATTCGGTACATTGTACCTCTTGTTTTGTTTGGATCATGCCCGCGTGCAATATGCAAACCGCACAGGCAAATTTTACGTTCCTTTATTAGACAGACATCGGGACGATCATTTTCTAGACAAATGGAAAGGAAAACAAGGAGACAAAGAAGAAACATTCTTTGCATTTGTTTTAAAGTGGACACAGCGATGTGTGTCTGGCAGCCGATTGCCAAAATAAAGGCGGCCATATTAAAATGTTAATGTACCAATGCTAATAGAAGCGTATGTTCTCATCAATGTGTTTGTTTATGAATGGAAAATAAACGGCATTTATTATAGGGGGAAAAAAGACATTGAGAAGAGACTAAAAGCTATAAAAAAAAAAAAGCACTACATCGTTTTTTGATTTATGTTCATTGGGGTATCACAATATGCCATTATTGGCAATAACCGTGATATTGAATGCCAGGATTACGATATCATGATAATTATATACATATTATAATATCGTAAATAATTCAGCACCTATTTCAATTTTGCTTTTGGAGCCACAATGGTTACAAACTCTCTCACGCTCTCTGCTTTCCTACACTTATATTTTTAGTGTAATGCATTGGCCAAAACAAGAGAAAACACCTAATAAACAAAATTAAAGATGAATTTCACCACTTTATTATTACTGAATAGAAATTGCTACATATTGTTATCGTGAAACGGCGTAGTAAAATTCTTCTACTGTCACAGTTGATATATCGGTCATCATCGACTCTTGTGTGAAGCAAATGTTTTCACTTTTTAGTTACTGTAGAACTACATACGTTTTATTTTTACTTTGGTTGAGGGTTTATCGTGATAGTGTGTATGTACTCAGCTGGTCATGTAATTTCAACATGTCAGCCCCCACAAGGCATCCTGCTCTCTGTAAAATAAATCTGCTTTTATTAGGCTGCCGATACGACTGGACTCTTCTCTTGTGATTATATGATTTAAAACATATTTTTCAAAAGCATTTTTTATTTCTTTAGGGGTAAAAGAGGGAAATATTAAGTGCACTAAAATCTCCGAAAGATGATAAATCCGTTTCCATCCAACAACAAACTCATACCTGAGCAATATGTCATTTTTCGGACCCCCGATGTAACGTTTTATCCGCAATTACTGAGCTAAGTGCACTAACTGCACTTTATTTACGCGGCGCAGCGACGAGGATCGGCTCTCAGGGTCGTAATGCACAGAATTGTCCTGCACACTTCAGTTCCATTATCCACTTCATTACATGTCTCATCTCACGGACACCGAGCGGCCTTCAGAACCTCGGGGCCACAAAGTTAAAGCTTTAGAACATGCACATCCAAACCTAAAGGCCTTTGAGGTCACCTTCGACCGCACTCCAGGACCAGCCCGGCTTAACATAGTTGAAAAAGTTGGACTGTTTTTACTTTGCTCTATGTGGCTGTCCTGACATGAGGACAAAGCGCAGGGAAGCGATGGGAAAGAAAGAATATGAGGCGGGAGGGGCCTGGCTCCTCCACAGGTGTCTGAAAAAAAGGTGCTCCTAATCTGAGCTGATTATCTGCGAGTTGCATCTCTCTTAATAGCACCTCGTCCGTCACATGCTCAGTCAGGTGGGGAGGATCTGACAGAGACTCTGTCAGGAATGGAGGGATCGAGGGGAACTTGAGAGGGAAACTTAAACCAGTAATTAGGTTCGGCTCATCTAGGAAGGGAAAGGGCCTCATTTCTGCACTGTGTTAACCAAAGAGCATCCCAAGAACTCTGATAATGTGCTGGTTATTATCGCTCTAAAGGTTGAAATAATAATTTCAAGGCCACACCACCTCCCCCTTCCCCCCCCAACACACACACACACACACACATTTGAAGGCATATTTGCTACCCAAGACATAAATATAAAATTGCAGCGTAACCTTTATGTTATTCCAAATCTGACTTTCTTCTTCCGAACACAAAAGAAGCTATTTTGAGAAATGTCCCAGTGGTTTTGTGTGCATACAATGGAAATCAATGGGGTGCAGCAGTGTTTGGTTACCAACGTTCCTCAAAATATCTTCTTTTGTGTTCTGCGGAATAAAGAAAGTCATACAAATTTGAAATAAAATGAGGGGGAGTAAATATTGTACGAATTTTGCCTTTAAGTCATCTTAGGGCCCCCGTCCCCATTTTAAAAAGACTGAAATAGATGACAATACATCATATAGCTTATTACACAGCTACTTTCCAAATAAAACTGACAGAAATATTGATCGAGATGAAATTATGTTCTTCTGTGAGAAAAAGGAAAGAATAAAGAGAATGACGTGAAAGACATGAAACTAGCACAGTGATTTATGAAATGGGTTGCCGAGGACAACGGTCAATTATACTGTTTAGGATGCTGAGACTGACCAATAGAAATCAAGTACGCCAAGCCAACAATGTGAAAACATAATAATCACATTTTGTGGGGCTCACAAACTACATAAATTACAGACAAGCGCTCTTCATTACATTCAATTGACATAAAATGTGTATACAAAGAGGCTTTAGCGTGTTCAGTAGCAGCAGTGTTATATATGCAGGGACAGCCGAAACACAATACATTAGTGTTTCTTTTATATCGATTATGGCTCATCTAATGACCAAATCTGCGATATTGAAAAAACATAATCTAATTGGGTTTAATTGCTATTAACGGGCAAATTGGCAGTTAGACATACCCCTTTTATCTCAGAGTGGTCCTCCAGAGAAGACCCCCTCCATCACACATGAACACACACACTCACATGTGCATCCAACCCAGACACAAACACACTCACACACGGACCACACAAAGGCATGAAAAGAATGCATTTGTCGGGAGAGACGATTAATTCTGTATTGTCAATATAAAGGACAAAATTTGTTGGCCTTTAGAAAGACAAATATATAACAGGAGTTTATGAAAAAGTGTTATTAAGGAATAGCGTAATTGAAAGACGTTGTTTTATCCAATTAAGTAAATAATGCAGAGATCTGATGAAATGGTTATTGATATGTGCCGGTGGTTAAATGGAGCTAATGAGGGATATGAGATTCTCAAACTGCCTTCAAAACATCAGGCAGAAGAGTCTGAGTCGATCTCTAATGGCCTGGTCGTACGTACACAAACCCATTTAGTGCAGGTCAAACTGCTCTGCTGGGATACAGACAGCGAGACAGACTGTAATGAGATATTTGACATGCTTCAATCACATGTGCTTACACGTGCTGGAGTTTTGCATGTGATCAGGGTTTTAATTGGACGGACGGATGAATGGAATTTCGTTTTGTGTTTGGATTTTTACAGTTATTCCAAAATATCCAAAAGTGATGGAAAACTGATGTCTTTGCTCTTCATTCAAATACACTTTTAAAGATTATTTATGCATTTTTGAAGTTGTGCTTGGAGTATAAACAGAAGTTTGACAAGAATTTAAGGAAGTTTGACAAAAAACACGAGTAAAACTTTTTGAATCAAGATCTAGGTGAATGACTGCTGTAGTTAAAAACAGGAGATGATTAAGAACATGAATAACTGAGAGCTTTTTTTCTATGCACTTTTTTTGTATAAAAATGGTCTCTGATATGATGTTGTTTGACTTTTTTTGCCAAACAAACACTTTCATCACATTTTGATGGTATAACTAAAGAGGCATTAAAAGCAAATATTGTGTGAGACATTACATTTAGCCACTACTATAAATAAAAATGCAATTGTAAAAATATATTTTGTGATGAAATATATACAAATAAAATTAAAAATATATAAACAAAAAAAGAATGAAAAAAGAACAAAACCTAACTTATTTCAGGACCCTGTCAAAGTCAGAAAGTATATTAAAAAGGATCAGATAATTTGACCTTATTACATTAAATACAATCTGAAATTAACTTAAACATTACTGACATTTATTTTGTCAATTATTAAAACCCTATTTAAAAAGTTTAGATAACATTTTCAATAATCAATAAAGTGACATTTCTGTGACAATTTATGCCTCATTTATTTTTAACCCAAAGTTGAATATATGAAAACCCTAAATGCACCTCGTGGTACACATACAAACAAAAGTACATCAGAAAAGATAATTAAGCCATATTTCTGATATTTGGACCAAAAGGGACCACATCCCCTGATATATTCAATTTTAATTACAATTTGTAACAATTACATGTCACTCCTTGCACGCAGAAGCGTGAGGTGGGACCCCGTGAAGCCCTTCTGGTTTCTCCGCAGCTGCGGGGGGTTCGCTCAAACAGATGGGCTCAGACTGCCCTCCGCCCTCCACGGCCCCTCCCACACGCAAATGTATACAAACTCTCTCCCTTTACCGTCCACACACACCGCGTGCTGACGTCCATACAAAGGACAGCTGCCCGTACCTGCCAACATTCAAGCTTGGACTAATTACTTCCCAGTCATCAGTTACCCAATGGTCCCTGGACAACAAAAGAAGTGGGCCGGGATCATAACTTCACAGAGCTTTCTTAAGGGAGCCTCATTTGTCAGCACTAACTAGCCGGTCGACACGCCCCACTTTTAATTATGAGAGCTGTCTCTAGACCAGATTCTCTTAAAATGCTTCTTTATTAAGCACAGAACTTATGACAGCACAATCTGGATTATCACAAATGATTAAACAGAGGCGTGTTTATGAAACGCAAACAGCCACAGGCAAAAAATATTCATCTGTGACCTATTCAATTTGACTAAACAAGATAGCAATAAGTTAATATTGTATAGTGATTTTAACTTTGTTGGAATTATTTAACATGGAATTACTAAAGTATCTAAAAAATGAAGAAAACATAGTGTTAAAGTTGTGTTAACCAATCCAACGCAAACTGTTCGACTTATTTATCTGATTTGAAATAGTTGTCAATACTACTTTTTCTCATTAAAATGTTAAAAAGTTACAAAACAAACAAGGGCTTGTTATCTTAAATTATAAAAAAACATTAAATTCATTCTCATCATATAGCCTAAAGATTCACAAAATATACCCGTTTAATACACAAAACACGACAAAAGTTACAATCAACTAAACTTTCCGACAAGCTAAAATTCAACAACAACGTGAATTCAATCATATTAATTGCGTATGCCCCAGTG
Organism: Oreonectes daqikongensis; assembly: GCA_026939265.1. Classification (NCBI taxonomy): domain Eukaryota; kingdom Metazoa; phylum Chordata; class Actinopteri; order Cypriniformes; family Nemacheilidae; genus Oreonectes; species Oreonectes daqikongensis. The sequence goes on from JAOTQM010000051.1 coordinate 1,263,740, forward strand.
CATGCTGGGAAGAGTAAATGGGACTGAACTACCAACAAAATATCAAGGCAATTCATGAGCAATTCAACTATTTGACTAATTCATATGAATGTACAATCTCAGTTGCAGTGTTTTTTATACACATATAGGTATAATAAATGTTTTTTCTTGTAAATTTGCTGTCTTTTCTGTAATTATTATTTTTTTGACCATATTTCAAAAATGAAATCTTGTTAAAAAACAGACATTTTCTGGCAGCTGGGGTGCCAGAAATAAACTGTAAAATGACAGTTTTCCCTGTAAAAGTACACGTTTTCCCTGTTTTTCTTGTAAATTAGCATTTTTTTTGCTGTATTTTTTTTTTTTGATTTTTGACCGTATTTCAAAAGTACATAAAAAATTTGTAAAGAAAAAAAGGTTAATTTTTGGTTTTTGGACATTTTACGTGAAAAATCTGTTAGGTATGAATAAAAACAAGCTGAAAGAATCAAATGGTGTACAGGAACAGGCCAAACGGAGAGGTCATGACCTCGTTCTAAGTTCGAATACATGTGAGCCTTTATACCATTAGCAAAAACTTATCAGCCCAACAAAAAAAACAAGGAGAATTTGTATCGCAACTATAGCGAACAGCCAGAATCTCGAAGAAATAGAGAGAGGTAAGACGGAAAGAGAGGGCCGGAGGTGGGGTGCTTACTAATGGGAGCAATGCCTAGATGGGCTGTAAATGGGAGTACCAATATATCAAAAGCTATTCTCCTCCGTGAAGTCTGTGAAATCTCGAGCAGACCCTTTCCTAATTGAATTTCATGCCTTGCTTTTGTCCTGTCGCACTGCACCTTCTGTCCCACCAGCTCTCTATGCAGCAGAGGGGTCTAAAAAGGAGGGAGAGGCCCTGAGCATGTGCGTGTACGTGTGCATTGATAACGGCTATGCGTGCGTTCCGGTCTGCGTGAGAGTCTTATGAATACCTAAAAGTGAGAGGATTATATAACCCGGATTCGTGATGGGCGAGGACAGGAGTGCACTGAACTTTATTGGAGCTACGGACGCAGGACGGTTCCCCCACCTGCATGCACTCGGACCCCCTCCTCTGGCCAGATCAAGGGGCCGGACCCCATGAATTAATTACTGTCCGCCTCTCCGCCTGAAGGGGGGACGTCGGACGGGTTATTAATAGTACGAAATGAGCAATAAAAGGGCTTAGGAGTGGGAACAGGGGTGGCAGACTGCAGAGGTGAACGAGGGAGGGGGGATTGTTCGCGGAGACTGAAACTTTTGTGGACACGGAGAAAGAGGGCAGAAAACGCTATGGCGCTAATCTTCAATCCATCTGGGCTTCATTAGCATTTAGTGTGCTTGCAGTTGCCAATCAAGCCTATAAAGGCGCGTTTCTCATCCTCTTTCAGGCCTCCAATGTAAGAATGGCGTGTAAAAGACTTGACCAAATATTTTTGGACAAGCGCTTTTGTAAGCGGACTGAACCCCCTGCTCACGGATCGGCCTTTGCACGGCGCTCTCAACGGCACAAGAGCTCAGGCGTACAATTGGCCTATTACAGCCGCAAAGCTTATTATCCCCCAAAATAGTTAATAATTAGATTAAAACTTCAAATAAATGAAGTGGTGGTGTGAATGCGCCGGGCATACGCAATCTGCCTCGCAGTCTATCAATATGGGTCGCCACGATCTCTCTTTATCGCTTTCAGAACGCGCGCACAATGCCGCCGCAGATGCAGCCGTAAAGACAATATTATAGCCATGCGTCCTTTCTTTCCAGCACGAGGAATTCATGGCCTTTCCGTGAAAGAAGGCAGAGCCCTTTAAAAAGAGTGTCTGCGGTTAAATGGCGGTTCTCATACCTATTCACACCGGCTGTATTTGCTCATTACGGCTGTGACGTGCGTTAAGGTTAAGAGCACAAAGTGAGAAACAAAAAAGGCTTTTCTGGATAAAATACATCTCTTTGTAGGTTTTGTTTAGAGAGGTTGACATTTTATTTTGAAGCATTACCATGCATTCGCGTTGGTTGCTGCGGTTTGTGAACGTTTTCTTTTTAACGTGAGGTTTGTAATAAGTAGGCCTATTATTTTGTCTTTGCCATTACGAAGAGGAAAACCTTCAAACCTTAAATGAAAATGAGCGTTTTCTAAAGTCGGCTGAAAACCTAATACGTACAGCATTTTTCTTAAGGTTTTTCAAAGCAAACGTCGGTATATTATGAGCATACGAATCGAAGTGAATAGATGATTTAAAAAAAATTCATTTGAACATACACTTCACAGCCTCCACAAGTTTGACGATGGTTCCAAAAAGCATCTTGATTGCTTTAACGGAAACAAGCGAATCTAATCTCACGCACAAAAGAGTTTGCATAGTTAATTTCAGAAATTGCGACCTAGAAATAGTGCTGAACCTTGTCATTGTGTTTCTTTCAGAATCGTCAAAAACGTAATTAACTTTTAAATATAAATGAGTCTAGACTTTTAATGTGGTCTCAGTCTTCAGGACTAAGTGTAAGTACCGTCTGATATCTTGTGAAGAGTCCAGTGTTGGTAAATACAGGCCTGTTCTTGAGAAGCAGAAAAAGACAGAAATAAATTGAATTGGGGGTGGCGGGGGTTCAAGCGAGCGCAGAAGTCAGCAATGATATTTTCTTGCCTTGATGGTTTCACCCAACCTGAACAAACGTTCACAGCTGGAGCTGATAGAGAGAGAAAGAGAGTGAGATGGGGTGAGAAAGGGTAAATGAGAGCCAAAGAACGCTTGACATGTAGACCGAGATGGTATATAGAGGTTAAATACAGCTTTGTGCCACTTAGTTTGTGAGGTCACCTATACGTGATCGGAGGTAAGCGACGTATTTCTGTCTTTAATTAAAAATTGTATCAAAGAGTAAACAATTGGTGCTTTTCTCGACTGTCTTTCGTCAGCGATAAAAGAGAAAAAACTCATTATCTGTTTGAAGATGCGTGTCCCTGGAGCAGTCGTCAAGTGTTTCATCTTGAATCTATTTGAATGTGAAGAGAGATGTTTTCCACGAGCATGTGCACCTGCCACTTACATGCAAAAAAAAAAAATTACGTGACTCCTTCGGTTATTCAAAAAACAAGAATATGACAAAACTTTTAAGCATTTTCACTGTTACAGTATGCATTGGTTAGCGGACATTGTAATACAGACATGTCTATTGCGGACACGTCATGCAAAACCTTCTCAATCGCTCTCACTTTTCCTCTCTTTAAATCCTCGAAACAGTTCAAGAGACAAATTGCTTCTTGTGGCCGTATCAATGCATTTCATTTAAACCTCCACAGCAGGGGGCTCCGGCCGAAAGATGTCATTCGGCGAGAGGGGAAGAGATAAAAAATATGCGGGGGAGAGAGAGGAGAGCATTGGAGGCAAATGGGCCGTGAACTGAACCATCATGTAGCCGCTAAGAACCTGCTTGCAGGCTTTATTCAATCGCTTCTTATTGTGGAGCGGCGGGCAGCTGAATGCTCTCTTTCAGAGAGGTCTGCAGCATGAACTTAAAGCAAGTAAATTTCTATCTTTCTGCACATTAGCTGCCTCATTGCCCTTCAATTGAGGCCCAAAGAGCGGAGAGAAAAGAAACTGGTGGCAGGGGAAGAGGCAGAGAAATACGGCCAGAGAGGATGAGAGAGAAGAGTGACTTGAATAAACTGTTGCTCACTTTAAATGAACAACGGTTGAAAAACAAATCATTTATCGGTAAAAAAGGTTTAGAATAAAACAATGGACGCTCTATGTTGTCTGGTTGTCTAGTTAAAGGGACAGTTCACCCAAAAATAAAAATTATTTCATCATTTACTCGCCCTCGTGTCATTTCAAACATGAACGACTTTCTTCTCTAGAACACAGATGATGATCATTTAAAGAATGTTAGTAATCAAACAACATTGAACCCCATTGACTTCCGTTATATGGACACAAAACCATTGACACGTTTCTCAAAATATCTTCTTTTGTGTTCAACAGAAGAAAGAGTCACATACAGGTTTGAAATGACATGATGAATAAATGATGACAGAATTTGTATTTTTGGGTGAACTGTGCTTTTAAGAAATGTCTAGCTTCCTTTATAAAGAAGGTATTTGATTCAACACAATGATATTAAGAGTCACTCTATATCAAACCTCCCTCGATTTAACCCGTGACCTCCAGAGGAATTCGAGGACGGAGTCACCGAGGACGCCTCAGGCGAGAGCCTCCTGGCATCGTGTCAATCAAACAACAGAAGACAATAGAAAGCACTGGCAGATCGGCCTCGCTTCCTGCGAGGCAATCATTCCCAGCATCCACCCCTCCCTCTCTTTCCTCTCCTCAACCACAACATCAACAGGTTCCCCTTGCCGTGATCAAAGAGCCTCTTGTGTTTATCCAACACTGACAATAAGAGCAAATGTTAGATTTCATGTCAGGTGTAGAGGGCCGTAGGAAGTGTGTTGAGAGCCTGGAGTGGCTGATGCTGACAGATCTCACGGGACCGATGTCCTCACACTTGGAGAAGAAAGGGACCGGGCAACAGGTGGATCGATGTGAAAATTTGACATTGCTTTATTGTGTTTAATGATGTTTTCAAAGGCATTGCAACCCATTTAAATGTCCCTAGATTTGCATAGTAGTACAGCCTTAGTAATTTATTGCTTACTGCAAATGAGCAATATTAAAGGGATAATTCACCCAAAAATAAAAGTTCTGGGTTACACTTTATTTTAAGGTGTCCGTGTTACAGTGTACTTGTAAGTAACTACATGTACTTACTATAGGGTTAGGGTTAGGATGAGGGTGTGGTTTTAGGTTAGTTGCATGTAATTATGCCTAATTTATAATAAATACTATAGTAAGTACATGTAACTTGTGTAACAAGGGCACCTTAAAATAAAGTGTTACCAAGTTATGTTATCATTTATTCACCATGACGTTTAAAACCTGTATATGACTCTTTGTTCTGTGGAAGACAAAAGAAGATATTTTGAGAAATGTCTCAGTGGTTTTGTTTCAATACAATGGGTGTCAGTGTTGTTTGGTTACCAGCGTTCTTCAAAATATCTTCCTTGGTGTCCTGCAGAATACAGGTTTGGAATGACATAAGGGTGAATAAATATTCAAAGATTGTTTTTTTACATCATGACATGTATTTAATCCTATTGGTTGAGATGCCAACAATATTGTTTAACCTATGTCTATATATATATATATATATATATATATTTATTTTTTTTGCTTTGTCTGTTTTAGGAAGTCTTCTCTTAGGGTTTAGATTTCCAAATTCTATTCTTGGTTTTAATTTTATGCTAAAATTCCATTTTATTTTCCAGTTACATGTGTTTAATTTTTATCAAACTACATAAAACAGGGTACATCAAACCTTGAATGTTGTCAATCAATTCTATAACATAAAAATATTAATTTATTTATTATTGTTTCGAAAAGAAATCTCTTTTTTACTGTTGTATGGGAGTTTAACATTACCCTAGTGTTTTTGACATGTACAAGTATGTTATCATAGAAAAATGTGCACGCTTGATGTCAACGTCGATAGCAGTATCGTGTATTTTAGCACGACGGAAAGACCGACCAGAACTACAGAACCATCCATGTAATGTTTGACGGTTTTGCTGGAAGGGTGAAAAACGTCTCGCACTACAACGTTCAGCGAATCATCTCTCTATTAAATTATCTGTGGATCTGTCAACAAAATCACTCATTTCACAGTAGCAGCATTGAGAACAGACAACTGTTTAACCAAAGAGTCCCTCGGATGATTGACAGCGCTAACAAGTGTGAGAAAGAAGCCACATTTCCACACACGTCACATCAAAGGGAAGAACAAGCATGACACCATTGAATCTGGGCACAACTTGACTTCCTGAACTTGAGTCACCCACACCAATGACCCTTTTTATGGCTTATGAGGAGCGTCGCTCATGAATGCCTCCGATTTTGCAGCGCATGCTTAATGGTGACATTTGGCTGTCAAGAGAGCTCAGAATGAAAGTGTCCCCCACACACACGGTGGCCTGCGGCTGGGGCTTCAACAAAGGCCCGGCCCACAGCGGACACACACACGTCCAGCTGTGGCTGACCATCGCGGTCTCTTCTCCGGCTCCCATGAAATTGGAAATTATCGAGGCCGTGTCCGGTGACAAATCGCTGTCTGTGTGTTCCAGCTTCTCAAAGGAGAGGCCGAAGCGGCGAAGAAACATCTTTTTGATGGTACTTAATGACCGACCTCTTCACCTTCATCTTCAGAACGGTGACCCCCACAGAAAGCGTGGCCTGAGGTTGACGCTCTTTAAGTGCTACATTGATCTTTAACCGTTTCCACATTTCCTGCGGATGCACCGAGACTTTCGAGATGCAAACAGGAACACCTTTAACTGGAAGAGTTATTCTCTGGTAGTAATGCAGCGATGAGGAGAGACGGGGGTGTACGGTAAACCATCGACCTGCGACTGAACTCTGCTGTACCCACAACAACATCTTTTCAAACCTGTGGCATCTAGAAGAGAGGCCGTATTTGTTTACAAATACGAGAGCAAACGCTGCTTGGCTCAAGGCTGAGGAAGGAAAACAAAAAGATGAGGGGAAAACAACAACCGCCTGAGGGCCAAGACCACAAAACTTCCTCAAATTAAACCGGTTTTATCGATGAAATCTTCAGCTTAAAAAATCCCCTTTACATACAACCCCATGAATTTCAATTATTTTATAGAGTCAATGGGTTTCACACAAAAATATACATCCATCCAAAAACCATAGTTATACTTTACAGTCACATCACGTGTCAACTGATCTCATAGACATTTTACAATAGCAAACGAGAAAATTACCTTTAGCCTTCGATATGACTCATAATAGCCTATTGACGATTTCGCGCGTTGTATTTGGCGGTGGGTAGGACGCATACGAAATAAGACAAATGTATTACAAAAATAAAGAAAATACCTTATCTTAAGAATTTAAATTACGATTACTCGTCGTGATGACAAGAAATGGGCCATAATGAAGGAAACGGGTTGAAGCGCTCGAGCTGAAGTTTGATATGAAGCGTTAGAAATGCGTGGCGCGCCCTCTGCTGGAGCAACGAAGCACTGTCACTCATTCACCACAGAGGACAAGCTCGTCCGTGTTCGCAAACAAAAAGTGTCTTTACAAACCTCGACAAAAACTAGAATTACTGATGCTACTGGAAAAACCTAAATCTTTGTGTGATCCTGCCTGTGCAACCCACCGATTTAATGTTTTCTACATAAAACCATCCTGCATAATATAAAGAACATGTATGTATCGTTGCTAGCTTTAATATTGACCGAATAAGGCCATCATAGTGAATTTAATGCTTGAATTCAATTCAATCTTTGAGAGTTTATTAAAACAGCAGAATGAATGATCAATTATGTCATTTATAAACAAACTTAACTGCTATAGTAAATTGTGATATATGCCAGTAGCCTATATTAGTTATTACTTTAATGTAGTATTAACTATAGTGAACTGATAAACTGTAGCTGCTACTATGGTATACTTTAAGATTATACAGTGAGGTATTGAGGAATTTTTCTACATTTCACTATATGATATCATATAGTTGTAAGATGTAAGTAATGACACGAAAATTAAGGGTCCATTAAATGACAGTAATAATAATCATGTACATAAATTCAGGCAAAATTCATTGTGCTATACATGGTAAAAAATGTACTTATTTTACCGATATGGAAAAACAATTTTTCTATATATTTTGAACAACGAAATATCTTGATTAATGTCTTCTGACCTCCTATTGCATTCTTCTGTTCTTTATAAAGATGCATAAACATATAGCCACTAAGAAGACTGTGTCTTAAAAACTTGGCTGACTAGTTAGGGCTAATCTAACTTTTTATGTAACTGACTTTACATAAAAGTCTTTTGCTTTAAGCAAAAATTAGCACCCCCAGAATGACAGCACAAAAAAAAAACGAATATATTTTACTACATTCATTATACACAACTGCCCTTAACATACGTTTAATGTAGACCAGAGGAGTTCTGCACTACTGAATAGCACAAACATTTTTGTCAATACAAAACTGACAAACAGTTTTATTGTTGGTTACGTTGGTTTAAATAAAAGAAAAACTGAGATCTTTTTTTCCCTTTATATGTCAAAACAAATATTTAAAATATTTAGAAAAACAATATTTTTCTGTTATTTCTTTTTGTACAAAGAGGAGCAACACGAAGTCTGACAAACCACAGGTTTTCATTTCTCTCATCTCACTTTTCTGCTTGTTTTGAAAAACACTATAATTCACCTTTTGTAAACTTCAAAGTGACCTGACAACAGACAGCAAACAATTCAATACAATGCTGCGAGTTCTTTATAATGAACACTTTTTTAAATGCTATTGAACGTTTTCGATTTAACATTCCTCCTGTGGCCTTTTGATCCGAGATATAAAATAACCAGTGTGGCAAATTTCAACAGGACGACGTCAAATTTAAGACCAGCCGGGTGACAGCAAACACCTGATCCATTTATCAACAATCTCTTGCTGATATAGAAACACAATTTTCAATGACTTTCCACTGTGTGTAGTTTTACTTAAGATTCTTGATATACTGAACTTGAAGACAGATTGTTAATGTACAGAACGACACGAGTATCATTGAGGTTGAGTGTCTTTGGTGAGCTGACTGCAATTGGCACTCAGAAATAATGCAGAGAAAAACGACAGGTCAAAGGAAAATCATTTGTTATTACTTTGATGGCTGCAGTTAACCTTATATAACACGTTTATAATGTGGATGAACCAGATTTTCAAGGGGGTTGTCAAATAACAGAATCCCAAACCTTAGAAAATAAATATGATAAACTAATGTCTAAAAGTGCTGGTAGACATATTAGGCAGGCAGAATGGAAACACAGACAGTGCATGATGTGTGGAGAGCGGGTCTTTCTGTTGGTCCTTGGGTGTTTATGAGGCTACGCCTCAATTGGCTCGATTCTAAGTAGTGTACCTGCTTTGGATGATAACTGCACAAAAAACCTATTTTCGAAAACTACAGCGTGAGCCTTTCGAGTTCAGTCCGGTCTCACCAGTCCTTCTTTTTCTCATCCATGGATACTCCACCTGGACCTAACGCTACTACCAGCAGCAGACCTCCGATCACAGATGTGGTCTGGAAGAAGTCGTACTTGAGGAAGTCGTGCATGGGCTTGTAGGCCGGTATGGTCCAGAAAGCGTTGAAGTACACGTTGATAGCCAGAAGCCAAATGACCAGGGTGAGGGCAGCCAGCTTGGTCTTGAAACCAATAGCCACGAGGATGATGAGAGCTGTACCAACCAGATTCTGCAAGATCTGAAACCAAACACGCATGCTTTACGGCAACCAAAATAATTGTTTTTTCAGCTTGGATAAAGAAAGTAAAAGGTCAAAACACAGAAAGCAGAAACACCCGATCCCCAATCAGCGTGCAAATATAAAATCCAAGTCTGACCTCTAGTGGCCAAAATTGCTTATTGCAACAATGGCACACTAAATGTTTATCATCATTTAAAGACATCAGGCATGCTGCTTTTGGTTTACATTTAAGACCAAATATGCTGAACATTTGTATTGTTAATAAACATTAATCATTACTGGTTATGGTTTGAAAAAGCTGACATATCGCTTTTCATGATGACACAAATTCTGCCCACATCCTTAGCAACTAAATCACGACACCATCTGCGATATACAGCCGGAAACACTAGCAGCAGAAAGCACGGCAATAAAGTTTAGTACATTCTGCCAACATATCAGATGGCAGAGCTGGATTTATGAGTTATAAACCCAGAAAGGGATGACCTATAAATGACAATGAGTCTCTACACTGAAAATCATTTGTCAAGGAGAATATCTACAAATAATTTAACATTTTAATCTGTATGCATTGCATGCTTTTAGACGTGTGCTGGTATCAATTTTCACATCACGATCATTGCAAGGACATATAGTATTATCACAATATAATTATAGATTTACACATTTTTATATGCAACTGGCGAATTAGCAGTATTTTAAATTGCCCACGTAACAATATTGTGAAAACCGCTTATCCGCATCATTGAAAACCAACACAAGTCTAAAATGCGCTCTTGAGAAATTGTTTGTTTGACTTCATTACATTCCGACAAAGCTGCGAATATAAACACGTGTTATCAAGCATTGAACATGTCGACTATTTTACTGCATCCCCCAAGATTTCTTAACATGCCGTTACATGTTACAGTGAGCACAATATCATTTAACGTATTGTCTGTTGATTTCGGATTGAAATATTGGCTCTGTCCGAGTCGGTTTGCTCACCGAAAGGAAGCTTGCATCAAAGTGAAGCAGGGTCATAAACATGAGGACCAGCAGGACTCTGCCTCCCAGCTGCATGTACTGCTTAGGAGAACTTTCTCTCATCGTGGGAACTCCAGCAAACATACTCCTGCCTTCAGAGCGAGACTCGGCCAACAGCAGCAACAGACCTCCGCCCAGCGCCAAATTCCTGAGAACATCAAGAGACAGAGAAAACAATGATGATGTCATCAGAGCGTTCTAAATGTCAGGATGATAAATCCAAATCTCACCTCATCAAAAACTTTGGGTCCCAAAGAATGCTATAAGCTATGGTCTGGAAGAAACAGAGACAATGAAACATGTTTTTCAGAGATCAAGTTTAAAGTTAGTTTTACTACGTTTACTAAAGAAACCAAACTCAGCTCACACCTGCAAAGCGATGATACCGAATAATCCACAGCAGGCATACTGGACAAAATTTCTGCTTAGGATCAGTATACAGCCACCTGTTCAAAATATAAAACAAAAACTGACGCATTTCACGCTACGAGATTTTTCCACCCTTATCAAACACACAACATCATTCTCACCCAGCTGTCCGAGTAAGTTGATCAAGACGAAAAGTGTTGCGAGGAAGTAGCCGCATCCCCACGTCGTCTCGATGTATTCTCTCTGATCGCTCCACTGGAACCACATACGGATGCCATCCTCCAGAAAGGTGCTGATCAGGCAAAGGCGCGCTATGTGAGGCAGGTACTGCTTTGTCACCCGAAGGAACTGCAGATGAGGGAAAGGGCAGAGATATGAAACGCAGACCCCTTGAAACCGAGCTGATAAAGTGCTGACCCTGTACCCGCTTATCATAACTCAATACTTGTTTATGTCTTAAAGCGTTAGACTTTGGCATGACACAGTCATTATGATGAAATGACAAGTTTACTGTATGTATGATGGCAATAATTACAGCTTTCTGCTGTTCGGCAAGGGATATAAGTAGAGTTTAAATGTTTCCAGCTTGGTTCAGCATCCCGACTGAGACACAACAATGTCTAGCTCAAATTTATGTATTAAAAATCTATTTTAATTCCACTTCACCTATGACATCACTGGTCTAATGCTACACAAATAAAAGAGACAAATGTTATTACATTTTACAAAATAGAAATGTAACGTCTGAATGTTACTGGGAACCTCGCTCTAACCTGCGTGACATCACGCAAACACTGAAACCGAACACAGTTTAATGTTTAACCTTTGTCTGAGAGCAATTTAACTTTCATTTCGCTTTCATGTTTTCAGACAGAAATGAAACACAGGTGGTCAGATGGGTCCATTTGCAACCGATGACTCGCAAGCACAAGGGAGACATCTCCGGCATTTAAATAACAGTAAACCCTGCGGTCGACCAGCAATAAATCTTTACCACCTCAGAACTGCCAGGTGTTAAACACAGACGTCAGACGCACAGGGATGTTGTAATGATCGCCTAACACAAGGGCGCTTATTACAGGTCGCTTATAATAGCAGCAATGATAGTAAGCACTGCAGTACTGTTTACAAAACTTAAAGTGCAAATAGAGTATAGTATCTCTCTCTCTCTCTCTCTCTCTATATGATGAACTAAAAATGAAATAATAAACTAATATGCGAGAGGACATGAGTACAAGCCTTCAGATAAAAAGACTGGTATATTTGGTGCAAGTCTATTTCTTGAAAGAGTTTAAATTGCATGTATGGATATGCTTGTTTCACATCCACCATGTGACCATTCATTATTAAGACTCATAATTCTGTTACAATAACATTACAAACATAACGGTCTGATAGTTTGTAATAATAATGAAAATATAATACTATATGCACTTATGTTTACAGTAATGCTAATGTACAGCTTATGGAAAAGTTGCAATAACGTCATGCATCTTGATACCATGTATTATTAATTTAAATGTAAATGTACTGTTTTGACATCATTTCTTTTCGTCTTTGGTTTTTTTCTTGTCACCTCTGCTAACATGTATTTTCTGTAAAGCTGCTACCCAACAACACAAAAATGATCTAAAGATTAAAAGACTAAAGACTAAATCTGAATGGAATAATAAACAAACTCTCTTTTGAGTAAAGAAAAATTGATTGTATGATTACTAAAATGTCCGATCAAAAACCCATATTTAATTTTAAGATTTGCCAGGCTTATATCATAATATCACCTCCACCTGGCTGTAAATAACACAACACTCCTATGTGACTTTTAATAGAGGCCTCCGCTAAGCCCCGCCCCCAGACAATCCACATCAGCACTAACAAGAGAAGCAGCCAATCAGCATTCAACAAGTACCAAGTGAAACTGAATGAATGGGAAGAGACCTCAGGGCCAATGTCTGCCTTTCTGTCAACAAACTATTACTTATCAATGTGCTTAAATGAATATGTTTCCAAGCAGCAATGGACTACAGATTGAACCTAAACAACCAACATATGTTATATGTATGTTAAGGCAAAATAAAAACTAGAATGGCATATATAAAATGTACACCTGACCAAGCATAGTCATTGATATTAATTCGTCTTTTAATTTGAATAAAAGTATCGCATAGTACAGATGATGTTATGACAGTTGATCTTTAGGTTATTGATGCGATTAGATGACAAAGCATCTTATCTCCCATCTTTAGAGATGATGACACATATGGCCTCGCGTTTCTTTTAGAAACATAAGTGATAAATAAACGAGACTCGATGCAAATGCATTTGTAAATGCATTACGTTTACATTCTGCTTGTCAGGAGTTCAACACAATCTCATCTCTTCCCGTTTACTCGCCTAACGTAATGTGCGTATAGTAACACCAACACATATGCAGATGGCTCGAGAAGTAAATATGAAATTCATATTCATAGTAAAATATAGCCTGGCCTGAGCACTACTAGAAATCAGCATAGTACGGTATTAGGGTATCACTCAAATACACATAAAACACAAGGCCAGACCAAGACGTTATTTGTAAGTTCTTCACAGTGGCGCTTAGTTAAGTTTCGCGAAACAAGTTCGCGTTTGCAACAAGACAAACATGACCCGAACTACAAATAAACACACACTTTTCGTGAACTTCGCTCAGAGACACAACAGGCTGTTTTAAAGTCAACCCTCAGTGTTTTTCTTAAGGAAGTTGGCAGCAGGGCCTCATAATTCTCACCTGATCCGCCACGTCCTCCGCGTTACTCATCAAATCATTTTGAGCCATGACACCACAGTCCGAGACACGATTCTTCTCTGCAGGGTGACTTTGAGCGTTTATGGGACGTTTATCGATATCTTTGCCCACTAGCGAGTGCGTTACAGGTTTCCTTTAAGCCTCCCCGTCGTCTGTATGTGTGAGCTAGAATGCCATCTCCGCCCCATAATGCCCTGCAGTCTGCGCATGCGCCCCCTGCAGGACACATACGCTTCTGCATGCCACGTGTACTGATTCAGCCAGAGCATAGAGTTCGAGCAACAATATAACAAAAATATATAAAGAGAATCAAAAATATACAGAAATATTACATTTATTTACTTAAATTAATTATTCATTTAAATTAAATAAAAATCACCAAAAATGTTATTTTAAAATTCATTGGTTGGAAAGTTTGTTTTTCACTCTAATGTTAGATAGTGTTGCCCAACACATATAGCCTATAATAAAATAAAATGTATACCAAAACACGCGCACACACACACACTCCTGCAGCTCAATTCGTGATGCAAAGGTTGTCTGACAAGCTGATAATAATATTATGTGATCTGTGCTTTACTAAACATAGCTATAAATAAGTTTTAGGAATCACACATACATCTCTACTACCTGATAAACAAAGAAATCACAACCGTCTCACGTAAAGAACAGGACAACCCACCAGCCCTATTTTTCTTTTGCTCGAGAATTATAATAATAAGTATATTATAATATATCTATAATATTATATGAGAGTCTAGTGGCAGTCTAATCTAGCAGAAAAGCATTTAGTTGAAATTTCTTACAGCAAGAAAACACAAGGCTATTAAGAGTCAGTCTCATGCTTTAAAAGCATTTATTAAGCATTACACACAATATAATATATCAATAATATATATAATAATATGTATGTAAATTACATTATGCTACACTGTATGTGTTTTTCATTCCTTCATGTATTCTTCACCATTCTCACAGGGCTTTTATGAACATAAAGAGTTTGTTTTGTTGGATCTTTGCTCGTTCTTAAATTCCACATATTGTGAACCATTCTCTTTGGAGTTTAACTGTGAAACATGGCACAAACTGTGCGTTAAGCTCACATTTTTGTGCTCTTCAGTTGTCATAAGAGCTTTTGTCTTTTTCACCGGACTTTGAGCACTGTACTTGAACCCCTGACTCTTTGAATTCTGGGTTATATGACTCCTGGGTCGATCCTGAGTCGAAGTGTGAAGTACATACTAAATGTTTTGTAAACACAGTGGAGCTCTGTAGAGATACAGAGCTAGGAGTCTTGGATTTGTGACGTTTTCTGGATCGCCTTTTCTTCTTTGGGTGACGAATGTGTGATGTGTTGAGATCCGATTGGATGCTGTCAGAAGGATGCTCCAGTTCTTGGGGGTCCACCGTGGTACTGCTACACGAGACATCACTCTCAGAGTCTTCATGAGGTTTCTTCTGCATCTTTAGGGCGTTGTACTTCTAAAAGTACATTAAGAAGCCTTTTTAAAATTATTTACGTAAACAAATTTGTCAATACACAAACATTTTATCACTTGATATTCCTCACCTGTAAGTTCTGAAAGTGCATAAAAGACCTGCAGTGAGTTTCATGTGATGAAGACTCAAAGTGGTAGAACTTATGACATAGCTTACAGAGAAAGCCAGCGACAGGGACCACAAAACTAGTTCCTGGGGATCAAAAAACATGAGAGTTGAGGAAAATAATTATTTTTTAAGAATCCATGAATGTGGTTGTCGAGGACAAGCACTCACCATACTGTGTATCTGGATCATATACCTCACAATCAGTTGCTTTCTCAGGAATAACCTCTTTCTGAGCAGTATTCTAATAACAACATTTGTGAAGAAACTCAGCACTCTTGTAAGATCACATCAAGGTTCGAAAAGCACCTGAAGTCACACAACAAACCTTCTCAAGCACCGGAACCTCTTCTTCATTTTTGTCCTCTTCATAATCATCTTCCCCTTCAAAACAACCGACAGCATCCACCGTTATTAACTCCTCCATGACCTCCGGGCCGCCCTCATCTCTGAGCTGTAACACACGTTCATTTAGCCAACCTTGAACATCGAGATTCAATTATATAGAAAACACACACAAACCTCCTCAACCCTCTGCTTGTGCTCGGGAGACTTCATGTGCTCCACAAACTTTCGAGGAGTTCGGAAATGGCGCTCACACAGCGTACAGAAAGGTCTCGAGGAGATCTTCGCCAACTGAAGAACAATCATACCAGTTTTAGAATAAGGATACACAAAGTATATGGACGATATGGACAAAAGTACAAGGACGCAGTAAATAATGTAAATTTTTTATGGATCTTCGCCTCAAACATGCTTACACAAAGTTCTCTAGAACGTAAGGGTATTCTATAGCATCCAAGACTTGTCTTCATTGTAACTAGAATGCCAAGATAACTAAAGGTCATAGGGTACTGTGAAGCCCACCTTGTGTTTTGTTGTTCGTCTGTGCTCTATAATATCACCACAAAAATGACATTGGCATGTTGGACACCAGCGCTGACGGCCCATCTTCCTTTCTCTGTTACAAAATATAGATATAGAATTTGTTATGAAATACAGTATGGGATCGTGCTCTCCTACGTCCTGCAATGACACTTTGTTTGTTGACAGTATCTATGTCATCAATCTGTTTTTTATTTGTTATTACAAAAAGGGCAGAGTCAAATTTACTTGCTATTTGACAGCATGTCACAGAAGCTGCATCATTCCTTTAATGCTGGTATACAACTATTGTAATAGAGATTATAAATGCAAAATCAAAAAAGCCAATAATATACAAAGCTGCAATGTAAAACGCATTACAAGAAATCTAGTCTAAAATTCTTATTCACTCTCTATTTGTTCCAAACCTGTATAAATGTCTTTGGTTGGTTGAACACAGAGAAAGATATATGGGATGAATGCTTGTAACCAAACAGTTCTTGGACACCATTGACTAACATAGTAGGAAAAATGACAATGGTAGTCAAAAGTACCCCTGAACTTTTTACTGTCCTACATTTTTTAAAATATCTCAGTTTGTGTTCAACAGAACAAAATAAATTATAAAGTCATTTTCCTACTATGGTAGTTAATGGGGTCCAAGCATTCTTCCAAATATCTCCCTTGGTGTTCATCAGAACAAAGAAATGTATACAGATTTGGAACAACTCAAAGGTGAGTAAATGATGACAGAACTTTTATTTTTGGGTGAACTATCCCTTTAATACGCATAAAATCTGTGTTGAAACTGTCTCGTATCCTTTAACCCAATTCACAACGGTAGTTTATAATGTGAACTGTCAAGTACAACTTTACAGCAAAAGATCAGTTTGACATCATTTTACTAAAAGGTAAGTTCATAAAGTGACCTGCAATTTTATGTTATAAACAGAGATTGCAATACAGAGGAAAAAGTTATGAATTGCAGTTTTAAGATATAAACTATGTGGACTGCACCACTCACCTGTCAGTACCATGCAAACACTCATGGCTTTGGGGTAACACTGAGGCCAGACAGGTGTTACTTGCACGCTGGATTTCCATCATACGCTGCTGATGATCCAAACTGACCAAGTGTGTCTGAAAGGCCTGCAGAGATCATTCATACACTATGTTTAAACTACACATGTCATCAGGTGCTACATAGTTACAATGGTAAACATATTTCGACTGATTCCTTGTGTCATCACTGTACAGTTATGTCTTACTTGCTGGTCAGGACAGGAGATGTTGCAAATGTAGCAGGTAAATTTGACTTTGCCCTTCTCTCTCTCTACATCGGTTTCTTCAGATGTAGTGCTGAAGGCCCGACTCTCACTGCTGCGCTGAATGGTCACTTTAAGAGAGGTGCCGACACCTTGAACCTAAGGAACACAAAACACATCATATATCTATAGATTTCATATTCAAATAATTATAATAGAAGCAGTGAGCTTTTAATTATCTGTTGGGTACACTGAAGGTCGAGTCACAGCTCTTTTATGTATTTGTTGATGAAGCTAGAAACCAAAACACACTTACACACACAAGTAACGAATACAGAAATATTTGTTGCATTTTATAATGCTTACACGCATATCCGTAAACCTACTTAAAGTATCTGGTCTTCTTGTTATTAAACACAGAACATGTAATAAATATGTATTAACATAAATTTGGAGATGGAAATGTATTATTGATGGTAAGATACTTGACCTCCGCTCTGTCCTGATCCATGCTGTCATCTTCAAGCTGTTCACTGGCGTTTTCATCTACATAATTTATTAAGAAAATATAACCATTTAACATTAAAACTGATTAAGTGTATAAATAATATTAGATTTATCAGTAAAGACGAAGTGTTGAATAAGTCAAACTCAAACAGTCTAATTCTAAAGTAAACAAAGGGTGTGACACTTTTGCAATGGGTTTGTAATTTGTCTGAGGCTCAAGAGATAAACATTGATTGCTGTATAAGATTTGTAATGTATACCTTCACAGTCTAATATCTTGGCATAGTTTGCTTTTGGTGGCTGCTGTATTTTATTTTCATTTGCTGACTCCTCCCCCAGCTGAAATGCTCTGTCAAAAACAAGCAATTTTGTAAGCGTCATGAATTAACCAATGAACTGTAATATATCTACAGAAATCATGATGTCACAGCATTATTAAAACAGAGCACAAATCATGATTACCTCTGACCTCTCTGCTTTTTTAAAATAGGCTCTCCGGGTTCTGGGAATGAAGAATGAATTTGACCAATGGTACCTTTTTCTGTGTCTGATTCTGTGCATGATTTTCTAACTGGTCGATTACTTTTTCCTGCTATGTTTAGCAGATTCACCTTTTTGTCTATAATCTGCAAAAAAAAAGAAGAAAAAATGCAATATTCAAAAAACCCTCTTCAACCATCTTTCTCTTCGATCCACAAACATAAGCTAAATTACAAAAAAACAAAAACATAGAAAACGCTATATAATCTCTTTAAAAGCTTTAATATTTATAAATAATTAAATAAAGGTTTCTGTTGAGGTCTCTTACAGGTGAGCCTATGGGAGGATGTCCCAGAATGGACTGCCTAAACGCTCCTTCTGTAAATGCTCTAGGTTCCTGCTGAGTATGACTTAACAGTACTCCTACAATAAAAATAAAGACAAAACATTAAAGCTACTACATGAGGTTATATGCACGGGTGGTGAAACAAATAAATGGGCATTTTCAGCTACAATGGAATATGAAAAACCTCTACCTTGCATTGGGTGGATGAACGCTGACTGCCATGGCACTGGAATTAGGTTCAGGTGGTTCTGTGAGGTGTGTGGTCTGACTGTAGGGAGAGTGAGGGGATGATGTGGTGCTGATGACCTGTTTGTGGAGAAGGAGATGTGTCGCATGAAAAGATTGAATAAATAAAATAACACAAATAAACATTTTAATTCAATTCTCATTCTAAGAAGATCAGTTGCTTTAAATAAAAGCAAAATCTTCGCCAGTATTTTACCAACAATGGCTCTTTACCGTCTCTGAGGATGCATATGTAGCTCCTCATTGCACTGTTGAGGAGAATGATGAGAAGAATGAGGACAGTCAGGTGAAGACAGGAGTGAAGTAGCTGATGCTCCTAATCCATGAGGCTCTGATGGGCCTGCTTCAGGCTCCTTGTGCTGCTGGTTATTCATTTTGTGCTGCTGGTCATTCATTTTGAGCCGTCATCTTGTTGCTGTTGTTATGCCCAGGTATGTCCCACATGTCAATAACCTGGTGTCTGTTTAAAGCAAACAGTTTGCCTATTTTTAAATAATAGGGAATAAAAAAGGTAATTACCATTACATGCTGTGCCACATAATCTGCATCTGGACTTTAGACATTGAGATAAGCATGACTGTTAGATTTCGTCCATACCATTTAGACCTTTGGTCACTAGTACAGGTGGGCTGTGTGCATATACTATATAGGCCTACTTTATTCTGTAGGCTTGCAGCCAGGAACAAGTCCATCTATTTAAGCAAGCTGGCATCAAGGCATTTAACCAACGATCTTAGGCACAATGTTTCTAGAACAGTGTGGATAATAATAAACATAGGAGTAAAAGAAAAAGCTTTCCACACTCCATAACAGCCAAGTTTCTAGTGACCATTAAATCATATACAAAATCACAAAAATGATTTAAAAAAAAAACTGATGCACTGCTATATAAAGCAATCACTGATAACATTCACACTGACTACAAAAAAAGGACAATGGCATCAGATGATAGTACCTAAGTACTTTGAAGTATACATTGTATTAGTATTATAATATATATTGCAACATATATCTCCCATTGCAAAGCACACTGGATGAACTACATTCGTTTAAAATTGTGCTAAAAATGAAATTCCACTTGACTTCGACTTGATATTGGGGTCTGACCACAAACGAATCATGGATTGAAGATTTTTAATGTAGGATATGCTGTGATGTACTGAATATATGAAATAATTAAGAATTATAAGATTTGCAAGTCATATGGTAAGTTACATAAAGTTATACGAAAAATAGAAGCATTTTTCACTTGATGGAGACAGTAAATCAGTATTAACACATAAGCATTGACAGTTCTTAGGTACACAACATATACATTTATATCTCCTCTTGACAACCGAAAGTAAATATTACTACAGACTGTTTTAAAGAGTACAATGCACATCAAACATTTCACGCTTGCTTATGAATAAAGACAACTTGGCATTTAAACGGCTCACCGTGTGATAAAAACAATGATCTCTACTCCACCAGCGTTTAAATCTCCAGATGATTCTTCTTCTGACGCTGTAGTCTATGTGGAGGTTAAGTTCGTTTACCAGTGGTGCGCCCTCATCTGGCTCGGATGAACAACTGCTTGTAAATACATTTGAAAACAAAATACTATCCTGTGTAATGCTGTGCGATAAATTGAATCCAAACAACTATCGCACTAGCAGGTCTTCTTTAAAGTAAAATAATAACCAGTGTGTAAAAAAAAACACGATTACGGTATTTATATCAACTGCGCCCCCAATGGCTTTGGGTGGTACTGCAAGCAGCGCATCATCACCGCATCCCTCCTGCGGATCATCGCTGTGGTGAGTGGTGAGGTGAACAGACAGGCTGCAGCGGGCAAGTTCGAGGACGTATGTCGATTTGCAGAGGAAAATTGAAGAAAACTCTGCGAGGAACAGCATTCAGATATTATAGGGCTCATTTGAAGGACTAATTCACCTTTTTCTCTTCCACTTATACCACCGATTATTTGTCCCACAAGATGGGCAACCGGGGAATGGAGGACCTGATTCCTCTGGTAAACAGACTGCAGGACGCCTTCTCTGCCATCGGACAAAATGCCAACCTGGACCTGCCTCAGATCGCCGTGGTCGGTGGGCAAAGTGCGGGGAAAAGCTCGGTATTAGAAAACTTCGTCGGGAAGTAAGTTACATCTGCAACGTTACATGCATGATACTGACTGATAACATCTAATGTATCATTAATTCTTCCGGCACTGACATATACAGGAATGGCTCGTTGTTATATGCGATGCACATATTATATTTCACATTGCAATATGTATTAATGATATTATGAAGACGTTTATTCATAAACATGAGGAAATGCATCATTCTTACTGTTTTCAAGCATATGCATTCGGTATATTTGTTGTGCATTTTAAATCAGCGTTCCTGACAATGTAAATTCATGCAACATTTTTTATTGCTTAACATCAACCACATTTTCAGTCAGATCTCGACATGCACACCCTTGTTCGGCATCCCCAGATAAAAAGAGAGTGTCAGAGAATGATGCTCATGGCTGACGTCTCTCTCTCTCTTTCTGTGTGTGTGCTCTCGTTTGATTGAGGCCATCGTGGGCTCGAGCTGCCTACATACACCAGCATTGTGGGCATCATATGCGAGCTCGGTGTTTTCTAGCTGTATTTATTAGGAAAATAATTATGTGCCTCAACACGAGTGCTTTCGAAAATTGGTGTTATTGCTCCATTATTTCAGGTTTTAATATACAGACAGAACAGATATAAATGAAGGCAGAGGTCGCTGGTATAACGGAGTCAATGGTTTAATGTTCACCGATCGGGTGTGTGTGCCACGGGTCTGTATCGTGTTCCCTGCTGTATATTCATCTCGACTTTAAATGCGTTATAATTTTTAATAACATATAATAATAATAATTTTAGTAGGCTATATTATAGTATAAGGTTCAAAAACACTATAGTAGCCTATCTAGGAATTTTGCCACAGTATCTAGTATGTTGTATGTGGGAAAATTATCCATGGTTTTGTAACCATAGTTTACTAGGGTAATCATGGTATAACTCCCAATCTTCAATCCTTTATCTTCTCCTTTATTTTGTGTTCGGCTCAGATGATCCCTAATTGTTTTCAGGACCAAGGACAGTTCTTCAAAAAACTGTTTGTGGGGGTTGGGGGTCAAGAAAACTCTGCCTTAATCTCACGTTTCCACTCCAACATTTGCATTTGTAATACAGAAGGGTGATTGTAGAGCTGCACACATGGATCATATGGGCTCCAGGTTTCTCGTCCTATTTCAACAAGCTCGGAACACTGTGAGCTTTGTATGGTGCGGTTTTGCTTGCACAAGCACAGTGGCAGGATGCTATTAAAGAAAAATTATAATAAAAATAAATAATAATTCTGTCATAATTTATTCACCTTCACGTCATTCAGAACATGTATGTGAGTCTTTGTTTTGTGAAACACATAAGAAGATATTCTGAGAAATGTCTCTATACAATGGAAGTCAATGGGGACTAGTATTGTTTGGTTATCAGTGGTTTTTAAAATATCTTCTTTTGTGTTCTTCAGAAGAAAGAAACACGAGGGAAAGTAGATGATATAAGGATTCAGTAACATTGTGACATCTGATTCACTCTCATGAACTTGCATTCGCTTTGTATTTTTGGACATGCCGCACAGTGAGCGCTGTACACGAAAGCATCTGTCGAGCCGGTCAGTCACAAACCCCTCTATTGACTCCTAGTACAATGTCCACAGCTGTTCCAAAAAAAGACTTCCCGATGGTGAACGAGGACATCGGTTTGTCATAACATCGTGTGGCGTGGTGCCCACCCTGCCCGCTTAGAACAGGAGCTTTGCTGATGACTCTGACATATTTTGTTCAGGAATTAGTTGTATGAATGGTCTGATCCACACTCATGCTCATTCTATGAGACAGATGTCATTTAGAATGAGACATGACATTTAACCATGACTTAAACAACACGCCGTCATCATGATCATTATTTATGTGATGGTGCAGTTCTGTGGAAAGCAGCAAGGCATCACAGCTGCTGTATGACTGTCATTATAGTGCTGGTTAGAAGCAGATGTGACTTCTGTGTATTGAGACAATGCACGTGCGTCAGTAAATGGGTTGTGTGGCATTAAGCTGGTCTTGTAGCGGTGGAAACCTCAGCCTTAGGGCTGATGTGCTCCAAATTTCAAGTGTAAAACTTGAAGAGCTATTTGTATGGAGGCTGTGTTTGAAGACATGGGCAGTTGTGGCCTAATGGTTAGAGAGTCGGACTCGTAACCAGAAGGTTGCTGGTTCGATTCTCAGTACCGGCAGGTAACAACTGACGTGCCCTTGAGCAAGGCACCTTACCCCCGTTTGCTCCCCGGGCGCTGCAGTGTTAGCTGCCCACTGCCCCGGTGTATGTGTGTTCACGACTTGAAGTGTGTGTTTACTATTCACTGGTTGGGTTAAATGCAGAGGTCACATTTCGGGTATGGGTCACCATATCTGACAAAAAAAAAATAGGTCACTTAAAGGAATTTGCAGAATGCCTGTATGTCACTTATGTTTCTGCCAACAGTCGTCTTTAGATGTTTTATAAAATTGCTGGTAATAAAATATTATTTTTTGTACTAAGCTTTTTTGTTTTTAATTATGCTGATTCACAGTAACGCAGCAAATGAAATGAATTTTACTGAAATAAAATTCAAGCTGCCATTTGCAGCCTTTGCCTCGATCTCTGTATAAAACGTACTTTAAACTAGTTACTCTACATACGTATTCTTTATGTGTTATTGGTGCTGTTTGTGATATTTAGGAGGATCTATTGACAGGAATGCAATATATTACACATAACTATGTTTTTATTACAGTGATGATTATAATGCAATGTTTTTATTACCTTACATTTCTCTCTAACGCGTTTTGTAAATACGTTATCTCCTTCGTCAAAGAAGTGAAAACGTGACGACATCTTTGTCCTGTGTCAGGCACCGTAGTGCTGCAAAGGGGAGGGGTGAGCGGTGGAGTGAGCCATTGGTTGCAATTCGCAACCTCACCGCTAAATGGCGGTGATAAAATCTCCACGTTTCTCCTTTAAAGACAAATAGATTTTTGTTTGATTTATTTTTGCAGCTTGAAGTTTTATACAAAAATAGATTTTTGTAAACACAACAATTTTACGTAATGCTTGTCCACGTAAACCTCACTGTCATAATATTGAAGTTGGCCTGACTAATATTTCATATTTCAAGTTGTACTGGGGCATTGCGGGTGGTTTCTGGGGCAGCATTAGGCTTATGTTTGAATTCTTATACTGTATGTGTGTCTCTTTCAATAAAGTCAACAATATAAATATCAATTTACGGTAGCATGCTTCACTGATTCAAATGAGCTAATATAATATTGCATTAGCAATAAACTGTCAAATCTATCTGTAATGGTTTGCCTTCCTTCTGCAGAAATGGGCTGTGATGAGAATATCGACGTACACTATATCACCTAATTCATTCAGAGCGGCTTTAAAATAAACTGTGGATGGCTTTATTAACTCACAGTTCAACAAACATGACCTTATCATTTCTTACTCTGAATACCGTCATCGCCCACACTTAATAAACACTCATGAAGCCGTTTATGAAAAATCAAAGTGTGAACATTCAAGGTCGATAAGAGATGATATCATAACAGTGTAAGATGTTATGACTATAATATCACTATCGTGATTGTTTTATCATGTTTACACTGTCAGGTTAATTTGATTATATTTCTGGGCTACATTATAGGCTATTAGCTACTTAAAATAAACCAGATTAGATTATGGAGGCTAAATTATGCACACAAACTCTGAAAACCCAGTTTAGATCAGCTGCGGTCAGAAGTGCAATGCAATTATAGGTTTTGTTTTGCAAGCATTATGAGCACTTCTGCTTAATGAACTCCTTCTCCAACCCTGTTATTACAACATCTCTTATTGCTTCTTTTTCAAGAGAGACTATGACACATTGAGGCAATTACAATTGCACTAGGACACAGAAGTCTAATGTATGACATGTTTTTATATCTTCATATAAAAAAAAAAATCTTCATTTGTGTTCCACTGAAGAAAGAGTCATATACAGGTTTTAAATGACATGAAGGTCAATAAACGAGACTCATTTTCATTTCCTTCTCTTTTAGGGACTTTCTGCCCCGTGGCTCTGGCATTGTCACTCGGCGCCCCCTGGTGCTGCAGCTCATCAACTGCCCTACAGGTAAAATCTTGCTTTTGCATACTGATGATGTGTTTGCCAAAGTGTTATTGTTGTTAATGCATGTTTTAAATTCATGTTTTATTAAGTAGTTTTTTTTATAACTGCATATTTTCAGAGTATGCTGAGTTCCTGCATTGCAAGGGGAAGAAGTTTACAGATTTTGATGAAGTCCGTCAGGAGATTGAGGCAGAGACAGATCGCATCACAGGGCAGAATAAAGGCATTTCACCGGTTCCTATTAACCTGAGGGTCTCTTCGCCTAATGGTAATTCACAACATGACTTATCATCATATGTTATATGATATGAAGTCTGTTTAATCCTATTTGTTGAGCTGCCAACACATATATAATGTTTTTTTCCAGGTTTTTCTTTTATGTTAAAATTCAGTTCTATTTTCAGTATCTATTTTTATTCATTTACATGCAAAAGATTTTGTTACACCTTGAATGTTGTCAATTATATGAAAAGTTGTATATAGTCCACGTATACAATGCTGGTCCAGAAGAGCTTCCTGTTTCAGTTTTTAACACCGCGCAAACATTTGAATGAAATACAACCAACTTAATATTTATAAAATGTTAAAACGAATAAAACTAAATGTCTTTAAGATTTAATTATATATGTTAGATTTAAAAAAAAACTGGACCAGTGTTTACACAGTGAAAACAAAAAAGGAAATTGTTAATGTTTTAGAAATGAATCTGTTATTTAAAATGTGTAACCATGTCCCTCCTTCCCTTCTCTACCAGTCCTCAATCTCACCCTCGTGGATCTGCCTGGCATGACCAAAGTGCCCGTAGGTGACCAGCCGGCTGACATTGAGTCCCAGATTAAAGAAATGCTGATGCAGTTTGTGACGAAAGACAACTGCCTTCTGCTGGCCGTGTCTCCTGCCAACTCTGACCTGGCCAACTCAGATGCCCTCAAGATTGCCAAGGAGGTGGACCCTCAGGGTGTGTTATCATCCATCAATTACTAAAAACACGCTTTAATATCCACCTTTGATGTTATCGGAAACAGATCATGTTTTAGCATCAGATGTGGCTTGTAATTGCAGACTCACATTGATGTGAGGTTTTTATAAAACCTCTTGAAAGCTTGAAAAGTGAGATCACACTTTTATCTGGATGTGTTTTTAACCAGGTCTGAGAACCATAGGTGTGATCACTAAATTGGATCTGATGGATGAAGGAACTGACGCACGTGACATTTTGGAGAACAAACTTCTTCCCCTACGTAGAGGTAAATTCATTGTACAAGACACTGGGTCTCATTCACTAAGCATACGTATGCACAAATTTGTGCGTGAAACCTACGTACGAACGTTTTCTCGAAGAAATCATGATTCGCTAAACGTTTCGTATCAAAATGTTTTCTAAATGTAAGAAAAAATCTCTCTCTCTCTCTCTCTCTCTATATATATATATCTTAGGATAATAATTATATAGCTACTATAGATAATTACATATATATTAAATACACTAAAATGTATATTTCATTTTAAAATAATTTTTTCATATTGTGAAAGATAAGCCGTGTTAGACTATCCCTGTACATTTTTACATACCCATCTGTCTGTTAACCCAACTTTACCATTTGCATGTCCGACCTAGACCATAGATCTAGTTCTTTCACAGAAGAAATAAATTGCTATTGCAATATTTCAAAGAAAAAGAGAGGTGCGCCATTTATGTATTTATTTGTGTGTAAGGGCACTTAGACAGAAACACTTCAAAGGATTCACGAGTGAAAGAATGGCTGTTATGTTTGAGACATGCTTCAAGATTTTGTTCTGTAAAGCTTTTGAAGCACTATTAAGTGCGCTTGTGGATTTCGTAACTTGTCCCGCGTCTCTTTATTATTTACTGACATTGATGTCATCAGATTCTAACCAAAGTATACGCACAGAACTTATGAAGCAACCTTGAGAGTTGAAAACACATGAAGCATGATTCTGTGTTTTAGGTAGAACATGTCGAGTTCATGGCCTGTAACTGTGATGCTCTCTGCAGGATACATTGGGGTGGTGAACCGCAGTCAGAAGGACATTGATGGTAGGAAGGACATCACTGCTGCTATGGCGGCAGAGAGGAAGTTCTTCCTCACCCACCCAGCCTATCGACACCTGGCTGATCGCATGGGTACTCCCTACCTGCAGAAGGTTCTCAATCAGGTACCATACTAGTTCGTAAGGTGTCATTTAAGAACACAATGAACTCAAATGATAAATGTTGGCCAATAACCAATGGTCTCCACATCCATCTAGCAACTGACTAACCACATCCGAGACACTCTACCCGGACTGAGAAACAAACTGCAGAGTCAGCTGCTGTCCATTGAGAAAGAAGTGGAGGAATACAAACACTTCCGCCCCGACGATCCGTCTCGCAAAACCAAGGCTCTGCTACAGTAAGTATCACCCTTTGAAGCGTTTCCAGCATTCCCAGCCCACACACACACACACAAACACACACGTCCGTGTTTCTGTGACTCACTGGTGAAAACCTCACGGCTCTGTGATTTAAAGGATGGTGCAGCAGTTTGCCGTGGATTTTGAGAAGTGCATCGAGGGTTCGGGAGATCAGGTGGACACGGTGGAGCTGTCTGGGGGCGCAAGGATCAATCGCATCTTCCACGAGCGCTTTCCCTTTGAGCTGGTTAAGGTGATTTTTAATGTGTGCCGTTGATGCAGTGTTTCCATGAAAATGAAAGTCACCAACACCATGGTCATGGGTTCGATTTCACTGTAATGCATGGACTGATTTGTACTTCCGAAAGTTTTTCTTGACATTATAAACATTTTGATTGGATGCTTAAATGTCTGAAAAATAATGCAGGAGACAATAGCTGACGTTTTTAAAATATAACATAGCAATAAGCATTATGTGACCCGTAATTTTGAACAGTGTAAACTTCAAAGTTTTATTCAATGGAAAATGTCTGACTTTGGTATTATTAAAATTGTATCTCAGTTAAGTGTATCTGTCTCTTCGCGATATCTAGATGGAGTTTGATGAGAAAGAGTTGCGTAAGGAGATTAGTTACGCCATCAAGAACATCCACGGTATCAGGTGTGTACATTTACACACACACACAAAACCCTCACACAATCCTTTCTGCATTTTTACATTTTCAATAAATATCATTCTGTATGATTTATAAGCTGTTCTCCTAATGGTGACCTAAAAATAAGTACACACTCACATGCAGTGACTCACCTGGTTTAAAATCAAACTCACTTTGATGTCACTGTGACATTCTGAACAACTCAAGCTACACAGCATTGCATCATGGGAACAAACCAACAACAAATTGATAAGTAACATCATTACAAGGCTCTCTGGGATACTTGTATTTGACTGGTCAGCTGTGACAGTTACAGTTTAATAGTACAAATAAATTAAACCTAAATGTGCATAATTAAAAACATATATGAGACAACATGCCTGTAAAACACAGCTAAAGTATTTACTATCGTCCTACAAACTGTACATTTTGTGAGGATATAGCCGTGATATCTTTAAAATTGACCCAGTAAGGAACCTACTTCAGTCTGGATTTCACATATTTACAGATGATTAAGCCAAATTGCACGTTTGTCTTATTTGAACTTTGTGTATTTAAAGCTGCTATGAAACATTGTTATAAATCAGATGATATAAATGTTGTTATTTTTCAGGACCGGTCTGTTCACTCCAGACATGGCCTTCGAGACTATCGTAAAACGGCAGATCGGCAAAATCAAAGAGCCGTGCCAGAAATGTGTTGACCTGGTCATCACCGAGCTGGTTAATACGGTCAGGCAGTGCACCAAGAAGGTAAGCTGTACTGTATCACTGACATTGTATTCATGCATTTCTGTGTCATTTGCTTTGGGGGTTAGATGTGACCCAGTCATGAGCTTTATCCTTTAACTAATAATCCAATGCTAAAAGGATTTGCTTCTTTATAAATCCTGCTTATTGTGGCAGTGGTTGTGGCTTATCCGGTGCGTGTTTTGTGCGACAGCTGGCTCAGTATCCTATGCTTAGAGAGGAGATGGAGAGGATTGTCACCCAGCACATCCGCGACCGTGAGAGCCGCACTAAAGATCAGGTGCAGACGGACAACCATTGAACATCACATTTTTGATTTGGAAAAATGTCTTGTTAAATATGTGTTGTTGTTTTTAGGTCATGTTGCTGATTGACGTTGAGTTGGCCTACGTGAACACCAATCACGAGGATTTCATCGGTTTTGCTAAGTAAGAACGCCGCCCTGCACCATTTACTGTTATTTGTGTTTCTATAGCTCGATTGTTAAAGGTCGTGGGTTCCCAAGGAACACACACACACTGATCAAATAGACAAAACATTCGGATAAATGTGTCTGTGAAAGTTTCCGGTTTCTTATCCTCCTTCGTTCTGTTCTTTATGGACGTGTTTTCCTGTTTTCCGTCCCTTCAGCGCTCAGCAGAGGAGCAGTCAGATGAGTAAAAAGAAAGCTGCTGGCAATCAGGTAAACACAAACCAGAGCGAACAGATGCGTCCATCACACAAACCTCACAGATGTTTGCTGTCGGACTCAAACATGAACACGTTCAGTGACATCAGTCTGATATTCTTTCGCTCAGCATCTGTTCTTTTATGAGATATGATGGTGGCCGATGGTTCAAACCAATTCAACCATTCCACTAATACTTTTAGGCCCGGTTTCACAGACTAAGCTAGTCCCAGACTAAAAGGAATTTTAAGCTGTCTTAACTGGAAATAACATGCCCTGACATCTTTTAAAATATATCAGTGCCATTGTTTTGTTTTAAGATGCACATCAGTAATGTTTTTTTTCTATTGCATTTTAATAAAAGCAACTTAAATAGTCTAATTTAACTAAGGCATATCCTGGCTTAGGTTAAGCCTTGTCTTTGAAACCGGGCCTTAATGTTTAAATGTTACTAAATGGTATGGTCAGTTGTGGACATTTTCCAGTTAAATTTAACCCAACGTTCAGGTTTTTCCATTTTCTACTCAACAATGGATTGAAACAATCCAGCTACTATCTTTCTTGTACTTTTGTATTCTGTTCATCTGTTTTCTCTGTTTCCTTCTCTCAGTTTATAATTACCTATCTTAAACTCTTCTCTTGCTTTTCTACTGTTGCTATGCCAACGCACCTCAGGATGAGATAATGGTAAGTGTGTATATAGCGTATCCTCTGTAGCTGCGTACGTGTGTTTGCTAATGCACTCTAGTCTTTGTACAGTTTCATAAAAAAAGAAAATTAGAAAATAACATTGCCTGATGATTATTATGGGCTGTAATGCGCATATATTTTGAAAAACACACATATATTTCATTACAGTCATTATTTCTAAATACCGAATCCTTTTGTTGCCGCAATGCTATATGCTTTCAGGCAACGGCTATAAAATAAATAAGGTTTTCAATAGAAACACATTATATTTACATTTATACAGCAACCTGGAATACTTGATTCTGATTGGTTAACTGTGTGTGGCATTTTAAACTTTATAGTCGCTAAATTGATTCTCTACACAGCTGTGCTGTTTTCCTGTCACAGTAAAACTGTGCAGTAAATTAATTTAAATAAAATCATTTCTGTCTATTTATTAACCCTTTCATGCTTGAATTATGACAACCTCAGTCAAGATTCGTTTCTTATGTGTTTTTATTGTTCCAAGTGTGATGAAAACAAGGATCGAGAAGAAAAACAAGAACAAATTTATTGATGTCCACCCTCATCATGCATGAAAGGGTTAAAAAAAAAAAACATTATCGATGCATCAATGAAGGTCACTCTCTTTTATCTCACACGTCTCTCGTGTCTGTGTACAGGTGATCAGGAAGGGATGGCTGACCATCAATAACATCGGCATCATGAAAGGTGGAGCGAAGGAATATTGGTTCGTCATGACCGCTGAGAATCTGTCGTGGTACAAAGACGATGAGGTGAGTCTGTTTTCTAAAGGTTTACACAAAAGCACATTGCTGTCGCCCTGCAGTAAAATCTGGAGTTTGGTTTTATTTCATCGGTTAAGCTATATTTAGTAGACTCGCAGAATCAAAGCATCTTTTCAACCTAAAGCTTTAAATGAGTTGAAATAGGACGGATGAGGTCATACGGTACAAATGAGCGTTTCAGTGCGTGCAGTAGTTCTGTTTCTCATTTCAGTAATGGCCAGGCATTTGGCCGTCTCGATGGTCTGATCAAGCACAGGTGTCGAGGTACCGCCGTGACCCCCCCGCCCCGCCCCCACTGTCAGTCCAGACCGCAGGCATGAGGACATGCAGACCAGGGGCTGGTGGGAGGGCTGCTTTGGGGGTTGGGGAGATGGCATATGGTTTTCATTACCCATACATACCAGATTGTGGTCCAACACTTCCCAAAAGCTCGAGCTGGAGTTAGTTTAGGCATGCGGGGAAAGGCCTTTTAAAACAAAAGAGGACTTCTTTTGCATTTAATTGTTTTTCATTTAATCTCGTCGTTTCTAAAAAACCACAGCTATGTTGTGCCTACGCCAAAATAAGTTCCTCATGCTCCAGAAAGATGAAATGAGAGTCCAAGCGAAGAGAATTTTACACACAGGGAAATGGCTTTTATTTTCCATCATACAAACATCATAACCAATCACATCATTTTGAGTCTTTCTTTCTTTCTTTTTTCAATTTCTTCCTCACACATGAGCATTTATTTAGCATGTTAAATGACATACCACAGACATTCTTTCTTTCTTTCATTTGCTGTATCTATCTAGATGAGATACCACAGATATTTGTTGTTTTACATAAAACAAATTATTATTACTATTACCTAACACAAACCTTTAAAGTATTTTTTTTCTTACATATAAAGAGTAGCATATGTCTGTGGATGAATCCGTCACAAGACTATAGCTAAGTACACACACATATGCATACATTACTTGGATAGATGCACATAAGCGATGATGTGTGTGAATCCTCACACAGCCTAACCAATGTGCAGACTACTGTACAATCTCTACGCCCTGAACAGGTAGTCTGAACACTGGGGAAGCGGGGTGGGCATGACGCTTCACATGGAGACAAGATGAGATGAAATGTGTCTTGAGGGATGATAATGTTCAGAGGATATAAATTCAAATGGAAATCCTAAAAGTGTTTTATTCAATGCGTTTGTCATCGTTTGATGGTGTCATCCTGAAAGAGAGAGACTTCATGTATTTAGATTTCATTGTTGATAGTCACTTCAAAGGTTGACATAATAATTTCAAATAATATTTTTTAATTGTTTGGAAAGAAAAATTTTTTTGTTCTTTTAATATATACAAATTTTCCTTTTTCTCACATTTAGAGTTCCTAGACGTAGCTTTCTTAAGTTGTCTATTGTCCCTCCTTTTAACTCCCCCTTTTAACTTTCTGTCATACGTGACTAATAAATACTTCAAAAGAACGAATAAAGAGAGACAGAAATACCTGACAGTTTGAGCATCCGTGCCAATCGGGTTTGGCATTAGTGATCAGATGTTCCGTCTGTCCTTTGAGATCCTCCATCAGTGAGTTTCTTCTCCTGTCTTTCTTTCGCTCTGGCTCCGTTCGGCTGGACGTCCGAGTGTGTGAGATGCCAAAGAGCAGTGGGTGAGTGGGGGAGGAGGCGGAGAGGTGGGTCCTTTAAAACCGCCGAGTGTTTGATGGTGGTAGGAGTCAAAGAATGTGGGTGGTAAGAAGCGTTGTATTTCCTGGCCCGGTCAACTCGTAAATCCCTCTCAAATGAATGGCAAAGTCTATAGCAACATACGTGTTGCAAAAAGACAACATTTTGGCGTTTTGGATTACGTCACGAATCCGCTTCAGATATGCCGTAGTCAAGTTTTCACATGTGGATTTTTCTGAATCGACGTGGCAGACTTTGCCTTGTAAGAAAAAGAGAGGGAGCGAACGAGGCGGAGCTTCTCTTTTTCCAATTCGTCTTTGGTTTATGTTACTTCGCTTGTTAAACAGGAAGTGAAAGGTCAGAGGTCAAAAAAGAGTGAGCTGGTACTGATGAAATCCTGTGAGACTCAACATTTGCTTTTTGATGTATTTCTGGCATCTGTGTGTGTGTGTGTGTGTGTGTGTGTGTGTGTGTGTGTGTGTGTGTGTGTGTGTGTGTGTTTATATATATGTGCATGGGGGGGTGGCTGGCTGGTGTTTCTTGGCATGGAGACGGAATTGTAATATCTCCAGATGTGCGGCCCTGTGGTCTGTACCTCTCTTCTTCATGTAGCTATTTATTCCGAAGCTCACTTCCTCTCCACGTACTGGATAAAGGGTTCTTTATTCTACCTTACACACGCACACATTTTAAAACAAACGTTTAACTGGTGGTTCACCCAAAAATAAAAATCTTTTCATCATTTTCTCACCCTCAAACCTGCAAGATTCAAACACAAAAGAAGATATTTTGAAGAACGTTTTAAAAGCTTCCATTGTATAAACACAAAACCACTGAAACATTTCTCAAAATATCTTCTTTTGTGTTTCACTGAGTCATGTACAGGTTCTAAAAAAACGATGCAGAACTTTCATTTTCAGACGCTTTAGTGAAGCTACAGACAGTGGAGTCACATCAGAACTAAACCTGAATGTTCGTCTGCGATGCAGGAGGGTTGTGACATGTAGATGACCTAACCAGGAGACATAAATCATCTTTCCAGCGTTTGATCTGTCTCTGGGGTAGAGGACTCGCCTTACACTGGTCTGTATGGACATTTATCTTTAAAACAGATTGTTTGGATGAACATTTTTTCTGTTACGAGATGCAGTTTTGTGTTTTTGGTGGAAGAAATAACAATGGTTGTCTGCTTGCGCAGCGCTTCTGAAGAGAAGTGTCTCCTGTGGTAAAAGTGCTATGTTGACATCTTTAAGACTTGCCACAGTTAATAGAGTTTGCATACTTAAGAATGAAGCATTTTCAATTGAATAATGCAGCTTTTCACAGAGGATAGATCACTACTTTGATTGAAAATATTTGTTTTAGTTCAAATACAAAACCAATCGTTGAATCATATCCAATGGGGCACTTTCATCTTTATGATTTTTGCACAAAACTGCCAGAAATGTCAAATGATCTTTCACTTAAAAAAGCAGACCGGCTGAGTTCTGGAGTGTGCAGACACAGGCGTCCTCTGTGCGTGTGATTTAACATTTTTGTTTTCCCAGACTTTGGGAGTCACTCCAGAGTCTGTTGTTACTGGATATCACGCAGTGGAGGAAAATGATCATAAATTACAGGAGAATTTTGTTTTACGTTTGTGCGCATTTACACTTGTAAACCTCTGGAAATCAGACAGGCATGGGAATGGGACAGGAATAAGATGTGTGCCAGAACTGAACCTAAATGTTCCATATGTGACCCTGGATCGCAAAACCAGCCTGAAGTATCATGAGAACATTTGTAGTAATAGTTAGTTTATTCATTTCAAGAATATATGGCTGACACATAAAGGTTTTTTACAGAAAGATATTTGTCCATTCTCAATACACTCTACTGGCTTAAAGCCCCATAGTTCAGATCCATAATACAATATAGTGGCAACAATATGTTTAAGAGCTTGATTGTAATTCATTTTTTTCTTCGAACAAACCTCAGCATCGCTTTCTCGCCTTGGCTTGCTAACATCTAGCGGGTTTTTCACCATGACAGTTTTGGTGTAAACCACATTGGTATTTATAACAATCACTTTGCTCACCAGCGAAATACCATTTTTCATTTTTGTTTAAGCAGCTCGCTCTTCTAAAAACCATAACCTTTGTTTTACTCATATTCACTCTCATACCATATTACAGACTTTTTCCAGCTGTCTCTGTAACCCTCCAGTTGTATCTGCTGTAGCCATATCATCAGCATAAAACAAGGTCTGTACTTCTGTAATACTGTCAAACTGAATACGTTTAGCAGTGCAATTTTTCTTCAACATTGTTATACTCATTTAAAAATAAATAAACAAAAAATGACTTACCATGCAGACCAATGGTACAATCAAAATATTCTGTTAAACCATAATTTCCTTTCACTCATGATTGAAGTTTAGATAATCTCAATACATCCTCCAATACCATTCTTAATGAGAGTAAAGTACAAAAGGCTATGTTGAACACTGTCAAAGGCTTAAATGAATATACAATATATACGCCCTTTTCACTTTAAAATATATTTCTGAACCATCGACTGTAAAAGAAAAATATTACCTATTGTCCTGTTTCTTCTTCGAGAAATATATTATTCTCTTCTGCATATGATACAGACCTTCTGTTTAAAACCTTTTTGAAACATGAGATTCCTCTATAATTTCATATAATCATTTTTATCACCATTCTTATATAGTGGACAAATCACTACTCATTCACATCTTTAAAGGTGATTTTCTCAATTTGTTTTTTTTTGCACCCTCAGATTTCAGAGTCTCGGCCAATCCTAACAAACCATATATAAATAGAAAGCTTATATATTCAGCTTTCATGTGATGTAAAAATCCCAATTTCGAAACATTTACCCTTAAGAACCCTGAAGTTTTGTGAAAACCAATGATTTCCTGTAGCACTCTGCAGTCTCCTTAACCTCACATAATAAATGAATTTTGAATTTCTTAATAACTAAAATAAATGAATAAGTATGCATGTAAAACAGTGGAATGATGTACCGTAAGCTTATTATTATTGCAGAATCAATGACATTTTAGCATTGAAATTCATTGCTCTGGTTGTGTGTGTAAGTGGGTTCATCTTCTCATGTGTTAACATGCAAGTGTTTTAATCTTCACTGCCTTTTCTCCTCCTACTCACTGCATCTTGTCATCTCTTCTACTCGTGCTTTTATATGTTGTAGATATTCAGAGGAGATAAGCATCAAACACCTTATTAACCCCTCAAGGTTTCAAAGCATGTTTAGATTAGATTAGATTCAACTTTATTGTCATTACACATGTACAAGTACAAGGCAACGAAATGCAGTTTAGGTCTAACCTGAAGTGCAATAGCAGCAAGTGCAGGATATACAGCGGTTGCATAAGTTACATATTGTTATACTCATTTAAAAATATGTACTTTATTACAGCAGATTTCATTTAAATCAATTTTCATCTCCAGCTCTATGTGAGTCACGAGGTACTGATACTACATGCTGCCAGTGTGAAATCAATACTCAGCATCACAAGTACTTTTTAACCCTTTAGTGTGTGAGCCGATCAGGCCAAACTATGACGACTACAACAGCCCCATTGAATGTTATACTGTATTTTAGCATCTTTAGTGTAGTCACCCTTTGTCTAGAATCAAATCAATGTTTATTTATTGATGCTTAAAAGCAAAGTATAATACAGTGTTGTTAATACAATTCTTTTAGGGCTGGAAATTTGTCATTTATGGTATCGATTTATTATCCATACCGAGGTATTCGATTCGGGAAACAACCGGAAGCCAAAATTAAGCCAACCCTAATGTGCAGTATGCAAACTTTCCCTACACACAGCAAACCTAGATGACCTGAATTTAGCAAAATGTACCAAATTGTGCATATATGCATCTCACAATGCAGAGATGCAATGAGACTTTACCCGATGAATCTCTTTCTTGAAACAATATTTAATTAGGCTGCCCAAACTCTATTTTATTTCATGTATTTATTTTCACTGAATTTTACATTCAATGTAACAAAACCATGCCGCTGTGAAGTAAACACTTTGAAGAATAGTTTTTTCCACTGCAATTGCCAGATAGCTACATAGAATTTAGACTGACAATTTATTCCATTACATGAAAATATAGTCCTGGCTCAGCTATTTTGCTTTCTAATAGCTTTTCAATACAGGCCCTGATCTGGCAGTGTCAGCTTTTGCCTTGATGTTGAATTCTTCTTGTCGCCCCCTGCAGGAAAAAGAGAAGAAGTACATGCTGCCATTGGACAACCTGAAGCTCAGAG
Organism: Oreonectes daqikongensis; assembly: GCA_026939265.1. Lineage (NCBI taxonomy): Eukaryota > Metazoa > Chordata > Actinopteri > Cypriniformes > Nemacheilidae > Oreonectes > Oreonectes daqikongensis. Next base: position 1,300,758 of record JAOTQM010000051.1, read on the forward strand.
ACATTGAGAAGAGCTTCATGTCCAGCAAGCACGTGTTTGCCCTCTTTAACACTGAACAGAGGTTAGAAAATATATTTCACTCACTAAAGCAGTGATTCTCAACATGTCTTATAAATCTCTAGTCATTTTCAGTGGGAACTTAAACATGATTTTATTTTGGAAGAGAAAAAAAACCTGTGTGTTATATCTTTGTGTATGTTTTATTTACATTTATTTGAGAAATAATAAATAAATTCTAAACGGTAATGAATGAATATGAGAGTTTTGCATAGATGTTGCTATTTTGTATGAAATCACAACCATGTTGTTGTCGTCTCAGGAACGTGTATAAAGACTACAGACAGCTCGAGTTGGCCAGTGACACTCAGGAGGAGGTGGACAGCTGGAAAGCATCGTTCCTGCGTGCTGGCGTTTACCCCGAGCGCATCACCGTATGTTTCATTGATCATGTTAACCTACACATTATCAGCTTTCACATCTCCATTAACTCACTGTTAACAAACTACATTGATTTACCCAAACATATTCATGCTATTAACATCTAATCTTTATTTGCTGGCTCATGTCTACATCTGCAGGATAAAGAAAAGGTAAGTTGTCTTTTGAGTTCCCCCTTTTCTTGCATTCACTGTCACATTTCAAGTAGTCTTTATTTTTGTGTATTTGTAGTATCGATCTTCATGTCTTGTGACTGTCTGTAAACATGTGCATGTCCTCAGCAGAGTGACACCAGCGAGGAGAACGGCTCGGATGGCTTCATGCACTCTATGGATCCTCAGCTCGAGAGGCAGGTGGAGACCATCAGGAACCTTGTGGATTCTTACATGGCCATCGTCAACAAGACCGTACGGGACCTCATGCCCAAGACCATCATGCATCTCATGATCAACAACGTAAGACACAAATCTGAACCTTGTATTTGACATTGGCTACGTTTACATGCATGCGCACCAATAACGCGATTATTTCCAGGAGTTAAACATGTTTACATGACATGAGAACATCTCTTTGCTCCCGTTTACATGAGAGTTTTATTAGTCTGGTTATTTGCTATAATACACAGTACAAACGATGATCTCAGATACAGTAGGTGTGTGTTATAGTGGCTATAGTTTTAATATATTCGCTTTGAATGCAAAACGCCGTTATGTGGATGTATTTTATGGTTATTCGGCGTCGTGATGAATAGAGAAATATGATGGAAAACGCCTCCGCAACAGTGATATAAGCTGTCATCGCGTTCACGTTGTTTCTGTGTGAAGATAAGGATCAGAGACTTCTGACAGCGAGTTGTGTTGACGGTAAAACTTCAGACTGTCATCATGAATTTGCATTTAAGATGCGTGACACATAAATGCGATTAAGGTGTTTACATGTCGCCTTATTGCGATTAAAACCGCCGTACGACGTTACTTTGATTATGCTTACTGCGATTATGAGCTTAATCGCATTATTTTGATCGAATTATTGCGTTTACATGAGGTGAAGTGTAATCGCAATATTGCCTATTATAATCGATTATGAGGGTGCATTAGTTTTGTGATGTGAGATGATATAGGAGCCTTTACATTTAATCTCACTGATGTCTAGGATAAATAATTGATATATGAAATAAAGCATATATTTATTCTTCCACTTTCTCTGTCTCCTCTTTTCATAGACTAAGGAGTTTATCCATGCAGAGTTACTGGCTAACCTGTACTCATGTGGAGATCAGAACACTCTGATGGAGGAGTCAGCCGAACAGGCTCAGCACAGGGAGGAGATGCTGCGTATGTACCACGCTCTCAAAGAGGCCCTCAACATCATCGGTGACATCAGCACCACCACCGTCTCCACAACCATGCCTCCGCCGGTCGATGACTCCTGGCTGCAGGTTCAAGGAGGACCTTCTGGACGCAGGTACGGTACATTCAATTCTTTAACAGGTTGAATGTACAACATATATTTGATGGAAAATCTATAATTCAATAACAAACCTCCAAGTTTAATCTGATGGAGTCTCTAATATTATGTCTTTGAAGAAACACCATCTGCATCTAGACGGTGCCGCTTGGACACATCATCAGTTTGTTTCTCAGTCCCCGGTTTGTGTCCAAGCAGCTCAACATTGTTAATGTCTTTTCATTTTCAGATCTCCAATGTCTAGTCCGACTCCCCAGCGCCGGGCCCCACCCGGACCTCCTCGTCCTGGCGGTCGCAGCGCCCCCGGCCCCCCTGCTGCTGGAGCACCACCAGTACCATCCAGACCTGGAGCGTCCCCGGACCCCTTCGGCGCCCCCCCGCCCCAGGTCCCCTCACGTCCCAACCGTGCCCCTCCAGGTGTACCCAGGTGAGTCGGAGAGGACCCCATTTAGACATAAGAATGGTATTTTTATAATTAGATTTTTTTCAATTAGTAATAAAGTACAAATGAAAAGGACACTTGAAATGTTCGATGTGTGTTCTTGCTACTGTGGGGAGTAATACAAGTGCTAATGGCGTTGAGAGCAATGATCTGCAAACTACCCTCCATTTACACCTTTACAGCCCTCCCACACCTGATCCCTGTTCTTTAACACAACAAAGAAAAGATCAGCAACAATATCACAATCTCCTCGTACTACATCTCTGTCCATTAACAAACCCATACTCTCCTCACAGTCCAACTTATATTCATGCATAACACCGGTTTACACCTCCATCCTCCACACATACTCCTTTGAATGTTGACATGCATTCTTTGTATTTGGACACTTAAATGTTAACCACGCTTAAGAATTCACTGCATTAGATCACAAAATAGCAAACAAAGTGCCATACATTTTAAAGAAAAATTATAAAAAAAATTACAATTAAGAGCTTATAGGAAAAACTAACTTCATACAGTTCACATTTATTTATATAGTGCTTTTTAAACAAAACATTTTAACAAAAACCTTGACATAAAAAATTTATTAAAATAATGATATAGAAATAGGAAAATTATATAACAGACAATAAAATGCATGGAAATATATGCAAATAATAGAAACAAAATAAAAGTAATGTACACTCTTAAAAAAAGGGTGCTTGAAAAGGTTCTTCGATGCCATAGAAGAACCTTTTGGTTCCATATAGAACCTTTAACATCTGTTCTGTTTCACAAAAGGTTCTTTGTGGTGATAAAAGGTTCTTCACATTATAAAAAAGTAAAGAGATGGTTCTTTGTGGAACCAAAAATGTTTTTTCTATGGCATCGCTGTGAAGAACCTTTTAAGCACCTTTATTTTTAAGAGTGTATAGTGAATTTAGTTCACTAACATTCTGACGCCAGTTGATTAAAATGAATTGAAGAAACGCTCATATTTATTTTGTAATGAAATCCATCTATTTTATATGAAGTTCACTTAACATCACTTAAGTGTCCAAATACTTTTTGAGGCCACTGTATATAAACATCATTAGCTTTGTGAGATCATTCTCTCATGACTTCAGCGTTTGGAATATAAAAACCAGACATTTAATAGATTAAGACCTCTTGCCATTGCTGTCGATCCATGTTCTCCTCGTTCTCAGTTCCACTAAACCCCTTCCGCAATGATTCCGGTTATTCTTTCAGAATTTCTATCAGTGACCAATGAGGAGTTACGCAAATGGTATGTCTGACACATGTTGTCCTTGTGTGACATCACTTCCTGCATGATTTCATCTATAAATATCTTTACACTCGCTTTTGTTATTTTAACAATGTACTACCATTAACATTAAAGAAATGATGCTAGAAGGTTGTTAAAATATAGCATTAAATAATTTACAATGTGTAGGTTCTAGCGATGTATAAAAGGTTGACGTGTGATTTGTGTTTCTAATACGTTTGTCCTTCCATAACTACAACATGCTGTGCGTTCGATGTGTGTTCGTGATACATCATTACATTATTTTTTTAAGCTATGAATAATTCATCTAGCATGCTTGTGTGATTTAACACCACATATCTTGAATTTGGGCTCAATAAATAACCCGTTCATTTTTAATGTGGTGTCAATGCATACCGGATGGTGTGTGTGTATTTTTTGTGTGGCTCCTAATTGTGTGTCTTTCCCCCTGTTGTCTGTGTGTCCCTCGGTTCATCTGTCTGCATCCATCAATCTGTCTGTTGTCATCTTGAAGTCGGAGAGCACCCGCATCCCCAACCAGATCCAACAGAGACTCACTCACTGAGCGTTAACACTGGAGATCAGCGGGCAGAGACCACCACTGCCCCCTACTGACACACACACACACACACACACACACACACACACACACATGATCACGTTTACTTGAGAAGGTGTACTGTATGTTTCCTGCCCACATATAAAGTGTATGTAAAGAATGGACATCAGTAAGATTATACATCTTTGAAATTATAGAAATACTATAAATTGACCTTAAAACTGTTCTCATGAGCACAAATGTGGTGCCATTGGGTTTCTTTGACCAGCATAAATGCTTTGTATTTTGGAATGAAGAACACGAATAATGAAATGCACAGGGATTGTTAATGTAAACCAGCCTATTTTCACTGTTGGCTTTAAATGCTAGATGACATTGGCCTTTATTACATCTAAGCCTTAACCGACATTGGTGACCTGCATGTTTTTATAAAATTGTATTCTGTAGTAGAATAGTCTTTTTCAATCATTCACACACACTTACGTCACATTTTGTTTTTACATTAAGATTTTATCTTATTGTTTTGTTCTGTCAATGTTTACTCACCCTCATTTTATTTCAAACCTGTTTCATGTCCCTTATTTTCCATTTAATAACTATTGAAAGCTATCTAGACCCCTGAAGACCTGGAATATAATTTTGTTAAATTGTTATTATGTTATATAATATAAATTTGGTTATGTGAATCACTTTTATTGTGGAATATATTTGGGGAGTTTTTTTATTTTAGATTAAAAAAAAAATCAAATAATATAATTATAATTTTGTGTTAATGCATGAAAGTCATATGGGTTTGATGCAACTGTTACCAGTTGTGTATATAATGACAAAAATATTTATTTTTCTATTCCACCTAATGATTTAACATGCTTCTATAATTTTGAGTAGCCTATATTATTTATATATATTCTTATTTATATATAATGATGATATTTTTTATTTATATCTTATTTATTGATTTATTGATTTTGTTATTAACCAACAAAGCATTTTTTTCGTGTGTGTTTTGTCCTTGGTTATTCCATATATTTATATATTCTTTTTTCAAATGTATAATGCTGTACATCAACGATTTACATTGGTGATACCCACAAAGTGCTTATTTGAGCTTAAATGGATAAAAAGTCGTCTAACGGATGTTGACCTAGCCGCACTTGTTCCTGAAATCCCATTCTTTCATTTCCACTTTTCTCCTTCTTGTTTTATTGCCTATTTTGTTTTCTGTTTTCTAGCCGTCCAAGCAAAGGAAGCCCGTCTCACAGCGAGAGTCAGCACCCGTCGTTTGACTCTTAAAGCCAATCCTCCCCTCTCTCTCTCTCTCTCTCTCTCTCTCTCTCTCTCTCTCTCTCTCTCTCTCTCTCTCTGTGTTTCTCCTCTTACCAAGAGCCTGTCAGAATCGCTACATATAGCAGCAGAAAGCATGGCTGAAGAGAAGGAATACAGGAGATATTCATGTCATGGGCTCTTGAATGATATGCCAAGAGTCAACATTTGAGGTCACTGCAGTGTTTATTATACTGAAGATACTGTGTGGTGTTTGTGTTTACACAGTAGACAATGTTGATATATTCTATATAAGCTATCACTCGAGCTAGAGGTGTATAAGCCGTATATACTGTATCTGTCCCTTCACCACTACAGGACAATAGATACACCGAAGTGAAACTCCTGATAGTTGCTTGTTATGTTGTACTGTGTGTGTGTGTTATTTATTGGAAAAATTCTTTGAAACCCAGAATGTTTGTTTCGTCCAGTGTCTGTTCACTAGAAGCCTTTGTATTTCCCAAACTAATAAGAGATGTTTGACTGAAATGCACTGTATATACAATAGAATATGAAATATCTGGTATGGGCTAAAAATATTTTACCGGGATACCTAAAGTTTGTGTGGTTCACTTATTTGTTGATGCAATTGTAGAAAATGTCTGAATCAAGGGAATAGTTGATATAAAATGGATCTGAGATTAAAATGCGATTGATAAGGCATCCTTTTAACCCAGGCACAAGTCTGAGAGTAAATATAGCAGCTGTTCTGATGTGTTGTTGTATATCTGTTGTGCATCTCTGGGATTCGTGCTACTGTTGCCCTGCTGTGTTAACATGTACATTTACTAAGTATTGATAAAGACGTCATTGTATTGATAATGAACTGAAATATAAGTATACGGTTTTTATGTGTGTATATACATATATTGAGGGTTCTACTAGAAATGGAAAGGGTGAATGTGAATCTGCTGCCATCTGTATGTTATCGTGGTCTGGTGTTATAAACTGGCCAATGCTTTGTGATGAAATTAAAGTGTCTTGTGTGGAAGATAAAACCAGCTCGTGTGTTTAATTTTTGAGGTTCTGTTAGGGGTGACTTTTCTATCTTAAAAACTTTAAAGTAAAATTTAAATCATGTTTCACCATGTTTTGCGAGAGCTTTTGGGTAAACAGGTGAACATACTAAACCATATTAAGGAAAGACTCTGATAATGAAATATTGTCACAAAATGTCAGTGCACAAGCTGTATGCATATATATATATACTAAAATAAACCTACTATATTCAAGTAAAAAGTACAAAGGTGATGGCCTCTGTTTGTTTATAAGAAGTTCAAATGAATGATGCAAATATGTTGTGCAGAATAGCCATGTGTTCAACATTACAATATACTTAAAATGCTTTATCTAAGTATTGCCTTGTATTACTTACATTTTAATAGCATGTTACCACATTTCAAAGTGTTTCATACAGTACATTATGTTTTTTTGTTTTGTTTTTCATAGTAAAAATTTCTATATGGTTTGAATGTCAGAACCGATCTGTTTAAAACACCAGTTCATTCACATGTGGAACTCTCTTGGAATTAGACGTTAAGATCACAGGAAAACAAATTCCCAAATTCCCATTGAACAAACTGATGTAGACAGCAGATACAATCACAAACTTCCTGTTCATGCTGGAAAAGCCAGTAGCCTTTTGAAAGTGCTTGAAAAACATGGGATGGAAAATATGTGGTGACCAACAAAATAAATATTAAATTCTTCCACCAACCCGCAACATATTGACTGCTTTCAATATTTTTTGTATTAATATGAATTGGTAAAGTCTTCTGACGAAGCATTTGTTCGCCTCCACACCCCACACTGAGTCAGATGTTTGACAATCAGGGTGTACTGGGTTGTGTATGTCTCACACTATGTGGCTTTATTTATGTTAAGTGGGTCAACACTGCATAATAGAGTTGTTTTCTCAACAGGAGAATAGTACTTTTGTGTTTGTGTGGGGGAGGTGTGCTGGAAAATATACATTTATTCATTCATCCAAAGCGACTTACAAGTAGGAGAGCGTAAAAAATATACAGGGCAATAAAACTGGTGTCCTTCCTTTTTTTAGGAAAAATATTTATGAAAATAACCCCATGATTCATATTAACATCTAAAAGCTTTGCCATGTAAAAAATACATTTTGAAACATTTTAAATTAAATTTGTAAATTTAAAATAATTGTATTATTACACTCTTAAAAATCAAGGCGCTATATGGTCTAAGGTTCATAAAGGAACCATTTTCTTTCTTGTTTATTTTTAGAATCTGTATAGAAGTTTATGTGCATCAGAAAAGTTCTGTGGATGTTATTTGTGGAACAATTTACCCCCAAACCTCTTTATTTTCAAGAGTACTTATACATTTCATCCATCTCAAGTATTTAATAAAAATCTGAACAGTCATTGATGGGTTTTAAACATTTTTTTTTTTTTTACAAATGACTGCTGAAGTGTTATATCCTTTGTGTTGTTATGTCTTTGTTTTGTGACAACACTTCTTTTGTTCCTTCTTTCTTGGGTGTTACTCGACTATTACTGGCTATATTGTATCTTTAGTGTACTGTAAAGTTTGATTCTTCACTACTGTAAAATACCACGGCCCTTGACTACTACAAGAGGACTGTAAATGATATTTAACCACACTAATAACAACAAGGACTGTAACTATTTTCTTTAAAATGGAGAGGGAATAGATACTAAAGATGTGCCGATATAAAAGATAGTTGTGCTGCTGAAAGATAAATGTTGACATATTGAGACTCATTCTTTCACAAAATGCTCATTCTTTAAGGACACCTGGCAACAATAATGTCTTCAGTTGTAGTTAAAGTAGGAAGAACAATCTGTCACCACAGTTACTGTAACCGCTCTCGTGTCCCTTGTGCACTTTAAGGAAAACCTTGTAAATCAAGGACCGTAAGAAACGGCTATTATCCTAACTGAAGCAGTACTGTATGCCACAAAAAGGGAAAAAACACAAACAAAAAATAACATACAGAAGAACTCAACAGAGCTCACACAACACCAATGCAATGAAAGGAAAAACTTGATATAATAAATTTTTTTTTACAGAAAATAGTTAATCCCTTACTGAAAGAACATCTGGATCCCTTTAAAGATCTGAACATTTGTGAACGTTTGCTCAAACTCCCCTGCGTTTAAAATGCAGCTCTCGGATTGGTGGAAACAGGCATACAGCCCATCTGTCTCTTAGCGAACACTTCGGGTATCTTCGACTTTTCTGCGGCGCTACGCAGACGAATCGGCGTATGAAATCAAAGTACCGCGAGAGAGATTCGAATGCTGTTCTGTCCAGTCCCTCTCGCGATATTTTAATCGGTCTGCACAGCGCCGCATGAAGTGTTTAAGCACGCTCTGCCTCTCAGAGCGATGGGGGGAGTTTCTGGAGTTTGAATGTTTGCGGCGGCACATCTGGACCCTCGTACAAAAATAGACAGAATAGCCGGACATTTGTGTTTATAGACATGGACTATGAAAGAAAATACGCGCGATATATGGACATCCGAGAAAGGTAAGTGTAAATCACCTCAACTGTGAGAGTCCGCGTGGAAACGCCTACTAAAGGTATTTCCACTCCAGTCAGCTGTAGCTTTACAGAAATACCTTTACGAATCTCTATAAAGCGTTATAGACAAATGGTAAAATGAAACGTTATGAATATAGTTTACGATCAATTCTGAGCATTAGCTATAGCGGCGAACAATCGGAAGTTTCTTAATTAATATTACGCAACATAGTAAAACACTAACTTAAATCCCTCAGAAAAACATGCTTTGAGATTCTCAATGACTTATTTTGCAGGGTTTTTTGTGTGTGGTTAATCCTTCATCCCTGTGATCACTGAAGCTCTCGTGAAAGTTCAAGGTTACAAGTTGTAAAGTTTGCATTTACTTGCGTGCATGTGTTTTTTTGTCTCAAAGCAACATCCTGCAACAAACTAGTTAAATTATTAATTCTTTGCGTATTTATTTAGTTACACAATATTTAGCAACAAAAATGGGCTGTAACCTGTCAATTTCAAAACAAGTTCAATGTAGTAAAAGTAGGCTGCACACATTTTATTAAAAATATTAAAGCGTTTCTTTACCATTTCTGTATTTGCTTTTAACCGACTGATCGTTAGAGGATGTACGAAGTCATTCATTCAAGTGTCCTAAAAACCACAGGTCTAGTTAACCACATTAACTATTAACATGTTCCATTAATTTAAAAACAGTTGGGCAAGTCCCTGCAAATGTCAACTTAACCATGATTTTTTTTTAACAAGGGTCTTTACTATAGTGATAGCACAGATGTCAACATTTGGTGGTTCAAATATCCATGTAAGGGTATTTTCTATATTTAGTGCATGATTTTCAAAGTCAAGGCCATTATCAGGATGGTCACATCCATAACGGTGCATATTCTTCATGAATGGACACATCAAAGTAAAAATAACTCAAATAAAGTAACTATTTTATGTTCTATGAAGAGTCATCCATTCTCCATTTGTTGTGTATTAGTGCTTCAGGTATGTACATTTTAATTCACACAGAAAGCTTACAAAGTATGTCGTCTCTTAAAACGTTTCCTTTTTTGTCACATGCATAACGCAGGTAGGATTCGTTCCCTTCTTTAAAATCGAAAACTCGTGCATAGACTGATTTTGATGTTTAGGCTCTATCAACAAGGGTTTAGTAAAATATAAACAGATGGTTTAGTATATTGGTAAGAAATACATTCTCTGAGTGTTTATATGTCACATCCATAACGCTGGAATTTCCCAGTAGTGGCCAAAAGTGATGTCCAACTTTAAATAAAAGGATGTATTTACCCTTTATTTAAATATCAAAGTCAAAGTCAAAAAGTCAAAGTCAGCTTTATTGTCAATTCTGCCACATGTACAGTACATACAAGTGGAGGATTGAAATTGCGTTACTCTCAGACCCTATAGGTGCATACAGATAACATAGAATAACATATATCAAAAAAAATATATAAAATTACAAATAAATACAAAATCTATATATGTACACAAAACAACTTTACAAGCAAGGGATATGTAACCGAAATAATTGTGCAGACCAAAGAAATAATCAACAGTGCAGATGAAATAAACAGCAGTGCAGATGAAATAATCAAGTCAAATGGTGCAGATGAAATAAACAACAGTGTAGATGAAATAAACAGCAGTGCAGATGAAATAATCAAGTCAAATGGTGCAGATGAAATAAACAACAGTGCAGATGAAATAAACAGCAGTGCAGATGAAATAATCAAGTCAAATGGTGCAGATGAAATAAACAGCAGCGTAGATGAAATAAACAACAGTGCAGATGAAATAAACAGCAGTGCAGATGAAATAATCAAGTCAAATGGTGCAGATGAAATAAACAACAGTGCAGATGAAATAAACAGCAGTGCAGATGAAATAATCAAGTCAAATGGTGCAGATGAAATAAACAGCAGCGTAGATGAAATAAACAACAGTGCAGATGAAATAAACAGCAGTGCAGATGAAATAATCAAGTCAAATGGTGCAGATGAAATAAACAACAGTGTAGATGAAAATATCAACAGTGCAAATGTAATGTAGTGCAAAACTTATCGGTCTGTATTAAAGTGTCAGTAGAGCAGGCTTGTTTTAACTGACTTAGAGGTAGTTAGTTGAGGAGGCTCAGACCACTACTGAAAAGGGGTTGAGCAGTCCAATGTTCCATAAAGTGACAAGTGACAAGTGCGGGACAGAGTATGATGTGGGAAGGGATGGATGGGTTCAGGGTTCAGAGATGCGTGTGGCAAGGGAGGGGAGGGGGGGGAGGGTCGGAAGGGAGTTTAGCTTCCTGACTGCCTGGTGTATGAAGCTCTCCTTCAGTCTGCTGGTCCTGGCCTGGAGACTCCGAAGCCTCCTCCCTGATGGCAGCAGACTGAAGAAGCTGTGTGATGGGTGGGTGGGATCACCTGCAATGCAGAGGGCTTTGCGGGTGAGACGGGTACCAAAAATGTCCTGGAGGGAGGGGAGAGAGACACCAACGATCTTCTCAGCTGCTCTCACTATGCGTTGGAGAGTCTTGCGGCACGATGCATTGCAGGCGCCATACCACACAGTGATGCAGCTGGTCAGGATGCTCTCGATGGTGCCTCTGTAGAAGGTGCACATGATGGGGGCTTCTCAGTTTGCGGAGAAAGTAGAGACGCTGTTGTGCTTTCTTCGCCAGTGCTGCAGTGTTGTTAGTCCAGGAGAGGTCCTCAGTGATGTGCACACCCAGGAACTTGGTGCTGCTCACTCTCTCTACGGTCGCACCGTTGACAGTGAGAGGAGCATGCTGAGTGTGCGCTCTCCTGAAGTCGACAACAATCTCCAGAGAGAGATTGTTGTCACTGCACCACCTGGCCAAGTGGCTCACCTCACTCCTGTAGTTTGTCTCATCTCTGTTGCTGATGAGACCCACCACAGTTGTGTCGTCCGCAAACTTGATGAAGAGGTTGGAGTCATGTGATGGTGAGCAGTCGTGGGTCAGCAGGGTGTAGAGGAGGGGGCTAAGTACACATCCTTGGGGGGCCCCCGTGTTCAGTGTGATAGTGCTGGATGTGTTACTGCCGACCCGTACTGCCTGAGGTCTCCCAGTCAGAAAGTCCAACAGCCAGTTGCACAGCGAAGTGTTTAAACCCAGCTGGGACAGTTTGTGAGTGAGCTGTTGAGGGATGATTGTGTTGAATGCTGAACTGAAGTCTATGAACAGCATTCTGCCGTAAGAGTCTTTTTTGTCCAGATGAGTTAGTGCGGCATGAAGAGTAGTGGCGATGGCATCATCAGTCGAACGCTTGGACCGATATGCAAACTGGAAGGGGTCCAGAGTGGGGGGGAGGACAGACTTGATGTTGTGCATGACCAGCCGTTCAAAGCACTTCATGAGAATAGGAGTGAGTGCAACTGGACGGTAGTTGTTGAAGCAGGATGGAGATGACTTCTTTGGGACAGGGATGATGGTGGTGGCTTTGAAGCATGTGGGAACAACGGCCTGACTCAGCGAGATGTTGAAAATGTCGGTGAAGACATCAGTGAGTTCTGCTGCACAGTCTCTCAGCACACGCCCAGGAATGTTGTCAGGACCCGGAGCTTTGCGTGCATTGACCCTGCTGAAGGATCTCCGCACGCTGTCTGGGGACAGAGTCATCACCTGGTCGCCAGGAGGTGGTGGAGTCTTCTGTGCAGTGGTGTCGTTTTGTGCCTCAAAGCGAGCGAAGAAGGCGTTCAGCTCGTTTAGCAGGAAGATGTTGTTGTCACAGGTCTGCGGAGGGGGCTTGTAGTCCGTGATGGTCTGATGATTTATAGATGATTTAATATGTTTAAACATTTTTATGCAGGTTATGTAGATGGTCTTGGAGTGTAAACTGAAGCTTAGCTTTAGAAGAAAAAATACACACATAAAGTTTAGTTGAATGCTGTTGTCAAAAACAGAGGAAAATGAACAAAATATTAATAAATGATAAAACTGTAGTGAATGCATGATTTATATTGTTTAAATGCAGTTTTTCATATATTAGAATAAAAATCATATTATTTGATATGCTGTAATTTTTTTAAATAAATACTTTAAACAAGTTTAGTGTTTTTTAAAGTTGCCCTCTCGACATCACTTTTGGCCCCTGCTGTATGACAAGCAGAATATGTCCAAATAATTTTAAACAGAATACCTTTATCTAAAGTAGATATAAGCGTAGAAATAAAAACGATGTGGTTTTGCTCTCAGTGAACTGTGACCTTGTAATCTCATGGTTTCCTGCTGGGCTGTCAGAAGTCATTCCCTTCAGTTTATGCACAAAGCTTTAATTTATCTTAATTAATGACACGTTTCTTGTTGAAATACTCGAAATGTTATTGAATCTTTAACAAATGATCATTTTTTAGACCATTTAAAACGGCATACCAATTATATTATATACATGCAAGATCTTTAACGGGTTGATACATTTATAAAAATTCCATTTGCTGTAGTTATTAATCTTTTGTATTCAGTGGGTAAAGATCACTCCAAAACCTCCTGTCTGGTATGTTCATGTATGAATCGAGTATGTAAAACACATAAACGCCTCTGGCTGTGCCCACAGGAAGAGACTTCACAGGGAATCCCTCTGGCTACAGGATCCATCTCTTCCTAAGGGACTGTCATCAAAGAAGCCGTGCAGAGAAAGAACCAGCCTCACAGATGAGGTTCGAGGGACGAGGTCTTCAGTTAGACGCATCAGATCTGTCAGGGAAAGAAGACCGCTGGCCGCAAGCCAACAGGGAAAGTAAGAAACCACTTCATCCTGTAACAGAACTGCACATGAATGGTTTTGTTTAATGTTGTGTGACCATATCAAAACAACCCATACCAACTGTTATATCAGACCAGTGGAATAATATGTGATCCAATGGTATAATCCTGCTTAGCTAAACAATAACTTATTAACTTCAGTCAGTCGGGCTGTTGTTAAAGTTGCTAAAATGTCTGGGACAAAATCTTTATGCATGGGTTTTGTCCTTTCTGGGCCTAATGAAAAGGCAAAAGCTCTTGTGTACTATACTTATTGTTATGCTTAGTGTTATTGCTTTGGATTAAAGCTCATGAATAAATTTAAAAGTCTACACCTGAGAAGAACCTATGCCCCCCTGCATCAGAGCCCCAAACATTGTTCCTTGCTGCTGAGTCAAGTATGAGTCGCGAAGAATGTCACGTTTTGAATGCATTTTTTTTTTTGCATTGTTTTATCATTGATGTTTTGTGATTTCTGTAGTCTCGTTGCCAGCAGACCAGCTGAGAGTTACTGGGGCGAAGCTGTGAGCCAGACTTCATCTGCACAGGTTAAAGTGGCTGCTGTGGTCAAAACCACAGTCAAGACTGATTCAGGACCTGCCCCTAAAAAAAGGAGAAAGATTCACCCCTCCGGTTTCAGAGGAAAAGGTAAGAAATGCTTTTTTGCAGACATTTGTCAGGTTAAGTTAATGACACACAGTGTTTTGCTTTGCCAGTCAATTTTGATTGTGATGCCACAAAAAAACATTTACTGCTATTGTGCACAATGCGCCACTAGATGGCAGTGTTGAGATCCCTATTAAGACGTCTTTCATCAAAGGTTGAAAAGAGATATATTTTACTGAAGAAACTTTAATATCTGTCAACAATATCTTGCTGCCAAAATGGTGTACATATGTCTGAAAAGCACGTGAAGTGCCAAATCAACATTTATAACTTGTTTCATATTTTTGGAGTGAGATAATTTGGAATATTCGGAAGAGTAAAAACTGTATGCTGAGCACTAGCTGTTTATTTTTTTATTGTCTGTTAGTTGCATGCATTTTCCATGGCTTCTTTCTCCCAGAGGAGGCCAAGAGTCAGCTCAGCACAATGCTTTATGCAGCCAACATGCTTTTGCTCTTAATGAGGGCTGCAAAATATTCAGAACCACATGATGGATCATACAATTTTGAGTTTGAGCATTGTCTGTATGTTTAGCAGTGAATTCAGTCATTTCATTTCACATTTGGCAGACACTTTTATCCAAAGCGACTTACATTACATTGTACTATACATTTGTACATTTTGTATAGTAAGCAAGTGGGGGTTAGGTGCCTTGCTCAAGAGCACCTCAGCTGTTACCCGCCTGAGAATTCAGTCCAACTCTCTAACCACTGGGCCACGACTGCCCACGTGCAGTGCTGGCTATGTGTTAGAATGAGTGTTTAAATTGACAGTGCACCCAAAAATGAAAATTCTGTCATCATTTTGTCACCCTTAGGTTGTTCCAAACCTGTATAACTTTATTTGTTCTTCTAAATAAAAGGAAGATATTTGGAAGAATGTGAGTAACCAAACAGATCTCATCTTCCATTTACTCCCATAGTAGGAAAAATAAATACTATGGGAGTCAAAAGGGGATGAGATCTGTTTGGTTACTCACATTCTAACAAATATCTTCCTTTGTGTTTAGAAGAACAAAGAATTAGGAACAATCCGAGGGTGAGTAAATGATGACAGAATTTTCATTTTTGGGTGAACTATCCCTTTAATTTCTTGTGTCAATGATCGACTCATAAAGATTAAAGTCCGTCAACAGACATAAAGAAAGTGAAACGTGATATTTCTGTGTTGCTAGCATACCCAACAGAATGATAAATAATAAAATATAATAATAAAAAGCAATGAGATAATAAGATAATATCTTAAAGGAGCAGGACTGATTTATTTTATTCTACTGTCTAAGAATATTATAGTTGTAAATGAGAAACCACAGAACTCAGAAGTGACAGGTTTTGTTTATTACTTGCACAGCAGGTGGACTCACGCTGCCTCCCTCCACGCCCCCTTTCACTCTCGCTGACCAATCACAGCTCCTCATCTCTTATCAGCTATTCAAAATGGAAAGGCGGTTGAAATTTATGCTTTTTTGTTGTTGTCCTTTATTCTTCAGTTGTAACATGTGCACAGTGGCAGCTGTGAGGCATCTGAATGAGCTTTCTGATCATTTACGTGTTACACATAGATTTTGAAAATCGACGTAGCTGTTTTATGCTCATGTGGACTGTAAGCGAGCACAGAAATGGCATTAAGCTGTTTGAGCCCATCGTCCTTTATTTTACAAACCTATGGTGAGTCAGATCTATATTGAGCTGCTGTGTGTGTTGAAGCTTCAGTAACATTTAGCTGTAAAGTGTTGCGAGCCGTTTGATGTCACATCTGAAATAAAAGACTTGCAGCGATGTTACACACAGTGACCTGTTTGAAACTGCAGGTTTGAGGACGTGTGTGCGTGTCAATGCACATGTTAGTGAGCGGGTAACACCAGCTGGTGTTCGGTTTTGACTACAGTGTTTTTGTCATATAAGTTATGCTCTAATAATTTGACTGTCCTCTGGGAAGACCACAAAACTTGGAAAACATTTTTTGGGGGAAATTAATAGGATCATGAAAAGTCTTGAAAGTTCAATGTCTGTAAAATTATTTAAAAAAATGGATGAATGAAACTTGTGGTAACGCTTTATAAATATTTTTTGTATCTGTATTTGCATTTAAAATTCATGTTTTTTCCCCACTGAACACAGGTCATATAAAACTGACAGTAACACCCGGCAATGGACTGCTCTATGTTCACAGTAAGCACTATTACATGTTTTTGAACTTTGTACTTTGAGGTTCAACAATTTGTTTGCTCAAGCAGTTTCCAATGTGTCCGTTGTTTAAGTTGTTTAATCAGAAAACTTGACATTCATGATTGTAAACGTCGCTTTTTTCACTCATGTTGTCACAGTTTTGGAAGCCCGGGGACTCATGGGAAGAGAGTTCAGACCATGTGACTCATACGTTAAGGTGGGATCTTTAAGCACAGTTTGTTTTTAAGATTCTGAATTCGGATTTTGTGTATGACACTATGTCATGTGACTGAGCCTTACAAAATAACCCAAACTAATTTCGTCTGGGTTGAGCGAGACAGCAATAACTTTCCTGGTCACAGTAGGTGATGACGTGATATTATTTTTGTCATTATTTGTCATCTAATCCGCTTTGGATGTCTGCCCTCCAAATGAACCCATTTTCATGTCAGCTCGGGCAGGTTTCAGGCCTTATACATTGTCAGTTGTGTTGGCAGCTGTCCTCTCACATCCAGACACAAGTGTTGATCGATTTCCCCTCTGTTTATGATGAATATGATCTCTGGCAATGTTAAACTGATGTACTTTATTGCAGTGGCTAACACGTGTTGATTGTATATTCTAGATAACAATGGCTCCAGATGTTGATCACAGTAAGCGATGGAAGACCAGGACTGTTTTAGACTGTAAAGCTCCGGTTTTCAACGAGACCTTTATGTTGTGAGTGAAATTTGTCTCGTTTTATTGTTCGCAGTTTTCTGTGATCCCTTTCTTTGGGTTTTATAAGAGGAACCACACAGTGTCACGTTATCTTATAGATGAATCAGTTATGTTAAACATTTTGTGCTCTTTCACCTCTTTTAATGACAGGCTCTATATCTTCATCTGTCTTTTTGGCTTTTAGACCCGACAGAGTTCAGGTCTGAGTCCGCTGGCTGTCTTTTGTCTAGCTGAATCGGATGAATCTCTTTTAAGTCTTCGGAGGAGAAAGCCATTGTGTTTTGGATGAAGCTGGACATTGATGGATGAGCTTTGAAATGTTGATTTTGTGTTTCAGAGACGTGGATGAAGAAGATGAGAAGAAGAGGCTGGTGGTGACAATCTGGAATTGCAATCGAACATCCAGGTGGATCTTTTTTTTACTGAATCTTAAATATGAATGTTCTGGTATGTTTTCAGTTGTGTTTTCAAACGGCATCCTGCAGTGGCTCAGTCAGCAGAAAATCAATATGTTACCAGCAGTGTCCCCGGGCAGCGCACATGATCTGATGAACTGATATTAATACATGGAGAATTTATCAGAAGTTCAGAAATTCCCTGTCTGTTGTTTTTAAACGTTCGACTCTGCCCACAGGCGCAGTGATTTCCTGGGCTGTATGAGTTTTGGTGTCCATTCTCTCATGACCTCATCCAAGGTAAATATTGTGTAGTCAGTGAGCTTATGCTCGCCACACATATACCCATGATGCAGTGTTTTGACAATGATTTGCGCACATATCCATCCACTTTTCAAAACAATAGGTAACGCATAACAAGATGCTCTATTTAATAAATAGCATGCGCATTAAGGCTACAATTAAAGCTTCATCCTTTCCAATTATGAGAATGAAATTTGTAGGTTGATTTCCCTATAAACATTACATACTGTGGCTCTGTGGTGCATAAAAGCATTGCTCTGTTTTTTGAGTATCCCAATCGGTCCGAAATATCAATCTTTGACTCGAGCAATTGCGTGAATTGCTCACCGGGAGACTGCTTTTATTTATTTTATAGTTATTTTATTTTATTAAATTAATTAAAAGGTTTGGTAATTTGACCTTTTTTATGTTTCTCTGTTTCTTTCTCCTGTAAAGCTGCTTTGCAGCAATGCTCATTGTGAGAAGCGCTATATAAACAAAATTGAATTGAATTGAATTGTGGGCGGGGCTACTTTTTTGTTGACTCAGTGTGGCAGACAGTGTTTTATTATTTTGAGAATTTTGTTGGGTGATGCTGAAATCACACACTTCACACACTTAAGTACATTCTGAAGAAGATTACTTTTGTTATTTTCTTCAGAAATGCTCCTCTTGATTTCATTTTCTCCACATTGAATCTCCATCTCTAATTACACTGTGGGGGAAGCGGCAACTCGACTGTTCACTGAGGCTTAAAAAATGACCCACAATTACCAGGAGCAGCGCACAGTAGCATACTGGTTTTATTCTGTATGCCCGCGCCTACATGGAAACCGATGATATATCCTGTCTGTGCTCCTTGTTCTTTTGCGTTTTGTCAAATCTGAGCGGGTTATGCTTACGTTATGCTTACGGGTTATGAGATAAGACAGTGAAGCTTTTCTCTTAGGCTGATATGTTCTGAAAAAATTAGATCAAGGCCCGATGGATGTTTTATATAACATGCTGCCATCAGGCTGAGCGAAAGGCAACGTGGGCATCAGCTGCTATGGGCCAGAGGTTTCAAAAACACACACACATAGCCGTTCTGAGATCCGCAAACAACCGCTGGGACTGACTTTATTCCGCCTCTGTGAGGGATGTATGAACAAGTCTGCTGATATTAGGATTTTGAAGGAAATAGCAGGAAAGAGCAGTTTCTTCCCATGGCCGTCGTTCTTACTCTGTCTGTATTTTTCACATTATCTGCTGACAGGAGATCAGAGGTTGGTATTATCTCCTGGGAGAAGAGCTGGGCCGGAGCAAACATCTGAAGGTGGCCGCACGTCGCATCAGACAGACAGCTGGTAAGACTGAACTGTGTTTTTCTGTCTGTTTCTCTCCTGTCTTGCTCTTTTCCCTGTTTTTCTGTGCTGGCTCGTGGCCACTTACTGATGGCCTTTAGGGATAACAGTGAAGAGGAGATGAAGCCGGACAAATTCTGCATGACAGTCTGAATTATCTTCATCCGGGAGTGATTCCTAGCAAATATTGGGATTGGGAAGTGATCAGTTTAAATGTACTAGTACATAATTTATACCATTAAAACGAATTGTATTTAACTGTAAAAGAACTTGTTAATTGTTAACCGACCAGGTGATCGTACCCATGGTCGTGACTCTAAACAGAATTTGAACTCTCACAAAAAAGCCGCTGTTAAATTAACAAGCATTTCCTTGTACTTATAAGCGGGATATAGAGGACCTGGTGTTGAAATGTACAGCATCCCTGCAGAGAGCAGTAACAAAGAGCCGGGGGCCCGGGGCCAACACTACTGATGAGCTGTGGGAATAAGATGAGAATTAAAAGGCTAAAGCGTCATGGCGTGTCCAAGTCAGATTAAATCCACTTTAGAGATCTTCCTCCCCTCCCACAGCCAGTGCTCATAAAGACCTTTATAAAGAAACATGGTGTTTGAGTGCCGATTCGAACGCGCAGTTTCTGTCCGTTGCGTTCAAGGGATCATCTTAATTCTAGTTCGCGAAAAGAAGGATTTTGCTCCCGGGGCGGAGACGGAAGGACACGTGTGCCGTCTAAGAAATTCAGCTGAGATTAAGTTTGATTAGAGAGAGAGAGAGAGAGAGAGAGAGAGAGAGAGAGAGGGGGCTTGAGTCAAGGCACTGGACTGACTTCAAGAGAGAGCCAGCTGTATTGTGTCTCTCTTGAATGCTGTTTCTATGAAGAATGTTTAAAAAGACATTGTTTCCAGGGAGCGTGATCTCCATGGTTACAAAGTGGGGGAGCCTGTCGCCGGTCGTTAGGGGGGCAATGCTTTTAGGGGACTAGATTTCGTGCTTTCTCTCTCTCTCACTCACTCGTGCTTTTCTGGGGCAGTAAGCCTTGGTCACAGGGATGCGGGCTTAGGTCATCTCACATGGTGCAGAGTCACTTTCATTTGAAGCCTGCAGACAGTTGTGACCGGACTGCTCATCTCTGCTCTGCTGGAGCAGCGTTCTGGTCGAGAGCATTCGACCCGGGGCTAACATGTACTCAAAGAGCAATCTGTCTGCCTGGGACTCGTGGGACTCTCTTGTGTATCTTGCAGAAGCCGCGCCATCCAACTATGAGGCTGGAGCCGAGAGCACGCGTCCAGAGAACATGCAGTCATTTACAGTAGGTGTACAGACATTTTGATTTTTTAAGGTTTGCAGTTCTTTTGCATGAATCTACTTCTAGTCTAATTATTTTAATATTTTGTTTCACAAATGCATCTAGGTTTTAAGCAATAAGTAACATTTCTTAGTAAAAAATATGGTTACTATTAGTGAATTAACAATGTGAATTAATACTGCTACTAGTGAACTTAACAGTCATACTATTAGTGAGTTTCATTTTTTTTTTCTTGAATGATGTTAAAACTGCAGTTCCTTTTTACAGTATCCTGTCATTTTTGACTTATGGATTACAGGAAATATACATGTTGTGTTGTTTAAATGTTGTGCAATGCCCCATAAGCATTTCTGTGAAATGCTTCTATGAAACCTTTCCAACTACAGTTGCAATTTAATTTTCGATATTTTATGTAAACGAATCTTGTCGATTTGGTGCCATTGTAACCACCAGATGCAATGAGATAAAGTACGGTTTTAGTAAGAAAAGAGGTTAAAGAAATGCATTTAAAAAAAGAGAGCGAGTTTAAAACAGATGATTTTTCAGAACGGAGCCATCAGAGACATGACAGACTCCATCGCTAAGGAATACAAGTGCGCACGGATGAGATAGACTGTAGGAATATGGGGAGGTGTGTGGATGTACTTTTGGATATTGCATGACAGCACGCAGCCAACAGCTCTCGTTCCCGACACACACGCACTCCAGAAACCCTCCCATCCACTTTAGCCAGCAACTTTTCCCAGGACTGTTCTCCGCCCGCTCTGTTCTCCTCAGACAAAGCTGGGAAACGGGAAAGGCCAACAAAGTGGCTGTAATAGGAAGCTGGATCCCGCTCTCTGTTTATGTTTTATCCCTGTTTGATTCCCACCTCGCAGACACTCTTGTAGCTGGTGGAGGCCGGTCAAAAACCTGCTACTCAATCTCGCAGTTCCTTCCTCAGAATTTGTAGCTTTTTAGGAATTTCTTATCTGTGATGACTGGTTTTAATGGGAACACGGGTAATGATGTGATGTAAGAGACAAAACATATCAGCAGGCTGTGAACTGTTCAGTTTTACATAAACATTTACGCTTTTATCTAAAACATCGTATAGCTTATATTTAAGTTATGCGTAAAAATTTCCGTCTTTATTTCTAAATGCAATTAAATTGGCTAGCAACTTACTTTTTTTGGCCAATGTTAAGGCCAATGTTAAGTTACTATAACTTATCTAAGCAATTTTTACTTATTTTTATGAGTTGACCCTCGTAGTTTATGAGTTGACCTAAGTACAATTTGATTGTAAGTAAAAATTTAAAGCAGCAAAAAATGAGTATTCGAACCCATGACCTTATCGTTGCTGGCACGACCAATTTTGTTTTCACATCAGATCCATCACACATATTTTGGAACTGTGGATTTCTGAAAAATCATGAATCATGAATCTACGTATTGTGTCCACCTTGTCTATCAGCCTACGCTTGCCTGACTCCTCATTAAACAAACATTATAACACTTTAACATCTTTGGCTCGTAATGAGTGTTTGTGTTTACGCAAAATCTGAGCGAGCTCCATCCCAGTGTACGCTACTGTTGAGAGCTGCTCCGGAAACACGTTGGCTTATCAAGAGCAGACATACTGCCTGGCCACTGGCTGGGGGGTTGGAAGGTGGTTTCCTGTCATTCTTCTGCTCCGAGCTGTTCCCATGAGTGGGCATGCATAGCCGCACAAGAGCAACAGAGAAGGAAACTTCATCACCTGTGTGACTTTACTTTTATTCGAGGCACCAGGAGTCGACCCTTAGATATATATGCATTGAGCGATGCATATGATCCACGGGCTGTGCAGGCTGTGCATCGAACGAAACCTGCCACAGGTTTGTGTTGTTTGCTTTTGGCTTGTTAGGATTGTATTGGTTTTAGTGTTAGAAGGTGCTTTTGAATTGGCATGGTAAGTTCGATCTTAGGAAATACGTTGAGTGAAATTTCAGGGGGTTTTGTAATGAAAGTTTAAAGGCTTATAGTGTTGTGGTGTAGCGTATTGTTTAAAGGTCTGGTCTGTTTACAGGTTGACTTATCTTACAATGACTTACCTCAGGTTGCCCCAGATTGACTGAACGTCAGTAAGCTATAAGTGACCACGAATAAACCTGTCAGACTGTTTAAAGGGGTTCAGGTTTTCTAAATATATTATGTGGGATGACTTCACGAAGTTCAGCAGTTCATCTAATGTCAGATGGTGTCAGAGTAACAGATTTGGCTTGCTTGAATCAAACCCTCAATCCACAAAGAGTCTACTTAGTTAATCAAGCTAGTCGATATGTGATTGAAATAATAGAGATTAAAGGTGTATTTGTGGTTGTGACGGGTAAGGGGGATTGACCAAAGATTTGTCTCTGGATGTGAGGTAAGAAGCCACATATATCCTTGTGTTGTCATTGACAGGAGTAGATAAATAGGATAACCACAAAGCGAGACAACAGGGTGGAGGGTGTCTCTGAATTTTTTATTTTTTTTTGTGGTCAGCAGTGGACGAGGGGACTTTGATAATTATTTCATCACCGCAGTTAATGGAGCTTGTAAATGACCCAGAAGAGAAGAATGTACATGGACGGTTCTAAAGCTGTCATCGCTCTCTCTCTCTTTATTCCCTTTTCCTCTCTAAACAAGCCTTTTTGTTGTTGTGCGGTCAATGTCACGTTAGATGCGAGACACTGCCCCCCTTTTCTTACGTTTCCTATTTAGTTTGGCTCCAGGTTCTGTTGACATTTTGAACTTCTACTGTCCAAATATTCTTTCCCCACTGTTTGTCGGTGGCACGGCGCTTTTCTGCAGCCGTCATTTCCTTTTCTTGCCAGGGAAAAAGCAAAGCTGGTGGATCACCCAGCAACCTCGGCTAATGTCTTGGATTGAGGATTTTAATATCCGTCACTGTTTGCCGATGTGGTTTTCTGTCCTCGGGCAGCTGGGGTACAGTGGTGGTCCGGGGGGGATGTTTGTTTCTGACTCACACATTTTCTGTATTACACTGTATTATTTTACTGATGTTCCTGTAAACCTTGAGGTTTTAATTTTTCATTCAAAAGACGGGTTAATGGGTTTTTTAGGAAAGGGTGTATATTAATAATACATTTTGTTGATTAAGTCAAACCAAACTGACCTTGACATATTTGACCTTTTTATTTTATACATAATTTTCTTGTCTTGCTGCACACAGGTGACCATTTTAAGAGGGAAGGATGGTTTTGGCTTCACCATCTGCTCTGACTCACCTGTGCGGGTCCAAGCTGTTGATCCAGGTAATTTTTCACCTTTTGGAAGCTTTTTTTAGGACAACCCTCATATACAAGTCTCTATTTTTGCCCTTTATGTTTGACTGTCTGGATGATCTTTCTTTGTGTTGTTTAGATGGACCTGCTCATCAGGCCGGTTTGCAGCAGCTCGACACATTATTGCAACTGAACGGCCAGCAGGTGGAACACTGGAAGTGTGTGGACCTGGCCCATGCCATCAGGTTTGTAGTTGTGTGTTTGAATCTACATTATTTTGCCCTGTTGAAGCAATTTTCCAATGATTTAAACCATTTTAAATACTGTAATGCTTGTAATTTATTAATGGGAATATATTGTTGATCTTTGAAGGAATTGTCGAAATGAGATCACAGTGGTGGTATGGAGGACGATGCCCGTTATGAAACCGTACTACGAGGGGCTCATCCATAGGCCTTCCTACAAGCCCTCCGGTTTTGACACGGTCTCTTCTACTGCAAAGACACAAAGCAAAACCCCACCTTTGCTCTCTCGACCCACCAATCACAAAGCGGGTCGGCGTAAGAAAGGAAGTGGCCCTGAGAACACAGGAAACGGAGTAGGAGAGTCTTTGTGGACTTGGACCGGAAAGCGAGAGGAGAACGACTACAAAACACGCACACAGACCCTCAAAGGTACCCGCGTGACATCATCAAACGGCGACAACTACATCATTCTCTCGCCTGTCAGTCCTGGAAATCAGGTAGGGATTTAAAATACAACACAGATTTTGTTCAAAGAGTGCTTGACCTAGAGGTTTAGGAAGCTAGCAATATAGATTGTGAATTGGCCAAGTAGGACATGTTTGTAGATCAGCATCTTTTGTTGGTCCTGGAAACAATATCTCTGTGAAACAATCAGTTCGTACCCCTTCACAAAAGGAAATTGTATTGTTCAGGGCAAACGTCTGTTTAATCTCCATGTAATCGCATTGCTGTCTAGGAAAAAAGTGAGCTCATCTGTGATTTTACTATATACTATACACATTCTTAAAAATGAACTGCACTGTAATGTTGTTACCTTAACCATAAACATAAAATGATTGGTTGAAAGAATGGCTATCCAAGAACAAATCTGCACCATTAGCTGGTTCATGCAATCTACCTGTAGCCGGGAGATGTTTATTATAACTTCTGTTTTTGTGAAACATATTGCAGATATTGCAGCCGGTGTATTCAGATACCAACGGAACGCTGGGAACTCTTGGTAAGACGTGCTTTCCTGTTTCTCTATGAGCTTAACATGGTACAATGATGGTATCCGATAATACTATGGTATTATGATATATACCATGGTAAAAGATGAGGGATGTTTACTCCAAAATATTTGCTTGTCTGTAAAACAATGCTTTTTACCATGGTACAGAAACACAGTAATCACATGGTACATTTTGGTACTTTGTCAATGTATAGGGAGGATCTATCAGACTCATCCTAACAGAGGGCTGCAGCAGAGCCCTGGATACCTGCAGGATGGAGCGCTGCAGGCTCAGGCCACCTTATGCAGGACTATCAGCAGTAAAACAACCACACTGCCCCCCTCATCATACAGACAGAGCTATGCTAACTACCAGAACTGCACCATCGTCCAGTCCCACCTGCCACACTCCAACTACGGCACATACGTCAGCCTCGCCCCTAAGATTCTCATCTTCCCTGTTTTTGTACAGGTACATTCAATTTCTGTTTACTTACTTACTAGTTAATGTTTTTTTTAAATTAGGAATATAGAGATCGTGCAGCTTTTGTGTGTTTTATTAATAATGGTTCAGTAAACGTGTAAATGGGTAGTTGAATATGTCCACTTAATATGGATAAATATTTTGAGTTGAGTAAATGGTTATTTATTATTCACCTCTTAGGCCGTCACACACCTTTTTGTACAATTGTTAAATCGCATGATTGAATGGATTTAATTGTGTTGCAGCCATTGGATCTGTGCAGCCCTGAGAGAATCCTAACGTTGTCAGAGGAGATGACTCTTCATGACAGCAAACACATTTCTCTTAAGGTAACACACCAATAACTCTTATTGTTCCCTGTTCGCAGCTGTGTTTCATTTAAGCATCAGCTTGGTCTCAGATGTTTCTCCTTAACTTGCTTAGGAAGAATAAAAACAGAAACAAATGAGACACTTGTTAAAATCCATAAAGAGTATTGGAAGTGTAAAATGAATGTAGATTGTCCAATAATTTGGATTTGGATGCATTTCATGAGATGCAGATGAGAAGAAATATGTTATGTGTATAATGTCTGGAAGAAATCATATTTAGATATTAAAGAGATCTTATCTAAGATCTAAATCTACTGATCTAAACAGTATAACATTTTTTGATCTTTCAAAGCTTCAGATAAGATTATTGTTTAATTTCTTAGAAGGAAATCGAAAAACAAGAGACCATTTGCTCTCCATAGAGCTTGATATGTGTAAGAGTTACAGTCAGACTGTGATTATGTTCTTTTCATGTAACTTCAGGTTTGGACTCCTTTAGGTCTAGTCTTACTCCACTTTCAGGACATACTGTCTAAATCTCATCTCTTGTCTTACATTAAAAGGATTCTTGTAATATCTTGATCTGAAGGTGACCTGTATCTGTAAAGAATCAGTGTCCTCTTTCAGACGAATTGATGTTTTCGCTCGCTCAGGATTTTAGCCCGTTCTCATGATACCTCTCTAAAAGCCTGTTTGTCTCGAGACGCCGCTGCAGTTTTCGGCGGGATGAAACACAACCTTTTATATTAGATCCATTTCATTGAATGATGCTTTGAGAACCAGTGGATTATTTTTCTCTGTGACAGTAATGCCCGACACGAAATATGCGCTCCACGCAGAGGGCGAGGAGACGCCTTCATCCGAGTACTTTTTCAGCTGGAGATTTAGAGAAACCTGCAGTTTGGGAATAACATGACCTCTGGTTTCCTCAGCATGAGCAATATTGTGCAAAGATAAATCTCAGAGTTCCACAATAGCCTCCGAAATCTACTTCGTATCTATAGCGATTCCCTTTCAGAGCGCGTCCCGTCCTTTGTGCTCGCTCGCAGGGCCTCCGTCCGTATGCCAGCTGACCTCAATTTCGCTTAGAGACGTGTTTGAGTAATGCAGTCAAGAGTTTCTAAAGATCAGAGTGTTTAAGAAGGATGAGCTGTTCATCACCAAACACATTCCTCCAGTGTCCTGGAACAAGTGTGTGTGTTTCACCGTGATTTAGTTGGGCTGATTTTATTAAGTTGGCGTAAATCCAGGCCCGGGCCGTGGGTGCCGATAAAAGCGAAGTGCCCCAACCTGCTACTGGCTCCTGTGTGGGAATCAAAGCGCACTTTCACTGCCCTGATCGTAACCTGAATTTATTCAATGTCTTCTCTTATCCCAGCTGTAGAAACAACTATAAATAAGCTATTCGTAAGTTGATTTCCTCATGAAGATTATTTCAACATGGCTCTGTTTGTTGGAATGGCCTGACATAGCAACAGTGGCTTAACCATTGGAGGAAGATTGACAGGGCACCTGTTTGCACAGTATTTGTGAAAACTGTATAGTAGTTTTTGCATTTCCGTGTGCTGATGCTAACGGTGCAGAAATGACACATTCTTTTGTGAATTTTATCAGACTTGTGTTACAAACAGCGGTGCAGCAAGAATATATCTGCGTTGTCTAATCTTATCACATTGAGGAGAGCTAGGATCATTGTCCCGAGTCCGATAATGAGGTAAAGACCTCATTATGTAAGAACCCCTGCGCTACAGTAAAGAACTCGATAGTCCAGCCAAAAAGTGGCCCACCAAACCATTTTCCCAGGCCTTGAATTTTAGCGTGTCTGCTATCCAGTTGAAATGAAAGGTGTAAATATTTGAAGGTCTAGCCTCATGTCATTCATTATAAGGGGAGGGCAGAAGCTGAGAGAAAGTGACACTGGAGGTCATACAGGGATTTTTCAGCATGGAACTAATTGTGACTTTATCGCCCCCTGCAGGTCACAGTGTTCATCTACACCGATCTGATGCTGTTGACCAGAGAAGATGAACCGGGCCGCTGCAATGTCCTGCAGAGTCCTCTCTACCTCCATCAGATACATCTGCAGGATGGTATGCATTACTATTCCCTACTAACTCTGTGTAAAAAACACTTAGTCATGTCTGTCTGTCTATGGCTCTATCTATCATTTACGCTTTATCCAAAGCGACTTACAATTGTGGATAAACAGCAAGCGATTCGTCTAAGGAAAGCAATATTCAGTAATACAGTTTCAGATACAACGTTAAGATGGTATAAGCAAGCATACAGAGAAACATTAGAGAAACATTTTTTTTTTTCATTTTAATAGACAGTTTAAGTTTACTTCAGTTGCTCTTATTTTAGCCTGATGTTCACAGAGAGTAGCGGACAACCAGGAACTGGAAGGAGTATCTATCTCTTCATGAATACATGTTTACATCTATTTTTATACTTAAGTACTTTAAAAACTTTCTTTTACTCAAGCAAAATTTTAAGCAAAAATACCCGTTAAAATTAGAAAGTACTAGATTCTTTATGTACTTAAGTATCAAAGATAAAAAAAATAACCTTTAAAAAGTATGCCATATGCTTAATGTAGTAAAGTATTTTTTTCCAAGTAAAAACATTTTGATAAAGTACAGATACTTCAGACATCTGTCTGTTCATCTACTTACTTAACCCAGGTCAGATTAAATATTTTTTTGTTCAATACAAATCCTTTTCCAGTATTCAGAAACAACTAGAAAGTCATTAAAGTTCATATGTGGAAAGTTGTGGGAACCGTCCATCTGTATCAGTGCAGCATCTGTATATCATGTCTGTGCACTGATTGTTTGGAGTAAAGGGGATGTTGAGAAGTTCCACCCTGCGCTATTTGTCATGTGTCAGCAGCGACAGTCAGGAAGGAGGCGATAGGACTACGTGAATGTGTTTTTGTGTGTGTGTGTGTGATGAGAATAGTGTGCTCCTTGCTCTCTGTGTTTGGGAACAATGGTCATGTCTCCGGTTATGGTGCATTATAAGCAGTGTGGGCGGGACGGTGTATTCTTCCTACCTTCCTGCAGACAGAAATACAGCAGCGTGTGGCACAGAGGGCATTTCTATCTTAAACCAGCCTTGATTTAACATCTCTGTTTTAGAAATAACTATCGCAAGGCTGACCTTTGTTCCATGAAGATTGAATTAGGAGTTGGATATGAAATGAGTTTATGAGTAAGGGACACTGTACAAAGGGATGATTGACAGCTCATATAATATCTGATTTTAACTTTGGATTTCAGATTAATTCAGTTCAATAATATTTTTATATTAAACTACAGCACATATTTAGGTCTTTTTAAATAAAAATGATCTCCTCCATTGTTAATCGTAGCTTTGTTCTAACCAGACAGGATGCTGGGTTAATTCATCGGCCAAACCCCACACAAAATTAACACAAACAAAAGTAAGATGAATTTGTCTGATAGCATTATTATTATTATTATTCTTTTTCTATTTTAATTTATCTAGACTTTTGGAATTTACAAATGATTATATGTATTTTAAATATTTTTTAAGTTGTATTTTATAAATAATGTTTTTTTTTAAATACCGTCAATTATAGTATAGTTTATCATTATTATAATGTATATTTTTGCTATATATTTAGTTTACAGTTCCTATACTTGGCAGTTTATCCAATAAAACGGCATTTGGGTTAAAAAATATGGAACACTTAGTGATGTCCATAAAACAAACTATGATAGATTATGAAAATTTTTATTTATTTTGAAAATTCCATTGAAAGTATATGGAGTTTTTTTGTATTACTTCTGGTTTTCTGGGAAATTGGAATGTCACTCATCCTGCCACATATGAGCGCCATATATAACAGGTCACATGTGGGTGTTCGCCTCCCCCGAGTCAGGAAATGTTAAAATAACACCCTGGCACCCTTCATAAGATCTTCACGATGAAGAAATTCACACCTCTGTCTCCTTCTTTCCAGTTCCCGCAGACAAACTACGGCTGTACGTCTCCTACTGGATAGAGGTGAGATCCCGCATCCAAGCACCAGCCCACGCACACGGCCACAAGTTACGACTTAATCGCGCTTGACACTGTTAACAGCACTGAAACTCACACGCCACCGAATGTGTTTCCCAAAGCGGTGACCAGACAGGAAGGCCCTGCGGTAAACATTTACAGGAAGTAAATATTGTGAGCCTGTTAAGTGGAAGGCCTCTTGAGCTCGGGCTTTACGTCACATACTAGATCCCTAAAGCTGCTCCTTCTCTCCAGAGTAAACGTGCCTGCATGCTAACTCGAGCAAACACATCCATCGACCCAGCCATCTGCCCATCTCCCTGACAACACCTCGCACATACACACACACACACACTCGCTCTCTCTCTCTCTCTTCGAGATGAATGTGTGAGCGTGCATGATTGCATCTTGTCTTCTGCACGAACATGCGTTTAGATAAACCTTGTGAATAAAGAATGTTCTCTTCCTTTTTTCTCAAATAAATGACCCTGATGAGTCATTTGCTTCCTTCTCTTTTGTGTACGTACATTTTTTCATACATCCACTCCATCGATCGCTCACTCAATGTGCTCTCTTTTTCTGTGTGTGAAGAGAACCGAGTGCCTGTTCAGTCTGGAAGCCTTTTCAGCCGAACAGAAGAGGAGGGTCGTCCAGTGTTTGAGAGACAATATTGACAAGCAGCTAGCCCTGAGAGACAGATTGGGGCCTGATCAGGTACAACATCTTTTTAGTGAATTTACTCAGAATACAAACAGAGGGGGATACAAATTCTGTCATCATTTATTTATTCATGACTGTTTCTTTTGTGGAACCCAAAAGAAGATATTTTGAGAAATGTCTCAGTGGTTTGGTGTCAATACATGGAAGTCAGTGGGGGTCAATGTTGTTGCCAACGTTCTTTTGCAAATAATAATAGAAATGCAAATAAACAAAATTATATGGTTTTAAACAAAAGCAAAAAACAGATCCTTTAAAGTTAAATATTCCACAGTGGTCATTTTTATTAGGTTTTTTTGTATAATATTTGGGCACTCAGCATAACAAAAATAAAAAATAGACTTTGCAAAATTTGCAAAAACAATTTGGATGAAAATTAACTCTTATTTATACTTATAAATACCTATGTTTTTCATGTTTGTCGTAAAGTTGCTGTATTTGGATCACATCGATTAACGTTCGACAGCTGAATATGCGATCGGAGAGTCTTAAGGTGCTCTGTACTCGACCCTCATAGAGCTTTAAACATAATGTTTTCTCCCTGCATCTTCTGTTTCTTATTCATGCTCTCTCTCACTTTCTCCGCTCGGTGGGCGAGTGACATTGGGAGTGCAGCGACATCATCATCAGACTAGCACAAACAGACACGCACATGTGACGGCGTGAGAGAGAGAGAGAGAGAGAGAATGTGGCAGAGAGAGGCAGTTGTAAAGCTTGCTAGTATGATGGATGAATTTATTATTTGTTTGTAGAGCAGAAGCGTTGGATCTTTGTGAAGGTGAGGTTGCTTTTTGTGCTTTGATGTTCTGTTGTCGTGCTTTTGTAGTTTTTTTGTTTTCGAAATTTGAACCATTTATTGCAGCTTAATATTAGTAAGGTTACACTGTATCTTGTATATTTTGTCAAAACACAAAATGTGTCTTGTCTATAGAGGAGGATTATGATGTTTTCATAGGGACGTGAGCGAGCGTATATGGACATTCTTGCCGTTCCTGTGAGGAATTTGTGTTTATCTTGTATTGTCAGATATCCAGCGCTGTGTCTTTAAAGAGCACGGGAGCTCGTGAGTCAGTCGCACCGCCAGTAAACTCCTTTATGAGCTTATTAGATGTGCAGGGTGCTTGAATACATTAACCTTTTCCACTACGTTAGAGAGACTTAAAAATACACATGATTGAATTTTCTTTCTTTTTCCGCCTTTGTGCCTTTTCTTTACCCCCCTGCCCCCCCCTGCTGCTTTAGACAGCAATAGCCAGAATTTCTCAGTATAACACAATACTGTTGTCTTGACATGTTTTATTCAGTTAGTTAGAAAAATGGAGGCTTGTAAATACTGTTTTCTCCTAATGTGCTGCTTTTCTGACGTGGATGACAGCTGTAATAATAATCGGGGTTTGTTTAGAGAGGGTCTCGGCAATGACTGTAATTCTGAATGAATTTTATAATGAATAGCTTTTCCCATGTACTTAATAGCATATGTGTAATTTTATTTATTTAATTAGCAATTTAAAGCTATTAGATGATTTAATAGTAGTGTAATTTAATTTAATAGCGATAACTTTTAGTATTACTCATGCTTATTATTATTCTGTCATAACTCATCCGGCACTGTTTGTGCTGCCGACATGAATGAAACCTGAAATCGTGATATTACTTTTTAAGTGCTTGACGTTTTTCAACTGGCGGATGAAGACTTGTAGACAAATCATGCCTCCAAAATATATAAAAGAATATCTTGGCAACCACCCATACGAGAGGAAGATCACAGCTGAGATCTCTTTAATATCTCAGTTTTTTCGAGACATCCGTGAGATTAAATGGAGAGCAAATAGGAACCTTTGCTAAATCCTTTCTCCTGAGAAAAAGAGGCAGAAATCTCACAAATGTCTCCATTAGAGTTTCAGAAGAGATCTCAGCAATGTCTCAAACTGAGCTCAGATTTGTCAAGTCTGCAATCATATGTCAATCAATATGATCTCAAACATTTCTCATTCAATTTACTCTAACCCAGATTATTTTACCTCCACAATTCACATTAATTTGACACCTCCATACTCTTCATTTCTTTTCGTCGTCTCATACAATCGTCGTTTTATTTCCCTAAACTATTTTAAGGGAAACATCTGAGACCAAGTATGCAATGTAAAAGCATCTGTTAACCGTGTAAAATAAATGATGTTTCGACAGATGCTGGAACCAAAAGCAGCTGAACAGGCTGATCTGGGGCTGCTGGGCTTCACCTCTCACAGTGTGTCTGAGCCGTGTTCTCCATCATGCCCGTCTGCATCGCCCGTCACGAGAAGAACCACCTGCAGCTCCGCAGCCCAGCGCCTCTCTTACCCCGACCTCCACTGCAGCGCCGGAGACGCCAGCCGAACCTCTCCACCTTCACGAGACGCATGCAAACCTGCCTACCTGGACACCTCCGAGATCTGGAAAGAGAGACGGAAGGAGGCGAAGGGAGGCGGGGAGGAGGCGGAACTAGAGAAGAGGGAGCAGGGGGAGGGTGAGAGCGCTTCGGAAACCATCAGCGTTGGTGCCAGACCCACGTCTTCCTCGTCCTCCTCATCCCCTCTGATCATTCCCAAACTGTGCCTGGATCGCTCCTTCAACACAGATGCTTTGACCTCACCGTCCACCGATGATGACGAGGAGGAGGATGAGGAAGATGACGAGGAGGCCGGCATCGACGAAGCCTTTCTGAAGAGGAGGAGCATGGTAGAGGTGTCGCCGGCCGGACAGCAGGACGGGGGATTGTGCGTGCAGAGGTCCCTTCACAGACGCACACACAGCGAGGGCAGTTTGCTTCAGGAGCCGCGTTCTCCGCGCTTCATCTCCGATCAGGCCATCGACTGCATCGAGGCCAAGCGAGAACCTCAGGAGCGATGGGCCATTCCCTCACCGCAGACTCTGAGGAAAGAGCTGACCAAGAACGGAGGGTCTGTTCATCAGATCTGTCTGCTCTTCACTGGACGAAGGGTGTGTGTCTTGTCAAATAACTCATTCTGTGCTCCACAATGTGCACTTTATTTATTTATTATATTAAAACGTAAATCTCCTGTAGGTTTGTGGGAAGCCAAATTGTAAATGCGACATGGGAAGAAGTGGTCTGAAGAAGAAGAAATCCAAGAACTTGTGAGTCAAACCAACTTTCTTATTTTTTTACACATTTTATCATCAAATTTAAAGAACAAAGAAAATAGTACACTTGGTAAGATCAAGAGCTTTGAACTCCTAAAAACTTAATAACATGAAACAGCTCATTGTACTTTTACTCATTTATATTATATATTTATATATTGTCGGACTGAAAGCTCATCTCCAAAATGGACACTTTATAAGAAATAAAAAGCACTGCATTTACACATAAGGGTGACCAATAGTAATGATTTATTAGAAAAATAAAACTCATAAAAAGATTTCTGTCTGACAAAGACGATATTAAACACTCTTTTATTAACATTACTTTTTATCAGTAGGGCTTTCGGCTATAGACACTATACACTCACTTGTAATCTCTTCCTCTTTAAAAGCACTTGAGTGAAGAGTTTACAAATAAACTTCTGTCTTCCTCACACAGGGCCAAAGACATGAAGAATCGACTGACTTTCCTGCGGAAGAAGACCAACGACAGACATGGAAGCAATGCAGCCAGCAAGCTTGAGAAGGTCCTCAAGTCAGAGAAGTGAGTCAACGCCATTGTTTCCTCGTTCACCTGAACTGACCTCAGTATCAAATGTACTTTTGAATGCTTTCTGCAGAACGTGTGCGTTGTACTGTATCCAGAAATCATTTCCGTGGTGTTTATGGCCAGATTTTCACTTATTTTATAGCGTGCACTTTTTTGAGTTTGAGAAGGTGTTCACAATGCACTCCAATACTGACAAATGTTTTGCTTTCGAACATCAAAGAAAGCCATAGGGGTTTTGAACAAATAATAACAAAAGTATCATTTTTAATAACCTATCATTTTAAAGGCACAATATGTACAATTTTGCATTTCAGCTGTTCAAAAACCACTAACACAGTGTTATATGCTTTGTTTTTGTCAATGTGAATCAGTATAACCTTGCATTGTCTGTCAATGGCATCATGTCCACATTATTCTCGGTCTCTGCTTTTACTGTCGTAGAAACCATAGATGTCATTACATACTGTGCCTTTAGTGCACGATGCTTCACTAAAACATTTTTTGTTGGTTTTTGACATGTAGCTATGCTGTTGAAAGGTTGACTCGTAGCCTAGGTCCAGATCTCTGTGATATGGTTTATAGATATGACTATATGTACAGTAAACTACGATATTTTTGCCCATTTCGTTTATTGCCACATGAATGTTATCTGTCAGATTGTTTAGAAAAGAGTTAGCACATGAAGTGAGTAATCGTAGTAATAATGTTTGCCCTCGCAAGCTTCAGTAATGAAGATGATGATTACGTTAGATGAAGCCTGATAATTGAATCCAAAGATCGGCTGACGTTCAACTTCATGTGAAATGTTGGATGTATGAATAAGCCGGACGTCGATGTTAAAGTGTTGCGCGTGCAACAGTCCATGGTGCTATAATTATGTATGAATGGCTCACACAAGAGTGAGTCAGGTTTTTGTTGACCGCACTGTCTGCTCTCATTCACAGACCGACTCCAGAGGAAGTGCTCAAATGGGCTGATTCACTCGACACACTGCTGTCTCACAAATGTAAGATTTAACCCCTTCCTCTCCTCTGTACTTACCGTTGTTATATTCGGTTAATCCACATCAGCTTCTGCGCTTGGATTCACAGCGAATTCCAGCCTAAACTCTTTTAATCTTGTTCTGTGCTGAGAGTAATTCACTGCTCCCTTTTTCAGTTGGCCTGCTGGTGTTTCGTTCTTTCCTGCAAACAGAGTTTAGTGAAGAAAATCTGGATTTCTGGCTGGCGTGTGAGGACTTCAAGAGGATCAAATCGCTGTCCAAAATGGCATCCAGAGCCAAGAAGATATTCACAGAGTACATCTCCATACAGTCCTGTAAAGAGGTGAGCTTTAACAGCTTTATCTTCACAAATCCTGCAGAAAATATTACGGAATAATAAAACGAGTCGACAACTAAACCTGTACATCTTACAAAAATAAGTGTACTTCAAGTTAACTTTAATAATTAATAAAAGTATTTCTATTTCAATACTACTTTATACTAACTTTAGCCCACTTTAGAAATTGAAAAGGTATACTTTAAGTGCAACAGTAGTAACTTTTATTTTTACAGGTATACACCTTATTATAGCTTATTATTTATTTAGTATTTTTGCACCTTAAGCATTCTGTTATGTTTCTTTTTCAGTATAAAATGTTATTCTTGAAATATATCTTTAACTGTAACTGTACGAAGTATATTTTAATGTAAAAAAAAGTATAGGTTCCGTTACGGTTTCGTCAGTACAGGTCAAGTATACTTAAGTGTACTTTTAAATATAATACTGAGAAGTAGAGTGAAAGTATACCTACTTATCTTTAGGAGACTTTTCTATACCCAGATTATTAATCCAAAATGTTTTATTTCAAAGGTTAACTTGGACTCGTACACCAGAGAGCACATCAAGGAGAACATGGAGAACATCTGTGCGGACTGCTTCGACCTGGCTCAGTGCAGAATCTTTGGACTCATGGAAAGAGACTCGTACCCTCGATTCCTCCGCTCCGACATTTACCTGGAACTGAGCAACCAAAAGAGACCCAGCTCTACAGCAGATTCATCTTAAATCTCTGAAAGCATCCTTTCAGATCAGCATTGCTGGAGTCAGAAGCAGTAGAGTATGACACAAATGGATTTAGTACATGGGGAGGTGTCTACAGTCACATTTGATGCGCAGCGTCATGTCAAGCACCTCGACCTGATGGCATTTTTTTACTGCTTTTGGATGCTTCAGTGCTGCACCCTGTTGGACGGTTGTGGCTATAAGATGGTGATGTAATTGTTTTGATCATGCCGTGTGACAGAAGTCAATGCATTGGTGCTCCCTACACATTGGAATCTGAAGCGTCGGTCATCGTGTTGTTCATCGGGTATTGCGGCAAAGAGAACATTCGGTACCGTTTAGTTTAGCTTTACCGAGGTTATTTGCTATTTCAGTTACCTTCACTTTCCTACACAGACCTCAGTGTATACCGGAGAACACGCAGCATTACACAGATGAATCCCAGTTATATGGTATGTAATTTCCTTTAAACTGGAAGGCAAACATTGTGTACAGAATGAGAGATGACATGTGAGTCTATGTTTTATTATCTTAAAAAGATAGCTGTTATGTGTAGAAACAAGAATAACCTTTCGGCTTAAAGCACATCAATGTTTTCTTTATAGGCCTTCAGTACTACTGCACAAACTTTTTTCTCATATACCTGACTCTAACCCCTTCTTGTTTCAAATGTGCAATATGTAGTTTTCAGAACGTACACATAAATGCCCTTCCATAAAGCCTCAGTCAGGTTTGTGGGTTCAAAAGTAAGAAAATGTGATTTCTGTAAATAGCAGAGGAAGAGGTTTATGGGCTAATAGTTATTGTGACGTTTTAAGGTATTCTGTTACTGTAAGCTATTAGTCTATCGCTCGCACGTCTAAGAATAAAAGAATGAAAAATATATGCCAGCTACAGTAGAGGAGCATGTTTTTGTACAGAGACTTCTTCTGTTTTCTGTGTCCATTTACAAGGCACCAGTCAGTCCGTTAGGAAACTTCAATGTTTAACAAATACGCTGTCAGTTTCCTCCTGCAGTCATCCTAAAAACCCAAGCCTTCTTTCTCGAATAATATTTCTTGTATTTATTTGTGGGTTCATATTTTACTCATTGCTGCCTTTATATGTAACATAATCAGATCAAATAAATCCACTACATTCAAGCAAGTCTTATATATTTCTTTTGAAAAAAATACAAGGTTTGTAGTGTTCTTATAAATGTCCCCTTAATGATCTCCAGGGGGCAGCAGAGCTCCAGAATAATACAATGATGTTTAGCTTGAACTTAAAAAAAGCTCATTTGTTGAAGACTATGATTTACATTAAAGTTTTTGCTAAAGAAAAATTAAGCACACAGTTAAAAAAAACCTTCTTGTTGTTTGTGTTTAGCTCATGATACTAAAAAAAATCATAACACACGGCAACTTAACGTCTGAATATCGATACCAAGTATTTATTTAAAGATAACACAAGCTAAATATATACCTAATATGTTTGTCAGAACCTGTGGTATTTCTGCTAGAATGAAAAAGGTTCGTCGAAAGTGCAAAAAATGGCAAAAAAAATGTACGATCTGTGAAAAGATGAAGCATCACATCACTTGCATGCACATGCCACTTGTGTCACACATTTGAAGTGTGGCGCTTAAAATACTTGAAGGGTTGTGATACCTTATAAGTGCATTACAAACGTGGCAGGCATTTGCGACATTTTGTTATTTAACATCATTTGTAACCTCTCAAGGATGTCGGCACGCTATGGCCCTAAAAATACCATTTATTATATTCCCACCTCGGTGACGTTTCGAGCCACCCGGCTCTTCATCCGAGCATAAGATCAGAATTAAAGAAACAATTACTGCAAATAGTAAATTACAATCCGGTTCACTCTGCGTCTTGACGCCCACTGTGAGTGAGTATTCCTCAAGAAAAAAAGAACATCTGGTGCCAGACCACAATGCTTCCTCTACCATACGTTGGGTTGACTTTTGGAAGGTGTGGAACACGCTCTCCTTTAAACTTAAGGCTAATGTTCTACGAAAACAAATTAAAGGAAATTATCCATGTTTAAGAAAACAGCAACATAATTAGAGGAAAGTGGAAACCATGTTTTTCATAATGTATAATGAAAGCCTTTGATTTCGCACGACCTTTCTAAATGTTCCTACGATACGCGCACGGCTCCCTCAGCGCAAAAACAACCCCTCAGTGTCGGCTCCACACGATTTATGGCACAGACAGTGAAGCGGTTTATGCTACGACATGCTTACCAAGTACTGCATCTACAAATACTATAAGAGCAAACCTACATGGAATTACAGTTTATAAATACAGCGAGACACTTCTGGATTTGACAGATTCATAAATAAACTGTGTTCACTTCGATGCCAATGCAAATTTCTAGTTGATAGCCATATATCCCTATTAAAACATTCCTTGACGAAAAAATAAGTACACTTCATTATAGTATACTTCAAATTCAAGTGTTTAGTATACGAGTGTCAATCATTTGTATAAGTATGTAGTAAGTACGCATACTACTTCAACACTACTTGGGTCACTTTTTAGTTTAAGGTGTAACTGTAAACTGTGAGTAGGCTACACAACTATGGTTTTTAAAGTGTATTTCGGAGAAGTAAATTTATCTTAAAACTTTAGTTTAAATACTAATAGCACACTTGAATACATTTCCTATGGGTTGGCATAACAGAACGTTTCGAGTGTGACAACTGCACATAAGAACAGTCAATACGACGAGGAGGTTTTTAAATGTCTGAAAGCAGACGTTCCCCGAACACAAATGACCCGTGATGATGAGTCACAGCTTTATTAAAGACCCTTCAGGTGAAAACAGGTCTTATAAATGGTGCATGAGGTCAGTGAGGTGACTGCGATGACGCACACATCCAGATGTCTTCACGAGGATGTTGTGATGTGGAGTCGTGTCTTAAAATGCAAATTGAATTTAGTCTCATTTAATCTCCAAATTTATGCTCCACTTTCGGAAGAAAAACAATACAACAATATGGTCTTGACATCTCAAAGTAGTGCAGTGGTTCTTCTCAACACCAGCTGCATGATGGCAAACATTTCTACAAGAAATCCATAGCTGTGTGCCGTTTCAATGTTTAAATGAGTGTTTTGAACGATTATGGCAATTTCATGCACTTGATGATGTGAAGTGTTGCCAGAAATGCCAAAAATGTACTTCAAATCTAGCGTTTCTGTCAGAAAATGAGGGTATTTCTTACGGAACAAGGAGTGCTATACACCATTGAAATGGTTAAGCCTAGAGTTGATTTTCAGGGGCAATTTTGCCTGCAAAAAAATCCAACAACATTCATCAACTTCAATCTATCAATAAACAATTTTTAATGTAAATGTGTGAATGTATTACCGACCAACCTCAGCTCAAAAGGATGATTTTAAAATGTTTCGTCCCAATGAATCTTCTGCCCGCTAACCTATGTAGGCTGTGTGTGTTCATATCTTAAATATTGAGATGAATTCACCCATAGATGGCGCTACAAGCGTGCAGCTGTTACTGAAACATATTTGGACATCACGTCACCTGTTTCAGATGAGAGTGTTGGTTTCAGGCTACAAATATCATAAATGAAATAAACATGTATGTGCATAAACCTTATAAAAATAAAATTTTAAGTGTAGTAATGTTTCACGGTTTGATTTCCATTTTTAATATCAAAGTTTTACTACAAATATTATGGTTAAAACATAGTAGTGAAGAGTAAACGTATGTATAATTTGTATTCAAAATTGAGCTACCTCTGACAAAAATTGATTTTAAGGTTATATATTATAAGTCAAATCTAAAAAATATGTGTATATATTAGGGCTGTCAAACGATTAATCGCGATTAATCGCATTCAGAATAAAAGTTTGTGTTTATATAATATATATCTGTGCACTGTGCATATTAATTTTGTATTTATAAAAACAAACCCATACATGCATACATTTAAGAAAAATATAAAAATTAATAAACATTTAAATATCATTTTAATTATTGGTAAATATAAATAAATACATCTAAATATTTCATATATATATATATATATATAGGCCTACATGTATGTGTTTGTGTTCATAAATACAAAATTAATACGCATAGTAAACAGACATCTATTATGTAAACACAAACTTTTGTTCTGAATGCGATTAATCGCGATTAATCTTTTGACAGCCCTAGACTATATATCTTATAGCATTTATTTAATTATTTTTGGTGAACAATTCCTTTAATTTCATTTCTGTTAAAAATGCATTGCTGTTACTAAACTAAAAATGGCCTTTTTGCATATTGGTGTGCATATTGTGCATAACTTTACTAAGAGACAGAAATATTCTCTTCATACTGTTAGTGCAGAAATTGGAGGAAGTATACATTTAATAAACACGTTTTTTTATACTAAAGCAGCTATGCTTAACTTTTGCCTCTAACATAAAAATGGCAGGTTAACGTACTTCTCTTTACATTGAAGTCAAACAATGTCAAACGGACATTGGCCACAAAACCGTACCCGACGTCTAGAAGTTGAGATGTTTACCATTGTGAAGATAATAATAATAATCAATTTTTGAATATTTTTAACCAAAAATGGACAGATCGCAGCTTTCGTGTATTATTTTGTGATACATGTAACAGATGCACACACTTTATACATTTTGTGAACCGGCTGCACTCTTGCTCTTTTCTCCTGACGTACAGAATGAACTCGGCGCTAAAAATGGATCTCGGTTCTTCCTCATCACAAGTCTCATCATCAGCAGATTGGAGAATGGCCAACCTCTTCGTCTCTTAAAGGAAACCCAGTCCTTTTCTCTTTCTCTCTGTCTTTATACACGTACACAGGCTTCTGCGTACAGTATGCATATGCATAAGCATACATTAAAGATCTGTCAGCTTCTCTGAAACAACATGAAGCTGTAAGTAAAACCTTTCAAGAAAACTTGTACCATAAATTGCTTAAGTTTTTTGGCTTTTGCTATGAACATGTTCTACGGCTGTGAAGCATTAAAAACTTAAACTTAAATACGGAACAAACTTAATTGGCTATTTTTAAAGGGGGAGGAGCCATTCAATATGTCCCGCCCTTACCTGTTACATTTTAGGGCACTTTATTGGGACTTTTAGGTCTGGATCATTCAAATTTATTTAATGTAACACATGGCGCTGTAAAAACAATACAAGCCTAAAAAAAACCCGTGAAATATTTTCAATAGGTTTAAAAACGAAGTTTTCCAAAAATGCATCATGGACAGCATGAATACAAATATCACAGTTATTTACAGTTCACGTCACCGTGGAAGCAGGCGTTTTCAAACTGGGGGTCCCCAGAAGATTTTTGAGAAACATAGGCTATAAAGGGTAGGCCTATTACAGTTTAATTTCTACAAACAATGTGTTGTCTTGATAATATCACACTTACTGTTTGTTTAACAGTTTAAATGCTTCTTTATACAAAACATTGATATGTATTTTAGAAAGGGGGTCCCTCGCAAGTCTCGTCATATTTGGGCCTTGGCATGAAAACCCCTGAGAGAGACCTTTCGCGCAGCACTTAAAGGAAGCAAAAATGCCTCACCCTGCTACCCTCCATTGCTCCATCATCTAGAGAGAATTCATCAATTGACAATTTCGAGTCATTTGGCAGGTGTTCAGATCCGCGGGTTTGGACTTTTATGCTGGACAGCGACGTAGTGCCGCCTGCATCGAGAACATTCACAGCTCACACAGAGACACGGTGAAAAGTTTACAATCCGTCTCAATCTCACCTCGCGTTGTTAACCGGACCGCTGTTTATTTCACCGTCACACAAACTCTTGAATATCAGCGGAGAGCATTTAAGGTGAAACCTGCTCAATCCAAAAATATCATTTAATCTCTTAAACATCTGGGCAGCCGCTCAAGTCGTGTGTGTATACCCGAATCGTTCGCTCCGGACCGTACGTTCTTCTGTTCGCCCGCCTTTCAATGGCTCGAATGTTTCCTATTATATCTTTCATTTTTCCCGCTGTAAATATTCCGCGCTCATATGCCTCTGCCAATGTTTGAAATACTCCAAAGTTTTCATTTTGCATTATTCACCCCAAAGTCAGTATCCTTCAAACGGTGCCACGGACTGATTCGAAAAATATGGACAATTATAGGCAGCTTAACCTCTTTTCTGAGACTGGCTTGCGTTTCCTCAGTCTCGAACCTGAGGCCGGAAAACAGCCAAGGAAAATAGATGTTAATGATGTATTCCACAGTGTGGATTTTACGTTATTGCTGTTAAGGGAGTCGTCCAAAAAAACAAAAACAGGCCCGTTGACCATGCTGCTGGCACATCCGCGGTGCCTCCGGAGGTCATTTCAGACCTCTGACTCCACGTCGCATCGCTCTCGTTCGCGGGCAGGAGACCAAAGGTGAGACGCCAGCGGTACGGTGAGACGGCCGACTCCAAATATGTCGTCGTCTGCCGTTTTATTGAAATATTTCCCGGGCGTTTAGGTGCGAGAAGGCGGCCGCTGTCCAAAGAGAACAAACAAATATCTGAAACGGAATATTCTGTACTGAGAAAACAAAGCGATTTAGATGCCAGTCGGTTAGTAATCAGACCGCCAAGCAAATTCTTTTCCCCTTTTTCATCACGGTAATGTGTTTTATGGGTAATATAGTCTGTGCATGTTTAAAATATACAATAATATAAATAGATATGCAATACTGTTTTTTAGTAAAAGTGTAGTAAAAGTAAAAAGATTACATTTACAGAGAGTGTAGGAAGCAATGTCACACGAATATTAACATAGTAAATGTGTGGTTACAAAAAAAACCCTGTCAATACTATATAGTTAAACCATGGTTCATTTCTGTAAGGCTGTATAGATTTGTTTTTGTCTTGTCCATTCTGGATTTTCATTCACAGGATTTGAATTTGTGAATTGTTTTATTGATTTCCTTTGCTCTAATCCGTGTAACCCGTGGCAAAGAAAG
The DNA here is from genome assembly GCA_026939265.1 of Oreonectes daqikongensis. NCBI lineage: Eukaryota > Metazoa > Chordata > Actinopteri > Cypriniformes > Nemacheilidae > Oreonectes > Oreonectes daqikongensis. The sequence goes on from JAOTQM010000051.1 coordinate 1,344,163, forward strand.
CTAAGGGATATTGTCTTGTGTGGTCTTAAGGTAAACTGTAATATTTTGTCCAGATGTACTACTGTAAGCAAAACGCCCGCATGAGACGATTGAACACGGTTTTGGTGAAATGCAATCTCAGTGAGCTGTTTTCATCACAGCTCTCATAAAAGTTGGGCTGGGCTACGAGACATTGAAAAATAACTAATAACTAATAGTTCATTTATCTTGGATATTTAGTAGAGTTTGTTGTATTTTTGGGGATTTGTTTTCATGGGCATGAATTCTACATTAACTTTTCAATATACAGACCGTGTGTGTAGGCCTATATACACTGATATAGATAGGCTATGTATAAAATCTGATTTTAGAGTAAGTCGTACATACTTTACAAGGTGGCTATAACCCCTTACCCTATAAAATCACAGGCGCAAAGCATCATTTTGCTAAAACAAACACTTATTAAGAGGTGGCAAAGCAACAATAAAGGCCCACCGTAAACCTAATGTTTACACACATTCACATGAATGAGCCACCTCGTAAAATAGGCACGAACTCCTATTAGATTGTGTTGATATATATTAATACATATGAGATACTTTGAAATTCGTTCTGATTGACACGAAGAAAAGGGAAATCCATGTTCATGAACCCAAGTCAATAGACTAAACAGATTATTGCGTTGACCTTGGAATCTTCCGCATCCAACCTGATCCCACAGGAATTCGTAACTATTTTACAAAATGGCTAATTCGTATAAAACGTACGACTATTATAAAATGTAAATCTGAAGCACATCTGTAATCCCATAGTAAACTGGGAGAATATTCCTTTCAAGTTATAGTTACCAGCATAAGCCCTCCGCGTGGTAACCAAACCCACAGCGAAAGGACAAATCGACAAAACTGCAAAAGAAAGTCACCTCCATCTTTCTCGTAAGAATAAACCCATAAGGTTTCCAATAAAAAAGCACAACAAGAATTTCCTGGTTTCCCGAACATTTTTCTCTCCCAAACAAAATTCCAGTATAATTCTAAACAGCTGTGTATCGCACCTCTTCTACCGACAGCATGCGTGAGTTCGCGAAACTATTTGGCGCTGGCCCGGACTCAATGCCCTGCTCGAGTCACCCGATTCAAACAATATTACCACGTCAATCTTATGTTGTGTCTTCACTGCACTTCAGCTGTTCGCTTTCCTGCCGGCTGACCTCGGATCAGCGCAGTCATATTTCGTCTATCGCGTGATGTCATAGCGTCGATAAGAGTGACGGCATTCAAAAGCTTTTTTGGCAGCGCGCGCTATCGGAGTGCACTCGGGCGAATGGAGTCGACCCAAGTACTGGAAAACAAACCTGTAACGCAAAGCTGCCAATTCCTCTCCGTCCTTTCATCTGTGCGCCAGAAGATGCAGACAAACAGATTTGTATAGACAAACGCGGACACGCGCGCGCTTTGATGGAAATGTCACATCAGCGTTCGCTGTATAAACATGAAACATCGAGCAGATTGAAACACACAGTATGTGAAATATCCTGTTCTGTTCTGAAACCTTAAAGGATTTATGTGTGCCAGTTGCAATCTTTATTTTTATAGATGGATTTTTGGTGACAGATCCAATAGAAAATTCTCTTTCACAGCTCTGGACACTTTCCTTTAGGTAACAAACAGAAGAAAATAAGACAATTGTTGACACAGCCTACTACAGTAAGGACGTAACGCTATGAAATTAATGTGGATATTATAGCTCTGATGTGCTGGACTCTTATCTTGGCAAACCTGAGGTTATTGTTGAGATCGCTCCAGAAACTTGACATGTAAGACGATGATCATTTTTTACGAGATGATTCTACAGAACAAGGTCCAAGATTATACATTATATATATATATATATATATCCCTTTCTGAATAATTATACAAGTTTTATGACCCTTAGATAAGTATTGCTTAAGAACTCTGAAATACATGAAGCTATCTTAGTGTTGACCAGTTCTTATTGAAACACAATGCTGGAAAACTGTCAACATGCAGCAATGAACGTTCTCTGTGAACAAGACATGAAACATTTCACAAAAATAAAAACAAATGTTTGCAAGCAGTTTATGCTTTTTAATTGTGTTTGATAACATTAAATAAAAACATTAGTGCTTTTTATTGCATCAGAAAACATTTTGCCGTGAAAAAAGACCTAAATCCAGATGTCAATGTTTCAAAGGCGTTTTAGGCCCACTTTTATGGCACCATAACGTGAGACAAAACAGCATCATAAAATATAATGATCGAAATCCTTCAACTTGTTTCATTAATACTTTAAAGCCAAGTCTCGATGTAAGGTAGGCCGCGTTTCTCGCTTCGCCATTGTTCCATGTTTGTGATTTTAAAGAGAGGCAACGGATATGGAAAAACCAACTGCTGTAAGTGATCCCCATTCAGAATAGCTCTGAAAAAGCAGGTTTCAATGATTCAATGGAAGTCTTACAGCAGATGTTATGCTGTCGTATAGCTCCTGCTGTCTGGGTGCAATGATTCGCCTCTCTGGATCCCGGCGTGCATCTCTAAGGATTAAGGGCTGCGACGAGGTGGTCATGATGCTGGAAAAATATGAGATGCTAAATCTCACTTTTGCTTTAACAGTAATGCTGAAATTATACGGAGAGAACTATTTAAGCAAGAATGCGGGATAATGGCCCTGTGTCTTCATCGGGTGCCAGGAGAATTCTGGAAAGTAACACAATCCTGTTGGAATCCTGCGTTGTATTCGGGCTATTTTTCAGCAGCGGTGAGTTCCGTGGCTGTATAAGGCCCATAAAAATATCACATATAGAGCCTGGGTACATTGCGTACTACAAACATTACATTTAACTCATACACGAAATGGGGCCTCGGCTCATTCTTCTGGTATGCTTTTCATTTTTACGGCCTTTCTAACCGTTAAGCATTACACAGAGGGTTTATATATTCATTAGGCTATGTGCATTAATTTAAGAGAGCGCCTCAAAGGATCAATGTTTCCACATAATGATGACAAGAATCCAACATGCTGTTCCAGAATGGGATGTATAATTTCTCAGCGTCCTCCATCTATACCAGCCGCTCGAAACATCTGGGCTTCCTGCCAAATGGGGGTCAAAACGCTATAGAACAAAGACTTCCAACCCACTCGGTGAGAGGGTTTGTGCCCATTTGAATCACCGTCCACCCCTCATCACATCACCCGAAACTGCTTGACTTTCTTTTTGTACAACACAAACTCCATTATCAAACCCTGCTCTTTTCCATACAACCCATATTACCGGCTGTCAAGTTTAGACGCAACAGTTTATAAAAAGAAAGGATCAATTGTCCCAAAACTATAGATTTAAAACGTTTTGGTACATATCACCACCTTTCTTGACTGAAATACATTACACTGTCTGCAACTAAAAAATACAGAACAAATATAACTAAATAGCAAAAATAAATCACAAAAAATGACAAAGACGAGACATCACAAGCACTTTTTGGATTTTCCATGTTAAAATCCTTGAAACTAGTTTTATAATATATAGAAAGCATTGGTCAAGTAACTGTTTAAACTATATGTTAAATACATAATCATGCATTTCCATCATTTATTACAAACATCATATATTAAGAAAAAATGTATTTATTTTATCATTAAAACCAAATGTTATTTTCATTTGATTCAATATAATTTTGTTTTAATTTGAATTTATAAATGTCATTTTATTTTATGCTACTCACCGTTACACCTGTACGTGCTGGAGCTTGACGTGACCGTGTGCGCCACGTGCATAAGATCTAAGATCATCGTGAGGTGACAACCAGCTATTTCTTCTCATATCCTGTATGCTTGTTTACAGCACTTATATTTGTACTCTAACCGCCGGTCTTTCCTCCAGCTGAAGAAGCCCAGAATAGTGCTGAAAAATAACAAGCTACTCGGTGTAGTTGGTCACCGCCACCATAGCCTGAGGTCACGAGCACTTCCAAAACTGATCTGTTCTTCGGTGTTTCCTCTTTTGTGGAAGGGAAACTCCCTCGATGAGAGAGAAGGACACCCGCTCTGATCTCAGACGTCCTGTCAGCTGTAGCCGGTCCTTTGGGTGACCTCGTGAGGCCGGGACTAAACTGCTCTGAGACCACAAAGCCACAGCTGGCTCACTTGAGCCCATTTTACTGCCTACTCGGAGAGAGATTGTAGGCAAACACGAGCCCAGTTGGCCGATGTGGCCTGAAGAAATGTGTTTGACTGACAACAGTCAATGGAAAAATCCACTGCAGTGTAAATTGGGCTCTGTTGGGCAGGTTGAGTATTTTAGCAGAAGCATCATACTGTAAAACGGTATGTGATAAAATTGTAAATAATTCAACATTTTAACTAGATGGTGGTTTTGCACCTGTTTTACTGTAAAGGTGCCGTGTGTGATATTTAGGAAGATCTACTGACAGAAATGCAATATAATATACATAATGTGTTCAAAGGTATATAAAGCTTACATAATGAAGCGTTTTTATTACCATAGAATGAGCTTTTCTATCTACATACACCCCTTACATGGAATTTGCCTGTTGTTTCTATACAGTATCCCTAAATGGACAAACACAGCGTGCTTCATAAATACGTCATCTCCTTCGGCAAAGAAGCGAAAACGTGACGACATCCGTGTCCCATATTCAGCCACCGTAGTGCTTGGAAAGGAAGAGGTGGAGTGAGCCGTTAGTTGCAATTCGCAACCTCACCACTAGATGCCACTTAATTTCTTTGGCCCCCCCTGGATCCATCTGGGCCACGACCCCCAGTTGGAGAACCACTGTTTTGACTGAATGGTTCTTTGTGGAACCAAAAATGGTTGTTCTATGGCATCGCTGTAAAGAATCTTTGAACCTATTTGCACACTTTTTAAATTGTATATTTTAAATATGTAAAGTTTCTTCTGGTAACCTTAAGAACTAGAGTTAAAAAAATGAACTAAACCACATATTTAAAAATTTCCCTAAAGTATACGGCAATATTACTACAAAGATCACAGATGAGGAGATTTCTTTAATATTTCAATTATTTCTCCTAGACATTAATGAGTTCAAATGGAGATGAACCTGTGGAAATGGAAACTTGTGTCTCAGATATTTCTCCTGAAAACCCCCCAGAAATCTGACGAATGTCTCCAATAGTGTTTCAGAAGAGATCTCAAAAGTCAATATTATTGAAGATCTCGATACGAAGTCAAACTTGTCTCATCGAATTGACCCAAATCCAGATCCTTTTACCTCTCCAATCTACATTTGTTTTACACCTATCACCTCCACATTCCTAAACTGACCTGACGCTTGAATGAAACACAACCGAGAAGTCAGATCTACTGAGCTATGAGTTTGAAAACAAAGTGAAATGTGCACGTGTCACACAACAACAGTTAAACACAAGAGTCACATTTATTTAACCAGTGTTTATTTTCTAAATAATACATATCAGGAAAAATAACATTGATGTATTTACTGTTATAATGCTTGAGGAGTTCATGAAAATATACAGTACGCTAGTCTGCTCTGTGACAATATCACATTATTATATATAGATACATATATAAAAACAGACAACAGTGGCAAAATGCTCACAAGATACTCATGAAAAATGACAAATGGTAAAAATCAATGGGTTATTACAACAGGATTGTGGTAAGTGCCCTAAACAGTGCATAAAGTGTGTATACTGAAAGGAGTGGGTTTATTGATCTGAACCAGTGCTTATGGAAACCATCAGTGTAAAAACTGAACCCTGTGCAGGGTCGCTTTTCAGAAACACAGAGAAGGAAAAACAGGTCTTGTCTTGATTTTAATGTCAGTGCAGTCGCAGAAGAATTCGCAAATATGGAGACCAAACCATGAACCATGATGTATAATACGGAGCAGGTCATTAAAAAGAAACGCTCTTGTGAAAAAATATATACTGTAACAAATAATATATAACACATTTAATATGACGGTTTGGAAAGGAACGTAACAAAATGAATATTCAGACGTTTCGGATCAGTTAGATAAAACTTTAGGATAAATACATCTAATTCTGCTATACTACTCTGACGAAAGTAGCACACCATCAACATTTTACATATCAAAGTCTGGAAACACAGTAAATTTCAGGGTATCTGAAAAAAGCATGCTATCAAATCCACACAAAAAAAACCCGCACACTGTAAAACCCGCACGGCAAACACGACACGCATGAACCTTCAAATCACACAATCAATCACGTATATAAAACAGGACATAGTTTGTTGAGGTCTGAACGGATGAACGCGACTCTTTCTGGAGACTCGGGGATTACGGAGTGAATCTATACACGAGGCTCTTCTATACGTGGCCACAAACACTCTTTCAGTTTCTCTCACCTATTCTACTATTTACACAAAACCACAAGACTCCGAGCCGCTTCAACGTATCTACTGAGCGACTGGAAACGGGGACCAATTTCCCCAGAATATACAAACATATGGAATCTAAAGTCAATACGGCTTTGTACAACTTTCCAAAGGTGACATTTCTATAACATTTTCCTTGCGCATCAAAGACGTATTTATTACTCTCATACAACTCGAGTGGCTGTGAAAACTTGTTTGTAGCAGAACCAGACCTTTACTTTCTAACAGAGAAAACGAGACTTGAGATCACACTAAATAACACTGGAGACATATCAAAATAACTTAGATGAACCGTGTAAATATAAATAAAGAAAGACGTTTTTAATAAATAATTCTATTATTTACAACATCGTATATTGCTAAGAGATTTAAATTACTAAAATACCGAATAAGCAGCAAACATTACAGGCATGAGGTACAGTACAGCAAAAAAAGATCCTGTTTAGTTTACAGTAGACTGTTGAACGGTTTCTCTTCGAACTTCGTTTGATTTCAACGTTGTTTTTCATGGCTTTAAGAGAGACATTTCCAGGAAAAAAGGACAGAAAGGAGACGGCTGTTTGCGTACAATACCCCTACGCGGTGCGTTTTCCGTTAGAAATGAAACTGGTTGTTAAATTGCACATTTATATCTGTGTTTGTGTTCTAGGCACTCTCTCTCCAAGTGATGCGTGTATTAAAGCAGCAGTATTTCAGCATTACTATACAATAACATACAGATAAATACTAGCAACAAAGACGTCTACGCAGATTAAATACGACATGATGTACACTGAAGGTGTCTCTCGCACGTGCGGATGGTGGTTTTATTGTCTGCCTCTTCATTTATCTACAAGCTTTCAACTAAAGGTAGTAAACAGAATCGAATACCAAACCAGAAAACAGCACATGGTATAAAGTACTATTCGATGATGTCACACGTATTCAACAATTATGACAACCTGTCTGACCATAGCAGCTTATTATGGTAAACTTTTCTCTCGTTTTATTCCTATTTCGACGATAAAAATACGGCTGGAGATCTTCAGGTAGAAATACGCATAGAAGGCCCTAAACTCTCATGTTCCAAATAACTTCTCATTCGCCGGGCTGGCACGGCCGATTCTGGGTTGGATAATATGGCCTCGTTCTTGCTGTAAAACAACACAACAGCTGTTGTTGTTTTTACGCTTCATATTTAATGTATTCTCTGGAGGAAGATGGCGTTTAGATTTACTTTAAGAGCCGAGGGAGACTGTACGGTGATAAATGCTTCGAAGCCTGTTCTACAAATCTACAAATGGTTTGTATTGGAGCGATGTGTGGATATTAAAAGCTAATGAGCGTGAACAGCGCGTCGGCTTGTGTTGATCAGACTAGGGACGGTGAGCACCGCTTTAACGCTGGGCATTCTAGTTCTATAAAAAACATAATGTGTGCCATTATACTGTAATTGCTACACACGCTTTACGGTTGTCCAGAAATGATGTTGTATGTGTGTGTATAATGAGCACCAAATGTGTGAAATGAAAACAGATCTTGTCTTTCACACTGGACTGAGAATGACGTGTGAAACCGGTCTGAGATGACTTGATCTACTCGCGGCACAAATGAAGCTGCAATCCGTAACTTTTGGTCTGGTTGAAAATAAAGCAAAAATCATCTGCTATTCAGCAATTTGGTACGTAAGTCTCCATACTTTGATTCACAACGGTTAGCTTATAAGGGTTGCGCGGTGTACCGGTGCTACGGTGGCATCGCAATGCTAATGATTCAAAATACTTAATATCGTAGAACCATAAATAATGTCGCATATGTGAACGAATCCGTGTTTTGAACGAAATTGAAAACGCCATGAAATTTGTCTCACAGTTAAATTAGTTCCCACGTAAAAGTACTTGCGTCTAGTAAATTCCTAGAAACTAGTGTTATTGTGTCTTGACATAGTAAATATTAAAGTATACTACAGTATTTGCTACAATTTATATAATTAATACTACAAAACATTGTATCGTACTGTGTAAAACAGTTTACTATACTACATACAAAATGTTTCATTTGGATCTGCGTATTAAGGAAAAGGTTTATTTTGTAGATTTCAACTATGAGCATGGCACAGCACTGTGATAATACTCGGTATCGTGATAATTCAGCTGGTATGGCATCGTAAGATATTTTTATGGCACTGTGACAACCCGAAAGCTTATAATAATGATTTATAATTTGAGTTGTTGGGTCGGACTTCAATGCATGTACAAATAAAGTAACCTGCAATTTTCCATTTCAGACAGAGAGGCAAAAATTACGGACTGCAGCTTCAAACAACTCTCTTTATTCAGCGAAGCCGAATGATGTTTCACATTCTATAATGACGCTTTGATTTTACGACAGTAAAGCCTAAATTACATTCTTTTTGTCAATAAATAAGAAAATGTTTTTTTTCATCAAATTCATTTTGGTAAACTTTGTGACTACAGTACTTCGGATCATAAACAAGAAAACGCTGACTGTTGATTCAAGTTCTAAGCGTAGGTTTGACTCCCGACCTACCATGATCAAATGTATTTAAAAAAAACGTTTTCACTTCCGTAGTCTTAAGGGCCGAGATTCATCTATTATTTGATGGGCAGGTGAATTTTTTTTTTTAATCGAAATGCTCTAACAGACTGCATTGGGATGTTTGGTTGCTTGTATTGCTGTTTGTGTTTCAGACCAGAGTATCATTTTCTGTTTCATTTCAGTGGATCTCTTTTTTGACTTTGTGCCTTCCCACTCACAATTTCTACATAATAAGATATTCTAATTTGGCATAAAGAGAAGAAATAACTAGTTTTTTTGTTGTTTTAGCTTGTTTATATAAATAATATATAATAATAATATATAAATTGAAAGTTTCTTAAGGCCCCCTGGACAAAGAAAACACAGAATGAAAACCTAAAATGAATCTGGATTGGGATAGTTACAGTACAGAATGCTCTGCCATACCGCTCACATACTCTGGTCCAATATGTGCAGTCATTCGTAACATGTAAATCTCTATGCTTCGGCTTCTTTTGGCCTGGTTTTCATTGGCTTAATAAAAACAATACAGTATCTTACTGGCCAAATGTAGTCCCAAAAACAGATACTCAATACTACAGTCTTGTTGATAGAACAGTACAATGAGCAATGCTGTCTTACTGAATACTGACAGGGCCGACTCATGGCCATGCTGATATTTAGTACAACAGCATTCTTGATTATATTGCTTAAAGGGATATTTCAACCAAAAAATGAAAATTCGTTCATCATTTATCATTAACCAAACAACACTGGATCCCATTGAATCTTAATGATGAGGGTGAATAAATAAATGATCAAATATTTTTATGTTTGGGTGAACTATCCCTTTAAATGTATAATAGCAGCTTTAACATTATTATATTTGTTTTCAGACTGCACATTGTGTTACATTGAACTATTAAGAAACTAACAGTATCTGGGGTTGTAACTCACCTCCTCTGACGATTTTCGGCTTCATTTCTGGCTGATCTACAAGTTTTTGTGATTTAGGGCCACAGCAGCTGCACTCGTACATCTAGCGCCATGAAACATTCCCATCATCCCTCAGCGTCTCACAGAGACGGTCACCAGCTAGATTTTCGTTACGGTTGTAAGAGCAGCACAAACATTCGGAAAAGTGCGAGCTATTTGTGTGCAGCCCGCCTGGTTTTTGGATTTCATATAATTTCGTGTTTAAGCCCGTTTGAGTATTTCCACATAGAAAAAAGCCAAAAAGTAAACTCTTGATATGAAAAGACAGCGAATGGATAAACAGTCAACTAGATGGTCTCAGAGGTCAAACATTATTGGGGCATGATGAAAGTATCTATTATTCGTATTTGTACGATTTTTGTTTAAATGTTTTGTTCTGCTTTGGTTCAAACACCAACGGATGCATTTTTCCCTTTCCCTCCTTTTTTCCTCTGGCTGAACATAAAAACATTGCCATGGCTGCGGTTTACAAATAATGATCAATAAAAGCAAACGTAAAGGAACGAAACTGTCAGCACAGGCTTGTTTAAGCCCAAGTTTGGCGACATCTACGGTTGCATTGGTAAAACTTCCACGTTTCGTCCTACTTGAAATCTATTGTTGATGTGTTTGGTCATTTATTTATTTTTTGAGGTTGTATCATACCCTTATAGGTTGTTGTTGGATGAGGAAACAAGGGCATGTTGGAGTGTGGTGTGAGTGGAGAGACCCTCTGATAAGCAGCATGTATAGAGGAATGATTTCCCATCAGGCCTCTGGGTGCCAGCGGGGGTTCGAAGCTCAGCCGATGGGCCGGTGACGGAATCCTTTGTTGTTTTCCTGGGCGTCGGGGTCTCGACATGCGCAGTCTCTTCGAACGTCACATGACATTGGGAACGGGATCACCTGCCGCAGACGAAACATCAAAGTGGGTTAAATTCAAGGAAACAAGATTATGAAATAAATTATGAACGAAATTTAAGTTTATCCACACAGCCTGCACTGGCCAGCAGCAGTATTTCTGATCATATTCACAAAACTTTCAAAGCCCCCAGAATATTTTGTTATATGCATATGTGAATAAACATTTAAGATATATAATAATATAAATATCATTCCACAACAAAAGTCTATGCTTTAAAACACTCATAAAAACACATTATTCACCTTACATCTATCAACAAGCAACTTATAAATAATTATTTTGCATGTATATGTTACCATAATATTTATAGAAATGCACATTTTCTTAAATTAAAAGCTTTATTCAGAGTATTCTCTCCGTACGAATCCCAAATACTTTTGTATTCTTGCTTTGAATTTTTCAGGTACAAATATTGAAATAAACCAAGATACATTTACTTTATGCAAAATTATATTAACGCAGTTTCTTATGAAAAAGAATCACAACTGAGAAAGATAAACTTGATGGCAGATGATGTTCACTTTCGTAGTCGTTTTAGTCGGAATAAACAGCTGCAGAAAAAAAAGTTTTTTTTAACTAAAATTTACTATTTATAAGTGTTTAGGTAAATGATTATCTTTGTTTTGTTCTTTGAACTACTATTGGTGTAACTGAGGTTTGATTTTGTTGAAATACAAGAGACACTGGACTGTAATGGACACAATACATCTAGAAATGCTGAATAAATGAACATTTGGAAGGTAATGTTTAGGATACGCAGTATATAAACTGTACTTTTGTAGATTGAATTGATGAAAGTAAAGGCATGTAAACATAGCTACTGTTAAAATCCATGCAAGGGCAGTAAAAAGCTACATATGGGTAAAGAAACAGGAGGTCTCTTGTGTAAAGAGAGCTGGGGGGGGATGGCCTCTCATTGCCCTGTGAAACACACAAGCTTTTCCTTTTCGGTGTCCCCAACCACCGTAGGGGATTTTCCCAACTGTAAATCTAGTCCATTCATGAAGCCGACAAACTCTGGCTGACAACATTCCCTCCACCGCCACACTCCTCATTACAGCCGACCAACACTTCTCCAGTTGTTGACCGTGTGCGTGTGCGTCTTCAAAATGTTTTCGTTGCCCTCGGCCATCCCTGAACAGCTTCCAGGGAAAACAAACCAAACGCTGCAAAACATAAATCTTTCGTGGAAAACCTACTGTGCGTTTCTGCGTGGATTTGTCAACACCTGACGATTTTGGAAACAAAAGACTTTGTTTAAAATAAACAGGAGGTGGATTTGTATAATTGCAAATCTGCGTATAAATGACATTCTAGAACAAATGTTTCGGTGGAACTGACACTGTGCGTAAATCGTAAATAAAGAATACTTTACACTATTTCACGAGACTCAAACGCCGGAGCTGACACAGGCTTGAAAGAAGGAAGGTTGAGATGTCTGCTGTAAGATTTTGACAGTAAGCTGAGCTGTCAGGGCACCTTTCATTTGGCAAACCCCGCAACCACGGAATGTTCTCAAAACATGTGACCTTCTCAATGGTGATGTCATCGGGCCAGTCAGCAGCCAGTCTGCGCTTCCTCCAATCGTCTCTGGAAATATCAGCAGGTCAGCAACCGCACGTTTTCATTTGGGGAATGTAATGAAGCTTATTAAAAAAGTTGGACTTTTTGAGATAAAATTGTCAAGATCTTCCTGCAGACATCTTCGAAAAACTAAAGGTTCCAACATCAATCCAGAGAGAATTGTTTATCATCTCTTTCCGCTAAACGCATCACCGAATTCGCTTCTTCCCCCATGACTTCACCCTCCAAAACGGAAGACCTCATCATTACCGGCAGGGATTTAAAACCTGGACATCTTCAAGCCGAACAAACCAACAGGATGCTTTGTGTCAATGTTGCTCTTCTGTCTGCTCGCAGGCCCGGCTGGTTTTTCCTAATTGCTCCGTGGCCCCGCGAGGGCGGTAATCCGCTATTGATGGTGCATTTGGGAGGAAAACACCTTGGCTGACAAACACAAGCAATGTATACTATGACTTATTGGAACATTGGATTGAAAAACACGCCGCCCTTCTAATGAAACAATGCAAACAGCTTCATCCTAAGAGCACTGAAACAGATGCAGTACAAAGAACTTCAGAGACAGCTTTTCATAAAACCATTTAAGCCATCAAACTTTAGGAATCAAAACATCATCTCAGCGCTGTTCGGCATGACCCGATAAACTTGGAACTATGTCACCACTTTCAGGTTATTTCGGTGATCTTTATGTGTGCCACATATAAATCACAACAGCTACACGGCTTGTTTTCAGGCAATACCGACAAAAATATTGTAAACGTAAAATTGCAAAGTTACACTGGTATTAATGGCATTATTATGGAGAATTAAATACAACCTATTGATCTGGGGAGCTGTAAGGTGCCCAAAATTGGTCGTATAGCTTAGACAAGGGCCATCTTTTATTCCCTTTTAAAGGAGTAATCGTACGTGATTTCAAGTTTTCCTGTATCTTTGATGTGTTACAAGTTGTTCCTGCATAAATTAGACACGTAAAATGGCAAAAATCTATCAAGGGCTGTTCTCCGCTGCAGCGTGATGCTACACGAAAAAATATAAGTCATTATATTCAGTAACTATGTCCCATACAACAAATGCCTCGTTTATAATATGTTTTATTGTTTTTATCACGTCGCGTCGAGACAGCGTCAAAGGCTGCTCAAGAAGTTAGCTACAGTTACCTCATTGTGTGTGTGTGTTTATTGACAGCAGGTAGTTTGTTTGAGTATTTTCTTTGGTAATCCACTGGGGTGTGTAAACGGCCCACTCGAGTTTCTATATGATTTACAACTGTATTTAAAAGTTAGCAGTCCACATCCTAACGTTGTTTCTAAGGCTTTCACAACAAGTAGTGTATTCTGCCGGGAAATGCGTCATCACACACGCCAGTCTTTTTGTTTTTGGCACCGCACAATGGTGGAGCGGTCCAGCGTGCTTCCAGGGTTCGCTGTTGTAATTTTGGAGAAGTTACTTCATTCTTGGTGTGTCAAAAGAGAGCCATACTTTTTCTGGCAGCCAGGAAAACTTGCTCAAGGAAAAAGCAACGGAGGATCAAGTGAAAGAGGGCAGAAGATGACAAGTTCATTAAAAAAAGAACCGTACACAAGCCTTTGTGGAGCTCATGATCTTTACCGCTCAAGATGAAATATGTGCATTCCTTCTGAAGTGAGGTAAATGTACATATGGAAATAGTATATGCTACCATTTGCTGCCATGGATTTGGAAAACAAAACAAAACGCTTCATCTGCAATGCCTACAATGCACGGTGGGTAGCCCTTAAAAGTTTCCTGTCTATGAAGATAATTATTACGACACAAGATGTATTACCCTGCCTAACAATATAAATCTATAATAATAATGGCAATTACACACATCACAGCGTTTTCCATGTGAAGAATTTTAGTCTATATACTGCACTTCCCAGAATATGATTTTGGTGAAATTAGCACGTAAAACCACATTTTCGCCTTGCCCAGATTCACAACGATAAGCCCACAAAAAAAATGTATATTTTGAGCTGTTGGATCAGATAATGTTAGGTTTATGTCATTCGTCCTTGTGTGTTTATGTCATGTCTGCGAGTGAAGAAAAAAGGTCCGGCTACTATATCATATATGTTTGGCTGCTGCTGGGGCAACACTTCATTCAGACATATAAAATTATTAACAAAACATAAATAAAACTGAAACTAAAACTGAAATACAAATAAATTCCACTTACGTAGGAACATAAAAAAACACAAAAATATAATAAAACGGAAAAAAAAGAATTTTTACAAATATAAAAATAAAGGCAAAATAAAATTCACAATATTAATAAAACTGCAATTAAATTGAATACAAATCAATATTTTGTATGTACTGTATAACTAATACAATTTAAAACTACATCTAAAAGCTATAAGCACATGGTACTGCAAAGTTTCCTTAAGAATGTATCTCTGTAGATTGTTTATAAATGTGTGTTAAAATATGTGCTTCAAATCTAAATCAGTTTATATTATTTCATTTAGCATGTAATTATCCTTCCATTATGACTTTACTGCCAACAAAACTACTTTGGGAAAGAAACAATTAGGGATACAATTTTAAATCTGCAACCCATAACTTTGCCTCTCTATCGCCATCTCTATTTGAAACATTACATTGCGGGTTAGGTTGTGTACTTTTTTCATGTGGCTCAAGTCAAATGACATAAAACTGACATATTCTGTGAAGTCCCGACATCTTAAATTTAAAATCATTATTATAATCTTGCATATAGTAATGATTACAAATATAGCTTAAAAAATATAAAAATTACAGTTAAGACATTAAGACCATTACAGTTAAATGGTCATTTAATCACGTACTTGCTGTTAAATTCGCATTATATAAATATATACCTATATAACTATAAATCTATTCTTAATAGCAATTCATTGTTGACTACTTAAGTGGTGTCACTGATTCATTATGAATAATTTTATAGATAAACTACTTACCTTTTTGGTTTTAACAGTGGAATGACAGCAGTCTCCACCATCGTAGTTGCAGAATGCCCGGTTGTTGATGGCATCGCAGTAGTTGTCACCCATGAAAGGCTAAAAGGGAAAACAAAACGTGAACCTAAACAACTTCCTTTATCAATCACGATACGTTAAGGATCGTCGCAATTTGGCTCGATGCCAACTAATAAATAATAAACCCCCATCCGTCCGTGAATGAATACAAACTCATAAAGAAAGAGACAGCTATTCACACTTGTGTACATCCACCACTGTGTAAAAATAGACGCACAGAGTCTGTTGCAATTATGTTGGCATGGAAAAATTGAGCTAGAATTCCCGGGCCTGTGGATGGAGGAGGCTGCTTTTAATGGGGAAACCAAAGCCCTATTAAACTTCTATGTGTCTCCCTTAGGAGTTACTACACATTTCCATCCTGACAGGCACAGAAGGTTGCACAACACACCTGTGACCTTTTCCAGTTTGAAATCATCTCTCTGGCCCGACCCAAATGCTTTCAGAGGCTGAAACTGGGTCAGGATGAGGTGGGTTCGAAAGTCTGCCCCAGATTAAAAAAAATGGACTGGTCACCTTCTCAAAATATCTGCTTTTGTGTTCCACAGAACAAACAGTCATATGCAGGTTTTGAATGACATGGGAGTGAATAAATAATGACAATTTTCTTTCTGGGTGAACTGTACTTTTAAAAACTGACCACGTTTACATGCAACCAAATAATCCACTTGGAATCGGATTGAAAAGCCTTCACCTTAATCAATCCGATTGAAGTTGATACGATTGAAATTTCGATCGGATTGAAAGGGGTGGTGTAGACCGAAAGCAATCTGACCAAGAGGAAAGAAATAAGTATGTAATGCTTGAATCAGACTATTACATAAAAAAAAATAAACGTGTGTGTACATGCGAGGTGCAGTGCTGCATACGTCTTAATTATCTAATGTTAAATATTGAAAATCACACGAAACTCAACACAAGAACATGTTTGATCCATGGCAATGTCAAGCACTTTATCAAGGGAATGGAGACACGCTGTGCGCAATGTTGCCAGGTCCCGTTATGTTTAAAGTACTTGGGAACTTTTTAAACGGTTGTCTGGGTTGTTTCTCTTGCGGGTTAAAAGTAAAATAATGTTGTCCATCTGATGTTGATAATTGGGCTATGCGAGGTCATTTGAGCTAGTTTTTGAATGGCTATTGGACTGGATTTGTAACGCGAATCTGGCAACCCTGGCAAAATATTTCACACTTTCTTAATCTGCAATCAGACTGAAATCATTCGGATTGACGAAAATGGGTGCTTGTGAACATAGTCACTGTGTCTGGATCTGATTCATGAATGAATCATTCAGGTAAGTTTTGAGGCCTGAATCGACCATTTCATTGGAAACATCTGACTTGAATTCATTCATAAATCGGACTGAATCAATAAGAGCGCTAGGTGGGATGTACAGAAATGTTCACTTTTACTTTACTTTTTATGCTTGTGGAAAGGTTAGGATATGCTTAAACGTAAAAAACTACGCTCAGTACGCTGAGGAGCACGTTCAGTGTAGTGTTGTGGTTTAGAAATGCAAGAACCACATGTTCTACAAAACAAAAGATGACCAAAAAGCATAAGATCTAGAAACGTTGGTTCAGTCTTTTCTTTGGCAAACGTACAGTATATTGTTCTCAATAAATATTTTATGCTAACATTAGCACTTCCTCCAAAACTCCATCTGCAAGAAGACACAGTCGCAGTTTTTTCTTCTACTTCAGTGATTTGAGGAATGTGATATCCTCCAGATGAGGTTTCCAGGTTCCTTTAAAACGCTAAAGAAAACATATTAGCCTTAAAAACAAAACAAAGGTGGTAACAAATCCCCCTTGTCTGCTTTTGTTGGCCTTGTTAAACCTGACTCAGATCGGACTAGACTGGTCCGTGGAGCAAAAGAGAGGAAGACACCAAGCACAGAATGTTTATTTATGTATCAGACTTCAAAGAGCATGAGAAGATGGCAGAAACAACTGCTCGAGGTCAGGTTCCAGAGAAAAAACCTCTGCCAGACCTCCATGACTGTGTGGAGCTAAACTCCAACAAAATGCACATGGTTCTGATGGTGTCATGCAAACACAAATCGTGAAAAATGAGTAACAATAAGGAAACAGTCCGACAGGAGAATATGTATTCGGTCTTACCTCACATCCCTTGATGCAATGGAGAGCTTCTGGGTTAGGGTACCACTTTAGTCCCATGGTGCATACGATATTCTGTATGACACAGAGAAAGTTATACGTAAACAACTTCTCAGATTTTAAAACAAGTGCTTCAATTGTGAGGTTAATTCAATAAAGACTTTATTGATTCGTCTGGGAATAACTAGGTTTGAAGGAAGGGTGTCATTAAACTCCAGGAGTGCTCCCCGCTATAGGTTAACACAGGTAAAGTGGATGTTTGGAGTGGTGAAATGATGCGGTCTGGGGGAATTCCAGATTCAACGGGGAATGGAAAGGCTGAGAGTAAACAGAACATTTCTAAGAAAGCAGACATTTGCCCTTCTGGCCAACTGTGGCCATCCGCACACTTAGTATTCAGTGTCACACTAAGGGCCCGAACGGCTTGTTTACTCGAGACCTGCTCCTGAACTTCTGCTTGTTTTTATAGTGCCTCCACGGAGGCGACAGGTCTTCTTTTTAGATTAGATTAGATTAGATTCAACTTTATTGTCATTACACATGTACAAGTACAAGGCAACGAAATGCAGTTTAGGTCTAACCAGAAGTGCAATAGCAGCAAGTGCAGGATATACAGTGGTTGCATAAATTACATAAATAAATATTACAGAAGTAATTTACAGATGGAAATGTACTATGAACATAATATACAGATGGCTATTACTATAGACAGAGATTTACAGATGGATATATACTATGAACATAATATACAGATGTCTATTACTATAGACAGAAATTAACAGATGGATATATACTATGAACATAATATACAGATGTCTATTACTATAGACAGAGATTTACAGATGGATATATACTATGAACATAATATACAGATGGCTATTACTATAGACAGAGATTTACAGATGGATATATACTATGAACATAATATACAGATGGCTATTACTATAAACAGATATTTACAGATGGATATGTGTTATGAACATAATGTACAGATGGCTATTACTATAAACAGAAATTTACAGGTGGATGTATACAATAAGTTAGGCTATGGTGAGCAGCAGTGTGATGGATATAGAGTAGTGCAAAAAAGTTATGGACAGAAGCTATCGAAGTAACAGTGCAGTGGAAGAAGTTATTGCATATTTCAGTTAAAGTGTAGGAGTGCAAGATGCATATGTAAGCAGTCGGTACTGTAAATGAACAGTTGGCAGTGCAAATGAGCAGTCTGATAGTGCAAATGAACATAAATGTTATGTATAGACAGTCCATTAGTGCAAATAACAAGTGAAGTCAGGTGTGCAATGGGGGGGGGAGAGAAGAGTGTAGTAGTATATGAGGGGCAGTGGGATCAGTGAGGGGCAGAGTTCAATAAAGAGACAGCTCTGAGAAAAAAGCTGTTCTTTAATCTGCTAGTCCTGGTCCGGAGGCACCTGAAACGCCTGCCGGAGGGCAAGAGAGAAAACAGTCTGTGAGCGGGATGAGAGGAGTCCTTAAGAATGCTGCGAGCTCGACGCAGACAGCGTTTCCTCTGGATGTCCTCCATGGATGGAAGTGGAGTCCCTGTGATGCGCTGGGCGGTTTTCACCACCCGCTGCAGTGCCTTGCGCTCTGCAACAGAGCAGCTCCCATACCAGACTGTGACACAGTTGGTCAGGATGCTTTCTATTGCACAGCGATAGAAGTTCACCAGGATAGCCGAGGACATCCGAGGACATTTTCTTTTATACTATCTGATCAAAACTTTTACATATGTGACCCTGATCACAAAACCAGTCTTAAGAATCACAAGAACATCTTCTTTCCATTTTCTTTTATTCCAAAAATCATTAGTATATTAAGTAAAGATCATATTCCATGAAGATATTTTGTACATTTTCTTACCGTAAATATATCAAAACTTTATTTTTGTGAATGGATGCAGCAAAATCGCTAACAAAAATGGTTGGAAACACGGCTACAAACTTCACTCGCTGCTGTACCCCCTCAAGTTTGGTATCTATGTAAAGTTTAGAAGTTCAGCTTTTAGGTTCATCTTTTCTCACAGCGGTAAGTCAAAAGAGAGCGTAAAAACAAACCTGTTTCTTCTTGGCAACTTTACAAAGATTGATGTTATAAGATGTGCATTCAGTGCAAAATACAAGCGAAGCCAATGTGTTTTTACATTACAAATATCTAACCAATAAAAACTGTTCTTCTCAAACCTCATATGTCCATATTTCGTCATTTTGAATGTTTGGCATTCATTATTATTAGTTGTTTGTCATGGGGTTTTACAAATATCTAACCAATAAAAACTATTAAAAAGTCAATATTTAATCATTTAAAAAACGCGGTGTTCAGACTTCGGAAGTTTTGAAAGGACGGTATGCACATTAAAGCAACACTAGAGAACTTTTGCTCACAAGTTCCCCCATGTGGTTGATAAGCGCAATTGTCTGTTACCAGTGTTGCAAATAATGTCGCTGTATAAGCTTCCCCGTGGGCAGCGCAATACATGTGAATTTGTTTACTAAGCTGATGGACCAGCAAATGCAGAAACGTTGTTTTTAAACCGTATCGCACTCTTCCGCTGGCAGGGCATGGGCGGAGCTGTGTGAGTACCGTCCCGAACACGAAACTTGCATGTTGGAGGCCGATAGGAGGGAAAAACTACATAGTGTTGCTTTAACATTCATTTGAACACTTGAAAAAGCAATAAAAAGCAATTAATAAAAATTTTTTTGAGGGCCTTCGCCTTTCTTTTGACATGTGCTTCGTTCTTAAATAAATCAGCCGAACGAATCAGTTCAATGATAAAGTGACTACAGTGACTACAGTAGTCACCTACTGGCCATTTTAAATGAATGTTAAATGTATAAATGAACGATACACATGGAATTAGTTTACACATTAAATCATGTCGCTGTATAAATTTAAATAGCATTTATTATAGTAAAATGTAGGACAAATTTTGAGTCTTACCACAAGCACACCACAGTATTTACTACATTACAATACAATATTAATTTATTACAGTATACTACAGTTCACTATAGTAAATCCAAAAGAAAACTACACTATGTTTTCATGGGAATTGCTTCATGCCTGTAGTATGATTGGCCAGTTATTAATTCTCATTAATTGAGCATTCAAAACAGTTTTCATCTATTTTGGAAATTTTGGTTCATTTTGTAGATCTGAATTATGAATTACCACAACATTGCACAGTATCGTGATACTTCAGCTGGTATTGTATCGTAAAATATTTATTTATGGTATCGTGACAACCCTAACATAGGATGCTTTCCTTCAAGTCACTACACTTAGTTTTGCTAATGTAATGTTATCGAAAACTACACTAATTCAGAAATGTCGTCTTTAAAATAGTAGTAACTTCTTCCATTTAAATCAGATAAATGTGGGACTATGTACGTCTCCTCTGCTCCCAGACGCAGGAGGTAGATTTGTTTGTGCTTCCTAAAGTTCCACACGCAGTCTAAATAATCAAGCAAAGAACCGCATGGTGCAAACCACACTGAAAAAGAACGAAAAGCAATCGGAGCGCACCAAAGAATCTCCACAACACTAGAAGAAGAAATGCAAATGCGGAATGAAAAAGCCAGACGACCTCAGAACCGCTCGCGGGCATGACGTCACCCGAAAATGTCATTCAGGAGTCCATATATAAATGGATGACATAGTGAAGACGGAAATGGATATTCCTTGAGACCTGCGCAGCCCCGGTGACCCCAGCCGCAGTTTTCTTGTGTGCGCTACTGATGTAGTATGAAATCACCAGTTTCCATAAAGATATGGAGGAATCGGGCGCATTTTTGTCTCTTTCCATGACTTTAAATGAGTCACTCGATTACTGTAAGTGGCTCCGGAGTCACGTGGCGTTTCGCGGTCTGCTCCTGTCAGTTGGACGCGGAGGCTTCTCTGCTTCTGCGATAAAATCGCGCCTTTCTCCTCTTACAAACTCTGAGGAGCGTGAGAGTGAATGGAAAGAGCCGTTCAAAACGGTACAGCAAGAAAAACAACCCCTGGCCATTTACTGTCATCCACCGAATGACGGACTGAGACCACCATCTGGAATATGACAATGGTTCAAAAACAGTTCAGAACGCTTCAGTTAAGCATTCGCTGGTCGGCAACCACTTCTTTTGTCCAGTTCTGTGGTTGGGCTGTTTTGAATCGAAACAGTGACTCTGAGGGAAAATAACATTTGGTTTGTATGTTCATTCATCAACACCCGGTATTTTGGAAGCACTTCACGTCCAGTCTCAGACGCTCTGAGGAAATGAGACGGGGAAATAAGCCGTATGCGTCACTGCTTTATAAAAATGTTTGTTTGTGTCTGCTTATAGGAAGCTTTTGCCGTAAAATTCGCCTTAAAGGCATAGTTCACCAAAAAATTAAAGTTCTGTCATCATTTATTTATCCTCATGTCAGTCTAAACCTGTATGACTTTCTCTCTTCTGCAGAACACAAAAGAAGATATTTTGAAGAATGCTAGTAACCTGAAAACATTGGACCACATTGACCACTGAGACATTTCTCAAAATATCTTCTACAGAAGAAAGAGGTTTTTGACAGACTAGGAATAGATGTTATTGAATTTTGTTGTTTGCTTACAAAAATATACCTTTTTTGATTCATAAACTGAGTCATTTGCTTTAATTGGCTCACAATGTCACTTCAAATTGAAGTGCTGCATGGCTGAAGCATTTTTGTGTGCAAAACCCAGAAACAACCTAGCAATTTAGCACTTCCGGTTGCATTGCCTCAAAGTCATGGGTGTTTGGTTAAATGGCTGAAATAAATTGTAAATAAGTTAACAAAAGCTCTTAATATTTTCAAGTTTTATTAATAACCTACATAGTAATAACCTGCATCTGTTTTTTAAAGCTTCAACGGCGGTTGCTAACAAGTTGCTAAATGCGACTACTGTCGGGGACGTTAAACATCATCACGCTTAAAAACCGCACAAATGATTTGATTTACGGAGTAATTACTGTACTACTGAATGTGTTTGTTTAATAAGGTTTGAAAGAGTTGGTGGTGATGACGTCGAGCGACCGTGGTGTAGTCTGTTCATAGCCTCATGCTCGCTTTTTACTTCTGGTGATTGTATATTTTGGCTTCGAAATTAATAAATGTTCTTGATACACAAAACGTCTAAGTATCACACATCTTTTAATACACAATGGGAAAAATCCATAGGCATTTGGTCGCGAGGCAAGCAGTGTGGGGCTAACACACGGGTTGGCCTTAAAAACGACACTCCTGCAAAGCGCTATTTAAAACAACAACTGTTGACCAATGTGCTGTACATAGCGTAACATAAAACACAATAAAATGAAGGCAAAACCCATTGACTTTGCCATTAGTTTCTGTCAACAGGTGCGATTACCAACATTCTTTAAAATATTTTCTTTTGTGTTCTGCAGAAGAAAGAAAGTCAAACTGGTTTGAAATGATATGACGACGACAGAATTTTATTTTTAGGTGAACTATCCTGATCAGACTCCACTTTTGTCTTAAAATGACCTACAGTTGTGGCAGTGTGTGTGGTCTGGTCAAAGTGTTTTATTTCGGTCAGGTAAACATGATGATGCATTGGGTTTTAAGACGGAGCCGAGCAAACATTTATCATTTCCATTTTTGATTAACGCTTAATCTGAGTATTAATCACAACGCTTGCAGTAACAACCGGCGGCTGGAGTGCGTTTACATCATAAAAGGTTTATTTTGACCTCCTTACGTGTTTACGGTACAACCCTGCTTTTTATAGATGGTTTCGTAGAAGCTACGTCACGCTGGCGTTAAACAACACTGCACAGTGTTACATACAGGTACTGAATTATAAACATGTTAGAAGATTCGACTTGTATTATTAACAGGCCTCAAATATTTATCTTGTGTGCGACATGGGCCAAAAATATACTAAAATGTGGAAACCGAGACCACGACTCAGAAGACAAAAACATTTACAACAGTAATGTAAAGTGAGCCCACCCAAAGGTGGTAGGGGTTTTGCACGCACCGTAACTTTGGGAGGGTTCCACCAGTGGTCTTTCATCACGCCATTGACAGTCATGTTGCCGGGCAGGAGAATCACGCTGCTGCTGGCATCTCTGCAGGACACCTCACACTCCTCTCCTGTTGACCGGCACAGACGGGTATACAATCAGTCACTGAAATTCACTAAACTTGTGTAACCTTGCATAGAGTAAACGAGTGAAATCCACACAGTTGTGATGTGCAAACAGACAGAGACCTATGCCGTGTCCGCTCTTGCAGTTGAGATGGATGGCCGGGCTGAGATTCTGCGGTAGAGAACACTGTCCCGTCAGGTTGGGGCAGAGACGCAAAGAGCCGGTCCAGTTCCCGTCCTTTCGACATCGGATCATGTTGGTGGAAGGACCCTGAAGCAAAAACCCAATGTTTTTATTGATGTTCTTGAGAGACAGAAGCGTAACCAATCGCACTGGACAACAAATTTATTTGTTATATAACACGAGCATCTTTAAAGGCCATGACTGGGAGCGTATGGTTCTGTTTGTCCCTTTTAAAGTATTACCATCGACCAGATCACTTCATTCAGGGGGTTTGGGAAACGGCCCATGTACCTCCTCAGTGCTGCATAGGAGGTATGTGACCAGCGGCTTTCGGCGCAACACTCCACATCACGAGAGTAGCAAGCATATAGTGCTTATAATCTATAATAAAGCTAATCGACTTTGGTTTCTTGGCAGGGACTTTATATCCAGTAGCTGCTGAGAAAGGAAATTCTGATGCTCAATAAATGCTCAATATGCCGGCTTTAAGAATGGAAGTCACGTCTTACAGTTAAAAGAGTTGTGTGTTAGTTACATGTTTACTCTTGTTGGTTATACTGATTAGCATTGTTTTAGCAAAACATTGAGACAATCTTGATTTATAGTTTTGGTGATTTTAGTTGGTTTCAGGATGGGCCTGCAATGGTTATGGTTTTCGGTCAACATGTTACCATAAGCAGTACACTTTTTAAAATAAAGGTGCTTAAAAGGTTCTTCACAGCGATGCCATAGAAAAACCATTTTGTGATTCCACAAAGAACCATTTAGTCAAAGGTTCTTTGAAGAACCCTCTCTTTCTAACCTTTTTATAATCGGAAGAACCTTGTACACCACAAAGAACCTTTTGTGAAACAGAAATGTTTAAGGTTCTTTATAAAACCATTTAGACAAAATGGTGCTCCTATGGCGTCGCAAAGCTCGTTTATTTTTACGAGTGCAGGCTGAAATGGAGATATTAGTTTGGGGAGGGGTGTAGCTACAAATGAATGAGATTGGTTGGAAATAAGTGCCATTATTATAATCCTTATGTGGTGATTAAAGTTTTGTCCTTGCCATGTTCAGGTGCTTGCATCCATCTGTCCATTTGATACGTTTTTGTTATTGTTTATTAGGACTAATGAATTAATAACATATATAAAATGAATATTTATTAATATTTATTTTCCAAAATGAGATTTTTACATCATCTGAAAGATGAACTTTCAATTGATATATTGTTTGTTGGGATAGGGCGATATTTGGCCGAGATACAACTATTAATAAATATGGAATCTGAGGGTGCAAAAAAATCGAAATATTGAGAAAATCGCCTTTAAAGTTGTCCAAATGAAGTCCTTAGCATATAGAAGTCCTTTGATACATTTACTGTAAGAAATACTGTACAAAATATATTCATGGAACATGATCTTTACTAAATAACATATAATGATTTTTGGCATACATTTTTTTTTGATAATTTTGACCCATACAATGTATTTTTGGCTATTACTACAAATGTTTTTGGTTCTGTGGTTTTGAGGTCACATATATTATTAAGTTATTTAATAGGAATAATACATTTACATATTAACACATTCATATATTATTCCATATGTTGTGAGACCTTATTTGATAAACACATAATTATTATTAAAATAAATAATTAATAAATACTCATTTTCTTAATGCCCATTAACATTATTACAAAGGTTTTATTCAAATATTTAAATAGTGTCTCAAGAAAATATATTTATAATGTTTATTCAATTATATATATTATAGAATATATTGATAATATATTAATTACATGTTCCATATGTTGCGAGGCCTTGTTTGATAAACATGATTAATAAATAGATCTCATTTTTAATGACCACAGGGAGTCGGGACCTCGGTTTAAAGTCTCATCCCAAGGACAAACAAAGAACAGATTTGCCTAATGGTTGATCTCAACCTCATATTCTTAATGTAGGGCAATGTTAGTAGTGACATGAAGAGTAGTTAAACCGCACACACAAGACTTCTTTCTGTTAGTCCTCTAGTCATGCTGCTAATGAAAGCCGGAGCAGATGACACCGTGATGTTTAAGAGGGCACGTGATGAGCAGAAAGCGCAGCGATCTTGCCGGTGGGAGACAGAAAGCGAGAGGAGAAAGAGAATGCGACAGACCTGCTTGCAGCGGCTGTGCTGTCTCACCGTATGGTTGGACCTGTCGCAGTGGATCCAGCAGTCGCTGTTAAACTGAAAGCCCTTCGTGCACTTGTAGGTGCCGTGGAAGATGGCGGGAGGTGGCTCGCACGTGACGGCCACGCACTCGCCCGGCTGCCAGGATCCATCTTCGGTACACTGCCGCTTAAACGCACGCCTGTGATATGTGACGGGAACCGTCCTGTGACACATGGCAAACAATTCAGTAGCATTCGCTTTCATATTTTCTGAATAAAAAGGAAAAATAATGACTACACACAAACAAGGACACAGCATATGGCAAACATAGAAACTAAAGTTAGTTTGGAGGTCTCTCACACCTCTTGGATTTGTCGACGTGGGGCACGTGGTAGCCAGGCTTGCACTTGTACTTGCAGAAGGAACCGACTTTGAGGCCTGTGGCATTGCAGCGCTTGGTTTGAAGGACAGCATTGGGTACAGGAGGAGGGATGGGACAGCGGAGCTCACACAGAGCCTCGGGGAAAGACCACATTCCATCCTCCATGCACGTCAGAACATTGTTACTACCTGCGGAAATGTTAAATGTTTTAGCTAATAGTTGCCCGGATGACGTTTACCTCGACTTATAATATTCTATGAATGCAATGTACAGCATTGAGGTTTTTTGCTTGATTCAAAGCAGTTTTGACATTTATAGGGTCGACTTCTCAATCCCAAGGGACATGTTGTTTAGGATCCGTTACAGTGTACGTACCCACGAGCTGAGCCGGCTCCCGGCACTGGAAAGTGCACTTCTTGCCGTAGGTGGTACCCTCTGTGAACTCAAAGTTGGCCGGGTGCACGTGGTACTTGTCGGGCCGCCCGCAGTCTACGGGTTCACAGGTCACCTGCTTGTTCCATTTACCATCGGCACAGGTGAGGCTCACCGTGGATTCAGACTGTTGACAGGGAAAACATGAATTCACTTCATACCGCAACCACTTGAACTCAACAAGCCTTCAGATCAAACCATGTCAAATAATATAAATAAATAATAAAGAAGCTCAATTAATGTCTTAATAATAAATGGCTCGAATACAACACAAAGCTGTTAGAAGGCAGAATAAGACCAGAGGTCATTTTACAAACACAGCCAACAAATTTCTGGTGACCTCATGTTTGTCATTTTCACTTTTTGGGGGGTTTAACTTGAAAAAATAAGTAATCTGGCTGCCTTAAAAATGTGAGTTTATTCAACAACAAAAAAAAAATGAATGTTAACTATTATTTTTAAGTTGAAGTAATTCAAAATTTTAAGGCAGCCAGGTTACCTATTAATTTTTTTAAGTTGAACCAACATTTCTTTTTTACAGTGTATGTTCACGTAAAATACACTGTTAAAACAACGAACACAGGCATCAAAAATCATTTTAATTTTGCCATAAAGCACCACAAAATATCCACTGTGCTGCTGTCAGATACTTTCACTAAAACAAACACTGATCAAGACTTAAAACAAATTAGAGCTTTCTGGGAAACAAAGCATTTCTTCACGATAATACATAATAGCAGTGTAGATTTTCTGACCTAAAATACAAAAATCACTGCTTTTATTAACATCAAGTTGCCTATAAAACCCTACTGTGCCTGCAAATAGTATGTACAAAGCAAAAACAACAGTCGTGAATTTGTCACCAGGAACAAAACGGCACATTTTTCTGCGAGGTCCTCAATGAATCTAAGCGTGTGAACCACGTTAAAAGTCTGATGCTTTTACTTCACGACAGCAAACGTAAGACTTTTCTGAGCCAAAATAAGTATTGTGATCTAAAAGTGTGGTTTACTGGATTGTTTTACTTTTTGCGTGTGGTATAAAGCATTAAGTAAAAAGTGAAGTTTAACATGAACCATACCCGGCGGCTTGGACGCGGGCCATAGGTGGGCTTAGAGTCCAGACTGTTTCAATGAAGCAAAGAGTAAAACATGCTCGTCTCCACAGATCTATCCATTTGTTTATGACAAGCGATGAAAGGCGGCTTACCCCAAAAGATGTCAGTGATGTTTATTGAACCAGTTTCTGTAAAGCCAAATCGTTTTTGCTGGCGAGGCACAGATTATTGTGGCAAATATTGTTTAACTTGCATCCACAAAACATTCTGCCATTGCTTTACTGTGACCCGGGCCACTTTTCTCTCTCTCTTTTCTTTTCTGCTTTTATAATATGGGCTGGAATGTAGCGAGGCTGTGGAATCCAATGCTTATCTAATGTTCTGTACCCTCTTAGGAAACGTACATGTTGTGCACCAGCACCTAAAACTGAGCGAAGCAGCGGGAAGCATTTGAAATGCAATCCAGACACAGTTACAAAACACTTTTTGCCCCCTTTCCTTGCCTCTTGCTTTCCTAGCGCTGAAGCTCTTACTGAAAACAGCTCACCATGAAAGTGTGAGTCTTGAATATCTGAGGTGTATATCTGACAAAACAAAACAAAAACAGCAGAACAAAATCAAACATTCTGAGTCAAGTTTCTGGGGGAAAATATTTACAAAACAAAACACTTAAGAAAACATTTGAGGTGATCATTTAAAGTATCAAAAACAGAAAACAAAACAAATCACAAAAAAATATATTTGCAGTGATTATTTTAAGTAACTAAAAAAACGTTATGAAACGAAAAAAACCCAAAAATGTAAATATGAAAATAAATGAAACAAAATGAATAAAATAAAATGTAAAGCCTCCAAGTTCCATCTCATCATGTAAGGTCAGCAATATAACACACACCGTCTCGATAAAACCTCAACTAAACCTACTCAACATCTCCCTCTAGGGTCAGAGACAGCGGCGTCTATTTGTCATAACAACGCAGGAAAGCGTGTTAGTGTGCATACCTGCCTTCATCATAAAAACCTGCGAGGGGCTACAGAAGTACATAAAAGTGTCATCTCACTTTCCCTCCACAGACCTCTCTGGCTCTCTCGAACCCATTTCAAAGCTGAATGACAGTTCAGACACGCGGTTTATTAGCCAGCACTGGCTGCATTACAGGAACCATAAAGTGACTGACCACAGTTGTGGGGGTGCGTGGGCCAAAAAGGAAAACATAAACTGTTGTGGTTAAACAGGAGAAACACACACACACATGCAGGGGGGCCCGGGGACCCACCTGTACGCTACGTAATCTCACACGTAAAACACACACACACACACACACGTTATTCCACCGAGGGGAAACGTCTCGTCGCAGAGGGGGACTGCCGCCCCACTAGGGGGTGGCAAGTTTCGTAGGGGGGTGGAGGTGGTGTCTGCGTGCGGAGTTTCCTTCTTTTAAAACTTTACAGCTGTTGATTCCTCCTCCAGTGAGTTTTTAACTACCACTGACTACTGTGCCTAATTCAACACAGATGGATCTGTTGGACCTTCATGCGCACCCCGGCCCCGTCCCGCCTCCCTCTCGGCGCGCACGCGAGCGCACGCAAACACACGAGCGCTAGAAAAACAGGGGGGGGGGGGGGTGGTGAAGCAAACCTCAAAGTCTCCGTTTCCCTCCGCTGTGTTGAAATGTTGTTTGTCTAACAGCGATTTTAGGACATGTTCTGCTTTCAATAACACCTTGGCAAAAACAAGGGGCTGGCAGCCAGGAAGCTGCGGTCACACGGACAAGACACTGTGGTGCTTGTTGGCGTGGTTATCTGCTCCCTAAACGGTCCTCTGATCATAAACCTGGACGGCCGGTAACCTAAGAAAAGCAGATCTGTCTCTGTGACGTTGCTTTGAAGGAGGATTGTGAACGATATTACCGTAACAGGTTAATGCCGAAATGGCTAATGGGTCTTTGGGAGCACACATTATTAGCTCTCTGGAGATGGTTGATAAGCTGTAATGACTGTGCTGGGATCAGCACTTTTCCTTTGTAAAGGGCCAACGGCTCCCTCACGCTGCGTCATCGCCTCTCTCCTGCACACGCGAGGGAGACGTGTCAATGCACTTTTCGTATTAACAGGAACGAGAATCGGAGACCCTGAAACTGGCAAGTGTTCTAGAAAAAAGGGAATCTGAAGGTAACATCAAGTAAACATTTACAATCATTGTGCAAATAAAGTTTAATAAAGTATAATTAGGTTTAATAATGAGTGCATGTACACACCAACACCTTCCCACATCTTGTTTTGAGAAAGTACAGTTCCAACTACTCGCCTTTCATTCTACAATATATTATTCATGATTAAAAATGTTGTATGAGTGTTGTGTAGTTGTGTTTGGAGGCAAATTCACAAAATACATGCGCAAAGTAGGGCTGCACGATATTGAAGAAAAATATGATACCCTGCTGAATGCAATATGCAATGTGATAAGGCTTTATATTTCTAAAATCAATTTAAACAATATTTAAAACTGAAACCAAAATACGTGTTTTAACATTTAAGTAAAGCAAGCATCATTCCCTCTGCTGTGCCAGTCTGTAGCCTACATCTGCATTCACCTGAAGCACTGAATATTCATCAAATCATTCAGTTGCAATTGCAAACCATTATGTGCGTATTTGTGATATTTTGATCATTTTGAAGTATTTTGCAGAAAGCTTATCGAGTAAAAGCACAGAAGAATAAACCTAACCCTAACAAAATATCAACATAATAATAAAAACGAATTAAGTAATCTAATAACAAAGACGATGTAGACTATTTTTTGCGAGCTTTTAGTTTTTCTATAGCTTCGCTCTATATAATATATGGGTCATATAATGACCACTGATCATGTGCTGTGACCAATAACAATAATTAACTGTATTAAACAAAAAAAATAAAAGATTTCTGTGGCAATACAGTATGCTTAAGTGAATGGTATTTTTTAAAAACATTTTAATTAGTTTCATGGGATTTTCAGGAAAAATAAGTCTTTTAACTAAATTTAAGAAGGCAACTTTAAAATTATATAACAAAAATATGAGATCAATACTTACCAAAACATGCAAATAGTTTGTTTCAAAACACTTTACATACAGAGAACCTGTAAAAAAATGTCTTATAACAGTATAAACATTTTGACCTTTATTTTGATTTTGCATTAGAATAAAATAATTACAATAAGAGTCAACAAAAATTGGTATAAAATTGAAACATAATTGCTATATTATGTATTACTGATAATGTATATGCACTATAGACATAAACAAACGTTATGTGGTCCAAACTTAACTTCCGGTAGACCTCCGCAAGAAATCAATAACTGTTCAGTAGTTTTAATTTAATTTAATACAATTAATATAAACTCATATTAATATAATTTAAATATAACCAGAAGTTGCGTCCGATGAAACTTTCTACAATGGAATCGAGCATACTGCCAAAAATCTAGAAACAAACATGCTACAATAAGTAAATTTGAAGTATATATTTTACGCTTTTTGGTTAATTTACACCTAGGCAAAACGTAACAAGCTGAGAATCTGTTTTAAAGACTGACCTCAACAAATCTAATGTTTAAAAACTGCATAGTACAGTACATGTTAGTCAGACCATCACATTCAGACTTTACTAAAACCATCTAAATGTTTTGTGAACACTGGACAGTTTCATTTCACTTTTACAATGCAGTGCTGTGTACTTTATATAAATCTTCTACAGCTCCTGCAGGCCATCTTAAAAAAAACCCTCTTTATTCCACTCTCACCTTACATAACCGGACTAGACATCTCCCCCTGAACCCCCCCCAGCCTGGACCCCAAAGTGCACGGCTGTTAAATAAGCTGAGCCCTCCCAAAAGCAAAGAAAAACTGTCTGCTGCCTTTCTTTCCAAATGCGTAATAACTCGCGGGCCAGGCTTCTCAGTCAACAGCGGCCGCTGGCACAAAATCCACCCAACATACAGTAGACCTCATGTACTTACGGACAACACACAGCAATTTCACCTTTTTCTACATCTGCGCTTTTTTCATTCTCTTGTTCTTTGCTCATTAATATTGACAAAAGCTTTCTTGTAGCTTGTACAGGTAGAGAATGGAACTAGCAACATCGACCCTAGAGGTTTGAATCCCAGAAAACACACACACTGCAGAAAATACATGCTGAACACATAAATGTAAAGACCTTGGAAAACTGACCAAAGCGGTTTTGAAGGGCCAGAACATCAAACGTTCTTTGTGAGACGAAAGCGTTCGTTCAAGTGAAGCAGAGTAAATGAATGTCACCGCCGCCGCCGGTCTTTTGTGTGGGGCACTGGGGTCAAAGGGTTGCAGTAATCTGTGTTTGTTGCCTAGTAAGGTCCTCAGATCCGCAGCGCCACTGATCCGTGGCCGTGTTTTACACAACACCCCCGGGGAGGCTGAAGGCGGACCTCCACTGTTTTGACGTCTAATAGACTCGAACAAATTGCATCCTGAGCGGCTACGCGGGGACACTTTCTTCACACGTTCAGCCAGCAGTGACCCAGAAAATGCGAGCGCAATTAACAGACGTGCAAGACGTGATATTTTACCTTTCTTTCTTCTGCTGAACACAAAAGAAGATATTTTGAAGAACGCTGGTAACACGGTTTCAAAATATCTTCTTTTGTTCTGCAGAAAAAAAGATAGTTTTACAAGTTATATAGGTTTTGAACGACAACACATGGGTGAATAAATGACTGTAAATGAGCCAACCCCAAGAACGCTTGCTATGTTTAAGGATTTATAGGAAATTGTTCATTTACTAAAAAGCGCTATTTAGACATAGTTTTCCAACCAATGTGACTAAATAAACAGCATGTCAAAACCACGCTTGTTTCATGCCACGCACACTGAGAAGAACTATCTGTATATTCATGTTTCCCAGACAGTGATTTCTGGAGGCTGGAACTTCCTTTCCGTCGCTCACGAATGACTGTTGAGTTTGTTATTCATTCAAACTGTTTTTCTAGCTATTACAATAACAACAACAGAAAAACTTCCAGTCCGAGGGGAGAGTGCGAGTGCGTGTATGAAAAATCTACAGCTTGTCCTTTAATTTGAGCCACATGGACCGTTCCAGGACAGACCGCTGGCCTGAGCGCCAGCTATTGTGACTGTTCACTTAACATCACACAAACCCTATGTGAGCCGTAAATCGTTAGCACTACTTTCTCCATATGTGGTCAGGGCATGAGGCGATGATTTGCGTTTCATCTAATATAAGCCAATGTGTGTTTACTGTGTCCGAGAAAAGGAACAGAACGCTAATTTTATAGCTGGAAATAAACACACACACACACACACAGAGTAACATCGGCAATAAATACCCGTTTACAAAGCAATGAATGGACGAGTGGCTACCTGTGTTTTGATGATGTCATCATCTCTGTGGATTTTCAGCATGTATCCTCGGTTACAGGTGATGCTGCAGCGCGCTCCGTTGAAGTATCCCGGACTATTGCACTTCATCTCTGCATTGGTGACCATTGGCTTTTGACATTCGATGGCATCGCACGAGTAATGGACGCAACTGAGGGATTGTGACATTTGCAAAGGTTATAGTTACAGTACATCAGCCTGGCAACTTACACAATCTTATTGCATCATTTAAGAGTTTGGGGTTGGATTTTCTGTTTGGCTGACCAATGGCAGACACGGG
The DNA here is from genome assembly GCA_026939265.1 of Oreonectes daqikongensis. Taxonomy (NCBI): domain Eukaryota; kingdom Metazoa; phylum Chordata; class Actinopteri; order Cypriniformes; family Nemacheilidae; genus Oreonectes; species Oreonectes daqikongensis. Next base: position 1,377,755 of record JAOTQM010000051.1, read on the forward strand.
CATTTTGGAAAATCTGTTTAGCATTTTTGCATGTTAAGATAAAGTTTTTCCCATTTACTATTTTTAACCAAAATACATAATAGGCTTTACAAATACAACTGCAGAAATGATTAAGAGACAGTTTTAAAAAATCATTTAAGTTTTTCTGAATGTACTATTAAGATTTATACTAACCCTATTTCTCCCCAATTTCACATAACAATATTGTTTCTATTTGCATTTATAGAAAATGAAAACAGGTGAAACAAAAATAAAATAACAGAATAAATGCTCTGTATTTCTTCAGACCTTAAATGATGCAAATAAAACAAGTTCATATACACCTTTAAGCAATACAACAGGAAAAGTAAAAATTTTTATGTGATAACCTCGTCTTTCACATTGCTGTTGGATGACTTTATGTCACTCCTGAGGTTTGATTTTGTTGAAATTTAAGAGACACTGTACTGGAATGACCACAATACATCTAGAAATTCTGATTTGAAATGAAAAGCTGGAGTGGCTGTAAATGTATATGACATCACTCACATGAGATACGTGAAATTTGTGGAATAGTCCAAAGATTACATTTTTTGACAACATGACTGACATTCAGGTCTGTACACTGACGTGAGTTGCAGATTTATCTTCTCACCTTTGGCCCATAGGGTTGTAGATTTCATTGCTCTGACAGCCGCTGATAGTAATGGGGTCAAAATACTGGAAAGAGCGCAAGCCCACACCTGAGATGGCCACCAGAGGAGAGCCGAAGCTCACTATAATGGCCTTTGTGCGGTAGAAGGCCACGCTCAGGTCGTGACTCACAGGAATCACGAGCGGATTGTTCCGGCAACTCAGTCTCCAGTCCCCTGAAACCATCCAAACGGCACACGACATAAAACACAAGCGGCATGAATCCAAGCTTTGCTTTTTACCTCACATTCAATTGGACATTTTCTACATTTTGATCCTTTACACAAAACATAGTACAGAGTTTGACTTTAGATTTGTAATTTAAAGAAATTGGAATAATCTCATTCGTCTTCACCACATACTTTTGTTGTATAAAAATTTTTTTTTTTGAGACTAACCAAGAGAGTGGGTTTGCTCTTTGGTGTCCACAAGCTGAATGGTGATGTTGTGCTGTCTCTGGTCAATGTCTGCCGTCCCATCGGCAGCCAGGTGAATGATGACAGCAGCAGCTACCATAGGATGGGCGTAATAGGCCTTGTAAAAAACAAACAAACGTGATGATTTCCAACAACAAGTGATTTATTTATTTTCACTAAATATGAAATTTCTGCATGACATGATTCGATCACAGCCTGTCGGAACATATTTCACATTGTATGAACAGTGATGTTGAGAAACATTTTGGATGAACTGGGAGCCTATTTGATAACAGAAGGCCTACTATGAATAGAGTTCATATGTTTTAAGCCCAGCCTGACGTTCTATTAACATTTGTTTCATTACCCCGAAACAAAACCACAAAATCACATGAATATACAATAACATAACAACATGACATGACCATCTCTTACCTTTAGCCAATATTGTGAAGACCAGCTGTCATGTTGAGACTCCTCGCAAGGAAACCAAGCGTATTGAGACACGCCGTGCGACAGGTCAAACACCTTCGACTGACAGCTCTGAGTGAACATACACAAACAATAAAACTCTCCCTTTGTTACATTCATTGAATGGGGCTGAATAAAAAAAAAAAATGTAATAACTTCAGACACTTTGGAAACAGCAAAACTAAAGATGACTGCATGTTTCCCGGAGCATAGCATCTAAAAATGACAACTGCTCAAAATTCCTATAACAGCAAATCCTTCAAACAACGATTATAAACAACTAAAGGCACTAAACGAAAGTAATGACCAGGTTGCCAATGTGTAATCCGCTATCAAAAGGTAATTTAGACCATCTGGAAGCGCACAATTAGCCTCCAAGTGCCACTCCAGATCAGCCTAAAAGCCAGCGAAATCCGGCCGAGCAGGGGAACTGACCTACTCTCTTCTCGAGAGCAAACCACAGCGGGATCAGAACTGGACCGTTCTCTGGAGATTGTTGAGTGCACCGTTTCTGAGTTACACGTATAAAGAAAGAGATTGGCTCTCTGTGCGAGCGTGAACTCAACCAATCACTCAGGCCTTTGGGAGGGTCAGCTTGGAGCGAAATGAAAGCACGCTCATCTCGGCGGAGAAAAACCTCACAATAACAATTATTCTTTCAGTACCTTAATCATGCGCGACAAAAATATTACAGAAAACACGATACGTTTTTGTCAGTTAAACTTAAAATCCATATTTAGAAGAAAAAACGGTCTCTACTTCATCTAAAAGCTTGTTTTTAGAGAAATGCTGACCTCCATAGATGCCTTTTAATTTAATTGGACATCTAACTCCGAGTCCAGATCTCCCAAACTCTGCCTGTGATTCAGTGTATTTCATTACGCCGTGGAGGGATCTGACAGGGGCCCTCGCTTTGAACCCCCTGAACCCGACTGTGGGGTGACGATGTTGCAACGCTAGGTGACACTACAGAGCTGCACGTTGCCTCACAGGATGAACGACACTAATGATGTGTTTGTGTGCATTTGTGTGTGTGTGACAGCAGCTCCGGGCGACGATGGAAACGGTTAGGCTATGATCCACCTCTGCACAATGGACGTCCCTTATTTTGGAGGGAGCACGCAGTTTTCTGCTCGCTCAATGGTGCAGGTGTGCTCGTAGCAGTCTGGCTTTCACAGACACTTATGTTATGGTTTAACCTCCAGCGTTTAAACTTCTTCAAGACACGCATTAACTGCAAATGTTTTCAATTTAATACAATATGAAAACATGAAAGTATTGATAAGAACTTCTGCAATATCTGTAACTATTCTGTCCAATTTGTCTTTATTGAGTTAAGATTATTGAGTACAGATTTAGTCTCTAGTGAAGCTTTAAAGGCACAGTTCACCCAAAAATAAAAATTCTGTCATTTATTCACCCTCATGTCATTCTGTATGTGACTCTGTGGAGCACAAAAGAAGATATTTTGATAAATGGTGTAGTGTTCATACAATGAACGTCAATGGCGACCAGTGTTGTTCGGTTTCCAATGCTCTTGTTTGTGTTCTGCAGAAGAAAGTCATACAGGTTTGAAATTACATGAGGGTGAGTATATGATTTTCATTTTAATTTTTTTTCACTATCACTATACAATATATACCCAGTTGATACGGGTCCATATGTAAATTATCTTTCTTGACAAAAACTAGCATCTATCTTTGTTTGGAAGCGCAGACTTGCGAGTGCAATGTTTTTATGGCCCGTCCATAAAAAAGAGGAATCATCCTGCAGTTCATAGATCTAGCGGTGATGTAATATTACATGATTTAGATTCAGAGACTGGCAATTCACTTCATTCACTACTCCAAGACTTCCCCGCAGGGAGAGAGAGCTGACTCTCGCTACGGGGATTCATAACATCTTTTTCATCTCTAAATGCCTTATAAAATTTGAATGAAATGGTTACAAAATTAGCCGAAAAGCTAGAGAATTCTGATGTAATGCTTTAAAGGGTGTGAGAATGAGAGAACCAGAGTGAGACAAGAGAGGAGATTAAAAACATTCCCTTCTGCCATCATCTGAGATACAACCCCCCCCCCCCCCGTCTTTTCTAGCAACAATGAGGTTTAGGCTTAACTGTGAAAAATGGCCATTTCTCAGTGCCATAAATCCTTAGGTTGCGCACAGCGTGATAGGAATAGTTCTGGGACATGATTAATTCAGGAGCTTGCACAATTTTGGGCACAGGAGACTAGCGCTCCACAAACATCATGGAACGGGGGAGAGGAGGAGGACTGTAAAACTGTAAAATTACAAATGTATCATGTTGAAATATCCAGGGAGTAAAACAACATGGTTTTTTTTTAGATGTCTCTCAGAAAGAGCCAATTCTTTACTGTTTCCATGTGTGAATGACGGGGGCAATGCCTCAAAATCTGTCCTGAACGAAACGCGCTGATAAACGTCCTGTTTAATAGTTGAGATCACATCAGAGACTTTTTCTGAGCCAAAAGTGTCACTTGAAAGAGTTTTGCAGCACCTGCCTGATTTAAAAAAATATATATATTTTGACTAAAACTGTACACACACACACACACACATACTCACTAGGGGTGTCAAAATGTACCAGTACTGACAATAACTGCGAGATTCATTAACGTGAATATTAATATTGTTGCAAATAATTCAGGTTCAGTATCTGATTAACCGATAAGTGGCAATTTTGCAACTGTAAACATTTTGCATTAAGAGACAAATTGGATACAAACTCTCCGTTTTTGAGAATTATCAATGATAATTATGATATATAACAATGATTATAGACATCCTCGATAAACATTCTTTAGCAGACGACTGGCAAGCGATCTCACCTTTGTCACAGCAGGATACCCAACAGCCACCTCTGCAGGACAGTGAACCTTCTCCTCACCGGACACCTCCACCGCTGTGGCCCACTGATCCAAGAATCCGCTCGGCGTGTAGAGACCACAGTCCCGTACGCTCGTTTCCCTCTCAAAGTCCTCACACACACCATCACCGTCGTAATAGTAGCATAAGCTGGGCTCATCTTCAGAGGAGGGAGACAGAAATGAGAAATATATGAGTCATTCCCCAAAGAACAATTTACTCAAATGTATAATAATAAGAACCATTTCTTTTTTTTTGTTTTGTTATAACCTAAAGAACCTCTTTCCACTACAAAGAACCTTTTGTGAAACTGCAAGTTTCTTCTGATGTTTAAGGTTCTTCATGGAATCATTCAGCCAAAAATAACTTTTTGTTTCACTCAATTTATGTTTGCTAAATTATTTTCTATAGAGGGTATGCATTGACGTCACTTTCCCACGTGAACATGCCGTACGTGTCCCATGTGACATAGTGGCAAAACACTAAGCCAAAAGGCTGAGGAGAGAAGAGGAAACAAAGAAACCAGGACTAAAACACGCAATTATTTAATGACATTTCAAGCAGCTGGACTCGACGGGGATCGTTCCGACTTTCCTGCGACTTACAAAAGAATCAGGTGTTCCTGGACACTGAAATGTTGCGCGGAACTGTGTTTCCTGATATTGTAAGCAGTCATTTTGTGTTTTGCCACCCCACACAGGCGCGCTCCGGCATGCTCACATGGTGTTCACGTGATAAAGTGACGACACGTCCATAACCTCTATTGTAATGGACAGCATCTATGATTTTTACTCTGTTTTTACTGGCATCATGCAAGGACAGTCATAAATCATCTTCCATGATAACAGATTGATCACCTATACGACTGTACATTATTTATCAGCAGCCCAGACACACATACAGTAAACCGATCATCTGAATTAAACTCATCCTGTCACTGACAGCTGAAAAGGCTTCTTGCATCCACCTTCTTTTCAATCAAGGTTAACAAGAACGTTCTTAATTTTTTGTCCTGATATGTCCCATTCCTGTACCGTCTGTAAACTGAGGTGTCAGCAAAATGGACACGTGTAGCTGACGCAAGGGCAAAACGCTTTTGACTGCCACCTGTACAGACCGACAGCCTTTTATCAACAGGGTGCCAATCAATGCTAACAGGAAACATATTTGCAAGATATGCACATATTCTTTTTATTTCTGACCGTTGCAAAGCGGTGGCAGTGTAAAATCAGAGCCATCCTCGGGTGCTGCGTATCATCCACAGGAAGCTGCCGTGCGTAAAGGGCAGCAGGATCAAGGCTGCACCTTGTCGCATCACTTCCTGTACTAAAAACACACTGCTTTTATTAATATCGAATTACCCTGTCCAGTTCTGGTGATACGATAAAACCAGCACGCTGGAAAAATCGGGGTGATGCAATCGTTGATCTTTGTTCCTCTTGATCAGAGTCTTGGGACTCCCTCAAGTACGGCAATATAAGACACATTTTATTATTGTCAAACGTTCTGCTAATTTGGACGAAGCAACAGATCGGGAATTTGCCGAACATCAACGCCTGTTATTTCCAAAGAGGTGAAGGATGAACTCATTGAACTTACTCTTAAAAAAAGAGGAACTGCCAATTAAGCCAGGGCGACGTCGGACTTCCAAAAGTGTTCTGGAGGTCAGAGCGTATGAATGTAGACCAACTTCAAAAGCCCTTCTTATCTGTTCTTCTTTTCGGTCTTCCTCTTTTTTCCCCTCGGCTCCCGCTTTCCGTCCACACGTTGAGAATAAAAGGTGATTGGTGCATTATCGCTAACAGGAAGAGGCGCGAAAAAGACCCGCTAGCGCTCATTAGGACGATTTTAAAGCTCTACAGCAAAGAGTAAAGTCTTTTGTGAAGGGACTTAAACGCCCATCAGAGGGTCCAATTATGCGGCCGATTGTTTTGACAGAACCGATTAGCTCGCAACTTAAAGCACTCCATTAACATCACAAGCGCCTAACAAGTTTCGGACAATAAAGAGATAGTTCAACAGAACTTTCCCGGCCCTTCACACTTTGTCATTGTAGGACACTGTGTAACGCTGATGACAGGCCCACACCGTGAAATTGATGGCCGGGCACCCGGCCGGAACAGACATCAATAGAACACAGACGTAATGAGCCATTCTGAAGCAAAACATCAATCTGCTGCTATACTTTCTAGCTGAAAGTGTATTTCTGTTTCATTCAAGAGAATTTGCAGGAGCATTTCTACCAGAGGTGACGGTCACGTACCGACGCAATTGAACGACGGCTCTTTCCTGCACTGGTTTGAGCAGCCGTCTCCGTTGACGAAGTTCATGTCGTCACATAGTTCTCCCAGATATCTGAAAGGCATTACATCAGGAGTTTATCAGATAGTCACGCTGCAAAAGGCTGTTTAAAAATATATCAAACTAATGAAAGAAAGAACGAAATCTGCTGCTGGATGAAGAAAAAATATTTTATCCAAGATTTATAAAATGTAGTATATTTATAAAAAAACATATTACATCCTGCTAGACAAAAGAAATATTCATTTAAATACTTAACATAAATAACATTTCATACTAAAACGTTAAACATGTCAGTAGTTTGATGCTCTCTTTAAGATGCCTCACTTTTGGATGAGTCCATCCCCACAGTAAGGTGAACCCAGCTGGTGCAAGAGAGGAGGAGATGGTTCACTCTCCGCTTGTCTAGACACTGTTAGAACGTGGTAGGTGTATGTCTCATCCGGCTTTACGTTCCTGTAACACAAAGACACAGTCGGGATAGTTAACATAGTTCAAGATATTTTGAAGAAGATTGGTAACCAAACAACATTGGCCCCCATTCTCAGATCTCGTCCTGGACATATACCAGAGTTAAATGTTTAAGCTTTCTCTATATTTGTGTAAGTCGTTGAAAATTATTGCATAATTTCCTGACTTGTGTTTCTAAAACATTTCCAAGCAATTAGGGGACACTTTTACTGTTTGTCATTACACATGGTGCTAATCTCAGGCTTTACCCTTTGCTTTCAAGTGTAGTTGTGCAAAACAAAAACAATTAGATGCCAAGAAAGGAGCCCTATTGTAATGTGACCCTTCATAGAGAACAAAATGTGCTGCACACGCTTTGTGTTCCTAGCATTTGTCACGACTGTAATACGACGCTTCAGGTACACATAGCAAGACTCAGCTGAAATGGTGAAAAGCATCAGCACCAGGCACTGCCTCTATACTGCCATGCGGACCACCCGAACACAGCAAGACCCCCCATCTTCTCATTTATCTTCACCTAACAATGAACAGTGATGGAGACTGGAGTGAACACAAGATGAACTGGCATGAAGGGAGGGGGGTTGTATGACACCCATCTGTGTGTGTTACTAGTCCATGAATATGGAAAATGGCATTTTTTAGTGTGAGAGGATTACAAAAGTTCCCTGCATAAAAAGTTCACAGTTGGTGAAGCCCCAAAAATGTTCGTATGACTTGTGCACCATATTTCACAATCTTAATAACCAAACAATAGCTTTGCATGAAAAACTTGCCTCAAAGGGGATATATTGGATGATTCAAACGAACATTATTGTGTGCATTCGGTGTAATACAGTGTTTACGCGGTTTACGGTTCAAAAAACACATTCGTTTTCACATACCGTACATTACTGTTGCTTCTCTGTGCCCCTTCTGAAATGCGAAAATTTTACTGATGTAGATTTGTGGGCTGTGTTTAAATGAGGTGTTTCAGGGAAGTCTGGATGAGCCTCCGCTTTTAAACAGAACATGTCTTTTGGTTTGACTTTGAGACTTTAATTTGTTCAATTTTACGTGTCTAATATATGCACTTGTAACCCACCAAAGATAAAGGAAAACGTGAAATGTATCCTTTTGACCCCTTTAATATGCTATAAATGCTAAAAATAACAAAAATGTCATTAGAAACGAATAACATGCATGCACAGGTTAATCAAAATGAAATATGATTTTAACACAAAAAAATTCAAAAACACAACTTAGCTCTCCCGTGATGTAAGAAAAATGAAAACTATGAAAAAGAAAACAAAGCTGCTATTTGGTGTATTTTCATACATTTTAGTCTCATTGGTCAGACAATCCATACATTTTAATATAAAACAAAAAAGTCTAATTGAATTTAATATAGGCTACATAAGATAAATTTAGCTATCATGAAATGCATTTTATTCTGATTAAATTATGTTTTTGACTGATAACTTCCATGACTCCATTACTGTTTTTTATTTCACATTTATAAAGGCAATTTATCAAGTCATCTGTTAACTGTGGAACTTTTCTGACCGAATCACTTAAGTTAGCGAGTTGACAACCGGATCAGTTCGATTTGGACAGATTCCTTGAAAAGAAAAACTAAAGGAACGATTTGTTCATGATGTCAAGTTCAACTCACTAACTCAATGATCTGGTTCTTGACATAACGCCTCAATAAAAGCCAATATTACCAGCCAATTATAACAACTTCACAAAAAGTTTCTCTATGGCTTCAGAAAATGCCTTTTCGTCCTGTATCTATAAATAACCTCTTCCTACTAGCATCCCTGTTACTTACAGACCTTTAGTTAATGAAAACATTTAAATAAGTTCTCAGATCAGCTCTTAAACCTCTGTCGGCACATATGCTTCTCAGATCTTTTCCACAGGTGTGACTTTCTGCCTGAAGGAATAGTTCTCGCAGCGTGCGGAAAGCCTCACAGCTGGTTCAGGTATATTCGGCTCGATCAGCTACGCCGTAAAGCTCCGAACCCGGCGAGCTCCTCCAGCTCCAGACTTCCCAAACAGTCAAATATGGGTCAGAGAGCTGCAGTGGTGTGAGAACTGCAGAGCGCCGCTTCGCTGGAGTCTGAGCCAACGCCGAAGGCAAGAGCTGGAAGATGTTGGCCCGCGATGTGGTCTTGTGGCTGTGTTTTTCTAAGACACGTTTGTTGTGGAGAGGCACGGCAAAGCTAAAAGAGTACTGCTGCTATCCTTAACAGCCACAGTGACTCCTGAGGTGAACCGTTGGTTGCTCTTACACAGAGAGGAAGGAATATTTTGCCCGTTCAAGTATCAATTTAGCCATCAGTGTCTCGTGGCCACATTACGAATTTGTGGTACGGATGTTTGTTTGTGAAATCGTAAACATTTAATTGAGCAACCGGAGCTTTGTGCATGACTAATAACGTTAGGGAGAGATCATTCTTATAAATAAACGCTGAGGTATGAAGACTTTGACAAGGACAAAAATGAGTTCTTATGTTCTGTATAGAGTTTTCCTCATAGTACATGTCATTACTTGGGTTCTTTGGCTTTATATAAACAACTTCTTACTTTTAACTAACTCAATTATAAGTTTCAACTAAACTTTTGAACAAACTACCTCACACAACTAAAAAGTTAAAAACAGGCAAAGACTGTAAAATTATAATTTTTTGACTGTATAATTTTAAAATTACTGTATAATATTTTAACAAATGCGGTGAAAAAATGTCAAATTACAGGAATAGACTGCAAAGTCGGGTGTAAAATAATGTGAAAAACTTTTTCTTTTTTTTTAAAGCATTTTTCTGGCACCAAAGCTGCCAGAATGTTATCTTTTCGCTGGGTTTTTTCTCGATTTGTTTACTGACTATATGCTGAATGTATTTTTCTGCTAATAAATTTGTCCTAGCAACTTCAGATTAAAAGTTCAGCAAATTTGAGCAACACACAGTTTAAATAGACACAAATGTCTGTCTGCCTCTTTAAATGAGAGAACGTCCTGTATAAAGTTTTTTTTATTTGACACGCATTAACCTTCAACACTAACACATTAACCTCGATCAACAATCAACAAAAACATAAAAACCAGACGGGCTCAAACACTTTGAACGGCAAACAAAGCGAGCATGCACGGCACATTAAACGCAGGAAATTAAGACGCCGTTCAAATGAAGTGTCACAAAAACCCATAGCAGAGGGTGAAAGGAGCATGCATACCGAACGCATCTGTCAGACCACCTTCCTGTGTTTGGTGTTTGAGACGATAACAATATTTTTCAAGCCTGGGTGCTGGAATATGTGGTAGCTCATGACATCATTGCTTTTTCCCGTGCGGGATACCCAGCGGTACTGTGGGAAAAAACTACAGCCGTCTGCCTTTCACTCTTAGCTCATGAAACTTTGGTGAGAGCGACGACAGTGACAGGGTATAGGAAGAAGTCTGGCAACCAAACAAGAAGGTAGTAAGACACTAAAACAGCCAAAACCTCAGAGTTTCGCTAAATCGGTTTGTTTCCGTCAACGCTCGCAGGGTTTTATCACGAGCCTCTGTTGCGATTTTCATTTCATTCCCACATTCTCTAAAAACACTAGTGTTTTCCTTCTCCGTCTGACCCCTCCAGTGAGGTCTGTGCAAGATTAAAAACAGACGAGTCTACCCTAATTCCATTGAAACGTGTCCCTGCCCCCAATTCTTACATTTTTCAATGTTCAACGATTTTTGAGACACTCCTGACAAATGAAAATAAGTTGAATATATCTGTGAACTGTTGTCTGATCTTCAACCCAACAAACAAACTAGACGATAGTAGTATACAAATCTTTCTGTATATGACTGAGCTCTACAGACTTCTGGTATCAGACCTCTCTTTCACACCAGATGCTGGAAAAGTCTTATTATAGTATTCTGTGAATACCTTCAAAAGAAATCAAAGAAATGCATCTCCTCTGTGCAGCTGCCGGCTGCTCGAAGCGTTTAAGAGAAGAAAGATGACAGCAGACCTGAAAGCTTCATTACTTCAAATGAGTGGAAATAATTTGTCGTTTGAAATCCAAATCAGAGTTCTTTTTTTCATTTTTGTACTCTTTAAAAAAAGTGACAGCAAGAACTAGAAATTGCAATTGCAAAAACGTATTAGCGCTCATAAAACAAGCTACTGTAAAATTCCTCTAAGATATTTAGTAATTATATAACTTAATAATATGTTCCAATCGAACTCTTAAAAAATTGGACTTTTGGTCAAAATACCTCACACAACTAAAAAGTTTAGCTTTGCACAAGGAAGTTAAAAAAGATACTTAAAACTCTAAAATTATAATTTTTTTGTTGATATTTAGTAAAAGTCCAAGTTAACCTGTAAACATCAGAACAGCTTTAGAAACAGCACTTTTGCTATGCATTTAAAATTGCCGATAAGGCAAGGGCTGATCCAAGAACAGTACGGGCTTCGCTAAAACACAGACACATATTCTCATCAATGTTAAACGCAGCTGTGCAGCTTTAATGTATAAAGCAAACCTTTCGAATTTAAAACCTCACTATCTATCTGAGCAGAAGAAGCTGTTAGCTGATGAATCTTGACAACCCGCTAACACAACTTGGACGGCGCTACTACAAACTAAACACGGCTTTAATGTATATTTGGATTTGTCGGGTAATTAGTACTTTTTAATTCTACAAAGATGTGTTTGGACTCTTTCTCATTCTAAAAGAGATCAGAAACCTGCACATTCATCCTCAAACGGCCCCATGCACGGCTAGAACGTACGGCTACAGCAGCTGTCACTGTATTTACTGTACTTTCCGACATCTCAGCAACAAAAAAGACTTCCTCCACAGGCCGGTGTGAGGACAGCGGAGTTCAGTGGGTTCACATGGGGCCCTGTTTATATCTAAGGAGTCTTTTTTTGTGAAAGCTAATGTACAGCGTTTGGCAGCCTGCCGACTGAGGTGTAGCCGCGCGCTCTTGGAGGGCCCACCATTCAGAAGCTGTGGAAACAAAAGCCCAACCCAAATTGCACACAAAAGGAAACTGAGACAATGCCTGTCTTCTAAATGACTAAAGTCTTCATTTACGCATTGTTAATAAGAGACACATTTGGGCGAAAGAAAATACAATGCTCAATACAGCACAAATTGTCCATGTGTTTTAAGAAGAGCCCTGAACTTGGATCCTTATTCTTTGAACTTCATGACTGTTACAGCTCAATGAAGAAAGACTAAATACCCAGACTGCACTGCAGGGGTGGACAACAGTTACTGAGCAAAACACGCATTTCATCTGAAGACATTTTTAACTCATTTTTCACAACAATGTGCAACACGGAAACCCTCTTCCTTTTCTGTCATTTCTTCTCAGACGATAAGAAGGGAGATGCGGATGCTCAACCAGGCAAAGCTGAACTAATTCAGGACATTCTGAAGTAGAGCAGAGATGGGGCATCCCATAACCACAGATCAGGAACATTTCTGATGTTTCTGACAGAACACTTCTGACTTCTAAGATCACTGATCTACCTGCTTCACATCCATCCATCCATCCATCCATCCATCCATCCATCCATCCATCCATCCATCCATCTATCTATCTTATGTTTGTCCCATCATCCATGACAGGTATGGTCTCTTCAAATGGCCTCCCACTATTTTGTGAATTTATGAGCATCCCATGAAGTTAAACTGCCAGGGGGCACTTCGACATGTATCTCTAAGATGACAACAGGCTGGCTGTGAAATTCTTTGAGCTGACCCCAACCCCGAGTCCAAGGAGAGTATGTCTGAAGACCTCACACGTTGTACCCAAGACATCTACGCTGCGCCAAAGAACATCAACACACAGCAGGAATTGTATAAGGGACTTGTAGGGAAAACTGAAAACAAACTCGGGGCTAAAGCAACGCAATCCTGTGCCAGCGTACTATAAATGAATAAAACATTTTGGAAAGCTAAACCAAGAATCTTTTTGAAAACCTGTTTAAAAATGTGTTAAAACAATGATTCCCCAATGGCGACATTTTTTAAACAAAGGGCTCGGTTTTTATGACAAACCATTTAAAACAGAAGACAAGGGTTTTTATCCTTACCTGTCCACATATTTCAGAATGGGTTCTTGAAGGACCAGGCCATGTGGTGAGTGTGTGAACGGTGGCTGGCGAATCAGCCGATAGCGTAGAGGATGACACTTCTGGCACAAAGGGCTGTCCGGCTTTGACGCCAGCAATGTGGCATCGATTTCCAGGTGCTGCTCCATGGTGAAGTACTGCACCCCATACACCTCCTCCTCCACGTCCAGCTTGAGGGTTAACGGAGTGTCGCAGAACACGTACTGTGGACCCAGCGAGACGTTGTTACCGCTGAGTGTCAAGAGAAGGATGTCTTGGATTGCTGGAAGTCCAGTCTCCTCTGGAGAACAGAAGGTGACCCAAACGGTGAGAGAGTCAGGAACCAGCGGATAGGCAAACTCGAGCTGGAGCATGCAGCCCTGGGGTAGGCAAGATGCGGAGCCAACACTGCTAGAGTCTAGACCGGCGTTGGGGCTCCATGTGCGGACACTTGGTTCACAGGCCTGTTCCACGTCTGGTGGACCTAAAGATGGTGAATCAAGAGTTTTGATTATTTCAGCTTGTCTGCACCAGGTTCAACTGACTGATGTTTTCAGTTCAAGTGATTCTTAAAGCAGGTACTAAAACATCCTTACTATACTATATTTACAGTACTATATTTACAGTATTATAGTATACTACCATACTAACTAGAATGAGACACGTGACCTGTAACAAAACATATCACAAAGCTAGGACAACAATTACATCTGGTGTCACAATATATTAGTTTTGACAATAACAGTGATATTAAAAACCATAATTATCCATATTATGTTATTACTACACATACAATAGTATTGTAAATTATTAATCATTCACATTTAAACTTTTGCTATTTTGAGTGTGATTCATGTGTCAGTAAAAAAAAATATTGTCATCATGAATTCTTTTAACGGTGTATCTGATATCATTACAGCCATACTATCAATAAAAACTAAGTTTAAAAGCTCTGAAAGAAATATAATAGCAAAGTCCAGTTTGGCAGGAAGGTCCCATTGAAGCTGCAAAGACCTCTGGAAGGAAACTGAGCTCTATGAGACAAAAACTAGAGACCAAGAACTAACTATATGATAAAATGTCTAACTTCTGACTCTCTATCGCCAGCTCTGTTTGAAATATAAAATTGAAGCCACTTAATGCACTTATTTTTACGCTTAGTCAAATGAAGCCAAATTGACATTTTCAGCAAAAAACTTTATGAACCTAATAAATGATTATTTTAAGCTTGCCATTGTCAGGGTAAGAGAGACAGTTTTTTAAAAGAAACAGCTTTCCTGTAGCTCAGTGGTTAGAGCGTCATGGTCACGGGTTCGATCCCACATACTCAGAAACAAATGTATAATGTATAATGCGATGTAAGTCGCTTTGGATAAAAGCGTCTGTCAAATGCGTAAAAGCAATTGCTTAATTTTTGTTGCTTAACAAAATAAACGTTATGGCCTGCAGCTTTAAAATAAAGATCCTTTTCAATTTAATTGGGGCGACAAATTCAAATCATCTGTTCACATAATCATCTAAATGACCTGAAATAAAATATCACAAACTACATTTTCTAGGAATTAATCTCCATTTAGGTATTAATGAAGTTACAGGTGTCTTAGCAGAGTAACCACAGGTGTACAGTAGCTCATTTTTAACAGTACATCCACTGTTTTATATGAAGTAAATGCGGCTTGATAGGAAATTTGGTGAAGTTGAGAAGACATTGACAAATACATTTCTAATTGTGACTTAGGTGTCCAAATACTTTCGAGGTCACTGTAACTTCGCTTAAATAATTATATTTGATCTGACAGGTTAGATGACAAATGGAACAGAATGTGTGGAAAAACCTGCCTTGGCGTTTATTTTGGTTGACCTCAGTCAGGCATCATTTGTAGTCTGACTGCGAGTTACATGACAAATGGGAAAAAATGCGGAAAATTTTGGTTATGTTTATTTGGTTGACCTCAGCCAAACATCTAGGTAACCTCCCTCACAAGTCTGATTAGCTGCGCAGACTCGGATATCACCGTTGTTCTACAGCGGGTATTTGTTGCTCAATCGCAGGGCCAAAATAAACGGAGATGTTCTGAGACTGGATGCATTTTCACGATATCAAATGCACAAATTTTTGCAAAATGTCTCCCACGGAGGTCCCCCATGTACATTACT
Organism: Oreonectes daqikongensis; assembly: GCA_026939265.1. Taxonomy (NCBI): domain Eukaryota; kingdom Metazoa; phylum Chordata; class Actinopteri; order Cypriniformes; family Nemacheilidae; genus Oreonectes; species Oreonectes daqikongensis. Next base: position 1,393,231 of record JAOTQM010000051.1, read on the forward strand.
TGCTGATTTAAGGGAATATTGGGAGAAATATTAGATGGAGAGAATAGAAGGGGGACTGCACTAATCCAGATACAGTGTGGGTTTTTAAAGGGACAGTTCACCCAAAAAAGAATATTATTTGATTTACATTTACTCTAATGGCATATTAAACCTGTTTGACTTTCTTTCTTCTGCAAAAGAAGATATTTTAAAAGAAACCCACTGACTTCAATACTCATACAGGCTTTAACCAAAATGTTAAAGGGGCTAATACGCGACAGATTTTTGGCTGAACTGGATTTACCAAAATTAACCTGATAGAAAGATTTTATATTTGGGTAAACTTTTCCAAGTTAACATTAACAAAAAGCCAAAAACTCAAATATGAGATGGAATTTGAGGGCAACAAAACTTTTGCTACTTCTGCCAGCTCCTCTCAGTAGGCCTTTCTAAGTTTTGTTCTGATGAGTAAAACTCATTGACATAGTCAGGATAAGTAACGTCTGGCATCGGACAGACTGTTGAGGTGGACAGAGACGCACGCCATTCCTGACATTCCTGGTTTCGTGTCTCGTAATTCTTCATGTTTTCAATCAACTTTGGCATCCTTCTCGTGAACACAAGCCACCGCAGGGTAATTTGCATGGCAAACCAAGTTAACTTTATGCATCGTTCTCACGTCCACGTTTTGTTCCTTTCTCGAATTCCGGCAACGCGATAAGGGCATCGCTGCCATAACGCTAATACCGCCATATCCAAAAAGTCAACTAAGGACACTGAGGAAAGAGGTTGGCCAAGTTACTTGTTTAACCGAGATGATTGAGGACTGAGGGCACGCATTAGACGCGCGGGTGCTGCAGGCAGGTGAAAGGCAGTGGTTGAAACCAGCTGCAGGTTGTCAAAGTCAGGTTTTGTATCCGATTGTAAACAGTGGAAAGATGGCCCGGGCACTGGAGTTACACCAGGGAAGCCATCCAAGTGCAAAGCATTGTGGCCATGGCAAGCCTGGGTATGCCTCTCTCAGCTGACTTGTGTATATTCGCCGCTGGGCCAACTTGGCTTTGGGGGACACAAGTGTGCACTTGCGGCTGTACCCGCCTGACTCACTCCGTCTGACTCACCCTTTAAAAAACCGACCCAAATTAAGTGATTAAGTAATTAAACAAAAACAGCCAGCCTTTGGAATGTGGGCCTGTGATGTTGTTTTCAACATTTCAGTTTCGCATCTAATTCGCTTTTTTGGAGCATGTGTCACCGCTGCTAGGGCATCTAGAGGTGAGTTTAGGATGCATCTTCTTATTTAATTAAATAAAAGTAGTTGTTTCAAATGAAATCCTTCGGACATGTCGAAGTTTGGCGTCGTTCTGCGATACCGGATCAAAGGTCGACCTTCGAGGGCAGGACCACTGATACAGCGCAGGAAAACATGACTCATTCCCCGTGGTAAAAAACATCCACTTATGCGCACAAAGCTCTGTGGACCAATTCCTCCATATGTCCACATTTTTTAGACCTTAAAATAAACACATGAGAAAATCGAAAATTTATGACAACCCCTATGACTAATTTTTTCCGCACGTTTCCGTTCGTCTCCTCGTAGATTGCTTGGCTGTTCCGTCCAATATTGGCCTCACTTGGCAACCTGCGCTGGGTGCAATGCTTTAATCATTTATCCGCCTCAATAAAACCACACATTAATGGTTTTGAAAGGCACTCACCAATTAAACACAATTTCCAAGTGTCAACAGAAACAGGTCTCTTACACGGTGCCAAAGCAGTCAGCTCGAATCCAAACAGGAAAACTCCTAAAACCATGTAGGTAGGCCTCTGCGTATGCAATGAGATGGCGTAATGCAATCATAATTTTTAATGGTGCTATAGTTTTGTGCGTTCGTCTACAGAATCCGCTGTAATAACATCTAAGAGAGCTGACAGAGGTAAATCAATAAAGAGTCAGGTCGTTTAAAAGTATCTTTGATTTCTCTGGAATGGTCGGGCTGTTTTTAAAAACGCTGCCCTGAAAAGCACACCATGCACAGCATAATTGCACCTGTGGCAGGGTTTGTGGATAATCGTTGAATCTGAAATGCCTGTTGAGATTGAGCAGGGTTACGCTATCGTACCTTCCGCCTCACGGGGGCTCCAGTGGCCAGAGGGGGCACAGGGTCGGGGCGAGGATGAGTTGAAAGCAAACTGCAGGAGGACGCCAACCTCCGTACATCTGCCACAAACTGATCCCACTTCTCTAGGAAATCAACAGACAGCCAAGGTAGCAACTTAGAAACAGCAACACAACAAATATTATAAATTGAAACTTTTGGGGGGGTTTCTAATCCAGACAGGGATTAGTTTAAACCTGGACTAGGCCTTAGTTTAATTGGGAAATGTAAGTAGTTTTAACAAACATACTTTACTAAAAACATTACTTATGTGCATTTTGAGACAACACAGAGGCACTGATGTATTTTGAGATATGTCAGTGCAAGTTGTTTTCAGTTTGGACAGCTCTTACCTTTCTTTTAGTCTAGGACTAGTCTAATCCCTGCCCGGAAAACCACCCCAAAATGTACTACTTAAAGGGCAATTCCAGCAATGTGACATTTTCATTCAAAACTTGAAATATAAACTTTCAGACAATGTATTACCAATACATTGAAACAAGTGTTTATATTTTACTAAACCCCTGAGGATAGACAACATAAAAAAATATCAGTCTATGACCTGACTAGTCTATACTTTAAAAAAACTGAGACTTCACATAGGTATTTAAACCATCAAATATTGACATTTGACCTGTCAATAAGATGAAAACCTTAAGTAAAAGGTTTTTCATCTTGAGTTCAACAGTTGCATGGAATTGCCCAAATCAAGCCCTAAAGATTTCTTTTAAAACAAAATGCATGCAACAGGTTTTGCATCATTTACGTGGCACAGCTAACAACAGCTTCGGCCCCCAGTTCACCTGTCAAAGTAATGTCCAGTGAGAGCAGGGAACCACTCCAGCGTGAGCGAGTCTTGGTCCTGCGCTGTGACGCGAGGAGGCAGAGGGACCGGAGCCGGTATACTGCCGGGTCTCCAGGACTGATAGATGAGATCGAGATAACAGTGCATCCGAGCAACCTGGTTCAAGGTGAAGGAATCTGTGCAGCCGTCATCTTTCAGAAAATAAAAACAAAACAGAATTCACGTTATTAAAGTGTGAGTGCATGTGTGAGTGGTGGCCATTTACTAAAGCTTTTTTGCACGAGAGTCTTTTTATGTTGATCCCAAATAGCATTTGGATACGTAAGTTTCACCTAAAATGTATGAATACTAATGCATTTCCAAAATATAAAATCAAGCATCATACTTTTTCCATGCAAACATTTTACAAAAAGACGTTTGTTCGACTTTAAATGAGAAAACAACAAGTACACTGTTTAAAATTAAGATTAAAAACATTTGGATACTTTCTGGTAGTCCGAGTCAGGAACATGTCCATAGTTAATGTGATGAACTACACCTGTGTTTAGTCTGTCGGGACACCTGCGTGAACATGAGGGTTACCGACTAAACTCGGTTCTGAGAAAATGTCAAGCATCATTTGTCTCATTCATGTTTTTTTAAGTTTACTCTAAGTGTCCAAATACATCTGGGACTCAAGTTAGTCTCACCGGCATAGCTCATGTAGTTGTTGAAGGGAGTATTTGTGAAGTGACGTCTGCCGCAAGTGTCGTTGCCCGGCTCGGGATCTCTGCAGTATTTGTACTTGGGTGTGGGGTTGGTATCAGCACACAGATCTCCCGTCTCAAGAGATGGTTCGGTCTCCAAGCAGGCATCATTGCAGGACTCCACCTCGGAGACTCCCCTGAAGACATGGTAGAGTCCGAGGCTATGGCCAATTTCGTGGATCATGGTGTGCGTGTGGCCAAACGTACCGTAGAATAAAGGGTTTAGCACGATCCCACCTCAAAAAATAAATGAAATAGAAAGCAGGAATCATAAGCAGAATATAAACTTTAAACTTAAAGGTACTGGTCACCCAAAAATAAAAATTCTGTCATCATTTACTCACCCTTGAGTTGTTTCAAATCTGTAAAAAAATGATTATTCGAAGAGACGGAGAAGGCTTGGAACCAAACAGCTCTTGGCCACCATTGACTACCATTAGTAGGAAAAATTACAATGGCATTCAAAAGTGCCCGTGAACTGTTTGCTTTCCTACATTCTACCTTTCTTTCCTACATTCCAAGACATTTATACAGATGTGGAACTTGAGGATGAGTAAATGATGACAGAATTTTCATTTTTGGGTGAACTGTTCCTTGAAATGTGATAGGACAATGAATACTTTTTATTTCTCTACAAAACACTTAACCACATCCTAATCAAGTAGTCATTAGGTTGAACGGATAGCAATTTCTGATTTAAGAAAATATTTATTTTTTACCTAAATGGGTTAAGGCTTCTTTATCCCAGGGCCATGTTGCCACACCAGCCAGGTCTTCATCAGTTGAGTTAGCAAAAAAGATGTTTAAGTGTGTGGATCCATCCAAATTCAAAACATGTTTCAACTCCTTCACATCCATGTAAGCCCTGAAAAAAACAAAAACAAAACCAAGTGTTTAATTTACAATCCAAATAAATTTACTGAACATTCATTATTTTCAATTTACTGGTTAACAAATTGGATCGATCCAGTCCTAGCGGTATTTAAGAAAATGATGACAAATTTCAGTATGTTATTGACACAAACCTCATTTATGGAGCGTGACAATATTGAAGGGATAGTTCAGCCTAAAATGAAAAAGATTTTATTCATCCTCATGTCATTCCAAATCTGTATGACTTTCTTCTGCAGAACCCAAAAGAAGATATTACGAAGAACGTTGGTAACCAACAACACTGGCCCACATTGACTTCCATCAAATGGATACAAAACCACAGACATTTCTCTAAATATCTTGTTTTGCTCTTTATCAAAAGAAAGAATAATTTTCGGGTGAACTATTCCCATAGCGGAACACATCAGCCTCGTGATAGATGGAAAAAGCCCAACCAGTAAATAAACAGAGTGCGTTTGTGCGTACGCGAGCATGTGTCAATGTTTGTCAAGAGAAGCAGTGTTCTGTTATTTAACGGCCGTGGTCCGGCTGTCGCACAGGGAGTTCGTATTTGGAAGGAAACCTGAGCCCCGCTCCGCAGCCAGCTCTGAGGTCAGAGGTCACTGGCCCTGTCTAGTTAGGAATGCATTGTGTCATTCGGATCGTTCCAAACACGGCCCCTTTAAAAAGCTTATTATTTCACCTCAAACACACTGGGCATGTTATTCCCATGCAATCCTTTTCCCCCTGCAGTGTTAACTGTCATGCGAGTCAAACAAAGACATGCCTCTCCAGTGTGATAAATGCTGGCTTGCTGGGGACATGCATTTCCATAAGTACAACAGCATGTAACCATGCATATATTCATAGTTAAGCAGACGTATAGCATTTCACGTCGCCTTTCCGCTAACCTCTTCGGTCTTCATGGGAGGCCCCCATATAATTCTCTCAAAACATTCTGCCTTTGAAAAATGTAAAAAGCAATTGAAGCGTTCTTGCACCCCTACCTCCGACGCTTGCGAGCGCGGTAAACGCCCGCCGCCTGCATTCAAAGAGGAAAGAAAAGCCTCATTCCTCACGCTAACATCAACATCTGTTGGCCATCGCGCCGCGAGGACCAATTGACGTGGTATCTGTTGTCGTGCCGCTAAACCCCGAGTTAGCCGAGACGTTATGAAAATGTATGTGTTGCTTTGTAGTGCTTTTTGATGTATTAACCTTCTGAGGAAGACGCGGGCTTAAGAGACAAGGATGACCATTTCCTGTCATTTATTTTCCTGTATGCCAGAAACCATGGCACTACTTGTTGTAAAGTCATCAGTCTTGCTGTCATAAAAGAGAAACACTAGAGGCCTTGTGATGGTGAGAACGAACAAAAGATGGTTCAGTGAACAGAAGTTCTATTTCCAATCGTTTACAAAATCTGTGCGAGTTCTAAAACGTGTCGGAAACTAACAACGCTGTGCGTGGGGATCTGCAGGAAACTAGCGAAACATAATTTCATGATATGCTAATATTGCTATGCAATGCAAAATAGTGATATATTAAAGGAATAGTTCACCCAAAAATGAACATTTTGTCATCATTTTAATTTGTATATAATTATTTGGTCTGCTGAACACAGGGGAAGATTTTTTGAAGAATGAGGAAACCGAACAATTTTGGGGTGCCTTTGAACTTCGTAGTATTTTCTTCTACTACTGTACCTAAGTTAATGGCGCCCCAAACCAGCCTGGTTTCAAACATATCTTTTCACAGATTCAATCTTATTTTTTCCAAACACATTCAAATTTTGGGGAAAAATCTTACAGTCCATCTTCTTTATGTTGACTAACAGTGAAGGCATGAGATGTGATAATGGTACACAAACAAGAGCAGACATGAGAAAGGGGGGTGTGATGTTTTCTAGGCAGTAAATTGAAGATTAGTCACGGTGGTGACGTTACAAGCCACCGCAGCTGTCAATGAGAGGCATCACGGAGGGGAAACATCTTGTGTGGTGTCGACCTCACATTACCTGCCTCATTCCGGCTCACAACAACAACAACGACTATAAAGATAACACAAATATCATTTGAACTTTTTTTAAGCTTGAATGTTACCAAGACTTATTGTTAAACACTATCAATGTTCTTATGCTGCATTCCAGGTGCCTTGGATTGAGGACATTTCCCACTTCAAACCTAGAAATACCATCTGGATTTAGAATGATCCAAATTACATTAAAACATTAATGTTAGTGATAAGTTAACAATATTAAAAGCATATATTAACATTGAAAGAGCACCGTTCCAGAAATTATTTCCGGGTTGACGTGGGAAATATCCTAAATCCAATGTCCAGTGTGAAATAATAGGTAATGATGCAATCATCAATGTTATCGAAAGGTGCCGAGGTTACCTTGTAAAAGAACAAAAGTCAGCACGGAGAACAGATGATATTAGGTTTCTCTCCTAATAATTTCAGGAATTTCATTATTTCCTACAAAAATATTTGGCTGGCTTTTTGACTGTAAAGAAAGAGGAAAAGGGGGTCAGGAAGTTTCATGGCAAGACGAATAATTCGGCTAAAGAGTAAGCGCAAAAAGAGCTTGTTTTTAAACGTTTCACTACTGTAGGTCAAAGTCACCTAATCTGAGTTCAATTCAGTTTAATCCACTGACTTGCTTACAAAACAACACGAATCAGATGTGGATGTAGGCCTACTACAAAGACAGCGGGCCAAAGTATGCACGGGTCCCGCCAAAGTATGCAGGCACCAGCGGACATGTATTGCACAATGCCACTCGGAACCACTCGGAGTTTTTCGCCTGTTTCTGCCGAGTAGGAAAGTGGGTGACATTGTCGAGTTTCTAAGCCATGAATCACCAGGCTCAAATTTACAGATGATAATCACCTCTATAGACAGCAAAATAAATAGCTTACTTAAGGTTTAGGATATCTTAAAAGAGGGAAATCCATTTACAGACACTTGAAATGTACAGTACAGGCTTGTGTCATGGGAAGAGCTGTACATTAAATGATTTAAAGAAAAAAAAACCCTGCAGACATCACTGTGAATCCGCTCCGCCTGGCTGCACTCGGAGTGCTCCAAAAGTTGTGTTGATGCATTTATATTTAATGCCTATTAAATGCATGATTATGGCTTCATCCATTTACACCCATGTATTATTCATCTGAATCAGTACAGACGCCTTACATCCAGATGTACGGAGTGCGGCTTCGCTCGGGGCGGGTTGGCATGGCAGTGTTCAGCGGTTGGCTGAGAGGCCTATAATTTTCTCAGCCTTTCAGGGATCTTTTCATCAGCTCCAAGTACATAAGAGGAGTGATCAATCATCTACACAATTAGCATCACGCACAACCGGGCGTGAGGTTCACAGACTCGCCGGGTAATTTGTAGCTGACCTCTACAGAAATAATATAATTCACAGACAGTAACCATAAAAAGAGCCGGGACGGAGGAGGGGGTTATATTTATGTGAGGTTCGAGGTGGAAGGGGACATTCTAATGTTTGATATACTGTACAAGAACTGGATAACGGAAAACGTGGGAAATGTCCTATGAACGAATAATGTTAATGTTAAACCTCCATTGTAAAGCTCTCTGAAGAATAAAAATGACAATGTACTACCTCAATATTGATGTTTACATAGGAAACACCTGCATCATGGTTGTCTTTACAAACATGTTTTCTAAATCATCCATTATTTACAGCTTCTGAAAATTACACTGAAATTATTTTATTCTCTGAAATATGGCTCATTATACAAATATACTAATAAACTGGTTGAGATTTATGATCTCATCATGATTCTGATCACTCATTAGACATCATTTGTGTGTAAATGTGGACATGTTTATTCAAGCTCAGAGCGAGTCAGTTTTGATACTTAGCATCATTAAAAGCTCTTGGTGATTCAGGAGTTTTTATGAAACAACAATTGTTCTTCAATATCAAAGGATCAATTGAGAAAAAGTTTGATGCCTTGTGATGACGAAATTGAAGAAGCTTGTACAACGGAATGAAATCATGCTATTACAGTAGAGTAGAGTAGAGCAGAGCAGAACAGAGTAGGGTAAAGTAGAACAGAGTAGAGCAGAACAGAGTAGGGTAAAGTAGAACAGAGTAGAGCAGAACAGAGTAGGGTAAAGTAGAACAGAGTAGAGTAGAACAGAGTAGGGTAAAGTAGAACAGAGTAGAGTAGAACACAGTAAAGCAGAACAGAGTAGAACAGAGTAAAGTGGAATGGAACAGAATAGAGTAGAGTAGAAAAGAGCAGACTAGAGTACAGTAGAACAGAGTAGAGTAGAACACAGTAGAGTGGAGTGGAACAGAATAGAGTAGAATAGAGTAGAGCAGAGCAGAGCAGAACAGAGTAGAGTAGATCAGAGTAGAGTAGAACAGAGTAGAGTGGAGTGGAACAGAGTAGAGTAAAACAGAGTAGAGCAGAGTACAGTAGAGTAGAACAGAGTAGAGTGGAGTGGAACAGAGTAGAACGGAATGGAACAGAGTAGCGCAAAGTAGAACAAAGTAGAGCAGAGTAGAGTGGAGTGGAACAGAGTAGAGCAGAGTAGAGTGGAGAGGAACAGAGTAGAGCAGAGTAGAGTGGAGTGGAACAGATTAGAGTGGAGTGGAACAGAGTAGAGTGGAGTGGAACAGAGTAGAGTGGAGTGGAACAGAGTAGAGCAGAGTACAGTAGAGTAGAACAGAGTAGAGTGGAGTGGAACAGAGTAGAGCGGAATGGAACAGAGTAGCGCAAAGTAGAACAGAGTAGAGTGGAGTGGAACAGAGTAGAGCAGAGTAGAGTGGAGTGGAACAGAGTAGAGCAGAGTAGAGTGGAGTGGAACAGATTAGAGTGGAGTGGAACAGAGTAGAGTGGAGTGGAACAGAGTAGAGTGGAGTGGAACAGAGTAGAGCAGAGTACAGTAGAGTAGAACAGAGTAGAGTGGAGTGGAACAGAGTAGAGTGGAGTGGAACAGAGTAGAGCAGAGTACAGTAGAGTAGAACAGAGTAAAGTGGAGTGGAACAGAGTAGAGTGGAGTGGAACAGAGTAGAGTGGAGTGGAACAGAGTAGAGCAGAGTACAGTAGAGTAGAACAGAGTAAAGTGGAGTGGAACAGAGTAGAGCAGAGTACAGTAGAGTACTGTAGAACAGAGTAGAGTTGAGTGGAACAGAGTGGAGTAGAATATAGGAATTTAAAGAAACTCCTCATACAAATGAATCAGCTGCCCTTACATCTTCATGTTAAAGGAGCCTTTAATTGCTTGAGTTTAAAAAGAGGAAATCCTTCTGTCCCCGGGGTTTAACTCTTTATCCAAGCTTTCTCTTAAACACCAGGGGTATTTTTATGTGTGCGTGTCCCTGTGTGTGTGTTTGTTTTTGTCAGCACTGGATGTGTGAGAGATAGATTGACAGTCTCTTTTCTTTATTAGGCTGTCACATCTGTGTAGGTGGTGCTAAGGTGCTAAGACTGTGCTTTTCCTGTCCAAATCCTTGATAAACTTACCAGCTATTAGCCGGCTTAGTTTAAAACCCAAGTGGTTTAGATTAAATTTTACACAGAGCTAGTACAGATACCTATCATTTTAATTGGATCCCCTTAAGAAAATAGACGACATAGCAGGGGTATAAATGAACGATAAAACCTCATTTTGACTACACTGAGACCAACTTGCCAATATGGAGAGTGGAAAGCCACCCATTTTAAGTTCTCTCCTGCAGTGTTGTGAAATCCCTGAAATTCTTAGGAATAGTGAACACTAACAAGTGTGCTAAAGCAAGCATGGCTATGGCCTTGTACACACCTCAGCTAAATATGGTTGTTATTCTTCTTTCCAGTGCTTAATCTTGTCCCACATTCTACAACCGAAAGTGAAAGCTACATGGAATGGTCCAAAAAGAGCAAATGACGGAGAAAAAACTTCAAGGGATCAACAATATCCTGGAGACCTGTTGTACAACAGTAAACAACCAACTAGCAACCACTCTAAACAAACTTGCAATCGCATAGCAATGCCATAGCAGCCACCAAGAACACCCTAGCAACTGCATAACAATGACAACACCCAAAACACTCTTACATTCTGGTTGCAATGTTTGCATGGGCGAACTATGTTCACATTTTCTTCAGAAACTGTGAAAATGCAGTTATAAAGAACATTATACCAGCTATTTGCCAATTACAAAGGCAGCATAGTGAATTTTTGCAAAAACAATCTATACATCCCATATATAGCCTATATCAGAGGTAGGCAACGTCCTGGAGTGCCGCTCTCCTGCAGATTTGAGCTCCAACTTTGGATAAAACTCATCTGTCTGTAGCTTTGGTAATCCTGAAGACACCGATGAGCTTGTTCAGGAGTGTTTGATTAAGGTTGGAGCTAAAATCTGCAGGGCAGCGGCACTCCAGGACCGACGTTGCCTACCCCTGGTACAGTATATCATCTGTCAAATCCATATATTTTAACAAAATTAAAGGTGCAATCAACTTATTTACATCGCCATCTCTGTTGAAAACACAAAACTGCATGTTACTTGCTTTACGTCTTTAAATTTACTTTTAGATCGCCATTATAAGCTAACTTTTCTAAATCAGGGTAAAATAAAGTAAAATTTATTATGTGCTTGCTCAATATCTGCTTTTGGCTTTTAACCAAAAAGAATGGATTGTAGGATTAATTTGTATGCATTAAAAGTCTGCTGAAAATTGAAGATTTTCAAATCGACTGCAACATCTGCAGCAGTCTTAGGCAAATAAAAATCCACCGCAGCATTTGATTTCATTTTTCTGTCCTTGCACAACTCTTTGTTCAAGCATACTTGTACAATCAAAAACGAATGTCAAATCACTTTGTTATCCAGCCCTCGGCAAAGCTCTCCAGACATACCATAATCAAATCAAAACAAGCAGCAAGTTGGAGTGCTCTCCCCTCACTGGTTGACCACACGCTCTAGTCTCATCTCACACACGAATACACACACGTCAAACGGACGACTGTAAACACAGCAACTCCAAAACAAAGACGGTGAACTCGGGACCTGTAACCGCAGAAGGGCAGGAAGTAATAACATTATGCAATTTGCGAGCAGTGCCACACTGCGACGAGCTTACGGACCTAAAACAAATCTGATCATTTGAAGGACCTATCAAATGCCTATTTAATTGAAATATTTCCGATTACAGAGTTGCATACGTAAACTGTCACACAACCACCACAGCCAATATTCGGTTTCAGTTTGCCTAGAATTAAACTTTCGTTTTGGACCTTGACACGTCTCGCTTTCAAATCTGGCTCAGCTTCTTGCTTGTCCTCAGATGCACTTGTTTGGCCTGATTAAATACATGAAAACCAAACGCTGCACAACAAATGGCCATCAGCAGTTTTGCATTGAAGCGTATGCTGTAAACTTGTTACAAGAGTGTGTACGATAACAATTTTCAGTAGGAAAGAGAACTTTGGTTTGTCCCACCATCCAAAGAACAAATACCCAACAGTATCCAATGCCCCCACAACCTTAGCTTATTTCTGGAGGGTTCTTTTTCCTGAGCAGCACTCCCAGTAGGTTCTCTAATGCTGTAAGTAATAGTGTTGGAGATTCTGCCCTAAGCTGTGATTGGCTTCTCTGCTTGTCCAAGGGGACATACTTTCTATTCCCACTTACTCTCTATCAAATCACTTTCATAAGCTTACAAAGAGTAGAACTATGTCTAGATTCTCCTCAGTCTTCACATCTGGTCACCACGAGAGTAGTTCATTTCACCCACGGAGTAAAATGTGATTGGTTGCTGAACTTTGAATCGATGCCAAAATGGACTCCGGGGATACATGAAACACACAAATCCATGGCTGAAATTCACTAGTACAGAGGAGCTCACCAAACAGTGAACAGCGAAACATAAGACCGAGTCTAATCCCTTATAGTGTTTAATGGTCCCTCAAACTGCCTCTATTCTTGTATGTCTGTAGTCAAGTTCATGCTCCAGACTCTGACTCCAGTTCGGCACTTACGACGCTGTTGGGATGTCACATCATAATATATTAACAGCACAAAATTGAGATTTCTGAACGCTGCACACATATGAATGAAATTTACAGTGCCCTAGAGTTCTCTCAAGTCTTTCCAGAATCTTGAACTTCTAACCCTGAGCTTCACCAGAACAATAATTCTTGCACCTACGTGACCACTCACGAATAAAGCAACTCCTTAATCTGTACACAAAAAGTCGCTGTCTGCCGTGTTTTTCGAGAATTACCTGAAGGGCGATATGGGATTAAAGCAGGTCTTCATGACATCTGTGATGTTGGGGTTGCAGCAGTCTCCGCGATCGTAATAGAAATTGTCCCAGTTACACTCAGGGTCGCAAACCCCGTTCCCCTGTTTGTATTCAGGACAGCATGCCGTCTGCCTCCTACAGTCTCCGGCATCGAAGCCTGTGAGGGTGTGGTTACATTCCAAATCGCATTCCTCGTCGCCCACTTTGTTGATATCACAGCTGGCCAGTACCAGACGGTTACGCAAGGACGAGTTGTAGACGTTGTGAACGGTGCGCTCCCAGGTAATGTTGTAGATGCGGAAAGCGTTGTTCAGATGCTGGTGCTGAAGGTTGATCTGGTGATCGGTAACCGTCGGCCACCTTCCCTCGTCGTCGTACACGTTTATCACTCGATAACGCACCGCCTTGGGTTTACGGAAGCTCCAGAGCTGATAGTAGTTCGTAACCACCTCCACATTGTCGCACACGGTCTGCCCACAAGGCGGAGGTTTCAGTCCAGTGTCGAGAGAGCCGCTGAGGTCACCCGCCAGGTTTTGGTCCGAAGTCTCCAAACTGGGGAAGCTGCCGTCTTTCATCGTCAGCCACCTTCTTGACATGTTCTCGAAATTCTCGTGGATGACCATCTGAGAGAGGTTGTCGGAGTTGCCGTACCTGCCACCCATGTATCTGACGATCTCACGTTGGGTCAGAGCCTTGCGCCACAGGCTCAAGTGTTCCATTGTTCCCCGGTAGTTGTGATTTAAGGCATTGCCCCCGATCATTAGCACCTTGCACTTCTTCGTAAGCGGGCTGAAAATCTCACCAGACTGGTCCCGGCTTACAGCAACCTGTGCGCCGTTAACGTACAGCTTCATAAAGAGGCCATTGTAGGTGACAGCCACATGTGCCCATTGATTGGGAACGTAGGGTGCGTTGGAGGTTATGGTGGTGAGTTTGTGGGCTCGGTCTGTCTTGAGGGAGAAGAAGAATCGAGGGTCCCGATTGGCCTGGTCGCTGATGGCTTTGACGCCAACCAACCATCCTCTATCGCTGGATGAGTAGAAACATTTGTCGTAGAGCCCTGCAAGACATAAGGCACATATTAGATACATTTCATTCTTGCTTAGAGAAAACCGGCTTAAATGTATAAATTATATACAGTAGTCAACAATTACTTTTTTAATCCACTTCAACTGTATATTAATATTCTATACACACTGACTTTCAAGAAGAAACAAATGGCAGATGTTTACAATAACTGGATGTTACAGGGATAGTTCACTTAAAATTTTTAATTATTTGATCATTCACGTCATTCCAAACACGTTCTGTATTTCTTTCTTCTGCAGAACACAAAAGAAGATATTTTGAAGAACATCTGTAACCAAACATCATTGGCCCCCATTGACATCCATTGTATGGACTTCCATTTGTGTTGCAGAGAAGAAAGTGTGATACAGATTTGGAATGACATGGGGATGAATAATTTATGACAGAATTTGTATTTTTGGGTGAACTATATCCTTTGAACACAATAAAAAGATATTGACTTGTTTAATGAAAGATAGGTTGCACTGACGCAGCAAACTGGCTAATGCAACATTGCAGATGTAATTTACCGCACAAGGCCACAGAGTGACCAAAAACTGTATGCGTTTGTCCAAAAAAGTGGGGAAAACAACACGTTTCCCATGATCAAACCGTTGCGAGGGTCCAGTCCAGCGACTGCAGGCCTACAAGAAAGCATCTGCTAGCAATCAGGCCCAGACAGTGTGGTCTTGTATCAACAGAGCAAAGGTTACTAGAATTTTCAGTCTATTTTTTTGAAATGCGCCTCAGCAGTAAAAGACGTTTGAAATCAAAAATGGCCCATTTTCGGCACGGTCCTTATTATGATAGGGGCTCTAAAACCCTTTTCTTCCTGTTTCATTTGGAAACCGTGTGGGCTACAGACAGAAACGTATTCTTACATTTAATGGGCATGTGTCCTTCGGAAACACGTGCATGAAAGATCGTTTAAAGAATCTTTCATATTGCGCTTTGATGCTCTGGAAATCAGATATAGGGTATGTTCCATATTTCAACATTTCATTTTCATTTCATTCGAAGTCGTACAAATTTACACAGCAACGCCGCATAATCCTGTTAGTTGCTGAGCTTGCTCTTGGAGTCAAAACCGGGAGTAAAGATCTAGTTACAGTCTGTTACTACGAGGAATTCTCTTTTCCCTGTGTTTAGGGGTTATTAGTGAAACTCAATTAGGGCAAAGAAGCAGTAAAGCGTTACCAAGGTAGCAGAGGAAAATATTACTATATTACTATTTACAACCAACACACACACAAATCCTGATATGCAACATCACTTTGAATTTACGCATTTCCTTCTTCAACAAGGAAAGGCTTTTGGATCAAGCTGCTTAAGTCCCCTTCAGTGAAGCTGAATGCACGAGAATCATTGGGCCGCTAGGATTGACCACTTTAAAGGGATCATTCATTCGGGAGCGCCGTACTAAAGAGCACACAGGAGCACGTAGTTCCCTCTCACTTCTGGGCTGCCAGCAGAACCGCTGCCAGCATCTATAAAAATAAATTGTGCCATAAAACTGAGGAAATTACAATCTGTGAAATCCTGGAATGAGACCACTAAGTGGGAAATAACAAACAGGTACTTTTTTTGCCAGGACTGAACTTTAGACATGCAAGGGGCTCGGTGAAGGGGAGGGAGGTGTTGAATGAATGGACTACAACATGTAAAGCTGACACTTATCTGCATTGAGACTTCCTCAACGCTGCATCATCAATTCACAACCAGAAACATTGTACAATGAACAAACTTGTTAAGAAAACTCATACACATGAACGCAATGTTGCTTTCTTTGCAAAAAACAATGATGAAAATCACGTTCAACTGAAAACTGTGGCTAGTTCTTTGTGCCAAATTTGTCACGCTTGTAATCCTTTCTAATATTTTAAGAAAGCACCCATTTTCAGAATATTAAATCTCAGTATCCAGCACCAT
Organism: Oreonectes daqikongensis; assembly: GCA_026939265.1. NCBI lineage: Eukaryota > Metazoa > Chordata > Actinopteri > Cypriniformes > Nemacheilidae > Oreonectes > Oreonectes daqikongensis. Next base: position 1,409,069 of record JAOTQM010000051.1, read on the forward strand.
GGACAGAGCACTACAAAGGCAGCATTACGAAATGAAAGACACCAGAGCTGCCTGGAAAGAACTGACACACACCTGTATTGACTACAGAATGTTATTTAAAATGTAAAGTATAGTTGGTTCATGACAACATGACATTTTACCTATGCTGTACTTCATTCATGTAGTCAGGACAAACTGTTTACAATATTTTTCGCCATACACAACTGCATCACATCTATGAACTTAAATGAAATCAATATCACATCTCTATGAAGTCTCCCACCACAAAGTATTTATTAACATTATAGAAACACAGAGTACTTGTCAACACTAGACCAACCAACCATAAATCATCCTCTTCAGTAACATGATAATTGAATATTCAAATATTTATGGCCATCATTACAAACCCCTAAGTGATGCTATTGACAGTTTTACGAGGTGCTTATTAAGTTATTGTAATGTGCCATAAAATATCCCATCCCACTTAAAACGGCACAGAAACCTCAAAGACAAGCATGAGTTAAATGTGAACATTTGTGTTTCAAAATCAAACCAACGTCTAAAAATGAAAAATGGGAAAGGGCCGTCTGATGTCTGCAGATATGTTGTAAAACGTCTAGTAAAAAAGACATTTGTCTGGGACGTTCAAAAAACCGGCTCGGTGCCTGTGAATGCTCTCTGGCCGCTCTTAATTCTCTTGACTCTGATCTGATTGACTGTGCTGGCGAGTTCATTCCATGACGCTGTAATATTTCAAAATGAGCTAGCAATAATAAAATCACTCAAAACATGGACGAGGCACTAATTTTACTGCTGTTTTCCCATGTTTGAGCATTTTCTTTTTATTGCTTTTAACCTAGGACACATATCTATTGTCTTAACTATTGAAACCTGATAAAAATGGTAAAAATGGCCATAAGTGTCCTCAGCAAAGTGTCACATTATGTAATACTTCATACAAACTAAATTTGCTGAGCAGCAGTATATGATGCGTAGTAGGAGAAGCTACTGTATACTAACTGTGTCGGCGCCCCCTCGTTGCTTCTTAATGTTACTGTAAGGAGATCATTTTGAGGACAAAGCAGTGGACTAATTTTAGATCACTCACTGACAAGATTCATTCAATCTATCTATTATCATGCATTATCATGTAAATGAAGCACGTTCTAAATGTATGTATTATGTAACTCAAATATCTATTGCTATTTAGTTGTAATGATTTATGGATATTAAATTATTTTGTTAATTTAATTCGAGTAAGAATAAAGACTTTTAGTGCACTGTTGGTGAAAACAGCAAGCCCTGTGGTTCTTGTGGAACAGGTTTTCTGCGCTATCCACAGGTTAAGGAAACAGGAAGCCAGTAGGTTTGTTAATTACTGCTGGGGGGGAAATCGCTTAATATACACTTTTAACAACTAGACAGAATTCAGTTATCATCATAACATATAAACTATAAGCATTTTAGCATTAATATTTTGAAGTGCAAATAATTAGCAAAAATGTCTGTCCTGTTCCCACAAAAGTGCTTACTATAGGGGTTCATGGGGTGCACGCAGGACTCGTAAATCGAGTCCATGGGTATTACGCTCTCTGTTGGCTGAAGAAGGAATGAAAAAGTAACAGATTTATTTGAGGAAAAAACAACCGATAAACTAAGACGCCCACCGTGCTGCTATACATCCTCTATAGAATGATGCGTAATACTCAGCAAATTTAAAGCAAATAAATAAACAATTATGATGATGATGATAATAATAATTTGTTATTCGATAACAAACTAACATATCTTTTTTTCAAAATCTAAAAACAATTAAATATAAAATTGTTATCAAACAACCATGCTATGAATTAAAAATGCATGCATTATAGTGTTGTGTAGGATATAAGGTTGTTTATGTACATTTATTGCACAGCAGAAGACCACGTAACGCACAGTAGCCTATATGCATCAAAAGGATGACGTATGTGTTTAAGCGATTTCTGAGACAGTTCAACGCAGACACCCACAGCATCATACAGAAAATCTTAACATTACGCAGTTATAAATATTTGTCTGTGCTGATTTTCACGTCTGCTACGAAACTGACAAACATCAGAATTGTGTTAATTAACATAAAATGCCAATAATAGGAAATAAATACATTAAATGGTCTTTCACTAGAGATAATGTACTTTGGTCACCAATTCATTAGATATTTCGTGAATAGCTTTTTATTTAACGATAAAGGTGTTGGGATATGGCAACTCTCTAAAGACGCGGGGCGCACTCCATCCAAAGATTTATAACTAAAAACTCTGACGCAATTCAAACGGGTTATGTCAACTACCAAATGAAAGAGCTACCAAAAGTTGCATGGCGATAATCTGCCAAGACCGCATGCAAAACCCAGGAGACTTTTTGATAGTATCGGTAAACAACCACAGCAAAGGCGCATCTCCATATGCCACCCTCAGACAGATCAATTATTGGCTAACTATTCTTAGTATATGTTTGCATTACATCATAGCGAATCTATAAAGAAGTGTTGGCGCCGAGCGTTTATGCAACAATTCGCGCATTGGATGAGATTTGTCTCGATGTTTATTTGTAAAGCACGAGCATACTGCAGTTGCACTATGAAATATTATTATTTCTGCAGTGAATAAAACCGAAGTAGAAATTGAAGCAAAAATCAAACCTCCGATAACTGCTGGAGAGCGTTGGCCACCCTCCGGTTTTATCCACATTTCCAAGGTAAAATTTCCCCTTGGCACCTCTGCATTGGGTTTCAGACGTAGTTGGTCTCCTCTACCGGTAAAGTAAACAGCCCTCCGCCGACCCGGGGTGCTTTCCCCCGCCTGTGACAGGCGAGGGGAGCGCAGATCTATCCCGGGAAGTGAGCGTTTGCCCCGAGGCAAGCGTGTGGCACAGGCTCCTGGGAAGGTACTTCTGGCTTCCCTGATGCGTACCAAGTCTCTTTTGGACCTTGCGTTTCGCCGTGGAGTCCCACACTCAGATCCCAAGCACACGATGAAAACCAAAAGGCATAGGAGCCAAGTGCAAATGGGCAAAAGTTTCATTTTCAAGTGGAGAAAAGAGATTTTGGTCAATGGAGAGGGGATTTGATGAAATACTAAACAGCGCTCGTCTCCGAGATCTTTCCCGGTCTTTTAGTTTTACAAAAGCCTGTCAAGACGCGTATTCAACACCAACCAAGACGGCAATGCTGTCTTATTTTTTCCTTTATAATGTTAAGCCACGACCCCCTTTCCTTGCCCCTTTCAAAGACACTTCAACACAGATTGAGGGGGGAAAGGAATATGTTAATTCATCCAAGTGCTCCACCTTCCCAATTGAATGGATCCCATTAAATTGCAGGGATGACTAAGTAATCAATCAGTGTGGGGAGGTCAAAATCATTTCCCTTTCTTTATGCGCATTTCCCAACTTGGTAAATACACATCTGAGATGATGTCAGTGGATTGCACCCACAGAACTCTATACGCACATTAGAATGAGGTCATCGGTAAAAAAAAAAAAACGGGGCGCACTGAAGTCTATAGAATAAAAGTTAAAATGCACCTCATTTAGTGATCATGGAATCAGTATATGACCTGATAATGGTAAAAGCTACGTGTTTTGGGATGTGTCACATTGCATTGCTAAAGGAACGGTGCGTAATTGTCGGCTTCATTCTGACCGGACCGGGAGTCGCAGGTAACGCGCTCGCCGTTTCGTTTCTGGTGCGTATCTGAAGCGGGACGGGGTTTTTATTTTGCGCATCACTGCGCCGAGAACCCTCTAGTGGCAATACGACTGCAATACTCTCAAAATCCAAAAGAAAACATGGTCATGCACGTTAAAAAACATTTAATGCAATTTCCTTTGTCAGTGTCTCCCACAGCAAGCTCTGAGCTCCCAGACAGCCAAACAAAAAGGTAAAAGGTATACAAGCTCACCATACGAGCGAGCTGATACATTTGGGAAGCACATGGGAAAAAGAGTGACAGGTCATCCATAAACAAACTTGAGTTTGTCCCCAGCCAAAGTCCTGTGTGTGCCCTCTTATTGCTTTTCTTTATTGACTGTCAGCAGAGAGAGCCTGGAAAATGACTGAATGCACTTCCTACACCGTCTGCTCCTGATCACAGTGTTCTGGTTCTCACAGCTGCAGAGGGACTCCTTGCAAACATGTGACGTCAATACTGCTGAATATCAATGGGCACTGGTGCTAAAGGACCAGCGGGAAACCTGGGGTGAGCCGTTATGGAGCCCCTCATTCGGCAGGTTCTTACCTCAAAGTTGCTTTCAACTGTTCTTATTCAGCAGGATGTCCGCATCAGCTCTTTCCTCAGGATATTACAATGATACTCCAAGGCACCTTGTGTCTGTTGCTTGAAACAAAAAAAAGTGCTAAGGGACTGAGACGTGCAACACCTTAACTAAAGTAAAGCCTCCAGTCTAAATTCTAATTTGTTACCTGTCAAACCAACTTAATAGTTCATAGCAACAAAAAGGAACAGCAAAACAATTTGCAAAGTTAAGGAAAATATTATCAGTTGATTCAGATAACAACATTTTTAAGTAGAGACCCAGGGGCCAGGCACACTAAATTTCATCAATACCTACTTTAGAAAGAGCGATGCTACTTGTTTGGCACATCCTCAGGAGAGCTTTTTCTACCTGACAAGAAATGAAGAGAACATTTTACTGTGCGAATCAGATTTTAGGGTTCTTCTTGAGCTGTTCGTCAACTGCAACACCATACAAGAATTTATTATGACGGTAAAGTTGGAGGAAGATGTAAAACTAGTCAGAATAATAGAATAGTATTTAAAAAAATGTTTGAATCCTAAACATATGTACTGGATAATATTTGGCTAAAGATTAGTTATGTCAGACAATCAAATTTTAAGTTCATTTCAATTAAATATAATAAATATTTGCATTACATATTTATTGTACATATTCCTGACACATGAAAAAAACATAAAGCTATGTGTTAAAATGGCAAACAATAATCAATGAAAATAAATATGTCCTCATGTGAGGTACAGTGGGATAGTTTTTTCAATAAAAAAAATGTGACACTGACTGCTTGTATTAAATTTGATATTAGTCTTTCTCAATGAGCATATACATGCACGATAAACAAATCCCAGTCTGTGAGTTATCCATTAAAATGTGGAAACATGTTACAATTGCCTTCGATCTCCCCTCCATGCCTGAAGTTCGTGCAATCGGTTATTATTTTATCATCTATCTACTGTGGCTTTTCTTTCAGACTGCAGGATACTGACTCACTCCTTTACATTCAGCATTTTCAGTGGGACTCTCAGTGACGAAAGCGTGGGGCAGGGGCTGCATTAAAGAAATTAAACTTTACAAATCATTCAAAGATAACATTAAAAGAGCTCCTCCATGGTCTCTTCTCTACGGCTTTTCACAATATCAGCAAATTAGCTGAAAAGGAATGTCTGATAACGCGCTCGGGTTTGGAGAGATTTAGGTCTGACTACTGTACTTCCTGTCAGGTGTAAATCATCCAGCGCAGAGCTGGTCTTGTATTGTGATTAATAGCAGGTTGCGTAGACAGCTGAGGATGTCATCGATGACGCGCATGTCCCCGTTCTCACTTCCCGCCTGCTCTCTCATCTGCAATCAGGAAATGCGAGTTGATTTGAATTGATCCTGGCTTGTCTCCTACCTGGAGACCCGCTACAAGCAAACGTCTAAGAGCAATTAACCAATCACTTAATCACTCTGCTGATGCCGAGACATAAGGATGCCGTCATGTATTTCATGACTCGACGCAGCAAAGTTTTAAAATAACCTGTCCTATTATACGCCAACATTTTATTAGGCCTTCTCAGTAAACATGCGTTTATAGTGTTTTAGGAATTTTCCAGCACCTGCAAACAGGGCTGGGTCGGATCGAAGATAAAACATGTTATTCGGTAATAACAACTAAACATAGACTCTCTCATGCCAGGAATTGTCATATTTGTACTGCTGGTCCATTAAGAGATCTAATATTCCCTGGCAATAAAAGAACAAGCTGTCCACATAAAAGCAAATAATGACCACTACAATTGTGAAATCCATCTTTTTATATGATTTCTCAGCAGTATTGAGTTAATCGATGTATTTTAAGCACTTGATATACCGAAGTGCACAATATTTCCTTTTTATTGTAATGCAGAACTGGTTTTGTGATGTTTTGTGAGTCAGTAGTTTATCAAAACATAGACAAACTACTAAAGATTAAGAATATCAGATACTGTATCCCACATATCTGTCATTGGGGTTACGAAACGCTTGGAGCTTTTACGTCTTTGGTAATGTTAATCTCCTCCCTTACGTAAATTAAGCAAGTGTGTGTTTGTGTATATGTAAACCACCACCTGTGAGGACAAGCATGCGTGTTTGTGTGTGGTGGGGAAATTCCACGTGGTGTTTATTGTACCATGCATGCTGTGCATTTTCTGACACCTATTGTTCCGGATCCAATAGAGAAACATGTGACCTGTCTGTGAAATCCAGGCTAATGTCTCATAATCAGTTATGTGATTAGAAAAAAAATCGAAGTTTAATTTCTCTGTTTTCTATTTCTCTATAACTTCAGCATTGACATGGCCTTATGCATGCAATATTACATATATCAAGACTATATATTTCACAGAATGTTCTTCACATTACATACTGTAGAATGATTTTATTTAGAAAACATAGAAAAGTGACTTTAGCTGAGGTTTCACAGACAGGGTCACATACAAGCATTTCTCATTCATTCCAGAGAGCAAGGTGTTCCCCCAACTGAAAAGATCAATTCATAGGTAGGGAGACTAGGAAAATCCCTGTGCCTAAGCCAATGCAACCAATCTTTCAATGACAGATGGAACAATGTATTAAATTAGATTAGCTGCACACAGTAATTGTTGTTAGGATGATGCTGCGTAAATAACCAAACTGAATGATGCTGTACATTCTTACAATTGTTGGATGGATTAAACAAAGCAAGACATGTTAAACAGAGCAAAGTATAAAACACTTTTATGGGTAGGTCTATCTGTGCAAAAACGGAAATTATACACTATCACAGTTATGATCTATTATAGTGAAATATTATAAATAAAATAACAATTACAGTGTTTTTATGTGGATTCTGGCCACTTACACAGATGGAGATATAAGCCGTGTGAGTCATCCGAATGTATTTGTATAACACATCAGCCGCTGTTTTTCACCGGTACCGGCAGCCATTTTTTATCACTATAGTAACAGGTGTTTTACGGCTATCGCGAGAAGACAGAAGCGTTACATCGGTATTCGTTAAGTGGGCGAACGGCGAAGTACTAACTATAATTTTGGTGTCTTGAAGAGAACTGCGGGAAGGGAATAAGTTACTGCGTCATGGGTCGTTAAAACAAAAGTAAGCTGAATTTCATTAAGTACCCTGAGAAGCGAACATAGTACGGAGGCCGAGGAAGTCTTTTCGCCATTTGGTCACGTGATGGTAAGTTACGTTGGTTTTAAACTGAGGTATTTTAATCGTTAATAATAACAACATGTAATTCTTATAGATATAAAGACAACATTTTTAACCCTTTTTTTAATCTACCTTTTTATGTAGCTTAACTGACTTGAAGAAGTTATGACCAGTCTAAATGATTATGTCACTTTATGCACCCGGCCCATATTTATTTATGTTATTAACTAGCTAACTAGTTGTTAATCATGTCTAACTAAGTGTGTCTAGCCATTTTCTACTGATCCTAATAAACAAAGAGACTGGATTTTTTTTTGCTTTAGAATTTATTATTTTATATAGGCTATACTTTCTTTAAACTTTGCAAAGGTGGACAAAGATACAGCCAATGTAGGCCAGAGCCCTGTTAAAAACCATTAGTGAACAAATTGCAGGCTTTATATACTGTCAGCATAATGTCAACATTTCATAGCAAAATTTCATAATCACATTCTGACCAAACGAGACAAAAACAGGAATATTTTCCAGTGGCTTGGATCCTTGCCTGGGTCTATGTAATTGATGTTTTTAAGCAATGAAAGCTTTTAATGAATCAAATGATTTCTCTCAACATCTAAATCAATATCCAGCCACTGAGCCATTGAGACAAACATCTACTCCACCCATTTCCTTTTGCAAAGTTGGCAATTTAGATTTTTATTTGTGCAGGAAAGATGGGAAAAGTGCAAGAACAGTAAGTGACATCATCCTTTTGCTGAAACGTTTAACCAGTTTGCCAACATTGATTGAACAGGAGACAAAAAAAATCGTATTACTTAAATTAAAAAAAGTTTAAGATAATGATTTGTTCTCAATGTAATTTTTTGTGGTACAAGATCATTTAACGGATTTAATAGATTTCAACGCAATAATATATTTGACAATTTCAATACACTACATTCAGGGTAAGGTCAGGAAAGAAAAACTTCAAAATAAAATAAATTAATAAAAAATAATAAGCTAATATTTAAGAAGTTAAGCTGTAGTATGTTCACAGCCCTGTAGACCCCAAAGTAACAAAACAAATCTAACCCCTGGAGTGTTTCAAAGGACGCCCCAAGTGACTTTCTTTTTAGAAACACTATCAAAACCTGTTGCCAGAATGAGATAATGCTCACACTGATACTCAAACCAATCCAATGGCATGTGTTTTGGGACTCTAAGTGTTTCCGTTACATGGTTTAGTCATGGGTAAACCTTGTGTTTGCGTCTAACTTCGGTGTGTACACATACTCTGCTTTATGTCACAACCAGGCCAGTCCACGGGGGAGGAAGGCTGATAAAGAAGACCAGTAAGATCATGACCAGTTCCTGGAAATCCCTCCTCTGAAGGCCTGCTTCCTATCTCCATGCTGTCTCTATTGCAGCACTCCCATACTATGGCATAGTATGCTATGGTAGGTGCCTTGCCATACAATCTCTTCTGCTGATACAGTCACTTACAAACCTCGGATGTCCAAGCTCGCTGTTTAACCTGTCACTCGTGCTGCGAGATATAAACGACACCTAGTATGCTACCCATAAGGTCTACTAAAGAAAACACAAATTCAAATCGACCATATCTGCAGTCACATCCTACATGTGCGAGCTGACCTAGATTGAGTGTGCGCACAACTGGTGACTTCAGGTGTTTGGAGTGAAAGCCCCCTCATGTGGACAGATGAATTTTTCAGTTCTTTACATAAGACTGTCCCTCCGAGGGCATCAGCTGTCCCCACTTCAGAGACCCGCGTCCTTTGCTCTGTAAGACGTAAGGGAACGCGCGAGTCAGGACGTGTTCCTCTGTGTGACAGTTAAACAGCTTGGGTACAGCGTGGTGAGAACATCTAGAGCCCGTCTTCCTCAGGTCACCCTGAAGCGCAAGTGACAGGTTATCCTTCCCTACAAAAGGCATCCCTTTGATGAATAGTGCTCGAGCACCGAGTATACTACAGATTTTGACTATAAAAAGGGAAGCCAACCTTCGCTAAAAAAGTGACCTGAGCATCCTTCTATGAGTAAAGATGAGAGAATGCTTAATGCTTACATTTGTTTAACATTTGTAATATTGCATAGAACGGTGTAGAATGAAATTCATGTCCTGAAGCAAAATAATTTTGAAACATTTTTAATAGTTTAAAATAAAGAAGAAAATCATGTATCTTTCGTCTTGCTTGCTAGTAGAAACATGGACATTGTACTTTACAATCCATGTGGCAAGTTTGTCTTATTGTTTTCATATGAACTTTTTACATTTGGCCCCTTGCTCCTTGGATCCCCCTAAAGTAGATTATTACGATGCATTAGCCTGTCAAAGAAGCTGAGTCCTGCCATCACCAGCAGCAGTCAATACCTCTTATTGATCAATCACGCAGTCTTTTCATCTGCCTGCCGGATTGACAGACATCAGGGAACGATCAAAAACAATGTGCACAAAAAAGCAAGCCCTTTCAGGAAAAAGGTGCGTTCTGTACTTCTAAGAACTCGGTCAAGGACAAGGAAATGCTTCCCAACAGTACTGGCAGCTCATTGAATGATGGTTTGAAACCATTGAAAGGAAGTTTATTAATTTATTGACTATGATTAGTTTTTAAAAAAACAGCTCTTACAAAAAATGTGCAAAATGGTACTGATATGGTAAAAGCATGAGGACAGTGTTAAGTTTTTCAGCAGTAGCATGTATTGGAAGCAAGAATAATCAATTCATAGTGCTTTTGTTTAAGTATTGTAAAATCAAAAAATTATTCTCAACTGGTTGAGCCTTGTACCTTGTAATGGCATGAGCTATAGTGTGCAGCTGTTGGAGTGTAAGCACTGTGCGTACCATGAGCGTTCACTTTATGCTGAGATTTTTGGCGTTCGATTGGTTTCTGCTTTGGGTGCTCTTTAAGAGAGCCACAAAAACTGTATCACTTCCATAATAATATACAGAGCTGTCCACCCAGAAGATCCTTCTGCTTATATCTCATTTTAATTTTAGACGTGTCAGACGAGTTTCTCAAGATACTATATGGACCGCTTCGGATGACATGATCAACGCTGGTTTAACAGAACTTCTTGTTTTACTACACAAACGTTTGAACAAATTACAACCAAAAAAATATTTATGACCAATTTAATATATTAAACAAATAACTTTAGGATGTATGTAAGATTTAAAATAATAATAATTATAAATATAATGCCTCTGGACCAATGTTTACAAAACAGATTGTTGGGTTGGGTTATTTTGATTAAGTAATAATAACAAAAAAAATACAGTTAACTAACATAAGAAAACATGGTAACAATAAAAAACTGGAATATTTTTAAAAGCAGAGTTGTCTGTTTTTGCAAATAAACTCTTCATTTCAGTTTCAGTTAACCTATAAAGTTAATGCTAAATATATGCAAATATACAAATCACAACATCAGATTTTAACTACACTATTATTGTGACAAAAAAAGAGAATATTTAATAAATAAACACTGCTCTCAGTGAAATTAATGATTAATTTTCTTTATTTTGTGTTTTCTTTTTGGCCAATAAATCACATGCTAGTGTAGAGAGGCAGAGAGAATTTAAAACCATTTTGGCTTTTAAGGTAAAATGTTACACGGGTGCAAAACCTCCACCTTTTATATTGAAATGTCAACCAGATACTGGCGCTTGAATTGTTTACGATATCATATATATATATAGTTTTAACTCAATATAATAATCACAGTCATGAACATCACATGTTTTGTCAATACCGGTATGTTGCGGCACCTCTACATAAAACGCATGCATTTTTAGACATTTTAATTTTATATGCATAATAAAGAAAATGTGTGGGGGCATGGTCAGGTTTCCGTGCGCAACCTCACTACAGTACATCTCTTCCTAATTTTGACGCTTTATTTATGTATGTATTCGTTGAATGGAAACTAGACTTTTGAATTTGAAACCGTGTTGTTTTAAAGTTGGGGTCCAGGTAGCTCGCACACAGAATCCACGAGAACTTAAGTGGCTGGTATTAATGAGGCTCATACTCAAAGGTAACAAACAAGCGCTCCTTGTAGAGAGCAGGACAGACTTTGTCTGTTTTTCCAACTCTAAGAAGACGGCATGATGGCCTTCAGCCAATTTACACAAACTTAGTTCCCCCCTGTGGCCTGGAAAGTGTACCTATAGGAAACTGTAAAGACCTGAACTTAAGACTCCAGGCCGAGTGTAGTGCAAGACAGCTCCTGATTTCTCAAATCAAACAGACCACATAAAAATGAAGGATATACCAGTTCCATATGGAACCCCAGGAATGACATTTAATTCAAATAAACAGTTTTCCCTTCGCAGACAGGCGGATCTCAGCTCCACAGCCCAAACACAGCAATGTGAGGAAACATTTGTGCCTGGTGAGGAAAGAGATACTGTTACCCTCATATTCCTTGCTACTAAATTCACCTTTAAACTCCCTCTTCATCCCCTCCCCTGCTTCTCTAACCTAGTCCTCTTTCATGAGCATTACAGGTGAGAAAAAAACAAAATATATAAAGAGATACTGCATAAGTAACAAAGATAGAAAAAACAGGCATTGGAAAAGCAAGTATCACCAAATGTGGCGTAAATGAATTGCAATCACAAGAATGAGTCAGACTGTATAAACATTTCAATAACACTGAGTAAACAGATGTGTTTTCAATTGAGTTAAGAAGGTGGGAAGACACAAAATTTCACAGAGAAGCTTGAGAGTGTGGGGGGATTTCAGTGTCTAGGGGCCACTGAATGACCTACCACCCATGGAGGACAATCTGAACTTAAAAACTGGTAATAAATTGGCACATGATGAGAGTGTGAGAAGGAAAGTATAGGAAAAATTAGATCTTCCTAATGACACAAAAGGCTTTGAAACCAATAAGGTGTGAAAGGTGATGGTATGGAAATATATTATAAAATATGCAGTATATTTAAAAGTTTAGGGCCACATTTCCACATTAAACTATATGGATTAATACAAATAGAATAATGGGAATAAATGAATGAATTAAAGGGATAGTTCTCACCTTTTACTCACCTTTACGTTGTTCCAAATCTGTATATATTTCTTTGATTGATGAACACAGAGAAAGATATTTGGATGAATGCTTGTAACCAAACAGTTCTTGGACCCCATTGACTGCCATAGTAGGAAAAATTACTTTATAATATTTTGCTTTGTTCTGTTGAACACAAACTGAGATATTTTGAAGAATGTAGGACAGCAAAAAGTTATGGGGATATTTTGACCACAATTGTCATTTTTCCTATGGTAGTCAATGGGGTCCAAGAACTGTTTGGTTACAAGCATTTTTCCAAATATCTTTCTCTGTGTACAACCAAACAAAGAAATGTATACAGGTCTGGAGCAACTAGAGTGAATAATTCATGACAGAATTTTTGGGTGAACTATCCCTTTAATAGATAAATAGATAATTTATTAAATAAAACTTGGTATATTTTAGCATGTTTAGAGTCATCATTCTTTGAAGAATTTGCTAAAATGTTCTCTTGTCATTTTATCAGATTCTTAAGGTCTCGTCCTGAGATGCTTTTCTTGTTCACATCTGTTCTGGACTCTTAGCGTCTTTCATTATTCAGTCAAAGTCATCTATTTCAAAACATTTTATTTAAATGAAATGTTAGTTTTCTAGTGAAAAGCATAATAGGTTTACACAATTCTATTTTTGTTTATAAAGTTAATATCAGACATTTAAGCATATGCTTTCAGATTTAAAGGTTTGTAAAATAAAAAATAAAAAATATTTTACTAATTTGCATCTTAAGGTTTAAATGGTAGTGCAAGCACGGTTAAAGAAATTAGGGTAACACTTAACTTAAAGCCTTTGTGTATAATGCATTATAAAGGATTATTAAAGGGTATTATGCATTATAATTGTTCATAATGTGTGTTGTGATACATTATATGTTGTTTTAAAGAATTATAACCAAATTTAAAATGCATAGTGTAACAATTAATTGATAAGTGTTATAATGTATTAACTGTGGTTACAATTATTCATGATACATTACAATGCATTATAAGGTACATTACAAGGCATAATTAATACATTAAAACTATACATTCATAACGCATTATACATAAATGCTTTAGGTAAAGTGTTACCGAAATTAGTTACATTAATCTAGTCATGATGTAATAATGGCATAGATAACAGTCACCCTTCATACAACTTAGAGGTATATTATGGAGGTAAAGTGAATACAACATATAATATTTCTCATCCTCTAGACATCAATAGTAGGGGAGCAAATCAAAACTTTTGCTTAGGTCTCCAGCTTCTCAGATATGTCTCCCGAGAAAGCCAGAAATCTCAAAATGTCTCCATTAGAGTTTCAGAAGAGATCTCAGCAATGTCACAAACTGAGCTAATTTGAGTCTGCAATCAAATTTACCCAAATCCAGATTATCCACATTCATTTGACACCTCCATACTCTTTATGTATTTAAACAATTGTCACATTTGTTTCTATTTTTATTTCTCTTAAGCAGAGTTATGAGAAACATCTGAGACTACGTTGATACTTTAATGAAACACAACTGAAAACTATAAAAGAACAACCTCTGAGCAATAACATTTTTCTCTGGGTATGTTAATGATATCATCTTATTAATTCTTCTGGTCTTCATTCTTCATTACTCCCTGTCAACAGCGAGATCTGCTACATATATGATCCCACACACAAATATCAGAAAAACAACTCAAATCGATTTTAATGAAGATTATTTTAAAGGAAAATTAAATCCGTTACCATGTAAACAGTGGAAGATCATGTGGATGAGAAGATATAAAGATCATAGCTTATCCACCCCGACAGAGGTCAATCAATGATCTCCTGTGCATGGCTGACAAAGCCAATGGGAAGAGAGAGGTCTACATCAATAAATGAATTCATTTGACCACAAATTACATTCCAGGCCCTTCTATTGCCCCATGAGCGCTTATGTGTCCCTCAGCGTTGTTGATGTTCTGTACTTTACAATGTGATTTTTCATGCTTGTGCTTTTCCATGGTATTTAGATCATGTGATTATCCAGAGGTTAGAAGCCTAATTGGTTTTGATGATATACAGTAAGAAGTAGCTTCTTGCTTGTCACATTGTAGTATTGACACAGTTGTTTTCATCCTCATGTTGTTCTCTATATGACTTATTCTTCTGTGGAACACAAAAGAAGATATTTTGAGAAATGAGGTTTTGTGTCCATACAGTGAAAATCAATAGGGGTCAATGTTATTCAGCGTTCTTCAAAATATCTTCTTTTGTGTTCTGCAGAAGAAAGAAAGTCATACAGGTTTTGAATGACATGAGGGTGAGTAAATAAAGAAAGATTTTCATTGTTGGGTGAACTATCCCTATAGGATTTGACATCAAGTCTCTTGTGGTGGCACCCCTAACCGTCCACCTCGACCCCCCTCCAACCCCAAAAATGCATCAGATCCCCTCCTCCACTTGTCCGGTGACCTCATACATCTAATTTGACCTCTTTGAATAGCAGTGTTGTCTTTTTTGTTTCACTCATACATATAATGTCAAATACGGCCTGTGTAGTATGCATCTTCTGCATTAAAATACCTTTTCGTGACCATCGGTTTGTGGTGAACTCTGAAACCATCATTGTAAATTGCGCCTTACAGACTTATTCATAGTCTATGTAAATGTGTTGCTGTATATGTGAATATTTCGGACTCTGCGATAAATGTAAATGTGATAAATACGATATATCTTTCCTTATTTCTTTCATTTGTTTCCATACATAAACAACACACAGAAGGAGCCGTTGGAGCGAAGATTGAGCGATGTTGTCAATGTTTTTCCAATGCATGCTCCGGGGATGTGTTGTTGTATCCATAGTTACTCTTAGATTGCATCCTAATTTGCCAGGCGTTCTCATGAGACCACCCACCTCCAATACCCCCCCCATGTGTACTGACCCCTGTGCTCCATTCCTCTGTGCCGGCCCTGTTCTCCCCATACCCCCATAACCTTCCGCTCAGACATGAGGCTTGACGTGGAACGTCTCATTTTCAAATCAATGCTTTCTGGCCCTGCCCACCTTCAAAACAAGCACATCAAAACAGGGGGTCCCCCTCTCCCACACCCAGAAGCCTATATGACCAAAACAAGTACTTCAAAGTACATACAGCGAATCGTGACAAGTGAGCATCTAAACTCAAATTAGCTTTGCCAAACTCCAGGTTTTGTAAACATTGAACTAAAAATTTACCCAGATCTGAAGTATGCGTATACATTGTGAAGTGTTTCAGATGTTTGCAAATAGGTTGTTTTTTCAGTCTGCGTAATTTTCGAATAACATCCAAATCCTTTTCAGACGTGTTCCACACCTACTATTTTGAACGTTTGTTGGTTTCCTGCTATTATGCATCAAAAAAGTGACAGAAACTGAAATATGAAGCTAAAAAAACAATATGACAGACAGACAGACAGACAGACGACTGGTTTTTTTAACAGCTGCGTTTCCCGTTCCTTGTTAGAGCTTGAGTAAATTACATGGCGAGATGGAAAGGCGAGGCTAGGAACAGATTTTAAAACTTGTGATAGAGGAGCAACTCATTAGATGCCGGAAATCAAATATAAAATTACAGAAATAACACCGTCTGATAGGATGACTGGCGTGTACTTTCATTCGATTCTTGAAGACTCTTAACACGCAAAACTTTCCTGTCTGGTGAAACGTATCGGTCAGCTTTATGGAAGGAACGCTGTTTTTACTTAAACTGAAGACATTTTTCCCATATGGAGATGTGCTTTTTATACAGAGCTCATAGTAGAAACATCATAGTAACTTATCAGTCCGGCTTGTGTGGGATGTTATGTCAGAGGACACAGCACCTACTATACTGGAAGTCCACATATGGTTCGGCTTATGGGGTAAAATAAACACTGCGGTCCCTTCTTGATCTCCTGCGAACATTAATTTACTTAACTATATCCAAATAGCCATATTCAGCTGGCATTTGCTGTCGGTGGGCCCCTGATCAAGAAAGATAATTTCTTTACAAAGAGTATGTACTTTTCTTACCATCTGTCTTTAAGCTATGAACCGGCATTTTTTAGGAGGAAACTCAAGGAATCAAATCTGCTCAAGAACTGACTTTGACCTCCATCCAAATCTGCTGAAGTAGCACAGCACGCCGGAGCAATCTGTTCCGTCCTGGACGCTAACCTAACATATCGATTGTTCTGGGAGCGGAGTGCATTGGCGCTGAGCTGGAGGACCATGTGTAGAGAAGCAGAGGAGACACCTGACCGGGGGAGATTTTAATGGACTCTGGCAGGTTCCTGTGGCCATGTCATTGTACATAAAGTCA
Source organism: Oreonectes daqikongensis (assembly GCA_026939265.1). Classification (NCBI taxonomy): domain Eukaryota; kingdom Metazoa; phylum Chordata; class Actinopteri; order Cypriniformes; family Nemacheilidae; genus Oreonectes; species Oreonectes daqikongensis. The sequence goes on from JAOTQM010000051.1 coordinate 1,425,891, forward strand.
GCCTGCCGATCCGCACAGGAGCGACACCAGCTCCTCCTTCAAGATCTGACTGACTTCATCGCTGTTCTTTGCTTTGTTTCTGAATCCCACACGTTATTTAAATCTTGCGCGGCGAGGTGGGATTTATTAGTGCCTTTTATCCATTGATCCATCGGTCGTAATTTCCTCAGGGTTTGGTTTTATCTTCTCACTCATAAATACGACGACCCCCAGAGTCGTAACAAGTTCCTTATACGGTACATGACAGTTATAGTGTATGTAGGGCATGATCAGGTCTGCTGTGAAGCTGTAAATCTGCAATAGGGGCCGAGTGCATCCTGACTAGACGTCCCGGTTCAACAAACCCGTTCTGTTTTTTTGTTTTGCTGACCAGATGTCTGAGCTAATGTAGAAAACATGTGAATGTATAGTTACCAACAAGTTACACAATGAGTATTGACTGCACAATAGCAGATGTTATGTATGAGACTGAGGAAGAAATCTCTTGGCATTGATGCCCTCTAGTGATGCTCTGGCATTGCACACACTGTACTAAGTGCTGTTTGAGGTTCAGACCACCTGCCAACGCAATTACTTATATTGTGTGCCGTTTTATTTGATGTTGCTTTGGGAACAAATCAGATGCTGAGTACATTGATATAGAAGCACTAGGGCAATAATGCCCCCTAGTGATGTCACAAGTCACCACATCCGTTTTAACGGGTCCTCAATATCAACCAAGTGATTTTCTCATTTAAGCGGCATTGTTTCGTCGAATATGACAAATAGCTGAATCCGGCAGTTGGTCGGCCCTCGCATGGCCACCGGAGAGCAAATGTGTCCTTTTTTTGCAAGACTGCACAATCTCTGCAATACACACGCACGGCACACACTTCCAGCCGATGATGTCATCTCTTAGTGACCCATCCCCCATCAGCGAAGAAGATTCAGTGCAGATCTGAGGACTGGTGCACTGAAATACCTCAATGGTAATGATTAAGGTATGCTACGAACATCCTCTCGTTTTCCATTCGTTCAGTCAAAGGATCCAAAAGACATTCATTACGGCTATTTGTTGGAGACAGGCTTCAGAACTGAATGGGCTGTACTGAATTTATGAGCTCTACGTGGACTTCTTTCATATAATCTTGTTATCATTATTTAATTTAATTTATTTAATTGACAAAAATCAATATTCTTATGAATGCTCTGTGTCTGCGTTTGGTTTAGGTAACATCTGTGTCAGTATGTATGTGAGTCTTTCTGTCTGTATGTGTGTTTGTGTATATTTGGCTAAACATGTGCCAGCCAGAGGAGGTGGTCTCCCCCGTCTCCTGCTTAAGTCTTCACTCCTCCCGATGTTTTCTTTGGCTTGTCTATTGGGGAATTGTAAGGCACTATACTGTATTTTTACAACAACGTGTATTGGGAAAAGCACATTGACGTGAGTGTGTGTGTGTGTGTGTGTGTGTGTGTTGATATAAGTATGTCCTATATACATATAGATATACATATATAGTTTATAGTTTGATACCTTATGCTTTTTATTAATCTTTATATATTTTTATAACGTATATAAAATTTATGTATGATATATGTACACGCACGCACATACATATGTATATAAAATCTAACTGGTTTGATACCTTATACTATAAGCGTCTGCAAAATGTCTACGTTTAAAAATATACGTATATATATATAAAGACTATGTATAGGAAAGGTGACCCCTTAAACCTGTATCTCCTGATGTTCCTCTCCCACTTGAAGCTCTTGTCTGACATTTAGAATGATATTTGCGAACGCAAGCCTATCACCTCACTTCTCTCCTCAGGCCGTCTAAGGAAACCGTCTCGGATTTAAGAGGTCTTCGCTAAGGGATCCTTTTGTTTTTTCTCTCTGAACCTTCGAGCTTCAGACTGAAGGAATGAAACATACGTCTAGACCTCGATGAATAATAAACTGTTGTTTGAGATAATAAAGGTGATCACGCTCAGTCTCTAAGGCCACGCTTCCTTGATCGTACGCCAACCACCCCCGGAATCGACTACAGTTTCACCTCCTTAAAGAAGCCATAAGATTCTAGTAAATTCTTTAGCCATATGTATTGTATGTCCCAGTGTGAACCTCATCCACATGCAGGCACAAAAAGAGTCATTAGTTAGATGTTTTCTTTGGATATGTGCTCGGCTACGACTGTTATCTCCGTCAGGGGTCTTTATGTCCTGAAAGAATGTCTAAAAATGACTGTACTCCTCTAAAATACACCATATTTTGTCTCTATTAGGTATAAAAAAAGATGAACCCAGGTACGGTACGGCCAAAGAAAACAGCCTTCACGTGAGACCTGAAGAATTAAACATGGTTGTTAAAATATCTTTTCTAAGCTAGTATAAAAGTTAAAGGGAGAGTTCACCCAAAAATACAAATCCTGTCAGCATTTATTCACTCTCATGTTGTTCAAAACCTGTATATCACTTTTTCTTCTGTGGAACACAAAAGAAGATATTTTGAGAAATGTCTCAGTCAACGGGGGCCAGTGTTGTTTGCAGAAGAAAGAAAGTTAAACAGGTTTGGAATGACATGAGTGTAAGTAAATGATGAAGGAATTTTCATTTTGGCTGTAAAAATGACAAATGACTCACAGAGCTCTCGCATGCATTTGTAGTTTGAAGTAGACGGAGAGCGTGGCGACAGAAATGTTTGTCTGATTGACGGATGGCTCTTTTTGCTGGTTTTGTTTCGGATGTAACAGTGGGGAAGTACAGCTGCGGTGTCGGCCGGGCCTGCCAGGGCATTACCTGTCACTACAGACAAACTCTCTTCAGATAAACAATGAAATCAAATCCTTCCTTGGACTCACCTGCTCCGCTGTTTTTATTCCTCTGATCAAGCATAGACGGGGAAAATCCAGCACGGTTGAAAATCTGCCAAAGCTGTAAGCAAAAGACTGCTGGTACGCTGCCATCATAACCATAAACAGATCTAATCGTGCAAAATGCGACTCTCGTGGATCCGCGAGCATTCAAGGCTTGGCGATACTTCCAAGTATCGCAACCACTCATTAAATACAGTTATATATAATATGGCATGCAGTTATGCAGAGAACATCGCAAAAATGTCAAACATGTGGAATTTGGAAGCGTTCTGCCAAGCGAAATGTTATGTTACGAGTTGACATTCTTTGCTTTTCGCAGCATCCGTATATCAAAGGTGGATTTACAAGAACAAGATGTGGGACAGCCACAAGCGAAAGGGCTCAGGTATTTTTCGGAGGTTTAAAGCCATAAAATCTGCCGTCTTCATCTCTCTGCTCTCATAACGTGAGTAATACAACCCCCCCATGCTCCCTCTCTAGAGTATTACACACTGATCTATACAGATTGAAGTACAACATGTACCCTACTTAGCCAATCAATGTTATAGTCACTATGTCCTAAACTTAATTACAGTGAAATTGAACGCAGGGCCCAAAACAGCCCGAGGCGGCGGTGTAAGGATGTGCGCTGATGGTCTGCCTTTTATTAATTTGATATGTATCTTCTGAAAAGAAAATAAGATATAGCAAAAACGTATCAAATGGTGCTGGTCATCAGACTTTACCTAGACTAGTGTTTCTTTAAGATGACTTAAGGTCATTTGAAAATATAAAACAAGCATTGAAATTAAGTAAAACAACTTTGGTTGGTTTTATATGCCAGTTCAAAAAAATGAAGTTTTTAGATGGGTTTCAAGTGTCTCAGATGTTTCTCATGAAATTGCTTAGAAAGAAAATAAAAACTATTGTTGTAACACATGCAGAGTATGGAGGTGTAAAATGAATGTAAATTGTAGCTGTAAATTTGATGAGAAATGTTCATATTGAGATCTTCAAAAACATTGACTTTTGATTGCAGACTTGACAAATCTGAGCTCGGTTTGAGACGTTGTTGAGATCTCTTCTGAAACTCTAAAGGAGACATTTGTGAGATTTCTGCCTCTTTTTCTCAGGAGAAAGATCTAAAACGCTGGAAATTTCCATTTACAAAACGCCCTGCATTTTCTCTTGCTGATGTCTAGGTGAAATAAGTGGTATATTAATGATTTTTCTTATGGGATGGCATGTGTCTTCCATTTCTACAAATGCTTTCCCAGCCGTCTCTTAGTTTGACATCTCAACAACAGGATTAACAGAACAAAAACACTCAGACGAAACAAAACTTGGATGACTTTTATTCAGCGCTGTCCAACACACACAGACAAGACATATTTTCTTTCCAGTGTTTTGACTGTTGCCATTTAAGTTCCTTTTTCATACTGCAAACCTAAGCTCACCCAGAAAGGATGTGTTTGATGAAGGATGTGTAGTTAATGCAGCCGTTGGCGTCTTCTTGTCCGGCCATCAGACGGTCCACCTCATCCTCTGTCATCTTCTCTCCGAGCGTTGCCAAGACGTGGCGGAGCTCGGCGCCCATGACCGTACCGTTTCCTTCTTTATCGAAGACCCTCAAACCCTCGACGAAGTCCTCAAAGGTTCCCTGGTCCTTGGCTCTGGAGATATGCTGCAGCATGGGTAGGAAAGTCTCAAAGTCAAGGTATTTGGTGTTCATGTCTTCCGCTTTGGGCTTTCCCAGGATGGTCAGGACGTCGGCGTTGGTGGGGTTGTGACCGAGGGCCCTCATCACGTCTCCGCACTGACCGTACCTGATCTTCATCTCCCCGGTCGGCGTCTCGTCAAAGAGCGTGAAAGCGTCTCTGAACTCCTCGATCTGGTCAGCGGTGAATTCCAACGGGACGCTCTTTAGATCCAGCGCAGGCTCTTTGGGGGTCTCGGGAACCGGAGCAGGGGCAGCAGCCGGAGCCTCTTCTTTCTTCGGCTCCGGTTTCTTGGGTTCTGGTTTCTTGGGTTCAACCTTTTTTGGTGCCATAATGGTGTGTGTAAGAGTGGAGATGGGAAGAGAAGTGTGTGTCGTAAGAGCAACTGTTGAGCTTTTATACTGACAAGTCAGGGTGTCTGATAAAAGTTATCAGGCCTGGAATAGTGGCAAGGCTATATAGGGAAGTGAACTGGAACAGACTTGAGAGCTGCTCATACCAATGAAATGCCTCCGAGCATTAGATAAGACCAAACTAACCACCAGTTTCAATGAGATTCAATGAATGTTCTTAGAAAATAAGTAACCCAACATCAATAACAGTCTGTAAGGTTATTCGCCTTAAGAACCTTTTTATCAATAGGTGAATAGAAAAAATGCTTCCCAGAGGACAATTTAAGTCGTTGAAGTATCGACAATTGCTATGAATGTAGATGGTATACGTATGGATTTGGGCAAATTTGATGAGAATTGTTTGAGTTTATATTGAGATTGTCAATAATATTCACTTTTGATTGTAGACTCGACAAATCAGAGCTCAGTTTGACATTGTTGAGATCTCTTCTGAAACTAATGGAGACATTTGGGAGATTTCTGACTTTATTCTCATGAGAAATATCCGAAATACAGATGAGACTTAAGCAAATGTTTTCATGTAGGTCTTCCTTTAATCTAATTGATGTCTAGGAGAAATAATCAAGAACAGAGTTCACGCCTGTAATTCTTCTTTCTTTTGCGCATCCCTGGTTCGGACATCCTCGTTGTTTTATTTACAGTTTTTATGGACGCCTTCTGAAACAGGTGATTATATAACAATTTTAAAGCTTCAATGATTTGTTTAAGGCATAAATCATTTACAATACACATGCATTTGGCAGATGCTCTTATCCCTGGGTGTCGAATCAATGACCCTTTGTGCTGCTAACACCAGTTGAACCACTGGAACAATTGATAATGTTTCATTATTAAAAACATCTCCATGTCAACTCATGTGATATAAGATTATTATTCCTATTTCATATTATGATCTGGGAGATTAAGAGATAGACCTCAGCAATTGAGCAACAGCTTTATTGACATAATTCTATTCAATCTCCGAACCGAATGGAGTTTGCTAGTGCCACTGAACATCTCGCCCGGCTGGTGATAAGACAGGATCTATTCTGAGAGCAGCACATAACTCACTCACTCCCTCACTGTGATGCAGTATTTTAAGGACACTTAAGACAAAAAACACTTGATGTTTTTATGGTAAGCAGACGCGAAGTGTGACCATAAAGTCTTTTAAGCAATATATACATATTTTTCCATATAGAATAAATACATTTTACACATCCATGTCTGAAAAAAGTATCAGTTATTTGTGGTTGGCTATATGAGCTAAGTACTTGAGGATTTTCAACAACTTGGTGATTTTTGGCAAATGAAAGTCTGCCATCTAGTGGTTGTAATGTAAAATGTAATGTTAATCTTAAAATAATTGCATGTACGTTGCCTTTTTATCATTTCCAATGTGTTACTTTGGTGTAAGTATCTCCATTATTTTCGGTAACTTTGTTGTGGCACTTTGAGGTCTGTCAGTATTTATTGATATCCCACAGGGTAAATGTGACACAGCTGGACTGAACATCCATTAATGAGAACACAGCCTGAGGGCCTGGCTCTCTGTCTCTGTCCAATGTGTCATACTGTGAAGTCAAACAAAAACCTGAAAATGCCTATGAGCTTAATGAGTAATAAATCTGTCATTGATTCTGTTTCTAATTCTTTTAGTCATCTCATGAATCTGCTTCAAAAGCTTTTACTGATGGGAATTTTAAACATTTAAATAACTCTTTGTTTTTTTTTTATGTCATTTTTTCTGGTTTCAGGTCCAAAATATACGAATCATAGTTAATAGACCACCCTCATGTGGTCCAGAACCGGTATGTGACTCTTCTTCTGTAAAAAACACAAAGGAAGTTATTTCAAGAAATGTCTCAGTGGTTTTGTGTTCATGCAATGGAAGTCAATGAGGGCCAGTGTTGTTTGGTTAGCAACATTCTTCAAAATATCTCCTTTTGTGTTGTGCAGAACAATGAAAGTCACACATGTTTGACATGACACGAGGTTGAGTAAATATGGAAAGAGAAAGTTTATTTTAAAACATAATGGAAAACATGTTTGGCTGGTAATAGACATTTGCTTGGATATTGATTAGGTCCTTTAAAGATCCTCAGTATTGCTCTGCAGGGAGAAAATGAAACAAAACTTTATAAAAATGACAAAATAGAGCTTATGGTGTAACGCATCTTTTGGTATAACTTACTGCATGTGTGTCATTTGGGAACAGTCTCTCTTTCACAATGGCACAAATGTCTGTAAAAATGTCATCTTCGTCTCGATCAGCATCCACCTGGCGGCGAACAGAGTGATGTCATCACGTTTCATAGCATAAGACTGGTCGTGTAATGCTGAACAGCGTCTTACCCTCACGATAAGACCTCTCTCCTGATAGTACTTGGCTATGAGTGTGATGTTGTGTTTGAATGTATCAAGTCTCTTCTCAATCGCGTGAGTGTTGTCGTCGGGACGGCCCTGTTGAGAGGCTCGTTTTTCTAAACGCTGCCGGAGTTGCTGATTGGAGCAGGCGAGCAAGATCACCAAATCTGGAGAGCCAATCTGAAAGAAAAAGGTTTCGTGTCGGAAAGTCTCCATTCAGAACAAGAATGTTTTTGTGTATCGGGTTATTTACATTAATGCATTTGGCAAATTAAGCAACTTATAGTGCATTTAAGGTACATTTTTTCAGGATGTGTGTTCATTCATAACTATTTTACAAGGTGGTTAATTCGTATGAATCAAACAAAGCGTGAATAATGATTATTGGTTAAAGAAATAGCAATACCTCTTAAATTCGCTTCGGCTTCTTAAATGGTCAAAAGGCAAAAATGAAACAGTACATCTCTCATCCTAAAAAGCTGAATATCTTACCTGCTCCTCGAAAGTGAAAGCCTGCGATATCTCTCTAGGGAATCCATCCACAATGAATCCTGTGGCATCTTGCTTCTTGATAAACTGTTGTTTCAGCTCCTCAATAGTCGTCTCCTAAAACATACCAACCGCGAAACAGAACAGGACCAGGGTTATTATTGTAAAACTATGAAAACTTTTTTTGTTTATTTAAAATCAAATCAAATTTAGGCTAAAAACAAACCGAAAATGAAAATTTTATTTGCTTTAGCAATAAAATGATGTTTAAGTTCACACACTAAAATTATTAAACACACAATAAAAAATGAACAACTAAACAAAAAATGAAATAAAATCTCCTAAAACACAATTAAAATAGCAAAAATATTCAAATGAAATAAATTACAATAAAATAACTGGTGATGAATATGTAAATGTCCCATTGCAGTGAAGTTCAGACCGACACAAACCTGAGGTGCCAGTTCTCCATTGGCAATGATCTGAGCAATCAGTTCCCATTTCCGATCGCTGGTGGCGTGATGCAACAACTGATTCCTTAAAATTTCCCCCACAGACACGCGCTGGAAATCATAGTGATGTGCAATTTTTGCCGTCTGAGTTCCTTTGCCACTGCCTGGCCCCCCTAGAAATGTTAAGTAAATCCTATTTTACATCATAGACAGCATATTGAAAATGCTAATGTCAAATTAATTCAGTTCAAGGCTGCTGAATTTCATTTCATCCATCTGAAAAAGAATAACTGCATGTATTAAGGAAAAGAATACATGAATGATACTTTATTTTCGACTGCATCTCACCTGAAGCAGTTTTAAAGTAACAGGTTTCATTAATAACAGCGGTGACCACTCACCGATGATGAATATGATGTGCGGTCGTGATTTGGACGGGTCAAAGACGTCATATTCCTGTATGAGCCCGGAGGATTCTGTCATGTCCGAGTCGCTTTCTATTGAGAACTGAGCTTGAATTGGTGGCAGCCTGTCATATCGCCGGTAAGGTCCAGGCCCAGTGCCACCATCTAATGAAAATGACATGATATCATAATTCATAGCGCACTCGGAAGACACGGCTCTGTGAGGTTCGACTTTTATATGGAGACATTTGGCTAATTTTCAAACACTTGAACCATCTTGAACTTTTCTTAATTTCTTCGCAATGCTTTATAGTGTTCATTTTTACAGCTGTCCTTCAGATTTATAGCCCGAATAAAACCTCTTTAACTCCTGGCTTTTGTTTGTGGCGGTTTTATTTTGCTGATTTACAGAGGCCAACAAAACAACATTTATTTTAAGCCTTGAAGCTTTTAAAAACATAAAACAGCGACATTGTAGAAATTGTGTATAAATCGAATTCATCTCAAATGCAGATTGTTTCACTTTAACATACATCAGTGTATAAACTACACCTATTTTTCTAAAATAGAGTAAATTGAAAGTAAATTGACTAAATTACCCAGTTTGCAGGGGGCTTTCTTGCCCTGTACCGGGGCGATTGGTGGGAGTGGTTTTCGATCCGGCGTGATAAAAGTGTCCCAGGCGACGCACTCAGGTCCCCCCAGCTCTCGTGTTTTTTGCAGGCAGCTGTCCAAGAACGCCAAAGGGTCCTCTGGTCTGTGGTACATCAGCCCTGTTAACATGCTCTGTAATGACAAATTTGTTTGCATATAATTGACATTATTGACATCATAGTTTGTGCTGCATGACTGATGCTCGTGTATACTTTTTAATTTGCCCTTAAACAAAGAACTTAAGATTTATCAGATTATACGAAGATGAGGGAGAGAGAGAAATGAATTCAATAATAATAATTGCAAATTGTTATTTTATACAAGCAGGAGCACTTGTTGACGCCGTCTGATGAGAATCTTCCCTCCTGCGGACGCGCTCGAGACTTGCTGCTTCGCAATTACAGCAGCCTGCTTCAGAATCACCATAGAGACACGTTCAAGCATCTAATTCAGCTTGTAATTGTGCGAGGCAAACAGACACAGACTTTCTGATTAATTCATGTTATCAGATCTCATCAGATTTCAAGCTCCAGTGAGCTTCCCCTTACGTTTGTAGCTACAGATGATAGGAAACATTTATATCAATCTGCGGATGAGCTTCCACATGCTGGACAATCAAAATGACATTTTCTGAAAAGTAAATATGCTCAGCCCTTAAACAACACATTGTAGTGTATTTCCAGATGTTTTGCTCCGTTTTGTTAATACGTGAGAGAAATAGCCTCAAACAGACTTACCTCAAACAGGTGAGGGATCTGTCGCTTGGAAAGGTATTCCTTGGCGTCGTTTGTGTTCATGCTGTTGAACGTGTCGGAGCTGAAGCTGTATGTGTGCGCTCATCTGTTGCGCTTCAGCCTCTGAACAGCTGCTCTGACTCTGACCGGCGCATTGGTTTGTTCGCCGCTGCGCTTTGTTGCCGATGACCTCCAGGTGATGTTTCTATATTCAACAGCAGTTTTAGTCGAGCTCACGAATACAGCACACACAGTGATCCTCTGCATTGTGCGTAATCCTCTGATCCTTTAATTTCCAAACGGGAGTACAATAGGTTATTGGGGGTACTTGTAGATTCCCAAAACGAAAAACGACTGCTTTAGAATAAAATATTAGGGCTAATAAAATGTATTATAATTATTATTGTATATACATTGTGCAGAACACAACCAAACAACATTGGACCCCACTTGACTTTCATTGTACGGACACAAAACCGCTGAGACATTTCTCAAAATATCTTCTTTGCAGACTCACATACATGCTTTGAATGACATGAGGACAGGTCCTTTCTGTCCACAATAACGCATTGTTCATCTTGTTTTCGTCTCCTCAAAATGTAACTAATTTGGGATCAATATGTTGATTGCTTTTAGTTTAAAAGTGAATTATTGTAAATGTGCCAATTTTAATAACATAAAACTCATTTAGGAATGGACATCGCTGGAGCTTTATTGAGCCTTATTGACAGGACTGCAGGGGAGATTTCCAAAGAGTTAAAAGCTTTTGTTGGCCTACTGGATGGAAAACCACTTGATTTGTAGCCAAACCCTTCAAAACAATTACTATAGTGATCACAACCCTTACCACAGTTACTCCTACCACAATATAATCAAATTGTGGCAACATGTTAAACACAAAATAAGAATAAAACAATTACACTGCATGTTAATTTATAATGAATTTACAGTAAATAACAATTCGAGTAACTACGGCATTTTAGTTATGATGTTAAATTACATTTTTCATCCTACTTTTTAGGGATGCACGATTAATCAGGATAATTATTTCTGCCTCCCACGATTATTAAATGTCACATAGTTAAGTTAAAAGTGCTGTGTGTAGGAGGATCTATTGACAGAAATGCAATATAATACACATAACTATGTCTTCAGAGGTGTATAAAGACCTTTCATAATGAAGCGTTTCTACAGTATCCCTAAACGGACAAACAACGTGACGACATCTTTGTCCTTCGTAGCGGAGGGGTGAGCCGTGAAGTGAGCCGTTGGTTGTAATTCACAACCTCACCACTAGATGCTGCTAAAGTTCCTACAAAACATCATCATGATAAGGTCAGAGATTTTTCATTTTTGGGGTGTAGTGTACATGTGTTATGTGTAAAATGGTTTATAACTGACAGAACAGTTGTGATTATTAATCGTGATTAACAGGTTGAACAAAAATAATCGTCGTTACCATTTTACCCATTATCATGCAGCCCTGATACGATTGCTATTAAAAACACAATACCAACATCTTACTTAAACATCACGTTTATTTCAATACAGCAATCGGCTTGTTAAACAGAGCTCCTTAAAACAAGTCTATATTCTTTTAACAGACAAACAATACTGCTACTAACTAGTATTTAGTTGTCATATGATTTATCACAGCAGAATTAAACCACCGACTGATCCCAGGCATGGAAATCCATTGTTTTCACCCATCTGCTGAGAATCAGTAACTTCATATTCAACACATGCTGAAACACACTTTCCACTCGAGCTAAACGGACACGCACCTGCTCGTGAATTTTTGCACAACGGTTGTTTGTCACGTCGATCTATACTGTTTTACGTGAGAGCGGTTAGTAGTAGCTTTACCCTTCATAAGTGTATGTTAATTGCATGTTTTCCATGGTGTTGTTTTACTTCTGCACAAACGTGATGGAACAATGTTTGAAACACAAACACTTTCAGACACTTCTGTGAGGTTTAGGCTCACCTCTGGGACAGCGAAATATGAATTAAATCACTTTGTAATAATTCTACTACTGTCCTACGTTATTCGCCTAACCCAAGCCCCCGAAGATCACGCAAAATGAACATCCAGAGGGTCCTGGTATTGTGTGGCCAGCGACATCACTAGCGATGACTCTAATTTGATCCTTCGGAGGTTTTGGGCTTATGATTCGAGTCTGTTTCATCTTTTTCGTCAGGGTAAAAAGAGACCCGCTGTTCATCCATCCGTTTGGATTGTACTTTCTGGATTAGGCTGAAGAAGTCTTCATCTGGGTCTGGTGCTGGCGGTAAAGAGCATCTCTGGTCATTGATTCTGGAGGACTGACGGAGGAAAGAGGTGATACATTCCCGAAAAATCAATGACGATCCAAAATAAAAAACAGATTAACGTCATTTTATATCAAACGTGTGTTACCTGGTATTTTATGAGCATGTCGAAAAACTCGTCACTAGGTTCCCGTGGACTGCACGCCTCGCACAAGTGTCCCACGTTGTTTTGTGCTATCCTGATGCCCAGCCGATCCCCTATACTGGCTCTCTGGTCGTCCAGTCTGCGGCTCTGTGAGCTGGCTATCAGGTCAAAGAACTCCTCTGTCTGGGTGAGAGAGATGAGAGAGGAAGCTCCAGACAGGAGAGGGGACTGAGGCATGGAGGACTGGGGCCCGGTCGAGGCCTCTTCGGCCTGGGCGTTGGGCTGTTGAGGGTGCCGGCGGCTCCGGTTCTCCATGCCGCTGCTTTTGGGGTCTTTGTGTGCCGTGTAAGGGCAGACCTCATTAGAGGTGACTGGGCCTTACCTTTAATAGAGCAGAAAACAGAAAATATTCAGTTTCATATTCTCATATAGAGGCTAATGTGAATAAATAACTGCAGTATATTGAGATAATGCCGTAAATGTTATCATTCTGTTTAATTAGTAGAAAAAGACTAAAACTAAACTAAAAAGTTTGCTCGCTCTGACAGGTTTGAGAAGACTTCTTTGAGTTAGTTGTAGTAAGCAATATGACATAAAAACAAATTTTGATCAACATGCTCCTTAAAAATAAAGATGTTTTTAGAAAATTATTTAAAAGAAAAAGTGCAGTATTTTACCCTCATGAAACTAAATGTTTAATATTCTAAATTCTAGTTTAAAATGAGACGCATTTTAGACATGACGAAGTTTGAAAATGACTTACAGTTTTATCCTTTCCAAAAAGAAAATCCCAAAGCAATAAACTTGACCAAAGCGCTGTCTATGGGGACTTCATCTGAGATCAGCCATACACCACCAGCCACAGCCTCTGTCACTAAATGATTTTCACGGCAGACATCACAAACACATCTTTCTGTCCCACGATTGAGATGTATATGTTACTGAACAGTGCTGCAACGCTTGCAAATCTCCTCTGACATAAAAACAAACAAACACAAGGGAAAAAATCATATATTCCAGCAAAAATGTGAATGACTTCCCTATCTTCCACACCCAGCTTTCCTGTGTGCAGGGCTGTCTGTTTTCGAGGGGGAGAGAGAGAGAGAGAGAGAGAAAGGGAAAGTGAGGGGGAGAGAGAGAAATGGGGCGCAGTTGCCCCTCTCCGCTTACATCACGGTTGCTATAGGAACTGGAAATCGGCTTCCAAATCTCGCTCCTGTTGTTCACTCACACACAGGGATACACACAGCAACAAAAACACACACGCACACGCACACACACACACACACACACACACACACACACACACACATTGGCTTGCATTCCTGCATTGTTGAGTTCCATTCATCGCCTCCTGGGGGATCAGTTGCCTCTCTCCTCACAGTCAGGAAAACTGGAGCACAGTTACACCAGGATACAGCGGCCAAGATTCCTGATATATCTGTCATTTTCACCTTTTTGTTGCGAGCGACGCTGAGCCACCGTTCGCAGAGGAGGAGGAGGAGGAGGGGGTTGCTTGGAAGCTACCATACCGAGGAGGCGATAACCAATGATCGTGGGTTGAACCAAAGCAGCGTACTGTGGCCTGAGGCCCTTTGGCGGAGATGAATGGATGAATGCCACTCCATTTAGAATTCCCCGGGGGGGAATAGAGCAGTCTTTCTTGGGATTCCCTCCAGTTCAGCTCCATGTGCCAGCCAGCAGGCAGCTGCTATAGGGCAAGACTCTCGCTCTATGGGTCTTAGCACATTATATGTGCAGTGCACATCGCTGCAGCAGCGGCAACAGGCAGTCCATTAACAGAGGAAAGATGTGGTTCTGCAGTTGTGTGATTTCAGTTGAGACAAAGCAGATTTCTGGATATTATATATCATAGTAGAAATACATATATGACAGTATATATTCATTTAAATTCATATTTACAATTTAGCATTTTTGCAAATCAGCTTGACAGTAAATACATATTAGTGCAGAAAGTAAAGAACAAACAGGGCATTATGACACATACAGCCACGGAAAAAATGAAGAGACCATTCCAAATGTTTATTTAATCTGCATTTCTAGATGTATTGTGGTCATTTCAGTCCAATTTCAACAAACTCAAACCTCAGGAGTGACATAAAGTCATCCAACAGCATGACAAGACACATGAAAACTGGGAAAACTGTCCAAAAATGACTTTTGTATTGCTTAAAAGTGAATATGAACTTGTTCTCTTTGCAGTACTTCAGAGCATCTTTTCTGTTATTTTGACCTGTTTCTCCAGTTTTCATTTTCTGTAAATAAAGGCAAATGTTTCTTGAAATCTGGGAGAAATATTGTTCACAGAATGAAAATAAATGATCAGTTTGTAGGTTTGTATGATGTATATACAAACATGTAAACATTAATGTTAATCTTATAATGATCAACGACTTTCTGGGAGCTAGTTAATGAGATTTTGGTGGCAGCATTTTGCATGCATTACAGGGAAAATGTTTTCATCATTTACTGAACCTGTAGCCTATGACTTTCTTAGATATTTTGAAAAACGTCGGTAACCGAACAACATTAAACCCCTTTGACTTCTATTGTAGGAACACAAAACCACTGAGACATTTCTCAAAATATCTCTAAAATATTTCTCTAAATTTCTCTAAAACGTTGGTAACCGAACAACATTAAACCCCTTTGACTTCCATTGTAGGAACACAAAACCACTGAGACATTTCTCAAAAGACTCATATACAGGTATTCAACTTTTTGAAACCTGATTTAAGCCAAAGAAACCCTGCACATAACGTCTCCTGTATCCCGTGGCTAAGCCCTCATAAAATATATATTTGTGAAATGTCCCTATTAAGACAACAAGGTCTTTAGCCGCACCACTAGAGTGAGAGCAAACATCACCCATCTGTTTAAATGCACAGCCAGAAGCTTTTCAACCCTCCATTAGGTAAGTGCTCTGTCAAAGAGGAAAATCCATCCGTTTTTGTTCTCTAAGCTATTGAGCCGTACCTGTCCGTTCATTCCCCATTCTGCATTACAATCTGACACAAAAGCTTTATGTGTGAATACAAACTTTTGCCAGCATCATACAGAATGCTTGTGTCATTTTGAGACTATACATTCAACAGCATGATAAATAAAATTTTATTTTTCACTAATATTAAACACTTGCTCTGTAAAGACAACAACATTCAGTTGTTGAAGACCACCAGCAGGACGCCTTCACCAGTGCACCTGCAGGTTCCTCTTAATCACATGACCGTTATTATCACTGTATACATAAACCATATAAATATTACATAGTTCATGTTCCTAGTCTTTTATAGAAGCACAATGTATATTATCTCTGTTTTATTATAGTGCCCTGGGATGGACCACACATCTATTCAGGGTGTACCCTGTGTTTGTGGCCTGATGCTGGGATAAGCTTCCGCCTCTCCACAACCCTGCAGGAGATGATGGTGTGAAAAATGGATGATGGATAGATATATTTTTTCTTTCGATTAATTTAGGCAATTGAAATGAATGGAGGTAACTATGGGAAGACAGTAGTCATTGCATTGCATAATTATACAAATCTATTACAACTACATTTTTTGCAAAGCAGAAAACAGCCCTGCATTAAGATACAAATACTACAAATAATAATAATAATAATATAGAAACTAAAAGAATAGAAATGTGTCGTTCTTATTAGTATTTATGAGTTTAACTCATACATTAGTCCGAGTACCAGGTTTTACTGCAGAAGTTTTAAAGGTATGATGGTGGTATACTGTTAAAAAAATATACTAGTGTAATAATAATAAATTACTAATATATTAGTGATTCTTATGACAATGCTGTTCAAAAATTATTTTAAAATATTTGAAATAGTTATTATAAAGAATACAGCAGGTGTCCAAGCCTGGTTTTTGACTTGTTGTGTAGTTTGTTTACATGAAAATATTCTGAAATATTTTTGCATTATTGGTATTTGGTACCATGTGAATCATGTAATTTTTTTGATCAAGTAAATGTATTTATGATTTGCTTTTTTCCAGAAAAAAGGTGTGCAGGCCAAAAATCCAGCAGAAACATGGAGGTTTGATTTTCGTGAATTAATTAACATTTAAATTATCTGGAAAGTTTGAAATAATTTATTTTTAATAAATTAATCATAATGTCCCCATCCACTGTGCTGTATCCAGCACATACTTTCCTCTTGGATTCTTCATGTGGAACTGAACCAAATTAATCTGTGCAAAAAACATTCAGCATTATCAGCATTTATCACACAAATCCAAAATGAATGCGCAACATTTCTGCAGACTGACTCATTTCCGAAAGTTTCCACAAGATGACACTCTTTCTCCAGAATAAGATTCAACATTTTCTGCATAGCTTTTGAATATTTAAGAGTTCACCCTAAAGCCTTACAGAGTCTCCCAATGAACATCCAACAACTAGGAGAATGACTGTGAGTTAAAATATCCAGAACATCTTACTAGAACAGTTAGCAGCATAACAAGCAAAGGTTTGCAATGTCTCTGAGCATAATATATGTGATATATTAAATACACAAAAAGAAGAACAAGACGATGTCAAAACATGCCTGAAACTGTACAAGGCTGCATGTGTAAAACGAAGTAACCCATAATTTTGTGTAATCTGTTTTGGTAGAAGCTAAAACAGCTCGTGCTACAGGTGAAGTAATCAGATTGTGTGTACAGAAACCTGCCGTGAGCTCTGTTTCACCCAGTACCTGCCACCAAAGATCTGCTCTCTGGGGTAAGTAAGACTCTTATGAAACATGCAAAAAACAATTTAATGTAACGCTTCCTGACTCAGAATTGAATACAAAAATTCCCACTTTGGCCCAGTGTTCTCAATAATGAGGTTAGAATAATTTGGTTACATAACAAAAAACTTTTTGACCATTTTCTTTCTAACACACAGCAGAGCCGTCAACTCTGCCTGGAAAACATCCAGGGGCTCGTGAAACAAATTCTGAAGTCACGGCACAACATAAAGGCTTGGTTAAGGTTTACTGCATGTAGACTCAGCATCTTGCATTATTCATAGCTATATCACAATTAGCAGCTTTGCGTTCTTTTATAATTTACACAGTTCTTGAATAACCCCCTACATGCATTATCTCAGCAGTTCAGAGTGAATGCTTAAACAAGAAGTCTTTGCAACAGTGTGATGTTTTGAATGCGCATAGTTCAAACAAACTGAGAAATGAGGAGAATGCAGAGATGTTCTCAAGTGTAGCATCTTCATGTCCCTTCAGATATCTTGAGGTGAAAACCACACAAAATCCAAATTCTGTGGTCTTCGCAGAAGGTAAAGAAAACGGAAAGCGGAAAACCAAGACGTAATGTTCAGGATGTGCGCAAGTGGAGAGGAGGAAGATATTGAAAATGAAGAAAGATGCTGAGGATGAGAGGAAGGTAAGGAACATACAGGAGGTCTTTAGAAAACAAAGAGAAGCTTTGGACCAAGAAGGAACAGAAACAAGAGTATACGGTGGGGGTTATTAGGAAAAAACAACATGCACACTTTTTTATTTTGGACAGTAATGGGGTATAAATGTGTGCTCACACAGTACACAAGCAGTTCTGAGTAGAAGAGATGTATTTATGTTCATGACACGGCTGAAGAACAAATGCCTGGCCAGAGTGAACCAAAATGTGCAAGTGTGTGTATACTGCAGAACTGTGTTCTTCCTCTAGAGGGCAGTATTAAGTCAGACAAGTATTTGCACGTACATACGCACGCACGTACACACAGTGGAGTCCAAAAGGCAACATTGCAAATCTGGCATTTAAAATCTAATTTAAAACTGCGAATAAAAAAACGTATGAATGTTGTGAAAAGTTATGAGGTAAAAAGAAGAAATATTCATGATTCGGCAGTATTTTTAGGCTACAAATCAAATAAACAAATTGTGACCTTGTTAACTTTTTGGTACATGAAAGTCCATGCCAGCTGGAGAGCATTAAAGAAGAACATACTGTACCAAATACTCTCTATGCTGATAACACAATTTACATTTGATATTTCATTTGGCAAATGCTTTTATCTAAAGTGCATTCATGTGCATTTCTTCCATCAGGATGCGTGTGGTTCCTGAGATCAAACCCCATAATACTTCATTTTATTAAGTATACAAGTACAGTTCGAGTATTTCTTGAGAATACTTTATATAGTATACTAATAATTTAGTAGTAGTGTACATGCAGGTTTACTATTTCAGTACTGCTTGGGAGTAAATCGTCACACTTTTTAGTATACTTTAAATGTAACAATAGTAAACTTTGAGTACAAACGAATCTACAACTATGCTTTTGTTTCTACTGCAACACTACAAGTGAACTTACATATACTACTAGTTAAATACTTCTAGCACATTTTTAGCATACTCTCAGGAAAATACTACATTAAGTGATTTTAATACTGCAGGTAAGTCTTTACCTATTATTTTAATACTCCATAATTATAAACTTGAACATGCAGGTTAGTAACACAGGATGTAAAACTATGCGTAAAAAGTTAAGAGTAAACACAACTACAAGTATACTTTCAATACTTTATTAAATGCAACGTATTAAGTATAGGATTCTAGTATTATCCCCATCAAAAGATTCAGTACTTCGACGTGTCATTTCTCTAAGAAGTACATAAAATTGAAAGTATACTTTCTTATTTTTTGTTGCCTTTTTTGAACCCTACTGTACTTCACTTTATTCGGAAAGTGGTTCAAACTCTCCACATCATCATCATGCTTACATCAGAAATTCACTGCAGTTTGAACCCACAGAGCTGAGCAGGTTGACCGTGGTGAAGTTGGCAGTCCCATGAGCGCAGCTGATGCCGGCAGGACTCGAAACAGTCTGGCAGCTCAGAGACACGGAGTGGAGGCTCTCGGGAAGACAATCGCTGCTCTAGATACACGCTTGGACGACGAGACAGCCTGGCTGCGAATCACAGGCCACAGAGGAGCTCTGAGACAGACACAGGCCGCTGGCCAGGGCGTCTGTGGAGCCCAGTCAAGGGAAACTCTGTGTGATTGTGTATCTTTGAATAGCGATACAGAGACGGACATCAGACAAAGAGGAATGTCCGTACGAAAAGAGATCAAAGATGAAGTAGAGCGGGTATGTGTGCTTCAGGTCAGCACTGGGAAAGAAGATGAAACAGCTGTTACTCACGCATGATTTTGGCCAGAAATACAGTAGATGTTTGTTTCTTTTGTAGAGGACTGTGTTTTGCTGGAGAGAGAGAGAGAGAGAGAGAGTAAGCAACAGATTGATCAAATAGCAACAAAGCAGGAGACACAAAGTGATGGCACTGAGAGTACAGACTCCTCCAGCAAGGTGATGTACAGAACGGTTTGGGCATTGAGGTTGGATGAGGGATTAGGTTGTTTGAGCTACAAAAAGACAAAAAAACGCTATGAAATAGTTATAAAAGTAGTTATTCTAACATGACTTGAAGTCACATGATTGTTTTGTGTTATGAACAGACCCAAATTTAAATCTCTCCTCCATTATTCACAATTTCTCACGTCTCATTGAAGTTTTGGTATATAGCGCACATGTCAGGTCTATTTTGAACTATATGGTATATTTATCGTTTTTTTTAAACCTTTTTGGTCATTTTGGAGCATGAAAGTCCTTTTTTTTACATGATGGTTTGGAACATGTGTAAATGATGACAGACTTTTTAACCTAAAAATAGTCATCATTTATTCACCCTCTTGTCATTTAAAACCTGTACAACAGAAGAATATGTTTTGAGAAACGTCTCGTTTTGTGTCTATAGAATGGAAGTCAATATTTGTTTGGTTACTAACATTCTTCAAAATATCTTTTTTTGTGTTCTGCAGAAGAAAGTCTTACAGGTTTGACATGACATGAGTTTTTGGTGAATGAATTATTCTTTAAATGTTATGAAAGTGACCTATTTGTCAGATATGGTGACCCATACCCGAAATGTGACCTCTGCATTTAACCCAACCAGTGAATAGTGAACACACACATTTTAAGTCGTGAACACACATACACCGGGGCAGTGGGCAGCTAACACTGCAGCGCCCGGGGAGCAAACGGGGGTAAGGTGCCTTGCTCAAGGGCACGTCAGTTGTTACCTGCCGGTACTGACAATCGAACCGGCAACCTTCTGGTTACGAGTCCGACTCTCTAACCATTAGGCCACAACTTATGCACACATTACTTAATATTTTCTTGATTTTTCAGAAAATTTACAATCCAGGGTATTTGTGCACATGCACCACTGCAATACAAACATGCACCTTGGTAGTAGTTTAGTATTCTTGGAATACCATGGTATTTATCAGATTACCATGGGATCATATGATACCATCTCTGTACAGTGTAGAGCTACAAATTGCAAATGTGCACTTAAGGTCGTATAAGGCGACTGTATGTCAGAGTATTGAGCGCACATTTCTGTCTGGCTCCTGTATTAATGGGATTTGTAGTGAAGTGAGCTGAGTGAGTTGAACGGCCAGGAGATCCATAGCCACCGTGTCCTGGCCCAAAGCCAGCAGTTTCTCAGAGAGGAAGAGCCGAGGGCCTGTCAGTACAGCGCCTTCTTCAGGCTCAGAGAGGAAGAGCCGAGGGCCTGTCAGTACAGCGCCTTCTTCAGGCTCAGAGAGGAAGAGCCGAGGGCCTGTTAGTACAGCGCCCTCTTCAGGCTCAGAGAGGAAGAGCCGAGGGCCTGTCAGTACAGCGCCCTCTTCAGGCTCAGAGAGGAAGAGCCGAGGGCCTGTCAGTACAGCGCCCTCTTCAGGATTAGGGAGAAAGAGTTTGGAGCATTGCAACAAGTTGAGTTACTAAAACTCCATCTAAAAAAATCATATTTTCATGTAGGCGATTTTTTTTTTATAAGTCACAAACGGCAAATTTACAAGAGAATCTGGGAAACATGTAATTTTGCTAAGGAAAATTGTTATTTTACGGAAACAATGTAAGCATAAAGAAAAACAGATGAAAACCTAAGATTATTTTTTCTGATATTTATACAATATATTATTTGTATTTTATTTTCAATGTTTAATTCGAAGTGTAGAAATCACCCACTCATTGTCTATTAATACATTTTCAAGTCTGCTTTTTCTTTATTTAGAAATTTGGGCATTTGAGAAATAAATAAATAAAAATGTAGTCTTCTTTCATCAGTAATCCATTCATCTTATAACAGGTTGAGACGCACCACTGATCAGACCGTCAACAGAGACAACTGCTACTTCATCAGAGAGACATTCTTGATTTTGCCCAAAAAGTCCCAGAACGCCAAACCAGAGAACATCACAGGACCGTTGGTATTCCCACCTCAAGCCATCTCTCATCTTTCTTCAGTGGTACTAAACTGACATCACACCCGCCGGCTTTTGTTAACATCAACAGCATTCGCATTGTAACCGGATATTAAATGAGAACTAAATGGAGGGCAGGGCTTTCCTTTATCTATTAGGCATTGACTGGATTGACCTACATTTACATTTGCCAGAAGCTTTTATTCAAATAGACTCAGGGCATTAAATCTTTACATTTTGTTGCCTGGGGTTCAAACCTTCAGGAAGTTATTACATTTTAAGAAAAGATTACAAAGACATGCAGGCGCTTTACTTTAGATGAATCGTATCGACTTGGTCACTGCAGGACATCAAAGATATGTTATAATTACCCATAATTCTCAGATGCCACATTAAGCACTAAAGGAAACCCACAGATTTATATGCTCACATTTTACAGGAGGAAGATGGTGTTATGCAGGCTGGGATTATGCCAGATGCTGGAGGCGCATATAAAGCATCCAGAGAGGAGGGGAGGCGAGTGTGATCACTATTATTCTATTATCTACTCTCATACGCTAACACGCACGAGTAATGGGATGTTTAGTTCACATATACAGTAAGCGGAGGCGGCGGCAACACATTTGTGGAGAGTACCACCTTGAGGCTTTTTTAAAGAGGAAATACTGCAGTGCACCACTTACTGCCTAGCAGATCTGTAATGTGTGACACACAGCCGAGCTGGAAACAAGGCGGCGCGTGCACATCATGGGCTTGTTATCTATAGACTTCACTCTATCTGTCTTGGTTACAATGCAGCACTCAGAGTAATTACCCTTTGAGAGAGAGAAATGGAAGGAAGCAGGAGAGATAGGGCGAGAGAGAGAGAGAGAGAGAGAGAGAGAGAGAGAGAGGAAGGAGGGGGGCTGCATGGGAGGAGAGGCAGAGTTATTGGATGACAGAGAGAGAGAGAGAGAGAGAGAGAGCATAAGGAAGTTAAAGAGGGCATCGCTGTAGACAGACATCCAAGCTGACTGTTCTCTCGACCACAACAGCAAGTTGAGACGATATCCTGGGAGTGGCAACGGCGTCTCGCAGAGGACCTGAAGGAGGACAGTGTGCTTCTCCCCAGGCCGCACGCTTGCAACCGAGGCCCCTTGTGATGGCAGTATGCCAGTCATGAACAGGTCAGGGTAGGTGGATGGCATTTCTCTCTCTCTCTCTCTGTGTGTATGTGCATGAGGAAACATTAGTGTGTCCCTCTTCAGTGCAACTAAACTCACATCATACTCTCAAGTCTCTGTTAAAGTCCATTTACTTGTGAAATGTGAGTGAAACTGGATAATCAGTAAGGAAAAATATGTTTTATCCATCGGGAATGACAAGATTGTAAAAAGTGGATTTTCCATACCAGTGGACAGGATTGAGACACTGAGGAGTTGGGAAAGTAACAGGGCTTTAAGAAAGTTTTCAGAAGCTTAGTAAGTCATTTACATTTCAATAAAAGATTATGTAAACAAACACAAAATAATGATCGGACCTTAGTTGTGTGACAGTAAGAAATAGACTCTGGACTTAAAGTTCATACAAAAATAATAATTGTGTCATCATTTACTCACGTTCCAAACTTGAATGACTTTCTTTCTTCTGCAGAACACGAAAGAAGATATTTTGAAGAGCGTTTGGAACCAAACAACATTGACCCCCATTGACTTCCATTGTATGAACACAAAACCACTGAGACATTTTTCAAAATATCTTCTTTTGTGTTCCACACATAAAAAACTCAGATATATGTTTTATCTAGGATTTCTATTAGATTTCCGTACAAAAATTCTTTAAAAATAGGAATTTAGACATAATTTACACTTATTTTATGCATTTGGCATACGTTTTTATCCAAGCTATACATTTTTATCAGTATGTGTGCCATTGGAATCGAACCCACAACAGATTTGATTCAAAAAGTTCAATCTTTGCTTTTTCTTTCAGTTTATTAAGTAAGGCAGGTTTGAGGAGGCTCCTGCAGTCAGATGAAGTATGGAGTTTAGCAAGAAAAAGGAACCAAGTGGAACTGGTCCCAGCCGAGCAGGACATCCTACAAATCACAGAATCGAGCAATCCTCCATCCAATCCATCTCACAGGTACAGCCGGCAGAGCCATGCTCCCCTTCGCCTCATAAGCCCTGAAAGAAAAGCCAAGACTGAAGGTGCCGGCATTGCATGTCAGCGTGACTCTGTGAAGACTTTAGGACCTGACGTTAATGGTGGGTGAGAAATGGATCTGGAAATGTGCAATGTGCTTATATATAGATTTTTATTTCCAGCTTTAAACATTTAACCATCAGGGTATAAACAGCTCTCAGACTTTGAAAGTTCAAATTGATTTGAATTTTCTCTTATTGCTGTTTATTGTTGAGTGGACTGTAATGGTGATTTACAGTATGTCTAGTTTATGCTGACTCATGCCGTCACCAGAATGACTCGACGTCCACAATGATTTATTCAGGCATTTGTAGCATACGCATGAATGTAACGCCGCAAAAACTCTAATCGGGCAAATAAATCCCAACTGAAGTAATTAAAAAACCAAACCTAATGAGATCAAATTGAAGCCAGCAAGACTGTACTGCATATACAGTACTAAACGTCTGGAAGTATACACTGTAAAAAATAACTGGAATTAAGCAAGGAAAATGTTTGATTGCTTGAGGATTCGTGCTGATCCATCTTTTAGCCGAATTTGAGAAACTTTCCCAGCTAAAATGTTTTACTTTTGATAACACAAAAAGGATGTAAACCAACGTATTACATGACTTGGATGAACATTTACTGACTAATGTACTCTTTTGTAGAGGGGGTCAAATTCATAGTTTACAATTTGCATATGGAGTTATTGAGATCCCCATATGTCTGAGATTATATAATGTAGGGTCTAATAAATGCAGATAGT
The DNA here is from genome assembly GCA_026939265.1 of Oreonectes daqikongensis. NCBI lineage: Eukaryota > Metazoa > Chordata > Actinopteri > Cypriniformes > Nemacheilidae > Oreonectes > Oreonectes daqikongensis. The sequence continues at coordinate 1,450,598 of JAOTQM010000051.1, forward strand.
AAAAGACAAGTTTATTCATAATCATAATCTGAAAGCGTATAAGATTTAATACGTCTTGAGTCATGCAAACTTTGGAAAAACAACACAAAATGTGCTTTTTTTCCTCATTTTTGAACTCTAACGTCACCATTGGCATGTAATGCAACCTGGACTGAAGTCCTGGCAGAACATTACCAGTACATTTTCCCTTTATTTTACGGACATTTCTGTTAATGCTAAAATGTAATTTAATGCAGAGCAAAATGTAAAGAGTGTACTAAGAGACCTACCAATCTCTGTGTAAAAAGAAGATATTTTTGCCGCTATCTTTTTAAAGTCATTTTTCACCCCTCTCCAATATTTAATGCATTAATCTGTAAATTTTCATCCATGGCATTTAATATAGTTGCTTTCTTCATTTTTTGGTATTTCTTTCTCCAGAAAAAGAATTGGGGACCTTTGGTTAAAGAGACAGTTCACCCAAAAATACAAATTCTGTCATCTTTTACTCACCCTCACGTTGTTCCAAATCTGTACACGTTTCTTTGTTCTGATGAACACAAAGGAAGATATTTGGATAAATGTCAGTAACCAAACAGATCTCATCCCCCATTTACTGCCATAGTAGGAAAAATAAATACTATGGGAGTCAATAGGGGATGAGATCTGTTTGCTCTTCCTTTGTGTTTAGCAAAACAAAGACATTTATAGAGGTTTAGAACAACCTGAGGATGAGTAAATGATGACAGAATTTTCATTTTTGGGTGATTTATACCTTATAGTTGACATGGAATGACCCAATTCTATATTTTAGATTTGACATAAAACTTGATGTTTTATTTTGGGGGAAAAAGCATTAAAATCATTTTGGAAACATTAAGAACTTTTTTAATAATTGTAATAATTTATTTTATTATTTTTGTTTTCAGAGCATGACACTCATAAGAAGGATGCCTGTGCGGCCAAAAGTATTGAATCCTGCACAGGCGAGAGATTCCAGCACCCAGCTGAAGGTTCACTGAAGCCCGTTTTGAATATACATCGGTTCACGCTCGACCATGAGTCTCATCTCCATTCAGACAGAGTCCCGAAAGAGTCCGTTTTGTCATCCGACACACCAGAAGACCTCCAGTTGCACTCTGATGATAGCCACATCCAACCCAAAAACCAAGAGAACTTAAAGACGACACCTGAAACTAAAGCTCTTAATGTAAAGAACAATCAGAGGTCGAAGAATATGCTGTTAAGTAACAACAACCATGATATCTGTGATAGGAAATCTTCTCTTTCATATTTAAAATGTGATCGTGAGCTTGAACAAAACACTCCGCTTATTGAAAACCTGCTCCTGAAAGCAAATACTGATACAAGAAAGACGGAGAACAGTTTATGTTGTGATGGTATAGATGAAAAGTCTGAGTCTATTTCAAGACTCGCGTGGTCTGAGGAGGAGAAGGATTGTCTCAAAGAGAAGAACGCTGATGTGTACACTCTAGTGTTTGCGGAAAAGTACATAGTGATTCCGGAAGCTGCTCAATTTGGGCCGAATTTCAATGATAAAGACGGTGAAGGGCGAACGACTGCGGAGTCTCTCCTCTCAGAGATTCTCTCACCTGTAGATGAAGTTTTGTCCTATGGAAGTGCAGAACTTCCTCCCTCCGTCAGAGGACTTGACAGCTACAGTTGTCCTCCTCATCCTGCCTTTGAGATCATCACATGGACCAGTGACGAGGAACTTCAAGTTCCAGCTGATGTTCTTGAAGATCTCTCTATTAACAGCGAGAACCTTCCTCCTCTCCCTGCGGATGTAAGAAAAGAGTCTCAAAGTCTTGATGCTAATGGAGATCTCTGTAAAACCTTCACCTCGAGCACGGGGGAAGACGACGAGAACGATTGCTCCGAATACACGAGCTCGCTTCCTGATGATGTGAAAAATGAAATCTCAGATCCTTTGTCCTCCTTTCAGATTGGTGACAGAGTTCTCGTGTGTAACTCCAGACCCGGCGTGCTGAGATATAAAGGACTCGTCGCGTTCGCAGATGGATTTTGGGCAGGTGTGGCGTTGGGCACCCCTAATGGAAACCATAATGGAAGCTTCAGGGGTGTGAAGTATTTCAGCTGTGATAAAAGTCACGGTGTCCTGGTCAGAGCTGAGGACGTCTCTCATATACACAGAGAACAGGGTAGTGATGTAGAGACCGGAGTGGATGAAGATCTTTTCTCAGATGAAGAGCTAAATAGCACGCAAAGAGACGAGCAACAGAAAAGCACGTCATCATCGGCGGGTGGACGAGAGAAACACAGAAAAAGTCAAAAAGAACTCCAGGAAGATCTAACAGATGGAGCAAAATATCGTTCACGTCCCTCAGAAATGTCTTCACCAAGAGTAAGTTGTCCTTATTATTTTTTTAATAATTACGACAAATGACATATTTATCCTGTTTGTCATATAGTACAGTAGAATGAATATTTTGCCCAGAGGATAAAAACAAATGATTTTTGAAATTATTCAAAAAAATCATAAAACGAATGTAGATTGTAGAGGTAAAATAATCTTTTTGATGAGAAATGTTCATATTGAGATCTTCAATAATATTGACATTTAATTGCAAACTTTTACAAAATCTGAGCTCAGTATGTGACATGGTTGCGATCTCTGCTGAAACTCTAATGGAGACATTTACAGATTTCTGCCTCTTTTTTTCTCAGGAGAAAGATCTGAAACACAGATGAGACTTAAGCACACGTTACCATTTGCTTTCCTTTCAGTCTCACTGAAGAGATATTACAGAGATTGTGTTTTTTCGTTCTTGTGGCTCTCTACCTCACTGTACCACACCTGTTTTTTATAGATTGTCTATGATCTCATCCATCATAATGGAGACAACAGGCACCTTGTGGATGACTCGAATCATTCAGTTACTGAGCTGAAACATAAGTCGGAGGAAAATAAAATCCAGTGTACACAAGACACCAGAAAGAGACGGAGACACAGGATGAAATCAATGGTTGATAACATACCTATAGATACTGTAAGTTACTGTACAGCCATATACATATCATTTGAGTTAAAACATATGTTGTAAAATACAAATAAAACTGCCATTCGAATAATTAGACAATTGTATTTCGTTTTGATCATCAGGATGTAAGAAAAAACGAGGATAGTTATTTTACTCCACGTCTCTTGGAGCAGTGGCATCAGACTCAAGCCGACACGCCACCGAAGATAAAGGTGCCGCCTCATGAAGATGTTATCGCGTACAGATTAGCGGATGCTGCAGTGGAGATTCTATGTGGACAAGCAAATGAAGACTTTTATGAAACACCAAACTATCTGTTAGACGACAAAAGTCGCAAAGCTTATAAGCAGGTAAGTTGGTCTTATTAGCAAAATGCTGTCGTGCTGTTTAATGCGAGGTAATGATAAGAGTTTGCAACGTTCAAACCAAATTAAAACATTAATCAAGTAAAAAAAAAGGAACAGACCAGTGATAATGACAACAAATAAAAGTTTAGCTAACAGAAAGTTCTAAATGAATGATTTCTAATCTTCTGTTAAACATTGTAGGTGATCTTTCAGTTAACATCTGATATACTTCATGACATTTTGGGCGATCTTTTAAGGACAAAACAATCCTACCAGAATATAGACAATCAATCTGTGATCTCAGCTCTACAATCAAGTAACATTTCAGTCACGTTTTTGAAGGTGAAAGAAAATATTATTTTGGATGTAAAGTATGTGAAGACATACAATTGTACATTCGTGTTAATCTACTTTACGGTTATTTGCAGGAAGCAGTGAGAAAAGAGATACAGAAAACACTTAACTTAGAGCGAAATGAACAGCACATGACAGAGATGCTCCAAAAACTGTGCAAATATTGGTGTGCCAAGAGAGACAGAGTCGACTATATACTGGTGTGTGGAAAGACAGTTCCCTATTGTTTAAAATACTCCTGATCTTTAGTTGATATTATTTACAGTAATATTATGCTTAATAATAAAATGAATAATTGATCAAATTAATTTGGTCTGTTTTGACTTCCAGATTCAGGAACTACATCATGAAGAGAGAACTTGGCTGGACTACACAGCTGACCAGTACACTGTGAAAATGCGTCTGACTGAAGAGATTTTCAGCCTTCTTTTGGACGACACAATATTAACTTTAAATCATTTGCATTTTTCAACCTAGAAGACAAAATCCTTTTTTATATGTCATTTTATTCACTTTGGCACTTTCAATATGACATTTTCAGTGTTTGGATATGCATTAGAAAACTACAAGACATGTTTAATAAACTATTATCTATCATCATTTTAATGTATAGGAAAAGTACACGGCACTTAGCTGTTTTCAAACACTTCCAGAAATGTCTCTTTATTGTATGTTCTATACTTTTGTTTAACTTTTATCTTACTTTAATTTATTTAGTTTATGAACTTTTTTTATACTAATTTGCCTGTTACAGCCATTCAAGCATAATCACACAAAAAATTTTTACAAAATTGGTTTGTATAAACAGCTGTATATGTACCAGACTGAGAAAATTGTTGCAAAAACCACTGATGCCACTTTAAAATAAATAAAAGTTGAATATTAAAAGACATATAGAGTTTGAAATTTGTAAGGCCCTATTTTGTACTCATAAACACGAAAGTGCCCTTTCTTTATTGTCATCTTCCAATGATACATTTCTAAATTGTTTACTTTTTTTTTGTGTTTCATTGTTTGAAAGTTTGTAGCAAAAAAATACGCAATAAAGAAATATAATAACTTATGTGTTTAACCTCTCGGTAACTGCACAACATACTGCGTCGAACAGATGCAGATATGATGCGCACGATGCAGTTTTGCGCCTTGATAGCGCAGTAATGACGCGCTCGAAGATACACGTCCTCACTAAATGTAGTCATCGATACGAGCGAGCAGAATCTGTCTGAATGTTGAGAACTCATTTACCTGTCTGGCCTCAGATTGCGTGGCATTTCCTCCCCAATGGCAGTAGTTTTCTTCGCGAAGATCAGTGTTTTGATGGCACTGCTGTTCGGTCAAAGTCAGTCCACTCGATTATACACAGAAGAGGATCCAGTTGTTATTCTGACCAGCGATAATCTGAAGCAGACCGTGCAGAACTCATCCAACGCCTGGCTGGTTCAGTTCTACTCGTCCTGGTGTGGACACTGTATCCAGTACTCGCCTACATGGAAAGCACTGGCAGGCGATATAAAAGGTAACGAGATTTCTGTCATCTTGTTTATTGACTGTCAATGAAAAACACCATAACGCGTTAAATATGTAACGTTACAACTGAGGCGGTCCAAAGAATAACGCGAAAACGGCTTGGAACGATCAAATGTGCTTTTGTTGTTTAGAAAGTCGATATAGATGACATTTCGTAAGTATTTCATAGTACAGAGCGATTACCATAATCATTTACACTAGTATTTTGCATGTTGCCACGGTACTACCATGGTATTGAATTAATGATATATATATATTTACAATAGTGTTTTCATATTAGTTCAGCAGTACTACAGTACTACCATGGTACATGGCAAAAATACAAATACTGCTGTGGTATATGTCCAAAATAACATGGTATTGATTTGTTTCTATATTCATATACAAATACTATGTACCATGGTACATGTTAGAAATACAATGGTATTGAATGATTCTTGTACATTTATACATGAATACCACAGTAAAATAACCACGTTATCAAATGATTTATATTCCTGGTGTTTGCATTTTAACTATGGTACATGTCCAAAATACCATGGAATTCTATTTTTACTACATTAATGGAATTTTATTCTGCTCCGGCAGTCCTGTTTTACAATTGCAGTGTGTGATGGTATAAAGTTTTCATGTGATCATCATGTTACGTCAGCTGTTTTATCATCACGGCTCTGGTGATATCATGTGTTTGCGACCCTGGGCTTGTTGATACACCTGTATGTAAATCCACAGGGGTTTCTGTCTTATCACCGACTGTGCTAAAGGTCTTCTGTTCACCCACAACACCCACCCGTATGCTCTGAGGTTCCTGTTTTCTGCAACAAACTTGTCATTGGAATCCTGGCATGTTGTGCATGTGCTGTGACACACTTTCGGTTCTTATATGTGACATTCTCTAAAAGCTCTTTGGTTAACAAGCATTGATGAGCTTGATCAGAGCGTTCTGTAAGCAGCTCTGGATGGACAAAAAAAGTCCATCTCTGGTCAAGTTGTAGCACCTAAAGCCACTTTGAACGAATTAGGAGATTAACCGCCACTCTCAGAGCTACAGGACCAGTCTAACAGCTGATAAAAATGCTTGCGCTGCAGATCTGTGTCTGCTCTGCCTCGAACTAAAGCACTGATGGTGTTTATGGAGGAAACCACTTGTGTTGGGTGCAATGACAAGGTCATTGTAGGCTGACACATTTCATCTAAATGAGGCCAAATAGATTTATCTCCTTGTCTCTAAGTAAGCAAGGGAGAAAATGAACAACATGAAAGTTTTTATTATATATATATATATATATATATATTTTTTTTTTTATTAGACAAAAAGTCTTTCATGTTGTTCATTTTACATAACATAGCCTTGTAAACTATCGGTACTGTTTAGCGTGTTGACAAAATGTTTTACGCTCTCCTACTTGTGAGTCGCTTTGAATAAAAGCGTCTGCCAAATAAATAAATGTAGATGTAAGCTCTCATGAGACAACCTGTAGAGGGTATTTTCTTAAGAGATGTATGAAGTAAGATAAAAAAAATAATGACAATATGAAAATCTCTAGAAGTTAGTAAATTAGTTAGCTAACACCAAATCCATGAAAAAACTGTTTTGTTATATCTGCTTTTCATGCCGATGGTTGTAAGTGTATCATAACCCAGCTGATAAACATCGATGCATCTCCAGTTGTTATTTTGTAAGTTAAGCTTTCCTTTAATGCTAAATTTAACAGAACAAGTATACCATTTCAATATGCTTGAGGAGAGTATCATTCACGTTGAATCATATCAGATCGTAAATTATGTACGTGTTGGAATGCCCTGTCTGTTGGAAGCTGAAGACCCACCTCTTCCATGAGCACTTAACTGTCTCATAAAAAAAAAAAATTTCATTTTACCCCTATTTTTTCCTTTTCTAATGTTCTCTATATACTTGCTTATACTATCTTGACGTTGTATTTGAAACCTTGTATTACTAGCACCTCTCGTGAATATTGCTTACTTAGACGAATCGCTTGCTGTTTTCCTCAATTGTAAGTCGCTTTGGATAAAAGCGTCTGCCAAATGAATAAATGTAAATGTAATGTAAATGTCTTTTCCTCAAAGGATTGAGAAAAAGGAAGAGGTGATTCTGCTCTTTACAAAACTAACGTTGCGAAGACAAGTCTTCTGTTGAATGCATTCAGTGTGCCTTTGTTGGCACAAGCTGTCGGCTGGGTGGCTCGCGACTGGCCGCCTACCAGCTGTTACCTCCACAATGAGGGTCAGATGGCTCTATTGTGAGGGCGCGACCCTGCTGCGCATTCCCCCACACATCCCAAAACCTACCCTCAGGTGGAGAATAGATGCTCGGGGTGGGCTCGAGTGCCCCCGGCTGTTCCCCCTCGCTCGCACAGATAGTCTGATATCAGCTGCCTCTCTTCCGCTTTTTTCTTTTTTTTTTAAATTTCAGCTCTTCACATCCCATCTGCTTCATTTTCTGAGACAGCTTCACTACATCTGTTCACATAGTTTATGAAGTTGTGTTAATAACAAACCACCTGGCTACAAGAACATCGGTATATATCATGTTTAAAGCATGTTTCGAGGCAGTACACTGTATTTCGTCTTGCAACATTGTGTTTAAAGGCCTTGATGCGTGGGGTGTTGATGTCAGACCTCAAAACCACATAATGAATTATAAGATTTTAGGCTGACTGCCACAGTTCTATTTATCTATTGACTCAACCTATCTGGAGAATGATCATTGTAGACTGCAAATCTCTTCTTACCCCGTCATGTTGGAGCCATATGTTGGAAATGATGTCATCCTTTATTCACCCTCATGTTGTTAAAAACCTGTATATGACATTTTCTACTGTGGAACACAAAAGAAGCTATTTTGAAAAATGTGGTTTTGTGTCCATACAATGGGAGCCAATGTTGTTTGGTTGCCAACGTTCGTCGAAGTATCTTCTTTTGTGTTCTGCAGAAGAAAGAAAGCACCAACTAATTTCAGTTTACATGTGCATTTGTTTTTCTAAAATGTCTCTGTTGTCGTAGACTGGGCGCAGGCCATCCGTATTGGAGTTCTGGACTGTGCTCATGAAAAGAACTTCGACATATGTAAGGAGTTTGGAATCCACTTCTATCCCACCTTCAGGGTATGTCTGCAAAAACTGTTTTCTATTCTTTCATATATAAAAGGGATAGTTCACCTGAAAATTCTGGCATCATTTACTCACCCTTTGTTCTGTGAAACACAAACTTTGAGGAATATGGGAAGCCGAACCGTTCTGGGGCACCATTGGCTGCTGTAGTGGTATGGTTGTCAATTGTGCCCCACAACTGTTTGGTTACAAACATTCTTCCAAATGTCTTTCTTTGTGTGAAGCAGAAAAACGAAATGTATACAGGTTTATCAACTTGAGCTTGAGTAAATGACACCATTTTCATTTTTGGGTGAACCATCCCTTTAAATCTGTACATGCAATGGCATTATCCTAACCGGGCCCAATGTAATAAAGTGACAAGCTTTTCCAAAAAGCGTTTATTTTAATACTTCCGCTGAGGTTGTTAACTTATTGCCTTGCATCATGGGATTGAATCAGTGCATGTAATAAAGTCTGCTATGGTTTCCTGTAGACCCGTCCACGGTGAAATCGAATTGCGCTATGCATTAAACCTCAAATGTGTTGCAATTCACACTTCAGAATTGCTTTCAGAGTCGAAGGACAAACGACTTGTCTTTGTGTCGTGCTTGGTTAGGACATGATATAGAACATGTTGTCTTTGAAATTTGATTTAGGAATAATTTCATTGTTCCCTTTTCCTTCAGTATTTCAAGGCACATGACACCACAAATGATTTTGGGAAGACATATCGAGGTAGGTTTTCGCTGAATTACAATTCGGTCATTTATTACAGTCATTGATAATGCTGTGTTATGCTAATGTGTGTGCGCAATGACAGGGGCTGACAGAGAGCTGCAGACCGTACGCCAGCTGATGGTGAGCTTCCTTCAAAACCACACAACACAAAACTGGCCTGCGAACTACCCTCATCTGGACCCTGTCAGGTGTGCCAAAAACTACAGTATTTTCAACTAATAGAATTGATCATTTCATCATATAAACGTTTCATTTCCAACTGCATGTCTGACTCTGTGTTTAGGACACAGATGGAAATGAAAATGTGTCTTGTTTTCTATTTAGAAACATTGAATTTGTCATCTCTTGCAGGTCTGAAGACATCCTGTCCTTAATAGGGAAGAAATCAGAGCACTACACTGCTGTTATAGTGGAGGATGAAGTCTCCTACATAGGGAGAGAGGTATGAAAAATCATCACTGTCAGTTTTTTGTATATGTTTACTGTAAGTCCCTTGTTTAATACTACAAAAATACTTGGCAAATAAAACACCAACAGTTCAAATGAAAATTCAGTCTTCATTTATTCACATTTATGTCATTGTCCACGAAAGGGACCTTGCATTTTTTGCATGTCGATTTTATAAGTTTCAAGCATCATATTTAATAAAATCATATAATTTTATTTTAAGAAGACCCACAGAGGTGCATTAAACTTTACGCACACTTACTATTTGCACTACTGTTCTGCTTAGTCTAATTTATATTTGTACATATCCATCAGTACATTTCTGTTTTTAGTAAATAGCCATCTGTATATAATGTTCATAGTACATTCCCACTTGTAAATTTCTTCATAATTTTGCTTTATCCTGTATTTATGCACAACTGTATATCCTGCACTTGCTTATTGCACTTCTGGTTTGACCTAAACTACATTTCGTTGCTTTGTACTTGTACATGTGTAATGACAATAAAGTTGAATCTAATCTAATCTAAACAGTTTTCACTAAAACAAAAGTTAGCGCAGGACATTGAGTGGCTCCTCTCCCTTTTAAATGAGCCAGTAGCGTTTAGTTAACCTCATTGCCTGGAATCTGAAGTGCAGAATGATGTCATAAAATTGTTTATTCGTAATGGCGGAAGTGAGAGACTTTTGAATGCTTACATCTTAATGTTTTGGAGCACACTAGTTCATACTAATACTACAAATTCATACTAAAATACCCCAAAATTCTTATTTTAAAATATGAAGATGATTTTTTTCACCAGGTAATTTTGGACCTGATGCCGTATGAGGGTTTGACGGTGAAGCGGATTCTCAGCTCAGACAAACCACTACTGGAAAAACTAGGAATCACTTCGGTTCCGTCAGCGTACCTCTTCCACCCCAACGGCACACACACAGTCATGCATGTGTACGTCACACGTCGCTCATGATGTTGCTTTGACGTGATTATCAGATTCAAGCTCTGTTGATAAGTGATTTTTCTTTCCGTTAACAGTCAGAAGAGGCTGCGCTTTTTCTTCTCCTCCTTTTTGAAGCTCCTCCCAGGAGTACATAGGAAACAGTCCACTTCATCCCCACAGCATCTTAAACCTGGCAGTAAAGAACAGGGAGCCCAGGTGGAGTGGAAAGACTTTACAAAGTGAGTTTTGTTGTATTATATATATGAAGAATTATATATTTGATATAATATAAAGGTTGTTCTATGAAGGAAGTTCTTTTGGATTTTTCAGGTCTGAAGTATATATGGCTGATCTGGAGTCAGGCCTTCATTACCTATTGAGAGTTGAACTGGCCACTCACAAGACCCTAGAAGGAGAGGAACTAAAATCCTTCAAGGACTTTGTAACAGTTGTCGCCAAGGTAGAGTTTTAATACAAACACAGCTTTCTCTTCGAGTGTGAACTGTCTTCTCGGACTACAAATGTTTTAGTAACCTGCACTTATCTTTAAAGTTTATGAGTGTTTAAGTTGTCCTCTTGGATCTCAGCTCTTTCCAGGTCGCCAGTCTGTGGTGAAACTTCTTGAGACGTTGCTGGAGTGGCTAGTGAGTTTACCTTTGGAGAAGATCCCGTATGATGCCATCCTGGACCTTGTTAACAACAAGATGAGGGTGAGACGGTTATCCATCAAAAATCGAATTTATCTTCCGAGTATTACAAAAAGATATTGTTAATGCTATTGTATTATAATCGTATTGTTTGTATGTACGTAATCATTTTGCACAGCTGATGAATAATTTATGAATGATATTTCAATATGTGTAGGATCAACACGATATTGATCATTGTGGTTTTTACCACAATCACAGTTATTGTGAATGTTGTATTTTGTGATGCCCCAATCTTAAAGCAATTAAATGGACATAAAAAAATCTACAATGCATGTCATAATTTTTTGGTGTATTGCAGTGTATTGTACCGTGATATATCGTCGCACCAATATTAAAATAATATTATTAATTCGGATTAATTCTATTGCATTCTTGTGCGAAACTTAAAATAAAAGGACTTAACAAATGTATACGGATGCAACAGACACAAATAAAGCGGTGTGGTTCAACGGTTAGGTTATCAGGACATTTGATTACATGTAGTTCTGATATAAACGACAGGGCCACCATTCAGCATGCGGTTTGACTTTGCTTTGCGTGTGTCTCAGATCTCTGGCCTTTACCTGAGTGATCGTGTGCAGTGGGTGGGATGCCAGGGCAGCAGTGTGGCACTGAGAGGATATCCCTGCTCCCTCTGGACCCTCTTTCACGTCCTCACCGTCCAGGCTTCCAGCCGACCTGATGCTCTCGCCAACACTGGTATGAGTGGAGAGGAGAACCTAAAACCTGTTTCAGAGCTTATCAGTTGTAAAACTAAACCATAAACAGAATGAAAAGAGTGTTTGGCCCTTAATTCCTCTGTTCGTGTTTTTTCTTATTGCTGTGATTAATTTGAAACAATAATTTGAAACCCTTTTAGGGTTTGAAGAGGATCCATTGGCAGTGCTTCAGACTATGCGACGTTACATTGGGACTTTCTTCGGTTGCCAGGAATGTGGGAAACACTTTGAGAAGATGGCACAGGAGTCACTGAGCCAGGTCAAGTCTGTGGATGAGGCGGTTCTGTGGCTCTGGAGAAAACACAACCAGGTTAATGCAAGACTGGCAGGTAAGACACAAAGCTTTATGGTTGAGCATAGCAACATTTTAAATGTGCAATAATGCATCACATCTTGCTAACAAGATTCATAAGATAAAATCCGGAATCTCAGTTGGTAGGGATGTGGGTTTGATTTGCACATATTGATAAAAATATATCTTGTATCCACTGTTAGTCACTTTGGATAAAAGCTAAATGTTATCCATATTAATTGTGAAACTGAAGGTTTATAAGTAAGACGTGTCGTGGAGGAAGGGAGAAAGACGAGAATGCAAATGTCAAATTAAGGTAATGACAGGAAGCAAGAAAGGGATTGGAAAAAGACGTACAGATGGAAAGGACAGTAAGACAGCAAGCAAGAATAGAAGGACGATGAAGAAGAAAGATGGAAGACAATAATGAATATAGAAAAAGAGAGGAAGGGGAAAATATGTTAAGGAAGAAAGGTAGAAAGCAAAGGAAGTAAAGAAAGAAGAAGGGGAGAGTGAAAGAAATAAGGGAAGAAGAGCAAAGCAAAAAAGCAAAAAGAGTGAAAGACAAAAAGAAAGAGAAGTAAGAGAAAAGGAAAAGAAGGAAAGAAGCAAGGACAAAGAGGAAAGAGGAAAGCAAAAAGAGCGAAAACCAAAAAGGATGGAAAGAAGGTAGAGCAAAAGGAAAAAGAAAGAAAGAAAATATGTAATAGTCAGGAAGCAAGACAGGAGGAAAGGGAAGAAAGAGAAAAGTCTGTTAAGAACACAGAAATGAAGATCAGAAAAGAGGAAGGAAAACTGATCGACAGTAAAGACCAGAACAAACAGACTTTATTGACCCACAAGTCGAACAGTTTTTTCAGTCTAAACTCCAAATCTGAAGTCTGTCTGTCATTAGCGAAATATGACGGCAAACTCAAACTCCACCTTTACAGTTTATTTGTCACTCTATCTGCAGGCTCAATGAGCGAGGACCCCATGTTTCCGAAAACTCAGTGGCCAACTCCTGATCTCTGCCCCTCGTGCCACGAGGAACAGGACGGCCTGCATGTCTGGAATGAGCAGATGGTGCTTGCTTTCCTCAAACAGCATTATGGTGCTTCAAACATCTCTCCAAAATACACCAGCAGCAGCCAACCAGAGCCAGGCCCTCCAGCTCTCGAACATCCCAAAGCCCACGTAACTCAACCCCACGGCAATATTCACCTGAAGCAGAACGTCATCCCATCTCCTGAGAGCCATCCTAAACATCTGAAGAGGACGTCTTCTATCGACGGTGATAAAGGAACAGACGTCCAGAGAGAACCCAGGCCGGGGATGACAATTCTGGGTCTGGGATTCTCCAGCGTAGACATGAGTCTCTGCGTGCTGCTCTACGTCCTCTCCTGCGTGTTCCTCATGGTCATGTTCTTCTTTTTCCGCGTTCGCTCGAAAAGGTGGAAGTCCAGAAACTACCGACCCTACGTTTAGCTACCGAATGTTCAAAACTATTCTGGATAAGGTGAATGTAATATATTGAAGCCTCTGCCAAGTTTTGAAGAAGACTTTAATTTATTTCTTTTATTTGTTTAGATGTTGTTTCCGTGAAGTATTTTGTGAGGAGGAACTTGAGCCGTTCAGCTTATTTATCAGGCCTAGTTGTGTGACTAAGCACCTGTTTCGAGTATTTCTCAACCCTCAACAAACAGGAAGTGATCCATCATGATAAACTCTTTTATAATTCTAAAATAAAGTTTCAGCGTAGGTCAAAAGTATATTTTTATGGACTATTAATAATAGATTTTTATTGAAGTAAAAAAGTGAAATTTCTCATTTTCGAGTTATATATTGATCTTTGAAATTCACCTTGTTCCCATTTTCTTACTCTAACTTTTAGTTTTGTTACTTAAAATGTGTTATGTTGGCTGCTCATGTTGTGTTCTTTAGTTCACTTTAAAAACAGAAGAGAAACTATTTTGCTTTCACATCAGAATGTTGGAGGCTTTAAATATATCTTTGGTCTAATGTTTTTGTTAAAGGGATCGTTCACCCAAAAAAATGAAAATTCTAGCATTGTTTACTCACCTTCATGTCATTCCGAACCTGTATGAAGATATTTTGAGAAATGTGGTTTTGTGTCCCTACAACTGATGACATTGGGGTCCAGTGTTATTTGTTTACAAGGGTGTTCAAAATATCTCCTTTTTCATTAGAATGATCATTTTTGGGTGAACTATCCTTTGAATTTTGGTTCGTATGTGGTTTTATCTCTGCAAAAAGAGAGAATGTTAATTTGTTCAAGATAATCGACAAAAAGCTTAGCCTGATTTATAAAACATTTGTCAAATAAATGGAAAGTTTGTTAATCAGCTATACGGAGAACACAAAATTATTTGATCATTTTAAATTAACTACATTGCCAATATTTTTTTCTAGATTTAAGAAACACTATTGAACTGGGATTTTCACATTTTGTCCAAGTCATTGTAAAAGCTTCTAGTGGAGGTCCTATATCTGTGGGCTGTGCGATTAATCGCAATTAATCGTCAATTTAGGCTTCAAAAATAATTGAGGTGAAGTGTTCTTTCTTTCATTTTGCAAGAATCTACAGCGATACAACTATTTTTTGTTGTTGTTGTTGTTTTAAGTAATCGTGTTAAATAATCATGATCTCCGTATTGGCCAAAATAATCACGATTCAGATTTTTGTCAAGCAGCCCTGTCTCGAACTTTATAGACGGTTTCAAAGCAACAACATAAACAAATGTTACTGCGCATGCAAGCTTTTGTGACCCAAACTCAACTTCCGGGACACATTTGCAAATAATAGAGTCCCTGCAGATTATTTCTGATAACAAGCAAAAGAAAAAAACAAGTAAATGACATTAGCTAGCAAGTTAAAAGTATGTAGTCAGTATTATTTTGGGTTACCAGTAGAAGAACCGTTACTTGACTAAACTTAAATGCTTCAAAGTTACACGACCCATTCAACAAATTATTTAATAAAATGAATATTCAATAAAATTCAACGAATTGTTTTTAACACAATTATTATACCAATTAAATAGTGATATAAATTAACATTAATATCAATTAAATTAAATATAAATAGTTATATTATTAGCCACTAGTCAGACCGATCAACAAACGCAGACCGGAAGTTAACTCAACTGTCCGATGAAACTGTCTATAAAAAACATTAATGTTAAATCCCGATTCCATACAACGGAGCGCTCCTTGCCATTGGAAGATACTTGCACACCACTATGACAGTATTTTACATTACAGCAGTTTGCAATCTGAAATACAAGCTGACATAGTGATGATCAAATCATTTAGAATAGCTTTATCGATATTTTGTTGATTTCATTGATTTGACGTAATGTGTTAAGCTTGTGATATTTATTTCATTGTCTACCTGAGCTTTGCTAATGTTGACCTGAGGCTCAATATTTATGAAGTACAGCTCGCGACGCGTGTTGTGACATTGTGCACATGATGGTGGCCTTCAACGCTGCTCCAAACGGCTGTGAATTCATTTTGTGTTCTCAGTGCTTTAAGAGATCTATTTTTACGTAAAGACTATTTTTGGGGGACAGTTGTTCTGTATATACGTCGTACGTCCTCCCAGGGGAGTTGTTGCATTTTGTAAAAAGAACACTGTAACTTGTCTTTCAAATAAAAATGTGTATTTCCCATCATTCACTGTTTTCTAAGTAGACCCATGTAGTGAATGCTTATTTTTATTTGTTTATTAACACTCTAATGTATCTTTACATGGGCTGTAATGGAATGATGCCAACATCAAGTCATCCGTCAGGAGTGCGGTCGGATATTCAGAGAGCGTTCTGAGAACACTGTGTAACTGCGACTTCAAATCTAAGCACAATGAGAGGTCATTTAAGTTTTTCTTCTCGCTGCTGTAATGCTCATGTCTGTCCTCTAGTTGGCAGTACCGAGTCTCTCTCCCCTACCAGCTCAGACTGCAGTCTGTTCTCCCCAGGGACGTCATACATGTGACCACACTAACGCTGTCTATTACTAGAGCTCCAGCTGTCAACTTAACAGATGTCTGCACATGCACCCTTGTCTCCAAATGTTAGAATAACTCTCGACAGGACATGCAGGGTTTTTTTTTTTATCTTGAAGGTGTGATTTTGCTATAAAATTGAAAAGAAATACTGTTGAAACTCGTGTTTCTTAAGTTTCACGGCAAGTTCCGAAGCATTCGCAGGGCGTGTGTCTGCCAAACTTTATTGATTTATCATGCGCCGTTTGATAACGGAACCGACGCTGGAATACGACAGACCTCATTACGTTTCTCTCTGATAGCGCTGACTCACGGCGTAGCCCGGCGGCGTCTTGCCGTTAAAAGCCAGCGAGTCGAGCCCTGGCTCTCCTTCCCCGCTTTGCAGAGAGACTCGGCTTCACTGCCCCACTTCTGTTTCTCACACATCCGCAGGTCTCCTCTAGCACAAAGTCGTGCGTGCGTTCTTAAACCGCTTCTCAGCGTTCTGCTGTGACGTTCAGAGCAGCTTCGAGACCGAGTCTCGTTTTTTCCTGCTCTTATCTGTCTGATGCTGTGTTGGCACATCTGATTGGGTATGCAGACTCTGTACTGAGCATGCCAGTCTGTGACAGGGACTGCAATGCAGGGCTGCTCTCCTGGCACACACCATTTGTCTGCCCTTAATGTAAATAATCCTGAGCACGGAGCCGATGGCGGCAGAGACGGCTTCTGATGGATTACGTGTCTGCGCGCGTTTCGCTTGACGCATGGAGGTTGAAACGGGGTGAATGCGCTCGTTCCTCTCCTTTCTTCATCTTCTGACGCTCTAATAAAAGTGAGCCATTAGTCTCCCTCTCTTTATGCCTGTCTGTCTTTTGTCTCCATCGCACATGAACACGTTTACTCTCTGCAGGGCAGTTATCCGCATCAGGCTCTCTCTCTCTCTTTCTCTATGTCTCTCGCTCTCTCTCACTTTGTGTGTCCTTAAATGACTTTCCTTCAGTCTCACTCCCTCCTCCTCTCTCTCCCCAGTCTCTGTGTCTGTGCCTATAGCCGCTCTCCCCCTTCTGTGACATACAGTAGATGGTGCATCGATTGCACACAGACGCTCGCGTTCCCTCTCGCTGACTCGGTCCTGTGCGGGAAGGAAGAGGACGGATTGAGACGTCTCTCTCCCTGCGTCTCGTTCTACCTTCCCTTATTTTGGGCTGATGTGAAGAGCTTGGCCGTGCTCGCTCTCGCGCTCTTTCTCTCTCTCTCTCTCTCTCTCATCTCGGAGGATTCTGCTATAGAGGTCAGATTGTGGCAGGGTGAGGAGGGGGGAGCGGGTGGGTGGGCTGTGTTGGTGGGTCACTTTTCAGTTTCTTTTGAATACTCTTGAGCACGCTTATGCTGAGTTGCCAAACATCCAGACTATAGAAAGTGGGGGTAAAGAGAGGTGTTTACAGAGGGAGTTGCTGTGCAGTATTTCTGGCGCATTTTTTTTGCTGTGTCTGCTGTGTTGCTAACGTTTACCGCCATGTCGACGTTGCGTTACTTTGGCGTTAGCCGTCTCTAGTTTGTTTGCTCATCAAGCAGCATCACTTTCTCCAAGTCTGCCTTCATCTTGACTTTCTGCTGTCTTAGATGTCTGGTGAGAACATCCTGTCTTCTTCAGAGATCTGAACCTGGCATGATGTCACAGCTCCTGCACATGGAGATTCCAGACTTCGGCAGCACTGTTCTGGACAGCCTGAACGAACAGAGGCTGCTGGGCCAGCACTGCGATGTGGCCATCATGGTCAACGGACAGGCCTTCAAAGCCCACCGCGCCGTCTTGGCGGCCAGCAGCCTGTACTTCCGGGATCTGTTCAGCGGTAGCACCCAGACTCTTTTCGAGTTGCCTTCGTCCGTGGCCCCGTCCTGTTTTCAACAGATCCTCTCCTTCTGCTACACGGGCAGGATGACGGTGAGCGCCAGCGATCAGCTCATGGTCATGTACACGGCGGGATACCTTCAGATCCAAAACATCGTAGAACGGGGAATGGACCTCATGTTCAAGGCCAGCGCTCCGTATTGCGACTCTCAGACGTCTGCCACAGACGATCCCCCAAGCCCAAACAACAACTCGGTGTTGCTAGGCGACCAGCCCACAACTGTCTGCAAGATCAAGGAAGAGAAGCTGGAGACCCCGGTGTGCGCTCAGAGCGGCAGGCGGAAGCAGGTTGAGGAGGACAGGGGGCCGAGGGGCAGATCTACGAGGAATGGCGCTCTTTTCTACACCGCCGGGGGCGGTAACGGGGTCATATCTGTGATGCATGCCTACGAGCACTCCGGCAGAGATCACGCCAGCCCCGGAGCTTCCAGCCTCCCGACCACGGACAGCCCGACGTCACACCAAAACGAAGAAGAGGACTTTGAAGATGACTCGTATGAAAGTCTTACGAACGGAAAGATTTACGGGGGCTCGTCCGGTCTCTACGGAAGTAAATGTCTTTTACTTGGACTCTGTTATGACTCCAAAAACGATGGCTTTAACCCCTGTGAGTATGATCTGTTGTTGTTGTTGTTGTGTCTCTTTTCAGTACAAGAGAAGATGGAGGTGACCTCCCTGCCTCTCTCCTTGGAGAACCGTTTCTGCGTTCTGCTGGGAGGAGACAGAGAGGCTCTGCCCGCCGGACTCATCAGCCAGATCGGCTACCGCTGCCACCCTGCTCTCTACACGGAAGGCGACCCTGGAGAGAGGCTGGAGCTGATTGGAGGTGAGGCCTAAATTATACCACCCCGTCTGAAACTCCATGTACGCTTGAATTATTTATCAGTTTAGACTGAGTCATTTGAGTCACTGATTCAGGGCTACGGTCTCCTTGTTTCTCTGTTGCTGTGGAAGGATCTGGTGTCTTTATGACACGTGGGCAGCTGATGAACTGTCACCTCTGTGCTGGGGTCAAGCACAAAGTCTTGCTGAGACGCCTCCTTGCGGCTTTTTTCGACAGGTCTGAAACATTACAAATATGAAACAAATATGCTTGTGTATCTCCAGAATGTATGAATCAGTGCACACACATTCAGATATTTCAGTGGAAGTTATGAAGACTGCATGGCGCGTGCGCCCTCCAGTGGTTGACTGTGGTATTACATCTGCAGGAACACACTGGCTGACAGCTGTGGGACTGGAATACGTTCTTCCAATTGTGACCCGAATCGCAAACCGCTGGACAGCCGCATACTCAACACGGTGAAACGTGAGTGGCTCTTTGGCGTGATGTTATGATAAGTCAACGTGGACACTTTCTTTGTAGACATTTTGATTTATTTGTTGGTGCACTTTTGTTTTTTCATAGTTGTTTTATTTCTTTGATACTAGAAATGACTTTGCGTTTTGGATGATGTCACTATAGGTCCTCTTTTTATTTTTTTTACCCCTCCCCTTTTTAATATTGAAAGAAATCTATAGGTAGGTTGTTTCCTCTGAGAAGTTTATAAACAGTCACTTTGTGGCAGTCTCAAAACATCGCAAATATATCTGTTAAAGAAACCGTACTTTTTGCAATTCTCTTTAGCACTACTTTCATTTGTAGTTTCCTGCATATCTTTTTGTCAGCACTAATGTTTCTCTGTCCTTTCTCCCTGTCCCCTCATTAGTCTACTGTCAGAACTTCGCCCCTAACTTCAAAGAGAGCGAGATGAATGTGATCGCTGCAGATATGTGCACCAACGCCCGCCGGGTTCGCAAGCGCTGGCTCCCCAAGATCAAGTCCATGCTCCCCGAGGCCATCGAGGTGTACAGGGGGACTGCGGTCTTGAGCCAGGTGGAGGGAGCCACCCAGCCAGGTGGGGGCTTTCCCTTCGAGTCGGAATTCAAACACCTGGCGGCATCAAATCTGACTCTGGAGCAACATCTCTACGGGGACTGCAGAGAGACACTGAGGAACGGCTCTCACTTCACAGGAGGCGGCGCGGAGGAGCGGCCCAAAGGCGAAGCGGCCGAACCAGGGAGAGCCAGAGAGGCAGACAACTCGAAGGAAGCGGAAAGGTTTCCGGAAAGCCCCGAGAGGGCAGCCAGCGTGCTCGCCCTCAACCCAGCCAGCAAGAAGGGGGAAAGAGAGCGGGCCACCAGCAGCCCACAGAAAGAGGACCAGAGCCGACAGAGACCCCCTAAAGATGACCAGTGACTTCCTGGACCTCATGTTATTATAAACCGGTCTGCAGCTTCTCACACCAAAAATGATCACGGATGAACATAACATAAACGCTGCATGATCAAGGGAACTGGACATATAAAAATTTTTCCAGGATAGATCCTCTGCATCAAATATAAGAATCTGTAAGGATCTGTCATGCAGTCATTTAGCATACGTAAATACAGCCATATATACACGCTCGGTACGTAAAAGCGGTCTGCTGGGCGCTTTTTCCTTTTTGTTTTTTATTTATATGAATGCATGTAATGCATAATCTCTGGCATTTCCGACTAAATACAGAAACAAATGGATCTGCATGGCAAAACCAAGTGAAGGACAAAGGCTCTTCTTAATATAACACAACTTACATGCTTCAGATATCAGAAGCGTTCTGCTTTGGGAGTTACTGTATGTGGGACTGCTGAGTTTAGTACAGTACAGAAGCTGAAGCAGTTCTCTAGAGAGTTCACAGGACTCTCAGTTTTCCCTCTAAAGCTTTTTAATCTCACTCTGGCTCTCAAGCTGCTGTATAGTAAACGCTTGCCTGTTTTTTTGCATTTCAGCTGGTCTGGACATTTGAAACGCGATTGTGTCATTGTTTTTTGGAAGTGAAATAAAGGAAAGGATTATTTTGAGGGATAACTAGGTTGCTGATCATTATTACTTGTTCAAGGTTCTTCTTTTAGCACCTGAAGGTAAATTTGCTGTGCAGAAAAGCCTCTATAGTTCATAAAACATATGCCATTATAATATAATACCAAAAACAAAGAAGTTCAAAGAAGTTCTTTAAAGAAAGGTTGTGTTTGATAAAACGGGACTTTTGTAAAGCAGATGAAATGTAAAAAAATAAAGACTGTACATGTATTCAAGTTCTACTAGAATGCTTACAGTTATCATAAAAGCTAATAATCGGTGGATGATAAACACAGGTCAGATCGATGTTACAATGCCGTACTATTTTAATGTATTAAATATAAATATTAAAATATGAACGTAATTCCCTCATGGTGCAAATATTTACTTTAGGTCAATAGTTACGTTTCTGTATGAAGGTATGAAATGCCCTTTATAACGTTAACAAAATGCGTCACCAAAGTCCGTTTACAGAACTCGTGCCACTCGGCAGCCATGTTTGCAACGCCTCCGGGCAGCTTTTTACGTCATAAAACAACAGGCAGATATTTCTAAAATCGCTGGCATATTAAATAGCATATTTCTAATCAATAATTAAACCTGACATGAACTGTACCATAACTTTGATTTGCTAAGCGCTAAAATCACATTTTTCGAGCGGCCATATTGAGCGTTGCATTCCTCCCCGTTCATTGTAATGGCAGTGGGGCATCTTGTTAATATCTATTATCTTTGGCGTCACTAAAGAAAAATTGCTATTGTCAAACCTGTCCTCCATTGTTCAACAAACAGGTAACCCCGCCCCCAAAAGATGCTATTGGTTGAACCAACTTTGTTACGCCGGACTGGTCAAAAACAGAGTAAGCAACAAAGGCATTGAGCCAATTGATGGCTTGTTTTTCTGCATACTGTAGTACGATTTTTTTTCAGTATTTAAAAAAATACCTTTTAAAATCTACATAAGTATATTTATTTTTAAAAGTTACAGAGAGTAACAGGTAGTTACTGTATAGCAGGAATGACACAGACAGACAAACCGATACTGGCTGATAGGATCATCGTTTTCTTATCGAACTCATTTGCTTATCTGTGTTCCAGTAGATACAACATCTCAAACACAGAATTGCTTTGAGACCACACAGATTTCCTCCTCATATACACGGATTCTGCTCTTCCTTTGTTCCACCAAAAGTTTGGGTTTCCATTTTCCTGGTTCTGCAACATAAAATACCATTGTTTGTAAGCTGATAGATAATCTTTCAAATCTTTGCCCGTATTCTGTGTGCGCAGACCTCTGAGTTCTTAAAGGTAAACAGCATGTTTTGGCACAAGAGATGATACTGCAATTTTGTTCGTCCTGATCTTTCTCCAGAGGTTTTGAGTCGCTCCAGAAATCACGCACGGCGTGACCGTTGTGACAGTTTTTCATCTGCTCGTTCTCCAGCCGAAAGAGATTCCAAATAAAACGTCTGGTTGGATGAGAAAGAATTCAATGAATCATATATAGTATAATAATAAAAAAGTGCTCAAAGTCCAATGCAAACAGATCTCTTACGACTCAGCATGCAGTCTTTGTAAAGTTAAATAATGGAAGATGTGCGATTTGTGTGGCTCATCCTGGATTAAAAGTTTACAAAGGCTGCTGTCTGTGACGGAAAGCGAACCTGAGGACCTCCAGTGGTGCCATTATGGTGAATGCTGTGGCAGCTGCGCTTAAATCCTTCATCTGAGACAGAAGGATATTTATAGCCCAGGAGATCCGCAGCAGCACGTCTGCCAGCATGGCTGCATAGTAGTACAGCTGAAAGAGCAGATCTGGCATTATCACTCTTAAAGTCACATGCACCAACTACTTTTCTGTCCAGTCATGTGAATGTGAATTCAGAGAAACCCTTTTATGTCCAGTTGGATTGGACACCAGTTTACTATGGTAATGTTCACCTGATGGGAGTAAATCAGCTCCTCTTTCAGCAGGCCGTTTCCTTGGAGTAACCCCCAATCCATCTTTAAATCCCAGCACACTGTGACTACAACACCAATACAAGTAACCACAGCCCACATGTACAGGTAGAGCTTCACCTCCACAACCTGGGATGATCTCTCTGACACAAACACACACAAGACCAGCGAAACAGACACGATTATTTGCCGGTTTTAGGGTTTTTAAGGCTAAAAAAATTAATGAAATGTGCAATTAAAAATCATTAAATAAATACTGCTGTTTATAATGCAATCATGTATATCGTATATCAACCAACAACGTGCAATATTACTTATTTACTAAATATTATTTAGTCACTTTTACAACTTTTTATAATGTATATTTACATTTATGCAAAAGCGATTGCATTATACTATACATTTGTTTCCGGGATCGAACCCGAGCTGCAGGAAAGTTAATATGCATACAGTATATATACAGCCGTGGAAAAAATGACGACTTTTGCTCCTTACTCAGTAATTGAATTGTAAATACCTCTCGCCATGTTGTAGAGGCCCGCGAGTGTGACCATAAGAAGCACGGTGAAGTATTTTCCTGCATTCCGAAGATGCAGCATGTGACCCGTGTCCCAGAAACACCTGAGGCATTGAGCAAACCTGAGCCATGGTGGAAAACACTGGATCAGACAGGTGACAGCAACACTCCATCCACAATCCAGTGTCACTGAAACAAACACACACACAAAAACCAGAAAAACGCAACCAAACCATTAGGATCATCTGAAGAGACGCTGCCTGAAACTGTGCGACAAATACACCAACAGTGTCACGATGCTGTGTCATACCTGCGTATGGAG
Organism: Oreonectes daqikongensis; assembly: GCA_026939265.1. NCBI lineage: Eukaryota > Metazoa > Chordata > Actinopteri > Cypriniformes > Nemacheilidae > Oreonectes > Oreonectes daqikongensis. The sequence goes on from JAOTQM010000051.1 coordinate 1,474,367, forward strand.
ATCTGGCGGACAGCATATCTGTCCAGTTGATCTGACGGGTGTAGAAGCACAGCAGATCCCTCGGGCCAATAAACAGAGGGATAAGACTGTTGAATTGGTCAGCTAGCCAGCATTCTGCAAAGCCCGCGGGCTGGAATGGCGCTGCCAAAACCTTAAACTGCAATATGGTTTCGTTTAATGCATGTGGATAGTGCATACTGTATTTTTGATGCATTGCGCTCATACGTTTGTGCTTTTAGTACGGTTTGACTGAAAAGACAGCAAGGCGCCAAATAAGAACATTAAAGAATAATTATAGAACTTAATTTGAAATTAAAAGAGAAATTAAACAGCCTGTGTTGTGTTGTGTTGTGTTGTAATGAAACTAAATGTGTGTTTAGTTAGCAAGTTATAAAAAGGTATTAATGTGCATATAAAGATAAAAATTCTGTCATCATTTATTCACCCTCATATCATTAAAAACCTGTATGACTTTCTTTCTTCTGCAGAACACAAAAGAAGAGATTTTAAAGAACCCCCCATTGATTTCCATTGTATGTAGGCTACCAAAACCGCTGAGACGTTTCTTAAACTATCTTCTTTTGAGTTCCATGGAAGAAAGAGTTTAGAGGGTTAATAAATGAATTTCATCATTTATCCCTTTTACATATTAGAATACATGCCAGAACAATGCACTACCGTGGTGACCATGAGCCAGCGGCGAGCTTTGGCGTAAAATGTGGAGAACGGGTTTAACAGCAAAACCAGCAGGAAACTGTGAAAGATCAGTGGGTGGAGCTGCTGTGGGATTGACAGCACAGGAGGATGGAGACTGGCCAATACACTAGCACACCAGCACACGGTCAGACCTCCGGCCACCTGCAACAGCGCAGGTGACATATACTATTTAAAGACAATACTTCTATTCAAATAAAACACTTCTATAGGGATTTTAGCATCACTCACCTCAAAAATATGGTAGTGTGAGAGATGGTTTCTGGGATCCAGTCCTAAGATGAGCGAGTGATTTATTGCTGATGTGCTGTAGCAGTACAGACTTAGACCCATCAGGAATAAAAACTCAATAAGCAGGAAACTTCCCTTATAGAGCCGCAGCTGAGGCCTCAGGAGATCCAGATCGGTTTCATTCCAAGCTTTCAAGGCAAGGAAACAACTCTTACTGTACTTGCACATAATCGTCCAAAAATATCGAAATTTCAAAAATTTGAAATGTAAAAATAAAGCTAACGAGAAAATTAAACCTATCATCATTCAAACTTGAGTGAAATGTTTCTCTTGACCTGCCAATGTCTGAAATTGGTTTCGTGGATTTTGCCAACACTGCAGAACTGAAATGTTGTTTATTAAAACACTAAAAGAATAAATAAAAAGCAGTAAGCAAGAGGCCAGAATAGATGTTATTAAGATGACTAGGCTGAAAGTGATTAAATATGATCGTTTTGTTGATTTCGGAATTTATTTATGGTGAATTCCTTTAGTATTTTGTCTTGTTTTGCAGTGCAAATGTCTTAACATTAATATCTTGAAACTTCAAAATGAAGTCAGTTTTTTTTTAAACAAAATATAAAAATATCTGCCATATTTAGATAAGAAACGTTTCAACTTAATTTATTTAACATGAAAATATTGTCCTATGTTCATATTATTATGTATTATATTATATTTTTGGCAAATATTTTTGCTTGCTGTTTTTTCCCCATTAAATAAAGACTTAATATCTTAAGTAATTTTAGACATTTGTACTGTTACTTTTGAACATGAGTTTATTATTATTATTTTACAATGTAACGTCTGAATAGTAGCATACTGTATATGTAATGGTAAATAAACTTTCCTGACCTCTGGAAGCAATAATTGTTAGTAGCATTAGGCTTAGGCCGCATGCAAAGCCAATCCGAAACATAATCCACTGTCCTGCTGTCTTTATGCAGAAAAAAAAGAGAAACATTTAGAGGACACAAGCAATGTTCAATGCCACAAATAAGAAAGGCCATCTAAAATACATTTTCAATGAGTAATATAAGTTTTGAATGTATGGAGAATAAGTCTATATGAATGTAATGACTGTGATTTTATTTGAGGCGGTTTTCTCTTACCGGCGTCGAGGCCATTTGTGGCACCTCAAGTCTTTTCATTGCTTTGATTTTGTCACCCCCCTCCAGCTGAAGCATGAAGATCTATAGAAATACATTCAGTAACTGATCCAGGGTCTGTCTGTCTGTCTGTCTTTACTGTAATGAAGTAATGAAACACTTGGAACAGCCACCGCAGGTGCTACATTCTCACCTCCAGTTTAGACATGAAATGTTCACATTTGCTTCGCTCGGTGTTGAGCAGAGACGCGTCAAGTCTCTCGTTTCTCCACTTCGAGCCGTTTTCAGAATCCAACTTTAAATCGTACATTATGGTGATCTTGCAGAAACACCTGTAATTAAACTCCTATAGGAAAAAGCACAATGTAAACTATAGCGTTCATACGTTCAAGGTCATATCTTCACTTATTTTTAAATACTTAACTTATCAATACTGTGGCATAACACATGTACCCGAGAGGCCCACCTGGTATTTTTGCAGAAAGGCCAGACTCAGATAAAGCTCCCAAATGGCCATTTTATTGTGTTTTATACTGCTGTTTCTTATTAAAAAATCGGAACGTCTGATATCTCCTCGACCCTCAGAACCAGGAACCTCTCGGACTACGATTCCAAATGTTGCCAGTCTGCTGTGAGCTTCTGATAATTTTTCTGATAATATACAGCGAAATGTAAATACACGTTTCCACATTTGTTGCACGTGATCTTTTACACTAAAGTACATTAGAGGTGTACCTGAAAAGAAGAGATTCACCTTTTTCAGCTCCTGTTCACAGTTCCTGAAGAACTCCTCCCTGGGTTTCCTTGGATTGTTATAATCTGCAAATGTATAAAATGTCATTCGTTTTTACGGTTTATGCACAGCACAGGTTTCTATTATTGCCGAAACTTCAGTCCTCTTATTAGTCACTTCTTCAGTATTGTCATTCACAATAACATCTCATGCCGTTCCCTTATTTAACATTCAACTTTATGAGGCTATGAATGATTCATTTGACCTGTATCACCTTTGATATTGTGGAAAGTCAAAATGTATTCTTTCATTTCAATGGGAATAATTCATGAGATTCTAGCGCCGTTGTATATGATGGTCATAAATATGCCTCTGCTTTATTCTGAGAGTTTCAGCTCAATTATTTTCATACGGATATAAATTGAAAGTGGTTGAAAACACCATTGATGCCAAAAACCAAGCTGAAATGTTGACTGTATTTTATAAACATTTAATAACAAGCAAATCATTTCAATAGTGGGACAAACAGAACTCAATACCATGTCAATGCTCTCTTACCATAACAATGCATGCCAACCCTGTCCTCTTTATTCAGCAAAGTCTTCAGTTTCTGTAAAATGATATTGTCTCGGATTATTTGTAAGGTAATATTCACAACAACTATCTAAGCTTTAGATGCGGTTATGAATGCAAAGAATGTTTCCAGCCTTAGCTCACCTTGTAACAAATGTAGTGCTTCTTCCATTCTGGAATCATTCCTAAAGCCGATTGGTCTGAAAGTCTCATCCGAGTGACCTGTTCGCATGCACAAAATGAGTTTGGGTGTTTTTCCATGCATGTGTGTGCAGTATAAGCATGTCATGCATACAGTGATGAGAGAGGAGCTGTCACAGTGCAGGAGCGCAAAGAATTACTAAACTCCTAAATAATTCAATGGCACATCTCAGCATTTTAACACACTTGTCATATACTTGTAAAACATGATATGTCTTAAGGCTCCTCGCTATTCAGCAAGATGACAGGCTCAACTGACAACCTGGAAGTGTTATATCATAATAAACAATGTTTTCGTAAAGCAAACTTTCTTATCCGAGGAAATTACTATGCATGCTATTTACATATTATACCCGATTGTTTTGTATTAACCATAAGACCGTAACTGAACATAGTGTGCAAGTATTCTTTTTATAATCTCCAGAAACTTGTCAGGATATTTATTATAAAAAACAATTCGCAAAACGTTCTGCAACACTTTTCTATGTGATGTCTTTAATGCATCTGAGTCCCGTTACAATGTAGAGTTATGCAAATATGTTCTGTAAGAAGTGACTTGATGAATTAATAAATAATAAAGGAAGCACATTCCTCAGATGTCCCGCAGAGAGAATGAACAAAATAATACATATTTTGTTCTTACATATTGAAGTCTTGGGTTTGCTATGTGACATGTGGCACTAACGTCAGTCTTTTATTTATGCTTTTTTCCTCACAATTATTGTTTATTTACAGTTATTTCTCCAAGTGAATGGCTTTAAAGATTTAAATGAATTCATATAAAATGAGGACAACCTGCAGTATTTTAGAATCAGGTCACTTGGTCCCAACTGAGAGGACACTTTCAAACAAAACTTGTGTAATTCGGATTACAATTAGCCAGTCACGTTTACACCTGGGAATGCAGTGAAGTATATTTCCAGTCACTATAATATAAAATATACAAAATATTGATGGATCAGGAGAAATACAATTTCTTGAGACACATGTCTTCACAGTAATCCTGATAAAAACAAATATGAATGCAATAGCTTACAATACCATTTTAAAGAATTTGGTTTCCGTCTTTGTTGTGACAGTGTTGAAACTGCCTCTCTGTTCTGAAATAACTGAACCCGTGTATAAGACATTGGTTTCAAAACTGTTCAGCTGGGTTCAGGGCAAACCTGTTCATTAGAAGGGGACGTTCCAATACTTTTGTCCATATAGTGTGTTTTAAACAACAGTCCAAAACTAAATTACTGTTGTGACTTTCCTTTAATAAAGTCTTAACTCTGTTTTCTAAATTGAGCACCAATATTTTGACAACAAAACCATCAGTATTTATTGTGACACATAATGTACAGGCAGCCGGTTCACTGAAAAAATTATACTTTAAACTAACTTAATTAAATGATGGACAGTGGTTCCTCTACTCAAATACTTAATGTATGATGAAGTCAACTGAATTGAGTAAACCTAAACAACCATGTCCAAATAACGTTTCATCCTACTAAAAGTATTTAAGTAGAGACAACTTAATTTAAGTTTATTTAAATATTTAAGGTTAATTTAATGCTAAAAGATTTTCTGTTATAGTTAAACACTAAATAAGCTAAATATAGCTCTTATTGTTAGGTGTTAGCCAGAAGTTGGTTTTGTTACACTCATTGCATGCCTCAAGTAGTTGCTTATTTTATTATTTTGTTATGGTTAACAGGTCCTCAACCCAAGCACATGCTCTACACTTTACCACAGGGGTAACCCCCCAAAAACATTAATAAATATAAACATAAAAGAGTATAAACATGAACAAATATCCCAGTTTTATCATTTCGATAAAAGAAGCATAAAATAAGATTTTATTTCAACATTTACTCTCCCTATTCAGCCCTGTGCAAAGCATGATGGGAAGTGGAAACCCTGTTCCTAGTTTCTATAATGCTACTTTAATGCAACTAAAATCATTTATGTATCTCAACTCAAATGGATTAAGTGGTTCAAAATAACTGTTTTATTTATATATAAATAATTTATAAGTACATTGAACAAGTATCAAATGTTATTTTGATCTACTTGATTGAAACATGTTCTTTTAAAATGTAAACATTTAGTTAAGCCAAAGCATAACTGTTTACACAATGCAGTTGTGTTTGAACATGAAACCTAATACAATGGTGTTAAAACAAAATGAATTGTTTAAGTAAAGTAATAATTTTTTTGAGTGTTGTTATCGCAGAAATAAGCCCCTACAGCACAGCTACTTGCCACATGAGAAAAAAACTGGACATGAAATGTGAATTTGAAATATTTTATTAGCTCATTTTTACGGAATGCAGGCCTTCCGAGAGGAAAAGCTATTTACGTTTGGTTTTAAGGTAAAAAACGAACAGACAATTCGGTTTAATCATTTGTAAATATGATGTCATATATGTAATTGAAAGACATATTTATTTTTTGTGTAATATTCAACTGTGCCTGTCAAAATGATTTGTAGCATCCGGGTTACTGTGGGTTATTAGTTTTGAGCGGTTGTTACCTGCGAATAACAAACCTGCAAATGTTGCGACTGGCCAATCAGAATCAAGCATTCATATGAGCCGTGTAATATAAAAATATATTAGACGGGTACTGTACATCTGCACTTAAAAAATTGAAAGTAGTGGCTGAAAGTACCTGAAACAACTCGCGCTCCTTTCTTTAAAAACCTTTAAAAAGCCCGAAATAATTCACAGTACTAGTTGAGACATCACCACCCAAACTACACGTAACATGTTTGCAAATGTGTCTTCGGTAACTACATAAAAACAAAAGGCAACAAAAGGCTGTAGTTTGTCAAACTTGTCGGAAGTGTCTAAAAACAATACGCCTCATATATTAAGATACATATAGGCTCAAACTGTGTTCACATGATTTCAATTTGGCATGCACTGGAAATGTAACCAAATCTACAGTTCTATATAAGCCAAAGGCAACATTTCACTCCAGAGTGACGTATGCAAAGGCCACAAAACAAATTGCAAATATTAAAATAACCACTAAAATATTCTCAGGGTTCTACAATCCAAAAAATACACAGTGTGTAAAATATGTTCTAAAAGTCTACCATCTGTAAATACACAAATGAAATCAATAACCCTGCAATCATATTCTCACTCATTCACTTCATGCCATAATTCAAACATTAAAGTTCAGGCTCACGTTTAATACTTTGGAGGGATGACTACAATAGATCGCCCATTTCTCGGTTGCCACATTAAAACCTGGGCGTCATTCGCGTTCGGCTTATCTAAGGCATTTAATGGGATGGGTTCATTCTTAACCAAAACTTGAGGCTGTTCCTGGATCAGTGGCTCCACAAGCACGGCTCTTTGGCCCAGAGGCTTCATCAGATCCACTTTAATGGACAGCTGCATTCTCCAGCGGATTGTTCGGAGTAACACCATCTCACCGGTGGCTTCCTTCATGGCTACCAGCCAAGTGGTGAAGCGCTGGTCCCTTTGGATGGAGCCGAGGAGAGGAGGACTGCTGGTGGTGCCCACAGGGACGCTCCAGGTTACACTTGGACAGAAGTTATCATTCATACTGACGGTGAGTTTGGTGCTTTTCTTAGTAGGGCCCACGAGTGTGTACATTTCGGTGGTGCAGCCATACCAGGGATAATGTACGCCGTCAGAATCGCTGATCGCCTGCATGTGCCCGCATTTTAGCTCTGGTAGTTCCCAGCTGGATCTAAAGGAGAACGATGATATTTGATATTAATAAAGGAAAACTGGAAAAGTCTTCAAGCATGGTATTATATGTTTTGGCTTCTGAGTTCATGCTGGACTGTACCTTTAAGAAGAAAATCTTTTAAATGAGGGTTAGACTAATATTTGCCCCCACCCGTCCGCTCCACATTTCAACACACCAAACAGAACTGTGTGTTAACATTTAATCCGACACGACTACAAAAGGTACCCTTATAGGGATAGTTTACCCAAAAATAAAAAATCTGTCATCATTTATTTACTCTCCTGACTTTTTCAGTCTTTCGTTCACTTACTCTTGCTGTAATTTATTGGAATTAGTGGAACATGTGAAAAAAATATTTTGGTAGAAACAAAGGCTATAAGGTTATATCTTTTGGAAGTGACACTGGTAAATGACAAGTCTTTTGTCCCGAGTGGGGGGGGGGGGGGTTTGTTAGGGGTGTGTTCCACTTTCCTTCTGTTTGGGAAACAATCCCAGGAAACTGGTCGATAAACATTGCTAACAAAAACCATCCCTGCACAGTTCCCATGCAACATCATGCCACAGTAAAACTGAGATTTTTATGTCCTTCATTTGCGAAATAAAAATTGCACAACAAACACTCGATTTCTACTCACACTCCTTCATTTCCATATACATTGAAGAAGTCCATTTGATTGCAAGCCTGGATCCAGCCAACAGTCCAGATCTCTTTACACATTATAGGTGGCACCTGAACCTGAGCTGAAGCCCTGAAGTAAGGCGTGCGGTATCTCAGAACAACATTGGAGGATTCATCGATGATAGTCGGACTGGGATCAATGGAGGCTTGCAGGTCCAGAACTGTTATGTTTTCCTGAAAGCTTGGTTTTAGTTTTGCACTGTGTACACATCCCATCGTGGAGTCTGTCAGCAGCAACACCCATCAGGATCCAATGAATCAATACTCATCAGGGGAGAAACTGGGCCCGTGACATGATTTTGGATATGGCAATAACCAAAAGGACATTGTTGTGTCCATCTACAAAAAACGTAAAGCTATAGGACAGGTTACAAGTTGTGAGGAAATATTTGAACTATTTAACAAACACTTAATTTTATGAATGTCATTTATGAACCCCAGGTTTATCCTCCATAAAATGAGCTCAAAATGAACAATATAACACTAAACATGGGTTATATAAAATGCATATAGCCTGTATAAAAATGAGATAAAATGCAATGAATATGCAACAGTAACTATAGTGTGTTTATTTATCCCCCAAATGAAATTTTTAATTAAAAAATAATAAATATCCGAGTAACACCTGTTACGTTCCGTCCAATTGTGCGGCATTACGAGCAGTTAGGCTCCAGTCAACGCCCGCGTGGATTGAATTTGCTCCATAATATAAAAACTAATGTCCATCGCAAATAGTTAAAAAACCAAACAACATCACTTGGTAAAGTATAAATCCATACAGGTTAGTTACATCTAGACCCCGCGCTTCGTCTTCTGGCACAACTTGAGACCCAAAGTTCTGATGCCAAACCCAGTAGCGGTTTTCTTAATTTCCACGTCATTTTCGGATGAGATTTAAAGTGGGTGACCAGTCGGGTTCTTTCGCCCTTGCACTATTTAAGGGTAGACAGGTTCCTTTCGTGTAACACAATACTTCAGCTGTTGGCTTTTTTTATCCAAGCGGCTTAGAATTAGACTTTCCTTCCTGAGGAGCTTTTGCATCCTGGGTATTGTAGTTTCCTGACACAGTCAACAGTTGGACTAATATTGGTGAACCCATATAAAGATTTGAACTTTGTTACTTCTTTCCCCAGAAAAACAGAGGCGAACTGAAGCATTTCAACATACAAAATTATTATTATTATTAGTCTTTATTCGTCAATAATAATAATAATAATATGTAACTGAATTAAAATACAAATGTTAATCTATGTAATATTAATCTAGTCGTGATTACTTCATAATCTATAATCTTCAAAATAGGCCTATTAAATGAATAACGTGTATTAGAATCCTAAAACAAGTCACACTTACGATACAGATGAATTAATAAATAGGCTCCAATCAGAATAGAATATAATAGAATCTTAAAATTCAGTCAAAGGTTCTTTAAAGAACCATCTCACTTTCTTACCGTTTCCTCTAATCTAAAAACCCCTTTTTCACCACAAAGAACCTTTTGTGGAATAGAATATTATTGTCATCTAGTTTGTCTGTTTGTTTATTACTGTATATGTTTATTTTGCATATTTAAAGCAGGGACAGTACGATTACTAGAGTTCAGTGTGGGTTGTTATGGTTGATTTGAACAGTGCAGCGCGTGAAGAAAATGCTGTTGCGTCTCATGTGTCCAGGCGGCTGGTAGCTATGTCTATTTATAGTGTAACTGGAATAGAAGTCGCAACACTTAGAACAGAGCAAGACATGATCTGGGAATGGACTTGCTAGACTGACTCTTATTGTGACGAACGGGACACCACAATACATTTAGACGAAAAGGTCCTCGGAAAAGCAAGATGCCCGCGAACCAGACTCGATCCAGGGTGAGGGAGCGGAACAATGTGCTGAACAGGCCGGAGTTCATGTCTCTGAATCAGCCTCTGAAGAGCAGCACCACTGAAGCGCGCGGCACCGCGAGGAGGCCGTCGCAGAGACACCAGCAGTGCCAGCACCAGCCGAGCGAGAACGCGCAGCACGAGTCCGCCGAAATGAATAAAGAAAGAAAGGATTTACCAGAAGAAGACTGCATGCAACTGAATCCTTCGTTCAAAGGAATTGCTATGAACTCTCTTTTGGCCATAGACATCTGCTTGTCCAAGAGGCTCGGTATATGCGCGCACACGACATCGTCTTGGGGAAGCGTGCGCTCTATGGTCAAACTGCTCGCGCTCACCGGTCATGGCATCCCGTGGATTTTCGGGACAATTGTGTGTCTGACGAGAAGCAACACGTTGGCAGGTCAAGAGGTTTTGGTCAATTTGCTGCTAGGTGAGTTTTGACGCATTTCTTGCATGAAGATACTGATGCTTGGTATGTGACTCTCAAAATGTGGGTCGCTATGTAAACATAACTATTTTGGTCCGACACATACTACTGTGAGCTCTATCAGTCAAGGTGGTCTGACAGAAACATCCTTGCATATGTTTATATATTTACAAAAAGAAATTCAGCATAACACAATCAGGGATACTTTTCTTTTCATATTATGACATTTGTAAAACTATGCTAATAATATGGACATTTGTGATGTTAATGTGGTTTAAAATATGTGAAATAATCATTTCTACAAAGAAATATGTATAGTTGAGTTATTGTCAATAATTATAATTGGAAAAGAAGGAATCAGGACATTGAAAAGGATTTGCTTCGTGTTCATTTGGTCAGTGATTTGACCTAAATTTGAGGTGAGTGCTCACAATATGCCATCACAGAGGGTCTTTTTTTAAATCCTTAAGGATGCTGTTGGGTTTGTAGGTCAGTCGATAAGGGAATACAGACAAATGTGTGCGCTCAATGATGGACACATGTGACTAATTCATTGCACACCGACACGCTGTTTAGACTTTTGCATCTCGTAAATATACATAAGATTTGTTCAATACATAAAAAAAGTTTTTCACCACTTTGATTTTTATGTTTTAGACTGTAGTAATGGTCAATTAATGGTTGACATCTAAAAGTGGCACTTACCTGACTATGGAAAAATCATGCTTTAAAAATGCTTTTAAAACTTGCATGGGTGGACAAACCCAACTATTCCACATAAACCAAATCTTGTGTGACCCAACAATGCAACAGGATTTTGCAGGTCCGAAACACCAGTAGACTTTAATTTAGAGCGAATTGTTTTGATGCAACTCATACAGCAAATGTAAATTGTCATTGTTTTGCAGCTCTTATACTGGATGTGATGACCGTAGCAGGCATGCAGAAGCTCGTGAAGCGCAAAGGGCCCTGGGAAATGGCACCCAGTTTCCTTGACTACCTGGCAATGGACATCTATTCTTTCCCAGCAGCCCATGCAAGCCGAGCAGCCATGGTATCCAAATTCCTGTTAGCACACTTGGTGCTGGCAGTCCCTTTGCGTATTTTGCTGGTGTTGTGGGCCGTCCTAGTGGGCACTTCCCGTGTGCTGCTGGGTCGCCATCATCTGACGGATGTTGGATGCGGTTTTGCCTTGGGATTCCTCCATTACAGTTTAGTGGAGATGGTGTGGTTGTCCTCCAACACTTGTCAGACTATTATTTCCATAGGAACATTCAACTGGAGCCCATTTTACTGGCCATTGGATGTCATCTAAAGGAATTCCAGTGTCTCATTCATCTATTAAGTGCCCTCCACCTATATTGAAAGTCCATCAACAGTATTATTATTCATTTTTTTAATCATTGCCCTAAGCACAACATAAGCCAGATGTGACTTTCTATTTCTATTCCTGGAAAAGCAATATCAAATTTAAAGAAAAGCATCAGGTGCACATTTTTCCCTTAAAGAAAAGGGATGTGTATGCAAGTATTTTTATTGCTAACATTGTTCGAGTCCAAATCAGTATGTGTGATAGATATAGATCGACTGATGGATTTTATTGATAACAGTCTGTGAACGAAACATCTGCTCAGGGACTTTTTCATGCAGCTTATAAATAGTCATGTCAGATTTCTATTTTCTTGGAATTGTGTGTCGTTTTCATAATATTTACAATGCATTTGAGGAATTGTTGTAAACGAAATGACTGCGGACTGTTTTACAAGAGATCATGGACAATTGGAGACTTTTTGGACTGTAGGCTATACATTAAACTGAATGTATCACATTTATAGTAATGCAAGCACATGTTTCACTTTTACTTCCAACAATTGGTAACTTATTTATATTAAAACTGCAAGCCCCATTTGTGCTATTTTGTATGATTTCCACTGTAGTATGGGCCTTTCATAAAAACATGAATCCTGTAAATGATCCATGTGATGGATGATTACTGTAAACCAAAAGTCTTGTACGGTTGTAGAAATTAAAAACGCATAAATATATGATGCACATCTTTTATTGTCTTTGATAATGTTGAGTTTTATTGTATGTATAGATTTCGAGTAAGACATAAAGTGTATATGTGTATGTATACGTGTGATGAATATCTTTTCGTTAAAGAGAAATGCATTACTTAATTTGGAAAACAAGTCTTTCTAAACCTGTATGACTTTCTTTTTTCTGAAAACAACGGTAGGCCCCAGTGACTTTCATTGTATGGACACAAAACTACTGAGACATTTCTCAAAATATCTTCTTTTGTGTTTCTTTTGTGCTTTTGTAAAGGTAAATTAATGATGACAAAATATTTATTTTTGGGTGAACTATGCATTTAATGGCAATTTGAACCCTTGTACGAGTATCCAGTTGGCTATCTCAATTGCTGTTCTATGATGTGTAAACATTTGCAGGTGAAAAAGGGGGTCGAGTTTGATTGAGAACTGACTGAGATAGTTCAGCAGCTGTCCATGTCAGTCTCCGCTCCCCTTTTGCTTATAGCAGTGATGTGCTGGGTGCCTGACCCTGACTCAGCAGTCTATAAATACCAGCAGGGGTCAGTCTCTGAGCCCATGTTCATTCTACTGACTATCAAACTCACTGCTTCTGTAAATATTGCCCATTATATAACATATACCTATATAACATAATAGATAGGAATACAGACAGTACATATCAAAGTAAAGTTTTAATATATGTAATTATATGCTAAATGTAAAGATTTGTTTCTTTAGGACCTGGTCATTTCTAGTGAAAAAATTCCTTTGTGGATTAGGCAAAATTCTTTGTAGGGCTTACAAAGGGTATTAAAGACCCAGAATTCTGTCAAACAATTGTACAACTTTTTAAAGAACACATGAACATTCACATCTATATAATATAAACATCTTGTAATAAATAACATGTATTAACAAAAATGCAAAGGTAACAGTAAACAGTAAATATTAATACATTAAAATAAATTAATTTGAAGAACAACATAATGATAATATAGAGCAGACAATCCGTTTAGGCTAATTTTGCCACTTTATATTTATAGAGAGGATGAAATGAGCCAGAACCTGTGTTTACCACAAGAGCAGTTACGTCATCGATGAAATCTACAGAACTCTATTTATTTTAAAGAAAAAATTACAACAAAACGTACAAATGAGAATTAAAGGCATTTAATGGTTTTCAGGTCGGGGAAAATATTTATTTTTGAATATATTTTAATTTTATACAGTTTCAATTGTTATTTGTGAGCCAACGTTGTGTGTTTTCATGTTTAGCTGTTGTGTTTCTGTTTTTTGTTACACTTGCTACAAATTGTGTATTGGGAAGTGATTTTGTTTAATATCATATAAAATTGTTCAGCTGTAGCAGATGTTTGTTGCTTGTTTATAGTTGGCTTGTTGCTTTTAATTTCCTCATGTTGCGTCAGATAAGAATAACTTACGGAAAAGGCGATTCAAAAGCTGTTATGCAGCTATAACACACTTGTTTTGTTGTTCATTTAATTGTATTACTACACATAAAACAACGTTATTCTTGCTGTGCTCGCATTTATTTTGAACAACACACATTAAACGCGTGGAGGGGACTCGCTTGTTGATATACGTGCAGTGACGCGTTTTCCGTGTTTCCGGTTTAGTCACTAGCATAAAGAGCAGGGTTCACGCTCGATAACTTCAACGGCCCGTTTTCGCTATAAAGCCAAACACTTTTGCTAAAAAGCTACAAAAACCCCGAAACATGGCAGAGAGTGACTGGGATACAGTGACTGTTTTGAGAAAGAAAGGCTCGGCAGCGCAGTCCAAGTCTAAACAGGTATCTCATAGCATCTGCTAAAGAGTTTGCTGACGCTAGTTAACATTTAACAAACAAATGTGTGCTGTGGGAGTTGTTTCGAGTATTTCGACTCAAAGTAGATTTAATATTAACTCCAGAAATAGAGACCTGACCACAAATGCGTGTAGATTATTAATGTTTGTTGTTAGGTTATAGTCTGTTTACGAAACGTGGTGGGGCTGTCATGATAGTAGGTGGAGTGTTGGTTTATATAATATTATTTCTTTCAGGCAATAATTGCTGCTCAGAGGAAAGGAGAGGACGTCGAAACGTCTAAGAAATGTAAGAAAATGTAGCTTTATGTCACTTTGTAATTCTACCTATATGTGAAAATGTAATAATCACACAATCTTCTAAGGGGCTGCTGGACAAAACAAACAACATGTCGTAACTAAGAACACAGCCAAGCTGGACAGAGAGACAGAGGAGCTCAGCCACCAGAGAGTGCCTCTTGAAGTGGGTAAGGTTATTCAGCAAGGCCGGCAAAATCAGGGCCTCACCCAGAAAGATCTGGCAACTGTGAGTACATGGCAAACTGTGACCCATTTTATGCTTTGTTTTTTTTCTAGGATTGCAGTTGGTTTTGATGCATAAGGCTGTGGTTTTGTTTTTTTTCTCCTTAGAAAATTAACGAGAAGCCACAAATCATCGCAGAGTATGAAGCTGGGAAGGCCATCCCCAATAACCAGATAATGGGGAAGATCGAGCGAGCCATTGGTAAGATTCTGCTACTTGAAACTGTGTCATTAGTCACAATTGGTTATTTTACGTTTGTTTCCTGTCTAACATGTATGAATGTTTCACTTCATACTGACGCCTATCTGTGTTAAAGGGGTCAAATGGAGCAATTTCATGTTTTCCTGCATCTTTGGTGGGTTACAAGTGCATATATTAGACACGTAAAATTGCAAAACTGATGTTCTATTTAAAAGCGGAAATCATCCAGACTTCCCTAAAACACCACTTTTAACACGGCCCCACAAATCTACGTCAGTGTGTGGGAAGCTTTGAATAACACCGCCCGAATCAATGTATACGCAAAGAAAGGAGTATTCTCACTGTAGTGTTGTTGCTGCCGCCATGCAAAACTGCTTAGTTGGGTCTTCCGAACGAGGACACCTTTAGAAATCAGTGGTTAAGTTTTATTTACAACACTGTTCCAAAACACTACAACCCCCAAATCTGTGTGTGTGCAGCGCATTAACACCTGGTTGTGCACAAAGGCTGTTTCTAAAAACTTTTATTTTCTCACTTACTGTAAGTACGTTTTCAATGTTTATTAAAGAATTTGCAACTGACTGTTCAGACGTGAGCTTTAATTGTCGTTACTACGATCACAAATGCAGGAATGGTTTTATGTTTACGAGGCTGAATCCATCAGGACCAGGATTCAGCCTTGTATTCTCCGACAGTTCTCCCCTGTGGCGCGATGCAACATGAAAAAGTCATTATATTCTATAATTATGTCCCCGCTGGATGCAACAAATACCTTGTTTATAAAATATTCTTTTGGCTTTGTCACGTTGCGTCGAGATGCTTTTTTGACGCTCAAAGGCTGCTTAAGATGTTACTTATAAATAGCTAACTTCTAAACCTAATAGTTTTGAAAAATAAAACCCTACCGATCTGTTACGTTCTGCTGAAGTTGCACAGACAAAGTTGATTGATCAGTTATTAGCTGTCGATATGTTTGGAAGTTGATGTCCCAAATATGGTAAGGGGCGTTACATTTCCGCCACATGCTTGAGGTATTTGGCCAATCACAATGCACTGGGTAGCTGGCCAATCAGAGCACACTGCGCTTTTCACAACAATGAGCTTTTGTAAAAAAACAGGGCAGAGAGAAGCAACAGTAATGTACTGTGTGTGAAAACGAATGTGTAAACGCGTTATTACACCAAATACACACAATAATGTTCATTTTAGCCACATCATTTGACCCATTTAATGCAACATCACTCAGGTTTATTGTAACTAATGCAATTATTCAAAGGTCCTATTCAAAAATGTATTTGTCACCTTGATACGTGTATTCTGCAATCCGGTGTATTGTTGTACAAAATACAATGTTATTATATAACTGTCTTTCGTAGCCTAATCCTTTCCTGTGGTCTGTTTTATTGTAGGCCTCAAGTTGCGTGGAAGGGAAATTGGGCAGCCCCTCGATGCCGTCCCTAAGAAGAAATGAGTAAAAAATCCTCGAAAAATCCACCATTCACTGAAACGCCCTGATACTTAAAGTAATATTTACAGTCAATCTTTATTAACTGCTGCATTACTTCTTGTTTTTAATGGTGGAACAGGCACACTCATATTGCCATATGCACGAGAGGCTTATTATCTAACATTATATGTCAGATGAAGATTTTGGTTAATTTTTTTTTTTAACTTGCTCGCTACTCTGTAATAAAACTTGATTTTTATGTCTGGTTATCTCTGTTCATGTGTTTATCCGTTCATTTAATTAATTGTTTTTAGTAGATGCTATCAGAATTGTTCAACGTTCAGTGATTATTGTTTAATATTAAACATAATTTATTCATCCTTCTGAGAGTAATAAGAGTTCGCATATATATATCCCCTCGGAACCATTAAACAGTTCGTAGTTTCAGACGGAGTTATGTTCCGGGCGGACGTTGTTGCCACAGGCAGCAGCTGGCGTTTTTTTTTTACTTTCACAAGATGCTTTCCTCAAGAAAAAAAAATGGTTGACAAAAATCTGTATTTGATAACACTGAAAAGCAAGTTCGCATAAAACAATGTGCCGGTATCGCTAATGTCACAAAAGCTTGCATGGCAACAAAATGCGGAAAGGATTATCACCGCTGGTGTCAACAAGCGTTTCAAATGCCGAAGATCTACGAGTTCCGTCAACACTGCTGCAGATGGACATCTTTTGACATGTTTGGCTTCTTCAGAAATCCAACGAGACTCTCTCCACTTTAACTCGTAATGTCCGGACGCTGTCCCTTAGCAGAGAAGGCGATGTCGGAGGGATACGCTCGCCTCAGGTTCAAAGACACATCGCTGCTTATCTGGCAGCAGCAACAGATGGAGCTCGAGAAAGCGCCACCGACTAACTACCTGAGCCGCAGTCAGAGCTCACGGTACAGCCAGTACGGCAACCAGGCAGTGGTGATACGGGACAAAACCAAAGTCCAAGAATCTGACAGCAGTGGACAATCCAGAATCTGTTCAGTTATGTGACAGTGTTATTTTGTTGAGGATGATTCTCTGTACACGTCCGAGTGTTAATGTTGTTTTGTGTTTACATGTCATACATAATTATGATTGTACAGTATGTTGGCATTTCCAGTTTCATGGCTTCAAAGGACGTTAACTTGGCCTCGCATTTTTAACACCGCAGTATTATACATCAACCTATAGGCTATACATTAAATGCACTCAAAGTAAAAGACACTACTATGGGGTTTTGTGGTTTATTTACGAAAAACGAAGGGGCTCGGTGTCCAAATCTCAGATTAGCTTATACATCAGATATCACCATGTAAGTCTGTCCCAAAACATACTTGAACTCAATATATGTAGCGCTACCAATTTTAAAATCTTACTGACATTTACATGTTATAAACTGCTCAAAAAAGTTTAAGAAATATACTGTAAATCAGCATGCAATACACAAATGTTCTCTCTCTCTCCCTCTCTCTCTCATAAAAAAGAACTAAAATATTTAGACCCAAGACAGAGTTGAGGAATAAGTAGTGAATATACATTTATATCTGTAATTATATATCCTATGTATTTTTAAATCTCTGTATCAGTTTCTGCCTGGAGAATCCCGGTTGTATTTACCGAGCTCTGCTGGAGGAATTAAGAGGAGCTGTAACAAAAATTATTTTAGAAACAACATATAGTACAAGGAAATGCTGAGCTTGAACAATGTAATGCGATACAGTAATGAAAGAAAAGCAAAACATAACGAAGCAACACGTAAAAAAAAGTCACTTTACATGATGATTTTGACGTTTAGATGTTCTTTTGCTGTAAAGAACCTATACACATTGGTTTCAACTTGATTTGTTAAACCTGAAGCATTTACACTGTGCCAAGTTAAATTAAGG
This sequence comes from Oreonectes daqikongensis, assembly GCA_026939265.1. Classification (NCBI taxonomy): domain Eukaryota; kingdom Metazoa; phylum Chordata; class Actinopteri; order Cypriniformes; family Nemacheilidae; genus Oreonectes; species Oreonectes daqikongensis. The sequence goes on from JAOTQM010000051.1 coordinate 1,492,616, forward strand.
CAACAAGAACACATCCGATGATTTTTAGGGGTTGATATTTGAATTCAGCACTGTAAATGAATAAAGTCCTTGCCAGTGCAAAAGTGGTACTGCTGCAGCAACAGGAAGAAATCAAAAAGTAACCTTTAGTACATTCATCTTTTATAAGGATTATCAGTCATGGCCCATTCCAAATGAACTATTCTGTATACATGTACCATTAAAAGCATTCGATACAGCATGTCCGCCCAAAAAAGACCAAATAAAGTTATTACTAAAACTGAGAACATTAGTTGCAATACTTCCAACTAATAACTACCGTCAAACACACATCCTTCTGAAATTAAATCTAGCACTGCTGATTGAGGTCTTCACAGAGAAAACTGTCCAACTTTTTCTTTTTCTGAAGACTCCTATTTTTCTTTAATGCTCAAGAGATTAATTTTAGAGACACAAATTTAGACTTGAGGGTGTTTCATTTGTCTTTGTTTGGACAGCCTTTAAGTTCTAAACACCTCCAGAACATAATGAACTTAAAACACAACTTGATTGTCCTATGAGTGGACTTGGTAAAGATGGAAGCTTTCCAAATAGAAAGTAGGAAGAGAGACACTCGGGGCACCTACATATCAATAGTAAAAAAATACAGAAGACAAACCAAATATAAAACAAACAAGTGTATGATATAGATAAAAACAAACAAACAAAAACAAATTCTACAACAAATACTGAACTGAGAGCACTGGAAAAGAACGTGAACAGTGTCGAAACGGTGCCGATTTTACGATGCACAAGCCTCTGAAAATGGTTTAATGTCGATACTGACACCTGGGTTGGCAGACACTGTATTGAGAACTGGTGAGTTACGTTGAGCCGATTTTTACATTTAAACTGTCAAGAAAACATCTGCATGACGAAAACACGCCTGACTGTGCCTTTCTGAATACAAACAAATAAATAGTTCCTTTTAAAAATGGTAACAACGAAAAGTATTCTAGTCAGTAAAACAATCGTGGAATGAGTTGAATAGTCATGCTAACATGACAGGACCACACCAGAGCAGGAAAGTTGAGCGTTTTTGTTCCTTCAGACCTCGCGTAGCTACGCGATCGGTAAAACGCCGCCGGGCACTTGTCAGTTTTCCACTAAAGTACGTTTTCAATATGGATCTAACCGAGCAGTGACGGAACGAAAACCAAAAGGAAAACAAACCGCTGACACACACAACCGTTTCACCTCCACAACTTACATATTTTCAAAAAAATATCTTTTTTTTTGTCTTTTTACCTCTGGTGATACCAGGCGTTTCCCTTTGAGGGTTAGCGAAATAACCTTAAACCTGTCTGAACTATTCCCAAACTCCACTCTGTCTGAGCCGAGAGCATTTCTACAAACTATTGTAAAATATCCTCTGCCATCTGTAATTCTTCTAGCTCTTTAGAAAACGGACCTTCAAAGAGATACTATCATGACAACACACACTACTCTTTAGAAAATAGAGGAGGCTGAAGTATGTGACGCGCTGGTCTCAGGTCAGTCCGAGTCACTGCTCTCGGAGCTGGAGCCGCTGGAGCTGCTGCTGCCCGAATCGGAGGAACTGCTGCTGCCACTCAGCCGAGATGGCCCGCCCCCCTGCGCTGACCCCGCCTTCTCTGCTGGGAACAGGAAACGGGAACGATTAACGAGGTTTGATGTGCACGAGGAAAACAGAAACAGATGATGTTCATTTCAAGTCTGGTATTACATGAAAACTTAGTGGATAGATTTTTAGCAGTGACCCTAAAAACCTTCCCCACACCGGATGTGTATTATGGTATTGTAAAGACATGCACACAGAAAGCAAAGAACTGATCTTGAAAGGACAGAATATATTATGTGCCCACCAAAGCAGCTCATATCAAGTTAAGTTGGTTAGTTACAGCGCAAACACATGTGACATTCAGCATTTGTTAGCTGTATAAAAACAGCATTATGTACAGGGTCCAAAACAAGACCTGCTGATCTCAGGAGGCATTTACAAAAAACGTTTTTGCTTTTTAGCTGTTCATTAACATGACAACGTTTTTAGGTCCTGAAAACTAGTTGAAACCAGTAAAATCGTTAAAAACTCAAAACCCTCAAAAACTGTGACATCACGCATATTATGTTTTTTGAGTTCTGCATAGATGGTTTCATCTTATCAACATAAACAAACACATCCACAAACTATAGAGTGCATGCAGATTATTTTTGATAACAACTTACTTGGATAAACTTGCCTCTCCAATATTTTGAATTTAGACTGCCATACCAAGTTTAACCGTGCATCCAATGAAACCGTCTATAAGAATGCATATGTGCGTAGACTTGTAGTGTTTCTTTACAAAGTGACATTGCCATGTACTGGCCTGGCATGCATAATACAGCACTTTTTTTTTCAACTTTCTTCCAATCTCAATTTAGTATATTGATGTCATGTTACTAAAGTTACAAAAATGGAATCACTTACATCGTTAAGTGTCAGAATGATCAACTGAAATTCTTAAAAAGTTAATACTGGCCACCGGTGAGCAGATGTTCATTTTGGACCCTGCTTACAAAAAAAACCTTTCGATCGAGTTAGTCGATTATGGAGGAAGCACAAAAATAAGCTACCTACTGATTGACAGAAATGCCTATCCTTATTTACTTGTCCTGCCCACCCAAAGCCAGTTAAGCCGTTTTGGCCACCTGTTTGCTCACATTTGCACACTAGCACACAGGTACCTTTTTTGGGTGGTTTCTTGTTGTTGTTGAGTTGTCCACTCACGTCCTGTAGCCTCTTTTCTAACTCTTTCTTCTTTTCCTGAACCAGTTCCTCTTTAGACTTGGCACTCTTTTTCCCAGTGCCCGCTGCAGGAGACACACAGCGGCGACCGGTGAGTAACGGCTCGTAGCTCACCGCCGTGGCAACAAGCAGCAAACAGCACTCTACTACACTGAGATCACGTCAACATTACCGGTACAAGCGTGCACAATAATTACATGTGCACGGTGTGACATCTGCGGTCCCCTAACTCGGCGTAATAAAAATAAATCTTCACTTGAACATTTTAGTACCAGGGAAAGCACATATAAGATAAACCACCAAAAAAAATCATGCAACACAGTGGAGAAGGTGAGTGCTCCCAGCTCAAAAGAAGGAAATAGCACAGCCCATTTCAGCTTTTAGAGCAGACCGACCAGGCAAGAGGAGAGCGCTGCTTTTTTATGAAATACGGACGTCAGCCTAGACTAGCATCATTTACTTTTTCCCGACACATCTGCGGCGAGGCAAAAGACGGGCACTTACGTAATGGTTTGCGTTGCTTTTTCTGTAAACAGGACTTGACGTATCGCTCAAGCTCCCGCAACGTGGATGGCTTGAGCGTTTCGAAGTCGATCTCAATCTCGTCCGGGTTGGAGTCTCGAAGCGACGGCTCCCGTGACTGGATGATGTGGACCACGCGGCCCAGTTTCTCACCCGGCAACCGGTTGATGTCCAAGCTGAGCTGCCGCTTTTCATCGTAAGACATGGGGAGAGATTCCTCTTCGTCGGACTCGTAGTTTGTCGCGCCTGGTTTGCCTCCCTTTTTCGGTTGCCTGTGGAATGCAGTTGTAATTTGCACAGATAATTCTTAACCTGAGCTCTTTACACAAACTGAACCAGATGGTTGAGACTGAGAAAATAAATGACTGCCATTTAAAATGTGACATGGAACTAGAGTTGCACAGATATATCGGCAACCGATATTTGCCAATTTACCACTGCATATCAGCTATAGCATATATAATTGATCTAAATACACTACTATTGCAAACTATTATCCAAAACTAAATCTATTGTAATGACAAAAGATAAAATAGGCCTATATGAGCAAGTGACAAATATCGGTATCAGCTAATAGTTATTCATTAAAAATTGATCTTGGCCAAAAAATCCATATGTTTTATCTCAATTACTCAAGGTCAATAAATGTTAAATAAACATGCAATCCGCTAGCGTTTAGTATTCTGAAGTAGTAAATAGTTCAATTGAGTAATTTTGTGCCCTCATTATATAATAGAAAAGAATAAGCTATTATGATATTGCACAGTTTTAAAACAACATAGCTTTTTACATTACAACATTATTTCATTTATCTGAATTATATTTGCAAACGTTCCCTCACTAGACCAGTTAACCACTATAACCAGAAGAAAAACATTTAGACAATGTCAATGTAACATTGACAGAAGGTAAGAACATCACGCTAACCTCGTAGTAGACGTGCTGTTGGGTTTCCGTGCCGAAGTCTTTTTCGGCGGAGCTTGTTTATTCGGCTGCGGGGCCTTGGCCTTCTTGTCATCTTCTGCTTTGACTTTGTTTTTGTCTTTCTCTTTCTCCTTCTCTTTATCTTTCTTCTTCTTTTCTTTTTCTTTTTCCTTCTTCTCTTTCTTTTTCTTTGGTTTGCTCACAGGACCCTGTGACAGAGCGGCTAGCTGTTCATGAACAGCTTTCAGCTGAGGAGGAAGGTGGAGGGTATGGTTAGCAAGCGGGGGGGTGGGGCATGCTGCATCCACGCTGAAGTCAAACAAACTAGGATCTCGGCTGTGCGGGGTCAGATGATGGGACTGGTGATGGAGGGGACGGTTTTTAAGGATAATGAATGACATCGGTCACGTACAACTATCTAGCCCCCAGAAAATAATTGTTGGAACTTTTATGTTAAAAATATTTAAGCACAACCATAACATTTCTAAACTACTTTTAATGTCATTCTACAAAGATCTTCAAGACGATCATTTTATGGGCCCATAACCATATTATACCCCCTTTAAAAGACTCTACCGTGATTTGGAAGCACTGAAAACCACATCCCGGCAAACAATTAGGATTCTCATTGATAAACATGCCAATCAATGTCATTCACACAGCAAAGAGGGAAACGGAGCCAAAAGACTAGCCGAGTGACAAAGCAAGCTCACTTGAGGGAGATGCCCAGCTCGAATACACCCCATTAAAGCACCACCTTAACCCTCTACCGCTCGCTTGACAAGAGGCTACGAAATATGAAGGAGTTAGTGGGGTGGGGGACCGGGAAGTAAAAACATAATTCACCTGAAAACGTTTGGGACACCCGTTTTTTGTCCCCGCCCTGTTACCATTGGGGTGCTCCGTAGTTTGCTGGTAAAAAAGCCAAAGTAAAATCAGGGGACAAAAGAATCATTCTCAGAAGTGTAACATCAGACTAGGCCACGATGACTACAATCATAAGACACGCTTAAATAGATAGTTTACTCGAAACTGAATGAATTTTTTCATTATATATTCATCCTCATGTCAGTTAAAACCTGTATATAACTCTTTCTTTGTGGAACACAAAAGAAAGAAATGTCTCAGTGGTTTTGTGTTCATATAATGGAAGTCAAAGGGGTCCAAAGTTGTTTGGTTAACAACGTTCTTCAAAATCTCTTTTGCATTCTGTAGAAGAAAGAAAATCATACAGGTTTGGAATCACATAAGGGAAAGTAAACAATGAAAGAATGTTCATTTTGGGGTGAACTATCCCTTTAAGAAGTAATCAACTTCAGTTTCACAGCGTGCACCAAGATGCCAACACAAACTGCAGAGGCGGTAGAGGGTTAAACTTTAAGTCCAGGGTGAAAGTGGGCAGTTACACAGAGCTCGTCTCCAAAATATGAAGAAAATAGGACTAAAATGACTGACTAGTAGTCAGATTGAAGAGGTGGTGAATGTGAGGGGCGAGTGGGTGTGGCCTCTGCCTGTCTCTCCACCCTTGGTTTGGATCTTGGTCCTCAGTGGTGACACCCACCTTTCTGTCACTCACCTGTTCCTGCAGCTCGGCCAGTCTGGTGGCCCGTTCCTCCTCCGAGTCCGAGCTTGAGCTGGAAGAGTCCGCGCTGCTCTCGCTGCTGCCCGTGCTCTTGCTCACCACCGCCGTGGCCGACACCGCGCTCGGAGACGACGGCTCCGCGGGTTCGTCGGGCATCTTGGCGAACTTCATTTCAAACACATCCTGCGGGACACAGCAAACAAAACGTTGAGGGTTTCTAGTTCTGTGCGAACATGTCGGAGCAAAACAATCCTCCAACATCAAACAATTGCACCTGTGTGTGTTAAACCTAATGTTTATATAATGTGATGAAAAAGTTGATTGGAAATGGACAATAAAATTAAAATTATTATTCTATTTGGAAAATATACGAAAAAGTATATGTCTGGACCAAATGGTAGACTACTTTGCACTGCTGTTATATAAGATGTAGTTTTGTATTCCTCTACAGTTACTTCAATTCACCTGTAGTTTTCTTGCCATGGCGACAACCTCATGATCAGGTGGGTTGTATTTGTAACAATTTGAGAACATTAACCGAACATCTGATGCAAAACTTTGGGCGTCTTGGTATTCTCGACCATCCATCTTTTTCTGGAACAGAGTCACCATATGAATTACAGTTTAGTTTCAATAAATGTAACGTAAGAACTTGATGTAACACAAAACTCTACTATTCTATTTGTTAATGCATTAGCTGTCATGATCGTTCAAGATTAACATTCATATATGAACTAATGTTAGCAAATACAACTTTAAAAAATGTATTCGAAAATGTTACAAATACTGAAAAATACGTTCTTTCGAGGGGAAATATCAGGTCATACTTTGACCGTGCTAAGGTCCATCGGCTGCTTGATGATTTCATGATAGTCATGCAGCTCAAGTGCCTCGGCATCTACGGGTTTGTAGAAGGGCCACGCGTATGCCGCGTGCTTCTTGGAAAGCATCTCTTTGAGGATAGTGTCACAGTATTTCAGATGGTCGTTGAGCTTGCTTTTCTTGTTGCCTTGCTGTTGGACGTCTCCATCTTCCAGGTCTTTTTTGGGAGGTTTGATGGGTCGGCCCGTGCTCTCTCGCCTGGAAATGACTTTACTGAGTTTGGACTCCAGCTCTGCGGTGGGCGACTCGCTCCTGCTGGCGGTGATCACGCAGGTTGTGGGCGTGGTAGTGTCCGCTTTCCGTTTCACCCCTTTCTTCTGGAAAAAAATAAGAGATTGTGAACGTGTGTTACAACAAACACCACATACATGGGGATGTGTGGAATTGCTAAACGTGAATATTAAATATTAAACATTCATATAAACTCACTGGTCAAATATTCAAATGCTGGATAACTAGCTGAGCATCCCAACAAGTATGTCTTTTCTTTAACTCATAACTCTTTAATAACATAAAATATAGACGACAGCCATCACAATAATAACTAAAAAAAAACAGAGCGCAAATTGTCCATCTTTTTACAATAACGTCATTTAACATCCGCCTTTTTCGCAAAGCAGTATATCATGACTTCCATTTTCCATAAAACAAAAAGAACTTCCGTTTTGCCACCGCGCTGGAATCTCCGAGGACTCAAAATACAAGTGGTTAAGACATTGGTAAGAGTATTACTGTGTACGTGTTTAGTATCAGGCATGTTAATATTTCTTAACGTTATCGATCATTAATAATTTACCATTCTCTAACTGCGTTTTTTTAACAACTTTAACAACTGTGGCAGATGTGAATGGGACTTGGTAAACTCCATTCATAGCGGAAGTGACGATACACTGCTTTGGGTCAGAACGGACGTCATGTGAAAATGGCCCATTTCAGCTGGTCTTACTTTGACGACAGGCTGCGCTGTTGGCATCATGGTTGCGGTAGGGGGCACCGCCTGCACGTTGGAGGTGATGGTCGAGACCGGAGTGGCAGCTATTACGGGAGTCTGAGCCAGCTGAGGGGGGGAACTCGGGCATGATGAAGATGGAGAGCCTGGAGTCAGTGCTATTGATTGTTGGTTTTCTGTTTGGATGCGATAATGACAAGTTCAGCTGGAAACTCTGCTCAAAGCAGCATGTTATTGTTACCTCCAAAAGTTTATCCGTGACATCCAAAGAGTTACCTGAAGCAGGAGGTGGCCCGGGTTTCCGCGCTTTACCCTTCGGTGGCGGGGGTAAAAGTTCCACCTCCTCCTGGGGCATCTGAGCTACCTTTTGAAGGAAAATCTTTTCTAAAGCTTGAGCCATCAGAACAATGTCATCTGTGGGCTGGGATAAAAAGCAGGACATAATAGACACTGTTAAACATTACAGAGTCACAGATACGTCTTGGTGTTAAGACGGATCTTTGGTGGTGGCTTTTAGTTGTGGAAATCCTTACCATTCCTCAACTTGATTCAATTTCTCATTTTAAAGCTCAGGTAAAATCGCATTTGTTTAGAATAGCTTTTAATGACTTGATTGTTTGATGTGTCTGTTTATGTTTTGTATGCCTTGCATTTTATTGTCATGCTTTATATTGTATGGTGTCCTTGAGTACCTTGAAAGGCACCTAAAAATAAAAGGTATTATTATTATTATCTATACGGATCAATAATTGATTTAATTATTTTACCTTGTTATAGATGTAACAGTTCGTGAACATAGTGTTAAAGTCCTGCATGCATTCACCAGCAGTCCAATAGTAATTATTCTCAAGTCGCTTCTTTATGGTTCCCATGTCCATTGGATTCTTGATGACTTTATGGTAGTCCTACATTTTAAAGACAATAAATAAGAACATTTATAACAGAAATAAAAAAAAACAATCCATTTCAAATATCCCAATATGGAAACCAATGAAACTTACCGGCAGATTTAATTTGATGGCATCCACAGGTGTGTAAAAGGGCCAGGCGAACTGATGTTTCCACAAAGTCTTCACCACAACATTCTGCATATACTGTAGCTGGTTTGTTTTCCGGCCCGGCTTGCTAGGGTTCGTGACCTCAGGTGGGGGAGGATTCACGATAGGCGGAGGCACCTGTGCAGGGGACGTGACCACCGACATACTGGCCAGTTAAAGGGAAGAAGTCGCTTGAATGACGCCTGTACGTCTCTTAGCTCAGTTACAATGATCCTCTTGCTCCTTAGTCCCACCTTGACACACACATCCCATCTCAAGACCTGAGTGTCAGCACTCTGCGAGTAAACATGGGGAAATGTTAAAAATAAAGCTTTAAAAAACATTATGCTCAGTGCTTGGATATCATCTCTTCTGAAAATGAACCATGGTTTTATTACGGTAAACATAATTTAACCGCGGCATTTATAGTAAAACCGTAGCATTCACAAATTTACTACTGTCTCACCTTATATAGTTTAAACCATGAAATTTGAAATTAATCTATAGTAATAAAAATGGCAATGAACCCAGCAAAAAACATGGTTACTTTACATTAAATAAAACCATGGTATTTAACACCTTTTAATAGACCCGTATTGGGTTTGTACTTATTTTCTGCACAATGACAAAGTTTAATGTAATGTCACTTTAAAACCCGTTATAAACAGCTTTTGTGTTAAGAAATAAGAATATCATGTATGCAAATAATACTTTCCAAAATTATCCCCAAAAATCCCTTTCCGATTACTTTGCTTTTTTCAACCAAATGGACTACGGGCATCATCGCCAGCAAGCCCGCAAAAGAAGTCAAGTACAATGTTTGACTGGATATTTGAATTTCTTTTCAAATCAACGGGAAACATCTATAAACGTCCACCCTTAACGACCCCAGTAGTTTTCAACCAGTTTTAACCGAGAACGCACATTGAAAACCCTCAATTGTCAACGGGGTACGTCTAAAAACGGCAAGTTTACTCAGAATTAAACAAAACCTCCTAAACATTAGTCAGCGATTCGCGCCCCCTGCGCGCCTTTAAATGCCGCTCGAACCGTAAACTTAACCGAAATACATTTCGCGATTCGCCGGTACAAGTAACAGCATCAGGCGTGTATATTTAAGTTCTTTAAAAGATGGCGGGCACGGGAGAGACAGGGCATCGAGTGAGGAATGCCGAGGATCAAGCCCCACCATGTCTTTAACACAACCATTGTGTGTGCATGCCGTCCAGCCAGCTAGCTACTCGGCGAGCTAATTTGAAAGCATCCCATAATGTACCCACATTGCTTTTGACGCTTGATACAACCGGAAAAAACAACACGGACGATGAAAGCGAGCGCTACATTCGGGGCTCGAAACGGTGGCGCTTGAAAGAAGGTTTTGTTACATTGTTGCAAAGCGCCGCTCATCGGCTCCACACTGACAGAGGAGAACCTAGTAGCTACATTCAGCTGTGTTTCCCCCCAAAAAACACCAATATGCATCACATAAACTGAATTTAAACTCCAATCGGAACGTGCTAATCGTAAATACGTATGTTATACTTTATTACTTTCACTCCAAGCGGCTCCGGTGGCGTTTTCCTTGCAGATTTTCGGGTAGCTTTTATTGCGAAGAAGCATAATAGATGGCTAGGGTCGACACTGGTTGGGTAGTGTTGTGCGCATGCGCGCTGCGTCGCACGGTATTGTGGTTGTTGTTGTGTGAATGAATAACTGTCTCCGTGATCGACACCGAATAAAAGTACACGGGTAAACGCTGTAAAACTGATTTTAGATCAGTTCTGGAGGACCCGAAGAGAACTTGCAATGGGTTTGGTTTGTTCACTGTTTGTTTGGAGAAATCATCGTCGCCACAACTGTTTATTGTTAGAAGAAAATACATTTAATTTGAGGAGAGCAACATGAACACTACAAGCTGCCATTAAAGGCTGCGCATGCGCGGTAATATGCGTGTAATTTTAATCTTTTACTCGTATAATCTTGGGCCCAGTTGTTAAAAATGTTCAGTCTGTATCAGAATGATCTGGATTTGGAGATCCCAGGTTTTGCTATCCAGGATCAGGTAATATCTCTGTGTAGTTTGTTTTTAAAAACAATATTGGATATAGAATGTAGGCCTACCCTGATTTCCAGATAATCAATGCTTAAAGCGATACAACATATTACAATGTAGACTACTAGCAATGGAAAAGAGCAAGTAGAATTTTTTTGTTGTTTATTTTTGAGAAAGTTTATTTTTTGTTTCAAAAAGGAAGACCAAGAAAAATACAGTATTACTTATACATTTTTAATATTATAAACATAAACATTTCACTGGCTCTTATCTGATTACTAGTAATGATGACTAATAAAATATAGTTAAAAGTATTATTTTTGTTTGATATTTTAGCCGTTTACAATGGTAAATGGTTAATGTCAACTTGAAGTTAAATCAAGTACAAAATATAAATAAATTTGTTGTTACTTTTGACCAAAAGTGATGTCCAACTTTGGAAAACTTGACATATTTGCTCAAATATATTGTTAATTGTAGAAATTTTGTAAAATGTTTTTCAAATGGGATATTATTGTGCAATTACACTTTTAAAAATGAAATTGCTACAAATTCTACAAAGTGATGCTATTGAAGAACAATTAGTGGTTCTTATAAGAACAATTTCTTTCTGACCTTTATACTGTCCAAAGAACCCTTTTCCATTATAAAGAACATTTTGTGAAACTTTTCAACCAAAATTGGTTGGTTTTTCTATGTAACAATCTTTTTATTAAAGAATGTAGATTTTATGGATGGGTAGGTGGTCCTCAGGGCAGGACCATAGATATTTAACATGTAATATTCAAAAAGCTTGTTTTTGGTAGGGTCTACCTTGTAATGCTGCACCTTGTTTTTACATTTCACTGCTTTTGCTAATATGTTTATAATAATAAACATAATTGTTTTTCAAACGAGAGATTATTGTGCATCGTGTAAGTTTACACAAAAAGCATATGCAAGAATCAGTCACAAGAATTTTGAAATTAATTCTCTAATGGTCATTTTTAAACAAATCCACCTGAATCAGGCTGTAATATCAGGTTGCTCCAGAATTAGATTTGCTCGTCTCCACAATTGTCAGAAGAAAAATAAGACATTAATGCCTGACAAGTGTACGTTTTCACAATTCCTCGTAACTATGAATAACTTTCCATGTCTAACTACAGAAATTGTAAGTAGATATTAGTAGAGATAGTTTTGAAATCTGAAATTTAATAGTCCTTTGAACATTAAACATATAATGAAACAATACACAATTCACCCTCAATGTATCCTGTAAAAAAAGAACAAGCTCTCAGTTGAGGGTACCATGAAAGATAAATGGCAAACAAAAAGAGAAGCCTTTCTATGTAAACCATTCTCTCAGTTCAGGTTTGAGGGCATATACATACCTAAAACATTTATACAATTCAATGAACCAATAGTGATATGAAGATAAAATTACACTTTGTACAAAAATAGATAATTCTCTTAAAATGCATCTCTTTCATGTTTTGTTGACACGTAGTCCTGTGATGGATCGGCGTGTCACAGGGAAATGACACGGATGAAAGACACATCAGGATCGTAGCAGGTGTCAGGTAAGATGTGTCTGGCTCTGGGATGCTCTACCAAACCCTGTTTAAATAGTCAGTCCTCCAAACCCAGGAGAGCTTTACAACGAGTGTTTTAAAACCATTTCTGCAAACATGCTGGTTTTGAAGAAATAAAAGGCCAATGATGTTCAATGAAAATATTACAAACACAGAACAAAGACAAGTCCAAGATCTTCCCTGATGGCTGATTGAAGTTGTTCATTCCTGTATGACAATTATATAGACATTATAAGCTGCTTGTGTATAAATGCATACTTAAAAATATGCATAGACAGCCAGGCCTGGCGTTTGCTATATAGTCATCAATGTGCTGTCCAAATTCCTTAAATTCCTACTACACAGCATATTTTCCCAATTTCACTAACAGTTGTTTTAATTCATTGTATAAAAACTGGTTCAAACTGGCTCAATCTGTAACTGAGGTTTGATGTGAAATCTGTAACCTTTTTATGACAGAACCAAAAATACAATAAAATGCATTTGTTTTGCATTTGTATCAACCTGAGGGCTAAGAATGGTTATTTGCAATGTATGAAATACCCAATCCAAAAACTGTAACAATGTAATGGAGCACGCGAGTACAGCTGCAATGTCGCAACTCGTCCAATAGGGGGCAGCCACAGCACTTCTCAAAACCCTGCTGTTCCCTGAGGCCAGACTTACATCTGGATTCCTTTAACTCCCTGCATATTTTCAAATCACTAACCCCCACTTCCTGGGAATTATAAAGATGATATACAAACATTATTGAAAATCTTTGGAAATACTCAATACATATTTATGCTGAATTATAGCGGCAAAGTCAATACTTTTTACACGATCCCAACGACGAGTTCATCCAGGAGCACACCTGCTTTTCATTCTCTTTAGGCCGTTCTGTTATTCACATATCTCTTCCAAAAAGAAAAGGACTTAAACTATAGCCGCACAGCGTGAAGTTTCTTCTTCACGAAGACAGACTTGCATCAATCTGACGCGTCAACACCGCTTGAGAAACTTTCTGTAAGTGCCTGGAAAAAAACAGCTCGCATCGACAGGACAGTCCACGCTGTTAACACCGAGTCCAATGGCACACACACCTGGACAGAGTTGTCTTTATGGACAGCTGCATGAAGAAGTGCATCTGAGGTACTGAGGAACTTCGAAAACTGAAAATTCACAGCAAAAGTTCAGAGATGAGGCGGTTCGGCTGTGTACGGTATGAACTCAACGAAAAGCAGAGGTAGACCTCTGTAAGGCAACAAAAAACGACAAAAACTTGATGAGGTTTTCCAAAAATTGCATGCAAACCAAGAAAGAAAAACTCGCTCGATCCATCCGGTTTGTACTGTGTCCCGTAATGGAAGGCTTTAGTGTATTACGCAACGCTTTTGATGTTCCACCAAAGGTAGAGTTACTAGCAGTTCAATCCTCCCCTAGGCGGCAGCGTGAGATGTTTATCAGTCTGGACAAAGCCGTCTCCATTGACATGTGTGCTGTGCTGGCCTCTTCTAGTGTTCTGTACATAAAACTACACCCCCGGCCGCGGCTCTAGAGAGGCCTTCTGGGAAAGCTTTCCGAAGAAAAAAAAAATCATTCCCTTATGTCATTTGGTGCGGCGCTTCCAGCATTTCCATCAGGAAAGTGTCGATGGGCGTGTCTCCGATTAACTTGAAGAAGAAGAGATGTTCCAGACACTTCAAGCCGATGGATCGCAGGGCGGGCAGACGCAGTAAGAGCTTGGCAAATCTGTGGGTACACGTTTGGATTAGCACGGTTGCTTTGCATTTACCATAGATTACTGATATATGTGTACAATATTGGGCCAATTAATTTGTTCTGGATATTTACATTTAGAGTGTATGTACAGTATACCTTCCAGGTTGATCAGAGTATTTATGTTTACAGTAGGCTTCTAAAGAGGCGTATACTCTTTCCCGTAATGCCTCCACCTCTGCTGGATTAGACAGTCCTTTGGAATCTAAACATTCCCCCCCAAAAAAACCCACAAAACCGCAATTTATTATGACCCATCCATGGTAAAGTCATATTTTGCTATTTATATAAACTATACACATATCTGTATGCAAGCTTATTGTCACATACGGTACACATCTGATAACCAAAAGGTAGAAATGAACATGCTACGATGAGTTTAATGTGAATATATAACGCAAGCTTACATCAAATAGCATTAGGTTGTAGATAAAGTGAAAAAATGGAGCAGCAGGCTTTTTCCACAATACCTGTCCATACACAGATTATTTTTATAAAATATACAAGTTCTTATATATTTATATATTTTTATGTTAATTTTACCTACATTTTTAGCAATGTTGTGATAATGTGCTTTTATAATTTTATAATTTATTTATTTTTATAATGCTATATATGTATACATTTAAAATAATACAAGTAAAAATACAATTATATACACAATTAATAGTTTGAATTAAATTCAAGTATAATTGAATGAATAATTGCTGTATTTCATTAATAAAATTAATATACTTTATATTAATAATTTAGTAAACTATAATACCCTTGAATCAAACTTGGGATCACACTACAACATCACACGTTTCCCAAAGTCTGTGGCCAGTTTTCAATGGTTGCTCAACCTATGACATGAGTCTTGGAGTGTCAAAGTGTAAAATCTGTTTATTCATAGTGTAAAGGTAGGAAAGCAGTACTCATCACCACATACTGCACAATATTTTGAGATATCTGCTCAACTTTTACCGGCCCAAAATTTGCAGAAACACAGACTGTTGAAGTTGTGTAATGTCACCCAGCATTCAATTGTAGAATGACATTTTAAATGCTTACACACAAGACGTGCGCGCGCGCGCGTGTGTGTAAGCGTACTGTACATTACCGTACCTGGATTGAACAGAACAATGGCCCGCAGGCATCCAAGTTCAGTCTTGTCCATCTGCATGTCTCTCATCTTTGACACGAGCTCCGTCAACACTCTGTAAAAACAAAGTCACTAAAATCTTTACGTTCACAGTCAACTCAGCCAGTCTGATACGGGGGTAATTAATTTCCCCAACATACCCATACAAATGCCATTAAATGTTGTGCAACATATCAAATAGAATCCTCGCTTCGCCCTAATATTTAGTTTTCATATCGACTTTTAAAGACGCTACATCCTATAAAGACACATTAATCTTTAGCGCAGACCGACCGGGTACCGTAGATTTCATCAGTGAGGACATCATGCGGCCGGTGAAACATTATCACACCGCTACATAAAACTGCCATATGGCTTAATGTAAAAACGCAATCAATCAAGAGCAAAATGTCTAATATCATTTTAGAGGTTATTTTCAAAAATTCATGTGCGCTTGACCTCCGGCTGTCACAAATCTTCTGCACTCAATAGTGAACGATAAGGATGTGTAAGGATTTCTCAATGGATCACATGACCGTACCTTTAATAAACTCAAGTGACATTGAATTGAAGCTCTTTTAGAGTTCGTTTCATGGAAACTTTGGACATTTACTAACCTGTCGAAGATGGCTCCCACGCCGGCAGTGTGTGCGCTGTTTCTATGGACGTGAAGGCCTGTTGCTAATAATATCCCATCTTTCACAGCTATGGAACGGTGTGAAAAAGAAGCTATCAGGAGTTCATTCCATCCTAGTGGTGAAAGAACACATCCACAAGAAGTTGCATAAACAAACAACGGTTGTTGAAAAGGACCAACACATTCATTTTGTATTTGTGTGCGTGGGGGTTGTTTAATATCAACATCATGAATATTCCAGGTGTTTTTTATTTAAAACATTTTAAAGACATTTTCTATAAATATTTTTTAGGTTTAATATCACCTTCCATCATGTTGGTATTCTGAAATATTTATTTAAAGCTGCAATCTGTAACTTTTTTGATTATTGATGAACAAAAATCAGTACACAAAAAATCAGTGGTGTCCTTATCTTGCCCTGATTTTCAGCAGTAATCTTATATTAATACATTGACTTATTATAACAAACATTTGCGCTGTCAGGTATGATTTTGTCAGTTTGAAGTAACTTTAGGCTACTTGAACCCAAGTAAAGATAAGTGAGTAGCTGACAAATTTACTGTACATGTGTCCTAAAGTGTGACAGCTAAAATTTAGAAAAAACGGTTAATAATACATTATTTTACATTATTAATATTTATAATATTAAATAGCATAAGATACATTTATCTTTGTTGTTAGATTTTTTTTCTAAATTGCTATCACACCATGGGACACTTTTTACAATATATTTGTCAATTACCCAACTGTAGAATAACCTGCCATTACATGTTTCAAACAAAGATGGCGTTAGAGAGGCAAAAAATATGAATCACAGCTTAAATTAATAAAAAACATTTGTCTAGTAACATCATTAACAGGAAGTGACATCATTTTTTTCATGGCAAAGCACGAGCATGAGCAAGTGTTGGATTGTTTGAATTGGATGTGTTTGTAGTTTTCTATACCTTTTAAAGCGAAATAAAAAATATATCAACTTTTTTAAGAAGGTAAAAAAGACATAAAATACATTTAAGTTGACACCCTCATGTAAGCCAACTCTCTCTTATTTCCATCTGTTCAGCATCCTGTTCATGTTCTTGCGTAAATATTCAAGGTAATGAATTAAGTTTAGGTGCACAGCATTATTTATTTTTTAAAGGTGTGGAGTTCAAAAGGCGCCGCATAACATGACACAAATGGTATTTTAATGGTGACATTTCGAGACGGTAATACATCTTCACAACGTCCCTTTTCTGAGGTTCTGAATAACACACACTGAAACAGAAGGACTGTTTGAGGTTTGCTTGTCCTCAGGCGACCCACAGCCTGCTGAAATAAATGCAACATGTGAACATGGAGAACATTAACAACACTCCGGCCTCTCATTCTCTCTCAATCTGTGTAAAAACCATCACCCTTAACAGAATAAAGACTCTCACTACAAACTAATGAGATGGAGTTTCTTCTTTAATCGATGCTTTGGCCTAAGCCTGCATCAAATGTATCTCTGGATCCATAAATGCTTCTAGAATAGACTTTAATGCCACATAACCGTAAACATGCTCATTTTATTAGCTGATATTGTTTTCAGATGTAACTCCATAGCTGGAAGAATTGATGTGATGCAAACGCATGGCGTCAGGCAAGTTGATGTCTGCAGGAATCGAACACAAGTCCGTGTTTATACTGACGCACCTGCTCGCAGAAGGATGACTTGATCGTCCAATGGGAGGTCAGAAAAGTGAGGTATCCGCTTGGCCCATTCCACTAAGGTAAAGAGTTGCTTGTCAGCTGCCTGACAGATGTTAGTTACAGGGTCATTTGGCTGCAGAGAGAAAGACAGAGAGAAAGAGAGTCGGAGAGAGAGAGAGAGAGAGAGAGAGAGAGAGAGAGAGAGAGAGATGTAACATCAGCAACTTTCCTGGCTACCAATAAAAAAAAAATCACATGATCTAAATAGGTTGTTTGCATGTGACGTCTCCATATGAATTCACTGTCACTATGCTTATGTTTATGGCTGTTCAAATCGTTCAACCATGAAACCACAAGCAAAAGTTGTTCACGAAGAGGCAAAGTGCAATTATTATTGACTGAAAAATGGAAGAAAAAGCCGCCTTTTCACTGCACACTATGAACGAAAGTCATTCATTTCCTATGGAGAGTCGCACAGGTGCTGCGTGGGGTGACGACCATCTGCGGATGCAAAATATTCCGATCCGATCTGAGCTCTGGATACGTTAAAAAAACTGAACTTGAGCGACTATTTTTGAAACATTTTACAACGGCAAATATTGGGAGAATATAAGCTCTTATGCTGCTTTATTAAAATAAGCTTGTCTCCCATGTTGGCATGGGTTTACGTTCGAACTGAAAGCTCCTCACGACTGCCACTAGGGGGCGAATTCCGTCAGTCATGTCCGTATGTCATGTGCAGTGAAAAGGCAGCTTAAGCCTGAATCTGCGGTCGGGACTCGGGAGGAGCCGAGTCGGATAACTTTCTAAACACTTAACATGGTGTACGGTACCTAAACAACGACCAGGGAAAACAAAATGATTTCTATTAAATTTAATCGTAATAAACACTAGCTACTGTTAAAACAACAAGCACTTATTCCAGGGACAAGAATCTCACATTAAGCTTGTTCTTCTCAATAAAGACACTGCGTAACGCGGCTCAAGACTGATAACATAAAACTTTTCTGTTATAATGTTTATATCAGTGATAAACAAAAAATATTTAATTTGGTTTTCTGTGGCCGTTGTTTCGGTACGTTAAGCTGTTTCCTTATTATTGACTTGTATGGGGGAGAAACGCTTATCACAAGATTTTTCACCAAATCCGTTTGATGAGGGCTCGTTCTTTTAAGAGCAGCTGGTGTTTATTATAAATAAGGTTTGGCGTAAAGTTGGGCTTCCCTTGTCGTTGTTTAAGTAAGTTAAACGTACCCTTTACCTGACTCGGCTCCAGGATTCAGGCTTACAAGCCACTTTTCCCTCCATTTTTCAGTCAATTTCAGTCATTTTCCCCCTTGACAAACAACGACTTTTGCTACACAATAAAAACGGCTTGTGGTTTCATGGTTGGATTGATTTGAATGACCATAAGCGATGCAAAACATAGGCATAGTGATAGTGAATTCCTATGCAAAATCTAAACCACAAACTATTTTTATAAAAATATAATATTTATAATGTTAAAATTGAGAGCAAACTTAAAAAATCTTAACAAAAGCCTATGTTGCTATTCAAAGTCACTAAGTTAAACATGAACTGAATGCCATACACATGAAAGAGGAAGTGGTGGTGGTTAGTCTTCTCTTGTGGATGTCACTTTTGTCCCAAAGGAATATTTTTATTTCCTGTTTAACTCTTGCCGCCTTGCTGGTGCTGTTGCTGGTTCACCACTGTTTCTTCCTCGGACCACTTTTAATAGATATTGACCAATGCACATTGGGAACATCCACAAGAGCTGCGCTTTTGAAGATGCTCTGACCCAGTCATCTAACCATCACAATTTGGCCCGTCAAACTCGCTTTAATCCTTACGCTTACCAATTTTTCATGCTTCTAACATGTTAACTTTCAGGACAAAATGTTCACTTCCTGCCTAATATATCCCACCTACTAATAGGTGCCGTGATGAAGAGATGATCTGTTATTCACTTCACCTGTCAGTGGTCATAATGTTATGCCTGATCCGTGTATTTTTGGGAAGTACAAAAAAAGTTGACTAAAAGTGTACTGTATTATCTTTATTAGTAATGAAGTATACTAACAGTACACTGTCTTTGTATAAAAGCATTAAAAAGACAAAGTAGGAAAGACAAAGCACATGCTTCTTTCTCCTTGACCTCCTCCTGATTTAGAGCGTACAGCTGCACAAAACAGAGAACACATGCATATATATTTTTATATTTCTATACAGTGCTAGCCTCCATGTGTCCGGCTGACATGGTTAATGGGCAAGGCCGAGGCTCTTATCGAATGGCACGACAATGTGCATCTTCTGCAGTATGTCCCCTCTCAAGGGATCTGTACGGAGTTCTTCAATGCCAAAGTGCATTGCTGTGTATATAGGAATCCACCCATCCACTGGGAGCAAAGCTGATCTTAAAAATAGCATTTAACATTCACAAACAGAACTACTCGCTACTTCTTTCCCGAACAGTTTGAATTCTTTTATAAGGTTACCCCCTTTCTTTATGTCTGCAGGTAAGTTGGCACCTCTCTTTGGTCTTGACATTCATTGTGATGTATAACTCTGAAACTGATGAGCCAAATGCTCTCCATAAGCTGAATGTCACTGTATGATAAGAATGTGATTCGGACAGAGATTGGCTTACAGAGTTGGCAGGCGCAGTCAGGTTGGCCTCCACGTAGGTTTCAGTCTTTGGTTCCACTGCCAGTTCGGCATCCAGAATCTTCTCCACGGGCATGTCCTCATTGGCACAGCTGCCGAACTCGCCCTCGCTCCTCTCCCTCCCCCTCTGTCTTTCCTCCTGAACGGCTGTATGGATAAAGTTAGAACCGTTAGCATATGAGACCCCTGACCTGTACGGTTACATATACAAACTAGATAGTAGGGCAATTTCTATGTTGGTTTGACAAATTGCTGCAGTGTTAGCTGCCCACTGCCCCGGTGTATGTGTGTTCACGACTTGAAGTGTGTGTGTTCACTATTCACTGGTTGGGTTAAATGCAGAGGTCACATTTCGGGTATGGGTCACCATATCTGACAAAAAAAAAAAAATAGGTCACAAAATTGTTTGAAATATTTTAGGTTTGATATTTTCTAACATCATGTAACAAGTTTAAAATGTGTTAGCATGTTGTTTGCATGTTTAAACATTATTCTAGAATGTTTAGCATGTTTTAACATTCTAAGAACACAAAGAACAGACTTGCGAGGCAGCCTCGGAAGAACAAACATGGATGGACGCGCCGCAATGACTTCAAGCGGTCGGGTACTTTCACGCGTTCTCTGTTCTTAAGTAATGGAAGCGGACTTTGACGGTTATTGATAACGTAGAGCAAGAACACGAGGACACAAGACCGCTGAAGAACGCATATTGAGAAACGGCCATTATGTTGCTATTTTGTTGTAGCATGAAACTAGCTTATTTTAACATGGTTATTATAGTTTACTAAAACTAAAACTATTAAAACATTTATGTTTATCATTTTAAAAACATAAAATAAAGAAACTATAGAAATGTGGCCTCAGGAATAAACTGAAATCGCTTAATACATTGAAAATAAATTAAAAACCAAAACTAAAAACTCACCTTATATAGTAACCTAAAAAATAAACAAAAATACTAAAATTAACTAACCAAACTATAATACCTCTAACACATGTTTTAGTATGAAGCTGGCATGTTTTTAGCATACTGTATATTTTACTAGCATGCTTAAATAATAGATCAGCAAGTTGGCTTTGTCGAGCCAACAAAACAACATTATAACTTCACAGCTGGTTTTGATTTTTGGTTCTTAGGCTACACGTTTCCACCAAAACAGCTCGGGCTGTTTTCATTAAACTACATGTACGTACGGCTCATTATTCAACAACATCACATCAACGATTGTTAACAAAGTTCGAGGTCAACCTAAGTTTTAAGCAACGTTAAAAGCAATATGTATTCTTCTTTATAAAAGATGTATATTTGATTTGGGTATCGTCCAATGGGAACATAACTGAGCACGCTGAACAAGCTACTATTCAGTCAAAGTCACGGGCAATAAAACGTTCGCTCAAGTCATTAGTTATGCAGACGTGTGTGTGTGCATGTGTGGATCATTATGACAATGTATCGGTGTGTGTGTGTGTGTTGTATATACAGTGTAGATGTTTATTGGGTTTGGTTGAGGGGGGACGCCAGGTTGAAACCACACAGTCAGTCTACTGTGGTCTGGAGCCAGTGGAACGTTTCTGCTTTCCCTTATGTCTGTAAAAGCCCTGTTTTATGTCCCTCTCGCTGTGTGACAGAAACCACGACCATGAGGGGAATTCTCGAGTGGAGGCGGCAGAACGCCGTGGAGGTCAGCTGAAGGATAAAGCTTTACTCCAGGAGTCAGCGAGAGGTGAGGCGATACGCAAAAGGAAGTTATTTTAGCCTTGTTGTCCTCAGAAAGAGAGAGCGTGAGAGACTTATAAGAAAGCAGTCTGTCAGGTTTCCTCAGGGGGAATCATAAATCTACTTCATATCACAAAAGACCAGCTCACACACCAAGGCATATGTAGAAACTAAACGACTGTGTACATTGTTGAACTCGGTGACATTATAATGTAATCGATCAGCTCACCCTCTCTCTTCATTCCCATGGCTAAGCACTTCTGATAGCGGCAGTACTGACAGCGGTTGCGTTGGCGTTTGTCGATCAAACAGTCTTTGTTGTCCCGGCACGTGTACGTCAAGTCCTTCCTCACCGTTCTCTTAAAGAATCCTTTACAGCCTTCACAGCTGTACACCCCGTAGTGTTTACCTGTGACACACGGTTCAAGTCATATTCATAATTCAAGATTGTTCATCCCACAAAATACTGTCAAATACACAATACAAAAATATACAACAATTGATTTTACAGCATCTGGAAGGTCATTTTCAAGGTAGTTTCAAACACAACAAATGTACATGTAAAAAATGTCAATAATAAAAACTGAACTTTTATTTAAACTGAAATATCACACCTTGATTGTCTGTAGTTACTTTCTAAAAGCTTCATACATTTTCTTCATATTAATTTGCACATTCAACCCTAATAAAAGTAATTTTTTGATCCTTCTGACATTATTTTAAGGCATCATCAATGTCTCAGTTTGTCTAAGAGTCTTTATCAATATTTTGTTTTGTTTGAACTTCCACTGACCTCATCAAGATCAATAGTTCAACTCTGTGAAAAAAAGATCACTTTTTCCCCATAACAATGCACATTTGCATTTTTTCAAATGCAGTATTGACTGTAAATAATGTGATGAGGTGCAATAGAATTCATTGGGCAATTCCAGCGTTATGGATGTGACATTTGTAGTCAAAGCTTGAAATATAAACTCTGAGAGAATGTATTTATTACCAACATATTGAACCATCTGTTTATTTTCCCTAAAGCCCTGTTGATATGTCCAGACATGAGAAAAATCTGTCTATACACATGTTTTGTATTAAGATGAGGGAAATAAACATGCGTTGGATGTAACACACAAGTTATGAGAGACAGGATTTTGGTCAATTAAAATGCACAAACAAGAAGCAATAATACCCAACAAATGGAGAAGAGATGGCTCTTCATAAAATTGTATTTTTTCGACCGTTATGTGACAATTCTGAAAGCGGCAACCTTGTATAAATAGTCTTGTTTGTATGTGTGTGTATGCAAATCACCTGATGAGCGGTCGCCGCAGATCGCACAGATGTGTTTGATGAGGGAGAGGCACGTGCCCGTGGGCTGCGCCGGGACCTTCATCATCCCGTTCAGACCCAGAGGGGGTTTAATGTCCTCCGAACTACTGAGAGCATTCATTGGCGAGCTGAGCTAAATAAATAAATGCAGAAATCAGACCATTTAAAAGCTGCTAATGCAATTCAATATTGCATCTCCATATTTTCCGCTAAAATAATTCCACAAAATCAAACAAACTCCACAAGTTTTTTTTATGTAATTCCACACTGCAAAAATTGACTTTCTTACTTAGTAACTTTGTCTTGTTTTCCAATACAAATGTCTAAAAATTCTTGAATCAAGATGATGAGCTAAATGACCAAGAAAATAAGACTTGTTTTTAGACCAAATATATTAAATTTAAGTGAATTTGTGCTAAAAAACGAGCAACAAAATCTTTCCATGGGGTAGGAAAAAAGAAATTGAAAAATAAGATTTACTTTTTTCTAAGTCACTAAATTCAAGATTATTTTTCTTACCCCATGGACAGATTTCTTTGCTTGTTTACGGCACAAATGTACTTAAATTTAATATTTTTGGCCTAAAAACAAGACTTGGTCATTTTGCTCATCAAGAAAATGCATCTGGATTCAAGAATGTTTAGACATTTTTACTGGAAAACAAGATAACAATACTAAGTAAGAAAGCGATTTTTTGCAGCGCATTGCAATGGCTTGTGAAAGAACATCAGTCCCACTTTTATTCATAACTGAAGTCACACAAAGTGCAGTGATGGACGAGGGGACGACAGACGCGCCTACAGGAAACATTATAAAGAAAATAATGTTTGCTGTGGTTTTTTCTTTTGGTAAATGTCGAGACATGTAACTAAACTCCTTTAACAAAACAAATCTGAATGCAAATGAATCACCTATAATTATGTTGAACCAAACATAGTTTTTGTTATTATTAAAGTTAAGGGCATGTATTTTTCTTCAGGGTGAATCTGGCTATTGTGTTATTACTAACAAAACATCTTACTGCATTTCCCCACCTTCAATTATGTCAACCTTATTTTGTTTGCAAATGGCAGTAAATATTTTACATGTGACAAATGTTACTGTGTTAGTACACATACCTGTGGACAGGCCTGTGCAGTAGCCATCTTACTATACATACAGACTCTATTTCAGATGGTAAAGCTTTAAAACCTGAACTCTTTGTCTTATAGGTAGAAAGCGAGAACTGTGAATAAAAACGCAACCCGTTTCATTAAATCAGCTTACTTCATTCAGCTGAAAATACAACTTATATTCAGCTTAATGTCAGACTGTGGGGGTGTAGTGTGTTGGCTTAGTATACATACAGAAAACAAAAGAACTAGTGAGGCAATTGTGAATGTCTGAAAAGGAGTGGCATTTCTCTTGTTAGGCACAAAACCCCCAGATACATACCATTATGAACACACCTGTCCATATGTTTGAAATCACGCATACACCTGCACATACATGCACATAAAGTTCAACCTGTTCTACCGTCTGCTTCTGTTTTAATGCAGACGTGGCCTTTTGTCTTTTGCTTTGTGACGCATAATCTATCTATGCATGCATCTTCACTATTTTGGCTAAACCAGTACACAATATGTCACATATCTAAAATCCTTATTATTGAAGTTTTCGCTATGAACTCAAACATTTCTCATCAATTTTACACACATGACTTTACCTCTACAATCTACATTCATTTTACACCTCCATACTCTTCATGTACATGAATAATTGTCTCATTTATTTCAGTTTTTATGACTCTTGTCTTAAGAATAACTCATGGAAACAAGGCGCATCTCATTTAAAAGCCAAATAAATGGTTCACTGTACCCGGTCAAACATAGAAACTACATTTACATTACATTTACATTTATGCATTTGGCAGACGCTTTTATCCAAAGCGACTTACATTACATTGTACTATACATTTGTACATGTATAGTAAGCAAGTGTTAGGTGTCTTGCTCAAGGCACCTCAGCCGTTACCCGCCAGCCCTGAGAATTTCTGGTCATGAGTCCAACTCTCTAACCACTGGGCCACGACTGCCCCAAACTACGCATATGACGACTACATCTGGGTGTTAAAAAAGATATTCTGCCACATGCCACATGGCTAAGCTGCGGATTTTAACAGGCCAGCTCATTTCCCGTGCGTTCGAACCCTGACCAGGCCCCAACCGGGCTTCTCCGAACCCATTTAGCATGCCAATAAAACACAGAAAGCCCATGTGGCACACTAAGGCCGTGCTTGACACCATGCGGTCAGAGATCAAGCACTCTGACGGGACTAATGAGGATGATGGGGGTCGGGGCACCTTCAAGACGCCTCTCTCCGCGAGCCCATGAGCCGGCACCATTAATATGAAGACGCCCTCCCTTCTATTTAGTAGCCAAATTAAAGCTGTCTGATATGAAGCGTGTGGTTTACAGAAAAACGAGGTCTGTTGTATTTCTGCCAAACTTGTTTTTAATGGGCACTAGTTTATATTTCAGGGTAACAACAGTAGCGACTGAGCTGTTTACTAGCGTGAGAGAGGGGGGAAAGCGTAATGAGAACTTCCTTCACCTTATATATCGTTCCAGTGATTTGAATTCTCATATATGGTGCTATAGGTCTGATAAAATTCCTCTGTCTTTATAAAAGGGTGTGATTTGATATGATCAGAGTTACACTAAATGTGCATTACTGATACACAAATGAGTCTGGCAGGCAGTCAATGACTTCACTGTGCCAAAGTCTGAGTCAAATCCATGCTGCTTATCTGCAGAGATTTAAAGTTATACATTAATGATGTGTAAAGCAGATACACGCAAACACCGCAATGAACAGAACTCACGTAAGATTAAAACATCTTTTATTCATTCAGTTATATTAGTTACTGCTGAACTAACAAAGCATTGAGACATGCTATAGCTTATTTATGATACTGAAATTAATGATTTTATTGACATTACGTTTTTTGTAGCTTTGGCTTCCTAATCATTCATTCAATCTTTGAAATGGTCTTAATGTAGAGTTCATATTAAAGATATCAATATTATATTTTCATAGAATGCTCTTTACATTATCTATATTTATTTTTAGTAAATAAAAAAAAGACTTGCTGGGTTCTAACACACAGGCTCTTGTTTAATAATTACATTTTCATTTCTGGCAGACGCTTTATCCAAAGCAACTTACATTATAGCTACTACACATTTGTTTCTAAGTATGTGCAATCCCTGGGATCAAACCCACGACCTTGCCGTTGCTAGCGCCACGCGCTAACCACTAAGCTACAGGAAAGCAATCAAATGCTTTGGTTTCATGCTAAAATGACACCCGGAAGGACACACTTTCAAGGAAATTGGGATTATTTATTCATTTTTTATATGGTTTAATATATAAATATAATATAAAATCATATAATATAATAATATTATATATAATATGAATATACATTAATTATATACTCATTTATATTATAATAATTAAGTACTATTCGATATTAATTGTTAATATTGTTTACATATATCCCATAATGTTTACATAATTATCTACAGCTAATAGGAAAGCAACGTGTTTAACCTGTTTGACCTACACTTAAGTTGTGTTGTGTATATATGTGAAAAGTAAACAAACTAAATTAAAGATTGCATTAATACTTTTGTGTTTATGTTACTGCAGGTCAATCAGATAACAACATTTTAGAAATGCCACAACATTATATGACAACACTAGCAAGATTTCTCAAGCATAGAGCTTAAATGTTCTCATGCAGAACAATTAAATGTTCATTCATCCAACAGATTGCTAATCTCTCTTGCTTATGATCTTTCTCTCAAGTGTTGATAATCAGGACTGTTATTTAACTAGATATAAATCAATTAGTCACAAGATACAAATACTGTAAAAATGAATTTGTACTTCTATAAAGTTCAGTTTTTAACTAATGTACCTAAAAGAGCAAACTTTTTTTCATGTAAAAACATGTATTGAGAAAAGGGTAAAAAGGTAATTGCCACAGACAATTGTGTCATATGAGCATTTTGGTTTTCTGGTCAATATTGTAGATGAAAATCTTGTATTGTGCTGACTAATTATCAAAATGAATTCATAAAAATGTATTAATATATGATCTTTTTTATCTATTATTTATCTATGCCTTGAACACCCACATATATGCGTGGATATCAAATATTAAAGTTAGTTTCCTGGAAACCAAATGCAAAAAAAGAAATTGAATTACTTTACTTGGAAACGGTAATACTTGTACGATGTCTCAAAAAACCTGCTCATATTGAGGTTTAACAGCAATCCAATAACCAAAACCTTTACAAGCAGCGCCATTTTCCACCAATGAAACGCACCTCTGCATTATTAAATAAAATCTAACCGTAAAGCTGAACGGATGCTGAACTGATTAGATATTCTGTGCATACAACTGTAGCGTGCATGATAAGCTCATTTCGCACCTTTTTTTTTTAAACATCACTGAACTGTGTCTCTGATTTCATTTAATAAACATTGAGGATAAACAGCTAGTGTGTGTCTTTGTGCACCATACGGTTTATCTAATCAAAGATTACACTCTTTAAAAAGGCCTTCAATGTCTAAACTTTTAAAAAAACTGCAGATTAAAATAAATGTTCTGTGAACAAGCACATGATCATGCCTCACGCAGGCATGCCAGAAAATCTCATTAAACTCTATTTTATTTCTATACACCACTGAACTGTCTGATTGATGAAATTAATAGGGCAAAGATTTCAATAAACCACGCGTCTCCGTGTGCTTTCGGCAAGAAGTGCACATGCAGACTCTTTTTAAATAGATATTCAATTTCCAGATGCCGTTAGATTAAACTTCTGTCAGTTTAGCCAATTCAGCATGAAAATTCAAGTGCGATGTGCTCAGTCCAAGTACACACTGAAAACATATCGATCAACTTCCTCAGAAGTGCACACTATAAAACTGAAGCACCCACATCAATTCAAGGTGAATCTGTTCATTACCTCCACAGACTGAAGAATACGCTGTAAGTACAGTGATGTCATACCTGCGGACTGAGGCTCGGTCGGAAGGACATGCAGTTAGAGGACGGGCCGCCGCTCATGGAAGGGTGACCCATGGGCGAGCCGATGACGGGGAAGGGTGAGGGCAGGCCGTTGATGGGCGAGCCGAGGGTGCTGATGGGCGAGTGAAGCTGACCCGGGCTGGAGCTCACGGCAGAGGGGCTGAGCAGTGGAGGGTGGAGAGGGTGACCGCCGATGCCCCGATGACCCGTGGAGGAGTTGAGAGGGGATGATGAGAGAGAGTCTGTGGGACAAAGACATGTACGGAATTACTATAGTGGCTGAAGATTAAATACAAAAGTGAATATAAAGGTCTGCTATTTGTATTTCAAGTTTTGCACCCTTAAACACATCTTCCATTTGCACAGAATTGTCTTGTTGACAGTATATACAATGGACTTCAGACATAGCAGAGAGAGGAAAGGCGTGCTGACGAAACGCAGAGGCTCTAATTACTTATCCTGCATTTTTATTCTACAGCTACAAGGCCGTGACTGAAATGTAAACAACTTCAATCTTCCTTCGCACGCGGCCGCAGCAGTGCTCAGAGCATCTCAAGAAAAGCTGACGTCAGATGTCAGGGCCAATATTGTTTTGCAACATAAGCCTCATGCTGGTTTATTTTCTCACACGTTCTGTGTGTCCAATGTGTCCCCCTTTCTTCGGAGGGCCTGTCTGGAAAATAAAGCGAAAAAAATAAAAAACTCTTTTCTGTCTTTGGAGCACAACCATTATGTTTAAAAAAACTTGGTGCCTCAACCATATTAATAATAAACTACAGCCACAGAAAGAATGAAGAGACCATTTCAAATGTTCATGTAATAAGCATTTCTTGATGTATTGTGGTCATTTCAGTCCAGCGTCTTCTGAATTTCAACAAAATCAAACCTCAAGAGCAATGAGAAATACTGACAGCATGACAATGAAAACTGTGATAAAATCCTTTTTTTTTTTAAACTAAATATATGTACAAATATTACTTTGTATTGCTTAAACGTTAAAAGACCATCTTTTCTGTTACTTTGACCTGTTTCTCCAGTTTTCTAAAATACAATAAATTCACATTATTTTTAATCATTTATTTTATTGCCATATGCCCTATCTAGGCATGATTTTGGACCAATGAGAATGTAGCAACCTAGTGATCAATTGAGAATTGATAAGAAAAGTAGCAATTTGTCATTTGCATTTATTTTCACCGCTGATTCAGATCACAAAGATTTCTGGGTTTACGCTTTGGCCAACATTTTTTTTATCCATTTATCCTATTTTGTAGCCTGAAAGATTCAGACCCTGCTCACTTACAATATACGGAATACAGTGTCTAAATACTTCTAATACCTTTTGTTATCCATCAGTCAGCTGAGATGCCACCACATGAAGTACATTTTTAAGTGAAACGGCAAAGCACTGGTTTACGGTTTCAATAACAATGCGAAACCACACCGTCGAAAGATCAGAGGAGTTACGTTAACACGAGTGCTGAAACTGTACACGCGTTTCAACATTTGTCAGCTTGGAGTCACGCCAGGAATTCTTCCTGTGAACCCGAACCGGCCCCGCAACTGTCACACGCGTTTCTGTACAAGAACACATGAATGAATGTGTGCGTGTGACACAAGCGTATCTTAACCGAGCAGAGAGATCACACACGGCGTTGTGCTTTCTTTCAAAGATCTGGCGGGAAGCCCGAGCCGGGCTGCTTTACATGGAGTTTAATCTGGTTTTCTCACCCTATCTACATGATAGAGTATGAGTCTGAAACAAATGATGCAGCTGACGTCCAGCGATGTGCAAACACGTGTGTGTGTCAGAAGACACACACAAAAACACACACACATATGGTCCGCTGCCAACATATTCCAGCTCACGTCGCGACACAACTTGTGGGCACAGGTAGCACACGCAGACATGTACATTCACATAGATTCTCAAAAAACACACACACATTCCCAGAAAACAGCAGGAACATTTTCCAAGTCATAAAGGAAGAGTGTGATGCTCCTTAGACACACAAACACATCAGACGCGTGCATTTACACATGAAACTAATGGCAAACATCAGCGCTGCTATTTTGAGCAAGAGAACTTGTGGTTTCTTTCAAAGATGACCGCACGTTTTTAGTACGGTTAACTAGAAATAGGTCACAACTAAAGACCTGGAATCTCCTTCCTCTGAATAATGAGTTCTGTGCTTTTACTGTAGACGGTCTCAGAGTCAATTAAAAAAATGATCTTGCCTTCTCACGTAAACACAATAATCTAGAGACGGCCGCTGTATAAATAGCGCCAAAGCAAGTGTTTATTCTGTCGACACATACACCTACTCACTGAAATCTAAATCAAGGGTGGGAAATAAACAGAGGGATGAGCCTCAGCTGAACGTATTAGAGGGAAACATGGTTACAGTTAATGAGACAGTGAGAGGCAAAGCAGACACATGATTACTCTGTGAATGAGGGATGATGGGAAGGCTTTATCAGAATATAACACAGCGCTCAATTGCGCGATTTCAGGCGTAATTCCACCAGACGTTATACAACCGCTTTTTATGGGTTATGAAACTTTGCTTAAATCTGTAACATAAACATAAAATAACAAGGTCTCCTCACCTTATCGCGAGTCGCAACGATAAGCTTATAATAATCATTTATAAATTGAACTGTCAGGAATGAGTTTGATGTATTTCGACTTTAACAAACGTAAATATGAGTATGAGAATATCAGTTTTATTAATATTTTAAATATAACGTTTTTATGTTCATTTTAGTAAAATGTTTAGCGATTTTGTTTTAGACATTTGATTCTACATTTTTTTGTTTTATTTTAGTTTTTGTTTATTATTATAATTTTAGTGTCTTAACGCTCTTACGATATCGCAATGCATTGCATCCTTATTTTTCAAT
This sequence comes from Oreonectes daqikongensis, assembly GCA_026939265.1. Lineage (NCBI taxonomy): Eukaryota > Metazoa > Chordata > Actinopteri > Cypriniformes > Nemacheilidae > Oreonectes > Oreonectes daqikongensis. The sequence goes on from JAOTQM010000051.1 coordinate 1,523,811, forward strand.
ATTACCGCACAAGCCTGTCTCCCTCAGACTTTTACTGTTCAAGATCAGAAATACATGAAAATGTGCTTTATTCTTCGTAATTGCATTTTGTTATAATCAATTATTTGGTTTTCTGCACCGATGCAGTAATGATTCACATCAGCATCGCCATGCACCGTAAAAACAATAACATTCAACAGCCTTTTCGTCCGCATGATTTGAGGTAGGCTACATAAGTTACGCAGCAAAGCTTTATACTATGAGTTTAAATCCCTTTTAACCCCAATGTTTGAGCAAATTTAGCAATGTTTGTTTTTGCAAACACCACTACAAGCACTGGTAAAAGGCCTGCTTGTGGGTAATTACTGATACGGCGCTGTCAATGCACTCGATGACTCTCATGACTATTATGAACTAATCTCTTTACACAGGTGCAAAACAAAACACTCGAGCAAAAAGAGGAGTGAGTCAGTCATAAATAACACAAAGGCTTCGGTTTCCAATTTACTGTGTGTTCCGCAGGGCTGCAGGTTCATTTGAATACAGAAGAAGCGTCTCTCCAGCTGAGAGTGGTTTTGTGGCTTCCTACGTTCAATCAACAGAGAGTAAATCAAACCCTTGCTAATGCGTTTAATCTGACACTTCCCGGAGCACCTATTTTCTACTTTGCGTTTTATTCTTGAACACTGGTACAAGTTCAATAACTCGGTGGTGCTGAGAAATCCATCTGTGTTTAGGAAGGTCCTCTCTCGCCCTTTTCCACTCTCTATCTTACTATCCCATAAAGCTGCAAACATTTTAGGTAGGATTTCTCCAGTTCACAATAGTAAGCTTAATAATGATTTATGTCAGTTTGACGTCATTTGATTTTAAGACATGTAAAGATAAGTACGCAAGGTAGCCTGCAATTCTATGCTCGAACAGAGGTGGCGATAGAGAGGCAAAAGTTCAGGAAATTCAGGAAACATTGACATTTTGAGTCCTGCTAAACAGACCACTGAAATCTGAAAATGTCACACATTCAACACCTTTTTTAAACCCAGAGATTATAACTACAGAAAAGCAAGTGGGCACAATGAAAACTATGATTCCAAGAAAGCTAGCACTTTCAATGGAAACCTCTAAATAACAGACTGTATTTTCACTTTGAGATTCCCTGCTCCGGTTTAATCCCAGTTCAAGCACAAAAAGTTTCAAATCCAACCAATCATTTCATGACAAATTGCAAAGGCATCCTGAAATTAATACGGATAAACAGGACATACAGAGAAGAATGTGAAAAATGATCTCGATGCATCAGCATTTGCATTTTCTGTCGGGTGGAAAAAGCAGAGCCAGCCACCGAGATATCTGAAATATTCATGATTCACTTTGGCCCTCTGGGTTTTCCTCTGAAACAACCGGACTAATGATTCAATCTTAGTTCCAGGGAGAATTCCTTTAAACAACCTTTTATCTTGAACTGACAGGGACTATATATCAACCAAAAGACAAAGTGGTCAGTGGAAAAATGTTCTGACAAGCTCGACTTCATGTCCGACATAAATCTTGTTCCCTTCGTCTGTTTTTGTATCGCTGAGAAATTTCGTCTGGATCACTAACCAAAAAGTACGGTGGTACAACTACTGTATGTTTTTCCCAGAGTAAAACTGTATTGCTCATGGGTTGCTCTTTCCCAGCTCAGAATTGTATGTTATTAGTTGTGTTTCACTGAAGAATCAAATTGCTTTGCAGGAATAATACATTTACATTTACATTTATTCATTTGGCAGACGCTTTCATCCAAAGCGACTTACAATTGAGGAAAACAGCAAGCGATTCGTCTAAGTAAGCAATAATATGAGAAACAAATGTAATTGTGACTGTAAATTGTTTAAATACATAGGGAGTATGGAGGTGTAAAATGATTGTAGATTGTAGAGGTAAAATAATCTGGATTTGCGTCAGTTCATATTGAGATCTTCAATAATATTGTCTTTTGTTTGCAGACTTGACAAATCTGAGCTCAGTTTGAGACATTGTTGAGATCTCTTCTGAAACTCCAATGAAGACATTCGTGAGATTTCTGGGTCTTTTTCTCAGAAGACGTGAGCAAAAAGTTCCCATTTACTCTCATTGATGTTTAGAAGAAATAGATATTAAAGATCTTTACTTTAATCCACGATATTCCTTTCTGCAGACTTATTTAAACCAGTATAGCCCTAGTGATGCACCTGCTCAAAGTTTTTGCTGACCGTGTCTGATATCAGACCATGAATCTTGTATTCATTGCAAATGAACATTATATTATTTGTTTAAGTTGCCAGATTTGCTCAGGCTAAAGATTTAGTGCTGCTTCAATGTGAGCGAGATTTATCGTGAATCCAGGGCATGAGAAACTGGTCCCTGAAACTGAAACGTTATCGCTTTCCACTACAAGACTACCGTGAATGAGACAATCAGATAAGCGTCTGTGCAGCTCTGAGAGAAAGCTCTCTCTCTGTAAGCCACCTGTGAGTCTGAGCCAGCGCTATCCGACACACTCGGCTACACGTGTTTGCACAGAGATGGACAGATATGAACGGAGAGAACTGCTCGCAGGAGTGCAGGGGCCAGCGCGGGGTAGGCGTTAGGACCTGGGGGATCTGACTGTTGCATATAGGTCTGAATACCTGACATGTTTTCTATTCAGTGATTGATGAATGATGATATTTTTCATAATTCTTAATATAGTCGGACATGATTCATTGCGTGTCTGACGACTTGCTATAGAAATTTGCTAAAAAACGTCATGCAAATACAGATGTGTTCAAAAGCTCAGAGAGGGAAAGAACAAAGAAGTACTTTATTACCTAAAACAATTGATCTAATCTCCTCTGAAACAACAAATAATATAATATTTGATCTATTATTTTTACATTCTCTGAAGACAATACTGAGAGTTTTTTTTACTTTAGGGCTTATGCATACATATAATGCATCATATGAGATTAGAATAAACATAACATAACATTACAACACAAACATAACACAACATAACATTATATAACATTATATAACATATAACATATATCTTGACGCAAATGTGCCTTTAGGGGTGTTTTTAGGGCAGTTGCTAACTGGTTGCTTACCAGTTCACTTCACCAAATGTCTGTTAAAAATGGGGTTAGTATCTTTTCAAAAACGCTTTAGAAAACCGAGTCGGACCGAGTACCAAAACAAACTTGCAGTGAGGGGTGTATCCGCTCATGCTGACGGAGGGAAAAGAGCAAGCGGGCATTAGAAACACTGTAGAAAGAGCGATGTCTTATTTATTACATAAAAGTAAAGGGTCTGTGGATTTTAGGCATAAAAAGAAGGATCAAAGTCAGGCAGGAGCTAGGACCCAGTGCGTAGTAGTGCGTTTTGTTATCGATCTCAAATATAAAAACAACAGTTTTCAGAAATCGCTTTTCACAGATACATTTCTGGTCCGTTCATGAAATGTAAGTTAAAGGTCCAGTGTATACAATTTAGCGGCATCTAGCGGTGAGGTTGCGACAGCTCAGCAAAGATGTCGTCACGTTTTTGCTTATTTGCCAAGATAACATATTTACGAAACACGTTCTGTAGAGCAGTTTGTCCATTTAGGGATACTGTAGAAACAACATGGCGAATTCTATGCAAGGGGACCCGCGGTGTATGTAGATAGAAATAGCTCATTCCATGATAATAAAAACATAACGCTTCATTATGTAAGGCATATCTGAAGACATAGTTATGTATATTATATCGCTATTTTGTCAATAGATCCTCCTAAATATTACACACATCGCTTTTAAATGATTAGTGATGAGCAAAAGAAATAGTGATGCCTGCTTAAATTTTTTAACAGCATTAAGTAAAAGTTTCTTGCTGATTTGATGCTTGACAACAGTCCATCATCTTCAGCCTCCCTTTCTGCTTCAAATCAGGACAGTACGGACTCTGTCATCTTCTCTCAGTGTCTTCCTGGAATATGACTTTTAGGTTGCGAACACACAGGGACACACAAGAACACACACGTTTTCTCAATCACAGATGGGACTGGATGTCTGGCCTGCTGCCCTGAGAACTGGAGCTTATACAGAACGCCTGCCAATCTGAGCCCAACATGCTGTTTTTTGGGGGGGCATGTGCAAGTCATTTCATTCTCACAGGCCATGGACGTCCTGCGAAAAGGCCAATATAAACCTCACTTACCACAGTGTCTTCTCAAAAAAGCCTTTGTCACATTGTTCAAACTATTCCCACACTCTTAAAGCAAGAAGTGTGAGAGTCTGCCATGAAAATGATATTGTTTTTGGTACAGCCAAGCATTTTGTATAGCAATAATATAAATATTCTTTTGATTTTGACTCTTCGAGCTAAAGAAACGGTGAGATTTAAAAATGAGATGATATTTCATCGTGACTGTGCCAGAGAAAGATAAAGAGCTCAGTGGGACTTTAGAGGCAGATTAAAGCTGATAAAGCTTTAGGACTGATAGCTTCCCTCCAGCTTGTGTCTCTTTAGCTCTTCTGAATGCCATGTGTGCACCATATTCAGAAAGAGCATCTCTGAATTTTGGAATTCGATTTTCAGATTGCATATTTAGATTTCGCCACACTGAGAAAACATCAAGCGCTGCTTTCGGGCAATGCATGTTGTGCTGGTTTGAGTTTTACTTCAACTGTGGCCACTTTTATGTTCAAGGGACATGAAAGTTGACATTTTATTCAGCATCTTTTCCTACACATAATTTAAAATGGCATTTAAGAAATTTTGCCCTGTGATGCATCTCTGTCCACTTTTGGACATTATGTTTGTAAAAATTACACTAGTGCGAACGTTAAAACTTGTGTTTCTAAATGTGTTTCTGATCCAAAAATGCCTTAACTTTTTTTTAAATATTATCATTGTTGCATTTACATGTTTTCTGTTCTGCAAGTTTCTTTTCAGTCAAACTCAAATATGATGCATTTTCCTTCGCAGGCATCGGACATTGGAAACATTACATATTGTCTTTATAGCTCAGGCACCTCGGTCTGCTTTATAGACACGACTGCCTCCATCATCAGGAAGAAATTAGCCGAGCACTAAGCAACACAATCTTATTGGCTGCCTGGAAAGTCCGCTCCATTTGAGGTCAGCCCAGAGACATTCCAATGGATAATCTTTTCCATCCCTCCTCTCTTTCTCTCAAAAAGAAACTAAAGCACAAGGCTGGCTTTGTGTAGCCTCTTCACTAACTTCTTCTCGCTCGATCTGTGCGTTTGAAATGAACTGTACCGAAGGCACGGGAGGCTGAAACACATCCGCGCATTCAGACTCCTCCAGCACTTTCCAGTAAAGTTTTTTTTTATACTGTAGCAGTCTAGTAATATGAGACCTCCGAAACAGGGCCATCACCACATTACAAAGTTCTGGAGACTAGCTGAGCTATGTTTGCCTCTGGAGGTTGGCCCATTTTTCCCAGCATCATTTTCTTTGTTCTGTTTCCTCTCTCTGAACTCGTAACAAAAGGCTGTAATTATGGCGGCCACGACCAGAGAGAAAGAGCGATGTTATAGCATTCTCTCACACTTCAAATACTCGTGCTCGCTAGGATTTACAAGAACACGCTAAGATTTATGCCGGCTGCAGAAATAACAGCTGGTGGGACGGCCGCTTAGAAACCCACAACCCACACATCTCATCCGCTCCAATGCACATTATTTGCATAAAATCGGTGTATCTGTGTAGAGATACACATCCTCACCAAAACGTTATTGAGGGATTCCCAGTGAATTGTATTATTGCTCAAAGATCGCTCTTTAACATCTCAGAAGACTTAAAGGGATAGTTCACTGCCAAATCAAAATTTCCTTATGTTTTACTCACCCTCAAGGCATCCAAACTGAATATGGTTTTCTATTTGAAGCATAATGCGGTCGGAGTTATAATCGCATCATTTTACAAAAACGTATCATTTTACTTCCAAGCGGTAGAATGGAGTGGATGGGTCCCAGTTTTTTAAAGCTCCAAAAAGTGCATCCATCGGTCACAGAACTGCTCGACACAGCTCTGAGATCTTAACAAAGGTCTTGTGAAGCGAATCCATGCATTTGTTTAAGAGAAATATCCATATTGACTATATAATGTAACTCTCTTTTTCAGTTAATCTGAAAAAATGAATTGCATGCATTAATGCGCTAACGTTGACATCCCTAGTTTTAAGTCATCCTGAGGAAGATGACACCCCCTAAGACGTTTGTTTAAATAATATGTAAATTAAAGTTCAGATAATTTGGTCTTGGAGGTATTTGAGAAATGTTTGAGTTTGTATTGAAATCAATCATATTTGTTTGTAGACACTGACATCTCAGCGAACTCAACACATTGAGATCTCTTCTGAAACTTTAGAGATGAAACTTTACTAGAGATCCAAGGACTTAAGAGAAAACCCCGAGAATCAGATCTAAGCAGACATCGCCATATATTCTCACTGTTGTTCAGAAGAAAACATAAAAATTTACGTTTTATTTGATCTCTGAAATAATTCAGCTGAATAAAGCAACAAGCCTACAAAGGAACAACCCTATAAAAAAACATTTAAATAAACAAAACGACCCACAGTGAGGCATGTAAATACATCACATCCAGCAATACAGCCGTTGAAACAAGTCTATTACAGCAGACGCCAGGGGAGAATGCTTCTGTATGGGATTTGTTGTAACATGTTTGCCCTAGAAACTATTTCCCATAAGTGTACAATAACTGTATCATGAGTTTCAACATATTTCCACTAACACATGTGAAAACAGACGCTCTACAGCTGAAGAATTCCCATCGCTGTTAGATTGACCTAATGTATCTGTAGTGAGCGCAGGTGCTCTGATGTGTTCGTGAATGCATGCGTGTGTGCTTTATACCTGTGGATATCCTGCGCTGTTGCAGTGGGTACGTGCCCATGAAGCCAGAGCAGCCATCGGGCGAACTGCCAGCGTCGCCCGGCCGGCTCCGCATACGCGGCGGCGCTCCCGAGCACGCGTTTTTCAGGAGCCCTGTGTGTGCGACACAAGAGAAGTGCATGAGAGTCACTCACTTCCGGCGCAAAGAGGTACGACACCGCGCCTGGTCACATCCAAACCCGAAAACACACGCCGCTGGTAAACCAATCAGCTTCCACAGAACAATTCTATAGGAGAGAATTCAATAAGCGGGATAGGCCCAGAGGAAAAACGCAATATCTCGGAGGTGATTTATCATAGCGCAGCAGTTTAATGAATTTGATGAGGAGCTGTTGAGAAATGACAGTTCATACTGAAATGCCTTACTTTCCACTGTTTCCTGGGTTTATTGACATTATTTATGTGACATTATTGAGACACGTGAAAATAATGACTTTACGGAGAGATAGTTTTTTGATTTCTTTGAAAACTCACTGAAAGAGATAAATATGAGATTACTTGTCTCAGGAGAAAAACATGATTTCCATTTGCTCACGTTTTGTTCTAATTGCTAGAAACAACTAAAGTAATCTCATTTCTCTCCTGAGTAAATAATAAATAAATAAGCATCCTTTTTATCTCTCACATTTACTTAGTCAAAAACACTGCAAAAACAATGATACCACAAGATTTTAAAAGATTAATAAGCAATAAATTAATCTTAGGTTGTATTAAAACAAATTTTAAGCATTCTTTATTATGGTTGCATATATGTGGAGATAAAGTATTGACTATAAGGTGCATGCTATACATTGTCTTGGTGCATCAAACAATACAAGTAATGGTTGTATATGAAGAACAGAAACGCTTAAAGGATTGCAAACAGGAAAATTGTTGTAAAATGTACCGATCCTCATGCCACAGATGTATATGCCTTCCTTTCTTAGCTCTTCATTCATTCAAATATCCAGGAAAATATATCATAACATTTTACTAGAGATTTTTCATGTTCAGATTTTCTTTTACCACGTCTTTCATCTTGAATTATGTTAACAAAAAAAAAAAAACAATGCGAGCAATAATATTGTGCTTCCTTGTTTCCATTTCAGTAGATGAAGTCATGTAAAAAAGCCTTTAATGTGCAGTTTGAGGTTGGAAGCGGGGAATTTCAACTTTTCATCTCCGGTTAGGTCTGGAATGCTCATGCATGACATCAACAGTTGTGGGCGGAGTCTCGTGTCACTGCTCTGCGGTTCTCCACTGGAAAGGCCCGTTTGTGCGACTGCATGTGTGTGGCCCACGCTACATATCTCTAATTGATATGGAAATACCCTGACCTTGAGATGTTTTATTTGTTTGCTAGTAAAATTGCAAGTGCCTCAATTTCATCTTTGACTATGAACCTTCAGACCACCCAATACTTGAACTCGCTTATGACCTTGTGCAACAAAAAAACCTACACATACACACACACACACACACACAAAATCTGTAGGCTGTCTTTATGAGACCCAGGATATTTGCTCCTTTCAGAGCCTTCATTTACGAGACCTTGCCACGCCGAGCAGATTCCTTTATTCAAGGTCTCCATATCATCTCTAAGACAATCAAAGTTAAGGTCAAAGATCAGACCCGCAATTCAATTCATCATGAATGTCATAAAAATCTCTCTGTCAAGGGTTCTTGATTCTCTCTTTAGAATCTGGACCACAGAAGAAGAAGTTGCTGGCTTGGTCATGTGAGTCAAGTGCATTTGTTGGCCATGAGAGCTACATTACAGATGGAGAAAGATCAAGGTTCTTCATCTGTCAGCCTCTCATCTTCATCTTTGACTGATGAAGGTTGCATTTATTTTCCTGATACTGGATGTTTATGAATGTAAATCTATACTTCAGATACACTTCAAAGATACAACCTCAGAATATAACGCTTGTACACTTTGTGTACATTTAAAGATGCATTACTTAACTTTTGCCGCTATATTTCTGTTTCGAACAAAAATTGCAGATTACTTAACATATGTGTTTATCTTTATGTGGGTTGAAGTCAAGGTTGATGTTAGATTGATAGATCAAATAATAAATCTTTATTTTAGACCACTTTGGAAGATGTTTAAACAAAGCTGGTCCAACGCTGGTCCAGAAGAACTTCCTGTTTCAGTTGTTTAACATTGAAAAAATACAACCAACAAATCATTTATAACCAAATCAAAATGTAAAAAACGAATATTTTTACGATTTAACGATACATGTATGATGTTAAAAATAATAAAATAAAAAGTCAAATAAAATTCTATTAAAAAAAATTTATAAAATAAAATGCAAACTGGAAGTGCTTCTAGGCCGGTGTTTACATCCTGCGAAGTCGTCTATAATTTTATAAGAAGACAACGATTTTTGATGTACTTGCTCAATAACATTCAAGCATGTAGCAGACGCTTTTATTCAAACTCATAAAAACAAATAAAAAAACGAAACTAAAGTGATTCATCCAAGATGTGCAAAGATACAAAGTTTCTATATTTGTTATAGAAATACCCGTTCGATAAAGCATTACAAGTAGAGAGGATTATAGTATTTGGATATTTGGCTGTAGTTCTCATAGAAATGATTCTTCTATGATGTAGTAATGATGAGGGTGTTTTTATGTTTTGCTGTGTCATATCCTGTCAGTAAATGGGAACGAAAATAACACAGAAACTACTTTTGGCAGGGCTGTTGAAATAGTCGAGATAGCATGTTTGAACAAAAGGTCTGATTCATAACCTTTCATCAGACACTGCCAGCAAAGACACAATGATAATGGGATAAATGGACCAGTCGAAACTGAAGAAATACAACTTTCTGTACAGCTGAACACACAGAAACAAGTCAAAAAGACCAAATAATCCACTAGAGTTTAACAAGAGATCTCAAAGTTATCTAAAACTTTGTCAAGATAGTTAAATTTGAATAGCCTTCATCACCAAACTTTTGGATCTGCTCTGATGATCTAAAAATACATCTGCATCCCATAAATAATTATAACATCCTCTGCGGAGCTCATCCGACTATTTCCAAACAACTGTTTCCAAAAGTGATGTTATTCTCAATCCTCTAGACACTCCGAGTGCTATAAATTCTGCTAAATAATTCTTCCCCACTACATAATTAATATTATGATTGTAAGCGAGCCAAATATTTTCTACAATTTATTCTCCATGTAGCCAACATAGTTTCCAAATGAACTCGCCTAGCAACCCCTCAAGTGTCAAGCACTGGAGATATACGGACCTCATCATTTACACATCACTGCCAAAGAAGACAAGACGATGGCATGACCTGAAACCAACCCGAGACATCCGAAGAACCTCTTTATTATTGTGTGCGTGCATGTTTTGTTGTTTCAAATGGAAGAGATGTTTTAAATGATGACGTCTGTTAATAAAAGCCTCTCTGTAATATTTCTTTGCAAGGTATAATTTAAGCATCACTGTTGAGAGGCAGAGTGCCGTATTGTTACAATTTCTGCCATTGCAGAGAACTTATTTTGGCCAAGAAAATGTTTAAAGTGACGGTTCAACCAAAGATTAAATGACATCATCACTTACTCATTACTCACCCATATCATCTGCACCCAAACCTGTATGATTTTCTTTCTTCAATGGTAAAACCATGGAATTTGGGATGTTGACAATGCAATGTTTACCAAACAATAAGTAAATGGTAACCAATGGTGTCAGACTCAAAAAGTGATCGAACGGCCAATAAAAGTAGAACATATGCCTTCCGTGCTCGATTCCAAGTCTTGTGAATGCATATGTTGCCTTTTGTGACGAAAAGAAAAACAAAATTTATTGCTGATCATCTTCCCCTTCACTGCAGTTTACAGTTTGATTCTCACATCGTATGACTTCACAAGACTTGAATGTAGCTCATAAGTCATATTTATGTCTCTCAGAAGATAAAATCTTATGGGTTTGGAACGACATGAGGGTGAGCAAATGATGACAGAATTTTCTTGTTTGGATGAACTATCCCACAAATAATATAAATATCCAGATTTCCCTCAATCCTTTAAATGTGCTAAATGTGCTAAGAGCAACCTAGAACATCTATTAGTCATCTATTTTCATAACTACAACAAATGCTTGATGCTTTAAAAAAGCGACACATTCCACGGCAGGTCTTCTAACTTTTCACACTAATTCTGTTACAACTGCTTAACTACAACCCATAGTATGAGCATCTGCCGTTTGTTGGTTCGAAGTCACATACACACGTGGAGAGATTTGTTTATTCTATTGCAAATGACTCTTTATATAAAGGCACCTACTGTTAAGCATTGATTAATGTACGTCTATGCATGTTCTCATGCCGAGGGGCCGTGCGTCTCCAGCAGGTAAACAGCCCCCCCTTCCAAATCTCCCTGACATCCTGTTCCTCGCCTCCTCATTGTTCTCTTATGACTTCCTGCCGTACCAAATCACACACTCACTAATGTAAACAACCCTGAGAGAAAATAAAGGCAAATGATAAAACGATGACGACAGCTAATATGTCAAACCCCGTCCATCAATACGTACAGTTACACGGTAAAAAAAAAAAAAGGAAAAATACAATGAAATGGATGTTCGGAGTTATGGAACGACACTGTATTACATTGCAAAACAGATTAAATCAGACACGTCCGATGGTTTGGAATATCATCCGAGGGCAAAGGCCGTACAATCGCTTCGTTCCTAAACATTCTTTAAAATGCAACTCTGGTGCAACTTTACCCCGGAGACTTTTAAATCAGTCTGGATGGAAACATAAACGTGTAAAGGAACCGAGCGGAATGTAGAGCATCAGACCATTTCTTCATCTTTCATGCTAAATAGAAAAACTATATGCAATGCACGATTTGTCTTTTGATATACAAGACAGCAGAAAAAATGATGTCATACACATACAGATGTCAACCGCATACGTTGTGCTCGCGAAGACCTAAAGGACAAAACATCAACTCTATTATTCTATGATTGTGAGTGCAGATTAAGATTGAACCCTAAATTGTTTGGACAATCCAGCATTGTAATTTCTGATAAATACACACCTGACTGAATATATAGGAGAAACTACAGATTACAGTCAGAAAAATTAACTTGATGAACTTGGATGAACCGTTTATTTCGATTGAAGTAGAATTGGCAGAGCATTGCATTAGCAGCGCAACGATCATGCATTCAACCCAACGTTGGGGACGAATCCAGCCATTGGGTTCAATTAAGACAGAAAATGTTTATATGTTTACCCAACCCACAACCCAGCATTTTGGGTTGAAACAACCCAGCATAGATTAATTCATAACTTTACCTCAAACAGCCTACAATTAGGAATATGAACTTAAATGAACTGTTTATTTGGATTGAAGTAGATAAAGCACTCATAAAAAATGCAGGGTTATTTTTAACCCAGAAAATGTTTATATTTGACCCAACAATGGGTTAAAACAATCTAGCATCTTGGGTTAAACCCCGTTTTTTGGGGGGTTCGTCCCTTGTGACCCAATGTTGGGTTGAAAATAACCCAATATTTTGATGCATTCAATTCCCAGTGAACACACATACTGATAAAACGTATCCCTTCTACACATCACAGTGTCATGTGTCAATGTTATACATAATTTCAAGAGGACGTGACATCCACACTTATTATAGAAAAACAGCGGCATTGCCTTTCTATTTAACAAAACTATAATGCGAAAAGTTAAAGCGTATTTCGCCCGATCGAACTGCATTAAATGACAAATGTGTTTTTTTTATATGGATGAAAAACATGTGGTTTTTGTGAAATATAAGCGGGTATGCAAAAGCTATTGAAACGAGCGACATAAGTCATGACTCAATAAAGTTATTAGCAACAAAATGGAGCAGGTCTACACATTTAACATGTGCAATTACCAGAAGCGGTGAGAGGCTGGAAATAGAACGGCTGACATAAAGTTCAGGGCTGCTGCAATGACTCATTTGTCTGTGTTTCTTTTACAGGCTCAAATTTAAAAAAGACCTGCAAAGGTATGTTGCACCTAAGAATGTAAAAAGGAGAGAAGCAATTTTGTTCTCATTATGGTAAATAGGTGGGTTACAAATTGCCGTGACATTTTTCATTTATAATAAAAATGCGCTTAAATGTGAGTGTGAGGCGGAATGTACCTGAGGCTTCTGCAGAAAAATACATTTAAAAAAGAGAAAACGTCTTAAATAGTAGCCAACCCTGTAAATGTAAGCAGTTGTCCCATAGAACACACAAACTGATCAAATATATACCTTGAATGCATTTTACTGTAAGTCGCTTTGGAATAAAGCACCAGCCAACTGCGTAAACGTAACAAAATTGGTTAAAGGTGCAATGTGTGATATTAAGGAGGACCTATATGTCTTATGTCTTAAAAGGTGAATAAAGATTTATTACCTTAGAATGAGCTATTTATATCTACATACACCACGGGTCGCCTTACATAGAATTCACAATGTTGTTTCTACAATATCCCTAAACGGACAAACTGCTCTACAGAGCGTTTCGCTCGGGAAAGAAGCGAAAACCTGAAGACATGTCCTGTTTTAGCCACCGTAGTGCTCTGAAAGGGAGGGGTGAGCGGTGCAGTGCGCCATTGGTTGCAATTCGAAACCTCACTGCTAGATGCCGCTATAATCTCCACATAAGTATTAAAATAAAACACATTTGTTCAAAAATAGTGATTATTCTTCAGCACATCAAAATCCTTTAATAAGGACAATTAAAAATCTAAAGTAACCGAGAGACATTAATTTATTGCAAACTGACAAAACTGTAACAAATGTTTACCTGCATGACCTTCTCTAGCACCATAGCATCAAGAGGAATGTTCAGAGCATTGTCAAACTGTTGATAACTAAATTTTGAAAATGAAAAGCATTTATCCAGATATTTGTATCTATAGACTGGAAGGGACGGCAACCGAAATAATAAAAACGCGGGCCGTGTCAGCGCTGAGCCTTCAAAGCACTTCACACAGGCTTCAACATTCTTCAACGTCAAGAAAAGTGATTTACCAAACACATGTGGTGGCAGGCGCTCTTTACTGCTGTTACGGGACTAAAGACACATCGCTGTCAACAGAGCTCACGGGTCGAGCACGGAGGGGTGAAGGGAATCACGCATGCATGCTCACAACAACCTGCGTGCACCAAAATACTCCCAACACACCCAGGAAGAATGATCATCTGAGTCACCATAACTCATCTGCCTTTCATTCTTTACCCTTTAATAACCGGATTAGCGCTCAAAAACACATTTGCTTTAACTGGTTACCTTTATTTACATCCGTTAAAAGAACAGTTTATCACTCAGTGATGGACATTTTGTCATATCTGCACTCGTGTCGCATCAAGCCCATGCTTTCTTATTTTCGCAGAACATAATAGATACATTTATAATAGATATTCATAATAGATACAAGCGACGACTTCTGCATTCAATTCCAAGTCATATAAGAGTTAAATGCGCTTCCAGCTCTCCTCATTCATGAAACATTCATAAACGTTCTTCTGTGATCATTTGTGGACGATAGGTCTAATAATGCACATACATGATTTGAGTGAAGTGTTCCTTTAATTCTGCTTTTGTAAGAAACCACCAATTATCAAATAAATCAAACAAAATTCCACTAGGGGCAATTCCAAAACAAACCATTGACTCCGAGGTACTGAACTTCCCTTCAATTCGCCATCTTCTCCAGGGTGCAAATTAAATCCTTCTGTCCTGCAGGGTATAAGTGTAGCACACAACACCTGTCCGAGTATCAGATGAACAGTAGTTTGAGGCCCCGTTGCCGTTTAATGAGATTTTTTCGGTGTATAATTTGCTGCTCTCACGGGAGAAGATATGCAAGATCCGTATCGCCATCAGATCTTATCTGAACTGCAGTCAGCCTGTAACATATCTTTCAAAAGAGTGGCAGCACATACAGTAAGAATGAAGAAGGGAGACATGGTAGCGTTTTTATAGACAGTATTTACAGTCAGCAGAGGTTCAAGTTACATTGCGTTCGGACTTGCACTTCCTAGAATGTCTTTGCTGTCTAGTAAAAAACCCACATTAAAGTAGATGATTTTTAATATCAGTTCCTCATAAGTTTGCACCGGGTAATAGGACAGCTGGGCCTCTCATTAACTCAAAAACAAACTTCAAC
The DNA here is from genome assembly GCA_026939265.1 of Oreonectes daqikongensis. Taxonomy (NCBI): domain Eukaryota; kingdom Metazoa; phylum Chordata; class Actinopteri; order Cypriniformes; family Nemacheilidae; genus Oreonectes; species Oreonectes daqikongensis. The sequence continues at coordinate 1,538,891 of JAOTQM010000051.1, forward strand.
ATATTAAGTCATTACACTGGTACTTGACCTGCTTCTCCAAAATATAGAGTATTAAAGCCAGAGGAGTCTTCACACACACACTCATCATATACACACTCTAAATGACATGGTACTTATACTGCTGTAAAGATGTGGAAGGCATTAAACATTCTTTAGATTCTTCAAAACCATTAAGTTAAACTAAACTGGCATGCATGAGGTCAAGTATAATCCCATTTACACCATTAAGTACCACCATAAATGACAGGACTGGGCTGCTGATGCCCTGATGTTTACATTGTTACTGTAATGTCGTATTGATGGAAAAAGTAAACACACACACAAAACAAATCAATGTTATGTTATAGTAATAATTATATTATATGATATTATAAATACTTGTTGCTATTATTCTTGTTGTTGTTTTTATTATCATAATATATGAAGAAATCGTATTATCAGCATAGCACTTCATATTTAAAAGCTGCATGCAGTCAAGATGACATGATTTTGAATAATGAAGTTAACTCATTGGTTTAATATGTTTCAAATGTTTTATGTCGTGTTTATTTGCAGGTTTAACTAACTGAATATCCAAATTTTCGCTGGACCCTGGGCTGGCCTGTTGTACATTGTATACAAAAATGTCCTCTTACTCTGAATGTATGTAAACAAACATCCAAAGTCCATAGTGCAACGTGAAGAGTCGCCTTGATCAAAGAATCGTGCATACAGTGCACACAGCAAATGATTAACAGACACCCCTCACGAAACATCTCTGAAGAACAGATGCTTAAACTGCAACAGTTTGTACAATAGTGAAACAAGAGAAGGCATAAACACACGCTCCCCCTCCAGCGCACCACTGAATGTGTTTGTGTATCACCTGACACTTCAAGAGAACTTTCTCAAGTGCAATTTGGCCCCTGTCTCGAAAGGACCAATAGTGCTTTTGATTTGGAGACAGACAGTGGCTGGAGGGTGTCTGCGAGACGCTGTCGCTCCAAGCAATTAACTTTCTCTTTAAAGCCACTCTTATAAAACTGACAGCTGTGGACATTCAACAAAGGACCAATCACCTCTTCAGAAACACAAAACTGCTGTGCCATAAACCAAACTGGTTGTCTTTTTATTGGGGTGGTCCGGCATCCAGACTGACCCTTTTTACAATGGGACCCTGTATTCCCTTCTAAACGCTCATGGACTTGGGACGCTCCAGGGAAAGGTTGTGGTCCTCCATGTGACCCACAAAGAGAGCAACCTTAAAAAATTCCAGTAAACTTTACAGGGAACTACAAAACAGCTCAAAAATGTTATGGTTTGAACCAACAGGATACATTTATAAACACAGTGATTGGAAAATGAATACGGTTGCAATGCATGTTTACACAGCATCCTCTGTACCATCAATTTTAACATGAGTTAGTAGGTCAGTCTTTCCACTGTGACTTTACAACAAAGAGCCTCGAGATCATTTCAGAGACAGTCAAGGACATAAGACGCCCAGCCCAGTATGAGAGTTCAGGTAAGAACAGATCATTCCCAAGCCCATAATAACCGAGAGAAGACCATGATAAATCCGACAGATCTACTAAAGTCTCAGCCTTTCCCAATAAAGCTTAATGTTGCGCTCTTTGAAGTGCACGTGAAGACTCGTGAAGTGTCCTGACATCGATTTTAAAGTAATGCTTGCGCACAACTTGCGCATTAAAGTGATCCACAAGTGCGCTTCTTGCTCATTAATAGGCTACAATAATATCAATAATGATCAAAACGATGCCAGTACTAATAAAATCATTGACATGACTTCTAAAAGTTTGCAGCTTATTTATATTTCTTGTGAACAAAAAAAGAACGTCTTCATTTTAAAGAAAGCAAGTTTAATCTTTGCATACACGCGCGACCACGATAGTTTCGTTACGTTTACCAGTTCTGTGCAAAAACTCACACATGCCTTCACCTCAACATGACAACAACGTTGCGATAATAAAAACCATATTTCCATGGAGCGAAACTCACCTAGAGACAAGAACGGTTTGGTTTCCATTTTAGCGCATTCCAGCTATGTTTCTTGTAGATAATATTGTTTTTCCCAGTGAACACGCTGTAAGATCCAGTAGGAAACGCCGTAGCCTGCCGACAAAAACCCGAGATAGGCTGTCAAAATCCACTTAATATAACTAAACTGTCCACTTCAATCGGCTCCATCCAGTTCCCAACTCCGCGAGTGCGCTTTCTACCCCCGTATTCCTATAGCTATCAAGTACTGCCTCACCATAGGGGCCCGACCTAGGGGGACTCCCAACGTCAGCACATTTGCAGCGACACAATGCTTGCAAGCGCGCATTTTTACAATGTGGTAAAATGGTACTGTTGCCAAGGCACCCTTGGGATTATAAATGAATTATTTTAGCAACATTTAAACTGTATCAATTGTTTTAAAAGTCATGTTAATCCAAATTGTTTATTTGATTTTGCCTTGAACAGAAATTTAAAGCAATCCTGTTAGTCACACAGGTCAATTATCCCCTTTCTGTGCAGTATGGAAAATCCCAGCATTAAAATTTATTTAATATGCCTGTGTCCTCGAGGGAATTAATAATTCATTAATGTATGTGGCGCATTAAAGATCAAAACCGTTCATTAGCATCGTGGAATGAATATGCATATCTTAAAATACATTTCACTCAAGGGGAAATTAATTACTGTGTGGGATTGAGAGGCTTTTTAAGAGTTATATTCTAATATATATCAATTAAATGCCACGTATGATAAAACCTGAGAATTTAAAAAAGACTAACAAAGAGTGAGTGATAATATCTTTGAAGATTTTGATATCGGAACCAAAAATGGAAACGTGGTACGTATGCTCCGTTTTATGCTAGTCATATTTTTATTCTCATGATAAAGGTCACATGATCTTTAACAAGATAACAAGATTATTGGGTTTGATATAGATTGGGTCTCCAGTGATGCTTGTCTGAGAAAAGAAAACGCACCATCAGATCTCATTAAATCGTAAGTTTAGAGGTCAAATAGCTTTTCAGGGAAAACATTTCAGTCCAATGCAGAGTTCTAGTCCAATTGGGCTGCCCATTACAACAACCTCTAGCTGTAAAAATAGATGAGTGGGGAGTCATAGGTTACAATAACAACTGGTGAGATCAGAAGAACATACACACTTCTCAAACCGTATACTACTCGGAGCCATTCTTGGCTTTGCAAAAATGACTCGAATCCTGCTTTAGTTCAAGCACCCTTACAAAAAACCATCCAGCCCAATAAGAATTAATTTTATTATTTATAATTATGACATTTTCATATCTCTTTGCAGCTCTTTCCACATGATAAAATAATGTTATCTAAACCTAAATCTTTTTGATATCCACTAGAACATTTACATTTAGTCGTTTAGCAGACGCTTTTATCCAAAGCAACTTACAGAGAGATTAGGAAGCAATAAAGCGATATGTCATACAGGGGCAATAATACAATAAGTGCTAACACCAAGTTACTAGTTTGCACGAAAGTCACCTAATGTCAAGGGAATAAGGTAAAAACAAAGTCCTCCTGCTTCTTCCTCAGTGCACTGTACAAAAGCATGTCTTCATTTATTGGAGGTTCACATTCCTTACTGGAGGTGAGAAACTACAAACAGCCCTGACGTCAGTCTGTCCTGCTCAAGCCTAATGCAGAAGATAAAGGGCAAAGAAAGAGAGGAGGACGAAAATGCAAAACAAATATAATACAACCTAATATTCTGTAATGTTGTACGTTCGTCAGTGTGGTAAATGTTTGCATATACTCTAGGCATTCTCACAACTTCATGAGATGCATTCTGGGTTGCTTTATTCACAGTCCTCATATATTCTAGGTAGTTGTTGGCTGTCTTCTGTTCACATTTATGCATTTGGCAGACACTTTAATCCAAGGTGACTTACACTGCATTCAAGCTATACATATGCGTGGTAAATTGAACCCATGGCCATGCACGAAAAACTTAGCGGCAGGAACACAACATATTGTCACTTCACTATCCAGTCCAACTATTTAATTTTAGTTTTGTTATGCATTTGAATCACAAGAATAATCAATTCTGTCAATGTGTCCAATGTTCTGACTGGTAGTGTATGTACGCTGACTGTGATTTTTGTAATTGCACTGAACAAGTCTGTACTCTCTGGAATTGGTTTCCTACAGAGATGCACTTACAGCGATGATGTGGCCAAAGAGCTCAGCCAAAATGAGCCCTTCACACCCTTCAAAACAAGGAGCAATTCCATCAAACAGCACTGTTATCTGGGTTTAGTGATAGGAGACTGAATTCCCTTTCTGCAGTGTGACTTTCTTCGGAGAGACAAATTGAGATGTGTCCCACTGACTGATCTCTTAAGGATCAACGCCAAGTGCATGGGCTCAGAGACTGCGGTGATTAATTGTGTCTCACTCTCTCTGTTGGTCAAGCGCTGTGGAGGAAAGAGAGGGGCAATCAGCCTTGTCATAAATCTCCACACTTCCTCCCACCATCACCAGTTCAAGAGAAATGCCCCCCAACCCCCCTTGAACAGCCCATTAAATGTGTTTGCCTCTGGACACACGAGCTCGCGCGCAGACAGTCCACCGAGGTTCAAGACAGCAGCCGGAAATCAGTCATTTTGTCTCTGATCAATAAATCCATCAAGAGAGTCGCGGAGAAAAAAAGTTGGACAAAGTACAAAGAAATACGTTCAGTGGTACCATAAAAGAAAGCCTGCAATTAAAGGGATGGTTTGCCCAAAAATGAACATTCTTGCATTGTTTACTCACCCTCATGTCATTCCAAACCTGTATGGAACACAAAAGAAGATAGTTTGAGAAATGTCTCAGTGGTTTTGTGTCCAATGGAAGTCGATGTAATTTGGTTACCAACGTTCTTCAAAATATCTTCTCATCGTATATTTGTGAGCCCCAGAATAGAAGAAACATTTAGGCAAACATTATCGTCAATTGAATCTTGGTTTTGGCAATTAAAGTCAAAATATCCATCCCTCTAGCGGATTATCATCTTGAAACTTCATGGCAGAACCAAAAGGCACATACAAAATGTAATATTTTTCAGCAGAGCACAGCACAGATTCGATGACTCTAATAAAAGAAATAAATAAAAAACTGTAATAAAATACATCAAAGTCACCCAAGCCGCTCCGCTGTATGAACTTCGGTACGAGTTGAAAGATTTACTGCTGTGAATAATTAGTAAGTGAAGTGTGGCTGACTTCTCCACAGCCCTGGATACTTGGCACACTCTGTCTCTGTTTGCATCTCCACCAGTGTATCCAGATGGTCAACTCACTATGAACTCCCTGGGCTAGTTGCACCACGCAGCCTGCATATTATTTATCAATAACTGCGGCCGTATCAGGTGCTGGGAGACGGTAGGGTGCCAAACATGTAAACACACACAACCACACAAGCAAGCGTGCACGATCGTGGACTTACGCACACGTACACAACCGCAGGCTTCGAGACCCATCCAACATCTGCTTTTCATTAGCATCCAGCACACACGCACTCTCTCTCTCCCTCTCTCGGTGTGGGTCTCTCGCCCGCTCCTTCTCTCTCTATATACATTCACAACAACAGCCTGCTGTTGCTCAAAGCGCTGTCAACAGTTAGGACTTTCTCAAGATGTAAAAGGCAGAGAGAGAGAGAGAGAGGACGAGGCAAACAAAAGGGCACCATATGGAGAGGGTGTTTGGAAAACCACCTGGCTCTATGATACGAGTGCCAAGTCTGTAATGTGAACGACCTGTCCTTAAATACTTAAAGCACAGATGCGACCAGTGGGCGGAGCTAACCTTAAACTCTTGAAAGCAAATATAACTCTTTCAGATAAAAGAACAAGTTTAACAATATGACATACAGCTTATATATTGTATTTAGTTTGTATCAGTACCCACAGACATTTTTGGAAAATAATCCAGATTTCAAAGGAGGCACAAAATCATGTATGACCTCATCTTATCACATACATTATGCACTTTGGCTGTTAGTTTAATAAGCTTTAATATTTTATAGTATTTATTTAATTATTTTTATGTTGCTATGTACAGTGAATTTATCTTTTGCTTATTTGTTGTTAATAACTTCAGTGCCTCTTAAACTTATTTCATCGTGTTCCTTCGGGCAATACTACATTTTTGTTCAGTTTTTCAAAACGAATCAAATAATCAATAATGAGATGAATAGTTTTAGTTCTAGTAAACTATACTAACCTTGACATCAAGCATGACACTGTACGGCTGCTTACTGTATGTTGGCCGTCACAGTCTCCCCTAGCCGGCCCCTAACCCTAAGTTTCTGCCATTTTGTAATAGTGTGGAGGGGCCACAGTCAGGCGAACTTCACTAGAGAGTAGGTCAGAGTCAGGTCAGCTCACAGGCGCTCTACCATCATCATGGCCAAGAGTCTGGTGTAACCCCTCACCCTTGCATGCCCCCTGAATTGGAGCCATTTGGAGCTTAACAGTGGGCAATGCTGGTGCAATGAGAGGGTGGGTGTTAAACATTTACATAGATTTATTCATTTAGCAGACGCTTTATCCAAAGCGACTTACAAATGAGGAAACATCACAAGGAATTTGTCATTTGCCATGAATTTATGTAATACACAGTGCTACGTTGGGGTGTGAGCTAGATGAATACATAAGCTACATTAAAAACTACAACTGTGCTTTTAGGATTTACAGAAAAGTTCATTTGGAATTGTTTTTTAAAGATTGGATCGATATTGCAAATCATTCTTAAAATGGACGATAGAAGCTGCATTGAAATGATATGTCAAAATACAGCCCGATGCACTATAATAATAAAAGAAGGTCTTTGTTAGCTGTAATTTGAGTTTTGAACTGCATTGCGTTGTTTACAAATTTCCAGTGTATTACTTGTTTGTTATTTTTTTATTTAATTTTCTGAATTTGTATACTTGGAAAAAGCTTGATTAATCAACATTTTCTGAGATATTTCTTCTGTAATGTCTTGGGTTTATTGTAAGATATTTGTCTCACATATAACTATATAGTGAAAAAGCAATATTGCAAAGAAAGGACTGGAAGAACTCCCCTCACCTTTCTTCACAAAAAGAACACCATGCATCACATTCTGATATTGCATTTAAAATTCTCTCTTGCCTCCATTATTCCAGTTTCTCTGCAGCATTTTTCTTATCACTTTTTTGTGGCATAACTGTTCCGATTCCTTAAAACCTACAAATACAAGACAATTAAAGACACATTTAAGCCATGTGAACCTTTGTTGTGTTATCCACTAAGGGCAGATAAAACATGAGTAACGATTAAGTGTGAAGGACGAGATTTAAAAAGGTGCCCTTTTAAAGAGAGGAAATATGACTTTTTTGCAACAGCCCCAAAGATGATCTTTTTGGTCAGAGATTTGCTGAACACGGAATAAATAAACTGCATGATGCGAGCAGAAACCTCTCTCTTTGTCTCTCTTCCTCTTGCACGCACAAATGAAGTTTGCTGTGATAAATGATCACAGGCACAGATGCTGTGATTATAACTTTGCCAGTTATCTCTGGGGATGCTCCCTTTCAAAGTCACCTTCCAAAAAACTGGAAATCACAGGCTGAAAGCTTATTTCCTCCCGCTAACCAGTTTTTTAATCAAAGGCTAATCATCCGCTGTGGAAAACATGAGCAATAAAACCATATAAAGAGCTCAGCCGTCATACTCAATAAACAATATTTACCACAGAAACCACAGAGAGAGATGAGAAGCTTCCTCTGCGTGTTTAAAGAGCTAAAGAGAAAACGGCACATACAGCATTTGCTTGAAAAAGATTAGAAACGTAATTGGCTAAACCTCTTTTGCATTGCACGAGGTGATGTGCTGCACCTTCACAAAAAAATCTGAAGTTTTTATAAAGAGAAAATAACATTATACTGTAGTTTTGAGAAACTAAACACTAACTATATATGTCTCAATGAAATAAAAGGTTTCAATTAAATATTTGTAGCACAATGAAAAACATAGCTATGCATAATCATGGATTTCTATCTGTGATATTTCCATTCTCAACCTATAAGCACAATGCGTTCAAATACTGATATAATGTATGCATTAAATGTGTAGTCACTCTAGATTAATGTGTCTCCATAAATATTAACAAGGTGCAAACAAAGAATGCGCTTGTACACAACAGTGGTTAAAATGCAACAAACTGAATGGCAAAGACAATCTTAAAACATTTATTCTTTTAACCAAAGACTGAATATGGACCATCCATAAATCAATAACCGTGCACGGGCAAAAAAGTATTATTAAAGAAACTATTTTGAATCCTTAAGTAACCACAGCTTAATAGATATATATATAGAAATTTGCTTATGGTCTATAATGTAATGTCCCTTCTGCGGATCACTTTCACCAGCCTCACTGACATCATTGCATCCCAGAGTGATGACATGATCACATGACTCGTGTCTTCTACACACATGTACCTCAATTGGCTTTAACCAAAGAAATATGATCATCCAAAATCCAGTACGGAACACATAAATATCACAAATATTATCTAGGAGAATTGGGTTTTGGGGAGCATTTACATCGTAATGTACAGGAAAACACATCTATTGAGATGTAATCTTTAAACTGTACTGCACCGGTTGCCTATAAGCTGTCAAATCATATAAGTCCTTGTAGTTCCTGAGACGCATCAGACTGAAATGAAATCAAAGTGTTATTAAACTGAGACTGTATTCCTAACCCAATAAGTCTTCCCTTTCTCCCTCTCTCCCTCTCTCTCAGTCTCCCTCTCTCCCTCTCTCCCTTTTCAGACATTTTTTCATAGTCAAATAGAACACCATAAGATCTCTACATTACACAATGTGAGCACAAGTTGAACAATTTTACTCTTTAGAGTCTATATTTGGTAAAACAGAAAATCTGATTTTCTTAGTAGTCGTCAACCGACAGGGTTTTTTTTTATGGCCGATGCCAATACCGATATTACGACTGTGGCCGATAAGAGGCCGATATAACACAAATGCAATTAAATAAAAAACATACATAAAATTGGTCAAACTAAATGAACAATTATTGTGTATTACGTGCAGTAACAGACTTGAACACATGAAGAGGTCCACACATGATGTTATATTAATAGTGGGAAGCTAAACATGCCTTAATATGAATAAAACATAGCAATTTAAACATATTATTGATCCTTAGCATTCAATTGTTGTACCTTACACGACCCATTTTACAGTGGTCACATTACATTACTAAGTGTCAAAAATGCATTAAAAAAATGCATATTCAATAATGAATAAAATGTTCATGTGCCAAACAGAATTTGCAAAAATATTTGTACAAATATATTGGCCGATGCTGATAATTAAAAACGTCCAAATATCGGCCACGGCAATATATTGGTAAATAAACACAAACAAGGTAACCAGGACCCTGACATGGGGCAAATTATTTATTCCCATTAAAAGAAAGGTGAAAATGATCTTACAGTATCAACTTCAAATCTCATTGGATCTTATGATGAAACAGGCTATTTAGACATTTCAGACCACTGGATGCTTTTTCAGTAAGCTATGTATTTATCTATTTGAATTATTTAGAAACTTATTAAGGGACATTTTTCGCATAAATCGTCGCCTTGGAATTATAAGGTTCTGCATTAAGAGCAGTTTGAAGATATTTTAAAAGATTCTTGCGTTCCATTTGACTTTGTAGATCAAACTTTTTTGTTTACTAACATGTACACAACGTGAAGAAACATCATCACCTAATCTAAATAGCTTGTCACAGAATATGTGCGTAACTCAATTTTGACAAAAATGTCAAATTAAACCATATAATTTCGAGGCGATGTAATACGACAATAGAAAAAAATCTATTTGACAGCGTTTATTGGAAACTTTATTATTGTATTTGTTTTATTTTCTAGACAATTACTGAGTATACACTTTGCAAGAGAATATGTATAAACTAAAAACTCTCTCATTGTTCCCACCCTACACTCTTAAAAATAAAGGTGCTTTAAAGGTTCTTCACAGTGATGCCATAGAAGAACCTTTTTTGGTTCCACAAAGAACCATTCAGCCTAAGGTTCTTTAAAGAACCATCTCTTTCTTTCTTTTTTATCAACCTGAAGAACCTTTTTTCATCACAAAGAACCTTTTGAAGCACCTTTATGTTTAAGGGTGTATCCGAATCCGTAACATTCTTCAAATCCATCATTCTCTAGTTATTCTTACAAAACGTAGTATTAGAGATCATACAATGTTCCCCAGGCCAAAAAAACTTGTTTCAAAAGTGTCCCCAGTGAAGTGCTGACCAGACATTGTCATCTGATCTTAATTCCACCCTGCCATACAATCCAGTAAATTACAATGACACAAGCCATTAGCCAGCACCTACAACCTCCCAATCTCCTCTCCTGTTTCTACCACAGAAATACTCAAAGCTTCTATTTTTTCTCTTTTTCACAGCTCATGTTACTGACCCTGAGGGGATGTGGTCTTGATAGTCCTCATCCTAGAGGACGAAATCTGAACGAAAGAACAAGAGAGATGGAGGATTAAGCAGACATGCACATGAGCTTGAAGGAAAGATGAAGATTTTAACATCCTGATATGGCAATAAAAACACTCCTGATCAGATATACTTAAAACTTTCTCAGTCCATCTAATCCTGCTGGCCATATATTCCTGCACTGTGAAATCCTTTTTCTAAAGCCGTCTTTTATTAAAGTCCAAAAGGAAGTATTTAGTCACTGTCTTTGGGCTAAAGGCATAATGTCAAGCTCTTGGAGATTATGTGTGCAAATCCAGCAAATACCATTGGCCTTGTATCATTCTAAACATCACAGAGGTTTCTCTCCCAGAGATGTGTACATTACAGAGACCAGACATCATGAGCATCCTATTGAGTTCCTCTGGTAATTACTTCCTTTATCAACAGCCTCAGGCCGGACTCAGACTAATACAAAACAGAGAACACGCTAACTCAGTATTTATTTAAAACAGCACGGGACGCATAACAGCTTTCATCAAAGGCCTGTGATGTAGATCTGGATTACTCTTGAAAAGAAAGAAAGAAAGACAGACAGGAAAGAAAGACAGATAGACAGACAGGAAAGAAAAAAAGAAAGAAAGATAGACAGACAGACAGACAGGAAAGAAAGACAGATAGACAGACAGACAGGAAAGATAGATAGACACAAACAGAAGACAGAAAAAGAAGGAAACAAAGAAACACAGAAAGACAGACAGAGAGATAGACAGACAGACAGACAGACAGACAGGAAAGATAGATAGATAGATAGAAAAGAAAGAAAGAAACAAAGAGAGAGACAGACAGACAGACAGACAGACAGACAGATATATAGATAGATAGAAGAAAGAAGCAAAGAAACACAGAAAGACAGACAGAGAGAGAGATGGACAGACAAAGACAGACAGACAGAAAAACAGATAGATAGAAAAAAGAAACAAAGAAACAAAGAAAGAAAGCGATAGATAGATAGATAGATAGATAGATAGATAGATAGATAGATAGATAGATAGATAGATAGATAGATAGATAGATAGATAGATAGATAGATAGATAGATAGATAGATAGATAGATAGATAGATAGATAGATAGATAGAAAAAAGAAAGAGAGAGAGAGATAAATGGATGGATGGATGGATGGATGGATGGATGGATGGATGGATGGATGGATGGATGGATGGATGGATGGATAGATAGATAGATAGATAGATAGATAGATAGATAGATAGATAGATAGATAGATAGATAGGAAAGACAGATAGATAGAAAAAAGAAAGAGAGAGAGAGATAAATGGATGGATGGATGGATGGATGAATAGATAGATAGATAGATAGATAGACAGACAGACAGACAGACAGACAGACAGACAGACAGAAAATAAATAAATAAAAAAAGAGATAAATGGATGGATGGATGGATAGATGGATAGATAAAAAAAGAACACACAGAAAGAAAGAAAGAAAGAAAAAAAGACCAGACACACAGACAGATAGATAGACAGACAGGTCATAACTATCCATCATTGATCATTAAAAATATCAAGCAGCATCATTCATTATGTATATCTGTGCTGTACTGTATATATCAAGCTCTTGTTCTATATCAACAGTAAGATGTGCGCTTGTGTTTGTGGTATGCAGGCCTCTCTCTGCAGTCAAGGGGGGCTACACAGAATTGCATAACGCTCAGTGAACCTATAATGAACCCCACAGAAATGACCTCAGAAACAGATGCCTGACTCCTGCATGATCCCTCACTGTAATGCTCCAGAAACTGTAAAGCAGTGGAGTTACACTCAATGAATCGCACAACTCACTCGTGCGGTATGTTCTAGCGTCGGCCGCTGAGCACGCCCCAGAGACAACTCACATGCAATATTTCAGACATCACTTCTGCAACAAGACGAGAAGCCCTTCAATCCAATAACTTCAAGCTATTCTTCCATGCGCCGACCATAGAACATAAAACTCATGCAATAATGATAACAACAAACAGTCTCAATCTAAAATTTGGCCGGCTTGGTTTTTGCTTGGTTCTTGGTTTTTATCAATCTGCCATGTTGTGCTGTCATCAGTAAAGCTGAATGCTCTGTTGGCCCACATTATATAATATCATACGTATAGTTGCAATTAGCGGTTGGAAAATGCCAAATCCCCATCAGATCTGTGGTAAAGGAGAGGAAACGCTGTGGTAAACGCTGGACCAAATCACGATACAATGAAACAATTGTTGTACCCAAAGTGTTTCAAAGGAGAGGGTAATTGTGAACAGCAGTCGAGCGGAAGTTTAGCTTTCTTCTGTTTGTTTATTGTTTACAGGGAAACTTCAAAACAACATATGCACAACAACGCCGATGCCACTGCAACTACGCGCAACATGTCATTATAAACCATTTCTGACCAAAATATTGGTCAAACCGATGCATTCTTGTGACCTTACTCAGATGCCATATAAAAAACTGCATGTGAATGATAGACATACTGACCATTCACTGTACTGTTTGTGTTCTCTATTTGGTGTTGACTGTCAACAAACATCGCAATTGCTTTCCAAAAACTTCTACTGGCCAACAAAATACAGAAAACATCATATTGTTCTCAAGGATAAAGACTATTGAGACTCTTTCTGGGTCAATAACATTAACTGTGAAATAAAGAAAAAAGAAAAAGAAAGAAAGAAGGACAAACAGACAGATGGACAAAAGGGGCAAAAAAGTACAAGAAGAAACAGGGAGATAGACAGACAGAAAAAAAGAAAGAAAGATTATATTGTCCTCAAGGATAAAGACTATTGAGACTCTTTCTGGGTCAATAACAAGAACTGAGAAATAAAAAAAGATATTAAAATGAGAAAATACAAAGTAAGTACAAGAAGGAACAGGGAGGGAGAGAGACAGACGGACAGACGGGGGGGCGGACGGACGGACAGAAAGAAAGAAAGAAAAATAAACAAACAAACAAACAAACAGACAGACAGACAGACATACAGACATACAGACATACAGACAAAAAGTACAAGAAGAAACAGGGAAAGAAAGAAAGAAAGAAAGAAAGAAAAACAACAAACAACAAACAAAAAGTACAAGAAGAAACCGTAAGAAAGAAAGAAAGACTGAGCTAAGACATTATGACAGTACAGTAAATACAATTCATAATGACACTCTTGTTTACCAAACACACAAGAACTGTTTTCATGTTTTTAAAGTGCTGTAACTGAACCATCAAAACAAAGTTTTGTGATTAAAATAATTATTTTTAGAGCAAAATAAATTGGGAGAGTGAGCCAGAGGAACAAGACCCAATATTAATACTGCCCTCTCATCCGTTCATGCGTTTGCCCAACTTCAGTTCATTTAGTTCAGTCAGCATTTTACATTTGATTCTTGTCTCATCAATATTGCACGCAGACTGTAAAAGTCAAAGACATCAGAGCAGAAAATCAACAAGCACAAGCAGAAACGGGTAAAGGGAGGAGACGGGACATTTCTCAAACTGAAAGAATTCTTTACGAGAGAAACATCACAAATGAGATCTCATTATTGTATCGCTTTATTCCTCTGAGAAAGAATGAGAATAAATTGAGAGCAAATGTTTCTCATGTGAATAAAAAAAAATAAAATTAGACTTAGCAAGACAAAGTAATCAATTTTAGTAAAAAAAAATTTAATCGTTTTTAATCAATTGAATGAAATGTTTATCATTTTCCTAGAAAGGAAGGAAGCCATGATGAACATCTGCTGTAATTTACCATTAATCTGTCTGCTGCCGCTGTGTGATACTGTAGCTCTGAGATTTATAACCAATGAGATAAAGAAGATCATCATATGAGATAAAAGATACATTTACAGAAATGCTTGGTCAGATTGATCATTTCTGGTGTGCAGACGCAAAACTCAAAACACGCATTGCATCATATAGGCTACTATCATGAAAAAGTTTAGGATTCCTTATTACTTTTGTTTTTTCAAATTGTAGAATAAAAACTAAATAATAACGTGAGGATAAGAATTATGTTGTGTTTAAAGACAACTAAATCAAATCAATATAATCAAAGTATAGCCGCCATTTACATTGATTTTACAGAATTGGCATTTTATCAGCCAGTTTCCTCCTGAGATGCTTTATAAACAATATTAAAGTAGTTTACATTTATGCTAAGCAAGTATTGGCTGCTAATCCTCAATATTTAGTCCAAATCATCCATTTCAAAAACTTTTAAAAAATAAAAATGTAGTTTTCAAATGAAAGAAGTTATGATGTTTTTACATTTATATTTTTGTCTACAATACTTTTGTAATCACTTTCTTAAAGATCACTAAATACATCTCAAAAGATCATAAACTTTTGAACAGTATTGTAAGAACTCGATCATACACTAGAGACGAGCTTCTTGGACCACACAGAACATCCCAGCAACAACCCAGAACGCACTGACAAACTAGCATCATGGTGTCAGGTTTTGCATAGGAATTTTGATGGACCATTGCAACAACACATGCTTAGCTTGCCCTTCTTATTTCACACAAAACTGTCTCGACAATCTCTCTGAACGAATCATGAGGTGAGGTAAAATATGAAGCACTTATTGCTTTGCTCTGTGGGAGAGATAGGTCTGCGCTTTCTCAAAAGCTGGATTACACAAATCAAAACAGAGACGTGAGCCTCCGAGTATCCCATCTTTTTTATTTTCATAAGAGCTTTCACAATATGACAGGCCATTGCTCTTCAAATGCTCTCGCAATATTTGTCGCCTCTTCAAAGGACTCGTATGAAGAATGGTTGTGCGCCTATTACAGATCCTGAAAGAATTAATCTAAGAAAATATATCAGTCAGGAATTCAGAAGAATCTCATTATGATTTAGTGGAAAAAAATCTCTAAAATCTCAGGAATTATGTTAGAGGTAAAATACTCGTTCACTCAAAAATGTCTCATTTACTAAATGTCTGTTTACTGTATATGTTAGCCACAGATGTACAAAACTTTCCAAACAAAATCAAAAAACAAAAAAAGAGTGTTTATTGGATATGAATGGGTGAAATATGAAGTATGCTAATTGTTTCATTGCCATACAAAATGTCAAATAATAAAGTTATGTTATATGTAGCCATGAGACAATAAAAAGTTTTAATGGAAAAAGAGTGCCATGACCATGCAATGTTTTGTTGATACAGTATATAAGGTATCTTGGAGTCTATAGTGTAAATAACATACATTAATGGTAATCATCAGAAGGCAATACTTACAAATATATATATAAATAACTGCATAGTTTTAGTACCTTTCCGAGTAGCTAAACTAACACACATCCCTTCCACAGAAAAAATTCATGACATGTAGATTATTTTCTTGCTCAAAAATGGTAAAAAATGTATATTGTTTCCCAACGTTTTCCTGAAGGCCTCAAAACAGCAGACATTATGTCAATGTTAGACCATGTGATAACTTGACCTGACCCACCATATATGTAATTACTTGCACGTTATATGAAAATGTGAGTTAATGCAAAATAAATTACATTATTTGGAATTCATAATAAAAAAATGCAGTCTTAAAATCCAGTCAAACACTCAGTATTGATCCCCAACTTGTCAGAGTTACACCACTGCTAACAGCTGTCCAGGAAGATATGCTTATAGTTAAAAAATGTAAAAATCATTCATTAACCATCTGGCATCATATGAATTACTTTTATGATGGATATGTGCTTTTTGGAATTTTATTTTAAGGACATGGAGAAACATAGGTTTCTAAAAATATTTGTTTGGTTTTACACAGAAAGTCATATGCAACTACTGGCATGGACTAAATTAGAGAAAATGAGAGAATTTTCACTTTTGAGTGAACTATTGTATTACCAGATTGTGAAACACTGCCATCTTCTGTACCTTGACGCACTAGACATGAGTACGTCATATGGATTAAATGACTCTGAAATGAATATGCATTATTTGGCTCAAGCAGAAATAACTGTTTTTAAAAATCTGCCATATATTGATAGCATCATTTGTGTGCTTGTTAAAAAAACAATGCAGTGTTATAAAGTCTGACTTAAATAGATGGTTAGACAGATGGTTTATCCAAAGTTACGTCTTACAAACCATGCAACAACATAAACAAACGTTCAAATGTGGCCGAAACTTAACTTCCGGTAGACCTCTGCAAAAATCTTTAACTGTTTAATTTAACACAATTATTATACAATAACATATTTATATAAATATATTATATATGGTTCAAATATAACCAAGCACATACCGGAAGTTAACTTCGGGCCAGGCGTCCGATGAAACCGTCTAATCTAATCAAACCAATGACCTTTGTTGCTGGGGTCACTATACAATTTAAGAAAAGATAAAC
Source organism: Oreonectes daqikongensis (assembly GCA_026939265.1). NCBI lineage: Eukaryota > Metazoa > Chordata > Actinopteri > Cypriniformes > Nemacheilidae > Oreonectes > Oreonectes daqikongensis. Next base: position 1,555,797 of record JAOTQM010000051.1, read on the forward strand.
AAGTTGTCAATGTAAACGTTACCAAACTGTTATTCTTTGACTTAATAAATGTTTTAAAATGAATCAGATGTTGCTTTTATCTGTTTGCCACAGGTCCAATGGATTTAAAGATATTTAAAGATCAACGTAAACACTTTTCCAACAGATTAAGATCCATTCGGATATTTTTACCCTGTAAGAGACAACGAAAATGACATAATAATGTATGGTATAGAAGTTTGTTCAAGTTAACTCCTCACGCAATGCATTTGTGATTATTAAAATAAAAACGGGTCTGTATTCACATGTTTTATAAGTCTGCTCCTTGTCTTGCATGGGAAAATGCAGAAAAAGTAATTGCCGATATTTTGTCGACAGTATCACCCTTTGTACAGTAGCGTCAGAGCAAAAGTCAATGAGCATACAGGCAGCAGTGTGGTTGTTCGCCAGCGGGAGGCGCTGTTGCACAGATCAGACCCGCAGCAGTGGATCTTCACTCCCGGCAGCTCCTCCGTGTGGCAGTGTCTTGCTGTGGCACAGCCACTGGTCAACATGATTCCCAATGCAACTAAAGCAAGCACAAATCACACATAAAATCAATGAAATTATATCTGAAAGCATCGTTCTAATGACGTTTGTCGTAAAAGAAAAAAGTTAGTTTGTGGTAATAAACAGCATCACAGATCAAAGTTGTTTTGAACCTCTAACATTCATTTCATACAAATTACAACTACATGCAACAGAAGATCTGGCAGTAGCGTAAAGAAAAGCTAGTAAGTGGCAAGCACACTTGCTTAAGGCTGAGTCATGTGATGGATTTGTGATGCACGCTGAGCTGTGGAGAGAGGCCGAGCTGGCTCAAGTTGTGAAAGTGGATAACTCTGGAGGATTACGCCTGGCTGTTGATCCGAATAGACAGAGGGAGAAATCCCTGATGATCGCTGTCTAAATGCTCTTATCAGCCTTATCAATCGACTGTGTCAGCCTGTCACCTACATACAACACTGTCTGGTTTGAAGTCTGCCTTTGTTTATGAGCCAAATGACAACGACTAGCTGGTTTTACAGTCAAAATGGAAAGGATTTCACTCATATACACTGCAAAAAATTAGATTTGTTCTGCTTTTTTATCATATTTTCCAACACAGTTATATAATTTAGTGAAGTTCATGCTCACAAAACAAGAAAAACGATATTTTTTGGGTAACACTTTCTACAATAAGGTGCTATAAGATAACATTAGTAAATGCATTAGCTAACATTAAATAACAATGAAAATTTAAGTTTTTCAGCATTTAATAATCCTATGTTAGTTCATGGGGCATTACCTAATGTTAACAGTGACAGTGTTTGATTTTAATAATGTATTAGTAAATGCTGATATTAACATGAACTAACATTAATAAATGCTGTATTAGTATCGTTCATTGTTAGTTCAGTTTAGCTAAAGCATTAACTAATTGTTAATAAATAGCACCTTTTTGTTGCCACATTTGCATCACAAATGTAATCTCTGAATGCAATTCTTGTCTCATTTTGCATCTTTAAGTTTAGATAATTGTATTGAAAAGGACAAATACATTTTTTTGCAGTGGAAAAAACACCAAAAGGGCTTTCTAAGAAACCTCAAGCACAAAAAGTCTATACCATTGCATTACATACTGTATACTGTACGTAAAATCCATGCATTATGTCTCATCTATAATTGTATTTTTTATGATTTTCTCCACATATCCTGCTATAGACTATATTATATTATACTATAAAAGTCTACAGAATATGGTTTGGCTAAAAGTACTGATGAAGCATCAGACAAGCTTATTTATTTAGGAGGTACTGTCTTTTCTAGTAAAGATTGGGAGATGAAGGTGTTAAAAGTCGGAATTAAATTGAAAGGGGGCAGGGAAGACAGTGATCTCCACAAAGCCAGCGAGTCTCTTCCGAGGAGCGATCATCCTTCTCTTAATGCTCCTCGTGCTGCCAAGGTGTGATGTCGATTACACGCAGAGTCACACCAGAAGGATTAAGAAGTTCTGCAGCTCAAAGGATTTCTCTGTGCATTTGATACCTACAGTCATTTGTCACCCGAACAAACCTTTGTATGTTATTGTTCATTATGACCGATGCTTGTGTTATGTTAGCTATAGCCTTTGGGTATGCTAGTGGATGCTGGTGGGTGATAGCAGTGGAGGACGTTCTCACCGCTCTCGGTCCTGATGCAGAAGCGATGCTTGAAGCCCTTGTGGGAGTGGGAGCAGGTGATGACTTCAGGGCTGGAGCAGCCCACGTCCACGTACCTCTGCTCATGCACGATGTTGCAGGCGTAACACTGGAGCCCGTCGGCTATGAAACACACAGATACGCTTTATCAGAGCTGCGAAGAACAAGAAGAGGAACAGTCTACTGTCTTTTGCAAAACCATTCCTCTTCTTGACTCGTCTATAGAGACGTATACGCAAAGCAAGCTATTTTTAGCCTTTGTTACTATTGCATGTTATAATTGAGGGAACAAAATTACATGCATATTTTATTTACTTTCAGACAAATCTTTTAAAGAATGGAAGCTCGAGACATAAAAAAAAACTATTACTTCATTCTTAAATGATCTGTTGATACTCAACTGTTTTTCACTGTCTGTTTAGAAAAGACTGATCAGGAATAATAAAACCAATAGTTTCAGAATTTACTCACACTCATGCCATTTCGGACTTCCTTTCTCTCAAAAGATTAATTTTAGACTAATGTCGCCATATTATCTTCTTATATGAGGACCAAAATGTTGAAGTTCCATAAAGCAATCCAAATGATTACGCCAATGTCTTCAAGTGATATTCAAAGCTTAGTTTGCGATCAATACATCATGTAATGTAAACAAATAAACAGACCAGAGCACAAGATTCAATAACTTTGAATCTTGTGTGTCTCGTGACCAGCTGTCATATCCGTGTTTCGTCACGCAATAACAAGTGAGATTTAAAGTTATAGATGTGCGGCCTTATTTTAATGTTCATCATAACTGAGTGAACTATTAAACAAACATACTTATTACTCCATTCTTAAAGGGATAGTTCACCCAAAAATTGAGCTTCTGTCATCATTTACTCATCCTCTTGTTATTTCAAACCCGTATGACGTTTGAAGAAGATATTTTGAAGAATGTTGGTAACAATGTTTTGTGTCCGTACAGTAGAAGTAAATTGTTCTATTGTTGTTTGGTCATCAACATTCTTCAAAATATCTTCTTTTGTGTTCTGCAGGAGAAAGAAAGTAATTTCAGATTTGAAATGACAAGGATAAGTAAATGATGACAGAATACTCATATCAGTTTTTTTAAGGACTGGTGTCGATGAATTTAAAGAAATTGTTTCCCGTGTTTTGTAAAACACCTTTGTTACATCATTTTATTTTGTATTTATTTATTTATAGTTACAGACAATATATTTTTGCTTAGTTCATATGAAAGTAATATTATGCAAATGCTCTTACAAAACATCTTTTGTATTGCTTTGCATCTGGCACTTGCTGTGAACTGCAGTGCTTTATATTGTCTCAGGTATTGTAAAAAAGCGATTTAAAAAGCAAACAGTCTGCTGTAATCCTAAAAGAGCTGAGTTTGTATTGAATGTAAACTCATCTTCTTCTAGCATACGTTTCTCAGCAGCTAAAGATTTCACCCACTGTGGCTGCAGATGAAGCAGGTTTAAGGCTGTAGTGACTGAGATCGAGTTTAGCCGCGAGGTTTAAAGTCAGTCAGCCATGCGCTCAGAACCCTGCTGTTGATACACATGCTTTCAGCCGTGCTCTGCCCGTGGCGACTCCATGACAGGTGGTTATTAGGCTAATGTAGCGTTCCCAGTTGGTAATGGTGTGGGTGAAGGGCACTGCATTAAACATTATTAATGAAACGTTGTGAAAACATATATCATTTACATTAAGAGGGAAAGACATTCACTTGCATGCATTATTGAGTCCAGCACCCTTCTGAATGATTTGTAGTGATATTGTGCTTCGATACTATCCGGTGGAAATCTGCACAATATGTGTACAGTTTTGACATGTTATTGGCTATATCTCAACTATGGTTATCTCTCGTTTTTGCAGTCGCTTTGGCCTTTTTAAAAGGCAGAGTTCATGTGGAGGCGATGGTTGGCTTTACGTAACCTTCTCACTGAAATGTGTTTGGACAGAAGTTTTGTATTTGCATGTGAGATTAGATCTAAATGAGGCTAGTGAGCTTTGGGAGGCAGCAGTGCTGGCAAACAAAGACTTTTGAATTCATTACTGTCATATAGTTTAGATATTTGGGACATTAAGGATTTGCCTCCGAGTGTCAAATACAAGCGACTCAGAAGATTGCTAGTGAAAACAATAGATATTCAGTTTTACGCTTTGTGAAAATGAAAGTCACTGATCAGAAACAAACAGGGCCTTCCCATACAAAAGAAAATGATCTCTTTAATATCTCAATTATTTCTCATAAAAAGATCAGCGAGTTAATAGCAAAAGCCAAAACCTTTGCTTAGAAATGTTTAAGATATTGTCTTCATTAGTTTCAAAACTGAAAAACTGAAGATCTCAATATGAACTCAAACATTTCTCATCAAAACTGACCCAAATCTACATTATTTTACCTCTACAATCTACATTTATTTTACACCTCCATACTCCATGGATTTAAACAATTGCCACATTTGTTTCTATTTTTATTTCTTCTAAGCAATTTGAGGAGAAACATCTGAGAGTTGAACTCAAATCTGAGCAATAAAGTATTCTGCTGAGTTCAAAATGAATCGAGAACAAATAAACTCTTTCACACACGCACACACACACACACACACACACACACACACACACACACACACACACACACACACACACACACATCCAAACATTCACACTTGCACAAACACACACACAAACCTACCTTGTGACAGGAATATTGTCAGCACTACCAAAAAATAACACAGTCCACATCCACGCTGCGGGCGAGTCATGGGTGCAGCTGGGGGAACAGTCACCCGGGACTCAGCGACGAAAGGGCTGGTGGTGAGAATAATCCTCCTGGGAGCTTTAATCTCTGTCTCGTTCAGTATGAGCCACCTCACTCCCTAAAAAAAAACATACACATACTCCAAAGCAAGAGAGGAGGGGCATATCATGGAACAAATAAATACAATGAGAAGCATTAATGAGATATTAAACACTTGCATGTCTTTATTATAAGTGCAGTTATACTGTATGTGTCTTGTTTCTAGCATCCTTCCTAAGCCCCTGGAGAGAGAGAGAGAGAGAGAGAGAGAGAGAGAGTCTTCAGTCACTACCGGAAGCTGGCGGTCTGTCTGAGACCCCTCAGTTGGATCAGAGGTAATTTGCTCACTGATAATCCCAAAGCCCCGGATAAACACTTTCGCACCCAGTTTTCTGTGACAGGAGAGTCAGTCTCCGTGTTCTTACATGAGCCGTGCATCTGAGACCTCGGGCCATATTCCGTTTAATGAAAATTTAAGAAGCAAATCCTCACTTGGGAAGTGATGTTTAATGAGGGAGCGAGTGGGTTTTGGAAAACAAACACAGATGCGCATCAAAAGCGCTTGCTGTGCTTTGAAGGATCGAATGACCTGAAAACATTTATTACACTATCATTAATATTAGATTCAACACTTCTCTTTTCTCAAGTCACTCTTCTTTTAACACTGTCTGTCATGAGAAAGAGAGAGAGTGTGTGTGTGTGTGTGTGTGTGTGTGTGTGTGTGTGTGTGTGTGTGTGTGTGTGTGTGTGTGTGTAGAGGTGTCTGGCATGTGTGATGTGTATCAGGTCTAAATGGGGAAGTGATGGGGATTATATTAATATTCATTAACACATTACAGCAAAATGCTGGTGTGCAATATATTCAGCCATCAAATCTAAATAGTTCAACTACATTTAATAGCTTAAGAGAAATTTCAAGGGGTGTTTGCCTGTGCAAAATTTTACCCTAAATATCTTTACTTAGGGTAAAAAAATTATTTTAGAAAAATATCTTGGTTTTTAGACACGTTGACCCACGTTTAAGATTTTGGACCCTTTCCACCAGAGTTTTGGAAGTTTGTCGAGGCTCCAGGTGGTTCCATGGACATTGCAAGTTTGCGGTCCATGTAATGAGCGCTACTCAATGGAAACCAGAATATGTCATCTAAAGTTTAAAAATACATCAAATTTGCTCATTTGTTTAGTGACCTAGAAAAGTACACAATATAATGTTAATTTCACATTCATACAATGTGAAAATCCCAAAACTACAAACACAAAAGGTGTCGCATTCTTCTGCTTAAATGTGGCATAAACATCTCAGTGAATCTCTTCTGCGAAAATTACAGTTTCCTGCCTGCGGCACAAAGATAAAGAGAGTGTGAATACAGACTGAACACACCATTTCCTAACACCCACTGTGTTTGGCATGATCCAGAACTGCATTTTGTGAAAGATTAACCTTGCAGATGATAAGCAGTTTCCCAAGCACCTCCTGGCTCACTTCTGGGATGCACATAATTGCTCATAATGGCTCTGCGTGAACATTCTCGTCTTTCAAGACAGGAGATGAGTGATTGACAGATATGTATTCTGAATCCTGTATAACCGTGAAGACAAAGCCAAAGCATTGATTTATTGGTGAAGTCTTCAAAAGGCAAACTGCTATCACATCTTCCTTTCAGATGCTGATGAGAGATGTGCGTCATTAACCGTTCATCAGGTGTGTGATGCGTTCGCGGTAAAAGCACAAAAATCCCCTTTAGAATTTGTTTTGCATAAAAAGAATGTGCGGATTGCAAAGAGCATCCGATTTATTTTCATGTGAGCTTTTGATGTTCTCACATTAGACTGGCAGGAATTTGAAAGAGATTATGTATTATTTGTTCACAAATTTGCTTGGAAAATTGTCCAGTTGGCATAAGAATCTCATAAAATCATTGTGGTATGTGTTAACCTTGAACTAGAGTAGTATATTGATTTCAAATGGCAAATTATTTTAAAATAGTATTTCATTATGATAAGTCTGAGAATTTCTGTCAGAATCTTAAAAAGCACAAGACAGACAAACATGTTCTTTTGGTTAATTTTTGTACAGTAGATTCTCTCTCCTGAAACAATAACTGGCCCGGGGCGACTTTACAGCTGAGCTATTGTGACTCAGCCTGCAGCACAACTCTGCCTGTTCACTTTCATATAGATCAAAATAAATCGGAGACAACTCACAGTCCTCACTCGGATATCATGACTCTGAACGTCAACTCCGTCGCTCACCGTGCAGTTCACTTTGACATATTATGACGAATCGATATGGATTTGAAATATCCTGTGTATTCAAGGAACTGTACTGGAGATATATTTTAGCTAGACTCAGTATCATACATTTGTGAAGTAAGATGTATTTTTGACATCACTGGGACGTGTAAAAAAAGACTGTGTTAAATCATCTTTCAAATCACGACACGATCTGAGAGGAAAATTATGTGGATAACTGCACTGCCATTGATTTGTACTAAAACTACAACAAATTTTCTTCACGATACAAGATTATAAAAGATACAAGACAGTTAAAAAGAAGTAGACACTTCAAGAGACCTTTTAAAAATGAACCATCATAATATTAAGTTAGAGCTATATGGGTGTAATCTGATTTAAGAAAGCATTTCATTTGTGCCCTAAGAGTGAAAAGCTTACAGTAAGCCTTAGTCTTATAGTAAATGCCTATAAGCAGCTAATGGCTTTCTTAAGTCCAGACACCTGAGAGGACATGTAATACAATCAGGGAATGATCGTGTTATGTTGTGTAATTTTACTGCATGTCCACTAGAGGACAGAGTGGGATGCCCATGCGCAACAAAAAAGGTCTTTTTTTTTAATTACCTTCTGATTTTGCACAAACAGATATTTTGTAAATATCCCAACAGCAGTATTAAGCAAATATATTATTTTTTCCAGCCACATCCACTGCAAAAGATACAATGTATGTGATATAGTGTTTCATGTGATACCATGTACTGTACTATGTGTTATACGGTGTCCAATGTGAAATAAAATGCAATATGTATAATGTGATATAGTGTATAGTGTGTATAATGTGAAAAAAAGTACAATGTGAAATACTGTAATGTACAATATGATACAACGTACTGTACGATGTGATGTGCACAATGTGATATGGTGTACAATATGACAGAGTGTATAGTGTATACTGTATAGTGATATAGTGTATGATGATGTCATATATAGTACAGACGATTGTACTATGTACAATGTGATATAGTGTACAATGTGATAGAGTACAATAATATAGATTATAACCCACAGTGTGATAAAGTACATTGTGATATAGAGTACAATGTGTAGAATGTGATATAATGTATATGGCACAATGTGATATAGAGTACAATGTGATAGAATGTATATGGTACAATGTGATATAGAGTACAATGTGATATAGTATATAGGGTACAATGTGATATTGAGTACAAATGTTATATAATGTATAGGGTACAATGTGATATAGTATACAATGTGATATAGAGTACAATGTGATATAGTATATAGGGTACAATGTGATATAGAGAACAATGTGTACAATGTGATATAGGGTGTAATGTAATATGATGTATAGGGTACAATGTGATATAGTGTATAAGGTACAGTGTGATATAGGGTAAAAAGTAAAAATGGGACTATATATACAAAATATTTTATTGTCAGTTTTTCACTCCTCTAACTATTCTTCTAAAATAAATCCACTATGAGGTTTAAGACAATTTACTTTAGACAACAAGCACCTGTGACCTCACGTGCAGTATCAAATTTGACCAGCAGATGGACTGAATCCTACTTCCCCACCAAGCAACAATTTGTTGAAGTGCAAATTACAACCAAACTGAGATTACAAACCGGTTATGGCAAATGTATTCTCTCTGTACATAGTAATACTTAAAAAAAAAAATTTTTCAATAAATACTTTAGATTAATACATAAAACTGTACTAATGTCTTGTGACTAAATCCCTCTGAAAGACAGCAGACAGGAAGAGGACTTTTCACACACACACCCAAAAGAAGAAAACACTGCAAACATCTACTATACCATAATAAAATATAGGATCATGCTTATTTCAGCATGTGGGCTGCAATTTTTTGTCAGAATGCATGGCTAATTTTAAAGGACCTTTTTGAAACCAGATGGTGTGAAGGGGTTCATGCTGGCAGGCTTAAACCTTGACCTATTCATGGCCAAAGTCCCTCAGTTCACACAATGGTCAACAGCCCTGGGTAGATCTTGTGTATTTCACAAATGTGACCCTGGATCACAAGTCTTAAGTAGCACGAGAACATTTGCAGTAGCCAAAAATCCATTGTATGGGTCAAAATTATTGATTACTCTTTTATTCCAAAAATCATTAAGATATGAAGTAAAGATCATGTTCCATGAAGATATTTTGTAAATTTACTACCATAAATATGTCACAACTTTGTTTTGTGAGTGGATGCTGCAAATTCGCAAACAGAAATGGCTGGAAACACACCTACAAACTTTGGAAATCTTTGGGAATTACCCACTCAAGTTTGGTATTTATGTAAAGCTTAGAATTTCAGCTTTCAGATTCATCTATTCTCCACAACATCATTAAGACAGCGGTAAGCCAATAGAGAGCATTAAAACAAACTACAGCACCTCTGATTCACAACTTTAAAGGAGATTTTCTCAATGATTCAGATTCCAGAGTTTTAAATAGTTATATCCCAAATATTGTCCCATCCTAACCAACCATATATCAATAGAAAGCTTATTTATTCAGCTTTCAGATTATGTAAAAATCTCAATTTCGACCCTTTAAAAAAATTGACCCTTAAGGTTTTGTTGTCCTGGGTCACGTATATTTTGGCATTTTATCTGTTATTAAATGGGGAAAGACTGAAGAGTCCTAAAATGATTGGTGAAGCTTAGTTCTCTGCTTTAAACACTTTTACAATGTTACTGAAAGAATCTTAGCAAAATAAAGCAGTGTGTGAAATAGCTTAATGTCTAATGAAAGTAATGAGACATTGATAATGAGAGAAACATTACTTGCTAATAAAATAATAAAGTTTAGGCTTAGTTTTTGTTTCTTTAGTGCAAATAATACACAAAAAAAATTCTGTTTTTCTGATTTTTTGTCTACCCATCACATCATCTGTGCTATGCTGACACATGCGGACACCGTAGCTTCAGTATGAAATAAATACTTTTCTGTATTATTTTAATATGTAAAATTCTGTCAAATAAGCTTTTAATTTAATAAGCTTTTAAAGTCAGCCAAAAGTTTGTTGTGGAAGACCATTGACATCATCAGCCTCTAATTTACTTCTGTTTAACACTAACTGGGAAAGGTTAAATAGCAGATAAGTAGATGGATTTAAATCAATAAATAGATGGAGTTGGATAACACATTTCTTTATTAACCTTGCCAACCTTGCCAGTCCATGCCATTTCATCCAACCCAATGAAAAGTTTTGATATTAGTCATAACCAAGACATTCATATTTTAAATGAATCTTAAATAAATCTTATTAAAGTTCTTAATTCACTTCTTGTTTTTTGGGGGGGAACATATAAATGAACCTATATCAATGGGATGTGCTTTTACATTCTGTGCATTTAGTCAACATCTCAGTCCTGGTGTTCAGTGGTTTGTCTCATTTTAGCAAATGCATATGAGAGCCAAATGAGCTTTTACGTCCTGTGCCTCAAACACTATTATTTATGTAATTGTGCATCGTGTATTGATTTGAAGAAATCAATAGCAAGCGCAGACTCAGCATACAGAGTGACGGCTCTCACATGGTTTAAAGTTCAAGGTTCGATAAATTCTATTTCAGAGATGAAACTACATAAAGACAAGATTTTGCATGTCGTGCATGCAACCATGAAATGCAAGTCAGTTTGATTAACTTTTAATATCGATTAGCACCGTGTGATCTGATTTTTATTGCTCTTTTATAAAGAGTATAAAGCTATTTAGATGCCATAGTGTAGTTTAAGAAAGATATGAGAAATATGAGTTCATATTCAAATCTTTGACTTTGGTAGGTTGCAAATTTTGGTGTTTTGGTGAAGCTGACAATAGTTGAGGTATTGCTGAGACAATCATCTGATTACTTTTCTCTTGTCATGGTAAAAAAATCTGTAAATGTTTTGTTTTAGAAACTGATCTTTCATAGCTCAGGAGAAATAAAAAATAAAATAATGAGACAATTGTTCAAATCCATGAAGGGTATGCAGGTGTAAAATGAATGTAGATTGTAGAGGTAAAACAATATGAATTTGAGTAAATGTGATAAGAAATGTTTGAGTTCCTATGGAGATCTTCAATAATATTGTCTTTTGATTGCATACTTGACAAATCTGAGCTCTGAAACTCAAATTGAGACATTTGTGAGATTGTATGACTGTTTTTCTCTGGAGAAATGTAGGACATTTTCCATTTACTCTCAATGATTGAATCTGTATTTTTTTCTTTCTTACGGATAAACACTGTATCATGCACTCCCTTTAATCCCATTTTAGTCTTGAAGAAACTACATATTTCTGATTTCTCTTTTTTTTTATTCTGAATATGACAAGGTCCGATAAGAAAGTTCATTGGTTGTACATCCTCTGAATCTAAAGTAACCTACAGTTCAGGGTGCTAATTGCTGCAGGCAGTAATAGTGTTGTAGCATTACTGAAAATCAATATCGGTCACCAGAGAGAGAGAGAGAGAGAGAGAGAGAGAGAGAGAGAGAGAGAGAGAGAGAGAGAGACAAAAAAAAAGCTTTGAAATAAATGACCTGCTGAGTCTCCTCATATCTAGCTCTACTACACCATGTCACCTTCTGATCATCTCAGCCATGCAGAAAATACAATCCTATTACTAACAGCTGCATTGAAATGAGACGATTCCACCAGCGAGCGCTCATGTCTTCAATGGCTGTAATCCTCGTTTAGGAAATGACCCTGAATGGCGGACAGAAAAAAGAGAAAATCAATATCTTTGAGTACCTTCAGACATCCTCTGAACTGCAAGACGGCAGAGGAAACACAAAGGTTGCGAGAGGCATTTGAAAAGGAGACCCCATGCAGCGAGATGCAGAAATCCGACGGGGCTTTTCGCCTCATCAGGCTTATTTTGGAGGGACTTCGGTCAAATAATCATTTCACAAACTGTCATGATGTACAAATCCAAACATCTGAACAGCACAGCATCCAGCCTGAGCATAGGAATCACATTTCAAGCAAACGCAGTGGCCAACCTCATTAGCTGTTCCCACATCAGTGAAGCTGACAGTTACATCCTCTGTTGTCCTATTAGCTGCCTCTAAATCCTACTTATCCCCAGTTCATCCCAAACATCAGATGTTTTACGATTTCTGCGCCACCTAAACGAAACTATAAATCTGAAGCTATGAAAGCTTTATTGTCCGACTGCGCCGTTGTACCAACAATATATCGGTTTATTTTTCTGGTTATGATGTACATTTATTGGATTGGGGTAACGGGGCTGACAGCTTGCCGTGAAATGTTATTCTGCGTTTCAGATGTGAATTAGTAAAGCAGAATCGATGCATATCATCAGCCTGCAGACGTCTCAGCTGCGCTCCGTGAGATGTTTTTCCTTCGAACACTATTCATTATGCATCCTCAGTCAACAGCCAGGGCCATCAAGCATTTTCAAATGCTAATTGTTGCGGTCGGTTCCAGCGAGTCTGTTTGGTGCGAGAGGGAGAGAGAGCCGCAAATGAATACATTTATTGATACAGATGCGTTTTTGTGATAGTTTCACATGGGGTAGAATTATGGTCAGTGTGCTCAAGGTCGACTTTAAGGTTAAGAAAATGCACCAAACAAAACTGAACGTCCTTTAAATCGTTGAAATCGTCTTTACTGTATGTTATGAATGATCCTCAATGGACCAAATACAGCACAGCTTGCTTAAAACGTCCCTTTTTTTAAAAGTTGTAAACACTAACCAATGGAGTATTTTACAATAAAGGGTCATTTTGTCCGTCGCCAATTTAAAAAACAAAACATCCATGCAGCCTCCGTGGTGAATTGCAAAACAGCACAAATAAATGTTCACACACAATGTTGATTAGATCTCACTTTGGCTCAGAGAAAAGAGAGCAACGCTCAAGAGGATGGGGAGAGATCACTTGGATCATGTTGCTATGACAACGGGGGGAGTGTCAGGTGGGAGAGTGATTAAGGAGATGCGCTGGGCCACATTTAGAGATGCTCGACGTACACGGGGAGACATGAGGGAAAGTGATGCAGGAATTTGTCCATTAAGGCGCCGGTCCAGAAAGGCTACGGGACCACCGATCTTCATCACAAACACCTCCTGATATCTATTTGTTATTCATTTCTGCACCTTTATATCCACATATAATGCTGTGAAAACAATGGGGGGAAGGTTGTGCAACACTTGCTTGAGACACATGAGCAGCAGCCAATATTCTGACAAGTTATGTACATTCATTTTATAGTGGTTTAGTGTAATGTGGGCATCCAGAAAGATCAGATTTTATTGGATCATATGCAAATAAATTTCTTAGTATTTCTGTCTCGATTTCTAGCACAAATGTCTACACATTGTAACGTCAAGATACATTATCTTGATTTAACTTAATTTTTGGATTTAGGATTTTATTAAAGATTTTTTTCTTATCCCATTGCCAGACATTTTTTGTATCTTGATTTCAGATTTTTTTCTTATTCCATTGGCAATAAGAGATTTTTTTTGTATCTTGATTTAAGATTGTAGTTAACATTCGTTTTCTTATCCCACTGGCAGACATTTTTTTGTATCTTGATTTCAGATTTTATTTTATTTAAGAATATATATAAGGTTATTTTTCTGGAACAAATTGATTATACTTTATTCAAAAGGGAAAACAAGGCTATTTTTCTCAGCCTATTGGAAAGTATTTGTTTTTTACTTTTGGATTTAAGATTTTATTAAATATTCTTTTTCTTATCCAATTGACAGACATTTTTTATCTTGATTTCAGATTCGATTTGATTTAAGAATATATATAAGGTTTTTTTTCTTACAATATTGCCAGCTATTTTTTATATTTAAGAATTTTTTTATCTAGGATTTTACTTAAGATTTCTTGTCTTATCCCATTGGCAGATATGTTTGGTATCTTGATTTATTTTTGGCAGATTTTTAAGACTTTTATTGACATTTGTACTGAAAACAAGACAAAAAATACACTAAATGATTTTTTTCAGCGCAGGCAATGCTTCAAGATCTCTAGACGTAGTCGTGTTATTCTGCAGGCTCATCATATAAGCACGACTTGTGGACCGCTGAGAGCTTATAAACAAACACATACACCCACTCTACTACCACCCATACAGAAACCATCTGCTAACATGGTGTGGAATAGGACAAAATGTAACCCCCACAGCCCAGGTAACAGGGTTTTTCCTTCCACAGCCAAATTCTGCCATTTCAGTCATTATATACTAGACCATTTCTTAAAGCAAGAGTAAAAGGACAATTTCAAGACAACAGATTCATTAGCGTAGCTTGACATTTTGGTAAAAGAAAGCCAGAACAATAAACAATAATCACATAAACCTTTCGAGACAGACCTACAACAACCCCACAATGACAGATCAGTGCGCAATAAGTCAGTCATTCATTTACGGACATTGCATAAGTTTACAATAACAATGGGGCATCAGACTCCAAAAGAACCTGCAAAACACCTAAGAAATCTGCTGGAAATCTATGTAGACTTTGTTCTGAGAAGTTCAAATCATATAAAACACAGATTATTTTTTAAACATGATTCTTTAGACAAGTTAACACAAAAAAGACACAGGTTTACAATACAGCGATGGGCTGAAATTGATAGTGTCACCTAAACCAGGGAAAGTTTCCCAGAAAATTTCAAGAATTGTTTATATTGTTTTTTTATCGTCTCACTTCAATTCCCTATATCTCGCTAACTGGGTAAGGCATGCAGTATTCTTTGTAAAGCTGTCATGAAACTAGATTTATTGTGTAAGCTGCCACAGTACATTTGAATTGTAAATGTTTCTCTTCGGGTTTATTCACCCAACATTACTCTAATTATAGTCAATTATTTAATAAGTTGTCTTTATATCATTACACTTAATATTTTTCTAACATCATTTAAAAGTTTCTTTATAAAAAATGTATAAATTACAATTATACATTATAAAAAAATGTATAAAAGCTTTCTTCCATCAGACAGATTTGCTTTGTTTCCAGGCAGACAGTGTTTCTAGTTAAAGGAAGTTTACCCATAAATAACAATTATGTCATCATTTACTCTCTCTTTATAGTTGTTCTAAACCCGTATACATTACATTTCTTTGTTCTGATGAACACACAGAAAGATATTTGGAAGAATGCTTAAAACTAAACCCCATTGACTACCATAGTAGTACCATAATACTTTATTTTTTGTTCTGTTGAACACAAAATGAGATATTTTGAAGAATGTAGGACAGCAAAATGTTCAGGGGTACTTTTGACTTCCATTGTTATTTTTCCTACTATGATAGTCAATTTGGGTCCAAGAACTGTTTGATCATAAGCATTCGTCCCAAATATTTTTCTCTGTGTTCAACCAAAAAAAAATGTATACAGGTTTGGAACAAATAGAGAGTGGATCATTCATGACAGAATTTTCATTTTTGGGTGAACTGTTCCTTTAAGTGCGTCATATGCATCAGATGCTCAGCCAACGTTCCGTGATGTTTGAGGCTGCGACTACCCCAAACCTAACCATCATGTACAAAATGATATCATATAAATAACCTACAACCTAAACTATTAAACATTGAGATTGTGATGACCAGATTATGTTTATATGCCTCATGCATCATTTTCTTTAAATAATTTTAGAACTACTTCGATATTTCTATATAGATGTCACATTGTTTAATTGTTGTTGAAGGCATGTGTTGTTTTATCAGTTTGAGGAAAGCCGCCTTTCCACTATTCTAACCCCTTGTAAAAGCTATTTAAAGTCATACCATTAGACCTGTGATTTAGTGCGTAGACAACCAAACCCAAAGAATTAGTGATTTATCAAGTTCTGCTCCAAGAATCCTTAACAAGGAACTGGAGAATAATACATCTGCACTGATGGAAAATATAATGAGAGGATGAGAAAATTCAAGACATTTGGTGGAAAAGCGCTCATGAGGAAAAACTCAAGTCACTTTTCTCATCAGTCCCTATTGAAACCTGGCAGGGAAGGATTTCAAGATTTCAGAAGTCAGAGGTTTGTGATGTCATGATTGTTGCTCAGTGCGCTGAATTTCGTCCCAGCCGTGCAGGTGACACACATTATGTTCATGGAGGTGCCGTCCGTTTCAATCTGCTTTTGATGTAATGCAGCTGGCAGCTGGTTCTGGCTCGAAACACGGCTGCATTCCATTATACATGAGTGGAACGCATTAACACTATGAACAATGACAGCTCAATCCATAACAGAGCGTGTTGAACTAGAACTGTACATTAATGATCAGGCTTTAAGCTTACCAGTCCTCCGAGAGCTCGGCAGTAATTCTGGGCATTGTGTACTCGAAAATAGATGAATGAAGTGCAGGCGGAAAAAAAGACTTGTTTTATATATCTTGCATATCTTCTGTATGCAACCGCTGTTCAAGAAACTGTATTTATTCTTCCAGTAAAAAGCTAAGACAAGACTTGTTAGTGCGTGCACGTTCAGAAATAAACGTATCCTGAAATAAAAAAGTAAAGTGCCAGCTAGACCTGGTCTTGCCTACGTTTAATAACATTCATCCTAATGTTTATTACATTGTTTGTTGTTATTGCATTAATGGCTTTTTAACAATATCCTCCATTGTTACTCAGATTCCTGTATGAAAACAAAACACACATTTCGTTCTTTCTATTTTAAGGAACTGGCTTATCATGAAAGCTCTGCCAATTATCGTGAAAGCTCCAGCTGTATGACCCAAAGCTCTCCAACACCATCCCGGTCTGTCTGGGGCAGTTCTTGACGCATTAAAAGCTGCTACCTGAGCGGCTGATGAAAGTATTGAACAGGACATGTTGTTTACACTTGACTTGTAAGAGAATTGCAAGGAAAGCATCTCGCCCTTCATGCTGCAACCACAGAACACAATTCTGTTTAATGGAAATTGACCTTTCTGTTCACAACTTCAAAAACAGGATAATTGGATATTGCAAGGCACCTTGCGATGCACAATGTACCTTTCTATTGTCTGTGGTTATTTTTAAGAAAATGTACAGAAATACACTATATACACACATCATTTCTGGTATTAAAGTTATGATATTGTCAAATATATCTAAAAGACTCAATCACTGTAGGATTGGATTTGATCGGTAATGCAAGAACCATTTTAGTCCTTTCACCTTTCAGGTCGTTTAAAAAAGCACTAATTATAAACAAAAAAAAATAATAATAATAATAATTAATAGATTATATAATATAATTAGTTCATAGTTAATATTAGTAATTAGTCATTAGTTAATATAACAAATGAACTCGAAATATTAAATAAAAAATATCCCATTTGAAAAAGTCAATTGTGTCACTTTAACATTCAATTTTTTTATTCTCTCCTAATGTAATTTGCGACTTTATTTTTTCAATGTTCTCTAAATGAATTGCCATTCTCCAACATAGATCTACATATGCAAATTGTCTGTTATTTTATCGCTAATGTTTCATTTTCAAGGATTTCATGCTGAGACAAAAACAAAACAGTGGTCGAATCTCTTTGTTCTCTGAAACTCTACGTTTGCACTTTTAAGGTGTTGATAGCTCGAGGCATTCTGTAAGCACACTACTGGGGAACGTCAGACTCACTTACACAATGTTTTATGATCAATCCTAACCACACCGCAAAGTCTCTATAGTCAAAAGCTGAACACAATTTAATAAATACAGATTTGTTTGCGTTTTAACCTTTCTTTGATCCATGTTTAAGACCATAAGAATTGACGTATAATGGCTGTTTTCCTCTGTATCTGTTTTATGCCTCTCAGCTATGTTTCTATTAGACTCTTGTGAAATGATGGGAGGTCTGTTCCTCTGCTGGCGGCTTTAACTTGTTCAACAGCTTCCAGGCTTTACTGCGCTCCAGTGAGCTGTTTCTTACATGATAAACTGACAGGCTTGTTTACACCCAGGACTGACTGAAAAAAAGAGAGTAGATATGTTCATTGCGTGAGATTAAACGCAATCCATCAGCCACCTGACCTCTGTGTGAAGTCTCCAGATGTCTTGATAAACACTTGCATGCATTAGCAATGTAACACTGGTGCAAATGTGTTGTAGGGCAGGGGTTTTCAATTCAAGGTTTTTGCATGCCACGGACACCAAAGTATGATGACACTAATGTGAGGGACCCCATCCTAAAATATAAAAAAACCCATCTATTTTTCATAAACACCCAATTTATACACACTGAAAATGTAAGATTACTAATCTAATATTAGTTTCTACTTTATATTTATTGCTTATTGTTATTTAGACTTTTTTACAGTTATTTTACATTAATTTTTTGACGTCTGTGTAAAAGTAGCAAACAAGAATCAAAGATTAAATTTATTTTTTATTTAATTTATTTACTTTAACACAATTTTAGCTACACAACAGATTAAAAACTAACGTTTGCTATTGTAATCGTTATAATTTAACTTATTATTATTATTATTATATAGATCTTTTAATAGTTATTTTACAGGTTTTTACAGCTATTTTAGACTTCTCTGTTGAACAATAGCAAACAGAAATTCAAGATTAAATCCTTTTTTTATTTAATTAAATTTGTTACATTTTTGCTACTTGACAGACTAAAGTCTAACTTTTGCTTTTTTCGTTATATTTTAATCGAATTTAATTTATTTTCTTGTTATTATTATTTAGACCTTTAAACGAATGTAAATCTCGGCATATAACATAAAAATGCTTGAATAAAATTGTTGCCAAAATATGTATTTTAGGATGTGGGGTTTATAAAACAATTGATGCTAATGGTAAAATCAAGCTCAAGCTCTCAAGCATCAGCTTTATTGCCTATGGGAGATGTTTTAAGTTCTTAGCCGGTTGCCAGTGTCTCCATCCCTCGGCAGCAGTGCACTGTGGGTAAGGGAAGGAACCGTATCGAGATGCTTGTTTGGTTACTGAATTAGAGAGAGGCAGATGGTCCCCACCGTCAGATCTGGACCATCATCCTCCTCTTCTTGGCAGCAAACCTGACAGACTATGACTCAAGTCGGAGGCTTTTGGAATCGCATGTGCGTTCTCGGTTAACTGAGAGCTTCAATGACTAATTTCGATTTGCAATTAAAATTGTAGATCCTGTGAATGAGCAGTCACCACGAAGAACCTTGGACACATCTGAGAGGCCTGTTAGTTGTACTTTAATGTGACGACTTCTTGTTATTCCTGGGCCAAGCTAAAGCCTGAACATATGGAGATGTTCTCACTTCTGTCTTTTACTCTCCCTGAGGATTGGTTTAATAGAGGCAAAGGTCTTTTTAAAGATTGTTACAGAGCCTTTCTACTACAAAGAACAGGAAACACTGTTGGAAATCACATAATGGCAGAATGGACGTAGCCGTCTGTGATGGTAACTTAAAAAGGTCCGATTTAGTTTCTTTGTACTTAAAATGTGCTGAGGCATCCTTTCATTCCAACAAAGAGTATCACATCTGTCCAACTACCTGCAATCCACAGCTAATACACTGAAATTGAAAGCATGTTGTCTACTGTCATATAGTCACTTAAAATCAACACTATTATATGAAATGGACAGCAAATGGAAACCTTTGCTTAAGTCTCATCTGTGTCTCGGATATATCTCCTGATAGAAAGAGGCAAAAATCTCACAAAATGTCTCCTTTAGAGTTTCAGCAGAGATCTCAACAACGTCTCAAACTAAGCTCAGATTTGTCAAGTCTGCAATCAAAAGTCAATATTATTAAAGATCTCAATATGAACTCAAACCTTTCTCATCAAATGTGGTCAAATCCAGATTATATTACCTCTACAAACATTTTACAAAAAAGGTCGGTCTTGAATAAAGCAAGTGATGTTTACTTGAAACTTAATGTAAAATGATTGAACTACCATGACCAACGGCTGTTAGGCAGGTGTATTAACTGTATAAGCAAGCAAAAATAATCCACTTGTTTATAGCATGAAACACACAAAAAAGAGATTGAAGGAAAGAACCGAATGCAAGAGAATTAAAATTCGACAGCTCCGCAGTTTTCAAAAGACAAGTGATGCACATCACACTTTGAATGTCTGTCTGATGCAGGAAAAAAAGATGTCAAGAATGTGTTTACAAGTCAAACTAACAAGTTTCTTCAAATCTCGGCACCAAAAAAACTTCTTTTGATGCTAGCATGAGACGATCTGAGACAAGCTCACCGTCACAATATAACAAACACGAGCTTGTGTGATGCTATTGATAATGGGATTTGGAAACCGTGTACAATACAGACAATACAAAGTCAAATCTTCTTCACCCTGTTATTATACTTTTTCCCAAGCATGACTAAACACCGAGCTTTAACCATCTGTATAAAAACACACACACATATTCTTACATTAAAGGCTTGGTTGCTTTGAATGTGCTGAATGTGTTTCAGAGAGTGTTCTTCCTTTAATGATACTGTAAAACAGAGACCGAATGCTGTTGAGGATGAGCGAGATAATAAGAAGTCCCTTTGATGCTTGTCACAGCATGATTTTAATTCACACTTCTATTTTTGAGCGATGCCAGTTGGACGATTGTTGTTACAGAATGAAAACTGTACTATTTTATCTCATTCGTGTTACTATCGGAAAATCCTCAACCCCGTCATCGTGTCATCATTTTGGACTCGAGCGAGACACTCGGGTTGTTGAATTGGAGCGTCCATGGCACGTTGATGTAAAAAACGTTCCGTCAAGTGACAAGTAACCAGGCAACAAAGGAAAAATCTTCAATTATGGAACTTGTGAGAACTGAGATCTCTTCCGCTGAATGTTATATGATGAGCGTGGCAGGGTGAAAAGAGGCGGGATATTAAGAAAGCACGGTGGCCTGATATTCTGTAAATGAAAATGTCCGCCGCTACACGCCGTTCCTGTAGAAGCATCAATCAACGTCCAATCTGAAAAATAATGAGTGTGTTCCACAGAGTTATGATTAATCTACAAGTCCAACTCAAAGCTTTCCCTATTTGAAAGCACATGCATATGGTTTAATTTACAAAAAACACTCAGAGGATCATGCCATCGTTTAAAACGAAAGCAAAGGTTTTAGGAAGAAAGAAAAAAGCATGCCGCATTTCAGCTGATCTGAAAATCAAAACCAACAAGACAAACTGAAAAGTGGGACACCTCCCCAAGCTTGTCTGGAATCTCCCAAAGGGCTTCATTTTGTCTAAGCATGAGCTTCTATTTATGCATTCGTTTATAAGCCTGGTGCAAGTATTCGCAATGGATAACAAATTATTTGCCAGGCACTAAAATACAGTAATATCCAAGATATGCGAGAGCACATTTGTCTCATCGGGTAATTTTGGTGCCATGCCCTACTATTATTAGATGAAGACAAGAGTTATTCCATCTTATATTTTTTTAATGGCCGGCTCCACAAATAGAGCAATGTTCTCCGACTTCTCCAGTCCCCTCCATATGATAATAAGCTCAGGTCTATGGAGGTGGACTTTCCTCCTGGATCATGAATACTGACAGGTAACGGTTGGCAGGACTTTGTGTCAGAGATATTAGTGAGCAGAACTAAAGCCCTCAGGGAGCTGTGTGACACATGTCCTATATTCCACCAGTACATATCTTCCCCATTCATACCTTTTTCACCCATTACTGCATTGAAAACAGAGAAAATTAGAATGTATGAAGCAGAGAAAGACAGCAGCTGTTGGTGACTATTAGAAAGACAAAGGGGTGGTGATGGATTATCATCATGCCACAAAACCAAGGGAGCAAAGGGAATGATGGATGTTGTCCTGCTAGAACCAGAGAGTACACCTGAATAACACACTATAGGTCTGACAAACACTGCCATGTTCAGGGCAAGCCAGAGCATGCTGGGTGTTTTTTTAAGTGGTTAGGATCTTTTAAAGTGTGCATCAAGCCAATGGTGTATAATCTTAAAGATATTTGTTTTTAAATCGGTTATAAATATTTTGTTGGTTGTATTTTGTTCAAACAAACTAACACAGGAAGTTCTCATGGACCAGCGTTGTTTACATTATCTAAAGAGGTCTATATAGTCTGATAAACTATGATAACTATAAAAATCATTGTAGTATACTTTTGTACACAGGAAATGTTCTATAGATGTTAACAGTTCCTTATGGAATCAGACAGACTAACAAAGAACCTTTTAGGAATCTTGACTTTTATGAGTGTGCTTTGTGTGTTTAAAAATAAATAAATGAGCCTGTTAATGTATTTGTTCAATATTATCGTATGTAAATCTTGCAAAGTTTGTCTTAAAGTTCAAACTAATGTGTTTGCACATGTAATTCTGCAACAGCAGGTGTTGACTCGACCTTTAACGCAAAGAGTTACTCTAGACTGTTGTGCTTCTTTATAGACGCCGTGGTGATGACATTTACCCTATTGCTCTTTTGCTTGAGTCAATTACTGTCAGTAAACACAGAATTATTAAACCTTAACGATGCCATTTGAGGTTGCTTATATTGAAACTTGAATGCCAATATTTAGTTTTAAAATAATTTTAGAATATTTTTTTCAATCGTCAATGAGCTTTATTTTTATTTGCATACGAAAGATATTCATGGCATTGTATACAATGCAATTGTAATTTACACAATAAAATAACTCACATAAAAATACTAGGCTACTATAGCCTACTATAGTAATCTGTAATAAAATAATTCCTACAGATAGGCTACAGTTTTTAAACCTAAGCCTAGCATTCAATTTGTTAATACAACACAACACTATACATTAGTATGTACTGTACGTACTATAATGTACTAAAGTATACTACGATATACTAGTTTCTAGATTCTAGTAGCCTAATCAACATTTTGCGACCGGGTTCAGCTGTGCCTTTCTCTCATCCTCTAAAGGAGGACGCAGTTTCCATGGCAACCTGACTCCTTTTGTCATCTTTTAGTTTAGCCCTCACACCTTTGCTGTGAACTGAGCTGTTTCACACTCGGACCGACTGCTCATGTCCGACAGCGATAATATATTATCGCACGCGCACTCCAGCGGCGTTCACGCGGTTTAAATTTCCCACGCCAGTCCTCGTGTCACATCCGGTTCAGCACCATTGCTTGGCCCCGCTTCTCAAATTTCCTGCCCACACCTTCTCTGGTGTCTTACCCTGCCAAGTTTGTGTAGAGATGAAGTAATATTTCCACCGCTTTCCCCGCTCATCCCCACAGTCGCGATCGGACCAGCGGTCGTCAAGCAAGCGGACGAGGACGCGTCGAGATGCAATAAATATGCAAAGAGACGGCTCGGCAAACCAGCTCTCGTTTTTCCTATGATTTCGGTGCTGAATTTGACATTGCATCTTTATTTTAAGCGGAGGATCGTGATAGAGAGCCGGACAGCCGAGGAGAAATAGATCTGCATGTGATATATCTGGACCAGGTGGCATCGGAGGCAGAAGATGCAGCCTGCAAGCAAGCTCCTGAGTCTAACCCTCCTTGTACTGATGGGCACTGAACTCACCCAAGTAGGTTTATAAACGCCATTTTCAGCGCACATCACCGGCTAATGATTCACAAAATAAGCCGCGTATTATCATAAATGGGCAGATTAATCTTTGGGAGTAATGTGTCTAATCCGAGTTCAGAGGAAAAATCACAGCGATGTTCAAAACCTTTTAGGCACATGGCTAAATTAACCATTTTACACTAACTTTTTAACGTAGCTAATGTTGGAAGATTAAAGCACGATTATTAGCCTAATTATCAGATTAATATTTAAAGACAAATTCCGTTTGGTAGCAGTGAGATCTCCAACTGTTTCATGTCTTTGTGACAGTATTATTCTTTGTCTTTAGGCTATATGCCTATTGGAGATAAAACACATTCTGGTCTTGTGCAGTATATTCTCATTATCCACACACACACACACACACACACACACACACACACACACACACACACACACACACACTGATAGTCTCTGACACCACACAATGGCAAAACAGCAGGTAAATTGCTTTCTCCTCACTCACACATTGAAGCTTTCTCTGTAGCGCTTTGGGCTTTTTCCTCCTTACACCCATTGTAGGTAAAGCTTATTGATGAGTTACTTTCTCCTTAGTGATTAGTTTTTCTTCTGCACATCCTTTTAAGAAATGTTTGCCTTAAGTTATTCAAACTCATTTCACTGCGGATTTTAAGGAATTTTACAGTTTGTAGCAACTAGACGAGAATGTACAAAACTGGTTTGCATTATGCAAGAAATTATTATTGTATTAACAGTAGTAGTAGTACTCTATTATTGGGCGCGAGTAACAAACTGTTATTTGTGTAGGCTATGTGATGCAAGCTTTTCAAAGTACTGTGATTTAGTGGAGGTTCTGAAAATCTTATGAAACACAAGTGACTTTTTTCATGATTTGCAATCTATCCCAAATAAAATCACAAAAAATAAGATCCTTATAATTAAATTGTGCTGTAAAGAAAGCAAGATACATTTCAATATGTGTCAGGTACCATTGAAAGAACACTACATATTACACACTGTATATGAATAATTTAAAAATATTTTAGACAATTTCTATAATTAGATAACAAAAGGCTAGTTGCACCACACTCTTAAAAATAAAGATGCTTAAAAGATGGTTCATAGCAATGCCTTAGAAGAAGCATTTTTGGTTCCACAAGGAACCATTCAGTCAAAGGTTCTTTAAAGAACCATCTCTTTTTATACCTTTATATAATCGGAGTAACCTTTTTAAAGCACAAGAAAAAAACTGAAAGGTTCTTCAGATGTTAAACGTTATTTATGGAACCATTTTGACGATAAAAGGCTATTCTATGGCATCGTGAAGCACCTTATAACTAAATGTAATTCAGGGAAATATGTATTAGTGTTAGTGCAGCTCAGAATAAGTATTGCCAAAATGGCAAAAAAAAAGAGACAAAAAACGACAGAGGTGGAAGAAAGAGGACAGTGACTTGCTTTTACCCTGATTAAAATCTTTTAAAGCAGAGTTGACTATCAGCGCTGTCACCATTTTATTAGAAAGAGTATGGTGAATGTATATTATATATTGGACTATATGTAATTGATGCATATAATTATATATACCAGATAATGGTTTATATACAGTTTTGTCCAACAAGACAAATGATGAGAACTGTCAAAATGTAAGAGAAAAATGTCAAAATGAGAAAGCAACCTGCACCGCCCTCTGTTGGCCAAAAATATAATGACTCCTAGACAAGCATCAATGGTCATTATCGTGGTAAAAATGCGCCCTTATCTAAAAAATAATCTAAAAATACAAAGATCAGCACACAGAGCCGCAAAGCATCGTTTCACAATGCAAATAAGAGAATAATTTCTATAATCTATAGCACTGGGTAAAATGTTACTGTTTTTGAACTGCTCATAGAGCAACAATAGCAACCTACAGTATGACACTGTGTGTTGTTGTTGTACACACAATATTCTAGAGATACACTATAGGTCGATGTATCAAGAATTACTGCGATATTACATCAGAAATCCATCATCACATTGAAAAACTCACGTGATATTAAAAAAGTCAAAGAGTGGCAGCAGATATTAAATGAACCTCTATATGAGAGCAGAGGTGCAATATTGGATTGCATTACGCTATGACATACAATGCCCATTTCAACCTGAAAACCCTACTGTGAGGCTATGAAATAACTTTTTCTAGTGTTTAGTGATTTTGCATGTTCGTGCGTCAAGCGCCCGGAGGAGGTTTGCGATCTTTATGAATATTTCACCAGTGCACCGGGTGGGAGGGGCACGGAGCCGATGAAATGAGATGGTGTGCAGAATGTACCGTCATTATTCGAGCGGAGAGAGAAGACAGAGCTACACTCCTCCGAGTGTAATATAAAGTTCAGTATAGGATAGTGCGCGTAAAAATGCCCGAGATGAACTCGTTTGCGATGGGCGCTAATGGGAAGCGCATCACCTCATTTAGGAGCGCGGGGTACGAGCGCAGTTGTGTACTGGGATGTTTATAATGAAGGTTACTGGGGAAAAAAGCAGAGATGTCGGTGCCTTTACTGAAAATTGGAGTGGTGCTCAGCACGATGGCGATGATCACCAACTGGATGTCGCAGACTTTGC
Organism: Oreonectes daqikongensis; assembly: GCA_026939265.1. Taxonomy (NCBI): domain Eukaryota; kingdom Metazoa; phylum Chordata; class Actinopteri; order Cypriniformes; family Nemacheilidae; genus Oreonectes; species Oreonectes daqikongensis. The sequence continues at coordinate 1,582,148 of JAOTQM010000051.1, forward strand.
CCTCTCTAGTAGGTCTGAATAACACCAGATTAAGCGTGGCGCCTCCGGGTGTGCCGGATCGGAGCATCGGCGTGAGTTTCAATTTTCTCCTCATGTGTGTTTTCTTTATTAGGTGTGATCTAAAGCATATATATTAGTTAGTAACTATATGTGATCATTTAAATAATTTATGCTAAAACAGCGGAAACAATTATGTAGCCTACTATAATTCTAACACCCATATCCATAGGTACAATTGTTCTTGACATGGAATCGTGGTACAGTATGTAATATATTTTGTAGATGTATCATGGCAGTACCATGGTGTATTTTGAAGTGTTAATCCCATAACACAATAATATGCAAAACATTTAGCACTTTGATATACCATGGTATTCCATCTAAAATGATCATTGTGTATCTTTACATGTGTGCAGTGATGTACAGCAAGTCATTTTTATCAATATTTTCACAGTGAAACAAAACTACATTTCATAAACGATAGATTTATTTTACCGGTTGTGTCGTTGGAAAAAGAAAGTATGGCAGCTATAGCACCAAGGACATGGGTTCAATTCACAGGGAACATACTGATAACACGTATATAACCTGAATCCTCTGTGTGTCGGACATCTGTCAAACGAAAAATAACTAGTTAAAACGTTAATATAATTCCTTTTGTGGAAGAACACTGAAGTGGAAGCAGGAACGAGCTGGTAGATGTGAAATTGTGTGATTAATTTTCAATGATATTCAATATAATGCAGCACTTTAAGTGGACAAAATCTTTAGCTCCTCAGTGAAAAGGTGCGAAATGCATCTCAGTGGGGAGATTATTGACTGTTGAATGTGTTTGGAGTGTTTATTCTCCATTAGTCTCAAAGTACAACAGAAAAAATGCCTCGTACAGTAAGATTTTATTTGGACATTGTTTGTGTTAAAGAGAAAAGAGGAATGCAATCCCTTGTGTGTATTTTTATAATGTGTTTTTACTAGTTTGATTCTGTGGTAAGCTCTGTCTAATACAAAAAAGATGAGATTTTATTATAATCTGATTTGTGAAGACATTCTTCATATTGAATGAAAAGCGCTGTCGGACGTCATTTATAAATATGGATTATTCATTCGATTACTCTGGATTGGGGCGAGGCATACGGAAACCCTCACTCCTCCAGATGGCTCTTTTATGTAAAGCCATTGGGTCACAAAATCCCCTTTGATAAAAGACCATTTCACATCAAAGCACTAAGTATAAAAATCCATAAAAACGGTATGGCCGTATATTGACCGCTAATACACAGCTCAGCTCTCTACAGACAGACCAAAGAGAGAAAGAATATATGCTGTCAAGGGAGGTAACCTTTTCAAAAAGCACACACTTCACAAGACCGAAGAGAGACAATTGTCACAAAGCCGCCTTCCTTCAAACAATATCTTTTCTTTAGTCTTCAGTTGCTGACCTTTCCTCTCTTTGTTCTGCCCCTTGCCCAGGTGCTCCCTGCTAACCCCGAGGACTCGTGGCAGGTGTACAGTTCAGCGCAAGACAGCGAGGGCAGGTGTGTGTGCACTGTCGTGGCCCCTCAGCAGACCATGTGCTCGCGCGACGCCAGAACCAAACAACTGAGACAGCTCCTGGAAAAAGTACTCTTACACACACACATACCCACCCACACAAAGACACGACAAAAGAAGAAACGCTTCGCTGACTTTCTGTCACAGTCCCTTTCAACAAGGTTGTCACACAAGACCTCATGTTTTGTTTTTGTTTTTCTCTCTCACAGGTCCAAAACATGACCCAGTCAATCCAGAATCTGGACCAGAGGACCCAGAAAGACCTGCAGTATGTGCAGAGAATGGAAGTTCAGCTGAGGGGCCTGGAAACCAAGTTCAAACAGGTGGAGGAGAGCCACAAGCAGAACATCGCCAAGCAATACAAGGTACGGATGAATTTGTTGTTATTGTTATTTTGGACATATCTGTTGTTATTTCATTGCCAAAAATCTAAAATGTGCTTATTTCAGTCACTTCTTAATGCTGTGCGACTGTGAAATTGTTGTTTTGTTGTTCTTAATGCTATTTACCGTTACATTACCAAATCAATAGCCGTGCAATCAGCAAGTATTGAGCGAATTGCCACATTTTCCAGTCCTGCGCCATTTTCCAGTCCTAAACAAACTCGCTCAAAACATCAGTTCTAAACGATTTTCTCGCCTCCGGAGTAGATCCAAGCATTTTCACCACAAGAACAAAATGACAAAATACGATTAATTTCGACATCATAGCTACCTGTACTTTTCCATTTTAGCTATTGTTAGCTGGCTAAGCATACAAATTGATTCTGCACGCTAGCCAGGCCATTACACCTAAATTACTATGCGTCGAAACCACATGCAACGTGTGATTTACAGTGTGTGCCGAGCTCTCGAAATGGATAGATTTTTATTTAGATTAGTCTGCCGCAATCGTTTCATTCCTGTGGCCGGGTTCAAACATTTTGCTTGTCAAACTGAATAATTTGATAAGAAATGAAGCCCGGTAGCTGTTCTAAGGGTGATGTCTGTGGTACCTCTCGTTCATTTACCAACTAAGAAAACATTTCACATGATTTAATGGGTCTGCCCTTTTAACACCTGCATCAGATATTTGGATGCAAAAAGAGGAAAAGGTCATCCTACCTAACATGAGATGATACACAAGTCCACTTTAGACATTCAGGCAGAAATAGAGCATATTCTGGACAAACATGGCATTTCACATGAACTATGATTATATTCTGTATATATGAGAAAATAGGGGGCACATTTCTTTGTTTAGATGAGGGTTATTTCATACCGATCTAATTGGAAAACAGCTATTTTACAAAGTTATTTGGTATGAATTCGATCAATGTGAAATATACAAAATAAGATTATTACACTGGAAAAAAATGTAGACCTCTCTCCAATTTGAAATTTTCTAGTGACTTGTTGCATCTAAATTCTTCAATGGGTTCAGTTCAAGTTCTGCAAGGAACAGACTTGTTCTACAAGTGATAATTAACCAGAGTTGCCAGATTTTTACAACAAAATCCGCCCAATGGTCAATCAAACTAGCCCGAAAAATAACCCAAACACCAAACTCAAAATATGCCACTCTCATACCTGAAATACATACTTTACAGTCACTGTTATGCATTAGGATATTAAAGATCATGTTCCATGAAGATATTTTGTACATTTCCTACCGTATCAAAACGTATTTTTGTGATTGGATGCAGCAAAATCACTTACAAAAATGCCCGGAAACACACCTAACCCTAACCCAATTTTACTCAAGTTTGGTATCTATATAAAGCTTAGAATTTCCGATATCGGGTTCATCTGTTCTCCACAACGTCATTACAGCGGTAAGACAACAGAGAGCGTTAAAACAAACCTTAGCAACGGCCTGCTACAGCGCCTCTGATGGACAACTTTAAATATTTCCTCAGATACCAGATTTTTGCCAAGTATTGCCCTACTGTATGCCAACAAACCATACATCAATGGAAAGCTTATATCTCCAGCTTTCAGATGATGTCAATTTCACATTGACCCTTGTGACTGGTTTTGGATCCAGGGTCACAAATAAAACCATCTTACGTTGAGATTTACAGCTGAAGAACAAAATTATTATTTACTAGAAACAATCACGACGAGACCCACCAATACCATGGAAACTATTAGAATATACTTTTAGCAGTAAATTAGTTTAATACGCGCATTTCGGTCAACTACGGTTTTTGAATGTGTCAAATCTTCAACCCGTGGAATAAAAAACAAACTTAAAAAAATAATAATCATGGAACCATGAATTTAGTGTGTATGTAGCCAAATTCCACAGGAAATGGAAATCCAGTTAGAAGACACTGCAGAAAAAGTTTCATTACACTGAAACGTATGAATGAGATTCATACAAATTCATGCAAATTTTACGCCACCTCGTAAAATAGTTCAGAATTGGTATGAGATTTTTGTGGCCACTGATGGTCCCTATGGAATATGTAAATAAACTAGTAATGTTGTGCTCTCTCGGTTTAATTTAAACATTCACTTTCAATTGTATATCATCTTGATTATTTGCACATCTGCAAATAATTTAAAGCATGTGTTTGTCTGTTAGTTCATCCATTTAATTCATTTAAAGGTAAATGTGTTGCATAGCTTGTTTTTTGTATTAGAAAGGCTAGCGAGTTAGCTATTCAACCGAATTTCATTTCTTTGCTTGCAGGGCTAACTATATGAGTTAAATCAAAGCCGCAGAGACTGAAGAGCAAGTTCAATCCCATTGTGATCCTGAACTGGTCGACTGAATATTTGCAACATTTAGTTTATATGAAATACGAAGCACCTTCCAATTCTGTTTGCAGTCTTTTTGTGCATGCCACTATTTCAGGCCTTCATGGATAGATTTTCTTATGTTATGATAATCATCTCCATGTCTTTCCATGACTTTGGTTATGCATATTTGGAAAAAAAGGGAAACTGTTGTTGTATGTATAAGCATGTAACCCTTAACACATTGCATTTTAAACGTTGAAAAATAAAGAGAGTTTTTCGAATTTTTGCTGGTGTACTGAGAAGTTGTTTTATGATCCGCATCATACATGTATTCGCTAGGCACACGCAGCATGATAGACTTTAGCCGTGCAGGGCAAGACAGGTGTTTGGACCGATCGTTGCACGCATGCCTACTGAACCAAGCCTATTTTAACCTTTCAGGCCATAAAAGCGAAAATGGAGGAGCTTAGGCCAATGATTCCAGTGTTGGAGGAATACAAGGCCGATGCAAAATTGGTAATGCAGTTTAAAGAGGAGGTGAAGAATCTGACGTCAGTGCTAAGTGAACTGCAGGAGGAGATCGGAGCCTTTGACTACGAGGAGCTTCACAACAGGGTGTCAAATCTTGAGGAGAGGCTCCGTGCATGCATGCAAAAATTAGGTAGGATGAGTTCGAGCACAAACACAAACAACCTCTCCATTTCATTTCAAAACAGGCCCGCAATGACGTCGCCCAAGAGGACACATTGCGTTTCATACATGGTGTTCATTATCAAGTTCTTGTTGCTATTTTAAGAGAAAAAAAACAAACACTGGTCATGCTTTTTACATTATCAAAATTCTTTCATTTTGATGAATTATGAAATTAAATATTGCAAAAGCACACAAAGGAACAAATCAGATTTTCTGTATTTAAAAACATTTCTGTTGCTGTGGTTGTGTTCATGAAACACTATTAACTGTACTGAAAATGTCAAGTATGATTCCTTTTGATGTAGCAACTTCAATCTGACCTCACAGGGATTCGTAACTATTTTATGAAATGGCTAGTTCACATAAATAAAATCATTATTAGAGAAAAGCAGTACTGAAGCCCCTACCCCAAACCCAACCATCACTGGCGCAAAAGCGAATCGTACGTAAAACGTACGAATAAGATCGTATGAATTCATAGAATTTAGCCACCTTGTAAAACAGTTACAAAATTCACATGAGATTGTTTTGGTAAATCCAGATTGAAGGCGTTCACCCCAAATATGAAAAATCCTTTTATGAGGATTTTTACGATTAAGTCGTCGTGTATTCATGTTAACATACAGGTTACGGATGTTTTAGCGTGATGCTTGGATAAAAGTGTCTGGCAAATCACTAAATGTAAATGTCATGAGAACTAGATTACTTTAATAGTGGATGTATGTGCTTTTTGAACATGTGCTTCAGTTGTCAACTTAGGTAAAGAAGTAATTTATACCCAACCTGATCTCACATGAATTCGTTGTAAATCATTGTGAATCGAACAAAAACACACAATTACTAGAAAAAAGCAATACTGAAGCCCCCCCCTAAACCTAACGTCACTGGCGCGAAAGCAAACCGTACCAAAATGTACGAATGAGATCGTACAAATTCATACCACCTCCAAAAATGATTACGTTTTTGCCGTAAGATTGTGTTGTTATATCTGGGATGGCATGCGGGTAAGTAAATGAATAAAGTAAATGAGAGATTCATATTTGGATGAACTATTTCTTTAAGACACAACAGTGAACACTGCACTTTTATTGTATAGCTTTACAGCACAAGAAAAAAATCCCATGCCAGAGGAAATCCTCAGAGTTGGCAATCCACTTGTGCCAATCTGAATTTTAGAATTATAGCCAGACTTTCTTCAACAAGTTTTCTCCACTGAAACATTTTATCTCAACAAGGCTAATTTGACACAGACCGTACTAACAGCAGATTCAGCTGTTGCCTTATTCTGATGTGAGGAATGGTCCACATATGGACGTTGGACACAAATGTGACTAATGAGAACCTGCTGTGCTGTCTTCTCTAACAAATAACTTTGGGAACACCTGAGACATGGCATGAATTCATGCTGGCTTCACAGGTAAATTGAATAAAATGATCAAATTTAGCATGACAGGCCACAATCTCTGATCCAACCTGATCTTATTTACAGACAAAACCTCATCTTAATAAGCATCATAAGGTTTACTTGAAAGAGCCATCTTAATAAATGCTCAAGTGGTGCAATATAGGTCAGAAGAAGTTAGTAACAATAGAGAATTGCTCTTCTTTTCGGAGAGTTTATTTTAGATTCAGTCGAAACACAGATTCGGTTCTCATGCATAATGTAAATGCAGCTCTGCTTTGATTGATTAAAAGAGGACGGCACGCTGACTTCGGCGCTTAACAATAAATATCAAAAAAGAGCTGCAGTCTAAAGTTTTGCACCGAGCCAAAAGCTACCAGCAGTGATAAAGAGGGCCATCTAAATATGATCATGGGATTTCATTGAAAGATTATTGCTCCCAGTACAGTAATCTCCTGACTGCATGAATTTATAATGCTGCATTATGCAGGGGAGTTAAACCTCCGGACGAGAGAAAAGTCCCATTGACAATTTGCCAGACACGCATTCACCAATATAAATAAGGTGAGCTATGATAATAAGCTTTGCTTCAGAGGAAGCCTGAACTAGATGTTCGCTGACAGTGCTTGATTTATTTTTGGGTAGTTCAAGCAGGTTTAGCTGCGTCCCTGTGACGTAAAAACTATTTTAAACAGGGTTATACATACTGTGTATATACAGTATATGAGCTCATTGAGTGTCAGACAACACAGAATATTTTTTGTCTTGTACTACTGAAGACAAAAAGATGATTTCACTGTTGAAACTACCGATTAAGATCAGATATACGTTCCCATATGTATGTAACATGATGTTGAATAAATATAAAGTTTGTGCGTTCTAAATTCAACCATGTAGTTGATAAATTCTAGTAGTTTAGGATGAAACATAAAATATTAATATTAATGTTTCTGCTAATCTGTGTAAATGCATATTATAGCAGATTTTTAGAGATGAATTTTAAGCATTCTTGCAATCCTGACATTATGTAAATATTTAAGGAAAATACACGCTTATATGAAATGTACCTTAATAACTATGCATAGCGACAGTCACACTAGTGATGTGGGGTTGTGAACTCAACGTTTCGCATAACTGGGTTTAAATACATACTGCCGTGTACATCACACAAAAAATGGTACTTGATTATATTACACATTAAAGGAAAAGTTCACCCAAAAAAGAAAATTCTGTCCTTGGTAAACGGCGGTACCCATTGACTTACATTAATTTTGCGTCCATATAGAAGTGAATGGCTACTATCGTTGTCCAACATTCTTCAAAATATCTTCTTTTGTGTTCTGCAGAAGAAAGTAAGTAAAACAGGTTTGAAATGACAAGAGGGTGAGTAAATGATGACAGAATTTTCATTATTGGTTAAATCACTTTAAACATGTAGTAATATAACAGCCACAACATTGCTAACATTTGGCCATCATGAGTTTTAAAGATTGACCAACTGTGCCAAGAAGACAAATTCTACAATTTACTGAACATTCTGTGCAATAAAATATATTTGAATGTAGGTTATGTGTGCAGCAACATCTGGGAATGAGAACTGAGTGAATAAATCACAACCCATTCAATCCCAGTGGGATTATAGAATTACACATTTACATTTACATTTACATTTACATTTACATTTATTCATTTGGCAGACGCTTTTATCAAAAGCGACTTACAATTGAGGAAAACAGCAAGCGATTCATCTAAGCAAGCAATATTCACGAGAAGTGCTAGTAATACAAGGTTTCAAATACAACGTCAAGATAGTATAAGCAAGTATATAGAGAACATTAGGAAAGGAAAAATAGGGGTATACATTTTTTTTTTTTTTTTTTTTTTTTATTATATTATGAGACAGTTAAGTGCTCATGGAAGAGGTGGGTCTTCAGCTGTTTTTTGAATTGTGAAATTGATCCAGCCGTCCTGATGGAAACAGGAAGATCATTCCACCAGCCGGGAACGGTGAAAGAAAATGACCTTGAGGTGGATCTCATGCCTCTCTGTGAAGGAACAATGAGGCGCCGCTCGTTTTTAACAGGCCAGTATTAGCAGATTATGAGTAATCATATAGGTTAGTAGTGCTCTGTGTTCAAGGACTTCAATGTAGGATAAATCCTACATACTATATATATTATTTATTATAAAAGTCCCTGTAGCTAAATTTGTAAACGTTGCATTAGCAGCAAATGTCATGGGTTCAATTCCGACACTGATCAAATTCTTTGTATACACTGTAAGCCACTGGATAAAGCATTTATGCAATCTTTTGCCTCTCCAGCTCTGTTTGAAAGATTTTGTTGAATTTGTTGTTGAAATTCAACAAAATCAAACCTCAGCAGTGACAAAACGTCGTCCAATAGCAATTTGAAAGACAAGACACATGACACACCTTTTTCTAAATAAATGTACACATATTAGTGTTGTATTGCTTAAAAGTGAATATGAACTTGTTTTCTTTGCAGCATATGAGGTCTGAAAAATACAAACCATCTTTTTTGTTATTTTATTTCTGTTTCACCATTTTTCATTTTCTGCAAATAAATGCAAATAGAAACAATATTTTTATTTAAAATTTGGGAGAAATATTAGTAGTAGTTCACAGAATGAAACAAAAATGATGCTTTACCTAAACACATAGGCTACCTATAAATAGTAAATTCAGAAAAACTAAAATGGTGCTTGGAAGTGGTCTCTTAATTTTTTTCGCTGCTGTATATTCAAACCCAAGGAGCCGATATGATTCACTGATCACTGCTTAGAAACTAAAAATAAGAATACAATATAAAAAAGCTAGGTCAGTGAAATTTAATACAACACGTTCACCAGAATTTGCTCTGCTGAGGCTTTATATAAACCAGCACAATAATGATCACATTTCACTGTCAGGAACAGAATATTGGAAAGATATCACAGGCAACAGAGGAGCAGCTATAAATGGACATTTCGTTTAAAAAAGGCAGTTGCTATGGCCCAGAAGACTGCCAGAAGAGCACAGCAGGAGAGAGAAAGAAAAGGAGTGTAAAAGAGAGTCTGCAGCTTTCACGTTTCTAAAAGGAAAAAGAAAAGAGAAAACGATGGGCAGAAAGGTTTATAAATGAGAGAGGAACGTGCATCTTCGTGAATCAGGACTCTACAACACTGCAGACATCCACACAAGTTATGCTTCATTGAATCTGTCTGACACTGTGTCAAAACAGAGAGTATGAGAGCTTTACTGATGCCTGCAAACTCTTGCCCGAGTTCATAACACAAGCTGAAATATGACAGAGACACATACACCTCCATCTACCACATTTATCAGAGTAAAACAGTCAATTTCAGCTGCATCACGAAGGAAAGTGAAGAAGGAATAGTTCACCCGAAATGAAAATGCAACAATAAGAAGACTTTTCTTTTTTTTGCGGAACACAAATGAGATGTTACGTTTTTCCGTCATCGAGGGTATATGGACGGCGACCAGGCGACAAGTAAAACAAAATGACCAAAACTACTATTATTGTATTCAGATCTGTATTATATCTGAAATCTTAACATTGAAAATAGGAAATAGAAAGTTTAAGGTAGTGAAGTCACGATTTACAGTGAATTTTTACTGTTATTTTTACTCTTACTGTCATAGTTCTTAGTCGTGCTGCATCACGATTGACACGTACGACATTTAGCACCAATTAACGTCATCTAAACATACCAAACTTTTTGTAATAGAATCTGTTCTGTTCACCAGTTCACTTTTTAATATGGAAAACCAAATAAACAGCTACTTTTGTGTTCTACTCAAGTAAAAAAATCATACAGGTTTGGAATGATCTGAGGGTGAGTAAATGATAACACAATTTTCATTTTTGGGCAAACTGTTTCTTTAAAGTCCTATCATGATAACCTTCTTGTAATGATTTTTTTTACCAGCTTGCGGAAAACTGACAGGAATAAGTGATTCTATAACCATCAAGACGTCCGGATCGAGGTACGGCTCGTGGATGACCGATCCTCTCGCCCCTGACGGCGACACAAGAGTAAGTTCATCAAACCCAAGCTAACTAAATTTCCCTGGATGTGTTTTTCTACACAAATAAATGGCAGCCGCATTGTTCGGCGTAGGAGAAATAGCTTTAACCACAGCCCGCCCTTGACTTTAATCACGAAAATGCCTTTCACTTCATCTTATCAGCGCTCCCTCTGTCCCCGCAGTGTATTTTCTTGAAAACAGGCCAACAGTGTGGTTTATTAAATTACCACCACACATTAGGATGCAAATGATAGGTGTAAATCTTGCAAGATTTCATTAGTATGGCAGCAAAGTCATTCCCAGTAAAGCTGAATGATGCCTGTTAATTCCTCTGTCAGTGTTTTGCCCACACAAATGCTGATACACTCAGAGCGAATAACATAAATGACTTTTTTAGGTCTTCGTACCAGATTCGTTGACTGTTTTCAATTTGTTCAACATTGTTCAACATATGTCAGTAGTACGTAAACTGTTCGGCAACTAATCCATGATCCCATCATATATTAATGCAACAGCTTTAAAGAGGATAGCTGAAGGTGAGATTGAGGAGTTTTTAGCTCTTTGAGGTGGATCAATACAGTTAAAAAGCCTAGAAACAGAAAAGCATCTGGCGTGCAGATCTGTCTGCGCTCTGAATGATTGATGAGGGGTCAGAGAGTTGCCCTTGCGGGACGCCTCTGATAGACTAAAGGCTGGTTTATGGTCCTGCGTAGGACCTACGCCGTAGCCAACGTACCGTTTCTTATTTATACTTGTGTGTCGTTGTCCGCGACGACAGGCAATGACCACTAGTAGTCAGTGTCCACAGGCATATTGCTTGTGTAACCAAGACAAGAGCTGAAGAAGCAGCAGCTTGTTGCGTACACTGATAGTGATAGCGGCAGGTAAAGTCACTTTTGTTGCAGCTTGAGTTGTTAAATACATAAGAACTAAAAATTTATTTAAGGAAATACGTACAAGTGAACGCGACACTTTTTTAACCTGAGGGAGGGGTTAAAGCAGACCAATCACAACACTTGCGCTCCGCATCGCATTGACTACGCCGTAGGAACAGGATCAGACAGCGAGCTAAAACATGCTCGGAATGGGTGGGGGAATGACCGTGCATTGCATAAACATTGTGATCCATTATGTTGCACATGAAAAATGGCTGTTATTTGCCATATTCAATATAATGGATCATAATGGTTATGATCCAGCATGAGTACTTACAAACAAAGCTTCATCTTGGCTGTAAGAGACAGTCTTGGTACACTGCAACTATAGCACACACACACACTTTTCATGTAGTTCCTAAGAGCCCGGTTTTTGTAGCATAAATATAAAAGTATTGATACACATTCATTTTCCCACCACCAGGTATGGTACATGGACGGTTACCACAACAATCGCTTCGTCAGGGAATACAAATCCATGATCGACTTCATGTATTCTGACAACTTCACTTCACATCGACTCCCTCACCCCTGGTCGGGCACAGGGCAGGTGGTCTACAACGGCTCCATCTACTTCAATAAGTTCCAAAGCAACACCATCATCAAATTCGACTTCAAGACGGCCACCATCAGCAAATCAGGTCAGCTGGATTACGCCGGCTTCAACAACCGCTATCACTACTCCTGGGGCGGTCACTCCGACATCGATCTGATGGTGGACGAAAGCGGGCTTTGGGCCGTGTACGCCACCAATCAGAACGCAGGGAACATCGTCGTCAGCAAGCTCAACCCGGCGACCCTGCAGGTCATCAAAAGCTACACCACCAACCACCCCAAGAGGAGCGCGGGCGAGGCGTTCATGATCTGCGGGACTCTTTATGTCACCAACGGCTACTCAGGAGGGACAAAAGTCTACTACGCTTTCCACACCAACTCGTCGACTTACGAATATATCGACATTCCCTTACAGAACAAGTATTCCCATATCTCCATGCTGGATTATAACCCCAGGGACAGAGCTCTGTATGCATGGAACAATGGGCACCAGGTGCTCTACAACGTCACCCTTTTCCACGTCATTCGATCCGAGGAGCTCTAAGCGCCCACGGGCCGACATTCTTCGTCCATATGAGATATACAGTAGCACCGATGGAATTTATTACAGAAAAATAGAGTATAGCCTAATGATCGTTCAATAAAAGAAGACATCATCATGTATCAAAAGTAATAGTTAATGAACAGCTGCCAAAAGGTCTTTTTTCTGTTTTTGTAAGACTATGATGCTTAGTCTAAGCTATCTTTAGGCTAGATGATCGTGCTGGGATTTTCTTATCGCAAAGTTCTTGTACAGCTTTATCTACGGACATGATCCAAAACACCCTGTTAATAGGGGGTAAAGATGTGCGATGCAAGAAATATGTTATTTAGTTACGCAGTCACGTCCTTTGTATCAAGAGCAATCAAAACAACTGACATCCACTAAAGATCAGAAGGCGCTGACTGTTGGAGACGCTCTGTTAAACAACTGCAGTATGTTGATGTGATTGTATGTAGAATCTGACGTTCATCAAGATTTGCATGGAGATTTTTAGCACCATGATTCACACGATTGTATCTTTTTTGTTTTGCAGTATCTTGTGAATAGGAGATTAGATTAGTGATGGGTTTGCTATTCTTCCTGCCATGTTTACTTTTAGCTGTATTGTTTATATTGGGTTATTTATTCTTTTATTTGTGTTAATAAAGTGACTCTTAAAAGTAGGATGGATTGTATGTTAAAGAAACTGGAAGTATACATTCATATCTAAATATATATATATATAGGTTGTCAACCAAAAAAAGTGTCAAAAGACAATGTGAAACAAATGTATTTACAAGGTAGTATTCTTCGACTGTATTTTAAGACGGCTTTGTGTGTCTTAGAAGAAATAGACGGCGCCATCTAAAACTGTTACGCTTGCATCTGTGTTGTACTTGCGATGTGATTCATATCAATAAAGCCAGTCTTTATTTTACACATCTTATCTGAATGTGTGAAAAACAAACTCAGTATTGTTAGACGAAACCATGTTGTAACCATGTGAAAAAGAAATTCAGTTCATTTAAGTTCAGTTTACGCACACACACAAACACACACACACACACACACACACACACACATATATACATAAACAATTTTTTTTGACATTTGCAGAGACACAATTGTCTATGGAAGAAACGTTTTTTGCGAATAATGTCCTGATGCCATAAGACGATAAATCCAGGGGGATGTCCAAGGAAAAAATAAGACCAGTCTAAAGGTGGATATCATTACAAGCCCATATTCTTTCTCCATGGCAACGGGGGTGGAAAGTGATGACCTCATCTCTTTGGCTGCGGTGAAACAGCTGATCTGGAAGCATTTGGACATGTGGGACAGAGAAACTCATTAGGGCTTCAGCTCTTGTCTAAAGTCACTGTCAAATTGAATTGTCTGGTGTCTGCGCTCAAGCAAACGCACGTTAAATTCAAGCCACCGTGACCGGTGAACCGGCGTTCGCTGCAAGACATCAAGGACTGAAGGTGCTTTGACTTAATGGATTTTTGTTCTTTGTTCATCTCAAGGTGGCCATCATGCGAAGTGAAGTTTCAGCATGTTTTAATGTCTAATGTTCATCCTGGGTTAGAAAAGTGAAGCAGCAGCAGAACGGCTAATGTTATTTCCCTCAACCCAACACTCACACCAGTCTCTGCAGCCATACGTGCACAATGCCACAATTTTTGCCTTTAAACCAATGTAATATAATTAGAGTGAATTGCTTCAGTACAGACACTGACATCATCCCTGCAAATGCACAGATCATGTTATACCATATTGAACCTCAACGAGAGGTCAGCACTAGCATGATCCCTTTAACACCTGCTGGTTGATGGCGTAACTACACCATCTGGTTCCAAAAAGCATGTTCTGCTTTGATGCTACTCAAATGTATTATGATACATAGCAACCAACATACAGTATGAATCATACGGTTATGGTTTTCCTTTAAGGGATAGTTCACCCATTTACTCATCCTCATGTCGTTCAAAACCTGTGTGCTACTCTTTCTTCGGTGGAACACAAAAGAAGATATTTTGAGAAATGTCTCTGTGGTTTTGTGTCTATACAATGGAAGTCAATGGGGGCCAGTGTTGTTTAGTTATCAACATTCTTCAAAATATCTTCTTTTGTGTTAAGTCACTCATACAGGTTTGTAATGACATGTCTAACCAGCCCTGGTTTGCCAGCCTTTCGACAGATCATTTTCCATTAGCTCGTCTTTTTTAATGAATTTGCTTTAACCAGATGAAATTACATAGGTGTAATGTGAATTAAATAGCTTACAGCACATGACCCTTCACTCAAACTTAATTCATGACCACAGATGGTCAAACCGCGACAGAGCTGCCACGATCACATGTTCTTGTCATGACAGTGAGTAATGTTACGTAACATCATCATCATCATCATGTTTAGATCAACGGCGATCTCAAGGTAATTCTTCATGTGAAAACCCGTTTAAAAACATTTTCCGTTCAAACACGGCACTAAATGCATTCAGCTTGTTCTTTGGAGAAAGCTGAATTGTTTGAGAATTGTCTGCTATCCCAGTTTAAGGACACCAAATGATGGATGTCTGAGCGTTGCGCTGCTCATCAGGATCTGAGACAAGGGGCCAGTGGGGTTCTGCCTGTCCCTGTGGACGACCTAAATGTGCACTTATCTTTTTAGCTACATCATCCACTTTCTTCCTCTCCTAGCTATGCTTTTTGTTCACTATCTGCCCCTCATCTTTATACAGACGGGATGGCTTTTACCTAAGGAATAGGCTACATTCAGAATGCTTGAACCATGTGCTTTGGCTAAATCTATTGCATCTTACACATGAAATCATTTAAACAGATTTTACTGTCCTATAAATTAATATCACACCAGCAAGAGAGTTTCTACTGAATATCAGCACAGGTCTGCAAACTAGAATAGTTCACCTTCAAAAATGAAAATTATATCAGCATTGTTTTAAATCTGTATAAATGTTATTTCTCTGCTAAACACAAAGAAAGGTATTTTGTAGAATGTTTGTAACCAAATGGTTCTGGGGCACTATTGACTACCATAGTATACAAGAAAATTACTATGTTAGTCAATGATTCCCCAGAACTGTTTGGTTTCCCACATTCTTCAAAAAAATCTTCATTTGTGCAACAGAACAAAGAAATGTTTGCAGGTTTTCAACAACTTGAGTAAATAATGGCATTTCGTTTTTTGGGTTACCTATTCCTTTAAAAGAAAGAAATGAACTTGGTCATGTCATGATTGGTAAGGCAAGAATTTCACATTAGAAATACTCCACAATGTGCTGACTGCAGATGCTGTTCAGTATGAAGTATGAAGACAATCACATTATCATGACTTTGAAGGAAGCTGAGATTGAATTGTCTGAGGAATTGAAATAGGGGTCTTAAATCACCTACTGTATGTTTACTGTACAGCTTAAAGTGACTACACTATAACATGAGCTAATGGTTTATCTTTTGAAAAACTGATGAACTGAGAACATCACCAAGTCTTATGCATTATTTAGCAGATGTCTCATACCAGCAGCACAATATTCCTTTGCTGGCTTCTTCTGCTGTACTTGCCACTTTCTCTCTCTCTCTCTCCTCACCTGGGATTCATAAGGGTGCTAAAGTGTTGGTGTGCATACCTCCGCAGCAGCCCGGAGCAACACCTCACTGCCGACTGATAATGGCTTTTCAGAAAACAGAGCATCTGCTTGCTGCTATTTTTACCTTCTTGATTCCCTCTCCTGTACTGTCTACGGGGGGTCGAGCTATCTCGAAAATATTCAAAGACACCAAAGAAGATCCAAAAACCTTAGTCAACTCAAATCCGGGAATCCTTAAAAGGTTCCGCCCGAGGACTCTACACTTAATACCACCTTTGAGTAACCGGGGGTCCGCTTTGATGTCCCGGCTCCTCAATAATTAAGAGTTGATGGAATATCAAAAAATGTATTAGAGATATAATTCTTCATATGTTACTTCTGCATAGCACCTGTGCCCATAAATATTTAGATGTACATTTGTAATTTACATATGATGAATCTTCATGATGCGGGTTGCTCTTATCCTGCGTACTCTCATAAGAATCCAACTCATTCATAACTCAGCAGCTGAATCCAAGATGACTGGTTTCTTTGATGGATACTATTTCAGGATCACGGAGGAAGAAATTATTAAAGAACTTACATCACAAGGGAAGAGCACAGGGAACTTCAAAGATGTTTGAACGTTGTGGAACATTGTGCATTCTGTCAAAGAGAGAAAGACAATGGAAAATTAATCTCCATGAATTGTTCAGGAGAAACAGTTTGATAGACAGTGATTCATTTTGAAATAAACTTGTCAAGGCACATGCAAAAAATATATTTTATTAAACACCATTTGCATTGACTGTTATGGATTTGATAATTCAGACTTCGGAAAATCATGCTTCAAAAATCTTTAAAGAATGCTTTAAAACTATAAGCGAGACCACCAAATACTGACATGTGTTGTGTAAACCTTGATAAACACTTGTGTAAAACAGCATTTTACTTAAGAAGTTTTAATAATCAGACATTTTGTTTTCAGAAAATACATTTCATCTATACTTATGTATATGTGTTAGGTTGCTTTATAGCTTAAAGCAAGGTATGCTTGCTAATAGGCAATTTAAGATATCTTAAAAAAAAAATATTGAAAATGGATTTCACTTATTAAAAAATAATATTGTTCTAGTGATGTTTTGACATTTCTTCAGTAAAAGGAAAAGACAAAACTACAGATTACAAAATGTTTTTGCAAGTGTTGAGAGTCTGATCGGCAAAACATGTATTTCAGTCACTGAAAGGTTGGACTAAATTAAAAATTAATGCTAAACATTTTCCATGGGTTTAAGTATTCTACCCAACCCTATTAAGTTACACATTGAGTGATTCCATAAAAACACCTCAACACGCAAAGCTTTTCTCTTGTTCTGTTTTTAAAGTTTCAGAGGAAAATGCAGTTGCTCAGATTGGATTACACTACACGGCTTCCTTTTGAGCTTATGACGTTCAAAATATTTAACTACAAGCTTTGTTTCCTCTTTGTAAAGCTCTGTGTTTCAGGGTATTGCATAAGCATTCTTGTAGCAGAAATCACAGAGATTCTTACTGACCTGACTCGCAGGCATCAAAGAGGCATTATGTAATGAGCTTCCGCCGCCCGTGACGTGAACTAACAGGTAAGTTCTACCAAAACGAATCATCACTTTGAGCACGGTACACGTTAGCGATCGTATACTTAAATAGGCTATCTTTGTATTTTTGTTTTGTATAGATGCGTGAAGCTTATGCATTTAGCTTACACACTTAGGCTACCTAAAAGGCATAGCAAATTTACGTAATGACGTAAAAGAACTACAGGATCGCTTTTTGAACCGGTTCATTTAAACGAAGCGTCTGAAAGAACTAGTTCACGGAAATGAATCAGATTCCCTTGTGTGGTACATTGTGCAGGAGACGCTCAAAGATATCTGAGCTTTTTTATTAATATTAAGAATTACTAAGGTAATTGCCAATCCAGACTCCAGTTCAGAAGGCGGCGGTAATGCGCCTATAAGCTGGTATGCCAACCGCCAATAAAACTCGAGAAGAAGATATCTGCGAATCCTAAACTACATTTTCCCACTTGTGATCAATGCTGCGTCCCAATTCGCATACTATCCGTCCTAAATAGTATTCGAAAATATAATTAGTATGTCCCAAATCATAGTATGTTGAAAATAGTATTCCAAAAATTCCCGGATGGTCTACTACTTCCGGTAGAAAAACGCTGCACGGTGCTGATACTACGCGAATAGGCGGAGTTTAGTGACGCTCCACTACATTAATACAATTAAATAACTTATGTGTCACTAAATTAATAAATATAGCTGAGTTAACATTACATATGAAACAATGAATGAATAAATACTTAAATGGAACGAAGAAATGTATTTTGATGTGTGTATCTAGGCAACAACGGCCACTTAGTTGTTAGTATGTCCCATGCGTGCATATATTGTTTTGCTACACAACTAAAATGTATATACTTTTCCGTAACAAAAACAGTAGGCTACATACTTTTAGTGCATATAAGTGGGCGAATTGGGACGCAGCACAAGTGATTACGAGTAACGCACGTCCTCCTCGCGATTCGGTTTTCAAGCTCAGGTAACTTTTTTAAGTTGTTACAGGATTTAAATCAATTTTAAATTTAGGGGGGAATGTTTGTGTGCACATGCTGCCTTCAAGTCGGAAATATCATAATTAAGATTTCCGACCACATGAACAACCAAGCGAAGTGTTTTTTATACGAGATAATACGATTTGCGACGCCGTACAGACGGGACGATTTCCAATGTTGTGGAAAGGAAGACTTTTCAAGACTTGTGGTATGGTTTGGTTTATGCCAAGTTATTATCTTACATGTGGTATATAAAATATATGTTCATTAGAACTTATTCCCTTTAAAGTGGTCTGTCCCTCAGACTATAGGCTATCCTAACTTTGGACTAGAATTAATCCATGTTTCATCATTTAATTTGTCTATGCATTTGTTAAACTTTGTTTTCTGGGTGTATTGATATGAACAAGACCAGTTGATATCAATGTGTTTTAGCAAGCACAAAACATTATGAGCTCCGGAAGGGACATGGTAGTGGCAAAAATATGAGAATACGCTCCAATATGTTGCATTCATTCGAAAACTTTTATGTTCCCCAAGAATATTTTGCATTCTCGTGCAAACATTTGCGTTCCCCTGACAGAATAATTGTGATTTTGAGCAAAATAGTTGTGATTATCATTTTACCCATTATTTTGCACACCTAGTGTTAAGTTTCCAATTGTCATTGAAACTTCCTTCTATGTTTGGATCACACTATTATTCTTAAACCAAATTATAATAAGCATACGTTGGATGTTGAGAGGAAGCCTTCTTTCAGATCTGAGATGAACAGACTGAAAACTAAGCAGATTCTCAGCTCAGCCCATTTTATTGTTTAGGAACATGCCTTTTGGTACAATGAAACATTTGGAAGGTGCAGGGTTATATAACGTGACCAAATAAGGTACGTGCAAAAGAACATGTCTTGAATCTATATTATATGAAAGTATGCACTCGACCCCCTTCCTCAAAAAGGTGAACACAATGTCCTGAACTGACCCATAAGCATTACATTGCATTGGATGAGGGGAAAACCCAATTCTAACACCTAGTTACATTTACATTTATGCATTTGGCAGACGCTTTTATCCGAAGAGACTTACATTACATTGTACTATACATTTGTACATTTTGTATAGTAAGCAAGTGGGGGTTAGGTGCCTTGCTCAAGGGCACCTCAGTCATTACCCGCCAGCCCTGAGAATCGAACCAGCAACCTTTTGATCATGAGTCCAACTCTCTAACCACTGGGCCACGACTGCCCGCAGTCTGTGAAATATGTACTAAAAAAATGAATATAAATGTATTAGCATACGATTTTGTGATGCATGTCACACCACTGTCAAAGTGAAAAGTTTGCGTATTGTCTTTTTTTTAAATAAGGTTTGATTTCTGCTGAAGTATTGTTAGAAATGGATACATTTTCTGACTGTTGTTGAAAGTATACGGCACTGTTGCACCGACCGCTAAGCACTTAGCAACACTCTGTACCTAAGGGATCTCTCGTCCTGTTTGCTCCACTCACCAATCAATACAGTATTCTCTCCTCAGGATAAAGATAGTTCAGCAGATTGAAATACAACTGAGATGTGCTGTCAGATCCACAGCCATCTCAAATTGCGATTTAGATGCACATTATATACAGAGACAAATCCTCTGCCGAATGTTTTCTTTCCACACAATATTATATTTCTGGCGGGTCTATAAAGAGGAAGACATAGCAGAGATGAATGCTTACTTGTTTTGGCATCTAAATCTTATTTTCTCTTCCATTTGTTTTTGAAATCCAATTTCATCAAACCATTGTTTTCTGTCTCAACAGAAATTGCCGTGTTCAATTACCTATAGTGATCCCAGCGCTAATCTATCTGACCTACACATGACTGTGTTTTCCTCTTTTGGAAATGTAATTTGGGGATGAGGCATTTTGTCATTGGCACGACCCGTCCGTGACAGACACTGATCCTGCTGTCTAGATGAGAGAATGGAGAAAAGGTGAAAAGAAAGAGTGACGGAGATATATAGAGACAGAGAGAAAGAGAGAGAGAGAGAGCCGAAGTGTCCAAGGTGGTAATTCCCTTGTTATCCTTTAGCATTAGGGTTGAGCTCTCACAGAGAATGTGGTCATGTCTCAGGACATCCTGTGGCACGTCGCATCTGTGCAACAGACTGCGATGTTCTGAAATGCCCCGAACAGACGCGTCCGTTCAGTGTGTGGTTAGAAAATAATTAAACAGAAAATTCAGATAGAAAAGATGTGTCGAACTGTGAATGTGAATCGTTCAAAACGTATAGGGGTCTGAATCAGATGTCCCATGATGTACTGTAAATGCATGTTAGTGCTGATTTTGTATTTTAGTTTTGGATATCTAGTTTAAACTGTTACATTAGTATAACCAATATCATACTGTGTATCATATTTTAAGCTGTCGAGCACAATAAAACCACATTGTTTCACCCAAAGTGCATTATTTACTCACTCTGTCATTTTAAACCTGTATGACTTTCTTTCTTCTGCAAAACACAACAGAAGATATTTTGAAGAATGTTGGTAACCGAACAACATTGAACCCCATTGACTTCCATTGTATGAACACAAAACATTTCTTAAAATATATTCTTGTTCTACAAAAGAGTCAGGTTTGGAATGACATGAGTAAATGATCAAATAATTTTCATTTATGTAATTTAGTATATTTCAGTTCAAAGAAGGTTGTCCCATTTTTTCTGAAAAACACAGAGAAAGATATTTGGAAGAATGCTTGTAACTAAACAGTTCTACCATAGTAGTAAAAAATACAATGGTAATCAAAATTGCCCCAGAACTACTTTCTTCAAAAGATCTTCTTTTGTGTTCATTAGAACAAAGAAACTTGAGGGTGAGTAGATGAAGATGGGTTTCCTGTGGCTTAGTAGTTAGAGCATGGCGCTAGCAATGCCAAGGTCATGGGTTTGATCCCAGGCATTGCACATAAACAAATGTATAGTATAAGGCAATGTAAGTCGCTTTGGATAAAATGCGTAAATGTAAAGACAGAATTTTCATTTTTGGGTGAACGGTTTCTTTAAAGGCAAAAAAATGCATAATGTTGAACAACATCTCTGCTGCGGCGTGTTGTGTTGTAAAATATGTAGGTAATTCATTTCACTAATTTTTGACTTACTGATTTACATAAGTTATACGTTTATGTGTACTTTTCTGTCTTCGAAAGTCGTCACGCCACAGCTCCAAAAATAAGCTTTTTATCTTCCCACCTTGGTGACGTTTTAAGCCGCACAGTTCTTGGTCTGATAAAGAGTCGGGTGCTGTTTGCGTCCTTAAGGTGGGAAGATTAAAAACAAATTGGAGCTGTTGTTTGCTTTAAAGCTTTTTTCTCTTTTTTACCGTTAGCATTGGATCTGCATGTTTGAATTATGTACATTATATACACGTCGTGGGTAAGTTGCATTGTTTAACCCACAGTTTATTGAAATAAAAATATCATAAATATGCTATAGCAAATGAGGGAACAAGACAATGAATGTTACTGAATCCTTTGTGGCCTAAACTAGTTTTTTAATGTCCGTGTGCTCGTGTGCAGTTTTTCATACCCTTATTCCAAGGTTTGTAGTAGTATTAGTGTCCGTAGCTTTGGTCAATCGCAATTATCCGGAGCAAATTGACTAGTAAAGTGGCTGCAGGCTTTATCAATTTTTAATTCATTGGAGACAAAGAGGAATGAGAATAGCAGAATATAACTCATTTGTTTCTCATCAAACCGATTCTCCCTCTCTAAGTGTTTATGTTCTCAAATGCAAAGCTAATTGGAGATCCAAAACATTTTCTGTCTTTTCCTGCGTATCCGACTCTCTGTTCAACACCTTTTTATACCTGAGAGTTTGTTTCTATAGCTGGTGGTTATTCATACCATCTTCGTACCTCCTTCGTGGTTGTCTTGGCATGCTTGACAGACAGCGAACGGTGTGAGTAAATCTCACGCTGGGTTTCTATTTCTGCGCGTTTCTTCGCTCGGTTTGTCTGGGGTGGATGGGATTGCGTGAGGAGCGCGTCGGGAAGAACGGAGCATTTGTGTTCACTGCTGCAATAAAGCAAATGTCTGCATGAGGCTTCAGGGGCTCAACTGTGCATAGAGGACAAGCTGACAGTTCCATCTGCCTCACAATTTCTCCACAGATGTCCGCACACACACTCGCGCTCGCACGCACGCAGACACACACAGAGCTATGTCGTTCATCCCATCACTCATTACGTTTCTTTCTTGCTTTGGCATCAGTTTTTGGCAGTGTCATTCAGGCCGGCAGCAAAGAGATCGACAGGTCTGATGGAAAACTCGAGCCATTTGTTTAACAAACCGCTGAATGTTTGAAAAGGCTAGCTTGAAAGCTTAAAGGGATAGTTCACCCAAAAATGAAAAATCTGTCATCATTTACTCACTATTCTGCAAAATGTGTTAGGGAGCAGAATGCCTCAGCTATGAAAGCAAATGGTGACCACATCCATTTCTGGTCCCCATTGGCTTTCACTGTATAGAGAAAAGCAACGTGAACATTCTTAGAAATGATATCATTTAAGAAATGTTTTTGTGTCCATATAGTGGAAGCCATTAGGGTCCAGCGTTGTTCAAGATATCTTCCTTTGTGTTCTGCAGAAGAAATAAAGTTATTCATCATCATTTTGGGGTGAGCGTTCCCCTTAAGAACACGGTCCAAAATGAAATGTCAAGTACAGTTGCTGTTGGTTTAATGAGAACAGAAAGGGTGAGATGTCCTTCGCCGGGTGAAGATCGGGCGAGTGGGTGAGCTGGGAGATGTGTCGGAGGAAACAAGGGCCACATGGCGTTCACGCTGCGCCTGGTTTCGCTCAGCATGCTGCTGCACAGACGCCCTGACAGGTGCCTCCACGCAAGGTTAACAAGATGCAGAATTATGACCGTAAAGAACGGGCCGGTCTGTCTTTCTGCGTGGCACGGGACCGTAGCAGAGCTCTCCTGAGATTTCCCACAGCACCGCAGGCTGTGCAGAAACAGCACTTACAGGGACGTCAATTTTGAGCGGATTGCAGCGTCAGATGGAGATTGCAGTGTGTGTGTGTGTGTGCGTGTGCGTGTGCGTGTGTGTGTGTGGGTTTGCAGCTGAGAGGAGACAAATAGCACGGCGCCTCTCACTTGTTGTTTTTCATTTTCAATCATCACGACGGCTTCTTTTGTCGTGTGAAAGACGGCACAAAGCTGAGTCTCACACAACCTGTCAAGAAAACGTCCAGGTCATGTTTCTTTCAAATTCTTGTTTCTGCAAAGTGTTCCTGTAGTTCAGTTGGTAAAGCGCAAAGCTCGTGGGTTTGATCCTCAGGAAACATGCACTTATTTTTTAAATCCACATTCAGTCGATTTGGAGAAAAAAACGCATTAAATGCAATGCAAAGAAAATGTGGAAAAATTGTTTTAAAGGACCAGTCAGTGAAATTTAGTGGGGAAGTTGTGAATTGCAACCAGCAGCTCACACCACCGCTCGCTCCTCTGAAGCACTACGGTGGCTGACACAGAACAAAGATGTTTTCACGTCACGCTTCTTTGCCGAAGGAGATTTTACAAAAGTAAAATACCATTTAGGGTTACTGCAGAAACATGTAAGGGGCTAAAAAATAGCATTACAGTATAAAGTTCATCACTCAAATAAATCTGGGAAGGGTATGATTTTTGTTTTCGAAACAATGTCTCACAAATATCTATTCTTATGTGAAAGAAAAATGTGTCTGACCCCTCAGAGTTGCAACAATTTCTTTAGCTCACAATGCAAATGAGTTTTATTTCAATTCTCCACAATGTTCTCTTAAAATTATTAGAGGTGGACCTGAGAGACATTTCCAAATCGTTTTCATGATATGTTGAAACTGGATGTGATTTGTGTGCCCCTCCTTCCATCGAGTTATTAATTCAATATTGAAACAGGAAATATGATTTCTGCCCCCTTTGGTCAGCCATTGTGTGAAATAACTCTAATACGCTCCATCTCATTGTCGTTTCCTATCAGCCCTAAGAGCGGAATGATGTAATTTACATCTCATTGTCCTGAGAAGGAAAAGAAAGGCTAGAATGTCACGCTTTTCAATTTGAAAGTGGGAGTTTTCCCCCCCGGTAAATTAAAGGCAGATGCACCGAAGTCTCCGGTCCTTCAGGTCCGCTGAATGAATCTCCCAAGAGTACCATGTGCTCTCTAAAACAGCCAGAAACGTCATTATTTCACTCTTTTCCTCAACTGTAATTCGACTTGCTATATATCATACTTCAAAGAGTAAAAAAAGAAATGCAAATTGGCATATAGGATGAAAGTGTGAAAGCGATGAATTACAGACAAGACGTCTTGTTGTGTATTTGGATAATTTATGCAAAATCATTCATAATGAAAATGATTCAGGACGTAGAACAACAAGTTTGTGAGGATTGGAGATCGTGTAGGATCTGCGGATGAGTAGATGACTTTAAAGTATGGATCAGACACATCTGATGCTAAAACCCATATAACACCGAAATCTCCTCCTGCGACGTTCTTTTGTCACTAAAGGGATATCTGCTTTCTGAGGCACGAAGGGAAATTAAAACAAACTTCGAGCCCAGTTCAAGTGAAAGAAGATTAGAAAGGGGGCAAATTAGCATCTTATATAATGTTATCAATTCCCAGTAAGAGCGCTTTATGAGGACACATACCCATCATCGCTGTAGCTCAAGATTTCTTGGTTTAGGTTCAATAGTCTCCTAGCAACCGCTGTGATGAAAAAAAATTAAAGTTGCGAAAAACAAGATGTATTATGGCCTAGTTTAGCACATTTGCTCCGAAAGAAAGAGGTGGAGGTTTTAATGACCCTTGTTGAGAGTGGAGGCTGTTATAGCCAACACATATGCAAATGAGAAGAAAAACTTTTATTACATTTGCTTGTTATATGAGAATATGCTTGCTTAAATTCGAGTATGTAGCAATGTCTTATTTTTAGATATGACGTTAAAAAAGAAATGGTGTAAAACACATTTTAGCCCTCACAAAGAAGCAATTTGTAGGGCCATCAGTCCCAGCCTCCATGCAAGTACCAATTAATTCAACACACTGCAAATAGACTCAACATTTATTCATAATTGCTTTTACAAAGCCCTGATTTCACAAAGCACATTTTCAATAGGAACTGATTAGGTGTGTGTGTGCATTCGTTTGAAATAAAAAATGACCTAATCACAGCTACATAATGAATAATGACAGAACTGTTAGCGCTTTGTCCCCTCCAATTAGAAGAGACGGATCATTACAATAAGTAGAGAAACACCGCCATCTAGTGGACGATCCGTGCATATCAAACTAATGCGGCTTTGTCTATGACTGTTAATCAGATTTTTAGAACCTAAACCAACATGTGACTACAATATTTGATAAACCCTCCATAAATTAAAAAAACCCACACACTTTGTGGAAAGGCAACAATATCTGCCAAGAATAAACCATGACCATGGAAAACCATGGTTAAAATGGTAATTGTATTGGTTTTAATGGAAACTCTACTGGACTTTTTGGTTGTATTAGTGAAGTTATCTGGTGGGTGAGAACCATCAGAACACCTTTAAATCATAATTGTAATAATGCCCAAAACACTAACAGGCCCTTGTACTCGGGGATAAATAATCAGTTCATTGCATGCATC
The DNA here is from genome assembly GCA_026939265.1 of Oreonectes daqikongensis. Classification (NCBI taxonomy): domain Eukaryota; kingdom Metazoa; phylum Chordata; class Actinopteri; order Cypriniformes; family Nemacheilidae; genus Oreonectes; species Oreonectes daqikongensis. The sequence continues at coordinate 1,608,444 of JAOTQM010000051.1, forward strand.
ATTTTTCTGTGTTGAATTGAATTGATTATTTAATAGATCATTAACTATTATTAATAAAAAATATGACATTTTTTATTATTTTAATTGTCAACTGGATAGTTTTTGAGGGGCCAAAGAAAAATCTGGGGAGGCAATGGTCCCGTACACCCGGCCCTGCCACATAAAGGATTTTTGTAATGGATTTAGCTGTAAACACCTGAAGGTTCATAACGGTTTTTGTATTGAAAACATTTCGAATTTATATTGTTGCAGGGTGTAAAGTTATCTCATAAAAAATAATGTTATCACGCTAAAAAATAGAAATTAAAATGTGCACTATATACATTTTTTCCAAAGCAAATGAGCCACAGCTCACTCTACAGATTCTTCATCACTCACACTCCCCTGAGAGTAATACTGTCTGTTTTCACCATCCACCAAACTCTCCTCCTGATGCTCAAACCGAGTCTCTTCTCTCCAGCACATCTCCTCGCTGTGGTACCCCTCCAGATCCTCAGCGTTAGCGTGGCTGAGAGCCAAGCTCACGATATCTTTCTTCTCTTTGTAGAAGCGGAGCTCCCTGCCGGCCCGTCGGGCCTCCCCGAGCTCCTTCATGGCCAGCTGCAGCTCCTGAGAGAGCAGACCGGGAGACTGACGCTCCTTCTGCAACCAGTCCAGAGCCATGTGACTGCGTGTGAGATCATTCAGACGCTGCTGGGAATAATAGAGGATCACCTCCTGTGAAAGATGCGAGAAATCAGGAGAACTTAAAGGTGTTATTCATTTTCTTACAGTATCTTATTATAAGTGATGTGGTGTACAGTAAAAAGTCCAGAAACCTGAACGAATGATGATCAAGCATGTTCACTTTTACTGTTCACTATAGACAAAAAATAAATACTGGAAAAATGGACAATAAAAAAAATAAAATACTATCGTAAACTGAAGTGTACTGTGGTATGGTAAAATACATTTTGTTCATTCATAATTTTATAATGAATAGACACACTGAAGTAAAAACTACAGTACACTTTAATATTTAAGTTTCATAAACACTATAGCAATTGTACTACAGTTTACTATAGTAAATATGAAAGTATACCACAGTATTTATTCTTACCTGTCGACTACACCTCATCTCCCGAAAAGCCTTCAGAGAGCCATTCCAGTGCAAAAGCTGAAAAACGGTCATTATTTCCTTAACCAAAAGAGACAGAGAGAGATAAGTTCATATTGTCACACTCGACGTTCATTAAAACCGATAGATGTGTGTAAGTGTAAATGAATTGTGATATGATCACATCATGGTTATTTTTAAGTGTGACGCCGTGGTCATATTTATCAAGTGCCATCTAAACAGATGTCTTGTTGCTTTACGGTTTCTTCTTCACGTCAGGCTGATGTCGTACAGAGAATTTGTGCAGATGGTGTGAAAAACAGCCTCATCGTGAGTAAAGTGTGTAAATGACTCATTTTGTGTTTTCTTTTCGGGCACAAAAACCTGCTTGAACCTGCATTCAAAAAGGCATAATCCTGGTCTAAATAGGTCTTTTCAGGAGGGGTTCAAAAGAGTTTTTCTCAACCTGAAATTCCAGCATGGTTCTCCCGGTGTTGAGCTCCAGCATGAGGCAATAGGTTCCAATACTGGTACTGGGGTCAGAGGCGTCCGCAATGTTACCCTGCACAATGTGGGACACAAGACACAAGTACAGAGGGTGGTCTGGGTTTCATTAGACATCCCTTTGCTTTGTTATTCGGTCAGGGAGTCTTGTCTTTATTGTTAGAGTAGAAAAACGCCAAGACCGAGGAGGATAAATGACATGAGGGTGAAGCGAGACCACACATGCACACCCACATTCCCACAGACTGTGAAAATCTTGGCAGCGAGGTTTAGGGTGAAGGAGGGTGACATTTCTCTCAAGGTTTTATTTTTGGTACAAGGCCAATTTATCATTCAAATAGCTCTTTACTGTATTTATGGTCAAGCTAAAGCATGTGAGCCAATGCATGGATGTGTATAGTGGGTGGCCTTTATATCCACGTAACATATTCTCCAAAACCGTTCTTTAAAACTGAGTGAGTGTAAATGGCAAATTCAACAATTTGTTGATGAACGGATCAGTAGTATAAGACTCACGCTGGTGGTGCTGACGGCCTCCTTCACGCTGTGTGATATGAAGTCAGGAGTGATACGACGACAGGGCAACTCATTAAATGTTGAGTTCATCAGGGCGATACGAGCTGCATCACGCCTGGCCTCTGCTTTACTGTAACAATACTGAGAGAGAGAGAGAGAGAGAGAGAGAGAGAGAGAGAGAGAGAGAGAGAGAGAGAGAGAGAGAGAGAGAGAGAGAGAGGATATCCATTTCTCGTAATCATGAAATGTTGATCAAATAATCATGAAATATGATGAGCTGCACTGATTGGATAATCATTAGGAATTTTTCCTGATAGTGTAAACACTCTGATTATACTTCTTATTAAACAAATCCTCAAAGTGAGTCATACAAACCACATCACAGGATTATGTTTCAGATTATGTCTATGCTTCCTAAACAAGATCAGAGGCAGATAGAGGTTAACAGCGCCAGGATTCATTCCTGAATCGGTTATATTTATGAAAACCCTCACTGTGTAATACAATTATTACATGTGCATGCCGTGCTGGAATGAAAACAGCTATATTGTATTAGGAGTAAAGGAATAAACGCACAAAAAGTGCAACGAGTTGATCTGGTAAATTCTCAGTGGATTAAATATTCAGTATGAAGTGCTATTGTGTGCCTCTGTTTTACAATCACTGATCAAAGGATTCTCGTTTTTTAAACCAGATTGCAAGCTTTTAACTATTGAGGTATGATTTTGATTGGCATTTGCATGTACAGTAGTCAAAAATGATTTCTGGATGGCATATTAATACAATATTTGCTTTTAATGCCTCCTCAGGTTGGATTGCTGTGGAATATGCTGAGGAATAAGGTCCGGAAGGGAAAACACGTAAAACGTTTTAATACACTATTAATATGAAAGTACATCTCTTTTTAACGCTTTAATTCTTTTATTTTTACTTGAGTAGTTAACAACTTGTTCATCTCAGGCAATTATATTACATTCCCATTAATAATAGTTTATTTTTCAAAAAGTAAAATCATAGAAAAATCTTGACAATATTTGTTTCTATGCGTGCATGCTTCACAATGACAAATGAACAAATAAACTCACATTTTCATGCAATGTAAACTAAAGGAAAAGCCACAATCTGATTTGTGGTTGGCAGCTGTATTTTAGCAAATCAGAACCACCTGGAGCCACAAGAACTTTAACTTTGAACGCTAGACGGCTTATTTTGTATTGGAAATGAACTGCAAAATAGAGGCAGTCATTATAAATGTTTATCTACACTAAAAGCAAAGCAAAATTATGTTGAAGTGAAAAATGAAATTAACTTGGGAAATTGCAAAAATTGAATTACATTTGGAATGTATTAAAATTACCTTAAAGTTTCCAAAGCAGCTGCCCCCTGGTAAAGTGACGTAGCATATGTATGGAGGGATGGGTGAGGGGATGGACTCATAAACCACCAACTTCTCTGTGTCCATCATCACATCTTTCACTTGTTTCTGCTCCCAGAACTTGTGAAGCATCCCCACAACATTCACTGAGAAGAAAAACACAAGTAATGATTCAGAAAAGCCAACAACAGATCAATACCTTTTTCTGTTTACACAAAATGCTTATTATTTGGGACGTGATGTGTGATTGCAAAGAGAGTTACACTCATAAAAATAAAAGGTTCTTCACAACGTTGCCTTAGTAGAACATTTAGTCAAAGGTTCTTTAAAGAACCATCTCTTTCTTACCTTTTTATGATCTTAAGAACCCTTTTTCACCACAAACAACTTTTTGTGAAAGATGTTAAAGGTTTTTATGGAACCGTTTAGACAAGAGAGGGTTCTTCTATGGCATCGTGAAGCACCTTTATTTTTAAGAGTGTTAAACAACCGAATGACTCTCATCTCTTAACACTTTTACTATATTAAACGTTTTGATTTATCCATTGCTGTAACTTGTCAGGTGATTTAGGTTGTCGTAACACTTTATCAGGACGGTTTGGATGTGACACTCTCTGAACTGAGTTGTGTTTGATGAACGGGCACAATTTCAATAAACACAGCGGTCAAAAACCTCTCATGTAACCACTTAGACCCTCAGACATTATAAACATTGAACCTCTATACATCCTAGTGTTCTGTCTGTGAGATGTCCAGTTTTTCCACAATGTACTGAATTCAGTACGAGGTTTGTTCACCCACAAGAATGAAAAATAACAGATGAGATTAATATGATGTAAATTTCACAAGAGATCTCAACAGTGTCAGATTTGTCAAGTCTGTAACCAAAAGTCAATATTACTGAAGATTTTCTCGTCACATTTAGCCAAACAAGGTTTTTTTACCTCTCCAATCTACGTTCATTTTACACATTCATACTCTTTATGAATTTCAACAATGGTCACATTTGTTTCTGTTTCTTCTAAGACAAAGCTGACACTTCCAGTAAATGAAAGACAATTGAGAACTCAATTCTCCCGAGCTATTAAAGAGCAACATCTGAGCATTAAAATTCTTTTATTTCTTTGAGAGAAACCACTGTCAAAAAATGATCATTGGCTTGTCACATTAAAATGTAGATGTTTAGTCTTGATGGTCTTTATTCGGTGAGAGATGTCAAAATGTGGCCATGAATTCTCAAGGCTGTTTTGTTTTCTTTACAAAGTTATTTAAACAAAGTTTTTGACTGACTGTTTTTCCTCTTTACACATTTGAAAACAGGTGCTTGAAAGGTTCCTCACAGCAATGCCATCCGAAAAAACGTCTGAAAAACCCTTTTCCCTACAAAGAAGGTTTTGTGCAACAGAAAGGTTCTGTTGATGTTCTCTTAAAGGTTCATTATGTAACCATACAGCCTGACAAAGAACCTTTTAAGAACTTTGATTTTTAAGAATGTGCATCATTACATCGTACAATTCTTTTTTGATTGTTTGTATTCAATAAATCCTATTTATATTTTCATTAAGTCATTCCATTCGATCTAGATATGTTGTTTACCTTGACCTCACTTTTCCACTTAAATACCATCATCCACGGTAACATCAGTACTGTATGATGGCTGTCCAAACATAAGCACATGGAACAGGTGCCCACGGGCCCGTCCCTACAGTACAGAGAGCGTCGGTGGTGTGTTTACAGTGTTTCGCTCCACTGTTTTTGCAGATTCCCTCTAAAGGGGTCAGCAATAATATTGCGAAAGAGAACCGAAGATATATTTTTGCAGAACGACTTGTTTTCGCATCGTGAATATTTCCGGCGTTTTTTTGTTTAAAAGAGTCAGCTGCTGCAAGGCATGTGAGTCACATTACTTACAAAAGTTTATGTCTGTGAGTGAGCTCTGATATAAACAAATCCTAGAATAACAGCTGGATATTTGGGGAGATCTGAAGATCAACATTCTATCAAAAACTTGTACTCACAGTCTTTGAAGGTTCTGTCATCGTCAGACTCCTGTCCCGACATCATCCGCGTGCTATTTGTAATACCACGTCCAGATCTTACACGCTCTGAAGAAGTGCAAACTTAAAAAACATCACTCAAGTTCCAGAAAGGGCGAACACGATGAGATCCCCTATCACCCGTCTCCTCTCCAGCCTCGGGAGCGGTGTATGGAGCCCGGTTACGCTCACCCCGGGGGTTCTCTTCAGTGGCTGGCCCACCTTTTGTCAGGGGTTGAACTAATTAGCTGTGCGCTTGCCGTTGTGCTGCATTCCCTTATATTCACACGGGCAAATACACACTCTCACAGCCTACTGCGCACACCCACTAAACCCCGGCCCAGGAATGCAGCCCCCTTCTCCATTCATTCACAGCATGCCTCAGCTCTCCCTCACAACACGGTTTACATATGCAGCGCTCGAGTGACTACAGACACTCACAAGATGGACAGCAGACAGGTTCTGAGTGTGTTATTGACCACTATAATGGCCTTTGAACAAAATTGTTACACTCTTAAAAATAAAGGTGCTTCAAAAGGTTCTTTGATGCCATAGAAGAACCTTTTGGTTCTATAAAGAACCTTTAACATCTGAAGAACCTTTCTGTTTCACAAAAGGTTCTTTGTGATGAAAAAGTGTTCTTCAGATTATAAAAAAGTAAGAAAGAGATTGTTCTTTAAAGAACCTTAGGCTGAATGGTTCTTTTTGGAACCAAAAAAGGTTCTTCTATGGCATTGCTGTGAAGAACCTTTTAAGCACCTTTATTTTTAAGAGAGTAGGGGACTTTCTTCCATATCGAGGCATACACTGTAAACACATTTGCTGTAGTTATGCATTTCGCCAGTAACTTATTGTAGATTTATATTTATCTTTTTTTGGCAACAGTTTGTTCAGAGATAAATGAACATTAAACATGAATAAGTCTTTATCTTTACAGAAAAACAAACTATAAAATAACAGCCTCATGCAAAGCATTCTGGGAACCAAAATTCTCATCAACCTTTTTGGGGTTTTTCAGATTTTTGGTTTCCAGAATTTTGAACAGTGTATTTATTATCTGAAGCAGGTGCAAGCAAAACATTTAGCGGAAGTTTATCTTTTAAGTGAAATTAAAAATGTCAATCAAATTTGGTGAGATGTTGGAAGGCCAAATAGTTGGAATAAGCGAAGGAAATCCAAGAATTCATTGTGTTTTATTGGAAACTGAAAAAATGGTAATGTCTATCTAAAAAGCTGTACATTTTCAGATTTTAGAGATCCAGTAAAATAACACTAAATCTACTTGCAAAATGGGGGTCAATGTTCTTTTGTGTTCTTCAGAAGAAAGACAGGCATACACGTTCGAAAAGACATGAGGATAAATAAACATTGAACACATTTTCATTTTTGGGTGAACTATGTATATGAATAAATGTCTGTGTATATTTTTTACAGACCATGTTGACATCACTCTACAGAATCGTGTAAGAATTCTCAAACCCAATAACATGTTTTTGAGAACGTGGTACAGCTTCGGTAATGGTCACTATGAGAAAACATTTCAATGGCACTACTCTGAATTGTTTCCTGAACAAATCCAAGTGGTGGACAGCATCCGTCTGAATGCTTCACTCAGTCTGGTGAACTAAAAGCTCACTCTATTCCCTCTTCTCCACTTAGCATCCATAAGCCCACTTCCTCTCAATTCACTTTACATCATTGCCTAAACCACATTTTTCACCGAGGCTGATGCCCCTTTTTCAACTTTCTTGTGTCTTTCATTCTTGGGAATAAGGCCTCCATTCAGAGTCAAGCTCTATTATGAAACTGCCTTGGGAATAGAGAGAGGTGTTTAGCATAAATGACAATCATGGTATCGCAGGCCGGAGGGGGGTCCGACACAGAGAGACGGCTTTGGAGCTGAAATTACAACACAATGAGTGATATATGACTGAAATCACCAAAAGCTTTTATTAGCTGGATGTTGACTTGTGTAAATCCTATATTAAAACTGTATATAAACTATATTAAACAGTGTTTTAACTAATCTTATTTACTGCTAATGATGAATAGTTGTGAGGTTTTCACTGGGATGAAAAGGCCACCTGGTGTGGGGAACAACCGAGCTCACTGAAAGCTGTCAGATCAAAACTAACCAGGGATGTGGAAGTCAATCTGAAAAACAGATTGCGTGGGGTTGAGTCATTTTTTAGAAGAAGTGTGTTTGCATGTCATAATCATATTTTCCTTTATGTGACTCTCTTTATATTTGTTATAGGACATACTGTACAACGTAAACAAAAACACACCATCTCAATGTTGACTCTGAAAAACATAAAAATCGTGGGTGGCGGGTGGGAAAAAGATTTAGGTCTGTACATCTCTTACATTAAACAACATTACTTGCACATTAGAGACGGGCCAAGCTGAGTTTGGAGCTTTGTTGACACAACCTGCAGCCTTTCTGCATAAAGTGGCCCTTGTTTAAGCCTCCCGCTGTGGGAAATGTAAACGGTGACACATCGGGGCACTGGCTCACGATGGAAGTGCTGGTGGGAATCATCTGCTAACTGCTGATCTGAAAACAACTTTGTAGTTTCATTTATGATGTATGAAGTTTACCTTTACTTCAAGATTCTGTTCCTGGATCAGTGCAAAGTGCAGTTTTTTACCCAGGAGTTTATAAAGAATACAAAGGCCAGCTGTGTGTGGCAGGTCTTGTCTATAATATAGCTGTGGCGTAGTGTATGCAAAATGATGGTGTAGTATAAACACAATAAATGGAAAGTAATATAAGCAATAAAAGTTACTGCTATCATTAAGAATGACCTTAGAGTGTCAGGGTTGTCATAATTTTTGCTAATTTAATGTTGATCTCGTGCCCTTGACCCAGGGCTTTGACTTGCATTTATTCATTTGGCAGATGCTTTCATCCCAAGCGACTTACAAAAGAGAAAGCATTTCCTTTTTATTAAAGCTGTATTTAGATCATTTTGGTTTTTCAATATCAAAGGTTTTGTCGTATTACAAAATCGTTTGTATATTGTTTGAATAGGCTATATTAATATACAGTATGTGTTAAAAAAAATAGAGGATAATGAAAACTGCATTAACAATGCAAAAGTTGTTTGTAGCCTATTATTTTTTAATTTTATGTAGGCTATAATTTTATTATAATTTCAATGTGTTTTTTATTTTTGTTTAATTTTGTACTTTATTTACATTCATTTTATTATAAAATTCTTAAATAGGCTATATTTATCTTTTATTGTGATTTTAAATAATTATCTTAATAGCGCTTTCACTGTAACTATTATTCATTTTATTCATCAATTTGCCTTTATGTATGAAATAAACTTGCATAACCTTGGGCTTTTCATTTAGAAAAAAACTCTTCACTAAGATGAATCTTGCCCTTCCCAAAATGGCGGCGACGTCGTCATACGATTATTCGGCGGCTACTTCCTCCGGTCCTGTGGGGGCAGTAATGAACGTAAAAAACCCAATCCTGAATTATCACTGCCCACTAGTGTATGAGTAATAAATATTCATCTGATCGGAGCAGTGATTGGACTTTGCCGTGTTTTTCTTTGCCCTGTTTTATTCACATCTCAGTTGTGGGTGGATATACACATGCAGCGGTGACAGGACACATACACACACAAGCTGGTGAGTACACACTTCTGTTACACACTTTCCCTTGACGAACACAACAACCCACACTGTCCCGTTATACAGAGACAACCCGTAAACTATAAACAACAACAACACATACAGCGGCGAGTGTCATTACATTCACATCAACATGAACAGTGCTGTGCCTCTTTGTTTAATGGCTATTGTTTTAAAACATACACATGCGCTTTATTTTGAGGGTAACTGGTGGTGAGTTATCTCTGTGGTGGTGGACATCTCAGATCAACTGGATTAATCCAGTTGTCCAGTTGCTTAATCGCTCCACATCTTTATCATTTTACTACTTTGATTCATCTAAACCTCTCGTCTAACCATGACCCTTGGTTTTGTGCTGTACTCTTACAAAAGAAATCACGGTTTTACTAAAACTAGTATTTTACTGTATTGTCTCACTATAATAACCATAGTTTATCCATTATATATTTATAGTAAAACAACTGTAATGTACATTTACTTTAATAACACCACCATAGTTTCTTTTGGTAAGTAGTAAGTACCTACAAATATTAACAATGGTTTCCCTATGAATAAAAAACTACAGCTATACCATAGTAACCACAAATTGTCAATAATTTTGCTATAGTAACCATAGTTTAACCATTGTATTAGGATTAAAGCCATGCTTATACAAACAGTTTTCAATACACAGAAACATGGTTACTACACTTTTACTGTAATAAAACCATACACCGCAAAAAACAAAAACTCTTATTAACTCTTATTTTCTGAAAGGAAAACAGTAAGGTTATACAAAAATATCTGTGAATGGCATAAGAAAAATAAACTTGAAATAAGTAAACAGGGGAAAATTTTATTCAAGTGCATTTTTCTTACCCCCTTGGCAGTTTCTTAAACCCTTGGCTGGTTTTAAGCAGCCTTTTTCCAGAAACACTACCTAAAACCTCAATTTTGCTTTGGAGGAATGTATTTTGATTTAAGGATTTCTACTGCAAAAACAAAATACTAAGTAAGAAAATCATTTTTTGCAGTAGGGTAAATTTTCCTACGGGTTTACAATCTGAAGCCAAACATGGCATGAGGCTTAAAGGTATAGTTCACCCAAAAATGAAAATTCTGTCATCATTTACTCAGATTGTTCCAAACTTGTGCAAATGTCTTTAGTTTGTTGAACACAAAGGGAGATATTTTGAGGAATGTCAGTAACCAAACAGATCTTATCCACCATTGACTCCCATAGTATTTATTTTCCCCACTATGAAATTAAATGGGGAATGAGATCTGTTTGGTTACTGACATTTTTTCAAATATCTTCCTTTGTGTTCAACAAAAGAAAGACATTTGCACAGGTTTGGAACAATCTGAGGGCGAATAAATGATGACAGAATTTTCATTTTTGGGTGAACCTTTTAATGTTTCAAATAAATGAAGGAAACAAGTTTTGGGCCCGTTCCCTTTTCCCTAAGGGAAAATTTAACATTGAACTGCTTTGAAAATGACTCAAAGAAAATACAAATATTAGACATTGTATTGTATGCTTTTTTATCACGGCAGGAAGAGTTTGTCCCATCCTGGCAACAAAATGAACTACGATGAGTGCCAGTTCCTGAATGGACATGACTTTTAGGTAAGACCCAACCGAGGAGACAGTACTTCAGACACTGCCCTGCCTTAGACAAACAGGATTTGAACCCTGGGGTCACGGACTCGCCATAGCCAGAGGAGACAATTCTTCAGTGTTATTATCGGAAATGGCTAATAATAGATGACAAGAAAGCCAAAGTGTTCCTTTGGCGGAGTCGTCTTTTGTAGCAGCCGCAGCCAGAGAAGACAGCTGTGCTGGACGTTGGTAAAGCATTTTAAATTCTCTTGTTTTGCTGCTCGGGATTTATAAAATAGATTTGGATTGTATGAGCGAGATGAGTGTTAATGAGTGTTAAAACGTGTACTTGTTTTGTTCTTGCATGGAAAAACATTTGAAATGAGATGCGTTTGTCCCGGTCTAGAGCATGCCAAATTCACTTACAATGCGCTTTCATTTCCTTGCAGATGAATCATGATCCCTATTACCGAGCTGCGGTATTTTGTGGATACGCAACCTGCGTATCGCATTCTAAAGCCGTGGTGGGACGTGTTCACGGACTATATATCAGTGGTCATGCTGATGATCGCCGTATTCGGAGGCACACTCCAAGTCACGCAGGACAAGATGATCTGCCTGCCATGCAAATGGGTGGTTAACAAGACCTGTAGAAAATCTTTCAACTCCTCGTTTTCAGTGCCCATGACTCTGGAACCTCAAGGGATACGGTATGACCTCGACCGACACCAGTATAACTACGTCGACGCCGTGTGCTACGAAAACAAGCTCCACTGGTTTGCGAAATATTTTCCCTATTTGGTGCTGCTTCACACGCTCATCTTCCTCGCTTGCAGCAACTTCTGGTTCAAATTCCCATGGACCAGCTCGAAACTGGAACACTTCGTGTCCATTCTCCTGAAGTGCTTCGACTCGCCGTGGACCACGCGAGCTCTGTCTGAAACGGTGGTGGAGGAGAGCGACCCCAAAGCTTTCGGAAAAATTAACGGCTCCTTCGACAAGAAGGCTTCGTATGTCAGCGAGGACGTGGAGGCGAGCGCTCCCATGCTGTCGACCAGATCTCGCTTCGAACAGGGAATCGTGGACCACTCCGAGACGGGTGTACTGGATAAAAAGGAAGGGGAACAGGCCAAAGCTTTGTTTGAGAAGGTGAAGAAGTTTCGACTTCATGTTGAAGAGGGAGATATAGTCTACAGACTCTACATTCGACAAACTATCATCAAAGTTGTCAAGTTTATCCTCATAATCTCCTACACGGGTTACTACGTCCACAATATTCAATTCAGCGTCGACTGCAGCGTGGAAATCGAAAACCTCACGGGTTATCAGATGTACAATTGCGCACATCCCCTGGCCACTCTCTTCAAAATCTTGGCGTGCTTCTACATTAGCCTGGTGGTTGTGTATGGGATGATCTGTGTGTATACCCTCAGCTGGATGCTTCGACGTTCTCTCAAGAAGTATTCTTTTGAGTCCATCAGAGAAGAGAGCAGCTACAGTGACATCCCGGATGTGAAGAACGATTTTGCTTTCATGCTGCACATGATCGACCAATACGATCCTCTTTATTCCAAGCGCTTCGCGGTTTTCCTCTCAGAGGTGAGCGAGAACAAACTCCGGCAGCTGAATCTCAACAACGAATGGACTTTGGAGAAGCTTCGGCAGAGGGTTACCAAATACTCCCAGGAGAAGTTGGAGCTGCATCTTTTCATGCTTAGTGGAATTCCAGATACGGTTTTTGACTTAGTCGAGCTGGAGATCCTAAAACTCGAGCTCATCCACGACGTCACCATCCCACCAATCATAGCCCAGCTTACTAACCTCAGAGAGATGTGGCTGTACCATACGCCGGCCAGAATAGAAGCTCCGGCTTTAGCGTTTCTGCGAGAGAACCTGAAATCGCTGCACATCAAATTTACAGACATCAAGGAAATACCTCTGTGGATCTACAGCTTGAAGAACCTCAGCGAACTGCATCTTACCGGTAACCTCAGCGCAGACAACAATCGCTACATTGTCATCGATGGCTTACGAGAGCTGAAGCGGCTTAAGGTTCTGAGACTGAAAAGCAACCTCACCAAGCTGCCCCAGGTGGTCACGGATGTCGGGATGCACCTCCAGAAGCTGTCCATCAACAATGAAGGAACAAAGTTGATGGTGCTCAACAGCTTGAAGAAGATGGGGAATCTGACCGAGCTGGAGCTGGTCCGCTGCGATCTGGAGCGCATACCGCATTCCATCTTCAGCTTGCACAACTTGCAGGAGATTGATCTTAAGGACAACAACCTCAAAACTATCGAGGAGATCATCAGTTTTCAGCATCTTCATCGACTTGTTTGTCTGAAGTTGTGGTACAATCAGATTGCTTACATACCTTTCCAGATAGGTACGTTGACCAACCTGGAGCGTCTCTATTTGAACCGCAACAAGATCGAGAAGATGCCGAATCAGCTCTTTTACTGCCGGAAGCTTAGGTTTCTTGATCTGAGCCATAACAATCTGACAAGCATCCCGTCTGAAATGGGAAGTCTCCAGAACCTTCAGTACTTCGCCGTTACTGCCAATAGGGTAAGTTCGGATGAACGTCCTATTACCTTAATTTCACTTTTGTGTGTTCTTACACACGTGTTTTTTTTTCCTAGATCGAAGCTCTTCCCCCCGAGTTGTTTCAGTGTAAGAAACTGCGCACGCTCAACCTCGGAAACAACTGCTTGCAGTCTCTTCCCTCTCGGTTTGGAGAGCTCACAAATCTGACGCAGCTGGAGCTGAGGGGCAACAGGCTGGAGTGTCTCCCCGTTGAACTCGGAGAGTGCAGACTGCTGAAGAAAAGCGGTCTGATTGTGGAGGACACTATCTTCAACACGTTGCCTCCAGAGGTCAAAGAGCAACTGTGGAGAACCGAGAAAGAAGCTGCTTGAGAACCCGATGCATTAACCTGTAAGCACAGATGCCACCACCGCCGGTGTTTAGCCAAGCAATAGAGACGTGTACGCAGTTGTCACCTCGTATATGCTGAAGGAAAGTGTTTGACATTTACGTGATGTCATGTTTTCGTGATTCAGAAGGAACGTTGAGTAACAAGGCGGCAGTGGCATTTCTGAGCACGAGTGAGCATATTACATTTAAATGAAGGTGCTGTTCATTTATGCCTTAATGAATAAACACAATTGTATTAGGGTAATGTAAACATTTTCACTGCATTTTATACTCGTGTTAGTGTTATCTGTACTATTTAAGACCTCATTAGTGTTTAATGTTTACTGATATAATATCCCCTAATTGCTTTTTTTAAAGGAGTTTGTGTTGGGCAAAGCTGTTCAAATTGCTCAACAGTGATCTGTGACCTTTTCAAAAATATAACACTAGATACCCAGCACAATAATATGCTGTACAACCTTCTTGACATTTTTACTAGCATGAATCATATTATACATTAAATATCAAACGTTTGGAAATACATAATTCCATATTCACCACATAATATTAAGGGAGTTTGCTATCCACAGTACCCATCCACAGTACTCTGTCTTGACAATATGTGTGGTAACAGTTTAAGTGAGAATGTTTTTTATGGGGTTTGCAGTTTTTATTCACTAAAGCAAAAAATAACATTGAAAACGTACACTAAGAGATAGTGATACAGACTTTGTATTTCCTTTGTATTATGCAGATGCATACTGGTATTACAAAGTAGTTTTTTTCCATAATGAAGGAAAAGACCTTCATCATATTACTCTTTACAAATACAGCACCTTATTTTCACTAGTCTGCTCACTTTCAAATGCCTTGAAAAATGGATGCTTTTGAACAAATGTTCAGTCTTTTTATAAGGGTATTCAGTTGACAGGCATGTAAACAAAAATTACCCCCAACTTTGCACTTAATGTTTACTGTTCCTCATTCTCATGTCACGTTATTCATGACATCACACTGTTAAGAAGACAATCAGAAGTATTTAGTGAAGTGTTTTATGTATGTGTATGCAGTGCAGTTCAGTGAATTATAAGTGTTGGATGTAAGTTAATTCTGTATATGTCACTTATTCCATATTCCTGTATTGTCATTTCATTTGTCATATTCAGAATGACAAACTGTTGATAGATTATTGAACGTAGCTTGTTGCATGTTGTTTATCCGTATTACCTCAAGTATGAAAACATTTAGGAAAGAAACAATCTATTTACATTGGAAACTCAAGCTAATAGAATTTCAGAACTTATAACAGTACTCAGGTAAGTTCAACTTTGTACATTTGCAGCTGAGACAAACTTTTTTTAGTCAGGGGATTTTTTAAATATTTGTATTTAAAACAAATGTTACCCTGTTTCTTTCTTCCGGTGTTATGTTTTGAGCAAGTATTCTGTATTCGTATGTTGTTTGTTTTTGCCAAGTAGGTGATGTAAAATAGGAATTAAATTAATGAAATGCCACAACATGTAAGCCATACAGAGTGAATAAAACACTCGTTTCCCTTTATGTCAATAAAATTAACTTCAACTGTTTTAATAGCTTGTTTGTATCGTTTCACAATTAATATGTATTTAATAACTGGGTTGCATTGTCTGTTTTATTAGATGTTATATCATTAGGTAAGTATTAATGGGATTTTGCAGCCTAACACTGAGAACAAAACTAAACAAACAGAAACAGTAGTCATTTATATCTGAGAGTTTTAAGAATATTGTAAAATATCTAAGAGTTTGCATTATTGCGAAATGTATCAAATGTACTGCATTATGACAACCCGGAACTACTGTTTTGAGCGTAAATGACGCCGGACGTTTTACAATGAAACGCGCAAAGCGATTTGCCTTGTGATGCTGGACTGTGGTGTCCTTATCAACGTATTACTTTATACCCAACACGTTTCTTTTTAGAAGATGGTAAGAATTTATTTTACTTTTCTGTGAACTCTGATGAAATCGTATGTGATTTGCTTTCCTGTTTTATTTTTGCAAATGTGAGCATGTGTGTACATTAAGTTTCCTGTGTGTCAGACAACTAGTGCAGGAACGCCAAAAAAGGTTTATAAATATTCTGTGGTGTCCTTTTTACCGCTGTTTTCGCAGTGTTATGAAATATATTTGTTTTCTGGATGATTAAAGAGTTGATTTTTTTTTCCAGGCTGTGACTCTGCATACAGACCTTGGTGAATTAAAAATAGAGTTGTTTTGCGAGAAGGCACCAAAAAGCAGTGAAGTACGACACGTATTTCATTTATACATACATATTGTTTGTTTATATTCACACACTAATTGTGATTTCAATTTCCACAGAATTTTCTTGCATTGTGCGCTGGTGGATTTTACAGTGGATGTATTTTCCATCGAAACATCAAGGGATTTATGGTTCAGACTGGAGACCCGACAGGTAACCAATCTTATATTTCTTTAAGTGTTCTCGCACCAAATCCACTTTTTTTGAGAATGTAGATTTTTTAAATACAAAGATCATTTTAGTCAAGATTTATTTATTATAAGATTTAGAGTATTTTTGTTCCAGGCACAGGGAAAGGAGGAACCAGTATTTGGGGACGGAATTTTGAAGATGAATTCAGTGAACACCTGAAGGTATGCATTTTCAGTGACTATATTTTTGTTAAGCATTATATCTCAAATGTGCAAGTAATATCCCAAATACCTATTGGTATTTTAGGCATATCATGTTTTATTAACCAGTTTGTCTTTGTCTTAATTGTCTGGATTTTGTTTTGGACACCCAGCTGGTAAATAACCCTTTAAATGCTTGTAATCTGTAGCACAATGTCCGGGGAGTTGTTTCCATGGCAAATAATGGACCAAACACAAATGCATCACAGTTCTTCATCACTTATGCAAAACAGCCTCACCTGGACATGAAGTACACGGTTTTTGGAAAGTAAGTTATCTGTTGATGCTCTGAGCTCATTCTGATATAGTAAAAAGATCAATGCTCGGTTTTACAGACAAGATTTAAGCCTAGTCCCAGGCCAAAATGCAAACATGAGCTGTCAATAACTTGCAATGACATATCTTAAAATATGTTTTGTCTCGAGATGCCCACCAGTAATGTTTTTTTTTTTCAAATTGATTTTTATAAAAGCAACTTAAATATTCTAATTTAAGTCTTAGTCTTGTCTTAAGCTATGTAGTATATAGTTTGAGTATATATTTGATTAAAAAATGTAATTGATTTTCATTCTTTTATGTAGTTGTGTATTTATTTATTAGATGAGAGATTAAACAAGTAGTCGTTGCATATTATTTTTTGCTGTTTATTGTATCGGTAAAATGTAATCCATTTCAAAATAACAGTAGCTCATTTTCATCTACAGAATTATAGATGGACTAGAAACTCTGGATGAACTAGAGAAACTCCCCATCAACGAAAAGACTTTTCGGCCTCTTAATGATGTCCGTATTAAGGATGTTACTATTCATGCCAACCCATTTGCTGGTTGATTGATTTTATTGTGAAACATTCATGATGAATAATGTCTTATTGTAAATATGTTTTTGTGTATTGTAATTTTGCCAATTACATGTTATTTCGTACATTTGTACACACCGCCTCAGTGTGTTTTTCAAACATATTTCACAAATAAATAGGCAAGGACAAGTTTTCTTATTAATCTGGAGTGTTTCCACGTTGACAAATCAACTGATTTTAACGTATATTTTCTTCTGTCTACAATGTATTATTTAGAAAAATACAATATTAAGACTACTATTTTGAAATGAAGACGCCAATAACCCGGAAATGAAGGTAAAAATGCTAGTATAATCAATAATATGTATATATATAATATATGCTTTTTAAATTCCGCATCAGTTAAAAATGCTTATTCAATCTTTCAAAAAAAGAAACCAGTTTTACAATTTCAAGCGAAATATGCCATCTCTATCTGTGACGTCACTCGTTTACAGTAACACGTGAAACTTGTCTTTAAACTTTGAACTTTAAACATCACCAGAATCGACATGGCATCAACAGATGCATTCAAAGTAGGTTGCATCTTATCTAAAAGTATGTATAACATTGTAAAATATGTATACATTTTTAATGAACGACGGAAGCACCACCGTTACGGTTTAAGAATGACAAAGCACAAAAGGTAAACGTGATGCGTCCATATTTTAGGTTTCTTCTCTGAAGGATAAGGTCGCTCTGATCACAGGTGCAAGTTCAGGAATAGGAGCTGGAACGGCGGTGCTGTTCGCTAAACTCGGTGCCCGGCTGGCCCTGAATGGACGGGACGTCGAGAATCTCACTAAAGTCGCACGAGAGTGTGAAGAGTGTGGCGCAGTGAAAGTAAACATAACAGGTGTCAGTGGATATTAGCGTTATGTTTTCTTACAGACTCACCTGTGTTCATTTCTTTAGCCTTTACTAGTGCCAGGAGACTTAACTGACGAGGATACAGTAAAGAAGACAGTTGAGGAGACCATTACGCATTTTGGAAAGCTGGATGTCCTTATCAACAGTGCAGGGATCTTGGCTATGGGCAGCATAGAGACCACTGATATGGCCCAGTATGATAAGGTCATGACTGTTAATGTCAGGTAAAAATCAGCACAATGAGAGACTTCTGTTCATTCACTAGTTATTTAAAGCAGTGGTTCTCAACCTTGTTCCTGGGGACCCACTGCTCTGCACATTTTGTATGTCTCCTTAACTGGCATGTTTGCTTCAGTTCATGGATTTCTACCAGGTGTGTTAGATAAGGGAAACATGCAAAATGTGCAGAGCTGTGGGTCCCCAGGAACAAGGTTGAGAACCACTGATTTAAGGGATAGTTCACTCAAAATTCTGTCATGTATTCACCTTTTTGTCTCTTTCTTCTGTGAAACACAAAATGAGTTATTTTGTGAAATGTCTCAGTGGTTTTGTGTATAGGGGCCAATGTTGTTTGGTTACAAACATTCTTCAAAATATCTTTTTTTGTGTGCTGCAGAAGAAAGTCATAGAGGATGAACAAATTTTCATGAAATATCCCTTTAAGTTAAAGATTTTATGTTTCAGATCTGTCTATCATTTGACTCATCTGTGTGTGCCACATCTTATCAAAACTAAAGGCTCCATTGTGAACGTGTCAAGTGTCAATGGACAACGATCAGTGAGTATAAATTCATTCATTATTAGCAATGAACCGTATGAACACAGCATACTAAATATGAAGTGTTTCTTTCGTGGTGATACACTGCATACTACACGCTTTTTCTCTCTTATAGTTTCCTGGTGTACTTGCCTACTGCATGTCCAAATCAGCCATTGATCAGTTCACATGCTGTGTTGCTCTTGGTGAGGTGACATCTGTTGAATAAATACATTTACTTACTACGTGATACTGTAGTGATTCTTACATATCACTTTCCTTTCAGAGTTGGCACCAAAGCAAGTACGGGTCAACTCAGTATGGTAAGTTTCTGTTACATTTTACTTCATGCACAATATGTCTTCAAGTCAAAGCACCTTTGGGTGCATGCTCCATACAAAGCAGAATGCAGTTGGACAGACAACTGTATGACTATACAACCTTTGTATCGTAATTGATACAAACATGACATGAAATTTGTCTTTACAGTCCGGGGGTCATTGTAACAGCAGTTCACAAGCGTGCAGGACTGGATGACGATCAATATGTTCAGGTGCACGGTGAAGCTTTTGCTGCATTTTCATTTTGATGCACATTTATTATAGTAGAAAGGGCAATAACATGTTGTGTCCTCGCTTCCAGTTTCTCGAGAAGTGCAAACTGACCCACGCTCTCGGCAGACCGGGTGAGGTAGAGGAAGTAGCTCACGCTATTGCTTTTCTGGCATCTGATGCTGCAACCTTTATAACAGGTGTCAACCTTCCAGTGGACGGAGGTCGACATGCTATGTGTCCACGGTAATGTTTTGGTGCCATGCTACAGCTGTCATTGTAGTGTGTCCGTAAAAGCAAAATAAAATAATAACATCTTTGCATTGTGTACCACACATGAACATCCACAAAGAAAGCACTTTTTCATCTGGCAATATTTAATACAGAGTCACAGCAATGTTCTCAAAGTACATGGATGGAATTATGGTGACATTTAATACAGGCCGAGTGTTAAACACTGTATTCAATAACAAAGCATTCATTCATACAGTTAGCATTTTATGACTGACTTTATCAAAACTGAAACATGGTCTGTTCAGATATACAGTAACAGTATATTATAATCTTTACAAAAGATATGACACAAATAATGCCCCAGCAGCATACTATAGTAAACTCAATACTATATTTAGCTTTTATCCTTCAGCCTGAAATCTGAAAATATGACAATAAACCTGACTTTAACTTTGTACATGTATTAGCTTATTATCTTATTTACAGTTGCCAGAGGTTTTGAAAGACAAAATGTTTGTCTACACCTTTGACTTCCATTGTATGGACACAAACCGCTTAGACGTTTCTTAAAATATTTTCTTTTGTGTTTCCCAGAATAAACAGTCAAATAAATGATGACAGATTTGACATTTTTGGGTGAACTGTCCCTTTAAATAAATGTAAAACATTTCATAGTCCTTCAAGCAGACTGCCTTCATTGGCATTGTCAAAACTGTTCTTGCCATGGATCTGCTTGAGGTGTTTGCGGAGAACTGGTTTATGTGCGAACACCATATCACAGTAGTTACAACGGTGAGGTTTGTCCCCGCTGTGAAGGTTCAGATGGTCTAGCAGCGAACACTTCTGAGTAAAAGTCTTTCCACATATCTTACATTGGAAGGGCTTGATGCCGGCATGGACACGCATATGCCGGTGCAGGTTTCCTTTCTGGGTAAACGTCTTCCCACACAAGAGGCACATAAACAACTTGTGCATCTTCAAATGATTGGCGTAGTTTTCTAGTTGACGGAATACACGGGCACATTTTGGGCACTGGTGGTACCACTGCATGCCTTTGTCGGCATTTCGTGAGCACCCCCAAAGATTCCCCTTGCCGGAGCCGCTTGGTCCCGGTGGTGACAGCGAATATTCAGCCACAGGGTTAGCGGCGGTTTCGGTGGGACGCGTTTCAACCGTGGAGTTGATCAGGGAATGCTGTGGTTCTGGTGAGCGCAGCGCTGGAGACCGAGATGAGCGTTGGAAGTTATCAGGCATGTCTTGCATCCGGTCTTCAATTGACTCCACCTTAATGATGCTAATGGGACTGTCCTCTTCTCTACTCCTGCTCTGAGAGTTTCTAAACGCAGGCTGAGATTTTGGTTCTATGATCACATCATCATCATCTTCATCAAACTCATCTTCCCCGTCATTGTCCACATCATCATTATCACATACAGTCTCTACGAGAGGGGGCCACGCTGTGCGTTGAAGTCCGAAGGCTGCCGGGACGATGTCCGTTCGTCTTTGACTTCGTGTGGTTTAATGAATTTATTTAAAGCTTCCGTACACTGCTCCACGATATGAGCCATCTGTAGGAAACTGGCGACCGTTAAATAGTGTACTAATTCAAGCTCGGGGAACTCAAGTGACCCGGTGTAGCAGGAGAGAAGAAGTCTCTGTCCAACTTCTGCGTCTTGTTGTGTGGATATTTGTATTTCATTCGAGTCCTGAAGGAAAAACTGGTCTCTGAGGAACGGGGAGCCGGCAGCAAACACCACTTTGTGTCCAGGCACTTCTACATCGTTGATGCGCACGATTACATCGCAGAAGCGCCTGTCTCTTCGAAGAGCATCCATCTTTTGAAGCATGGAGTCCCCAAACGTAGGAAAGTTGAACTGCAGTATCACCCCGTCCTGGGCCATGATATACTACAAATAAAGGTAATTTATTAATAATAACAAGTTTTACATATTTTGATTCACACTTACACCCTCATAAGGAGTTCTAATAGAGCAACCATAGGTTTACTATGGTATTTGTTGTAAAACTATAGTAATCACTAATTTACCATGTTTACACTGTAGTAACCATAGTTTAACTATGATATATGTAGTAAAGCAATTATAAGAATATTGTAATATTACTATTTATTATAATACTATTATTATATTATTTATACTTTACTATAACAAAGCAATGGGTACTTTTCTTAAGGGTATCTGCAAATCAATACAACCAACCCACTAACTTGTCTATCTGTATTATACTTTTTATAAACGCGCATTTAACGACATAATTATGCACGTAAATGTTACGCTGTTTAAACGTAACTGTATATTCTGTAATAACAGATTGAGATAGTAATGTTTGTACAGGCCTGGATAGTGTGTAGCAGTATGGAGGACAGTAATGAATACCGGAAACTGAAGACAAAGACAAGATCGAGGTAAAAAAAAAAGTGTTTATTTGAAACATACCTTTAATGGTTTTTATATACGTTGTCTTGGAGATGTATAACGCGACTGTGTGTTTGGCGTGTGGCGGAAGAGGACGTGCTATGAGCTACATGAGTCGCCACACGCGATTGGTCGGCGAAATTTAAAGGGGCATGACACAAATACATGTGGTTCATTTGGAAAAAATAGGACAACACACGTTTTTTATTTCTGATCTCTTTATTTATTATTCTGAAAGGTACGGAGCCGTGGAAGGGACATTGGCAAAAAAAATTCAGGAGCCTTTCTCGTGCGCACGCGATACGTTTCTCGTGCCCACGCGAAACTTTTCGCGTGCGCACGAGTTACTGTGAATGTGCCTGTTATGCATAAAAAACATAGATGGCACCCGTTTAAATGAAATTTAGATACTGTGCAAGAGATATAGAATTGGAAATTAATATAAAAAAGAAAAGTCGCCTATAGGCTATACCTTGCGTTCTTCTTGCACCTGCTCTACATTTAACAATAAATATTTAAAATAAAAACAATTTAATTAGTTTTAAAGTAGTTTAAAAGTTATTTATGCATTAATACACGATGTACATGTTTTACGTCAAACGTTTTAAAATATCCCCTCCCAACTGCACATAATTCCCAATTCTATATCTCTTGCACAGTATCTAAATTTAATTTAAACTGGTGCCATCTAGAGGATTTTTATGCATAACAGGCACATTCACAGTTACTCGTGCGCGCGCGATACGTTTCGCCTGCGCACGAGTTACTGAAAGTCTCCTGAATTTATTTTGCCAATGTCCCTTCCACGGCTCCTTAGAAAGGCGCTAAAAGTATTGCATTTAGCTTAAAATATTCGATCATAGTGCACCTACTGTAAACTATGCCAACTTGTCTAGTCATTTTTTTACCTTCAAATAATATTATATTCTCGACAAGAAATGTGGTATGCTGTTTTTCATTAGAAATGCCTATCTAAATCTATCTAATAAATCTATCTATCGAATCTATCTATATAAATTAAGTGCATTTTTTTGGCCCACCACTAAGTTACCTCCTCCATGTTGGAGGACATGAACATTTTTAGGTGCTTATGTTTCTTTTGAACATCTATTTAACCAACTATTAACATCTATGTACATATATAGGCTATCTTTCTATTATTTAAATTAACATGTTCTGTCATTAAAATTGTTTTCGTTTTTAAATGCACATCGTAGCCTACTTTTTATAATGCACTTATCATACGTTATGTCTAAAATATTAAGATTTAGTTTGTTTACGTTTTTTTACATTTTAAGTGCACACGTATATTTTTAATGCTCGTCTCATACACTTTTTGTATTGCACTTACATTTTTAGATGAACTATTTTTTGTGCGCAAATGTTTTTATGTACCCAGAAGCAGCAAAAAAATCTTTTAAATCATATTCTCCTACAGACGGACTATGCAGATATACATCCCACCTGTCACATCGTTGTTGAAAGAGGGCTTTTTCGCGTAATGCGAGGTCAGGTTTTAAGCCTCGCGTGTATGGAAGCCATTTGACTGACTTTTTGTCTAACGTTACACATCGCCGTTCTTTTGGCTCACATTTTTGGCCTCGAAAGCTTAATATGTCAACAATGCGCCTGAAATATAAAGTGAGAAAAGTAAGAAAAAACATTTCTTACGCTGAAAACATTACTTACTCGGTCCGGTTACCCTGAGCTTGTACCGAATCCGTTCTGCCTGCGAAAGATTCTGTCAAGAGCCTTTTATAACGTTAGCTGCATGACGCGTTGTTTTATTGTGATGTCATAGAGTCTGTTAATCCACTAGACGTTCTATATTGCCGTATTGTTATGTTTGTAAAATGGTGTATTTTCTTTTAAAAATATATCTAAATAAAATGGACCACACGTTTACATGTCTATAATACACCCGCAACATAGGTGGCGCCAAATATATTAGCTTCAAGACTCTAAAGTCAATAAAAACCGTCGGATTAAAGCTTTTGGATTTGGTCTGTTTTTCTCTCAGACAGGTTTCAAGACACAGTAAAATTGTACTTCTACTATTTACTTTTGTTTGTTGTTTTTTACCTGGATATGGATAGCGTAGTTTATGTGAAATTCAGGTAACGTTAGACTAAAGTTTACTTTTGCTATAAAGTCTATTAAAAGTTGTTGGTACATTCTAAAAGTACTTACTTACTTTATTTACAATATATGGATTATATATATATATATTATCAATATTTATATTTATAAAAGCTTAAGATAATACAAAATAAGAGAGATATTTTTCTAAGTATTGTTTGTTTTTTGTCAATTACCCATAAGAATTGGTCTTCAAAAGGTCTTTTTTCAAAATGTTTGGGTCATTCTACAGAAATGTCCACTTTTGGTAGGCTATGGCAAGATGTCCTAAAATGTATTTCTTTTTCTAACATGTAAACTTACACCACATTATTAGATTACCCTTTGACTTTATGAATACACATCAATGACTTAATGACTTTTTGTCTTTTTTGTGCATTTATTTAAAAGAATCAAGAATTGAATGGAGTTTATCTGTAAATGGTTGTCACTGGTGATTTTTATTTAAAAATAAGAGCTTTTTGTAAAACCAGTGACAAAACAGGGAACAACTACTTTCAGTGTATATTGTATCATATTTATTTGGCATTGTGTTGTTTTATGTCATTTATATCATGTATTTGATAGGTATATATGCATTATTGAATTTTAAATGGTTTTTGGCCCTCTGTACATGACTGTGGGGACGAGCACTTCACAATATATTAACAAAACATAATAAAACATAAATAATATATAAACATATATTGTCAAGTTGATGGCTCAAGATGATGTCATTGTTCAAATGACATTGTTTCATTTTAAAATATAAAGATATTGTAACCCTAAAATGTTTTTCAAGTGTTATATTACTGTTAAAAAGCTTTTAAATTATCATAATGTTCTGATTAAAGACTGATCCATAAAAGTACAAAATGGTGACATAAAATTGTTATATTGTCAGATGTGAAAAGACTTTTAAATAAATTTAAATCTTTTCTCAATTGGAATTTTGTAAAGAAGTTGAGAACACTTATTTAGGCTATTTATATCTTTAAGGCTAATATAATTATAGCACAAATTAAAATAACTACATTTTTTGTTCTGCAGGTATCAATGTACGCAGTATAAATGAATGAATGAGATGATGTTAATGGGAAGGCAGCCCAGGAGTGTAGTGTTGGATAAGAAACATTTATTCAAGGTGAGTAAATTAAACATAACTTAAATAACAATGTGGAAGCTAAAAGAAACCCACCTCGATTGAATTGGCACCCATTACACTTATGTTGGAGGCTAGTATAATTTTTATTGTTTGTAATATTGCCCAAAGTGTAGGGAGTAGCTTGTAATGGCACTTGTTACAATCATAGTGGCAATAGTTAACAAACAATGGTGTGAAGACCTACTTTACAGTTTCAGAGAGCAAATAGCATCTAATGTTTCAAAGTCTCTCAGGAATAAGAGACTAAACAAAACATATAGAGTCACTAGATGCACTTATACATTGTGACTGATGAGTCCTTTTGTCAATGCTGCCTTGTATTACATTGGATTAATAGATTTGCCCATAATCTGTACAAAGGTTTCTGTAGGGGTTTATATACTGTACAGTTTTCTGAAGATCAAGATGATTTGATCAAGATGTCTTTAAGCAAAAGTGAAAAAATAAACATTTCACTCACATTAGACATTTAAATTCTCTTCAGACTGGAAGTCCAAAGTCTACAAATTGAAAGCAAGATACAGACAGGGATGTCTATGAAAATGATCTAAATTGTTACACTAAAATGCACTTGTTTACCAGATCTATGATGGAGGTGGAAGAATAATGGGTGTCTCATTTAGAAACCTTCACAAAAGCATGACATTTGAAACTACAGATTTGTGTCAGAGCTGTTCTCAAGGTGAGGTTGTCTTGATTTCGTCCTTTGGCACGGTTTCTCACACACCACCGTGGCCACTGTGACCCGACAGGTTTATATCCCCATTCGAAGCTACGTATCATTTTTCTACCACTGCCTGTAAAACTAACACTTCATTCATGAGACTAGTTAGTATCGTATGTGTTTTGTTTCACTGACTCATGTTGTGCTATTCTTAAATGACCCGCTCTATTGCGACTCGCCTTATAGAATCAGACCTGGAGAAGTGAAGAAGAACAATATCAGTGCACAAGCTTCAGGGTGACAAAATAATAGAAACATTTAGAAATGTATAAGAATGTATGTAGGAATTGTGTGTACTCTTCTGGTTTATGAAATGGCAAAACATTAAGCATTTAGTGGACAGTCAGACATGTTACTTCATTTATTTGTTCAATTCTTGCTGCTGACCAGTGGACTTTTGGTAATGAACGATAATTAAAATCTTAATATTTTTTTGTGCTGGGGTCATTCCCCCCCGTATTCCCTATCAGAGAAAAGATAAATGGTTGGTAGTAAAAGTAAACACAAATGAAAACATAACTACTTTTTAATAATTTGAAAGTTTATTTACTTCTTGGCAATTGGATCAGCTCACTGGTAACAGTCTTGTGATACGTCTCATGTACCCAGCATGACAAACTACAAAAATGTGGGGTATGATCAGTGTCACTTGTGAGCCCAACTCACTTTTTTCGTTCTTCTATCTGTTCCACCTCACTTGATTCATCCACCACCTTTCCATTTACCATGGTCTGGGTTACCACCTTGACAATCTTCCTTGTTCTCACTTCAGGATCTTCTTCAAAAAAACAACATATATGAACATATTCAAGTTTCTTCTTACTAATAATAATAATAGTTTCAGTACCGTCTATTCACAGGTGACTTACTTTTAGGAGGCAGCATCTCTTTTATCCTAAAAAACAAAAATGAATAAATGATTGCCTATGTTACAGATCCTTCAGTGAAGAAAATGAAGTGTCTTCTTACACTTCCTCTCCATCCAGCAGTCTTCTGTAAGTGGCGATTTCCAGCTCCAGATTCTGTTTGATTCTCAGTAACTGCTCATAATCAGTTTTGATTCTTTGCATGTCCAGACGCAGTTGTGAGAGTTCATCCTCCAGCTGTGTGAGCGTGCTTTGGAGTCGCTCGATCTCAACGGTGTACTTCTGATTCGTCTCTCCAAGGTTCCCCTCAAGAACGCCGACCTGAGGTGAGCCATAAGATTCGGTCAGTATTTAGCGAATGAGTGATTTGTAAAGCACGTTAGATAAGAATAACTGAAATCTCCATTTGTGTTTTTCAATTATTCTGATGAGTTACTAGTGTTCTAGAATTTGGGAAAAAATAAGAAAAAAGAATGAGGTCCCTAAATATTTAAACAACTTATTGAAAAGCCTTTATTACTTGTTCAGCCCACGAGATGTGTGTGTTTTTAGATTGTCAGCACTTGTAGTGATTATTTATCACTGTACATGTTGACATGTGGTGTCTGTTCAAATGAGAAAGAACAACAGATGGAGGGAACTCTGGTTTCCTGTGCTGAGGGGATGACCTTGACACGTCTGAACATTTGTTATCAAACAAAATAATTGCAGATGTAATATAAAAACTAAAATGTATATAAAAAATTTTTTTTCAAATTAAATGTATAAAAATAACAGCCATAAAAAAGCATTATAGTAAAATGACATTTGGAAAAACTGCAGCACGAATTAGTTTAATTCAGTTTTTTTTTAAATCGTAAGTATTTGAGTCACCTGTTTCCGCAGGTTGTCCAGCTCCACCTCCAGTGCCTGCATGAAGCGTCGTCTTTCATTCAGCTCGCTCTGAGCACAGCGCAGAGCTTCATTGCTCTCCTTCACCTCCGACTGCACAGTCTCCAGCTGTCACATGTGCACACATCGGCCGTGTTTATTGTATTGCAGAATACACATTCATTCAAACACACCTGTGTTTGCTGTGAAATCGAGTATCTAAAAATAGATCTGTCAGGTGTGCTGGCTGTGGACTGACCTTCTTTAGGTACCACATCTCAGCATCCTCTTTGTTCTTCCGTGCAATGCCCTCATACTGTGCCCTCAGCTCTGTCATGATGGCTCCCAGGTCTGGCCCCTGTGCCGCATCCACCTCCACGGTCACTTGCTCATTGGCTAGACGGGTCTTCAGTGCGCTCATTTCCTACATGTAGACAGACGGGATCGAATCAATGATTTGAATTTGGACACTAACATTACGTATGAAAAAATATCTACTGAGATATTTGTAGATAGTTAAACATGTACCGCATTGAAAAGATTTAAAATAAATAAAAACTACTTAAATGTTTGAACTTTATAGTTTATATATAGTGTGTGTGTGTGTGTGTGTGTGTGTGTGTGTGTGTGTGTGTGTGTGTGTGTGTGTGTGTACATATTACCTCATCATGATTCTTCTTCAGGAAATAGAGCTCCTCTTTCAGACTGTCCAGGTCTCCTCTTAGGGTGGCGATGATCTGATCGTGATCAGATTTAGCCCGTCTCAGAGCGTGGCAGTCTCTCTCAACTGACTGGCAAAGAGTAGCTTCTGCCTCCCATCTGTTTATAAACGCAATAATATGTAACAGTCATACTTACAAGTACAAAATACAATACATCACAATAGAGAAGTATAAAGAAGAGTAAAACCAAACTCACTTGACCCTAAAATCATCTGCTGCAAGTTTAGCATTATCAATCTCCAGCATTATACGAGCATTCTCCAAGGTCTTCCTCCTCACCTAGAGAACCCAGATGTGATGTCAGTGCTCTCATATAATGAAGTTACTTGCAACACTAAAGAAACGTTGATCACGTGACATTGAGATTACTACCAACCTCTTGTCCAATTGCATGTGCTTGAGCCATCATTCCCTCGATGTCATGACCCTTCGGTGTTCGATCGACCATCATCTGTTTAATCTTCATCTCCAGGTCAGCGTTGGACTTCTCCAGGGTGCGCACCTTCTCCAGATAGCTGGCCAGTCGATCGTTTAGACCTTGCATGGTTTCTTTCTCGCTAGCGCCTACTCCAAAACCGTTCAGCGAGAGGTTGCTGAGGATGTTTAGGCCGTTTCCCAGAGAGGTGGATCGAGACAGGGACAGAGTGCTGGCTGAGGAGAGGGACACCGGGACTTTAGACCGTCCCCGAACCCCACTGTCACGCACGGACATGCTGGAGAAAGAGGGCTGCCGTCCCAAAGAGTAGCTGTGAGTGGAGAAGCTGGAGGTCATGATGCTCGCAAAACCAGACAGACGTGCTGATAAGAGAAATATTCATATTGTTTGTTAGATAAGTGCACTTATTTTCCCTTCTTAAGAAATGTCAAAAGGTTCTTCGATGCCATAGTATAATATTTTTTCAGCTCAGATTAACACTGACTATTGCATTCTTTAGTTTTAAGATAGCCTGTGTACAACCTTTTGTATTATTCTGCCATAAAGAATTAGACTTAGAGACATTGTGCTTATGATACTGTCAATAATAAAGTCAATTATATGCAGTTGACAATTAATTTGCAAATAAAAAAGAACATAAATATTGCTGATTTGAAAAAGAGTACTTACACAGATCAGATGAGAATCTCCTATATATTGTTTTGTCCTAGGAGGATCTGCTGGCGTGTATATGTGGCGTGTTCAGGTGGGATGAGTATTTGAGCTGGGACTGCTCCTGAAAAGCTGTTGGCTATGGAAATCTGTGACTGGCCAATCACATTGCTCCACAGGTAAATGGGTATTTCCTGACTGAAACCGATAAAACACAATACAGTTTTCCCAAGGCACTATCCACAAGCTGAGCTGTTTTTTTAGTTAAGTGAAAATTAACACTGAATTAAAGAAGAAAATGTAGAAAAATAATATTATCATCTCTTACTTCGTAAAACCTTTACCGAAGGAATTTATGCCAGGTTATAAAATTGATAATCACAGCTCACAATGGAGGTGACTTCATATCCACAATGGGACAGGATGTACTGTTATGATCATTACCGCATTTTTTTTTTGTGTAACCTGATTTGCTTTAGAGAAGGGACAAAGTCCATTTCTGTACACTGATACCATTCAGTGAGGGTACAATGAGCAGTAACGTGAGAGCTGGGCTTCACATGGAGACAGTTCTCCAAAACTTTAGCCAGAAAGACGCTCGAACAATGAGGAAGGAGAGAGAGAGAGCAGAAAGGCAAAACCCCTGAGAAATTGTTTAGAGATGAGGTTGACCTAAGCACTTGCTTATTTCACACCGCAGTTAATTCTCATTTGAAGTATTCTTAAAAAAAACCCGATTGTGACGATATTGTTAATATTATCACTATTATTATTTAAAATAAGTTCACAATTATTGTAGAGGAAAATAAACCGTTCATAGTGCTTGTCCAAAAATGACCATGGTGTTTCCATTGCACAAGGCAACATGCTACTAACATGTTTTTGGACATGTACCATGATGACTATGTTTATCCCATGGTAATGCAATTACATTTTTTAAGTACATCTTTTCTGTGAATACTTGACGACTAAATAAAAAAAACGTACTAACCCTCTATCTCTTTCTATCAATATGTAGTGTTCTGGCTTTTGTGAAAACTAATAACTTGGTGTTAGCACTTATTGTATTATTGCCCCTGTACGACGTATCGCTTTATTGCTTCTGCTCTGTAAGTTGCTTTGGATTAAAGCATCTGCTAAATGTAAATGTAAGTACCTTGTGTAATGTAAATAAAATACATATTGTAATGATTTAGTGATAAAAATACCACTGCATTACAATTTGGTACATTATTGTACCGTGGTACTGCCACAGTACTGTACTTTATTGTGAGGTTCCTCACTTGATAAGATGAGTTTCTAAAGCTTTATGCAGATATATTATTGAAATATTGTATTTTTTATATTTTATCAGTTGGTACAATAAATGTATGCATTTTCATGTATGTAGATACTAATCACACTCTTTTAGAAATAGACTCAGCTCCATCATGTGGACTTAAATGAAATTGCGCATTTATATATCTTATATTGTATCAAAGCGGCAACTAAAAATGATTAATTCCGCATGAGCAATTAATAGTGACTATATGCTAACCATAGATGTCACATTATATATATACATACAGTATACATATTTATATTTGTCCAATACTCTGAGACAATGCTAAGTGCAAAAACTTTTATAATTGTTAGAACTGTGTTACTATTGGCTGGGAATACAATGGGTACATATTGTTTGGTGTGCGATCATGTTTGCTCGTTTTGTTTTTGTGACAGTGAGATCAGAAGAAATCTGACGCTTGCAGTCTTGACAGTTCTTGTGTTGCTGAAGAATAGTGACGGAAACCGTTCATTTTGAAAGATGAAGGGCTGTGCACTCAGAAGTGATTGATTGTAGTAGTTAAACATGTTAATGAATGAGTTGAACAGGTTAAATGCTGGGTTGAACTCGAGACAATACTGTAAATGAAATGAAACTAGAGCCAGATGAAAGAGGCAAGCTGAAAAGTCACAATGCAATTTTTCTAAGGCACTGTACACACACTATTTTTAAACGTCAAATCAAAAGTAGACAATATAAAAAAAAAAACAGGTTCATCATGATGCTTCTCTTTAATTATTTCCTAAAACCTTTACTAAAGTAGTTTAGCTAATACTGAAAGTTAACTCTTGTAGATGAGATCTGTGTTTTCATTGTACATTGAATCAGAGATTTGTCTAGGTACAGATGGCGACCATATAAGAGATGATTATCGATAAATAACAAGCCATTTCAATTTCATCTTTTGCTATTGTGACTTATTTTAAAGCTGCAAAAATAAATGTGTTCAAATCAATAGAACACTATTTTGAAGTGAATGGACAGAGCAGTGGATCGATGCATCATAAGTATTCAGTGGTCACTATTATATTGCTCACTGGATGAAAAGTATGATGGTCATTATTTGATTGGACATTCAGTTGTAGTTGTAATTAAATACACAGTCAAAATTAGAGACCTTTAACCTCTGGCACCATTTCAATAAGAACAGTGATGACTGGATTATAGCGGCTCATTAGATGAACTGTGACAAATAACTGCATTTATTGCTAGACTGCAAAAAATACATATCATGTCAAACTTACAGTTACAAGTGGTTACAACGTACAGACTGCCCAAGATCATCTATTACTTTAAGCAAAGCGTTGTGACTATTTTTGTGTTTTTTACGTTTCTAATTTGTTTTGGGGGGAAAAATGCAAACCAGACAGGTTTCAGGATTTACTAATTATAGTTGAAAATATTATTACAGATGTTTACTGTTTTTACATTTTTTCTTGTAGTGTAATTTGTTAATCATTTCTGTGATTTTAAAACCTTTTAAAATCTTTTGAAGACAGGTAACAATTCATCATATATTGTCTTAACAAAGTTTAAACCGTTTAAACATACATGTACAATTGTTAAAGCTTGTAATAAATTACAATAGATATCATTATAATTAAAAAAAAATATTTAAATGAGAGTTATGTACATGGCAAACAAACAAACAGATAAATAAATAAATAAAACATTTAGCACTTCAAAGTACATTTAGTACTAATTAAGCACACACAAAAACACATCTCAGAGTTAAAGAACAGTGTAAAGAGGATGAAACAGAGAGGGCACTGGACACATTTGTCTCAGTGAGTCTCGGGTCTACCTGAGGGCAAGAAGAGAAGGTTAAGGTTATCTGACAGCAGCGGAATTTCAGACGTCTGGTATCTGCCCAGTGGAGGAATTATATCATGAACCGGGTTCCTCTTCTGTCTGGCTCTACAGTTTTGGAACCAAACCTAAATAAGAAAAGGAATGAAATCATAAATAATAATACATTCTATTAATTTAAGAATTAAGTATAAAATTTAAGAATTAAATTAAATAAGAATTTAATATTAGTGGCCTTGGTTATTGTAGAAAATTTGAGACTGAGTCAACTTTACTGAAATGTTCCAAACTAAAATATTGCGTAAAGGTTATGGGTGTGAACCCAGGGAACACACGTGATGAAATCTATTATAAAAATCAATATCATAACGTAAGCAAGCTGTTGTGTACCTGTATAACTCTTCTGCTCAGTCCAGTCACATCTGCCAACCTCTGGAGGGTTTGTGCGTCAGGGTTCTTGTCTCGAATAAACTGAGTCTGCATAACCTGTATATATCAAACACATTTATTGTTGTTGTTGTTATTATATCAGATAGGGCACCAATACATAGATATAGTAAACATGGCCATTAATGAGCAGATACCTGAAGTTGCTCTGAAGTGAAGGATGTGCGAGGTCTTTTTGATGTTTTTGGGATGCAATCCATAGGTAAACTTCCCTTCAAATGTTCTACATCACCTATTATAAAGTAAAGTTTTTCACTTCAGATGTCATACGTAAAATATAGTTGAAATGTTCTTTTCTGTTGGCATTCTCTTTACAAAAAATGTCTTCTAAACACACAATTAAACTAATTGAATCTCTGTTCAGTGTTCGTAATATCTGCTAATAATAAATGTAATGCAACCAATAGAGAAGATAAACAATATTACCATTGTCTGACACATGCTGTAGGTTAACCAGCACTATGTCGTAGTGAAGGCGACAGAGAACTTGGTTTTCCACTAACCCAAACTCTTCACCTGTAGACAGCTGTCTTTTACAAGACATACATGCAAAGCAGGCGAGATGGTATATATCCTTCCCTGCCCTCCGAACCCAGTCATTTGCACTGATCGTATGTCGACATCGAGCACATTTCATGGCAAAAATACTGAAAAGAAATATATGGTACAACATACTTTACATTGTGGCAAATAACATCAGTGAAAGATATAGCCTACGGCATGCAGGCAATGTTTTATTTGAATAGGCTAGCCTATACAAAAAAATAATAGAAAAACAAAAGCTCACAGAAAATAAAGCGTTGACTACAGTTTTATCAGCTTTTAGTATTTTGTTTATTTATTTATTTTAAAAGTTTGTCACATTTTACTTTATATTTTTGGCTTAATATCATAAGAAATTCAGAATACCCTCAAACTGTCAGCGAGCTAAACACTCAGAATGGCGGAGACTTTGATGAATGCACAATAAAATAGGAGTATAGCTTCAAGATTCTACCTTTTATAATCCGTTTTACAGAAAATCTCTTTATTTCTGATGAAGCAGCTGTTATGCTGACCCAAAGACATCGCACACACCGAACACTTCAAACACTTTAAATGCCAGGTTAATCCATTCACCTGAGAGAAAAACATATCGAAGTATTAAACTGTTCAAACATTATTTTGTTGTTTACACTTATTCACTATTATAAGTATAATTAATGTACATGTTAAGTGTGATTATTATATACATTGTTATTCAATTTTAATCTAGCAAATTCGCCTTTTTTCCTCTCATCCATACGCACCTTAAGCAGGTGACTGTCCAGAATTGCCCGCGCGCAGCTCGCGCACGCGAATAGCGGAAATGACAGCGGTGATCTCTTCCGTGACCCGTGTTCCTTCAGACCCGGGCAAGCTGACTTTGAAAATATATGTTTTTTTCTTAACTGATATTGAAAGCATTTTACCAGATTTTTCATTATTTTGTAACTATGTAGAAGTTAAAAACTACAAGCAGGCCTGTACGACTATTTATATATGCAACAACTTACCATTTTTGTGCGTAACGGTGGACGGTGCAAAAAGGCGAGATGTCAAAATGTACAATCTGTCACCAAGCGATGCCATTTCATACAGGATCTGAGTAAGAAGCTTATGCCGCACTTATATCAAACCAGGTCCAATTATAAGAGAATGATCAATAAGCTCATGATATTAACCTCTGAGACTTTCAGAATGATTGCTATGTGCCATACAATAAGATAAGAGTCCATATAATTAGGATGACTTGAAACGCTTGTGATTGGAGACAAAGTGTAAATTTAAACTGTCAGTCAAAGGCGATCTAAAGCCATCACTCACACACTCATAAACATATATGGGAAATTCAATATAGATTTTTTTTTCAGAGCGGTCGTGTGGCATTGCCAGCACTAGGCATTCAATAGCCTACGAAGACATTTGCTTTCTTGAAGTCGACTAACGTTACAGCAAACATACAGACCTACGAAGCCATACATTGTCCCCTTGAGAAAAACAACTGTTTTTAAAGGTTTTCTGTGATGGTTATTTTGACGCTAGTTTGACAGTGACGTGATTTAACCACTAGGTGGGGCATTGATAAACAGTCAGGAACAGTAAAATCCTGAAATGTGTTGTATTTGCTGGCTGTTTGTCATTATCTATCCATTGGGGTATATGCACTCGGAGCTATGACGTATTTCCTTAAAAATCTCAGCCAGCTCCATTACTTCTGGCGCACGCAGTGTAGAGAACAATGGCATTTTTCACTCGGCCGATTCAGGATGCATGTAGGATTACGGTCAACAACGTGAATCAAATTATTCAAACACTACGTCATACATCAACAACCAAATAGGAGAAGTGCTTCAGGCTATCCGTTTCAAGCATTCACAAATATAAAAAGAAGCTAAGTAAAAATGTGCACTTACTCGAGGCATGATCACAGAGGCACATAGCAATGCTCAGCTGTGGTGCTGTTGTTTCGCTGAAATTCCATCGTTTTCTTATCAAACACATCGTTATTACTTGGTGAAAAATTCCCTCAGCTCTATGAGAGCGGACGTGGATTAGCTGGCTGAGATTTTAGCGTGCGTCATCGCCCTGAAAATGTACTATTCTCATTGTTTTCTATTCACACACAGGCCCAATTTATATTTGTCAACAATAATAATTTCATGCTTTAAAGCTAAGGCCTAGTATTAAAAGGTTTTTAAACTCATATATATATATGTATATGTTAAAATAAAGGACTATTATAAATGGAATATTTTCAGTTTCCTTTGCACCATAAATGAAGAGTTATAGCTACGAAATTGTGTACTACACTGGAAACAACTGATTCTTATGGGTAAACAAATGCATAATAACACAATTATTATGGTTGTGTCAAAAATATACAAGCACTACCGTGTTGGGTTATAAATTTAGTCTATCTACTGTATACTGGGTTGTTTCAACTGAAATATGACATTTTCTGGGTTTATTTACTCCAGCGATTGGGTTCGTCCCTTTTTGCCTATGGGTTGAAAATGACCCAGAGTCTACAGCAAGTAGTGTTTACAAGTAGTTTCCTGTTGATAAGTTAGTTACTCACAAACAGATGTGTCTGTGTATGTTTAGCTGTGTAGCCGCTCTGGAATGGTTTTTGTAAACGCTGGTCTAGAATTTAAGAGCACTGTTCAGGGTGTAATTTATGTTGAGCATCATACAGGCCTGATGCTTTTTTAGGAGAACTGCAGCCATGCAAGAAGGGTTAAATGTATTAAGAACTGCGTTTTAGTGCATTTGAGATCTTATATATACAATATACAATGTTATGTATTATTTTGATGTATTTAAAAGGCTGATATATTGTTTTAAGATCAAATCAAGACTTAAAATCTCTCTTGCTGATGGTTGTGTAGATATTCTGTGAGGGAGAGAGGTGTGGGCTAGTTTACAAGACGGTAATTTATGAGATTCCACCCTGAGGTGCAGAAGGGTGTGAGAGAGCAGACAGAGATTGTAAATTGTTAATGATAGGATGGAAAGCATTTTACTTGAGGGTCTTATCACTTTTGTGAACTGCTAGAAGACATTATTAAATTCTACAATGATAATGTAAATAATGAGGACATTTCAATATTTGGCATACGGTCAGAAAAGCCTTTCAACATTTTAGTAATGTGTATTATGTGTTTATAATCTTTCCAGACTGTTAACAAGTTATAAAAAATGTAGTTTTTGATTTAAAAAAAGTGCATTTACTTTAGATCCAAATGCAAGGCGTGATGCAAAAACAAGGCCCGAAATGTGTAATAAAAGTCAATAAATCAAACTTCGAAAGTACACCAATTTTCATATGAGAGCATCAGCAACCTGACCTCCATTTATTAAAAAAGACAGATATTAAGTGCATCAACAAAACAGGAAATTATATGGCAGGATTCAGAAATATTTTTCCTACACAAAAGTCCTTCACGTATTTGCTGACTCAGCTTGACGTAAGTCTAGTCGGAAGTTTTTTAATGGATAAAATCATTTTAGGATGAGATCGGGTGATTGTTTTTTCTAATGCCACTAGAATCGCTATCCATCGTAGTTGGATTTAAACGGTGGCTTTGCACATAATATATATTTTTCTTTTCTGTTATTCACTGTTTAACCAGCAGGAGAGCATTGTACTCGCGCGCGCGCACACACACACACACTGGTTTTATTATTATGGGGTTTTAAGCTCATCATGAGTATAATAGAGGCGTAGTAGTGTGTCACGCTGTTTCCGCTCTAGTATCAAACTCAAATTCCCTTCGAGTACACTGTTTTCTATGGAAGTTTTTTCCTAACAAAATTCAAATTCAAATGCTAGTAGCAAGTTTCCTCATCAGTTCGTGAAGTGTCTGCGCGCGTCCCCGGCTGTGCGCGTCCCCGGCTGTGCACGTCTGCACGAGCTTCTGCACGCAGCTCTGAGATATGTACAGAATACGACATGGCATTATTATTTTGGATTTATTTCCTTCTATAACACCACTTTGGAGCTCCTTGCGCTGTTGATACTTAAATCTTGTATTTATTTTTCATTCGTTTTGTGTTTTGTGTGAAACTGCAATGAAAGGTAAGAAGTATACTTCTTATACCGTTACATTCCAGACGTATAAGGTGTTTATTATAGGCCTAATGTGTTTTATCGTTTTGCCGTGGTAGTGTATAGCTTTTTGCTGAAGTGGACGTTTATCCTGCTGCTCAGTATCTCGTTATGTCTTAGTGAAGAAAGTCCAGCTTCATCAAACATTAGTAAGTATCTCCATTAATACTTCTATGATAAAATCTGTACAAAAACAACGATATTTACATTATTGTCTATATGTAGCTATTTAAGCATGTGCTTATTTACTCATAAAAAATGACTTTAATCCATACGTGTGTGTCCTGCAAAGGTTTTTGTCCAAAAAGTTCACTAAATATACAAATCCATTACTTATGCTATTTAAGTATTATTAAAAATGGTCTAGGCTCGCTCTGACATCACCGCAAGTTGATGCAGTTTCACATAATTTAGTGCGATTTCCAGCATGTCCTTTTCTTTATGACCTCACATAGGTATGTGTGAGCTGCTCTCAACAAGTCTGATCTTGATTAGGGAGCTGTGTATGTTATTCTTGTACCTCCTTTGTGTTCTGTTTACATATTTGGGCAGTCGTGGCCCAGTGGTTAGAGAGTTGGACTCATGACCAGAAGGTTGCTAGTTCGATTCTCAGGGCTGGCGGGTAACGGCTGAGGTGTCCTTGAGCAAGACACTTAACCCCCACTTGCTTACAATACAAAATGTACAAATGTATAGTACAATGTAATGTAAGTCGCTTTGGATAAAAGCGTCTGCCAAATGCATAAATGTAAATGTATTTGAATGAATAAACTACACGCCGCATGCCGTTACTTAATGGATTAAGAAATATACCCTGTGGGGGCTTTTGTCTTAAGTGTACCTGCGTGTCTTCATTTCTGCATGTGGGTTAGCTAGAAGAGAAGGGTTGTTATCTGCGGCAAAATGTGTGCACAGCAACCACATTTCATTCACAATTTCTTCTGTTTTGGGTTGTGTCTGTCATACTGATGTTAAAGGAAACAGTGGGCCATGCATGCCCCTGACAGCCATATGTAAAGATATGATGTGTGCTGGAATTATGAATAGACTTATCGCAGGAAGCATTGCTGTCTCCTATTTACTGGAACTCTGAATTATGGTTGGGAAGTGATACAAAGCTTAGTCAAACCACCCATAGACCTTTAAATGATGGTGACAGATCATCTCACTTGTCTTGTGACAGGAAAGAGAAACATTAGTTATCATACTATAATAATCTTGTATTTGGTCCAACAGTGCTTTTTTATATCATATAAAAAAAGTATATTACATAGTTTGCATATTATTTGTTTTTTCTTAGTAGCTTAGAGCTTTATGAAGTGAATGTTTCTGATTTATATGTTATATGCATAGTTCACCCAAAAATGAAAATTCTGTCATCATTTCTACTCACCCTCTTGTTATTTCAAACCTGTCTGACTTTCTTATGAAAAACACAAAAGAAGATATTTCTAACCAAACCACAGCGGTACCCATTGACCTGCATTGGTTTTGTGTCCATACAATAGAAGTGAATGGGTACTGACACTATTGTTCTTATTGTTTGATGCCCCAAAGGATGTGCTTGAATGCACTGTCAAGTGCTGCTCGGTACTAAAAATAACTTGGGGAATTGTACAGCTTTTACATAATTACGGCTTGTTTTCTCTAGTGAATCCTTGTTGCTACTATCCTTGTCAAAACTGGGGGGTTTGTGTTCGATATGGACTGGACAGATATGAGTGTGACTGCACCAGAACGGGCTTCTATGGAGAAAATTGCACTATACGTACGTATCTAAAGTTTTGATGTATTAATCTCAAGATACTCTACCTTCAAACCTCTATTTAGAATAATATTATTCTCTATTGGATAATATTATTTTTGGAGGCAAGTTCCTCTATAGACACGTCTGTGCCAACCTATTCCGGTCAGAAACAAAGGCTGAGAAATAACTCTCACTTTCCCACAATCCTCTCTCTTACACAAACTCTTTTCTGTCTCTCTTACTTTTTTGGCACAAGTGACCAAGCACAATTAAGCTTTTGAACATGTGTGCTGTTGCAATGCAACTTGGCACTTATATATGGTAAGGGATGAAAAATGAGCTCTCACACATATTTTCTCTCTTCCGTAGCCGAGTTCTGGTCAAGAGTCTATCGCCTTGTGAGACCCAGTCCTAGTGTCGTCCACTACATCCTCACCAACTTTCAGTTGCTTTGGGACATCATCAACAGGACGGTCCTGAGAGATTGGCTCATGCGTAAAGTTCTTACAAGTAAGTTTTGATACGAGCATAAGTTAAATGGTTGCTCAAATGTGGGATCATTACAGTTTGCCTATGACTGTAATGAATGATTACTTTAATGTTAGGTCTTCTGTCCTGATCCTGTCTGTCTGGTATGTCTGTGTGGTTTTCCGTTGTAGTTGTAGACTTCTGTGTGGACATAGAATCTTATAAAAGGAAATGTCTTCATCCCTGACAGCTATCTAGGGATTGGCTAATCCAAGGTTTATATCCAAGGTTGGCTAATAAGTTTTGAAGTTGTGTGAAATGTAAATTCATAATGGCCAAGCCGAGAGGAAAATATCTTGGCACAAACATTTTTATTGCTCAGAACTCTTTCATAGCTCGGGAGTCTTGATGACGCTGTCACTTAATGTTTCTTAAGTATTACCTTAGTCTCAGAACATTTCTTAGGAGAACTAAAAATAGAAACTAATCAGACAATTGTTAAAATATACTGTACATGCTTGTGAGAAAGTACATTAAGATTGTAGAGGTAAAATAATCTGGATTTGGGTCAAATTGATGAGAAATGCATGCATATTGAAATCTTCAAAATATTGACTTTTAATGGCAGACTTGGCAAATGTGAAACTTTTAACTTCTAACTTTTTTTCTTAGAAATATCTGAGGTTTCCATTTGCCTTCCGCTTTGGAGGTTTGTTTTGGCCACCACATCATTATTGGCCATTCGAGTAAAAACACATACTGAAAATTATAAATGTATAGCTTAAGTGCACTGTAAGTCACTTTGGATAACAGCTTCTGCCAAATGTAATGTACATGTACAGCCAGATACCATTATGCCTTACTAAACACTGTGTAGAGTTGTTTTGGATAAAATTGCAATTGCCAAACGTAAATGTGAGATTCATTAATCTTCAAGAACAGCTTCCATTTACGAAAAAACAGGGAAGGTTTACTCACAAAGCGCAAACATCAGTGTTATATCACCACCCTGACATATCGAAGTCGTTTGGCTGAGCATCTGCTTCCAGACAATTGAGGAGGTGGGGGAGTTGTGGCTTTTCAGACTGAACGTAAATCGTCTTCAGTGGACTTTGCTGTTCACTGTCAACAGCAGACCACACACGTGTAGTGTAGACAGAAATTCTGCTTGACGTTTTGGTCCTTTTTTGCATAAATTGTTAAAGATTGTTTATAATAGTTTCAAATGTGTTTTATCTCAACAGGGTTTTATGGGTCTTAATGGATTTTGGCATTCTTTTTTGTCTTCCTGTAAAGGGAGTGTCTGTCATGCCAGCATCCTTTTCTTTATTTATCCAATGGGCGCTCTGTTTTTAATGGCCCCTTTTTGAATTGCAACCCTTATTTTATCACTTCCTCCCATTATGCAGTTGTCACTCTACGATGCTTTTTCATAGACGTTACTTTCCATGATGTCAATCAATGTGGTGGTGAGATACGTCGAGGTCAGCGAAGGCCAGGCTCATCTCCTGCAATAATTTGTGTGTTTAAGTGCGTTCCAGTGACCCCAGACGCTTGTTGACATGGCAACGTTCATGCACCTTGCCAGAGGCCCCAAATTCCTCACGTCCTTCATGCAACATGCAGGCCAAAAGATTCTCCCGCATGAGCCAAAGAACTGAATATTGTATAGAGATGTTATTACCATTGAGATATTGTTACAGCGTGATGGGAATAAGGCCATCTCATGTCGTCTTATTATACCTGTGCTACATGTCCCAAATTTCTCAACTCATTGCCCAATATTTTTTCCTGAAATTCAATAACCACAGATGAAGACATAATATATCAACAGTAACTAAGAAAAGATAACGTTTTGTAAATCAATACAAATTTATAGTTATCGTCTTAATGGGTCATAATTCTTTAAAATACACATTTGTTCAGGTCCAGAAAATCAGGTTTAAAGAAGTATTTTGAGCATTATTGATGTGATGCATTTTTTGAATATTCTCTCCCATTACAGTAAGAGCCAATTTAATCCCAAGCCCTCCAACATACAACTCCAAATATGACTACCTGAACTGGGAATCATATTCCAACATCACCTACTACACAAGAATTTTGCCTCCGATTCCTCAGGACTGCCCCACACCTATGGGAACCAAAGGTAAGATACTTCGTGTTTTAATAGTGTCCTTATCAGTTCATATCAAGTTCACCTTTTTTATCCCAAGGAGACATATGTCATGAAAAACAATAAGAACCTATAATACTGTTTTGCTTGAAGAATTTTAATAAAGTCAGAGGAAATAACATCTTATTCTGATGTCGTGAGTAAAATCATTCCTTGTTTCTCTCGCAGGAAAAATGGAGCTTCCAGACCCCACGGAGCTGGTCGAAAGGTTCATGTTGAGACGGAATTTCAGGCCGGACCCTCAGGGAACAAACCTAATGTTTGCCTTCTTCGCTCAGCACTTCACGCACCAGTTCTTTAAAACTCACAACCGTGTCGGTCTCGGTTTCACCAAAGCACTAAGTCACGGGGTGAGTCTTTCAAATGTGTTGACTCATGCAATCTTATCTTACTTTGGTGTTTCTCTTTCCCATTAAAGACTTGCTGGGCTGAAGAACTGCTAGCAGATGTTTCATGAAGTATGAAAGTGTTATGAACGCCCATGTTTCAGCAGTGTTTTTCACACTTTTTATTTGAAAATAGGCGTAGTCAACTGTGATAATCTGTGAGGGTAGAGTGCAGAAAAAGATTGCATGATAAAGGATGTTAAGCACACACTGGTGAGGTTAACAATAAGAGAGATGCTGAGAGCATCGGTTGGAGCGGTATATCTACTCCTAAAACTTTGTATATTTACTATAAAGTCTTACATAATTTGTATACACTAAAATATGCAAACATTTACCAAATGGAATTAGATTATTACAAATTTATTTTACGCTCAGAAACTGATGTTATAGATGCATGATTTGCAGCCCAACAGCACTATGAATTATTGCATATTTGTCACATTTCTTGACATGTTTCAACTTTTGAACCATAAGAAAGAAATAGAGCCAAAATGCACAAAGGTTTTCCACTTTTTAATGAAATGAATGATTGCTTGTTCTGTTTTAAGCGATGTGCAACCTGCCTATATTTGATATCATCTAAAAAAATGTATTGTCAAGTTTCATGACACTTTAATAATTTTTGCACGTTTATAATTCTTTTTTTAATCCATTATGCTGCTTGCAAAGAATACTATAATATTATGCTATTAATTCAGCTTAGTTCAATGTGATTGTATTTATAAACAAATTTCTTTCATTGCACTTTGAAAACTAGGTGGATGCTGGACACATTTATGGAGACACTCTTGAACGGCAGCTAGACCTCAGACTTCACAAAGACGGGAAAATGAAGTACCAGGTACCATTCAGCAGTTTAATATTAGGCATGTTGTGGGATCGTGGGGCTGTGCTAGGCCGAGCATGTCTCGAAGTCAATGTAATTTGTCATTCAGTTTTCTCAAAAGGGCTATGCACAAGACTGTTCAGAGACTAGGAATACTGTGTGAGCATAACATCATAAAACATGTGGTTTGTGTTACGTGATGTCATACGTCATCATGCATTGTTTAGTCTGTTTAAAATGTGTTATTTAAAAGTTTTAATGACTTTCCAAATATTTGACTGGCAGTATAAGGCAATAACTAGTAAAACATCCCCGCTGGCTTATCTTTTTTATCTTATCTATGTTGTTTTCTGTTTGGCTCCGATGTAGATGAAAAATGGTGAGATGTATCCCCCCAAAGTGGAAGACACGCAGGTGAAAATGAGCTACCCGCCCTCCGTCCCTCCGGACCAGCAATTGGCTATAGGACAGGAAGTGTTTGGACTGCTGCCCAGTCTCAGCATGTACGCCACCTTGTGGTTGCGCGAGCACAACCGCGTGTGTGACATCCTGAAGAAAGAGCATCCGACCTGGGAAGATGAGCAGCTATTTCAGACAGCCAGACTTATTATTATAGGTGAATATTTTATTTTTGTTTTGAAGAACTATTAGTTTACAATAATATTTGGATATAACAGGAATTAGGGTGTAAACTTGCATCGTTCTTATCAACGTTCTTCAAAATATCTTCTTTTGTGTTGTCACACAGGTTTGGAATGACATGAGGCTGAGTGAACGATTAACAAATTTATTTTATCGATGAACTATCCCTTCAGCTATTTACCCAGCATGTTGATATCTGTCTTATATGGCACAGCAATAAATAGGGATTGAGACTTTTAATCTCTAAAATAGATGTAAAAATCTATCTAATGAAATTAATTCTTGAATAGGTATTAAAAATTGTGATATTGTTCTACTTTAGGTGAGACCATTCATATCGTGATCGAGGATTACGTCCAACACCTGAGCGGTTACCTGCTGAAGCTGAAGTTTGATCCCTCGCTGCTCTTCGGCTCTCAATTTCAG
Source organism: Oreonectes daqikongensis (assembly GCA_026939265.1). Taxonomy (NCBI): domain Eukaryota; kingdom Metazoa; phylum Chordata; class Actinopteri; order Cypriniformes; family Nemacheilidae; genus Oreonectes; species Oreonectes daqikongensis. Next base: position 1,652,934 of record JAOTQM010000051.1, read on the forward strand.
TATCAGAACCGCATCTCCGTCGAGTTTAACCAGCTGTACCACTGGCACCCGCTAATGCCCGACAGCTTCCACATCGACGGAGAGGATATACAATACCCTCAGTTCCTATTCAACACCTCCATCCTCACTCACTATGGGGTGGAGAAGCTGGTCGAGGCCTTCTCGACCCAACCCGCAGGACAGGTAATGACCCTGTGATGGATGTGTGGAAGAAATGAATGACTTTAGCATTTGTTAGAAAAAGAGTAAACCAGAAACGCTGTTTTATAATGAGGTTGCGTCCAGATCGTTTCCGTAAGGAGCTTGAAAGGGCTTTGGGGGATTGGGCAATCCTGAATTCTGCAGATTTGCTCCAAACCTATATCTTACTTTTGCAGAACACAAGGCATTTTGCAGAATGATAACAACATTGGCCCCCTTTTATTTACACAATGAAATGAGCAATGAAATAAATGAAATGAGCGTAAATAAATGATAACAGAAATGTTATTTTTAGGTGAAATATCCCCTATCTGGGTAACACACATATTCCATTTGTCTCATTTGTTTATAAATTACTACTCTGTTTGTGTTGGTACAGATTGGAGGCGGTCAGAATATTAATAAAATGGTATTAAAGGTAGCAGAAGGTGTTATCAAAGAATCAAGAGAACTTCGGCTTCAACCCTTCAACGAATACCGCAAGAGATTTAATCTGAGGCCTTACACATCCTTCTCAGAATTTACAGGTATTATTTTAAACTTATACTTTTAATTAAAAACTCATTGAATAATATCAAATATCTTATTCAATTCATGCATTTTATTGAGTTTTTTTATGCTTTATATAGTTTTATTTTACTTTTATTACAACATAATTTTTTATTTATTTAAACATTTTTCCATTACTTATTTTTCCATCATTTTATTTTACTTATAACATATAACATTTTTATTTGATTTATAATATATATATATACATTAAATATGTTACTGGTCACTGTTTTTAATATTATTTATATTAACAGTGATATATTTGTAATATTATTACTGACCTTCTCAAATCCATAATAAATTCTTAGTTCTCAGTAAACACACATCAGGTGTATTAAATGGTCACATTTCTGTTGTGGATTTTTGATGTATTTACAGGTGAGGAGAAGGTAGCCAAGGAACTTGAGGAGTTGTACGGTGACATCGATGCCCTGGAGTTCTACCCCGGCCTCATGCTGGAGAAGACGCGATCAGGTGCGATATTTGGCGAAAGCATGGTGGAAATCGGAGCCCCGTTTTCTCTAAAAGGCCTCATGGGAAATCCCATTTGCTCCCCTGACTACTGGAAACCCAGTACATTTGGCGGTCAGACAGGTTTTGATATAGTGAACTCTGCCTCTTTGAAGAGACTGGTTTGCCTCAATACGAAATGGTGTCCGTATGTATCTTTCCACATTCCTCCTTCAGATTATAAGAAACAGACAAGATCACATGGTGAACTTTAACACAATGTGCCTCGAGCGAAGCAACTGTAGGTCAGAGATTGTAGGTCTGGAATCTGCGGTTTTCATACACTGACTTTGGGAGATCAGAGCACAATCTAACGCTTTCTCACGTTCATAGAAATGCACTTAGGGTTCATATACATATACTGTCAGAAACTTTTCAAATAATACCTGTTAGAATTTGCCCTGCTCTCCCATTCATATTTGACTCTTTTGAACACAGATGCATGATTTTACTACAGTAACTGAACAGAAATGAATAAGTAATAAATTTCTAAAGAGGTGTTTGAAGAATGAATGTTAGTAGTATTAGAATATTTCTACAATATAAACAACAATGCATTGTGAATGTCACATGTTACTGTACTTTACAGTGTGTAATTCAGGCTCGATTCATAATCGCAGTACAACACGCAACATCTTTCAACAGATTTATTTTGAGAATAATTGAATCTATATTGTTTTGGTTGATCAGTATTTTTTAACGTTCTTGTGTTCAGCTTTTTTCATAATCGTATGACATTTTGTCCATTTCACAAATCGAATAATCTTTTACATGAGTTTTTGAAGCACATTTGAAATAAACGATACATTTTTGCTACATAATCAGCCAGTATCTTCATCTTCAGTAATTTATGTGTATCACTGCTGTGTGTTTTGGTATGAATGAACGTGATCTTTGTGAATGTCTTTGCAAGAAAACATTCATACTGACACTATTACTTTCGGATCAATATTACAGTCTTTTAAATCAAACAAAACATCATCCAACGTACAGTATGAAATGTTTACATTGTACAGTTGAAGGGATCTTTAGGTGAAATATTGCTGATAAATGTCATAGTTATTAAATATAATGAAAATGTTGACATGTTTAGAAGGATTACTGTGCCATCTTTTTTATTGTAATGAAATAAACAATTTATGCCAATTAAAACAATGTCATCAACGATTTCAAGTTGATGATTGAGTGAGTGTGTGTGTGTGTGTGTGTGTGTGTGAGAGTGAGTAACGAATGTCTGTGTGTGTGTGTGTGTGTGTGTGTGTGTGTGTGTGTGTGTGAGAGAGAGAGAGTGAGTAACGAATGTCTGTGTGTGTGTGTGAGAGAGAGTGAGTAACGAATGTGTGTGTGTGTGTGTGTGTGTGTGTGTGTGAGTGAGTGAGTGAGTGAGTGAGTGAGTGAGTGAGTGAGTGAGTGTGCGTGCGTGCGAAAGTGAGTGAGTGAGTGAGTGAGTGTGTGTGTGTGTGTGAGTGAGTGTGTGTGTGTGTGTGTGTGTGAGAGAGAGAGTGAGTAACGAATGTGTGTGTGAGAGAGAGTGAGTAACGAATGTGTGTGTGTGTGTGTGTGTGTGTGTGTGTGTGAGTGAGTGAGTGAGTGAGTGAGTGAGTGAGTGAGTGAGAGTGTGTGCGTGCGTGCGTGCATGTGAGTGAGTGAAAAACACAGGAGAGACAGTCATTGTATTAACTGGTCATATTTACTTCTCTGTAAAGACAGTACAACAGTTGATTTCTTTACAGAACAGTACAGAAATAAATAAATAGCGAATATTTTCTTCTAATTTTCTCTAATTTTAACCTTTGGCACATGCAGAAATAACAGTCGAGTTGTTGTTGTGCACAATAGAACCATTTTACATCTGTTCTGTGATCTCATTGCATTACATCAGAGGCCTTTCCAACATTTATTTTACATGATATCTTTGCTAATTTGGTAGAAAAATGATCTCAGTCACTCAAACTCTGTTCACACTATAATAGCGTTAACACTTAAATAAAAGTGCTATTTGTTAACCGTAGTAAACGCATTAGCTAACAAAGTTTTTCAGCATTTATTAATGTTAGTTAATGTCAGTATGACATTGCTGTAAAAATGCTGTAGAAGTATTGCTCATTGTTAATTCATGTTAACTACGCATTAACTAATTGTTAACAAAGAGCACCTCATTGTAAAGTGTTACCATAATAGCATTTTTTATAAACGATTTTAAAAATAGCTGAATCTAATGTTGAGGAATACATATATATATATACACATACACGTAACTATTATTCATTCCTTGGCATTAGCAGAAAGTAAGTCATTTGTGTCTATGAACCTGAAACATGTCATTCATTTTATTAACCAATATCATCAGGAGTGTAGGAATAATGTAAAAACTGGGGACGTGGCTACAACATAAAACTTGCTTATGAATATGAATTAGGTGATGTTTGCACCGTTTAAAACGGAAGATGGCATTAGAAAGAAAAATCAATGATTTAAGTCTATGAGATTGAATAGAGAGCAAATGGAAACGTTTGCTTAAGTCTCCTGCATCTCAGATATTTCTGAAGAAGAGATTAAATCTCTCCATTAGTTTCAGAAGAGATCTTAACAATTTCACAAACTGAGCTCAGATTTGCCAAGTCTGCAATGAAAAGTCAATATTATTAATATTATTTAAATATAAACTTAAACATTTCAATAATGGCACCGTTTGACGTCTCAATGAGAAAAAATAAGAGCAAAATAGTCAAAAAGCATGAGCACCGTCGCTAAAATCACGGCTTTGTTTTGTCTATTTACTGTGGCTGGCAGATGGTGCGGTTAATTCATGCTCCAGTCTAGTGTTAATCTGCTGGCCCGGGGCTCCGAAGGCAGAACATGGAGTTTGACTGGCCACCGAGGGGGCTGATGGGTAAAAGTGAACGTCCACGGCGACAGACGTCATGCCCAGGGACACGCAGTGAGACAGCAGGAGAGGAGACAGGCCGTGAGAGATGTTAATGCTGTGACGCACGGGAGTCGAGCAGGGCTCGCTGGTCTGGAGGGTCAGAGAGGAGCGCAGGCCCTCCTCATGGGCGGGTGATGGATTGGGTGGAGGAGGAGAGGGGGCGTCCTGACCGGCTTCAAACTCTCTGCTTCTCCAGTCATCCATGCACTGAAGCTGAATGTCTGAATGTGGTGACGGAGTGGCCTTTACTTCCTCAAATATAGTCTCCAACTAATTCGATAAAACAGAACCTTGTTAAAAAATAAGTATTCAACGTTTTTGACTACAAGTGCATACTACAACTTGTAAATAAATTGCTAGGTTATTTATTTGATAAAAGTACACTTTGAAGTATACGTTCAGTAACTTAGTAGTAAAAGAAACATTAAATATGCCTCTCAACCAAAAGCTAGCTAAAGTATAGTTCATCTTTTGATTGATATATTAAAAGTACTGATTCATTACAAGTATAAGCCTTGTATAAGCTTTCCTGTAGCTCAGTGGTTAGAGCATGGCGCTAGCAACATCAAGGTCATGGGTTTGACCTCAGGGATTGCACATACTCTAAAAGAAACAAATGTATAGTATAATGCAATGTTAGTCGCTTTGGATAAAAGTAAAAAATATATATATATGTAACGGTTAGCAAAACTAATATTATGGGTAGATTGCCAAGAAAAGCATTTGGCCTATGGCTTTTAGCTTGAATGCAAAGTACGTTGCTTTCAATACATGTGTTTGCCAAATGCAATGTACATGAAAATTGACATGCTGGAGTGAACAATAAACTCCAAATAACGTTCATTTTTTAACCCAAGGTTTGGTAAAATATGGACAAACCCAACCACTGGTTTAAATTAACTTATAGAAAATGTGCATCTGACCCAACCATGGGTTTAAACATACCCAGCATTTCTTAAGTTTGGATTTTGCATACCATATATAAGGGGATCTTAGCATGTAATGAATTAATACATTTTCATTGCATTTGTTAACTGCATGTATTGTAAGGACTGCAAAATCCAAAGCAAGTCTTTAGGGGTTTGTACTGACCTGGTCTTCTTCTTTGGGTTCTGGATGTGTCTCCACGATAACTGGGAGATCTTGACCGGATTGTTGATCATCACTGGACGCCGGCTCCATGGGCAGGGTGGATGGGCTGGATTCTGACGGAAGCGCTCTGGTCTCTGATGTATTAGGGCTTTGCTCAATAACAGCCACCAAATTATCATCCTCAAATGCCCTGACACATGCAAAAGCAAATGTTTTACAAACCAGCAAAGATAAGACAGACACATTATATAATTCACTTATGGACTCAAAACTAACTTGTTATCATAAGCCCTTTCCATTGCAAGACGTTCCCCATGTCTGCATGGCCCACTAATACACCTCAAAGCTATGAAGAAAAATGATTTCATTCCACAATTCGATAAATATTTTTTGAATAATGATATTATGTAATGATATTTTTGAGGTCTCACCTGCTCTCCCTGTAGGTATAGCTGCCGGATCATTTTTCTGAACCAAAGAGTAAAAGGCCATGACAATGAAAATAAATGCCAGCGAAACACAGACTCCAACCACAATAGGAATGTCATGTTTTTCAATCACAGGCCACCACGTTTGAGATTTCACCTTCTCCCTAAAGGAAACACAAGGTTATGTAACCATTACCAAACCATTACGGCTCTGTTTGTAGGCCTGCCCAAATCTCATCAAAAGACATTTTTACCTTGCGTTATTGTCAGTGGTCCTCATAGGGGCTTGAGAAGTATTTTTCTTGAGAGACTCAACAAGGTCTGTATTGTTCGTAACTGAAGTCTTGGTTTCTCCAGATTGCTCGGTTATTTGGCTCAGGTTATTGTGTTTTTCCACAAAGGTTGAAGCGGTGGAGTTGTTCACATCCAGAAGAGTTAAACCTGATGTCTGAGTTTGGCTCTGAATGTTTTTAAGTTGGGTAAAGGCTGACGGTGACTTATCAGTTGTGTTTGGGGTCATTTCTGGGGGTTCGGTGATCTGTGTTGGTTGGACGTGTTCTTGTGGATCTTGTAGTTTGAGAAATGATGAAGGGTTGGTAGGCACAGCTGTTGGTTTTTGTGTTTCTATGGATCCTCTTATGCGCTCAGTACCTCCTTTGTTTATGCCAGCTGGCTTAAGAGAGACAAACTGTGTCATGTCACGGGCAGAATGAGTTTGGGAATGTGTTGGTGAGTCCTCCATAAAAGCATTTAAAGCTGCATCAAAGACAGAAAAATTTAAATGAGAATAACTATGTTTTATTTTGCAAGAAAGATAAGAAACAAGAGGACTGTTTACTCTGGACTTACATGATATCTTTGTATAATCTTCACTTGCGTGTGGAATGGGTTTATGTATCTCTGTGTAACTTGGAATCTTTGAGTCATAGCGAGTGACGTTTGTAAAAAGCTCTTGGGCACTCTCTGAAACCTACAAGAATCATGAGTCATGCAAACAAAGTCAGATGACAAAATGTTGTTTCATTAAAGAAATGCAGTAGGCTATTGAAAATACTTAAAAATGAAGAATGAATGAATATGACAAATAAATCACAAGCAGAGTGGAAATGTTAAAGGGTTCAAGTCATAATTTATTAGCCATTGTCGTGTCAAAATATTTTTCTTTTTTTAGTGGAACACAAGAACGCGGTTTCCATAATGGTGACAGAATGAATCATTTTGGGGGAACTGTCCCTTTAAGAGACCAACATCATAGCAAAGATAACCAGTTTAACATTGATTCGACGTTAAATCAATTGTCTTTGCATTACTCACAGTGGGCTTGTTTTCACTCCGCGATTTCTTATCAGGCAAGACATCAGGTTCGGCTTTAAAGAAAAGGATTTGGTGAATTAGATCCAGGATTTTCAAACAGAATGATGTATATTTATTGCATGCATGAGACATGATGAAGTCTGTCGGCTTACGGGTCACAGTGATGACGGTACGTCGCATATCCTGACCGACTCCATTTTGTGCAATGCAGCGATATTCTCCTGCATCGGCTCGGTGGATGCTGGAGATGACCAGTGTCCCATTATCTGTGAAATTAAACATTACTTTTAAAAAAGAACATCTTATATCTGATTGTAAAAATGATTTATTTGATCTACAAACATAATTGATACTAAAGATGGAAAATAGTTTCTAAAGCTCAACTGGTACAACTGGGTCCAGCTTTTCCTAAAGTAGCTAAAGAAATTACATTACAAAATGTGTTTAGCAATTGTTCTTAGTCCTGGAGTCAGCTCAAGTTTCTCTTTGACTCACATCATATATTTGAATACACAGTCTGTTTCATATCTCTTGACAAACCGTCAATGTGTATCTGATGTGGGAGTGATGCACGAGTAGTCGGACCAAACAGTTCAGGTGTTTCTTGGATCAAGGCAGTTCGAATCCAAGTATACTTGACCGGAAAATCTCCAACGGCTCTACAGGGGAGACTTACACGAGATCCCTCTGAGACAGTGACTGATGCAATAAAGGAAACGATGACGGGTTTCTCTGAAACCAAGAGGAAATCTCAAATTAGATCCGTTACATTAAGCACTTTTATATACCGCGGTACTCCAAACGGTATTGTTTTTCTAAAGGGGGATTTACCAGTAACATGAAGAGTCATGGTTTTCTCATCATGACCCGCTGTGTTGGAGGCCGAGCATGTGTACAGACCTTCATCATAAACTCTCACTGATAAAATGTAGAGAGTGCTGTTTCCTACCCTGGGAATGAAAAGAAATATCAAGCACGGTGAACATTAACCATAAGTGTCTGTTAATAAACTGGTCATGCCGAACTTACCCCATGATTATTTTGCCTCCGGTTTGCACCGACTGGCTCTGTTTTGACCAATTTATTATAGGAGCAGGGTGTCCTGACACCTGACAGTGAACTTCGACCTCACCTCCTACAGGAGACGTCAACACTTTCGGCCAGATAGTCACGGCCGGAGGTTCTGAAATTAAAAGTCCAGAAAGACAATAGAAAAAATAATGTGTGTGACTCATAAGCACTCAAACCAAATTCAGATCTCAGATGGTATGAGATAAAAAATACTGAAGACAAATTATATTCTTAATGAAAATGCAAAAAAACTCTTACAAAACTGTAAAATATAATTCAATTTGATTGCCTGTCATTCACAAGAAATCTAAGATTATAGGTTCATTTTAAGACAATGTAAAATTTCCTACCAAGAACATCCAGAAAGATTGTTTTCGAGGCGAGAGCTCTCTTGACATGAGAATTAGATGCTCTGCAGAAATAATATCCTGTATCTGTCTCTTGCACACTGAAACACAACAAGTCTCACATTTGAAAAAGTCGTGTGTGGTTCAGGTAATGTTGTCCTATATGTTGTGTGAACAACACAAAGATGGTAATGCAAAATTTCTCATTTGTGCGTGCTTGCATGTTTAAATGCACCTGTGGATGCACAAGTCTCCATTGGGATCAGTTGTGTAGTGAAGTCCCGGATGGAGTGGCTGGTTGTTTTTATACCAGGTCACTTGTGTTTGGGGTCTGGCTTGTGGAGGTCTACAGGGAAGCGTAGCAGAATCCCCTTTCCTCACTGTTATCTCGACTGGTTCCGGATTAAAGGTCCAGTCCATAACTGTGTGACAGGGAGACGAAGTGTTATGTGAAATGTGCTCTGAATTGAATTTGACTTCACAGACATGAAGGTACCTGCAGGAAGGATGTGGGCTGGTTGTGATATCACTTTCTCCTTCTCATTGCTTGCTTCACAGAAATACAACCCCTCGTCTTCTGACAAAACTCTCCTAAGAGGGAAAACATTTTATGTAAGAAAAAAGTTCTTTTGGAATGAACAGAATAATGCTTTCCGTGCAGGTTTTGCTGTCTGTTAATGTTTGTAATCCCTCATAGAAATCTCACTGAAAAACCAGCAGCTGTCCGTTCTTCTGTAGACTCCATCTGGAAGTGTTGAGTAATGGATGTCCGTCTTTAAACCACTGTACTGTTGGGATGGGAAAGCCTTCAACAATACAGTGCAGAGCAACTTCCTTTTCAACAGCTACAGTGATGTTCTGTGGACCCTCAATGATCTTTATAGTCATACTGGAACCTGTCCAAGCAGAAATAAACATTTATTCTTAGTTTATCCAGGTGGTGAGAAGCAAGACATTTCATTTTAGAGGACTATATCTTACCATATACTGTCAGAGTTGCTGCATGACTTTCTTTGCTTATGTTTAGCAGGGGATTGTGGGTGATGCAGACATAAATTCCTTGGTCTGCCTCGGTGATGTTAGCCATGTGCAAAGTGCCTGAGGTCTTCCTTTGGCTCCCTCCACCATACTGCCCCTGGCGGTCATTTTTAGAGTTTAACAATGCTTTAAATGCTTTTAAGGTGCTGTGTGTAATATTAAGGAGGATCTATTGACAGAAATGCAATATAATATACATAACTATGTCTTCAGAGGTGTTTAAAGACCTTACATGATGAAGCATTATGTTTTTATTACCTTAGAATTAGCTATTTCTATCTACATACTATTGCATTGAATTCACCGTGTTGCTTCTACAGTATCCCTTAATGGACAAACTTCTCTAAAGAGCATGTTTTGTAAATGTGTTAGCTCGCAAAGAAGCGAAAACCGGACGGCATCTTTGTCCCGTATCAGCCACCGTAGTGCTTGGAAAGGGAGGGGTGAGCGGTGGAGTGAGCCATTGGTCGCAATTCACAACTTCACCAATAGATGCCGCTAAAATCTCCACATTAACAGTCCACCCTGTGCAGTATTTTGTCATACCTGAATCTGGTTTCCTATGGTGAGAAGTCGGCCATTCTTGAACCATGAAATCCGTGCAGGAGGGGAACTAGCACCAGAAACACATTGAAAGAAAACATCTTGCCCTTCTTCAGTGCTCAGGGACTGAGGGTGAAAGAACACATCCTCCAAACCTAGAAAAACACACAAATCACACGGTTAACACCTGACAGACATTCCTCCTGTATGTGTGTAACTTCCAACTCTCATTTTCTTGTTAAAATACTACAAATATTTTGAGACCAAATGCATCATACTCATTATCACTATAAAGTGCAACATTTGAGACCTTACAACTTCCCCTCAAAAAATCTGAAATTTTTCATGTAACTTCATATTTGTTGTATTAAGGAGACCATAGGCTGTCAGAAATATATGTTGGTCAAGCTCCCACACTTCTTATTATTTAACTTCAAGCACACACCATTTGCGGAAACCACAAAAGATGTCCACCCTGTCATGGATAAATTTAAAGTAGAGTAAATCAAAACATATCAAAATCAATACACCTGCTGATACCAATATTGCCAAAAGTGTTCATATCATCCTCTCATGTATAGCATCTACAGTTAAATTGTGTGGTGTTGTTATATGATATTTCATATTATATGATATTTGTTGGTGACAGGGTGGACATACAAACACATACCTGCAGTTAGCCAAGTGATTCACTGTTGAAGCTGACTGTGTACTGTTTAAAATATATATTTTGAATCTCTGAAAAGTTTTTATATTCATTCTTATTTCACTATGACCGTGTGGACACGTTAAGCTTGACAACTTCCAACTATAAACACAATCTGATGAAAATTGGGACATTTAAGTGTAGACACTTACTGTGTGTGCTGCAGATGTTTTAACCTCCACTGAGGAAAGGCAAAATGGGTGAAGAGATGTCACTGAGTACATCAATTGGTTTTTTAAAGGGGCATTCACCCCATAATGTCATGCAGCAGTTTGCCAGTAACTTACTGTAGATTTATATTCATCTAATTTATTGGAAACAGTTTGTTCAAAGATAAATGAACATTACACATTAATAAGTCTTTATCTTTACAGAAAAAAATGCAAAGCATTCTGGGATCCAAAAATCCACATCAACCTTTTTCTGTTTTTTTATTTTTGGTAATGTTTTTAAAATGTTTTTAACAGTACTTTTTCCCCATAGTAATAGTTATTTGTTGCATCCATGTAGCCTATAGTTTCCAGTGTCTTCCTTTTGTAAATGAGGAAATAAATGAAAGCCATTTGATGAATCCTGCTCTTCAGACTCCAGTAATTCTTTCTTTCCCATTTGCATTATCCAACATAAGTGAGCGATATGAAGATACCTTTAAGGAAAGGTTTAAAAAATGCGGGGAGATGAAATGAAATGTAAAAATGTTATCTGTTCCACATTGAACATTTGGAAATGTGTGGCTATTACCTTAAAGAGTTATTTATACCTGCCTAATATAAAAATGTAATCTAATATATTAAATGCAATAATATTAAATGATATTGTTTACGTGGTTAAAAGCAGCTATATTTTGTTTCATGTTGGAGCATACTTTTAGTTTCCTTGAAAAAAAACTGATGTCAGATATGTCAAATATATTATATTTTATTATATCTAAAAGGTATTTTAAATAGATTAAAATATGTAATTTCATGTGCAGCATGAATTCAATGTCATTTTATTTACAACTTAAACCAATAAGTAAATGTAACAAAATATGTCAAAAATATTGCATTGCATTAGTATTTTCCCACTGTATTAAAAGTCATCTCTATCAATTCCAGACACATGGTGTATATTTTCACCGTACGAAATCTCATTTCAGACGGACATCCCACTTTGAGGAAGCAGGGGTAGTTTGAAGTCCGCCGTTGCTAGGTTACACGTAGAACAGCACAATGTTTTGACAAGGCCTTTGTCAAATTATGCAAGTGTATGAAACATTTGCATGGCACACGTGCATTAACATGGCTCTCTTCAAAAAGCCGGTATAATATCCAATAAAATCACATAAACATGCTGGCAAAATGCACCACTCTTTCTACTCACCCAACTCAGATGAAGAAGAGTTCGTTTTGACAGAACAGGTCAGAAGTAGGAACCAGAGGGAACAGGGCATCTGTAGTGAACTCCATACAGGACGAGACATGCTAACCCTCCTTATCTATGCCGTTCATATGATGATAATGGGCCATAGCATCATTCCTCGTCTGACCAAATGCATTTATGCACTGCAAAACAAACCCTTTAAAGTTTTCATAGACATGAAATGTTTTGTCATGCATAATCATTTTTGGGTCATAAATATGGGATTAAATAGAGGAGACATCACCCTGAAATAGTGAAAAGTGTGACAACGTTCCTTCCTCTTCCCCCTATTTCACACATGCCCACATTCTTGTGCTATTTGTTTCATTGCAGGTGTGAGATAAGTCAAACCACAAACTCTCAATGGCAACATTTGCAGCTGCATATTCCTCTTTTGGTGGCGTTTCATTATCACTGTCATCACAGGCACACTTTGTACACTGCAGACCTCTTTGCTCTCTTCAATGGACCGGCCACTTTACAGCGCACAGCAACAAGCCCTCCATTTACTGATGCTGACATGAAAAGAGCAGGACCGCTTTGTACTTAAAGGATCAGTTAGAAGGCTTGTGAGGAAAGGTTTGTACCTGATCACATGAGCTTTCATTGGCACTGTTTCTGTCCATTTAGGGTGGTCAAGTGTAATGCTTTCCTGATATGGCTGTTACATGGCCAGAAATTGAATGATGTGTGTTTATTTGTCCTCGGGCTATTGAGTATTATATTAAGAAACCCTTATTTCGTTTATAGTCAAAAATGAAAGCTACAAAAGCTGGGACAGTTCCTTTTGAAATATATATATGTACCTTTGAGGTACTGAGATGCATGTTTTAGGTGCAAAAGTATATTATTTAAAAGTGAACACTTGAACACTTTAATGTACTTTTTTTCTGAAAGTGTAACATTTGAATTACACAGTTTGGATGTGAGACCAACTAAACTTAAAAAAGATTTACTCCAAAATTAAATCAATTTAGGCTTAATCATCTGTCATTATCAGCATTACATTACTAAATTAAGTTCATCCTGATCCAGTCTGGATATTTTTTAAAACAAGGAAATGGCAAATTATTTGTAAATGTTGCATTGTAATATATAAAAGCCAGTTTTCTACCACATTTGGGTAAAATATTTGTGACTGTGTCTGTAAAAACAGGCTAAAGTCTCATAATCTAATGTTAAGATTTCAATCATTAAATTCAAATTTTTTACATAGTAATAGTAAAGGTATCGAGGTTATATTTTTACAGAATGTACTTTGAATTATGACCAGTACTACCATTATATTGCTGTTATCCCTATAGCAGTATAATAGTCTTTTTTTGTTGTTGCCATAAATCATTATTATTATTAACCATCATGGTTGTCACTGTGTTTTGCAAATATCTAACCAATGAAAAGTATTAAAAATGCTTGTCAACTTTGACAAAACTGTATGGATCATTTAAAAAGTACAGTGTTTTTTCCAATTCCCTGAAAAACTGTACAAATGTTGACATCCAAGGTTTCAAAAGGCCAGTGACAATATCCAATAGACTTTTTTATCATTTGTACACTATAATGCTGCTGAGCATTGGGTTAAAAAGGGGCAAACCCATTCATTGGGTTACATTAATTCAGTAAGTGTTTGTATTTGATCCAACAATAGGCATTTTGGCTTGAAACAACCCAGCATTTGTGACTTTTTTACAACCTAACGGTGGTTATGTCCCTTTTTGACCCAATTTTTTTTTTAAGTATATTGTAAAAGTATGAGTACTAATAAATCCGGATATAAATCTGCAATTTTTAACCAAACGTGTTAAAAACTGGCTTCCTTATTAATATAGCCTATATGTAATATATGGGCATATATAGTGCACATCCATTTATATACTCTATAAAGGCTCATATCCATCAATGGGAAATGTTACAATTAAGGCTCTGGCCTCTTGTAGACCACATTATAATGTATTAGGAGGGCATGAATGAGTACTCAAGCATATGACTCATCTGGTGGCATGGGCCATAGACAGCGGGTGGGAGAGCTAATGGGAACTAATGCCAAAAGCTGGGGGTGTGTTTGCTTTAGCCAAACAACACCCCATTAAATGAAGAAGCAGTTTAGCAATTCATTAAGGTATTAAATATATGCTACCTGCAGAAACACAGTTTAAGCACTCCAGAGAAGGAGTTTCATTTGTTTGCCATTATAATATGAGATTAGACAGATTTGGTGTTTATTATTAAAATCTTATCTAATAGATTTAATGAATTTCTTGATCACTTAAGCTTACTGACTTTTTTGCATTTTTAATATTATTCAGGTAATAATCTTTTCAGGCCCCTGAAGACTCCTTACGGTGTACTTGACATTTTGTTGATGTTAACAGCTGTCACTGCAGTATCTTTTAGAGAGAGCTCATTTTGTTGCATTAGATGTTATATTTTTGTATTTGCACATCCCCGTGTATGCTACATATACCAGCCGATGATTTAATAACATATCAATTTTCTATGTATTAATGCTCTGTACAACGAATAACAATTAATATTTTTGCCATAATAGTCTGCAAGTTTTGCAAGTTATATTTATTGGTCGTGCATAATTTAGTTTGGTCATTTTACTCAAAACCAGTCACAAGTTTAACTTTTATGAAGCCATTTTTTAGGTTTCTCTATTAAACATTGTAGTTCTTGCAGTTTACTACAGAAATGCTGTTCTACATAATAATATTGTTTAATATATTATATGATAAAATATATAATGTTTTTATAAACATTTGCAAAAAAACTACACTTACCCATGCAGAGCAGAAGTGTCAAGCCTCATGTGCAGCATCTCTGTCAGTGAGCGCTTTCGATAGTCTCCTCTGGTTTATCAATGCAACGCGCTTGATTTAATGATGGAGCAACAGACACGCATGTACCCGCACACATACACGCAGATGGGCACTGAGACCGCAGCACCCCTCCCTCCACAGCCAGGAACAATGTGAGAGAACTAAAGCACCACTCTGCATGTGTTCAGACCCCATTTCCACACTAAAAGAGGACACAAATAAAAAAACACTAAAACATGCTGTTTGAGGGAAAAAGCGAGAACAATTGTTTTCCAAATCTGTGTAATGGTTATTCATAAAAGCTGTCCACAAGTCTAATAGTGTTTGTTATACACCTTGGCACAAATCATTTCACACCTGTATGTGCGTTTGGTTGCATGTGACAGTATAATTTATAATTTTTTTCTAAATAAAATGAGCTGATTAAAACCGCATTGTGCATTGAACAGTGATAGTTAAAACGCTTACGAAGGAAAGATATGATTTTAAAACTCAAATATGTTTTATGTGTTCAGTCAAGGCCAATTTATATGACTTAACTGCTATAAAGCCATTGCTTGAATCTGATGTAAAATGAAAAACACAATAAATGGATTACAGAACCTCCACTGTTTTTTTACCGAACGTCTATGAAATGTTTAGATGAAAATTAAGAAAGGTTACTATCAACCTTGTTTTTGCCAACATGTAGTCAGTCTTTGCAAATGTAAATCAACTTTATTTCTTTTATCAATTCATCACAATCAGATGTAAATTAAAGTACAAATAGGCTGATTTCTAATCTATGCAAGAGAGTGATTTTAATTAACTGAACAAAGGCCGGTTCGGTCGGCTGAGGTGAAATTTGCAGTGTGGAACATCAGACACACAAAATCTGCAAAATGGCTCAAATCATTTCACGATTCTGTTCAGACGCTCGATGCATTGAACAGAACCGAAAGAAAAAACGTGCAAGCTGTGATTCTTTATTTACATTCTCAATCGGAAAGACAGTTTATCTTGAAAGTAATACCTGCTATACTGAAGTATTATTTCTTTTTTGATTTATGTTTAAACATGTTAATGCATGCTAAAGGAAATGGATGTCTTTAAAAAGTGACAATTTAATATAAACTAGTAGACTACTAAAGCAATTCAGTCAAAAGAATTTTATAAAATGTTATATCACATATCTCTATAGACCTACAGAAACCCATGCAAAGAGTGACATATTAAAGTTCGTAGGTAAATTAGAAAATATTTTTCTTCCTTTAAGGTTTGCATGTCAGCTGTTTTACGTCATCGGTAATTACCCAAAAAAATATTTCCAGGTGAAAAGGAATTACAAGGACAGGCTTAGGCAATATTAGCTGTCCACAGGTTTAAACCGGTTTAAAGATAACTGATCAGTATCTAGATAAAAAGCAACCCAACCCAAAAGAAACCTGATAGAACAAAATGAATTTGCTCAGGGAAGCAGCACTGTTATGAAGATCTGGTACACAGAAAGTGACCTATTTTTTGTCAGATATGGTGACCCATACCCGAAATGTGACCTCTGCATTTAACCCAACCAGTGAATAGTGAACACACACACTTTAAGTCGTGAACACACATACACCGGGGCAGTGGGCAGCTAACACTGCAGCGCCCGGGGAGCAAACGGGGGTAAGGTGCCTTGCTCAAGGGCACGTCAGTTGTTACCTGCCGGTACTGAGAATCGAACCGGCAACCTTCTGGTTACGAGTCCGACTCTCTAACCATTAGGCCACAACTGCCCCCACAAAAGCTTGTTTCAACATGAGATGAGTCTCTGTGTTGATACCTGAAAAACATCACACAGTGTCATAATGTCAGAAAACAGATGCAAGTACAAATTAGTAACTGTTTTATATTAGAATCATTTATAATCCTTATAATAAATCACATTTTAAGGCACGAGATATATTACCGTTTTTAATCCATTCACATGCTGTCACGGTCACCACCCACAGCAGATTCTTTGGAATAAAAAAACAACATTGCAGGCACTTTTACTGCATGTCATATTGTAAGATACATAATCAATTGTCTAACAATTCATAAAAAACATATACATTTATTCTTACCATGTGAGTCATCCAGCATCAGTTTTCTCATGTCTCGCAGTCGCAGAGCATGCGTGAGGTTTTTCCGGTTTTTCAAGGTGTTCTCCTCCCTGAGAGAATGAATTGTATCTTGAAGCTCATACGAAATGTTTATTTGTGGATTTAAAAACATGGTGAACAAAAAAAGAATCAAATGTGTTGAAAGCATCATTCTTTAAATGTAATTCAGTCAACTGATTCTTATTCTTCACACACCCGTTAACAAAAACCTCTTAGAGCTGATGCATTTAGAAATCAATCCAATTATTATGCACCATTTGTTTGGGCTAAAACACATTGTTATTTCAGTACTAAACTAGTAATATAGTACCACATAATATATTCAATAAGGTAAAAAATGAAAAGACAATGTTACCCAGAACTTTTTTGTCTATATGTTTACAATAAAAAATTATACATGCATAAATTACACATACAATACTATACATGTAAAATATAACCTTTTATTTTATATTAAAACAAAAGCATTTGTGCAAATTGTCCAAATGAGTTCAAACTTGATAGTCTCTCGCGCTCCCGTCTCCAGGCAACAAGAGCATAATAACATGACAACGGAAGCTTTGTTTAATTACTTCCGGGTGATGTTCATGGTCAAAAAATATAATCCAACATGGCTGCTCACATGTCGAGATTGAGAGGCTGGAGCCGAGTTCAGAGGTGCGATCTATGTTTATATGTAAATATCCAAAGAAAGATGTTTGCCATGACTTTTTAGGAGATCACATTTTATTAAAATCTATGTAACGTTAGTGCTTAATGTCGTTTGTTTTAGCGGTAATGCACGTGATAAAGGTAAACAAAATCTCGCGGTGCTTGCCCACGCGCATCAGTGACACTGACAGTTTATAAACTTTGCTAATTTCACAGTTACAAGCGACAAATCCAAGTTTTCTGTCGCCTTTAATGTCATGCTATAAATGCAAAACATGGCATATACATGTAGTTTCATTGAGTTAAACAATGACAATACCTTCAGAAAATAACACGAGGAGCGAATATAATATAAAACCTTTTCAAAATTCCTTTATTTTGGGCTTTATTACTGTTGGAGCTCATAGTTTTCTTATTGACATCCACCAGGAAACGTCCCCATCAAACGAATCCAAAACATTACCAGTAGAGACCCACAGAGACCGCTATAGTTTCCATTAAAACCAATACAATTCCCAATAAATCCATTAGAATTCATTTTTTGTGATGGTTTCTGTTGTTTCTGTTATGACTGATGTTGATTTGTCATCATGTACAGGTGTGGCATTGCAGTATGTAGACAGTACAGCAGTGGCGGTTCATATCCCAGCATATCTCTGTCCACACCGTTACCCGCCATCCCTAAACCTGTCTTTGCATCTGTGCATGGTCACGAGACATACGAGACAAAAATCACCACCTTAGAAAACGGGCTTAAAGTTGCTTCTCAGAACAAATTTGGTCAATTTTGCACAGTCGGAAGTAAGTATAATCTATCGGATGTATATACGATGAGCTCATCCTAAAATGGTTATAATAAACTGCTTTGTTTTTTCAGTTTTAGTAAACTCAGGCTCGCGTCATGAAGCGAAATACCCCAGTGGAATTGCACATTTTTTGGAAAAGCTTGCATTTTCTGTAAGTTCAAATTTGTTGGTGTGAATATCGTTTTGTGATTTTTCGTGACAATAACTAATTCGTTGTTCTGTCATACTCTGAAAAGTCTACAGCCCAGTTTGGAAGTAAAGATGAAATTCTCCTAACACTTGAGAAACATGGAGGCATATGTGACTGCCAAACATCCAGGTTTTACAATTTATAAGTACACATATTTAGTCTTTAAGATTATAGATTTGCAACGAGACTTACTGACTTGTAATAGTCCTCGCTGTTATTCTGATATGTTATTTACTGATTTCTAGAGACACAACAATGTACGCGGTATCGGCTGAAGTAAAGGGTTTGGATACTGTAGTGAACCTGCTGGCAGATGCTGTGCTTCAACCCCGTTTGTTAGGTGAACACCCTGAAACACTATTGATGGGGTCTGTCAATGAATGTTCAAAACATTTAGAGATAAATTGATTCTGTGAGTCTGCAGATGAGGAGATTGAGATGACCAGAATGGCTGTTCGCTTTGAATTAGAGGATCTGAACATGAGACCCGATCCGGAACCTTTGTTAACAGAGATGATACATGCTGTAAGTGGGACTTATTCTTCATTCCTACCATCCATCCCGCAGTAAACACCACCTTTATTTAGCCATTGATCGATAAATCATGTCATATTGTCTTTCTGCTGTTTAGGCAGCATACAGAGGCAACACCGTGGGTCTGTCTCGCTTCTGCCCTGCTGATAACATTGAGAAGATTGACAGAGATTTGCTTCATAAGTATCTACAGAGCTATTACTGCCCGGAGCGTATGGTGCTGGCGGGGGTCGGGATCGAACACGAGCAGCTCGTTCAGTGTGCCAGGAAGTATCTGCTCAATGTTAAACCGGCATGGGGTGCGAGCACATCTGCCAACATCGACCGGTCTGTAGCGCAGTACACAGGTGGCATCGTGAAGGTGAGTAAGCTCAAGAGCCCCCCACCACACACACACACGTGTGGTATTTTGAAGATGTCTCTGTAACTGCTTGTCTACTGTTAGACTGTGAAGGACATGTCTGATGTCAGCTTGGGTCCCACCCCTATTCCTGAACTGTCACACATCATGATTGGCCTGGAGAGCTGCTCTTTCCTGGTTGGTTAGACCAAACTTTAAACCAATTCAATTTCACAGTAGTGATCTGAATGTTGATTTGATGCATTGCTTTTTGTTTGCGACTGATAGGAGGATGACTTTATCCCCTTTGCCGTCCTCAATATGATGATGGGGGGAGGCGGGTCCTTTTCAGCTGGGGGTCCAGGAAAAGGCATGTTCACCCGTCTGTACCTTAATGTGCTCAACAGGTGCGGCATTATTGCTTGATCTCCAATTCTGTGATTGTTAAAAATGGCCGCAAGGATATTTTTATTAATTCGTATTTCTTTTATAAAGGCATCACTGGATGTACAACGCTACCTCCTACCATCACAGCTATGAAGATAGCGGTTTGCTCTGTATCCATGCGAGCGCAGACCCTCGACAGGTACTGTTACCATAGAAGTATTCTTACAATATGTTAAGGCCAGTAAATACTTGTCTTTAAAGCCGTCCGTTTTTTTAGGTGCGGGAAATGGTGGAGATCATTACGCGAGAGTTTATTCAGATGACAGGAACGGCAGGAGAAGTACGAGTTTTTCTTTTCGGTTTGTTTGTAAGTTATTGTTTGGTTGCAACATTAACCAAGTTTATTTTCTTTTTTGTGTAGCTGGAGCTGGAGAGAGCGAAGACGCAACTGAAATCAATGCTCATGATGAATTTAGAATCACGGCCGGTCATCTTTGAGGACGTAGGTCGGCAAGTACTTGCAACAGGGAGGAGGAAACTGCCACATGAGCTTTGTGACCTCATCAGTAAGTACTCGTATTTACTGAAATGGCTTGAAGAAATAATAGTTAACCAACATTTCATTTGTTACATGTTAGAGATTTGTACTTAGCAATGCCATTCATCGTCTCTGTCCTGTTAGTTCACCCAAATATCTTCATTTACTAACCCTCTTGTCATTTCAAACCTGTATGACTTTCTTTCTTCTGCAGAACACAAAAGAAGAGATTTTGAAGAATGTTGGTAAGCAAAAACCGTTGATCCCCTTTGACTTGCATCGGTTTTGTGTCCATATGATAAAAGTGAATGGGGAACTACGGCTTTTGTTTACCCATATCTTCAAAACATCTTCTTTTGTGTTTTGCAGAAGTCATACAGGTTTAAAATGTCAAGAGGTTGAGTAAATGATGACAGATGTTTTGTTTTTAAGTGAACTACTCCTTTAAACACAATTCTTAAGGTCTACGGTAAGATGGTTTACACTACACCTCTGTTGTTGTAGGTAACGTAACAGCCAGTGACATCAAGAGAGTCACGACGAAAATGCTGCGCCGTAAACCAGCCGTGGCTGCGCTGGGAGATCTGACAGAACTTCCCTCTTATGAGGACATCCAGGCTGCTCTGACTAGTAAAGATGGACGCCTGCCTCGCATACACTGCCTGTTCCGATAGTGGACCCACAAATTACGCCATCTAGAGGCAAATAAAAGGACTGAACCCACTGCTTAAAAGGACTGTGGGTATATTTCAGCTATATCACGTATAGAATGGTTCATGTCATGTTAAACGAATGGGTTTATTTTGGCAAAATAAATGTACGCACTGTGAAAGAATGGACCTTCAATGAACGTTTACCAGACATATTCACAAATTTTTTACTAGCTCTATAAGGACATCCCAGTAACACTATTCATTTGATTTTACACAGAATAAATGTTTATCTACAATGGTAGTGAAAACCGAATGCTGGGTCTTGTATTTAATGGGAATATTTATATCATACAGCTGTGAATCTGAACCTTGTTTGCCGCATCATGTATGTCATTGTTCTTTTTTGTTGGATCACCCCATGAGACACCCAGTATTTATTCCCTTGCACCTTTTTAAAACAAATTTACTGTTTATTTTCTATTATTCGCAAGATGGAAAAATAAACGTTTGGTCCTTTTCTGCCAGGATCCTATAGATTTAAATAATATTTTTTTTGTGCAATTGTCATATTTTAATTGTTCAACAACAGGTTTGTGTTTAAAATGATCATGTGGTCGCTGTCAAACAAGTCAAAATAACACCAACTTGAGTGTGAGTCAGAATTCTTGTATTACTCAATGTAAACAAATATTCGTACAGGCTATTATTTGGTTTTTAACAGAAGAATGTATATGAAGTCACTGAGGCAATCGTGAGCGAGATCGCAGGCACTTTCAGTACAAAAACAACTGAAACGTACGTGGATGCGTCACTCCTTACCGAGATCCATTTAAGAGCAATACCAATATTGTTGTACTGTATCTCATTTGACATGAAGTTTAGTTAAGGCAATGAACTCAAGTATAGTCTGTGCCTTTCTTTAAGATCTCACCATGCTCATATTTCAACCAAATTTCCCAAGTACAGCTTCTCTACAAGCACTGATCATCACTTCACCTATCAATGACACTGGTACAATATAATAACTGATGCTAACAGCACTTGATCCATTATCATGCTACAGTAAAGGTCCATTTAAAAAGAACTACTGTTTAGCACATTATTAGATAACTTGATGACATAAGGTGTAAGGTATCAGTAAAAGTTGTAAGAATTTGTGGTATCAGTTACATATCAGAATACAACATAATGCAAAAACAGGAATGTTGGCTGTACAGTACAGTGCAGATGTATGTGTTAGGTCAACAATGTGACTTACTCTGGTCAGTATTTAATTGATGAAACGTTTTCTGTTGAATTCAAACATTATCCAAAGCTAGCTGCTAAACTTTCACGGTCTTTAAGGGTCCCTGGACTGTGCACCGAAGCTTGACATTGCACTTTAGCAGAGGCAGATGAGTGCCGTGACATTCATAGCACCGAGTTTGGTCCTGTCCAGCTTTCCCCGTCGGTAAATCAGTATTTAAAATGAGCAGTTTTAACACCCGTGGCTGGTCCCACATCAGGATATTGTGCAAACTGTGCTGTTATTCTGGTTTTTCATGGCTGCCTCTGTCTTCTTCAGCTCTCGTGTGATTCTCCTTCTGATTCCCTCTAAGTACAGACCCCTGTCGAACTGACCGGCACCCAAAGGAATGCTGGGAATTACAACACATTGAGTTAATATTCAAACCTGTAAGAATATGATCTTTCTAAAAAAAATACTTACTTATCTCTACCAGGACGAAGCTTGACTTGAAACATGCCAACGACAGGCCGGTGGTCCGATGTCTTAATAGCCGAGCATGATGTATACTTAAATGCTTTAATGTCGTCTGCCTGTCTGTTTCTAAAAAGTATTCGGTCCTAACAACACACCAGACAAAATACATGACGGCATGGAAGTGTATACGGTGATAAATGAGCACACAAAGCTGTTTTTTTACACAATTGTCTTACAGTATATGAAGGTGTTCTTTGCTTTGTGGTGGTGTCATAGACGTCACAACCAATGTCAAATTTGTAGGTAGGAGGAAAGTGAATCTGTGCTTCCTGAAACCCTTTAAAAATGGAACCTGCAAATTGACAAAATCTGCTGAAAAATAACGTCTCGATGCATAAACGACACGTGCCTGAGCTGAATCTTGTTGGATCATACCTTCTTTCATCTCTTTAGACAGCTGATCGTGTTGTAACAACACGCTCGCGTCTGCATCCCCACCTTGACTTAAAATGGCGTCGATCTCTCCTCTGGCTTTTTTCAAGCGGAAGTTAAAGTCGCCGAACCAGAAGACTTCATCGAAGCGGGTTGTGACATCAGCTAAGAATGAAGATTGAGCAAATCGTGTTCATTAAGAGAAGAAATGCACTGGTAATATGTCGTGATAGCATGATCGATGACACTCACAGGATGTGGAGCGGTACGGGTTTGTATCAGGGAGGTTTCTAGGGAGAGCCAAAGCTTCCATGATCTTGTTGTAGTCCAAGATTCTCTCATAAACTTTCGAATCTCCAGCTGAAACAAATGTCATTTATATCTGTAAACTGTATTTCGTTGGTCTTATTTATTCTAATGATGTAGATGAATTAAAATGGCACAATAGATTATGTTTTGAGTTTGATGTTTCACTCACAAGTAAAATGGGACGTGATGAAAAGGAAGGATGTCCCGAAAAAAGTGAAGCAGATACCCACAGCTCCTTTAGTCTTAATCTGAGATATGATCCGGGTGGTGACTGTAGCATGTTCTACCTCTGCAGTGGCAAAAAAAAAACATTGGACACTTGGATCCCAAATACTTAAGTAATAAATACTGAACTCATTATCTTAAGTAAATATCATTCAAATATCATAAGTATCATTTTTAATAAAGAACTAATGAGGGAAAATAAAAAACATCTGAGGAACATTCTCTAGAAATAAAGATAAAATGAGTATAAATGAAATCTTTCATATGCAAATTTAATATAAATGATATACTGGCCAGTTTCATTCTTACCTGAACAGAACCATATGAGATCTCTTCGTACAAAAACAGTAAGATAAAGAACACCATGAGCTGCTGCGTACAGCATCACATAATACGGCCCGAGAGTCTCTTGTAGACGGATCTCCCACTCCCTCCTGTTGACAGGAACATGGAGACAGTAAATGTGAAGAATAAATCAAAAAGACTGATAGAAACAGTCTATTTCTTACCTGTCTGGGCAACCTTCCTGAACTCCGATAACATACATATCCTGTGCAAAGTCGGTGTCGGTCGGGAGCAGCAGATCATCCAGGTTGTATGGAAGCTCCTGAGACCAAGAGGAAGAATTTAGCCTAAAGCTGCCAGGTAAACATGTAAGACGGGACAGCATTGTATTTCCACACCTTCTCTCCCTGCATGTTCCATGTGGCGATGTAGATTCCAAGTCGTCTCTCTGGGAAGTAGCGGTCCAGCTCCTCTGCTCCGAGTAAGGCACCGTTTCCCAGAACACTGCCCTCCAGGAAACTCCTAGAAGAAATATGGTAGACAAAAATCTATTTTTATTTTGGTTTATTCAGGGGTTCATAACTGCCATTGTATTAGATAACAATATACAAAATGACATGGCATTTATTTTTAAATTTCTACCATCATTTATTCAACCTTCATGCTGAACCTGTATATGACTTTTTATTCTGTGGAACACAAACGAAGACATTTTAAGAAATGTCTCAATGGTTTTGGCCTAACAATGTAAGTCAATGCGGGATGCAAATGTTTGGTTATCAACATTCTTCAAATATCTTCATTTGTGTTCTGCAGAAGAAACATACAGGTGTGAAATGACCTGATGAAAAAATCGTCCCTTTAAGTGTGTTTTTGCAGGCTAGTGGAGCAACTATAAACTGAATAGTGTATCCATTTCATCCAACAGTTTTCTACATTTTACATAAAGCTGCATTTTCAGAATCTAAATGTATGATATTCTACAGCAGTTTGAAAAGTTGCAGATGCTGAAAAAGCATATCACTGATCCAATAATCTTCTTTTATTCAATGCTCAGTTTCACTTCTGTGCCACTAAAGCTGCTCAGGTCATTGCTTGCAAAAGTCTGCAGCAACAGTGCCTATGATCTCCTAATTCATTCTGAACATCTGATCCGATGTTAAATAAGTCATTTATTACACATAGGCTTTCCCACACTTAAAGGAGCAGTTAACCAAGATGCCACTTCAGCTTGTGATCATGTGATCTTGAAATCCAGCAACCGTATGCAGAGCACAAGTAACACAAAAACTAAAAGGGTTCTCACCTGTTCCTCACATCCCTGGGTCTGATAGGATTCAGCACACTATAGTTGGACTTCATGGAGTGAACGGAGACATTGTCGGACACCATGGTCTCGAAAAGCCGGCTATCACTCAGGTTCCTCTGAAGTCTCTCTGACCGCCCCCTTCTCCCCACCACGCTGTAATCCAAACAATCCCTGTCAATCCGATTAACTGTCCTCATGGACGCAGAAGCTACGCTCTGATCCAGAGGAGGAAACGTGCCAGTGGGCTGCAATGGAGAAAGGACTACTCTGGACGGTTTCATGCGCTCTTTCAAATCACAGCGCTCAAGTGGGGACACGTCTGTCTCGGAGAGACTACCAGACCAGTTCCTGAACGGTGCCGGCGTCTCCATGGGTGGAAGGTCGAGCGGTTGGCCATTCTTTAGACCCGACGGACTGCTTGACGCTGGTGTTGCCATTTCTTCTTTAAGAGAATCAGAGGAAGAGCCCGTCTCACCCGTGTCTGTGAGACTCTCCTGGCTGTTCCTCAATCTTCTCCCTCTGACCTTTTGATCAAATGAGTTTCGTCCTCCCATCGCCAATCCCAAGGGTTTCGGAAGTGAGGGAGGCCGAGGCTGATATGGACTGACCTTGTGTTCGTCTTGAAGAAGTCTGGGTCCATCATATGGCTTCTTGCTGTCTCTGAGCTCTTCTTTGTCATTGTTCTCTTTACTTGAGTCTAAATTGAGAACAGAAACGTCTGCTTTGCAAGCTGGCTCTCCTGACCTGAGATCAGTGGTGTTAAAAGGGACAATGCTTTCTCCATGCTCACTCATCCTACTCTGTCAGACTCGGTTTTAGATGTAAACAAACTCCATGGTACTCGTGTGGTTACATCCTGTGGAGACAGAGAGGCCATTATGCTTATGACTGGGGAAACTTCTTAACATTATTTTGATTTGATTTTCGAGGCATTTATAAATATTAAATAATACCAATGTCTATTAAACACATACATATAATACAATAATTATACATCCAAGCAGACGTTTAGAGTCAAACCGGACAAATTCTTGTTGTATCACTATTTAATAAAATACAATGACGGTTTGTCATGTGTGATAAAAAATCAGTTTTGGTTGCGATGCTAAATTCACAGATGACCTAACCAAAACATTCAGAAGACAACTTTTACCACTTAGCAAAATATAAATATGAAAATTAAAGGAAACACTAAAATGCAATAAATAATAGATTTTGTACACAACAATATTCCGTTACCTTCAACTCACTGAAGAAACTTCCTGGACTTCCTTAGCAACGCAAGGCAACCAACAACCTCACAAGAGGGAGTTCGCGCAAGTCATCTCAGTGTGTTATGAAACAGCGCCATCTAGCGAAGACACAGCCAATAACACACAATTCAATTTGAATTACATTTTCTTTATGGCAGTGGTCTAATGATTGTAGGGTTGCGCGGTAAACCGGTACTGAAAAATTACCGGTACAGTTTAGATTTCAAACGGTTCAATACCAGGATTTTGCTCATTTCGGTACTTGATACGCTGCGTTTACGAAGTTCACCGCTATGCGGCGGTATGGCACAGAACTGACGCGAAACCGGCAACGGAGAAGAACAATATGGATCGCGCTAAACACGGCTCTCACTAGTGATAGCCGCTACAGTGCGAGTGATTTATTACAACTAGTGTCATGTGAGAGACCCGCAAATCTGGCTCTTTCTCTCTACTTTTACAGAGAGATCGTTAAATTCTACATTGTACATTCTACATGTATGTACATGCTACATGATGCACAATGCGTTTTTACAAAACCATTAAACGGTGTATATATCTCAGTTAGCCTACTAATAATCATGAACGTTTATTATTTGCATGCGTTTTTTGCGTCTTGCTAGTTTAAACCTTCAAGCTATGTTACTTCTGCTTAAATGCTGTTGTTCTCTGAGCTTGCGCATACAGTGTCCCGCAGCGCGTGTACAGAACAGAAGTTCTCTTTCGCGTCCTGTGCTTATTCTGTAAAATACAAACAATGTTATGTCAAAAACACAAGCTTCATTTAAGCACAGTCGGTTGTGTCTTAAATAAATATGTATCAGCATTATGTCTTGAAGTGACAGTAATCTAATAAATCTATATTGAAGAGAAAATCACTCACTGACTGAAGAACTTTTGTAGCTTTAATTAGTCAACGCATATTTATTTTATACAGTAAAGACTGTGCAGTTTTGTTTATTTATTGATCATTCAGATTTCATCTTGAATGCTAGCCTAATGTTAAATAGACCTACTTCAAAAATTTTATTGTTGTTCAAAATGTCATGTA
The DNA here is from genome assembly GCA_026939265.1 of Oreonectes daqikongensis. Lineage (NCBI taxonomy): Eukaryota > Metazoa > Chordata > Actinopteri > Cypriniformes > Nemacheilidae > Oreonectes > Oreonectes daqikongensis. Next base: position 1,680,679 of record JAOTQM010000051.1, read on the forward strand.
TGATAAGTCTATATAACCAAAGCATTTTTAGTAATACAGTTAAAAGTGTAAAAATGTATAAGTGTGCTATAATAATATAGCTATAAAACAATATATGCATTAAAGCAACACGATTGTTTCTGCAGTTTCATGCAGTCTTCTTAATATATATATATATATATATATATGTTCAATTAATTTATATTTTGGGGCTGTTTATTGATCACCTATAGTACCGATTTGGTACCGATATTACCGGTATTAGATTCTGGTACCGTACCGAGGCCAAAATTTTGGTATCAAGCCAACCCTAAATGATTGTTAAGGAGAAAAAAATCATTAAAGAAGAAATCATTCGCAACAGTTCCATTAATTGGAGCCATTCATCTGCTTTTTTTATCTTTTTGATTTAGTTTACTGTAAACTGCGATGCAACTCCAAAAAAACTAATCTCACAGCATATAATAAAAAACATATGTTTTACATTTAAATCAAAATGTCAGTATTTTGATGATTTTACCCAATACTTTGTTCGTATCACCAAAGATAGATGGCGCTATAGGTTTGTAAAGGACCAAAAACTGTTTTCTCGCTTTTCTGACGTAAGTCTCCCTGGTGTTGCCAAATGTCTAAACGTATAATTACCTGTGGATTTATTAAAACCATACAATACCAAACATTTTCCAAACGTATATACACTATTTACATAATAATTTAAAGCATTTTTATTATAAATATGTGTATGATGGGAAATAAAAGGGCTAGTCTTCGCTTTTAAATGCCGTCTTCCACAAGGTGGAAAACTTCCAATCTGGCAACACAGCAGCTTCAGGCACATGGGCAGATGATAAACAGGAGTAATGTATGGATGACTAGCATGAAGGTTAAAAAGAAATCTTCCAAAAGTCGATTCGTAAACACAGATCCTTTTCATTATGCTTTATATGTCATTTGGTTTTACTTTGATTTAGAGTCATAATCAACCCTGTAATAGCTATTTTAGATCAGATGTATGACGAAAACCGACTTGAAAAAGTGCAACAGCGATAATAAACTGGATTTGCATTGATAATGAGTGACTCATGATGAGCATCACTACAGTGCAAAGTCAAGTCTGGTCGCTTCTGACTCAATCTTTCAAACAGCCAATGGCTCTTATAAGATGGATGATAACAAAACTTCTCTATCGCGTGTCGGTGAGGACGCTTCCATCACGAGAGATGGCTGGTGAAGCAATAGTTGGCAACAAACGAAGGAAAATGGTATGTTATGTACTTGACCTATACTATAATTTATGTATCTCTGTCTTGTCTATGTCATTTAAAGATGATTTCTTTTTTAAAAAGAGTTTAAATAACGAAAAAATAAACCTTAATTTTAACATAAAATTAAGGGTAAAGAATCTATCCATGGTAACTAAAGTATATACCTTGTTACTTTATATTATTCTTTATATACTTAATTCTTAGGGGTTTCAGTCAGGGGTTTGTATATATGAAACTGAATGTTAACTAAAATTGTATTGACATTTTTTCCAATTAACTTTATTTAACAATGTAGTAATATTGATACTACCTTTTTAATATTGGGGGTCCCTGAGTTGGGTGAGGGGGTTTCTGGGATCCTTTCAAAGCTGTCGATGTATACAGAACAAATGACTGAATCTGTGGATTGCTGTTTTGTTTCAGGTTGTAGGACTGGGAAACCCAGGCATGAATGGCTCTCGACATAGTGTCGGTATGGCTGTCCTCACAAGATTAGCTGAACATCTGGAAGCATCAGACAGCTGGAGATCAGACCGACAGGTGTCAGGAGAGGTTATTGTAAGAGAACATCAAGACATTCAGTTGGTTCTGCTCCGGCCCAAGCTGCTTATGAATGTCAATGGGGTTAGCGTGGCGAAGGCGGGTATGAGACACCTTGTATTGGCTTATGCTGTCCTGTAATAAGTTAACTTATATGTATAATATACGTATAAGACCCTGCTCATTTATACCGTGTGTATATACGTGTTCGTATGTTTTCTCTTTTTTTTCCTCCAGCGAGCAAATTTTTTATTCAGCCCGAACATATTCTCTTGATTCATGATGAGCTCGACAAACCGCTTGGAAAGTTTGCCATTAAACACGGTGGCAGTGCAAGGTAAATTCGTTTTGCTAACAAAATATTACATTTATGTTGTTTGCCATTGATTTGACCTTGTCTTTTAACAATTTACCGTCAGGGGTCACAATGGTGTGAGGTCATGTGTGGATTGTCTTCATACTGATGTGAGTAAATATTTGTTATAAAAACAACACTGCTGTTAAGTGTATAGATTAATTTATATGAACAAAATACACTTTTCACCTGGCAGGTGATGCCACGGTTGCGCATCGGTATTGGACGACCATCCGGTCAAACATCTGTTGACCGTCACGTTTTGGGACGTTTCTCCCAAGAGGAGCAGAAAGTACTGGATTCTGTCATGAAGCAGAGTTTGGATGTTCTGCTGATGTACCTCACAGACTCGCAACCCCAAAGTTCCCCAGCAGAGGGAAGCAGAGCATCACGAAAGAGAAAAGAAAGGCCACTTTCACCATCTGAAGATGCCACAACAGAACAGAATCAAAACTGATTTTTAGAATCCATAGTATTTGTTTTAAGTAGGTTTTTGTTAAGCAAATTGTTGTGTGAGAAAAACAAGGTTATTATAAACTACTATTATTATTATTATTAAACTATTAAAACCTTTCTGTTTACTAAAATCAAGTAAAATAATGACTTGAATATCATTTGAAAAACATTAGAAATGCTGCCTCAGAAATAAACTGAAAATAAATATATTTACTTTATTTAATGATATTTATTATAAGTATAGTAAGCTAATATATAAATAAACTAAACCAAACATTTCAACTTGAATACCAACATAACAATTAAACAAATAAACAATAAAATGACAAAAGCACATAACAAAATATATATGAGATTCAACTAAAATTAACATAAAAGCTCATTCAAAATTTGTTAATAAAACTACCACAACTGAAAGCAAAATTATTATAACTCCAAACAGAGATTATTGTGCTGAATTTTTTTTCCTTACCCAGCGGTTTCCAAACACAGGTGTAATCTTCAGAGAACTTTGCTCAAATTTGAAATGTCTGCTAAAAGATAAAGCTACAGTAGAAATTGAACATTTAAACCTGTCTTAATAGTTATCTAAATACTGTTTTTTTAAATACTTATCTAAATACTGGAAATTTTGCACTTTTTACTGTTATGGCAACATGAGTAAGACATTTAAGATTCTGCATAGTTTTTAGGTCACAAATAAGATAATTCATGATGTCAACTCATAAAGTCTCTTAAAGAATATAAAACATGGTGTCTGCCAACTCGAGTGCAGGAGGTCATTGTAGCAAACATATGAAGACACCAAATACAAAGAAATGTATGTGCATAGTTACATTTCAACCAAAAGATGCTTTTATAGTGCAATTTACACATTTCAAATACACAGTAAAATCTGTAGGCTATATATACGAATATCAAATACTACTTTCTAAACATCTTACTGACAGAGGAAATATTTCTGTATAATAAAAATACAGCCTTTGAAACCAAACTATCCCGTTACTTTACACTTAAAAACAGTCATGTGACAATTAAGCAGTAATGTAAAAACTTAAGACAAATCTTATTTGTCAAGCTAAGATCAAAACCATCATAATTTTCTAAACACAATTAAAAAAAAAAGTGTAATAACTAGCCCTGTCTTCCCCGTTCGATACAGTGCCAAAAACTGGGAATGGGAACATGTCATTTAAATGCGTTTGCTATGGTGAAAGCTTTTTGAGTTTAGCATGAAGGTTAATATTTTTGCAGAAAGCTTATGTTTCAAAAATATGATAAATCTGAATAGAATGCAAAATAAAAACATTTCACTGATTCTCTTAGACATGTGTAGCCTATTTATAAATTATTTGGCTATCGATATCATGGCAATAAGTGCTGTACTGTTAAAATAAGAGATGTTTTACTGTTTTATCTCTTCTAATCTCTGAAACCACCTGTAATTATGATGTTTGAGAAGAACTTTGAATCATACATTTTATCGTTCTCTACGATTAAAGCAATTCATATGTTACAGAAAGCAATAATGGAGTTCAAATATGGATACAAAGAGCAAATATGTGAATCAGAAGTGCTGTGTGAGAGAAGTAACATAAACATTCCCTATACATTTACAACACGAGATGATGTGATCAATAAGTCATGGCAACATATGTGTAATGTTTTACAATAACTCATCATCAATTTTAAACTTTTAGACAATCTGATTATAATTAAAACATCAGAACAGCAATCTTTCAGACAAATTTTTTAACATTCCAGCTATACGCCGCAAAGGGCAAATATGCTTTTCTTGAGACCTTCTTTACAAAATCCATTCCCAGGGTTTCTGAATGGTCAGGATTGCTTAGTCCACTCACATCTCAAACAATAGTTCACAGGTCAGAGGTTACTGGCATGGTTGGACACACAACTAATACAAAAGTGCAAATTTATTCAGGATAATGTCCTGGGCCTCCTAGGGGGTCTTACAAAAATACGAACACATCTGATACTTATCCTGAATGTGGAGAAAGTCATTTGCAGTAGAGCACAATTGACACGGTGTAATATTTGTTGTCTCTGGGGTTAGTAACACATTAAAGCGAATTTGACCAAATATATTTTGTAACCTGAATATGAAAGGCTCTTTTAAAAAGTTACTCTGTATTATGCGCCCGTAAAAACACTTTACATGACTGTTTATAAACAGTTCCTTTGTAATAAAGTGCCAGGTAACCCCTTACACGAGTGCCAGTTGAGAAACCATAAAGAAAGGGGACGTCATCGAGGACACAATGCGTAATGGCACAGTATAGACACTACTGGATTGTAATTGCAATGGGCCCAAAAAAAGAGTCTTGTTTCTTTAAGAGGTTACTGGTCCTAGCGCAGCTGCTGGTCAGTGGATACTCATCCCCTTTCCACCACAATGGCCATTTATCACTCAGTGGTGTGCTATTCAAACCTCGTACCAAGCGACCACCGACCCCACTCGCGCCCTCGCCGTTTATTTAGGAAGCTGCGCAATTGTCACAGGAGCCTCTGCATCCTTTGGACAGAAAGGATGCTCGCAGTCTGTTTTGGTCCCCATTCAGCACAGTCCTCTGGCTTGAGTTCTCCCGGATAAAAGGTTATCGATATAGGATTTCGTGTCTCGCTTCGATCCTCGCAAACGTGGACTTTGAGGGTCACGCGTCGTTGGTTTTTTTTTTTAATGCGCCGAAGAACTTTATGCCTTCCGCGTTTTATTCTGCGCATTGGTCCAGCAGAGCGCTATTGCCAATGAAGTTGGAGAGGGAAGAGTAAAGCAGGAACGACGCCTTGAGGAATTTGACGCACATCAGGATGTCTCTTTTTTGGTCATTTTTTGGTCTTCCATACTTGATGTGAAAACTGAGCATCTCACAGGTGCAGAAATGGCGATCCGCCGAGCGAATGCACTATAGCATCGGTGTCTTGAGAAGAAAGTGCCTCGTGATGGTGCAGCACAATCTTCCTTAAGATCTACACAGCAAATTAACACCGATTCCTTATTTTTATTTATTTTTTGAGAAGGAGAAAATATTGTAGTCAATTACAATAGGTTATTTTATTAGCCTACATTGCAACAGATTAAATGATAAAATAATGTTTTATTCTTCATTTGGTTCGTGTGAACCTTTTTATTCTGGTTTAATTTGTACCATTTATTTTTAAAACGAATACGTTAAAATTGCTTTGTCGACATGATCTTGTTTTTGGTCAGATAAAACACAAAAAGCAACACCACACGTTGTGGACGGGCAGAAGGCGTTTGGAAAATTTCACGTTTATTTTGTTAGGGTTAGCGAAAATTAATTGCTGATTTTATACCTCGTTAACGAAAAGTGCTTTGAGAGAAATGAGGTTATTTTATTGCACATCGGTGTGTCGATTTATTGAAAACGAACAATCGGACCAATCCTATAAAACAATGTGGTTTCAAGGCCTTTACCCTCTCTAAAAACACACGAGGACAGACAAACGCATGGATCCCGAATCGCCTGGATATGCAGGACGTTACTTCACACAGTTTTGCCGTTTGTGAAAATCTGAGCCCGAGCACTTGATTGTCCAAACGCAATTCTTGTTAAATATAAAGAAATAAGTCGAGAATTGTGCATGGACATCTGTTGCTGGAGGTTCCCAAGCGTCACTGCTGATCATCTTCATTGTGTAATTGTTATTATTATTATTCTTTCACTTTCTTATTTCTAAGTTGATTGTTAAAAATGTAATGTTTAACCATAGATTTTATTTGTTATTAAAATCGATCATTTATCAACAGATTAGATTTGTTGTTTGTTTCGTTGTTGTCATAATGTCATACAGTTAATGTGCTGAATTAACAAAGGTTTGGCAAAATGATTTGTTGTGTTTTTTTTACTAATAGATGTTTCTTTTAGAGATGTAACTTTTATTTTAAAAGAAACACACACACAAAAACTGCAGCACCACATAGACTTTTGTGAGCAATCTGCTATTTTTATATTTGGGTAAAACACAGGCACATATATAGGCTACGTAACAAAAATCGTTTTACTATTAATATTGTACTTTATATAATTTTCTCTATTATTTTTATGATGAATCAAAATTGTACATCTCATTGCTAAAAAATAAAAAGCGTTTCATAATAAAGTAGATCTGGCTACTACATTTAGTTTCCAAATTGTACTATTAATACAATTTCAGTAAACTCTGTGATTATGTTGTTGTTGTTACACTTTTAAAATTGAGCTGACAGGACTTTATACAATTTTGTCGCATTTATGCTCAATGCATGAGGTGTCCGCTACAGACTTTAGGATAACAACGAAATGTGGTGGTAATCCAATAGGATTAAATAAGATTAGTTTTGCACACAAGTCAGATCTTTTGATCTTTTAAAAGCAACCCTTTATAACGTACATACAGCATTAAAGAATACAAAGTAGTCATTCTTTACGACTTTATTGTAGTTTTGCACATTTTCACTATATGGGATAAGCACATATTTTAAGCTTCTACCTTTGGTGGTTGAATTATTGTTAAATAACTATTATACAGTACATTGAAGAATAAATTGATTAAAAAAAGATATGCTTTTCAATGTGAGCAAACAAGAATTTATTTTGTAAGACTTGGCAAAACGTAATAAACCAATGAAATGTTAAGAATAATATAAACTAAAGGAAACTTTAAGAGCTGTATGCATAATATGACGTTTGAAGGACATATGTAATAAAATAAACATTTGCTTAACGTTAAAAACAATTGACCAAAAATCACACCACAGTTGCTCTCCATGCATCATAAGGTGTATGTCCCCAGTTAGAAAAGAGAGACACAAAGTTGGTATGAAAGACTATTACTGCTGCGTTAGTGGAATTTGCACTTATCATTCCGTGGAAGCAAATGAGGCCATACATCATTCAGAGAGAGAATGCCACAGTGTCAACATATTTGAGGGCTGGGATTCTCCGAAAGTTAAAGCATTATCAATCATGTCCTGCCTACGAGGAGGGACAGATTTTTGACACAAATTTTCTAATACATCCTCCAGAGGCCCATGTCCCCCACTGACCACACGGAGGCCAAGGGCATCCCTAATGCCCCCTGCACCCCTCTCCCGACATTCCCCCCTTCTCTCGCCCTTTGTTCACCTGTTGTCCTGGAGACTCCATTACTGAAGTAACCACCCATTGTTTGAGAGATGAAGAGACAGTCTGAAAATAATCTCACAAGAGCACAACATGATGAAATATTGACCATTTCAGAAGTAACAAACGTGTTAGTTTCCAATAGATTAAAATTTGTTTAAAAATTGCAATGTTACTTAGGACAACAATTGCCCAATTGAGTCATATTCCTCTCCGTGTAATGCATAAGCGCATGGAATTCCATCAAATTACTGGAGCGTAGCCAGAAAGTAGCAAAAGTTGCGTCTCAGCTGAATGCACCTCAAAAGGACCGATTGTTTCTCATTTTAGGCCCACACAAGGCCTGCCGCATCCTCTGTCCCACCCCTCAGTCCGGCCTGACCCTGGCCGTGCGGATCAAAGCCTCATCAGCACTGTGGCTGGCCACATTTACAAGTGAAAGCCAGCCAATAATGGGGTGGTTAGTGAGAAAATGAGTAGACAGAGGGGAGCTCACAGATGTTGAAGGGGGGTGGGGACCATTGTGGCCAGACCAGAGAGGACCGGCCGAGGGGGGATGATGTTGTGCCTTTTTAAACCTGATTTGAGACAGAATGGAGAGGTGTCTGAATAAAGAGGCCAGTGGCCAGCCGAGGCCGGCCGCCTCGCGGAGCGTGTGAACGGGAGCACTGGGGTCAACCTAGGAGCAGGGGTCCAGAGATGGGAGGAGGTCAGTTTGGCATTATCTAGTGGCTTTTTTGTAGCCGGCCTATACTTTGACAACACCCAAGGTGATTTTCTCTACACTTCCTTCTGATATACAGAGATAGGGAAGATAAAGTCATCAAAGTGGGTATTAGTGCATTAAGAGATTATCGACACGTTCTCAAAAGAGCTTAATGTCCAACTCGCAGTCTCGTGAACCTTCAACAGACCACCTAACACCTGCCAACAGTTCCTGCTGAGAAACATTTAATATCCTTTGGCAAGAGGAGAAACAACCCCAGCAGAGATAAACTAATGGCTCTATATAATTTGAGTTTGTCAGATTCTTAAGATAGTAGGAGGTCTTTGTACCACTCAGTCCACGTTGAACACACTTACATGTTCACACATAGGAATAAATGGCCATATTTGGAAATATTGGAAAGCAACAGCTCATGATATTTGAATAGGTTTTTTAATACAAAGTCTAAATAGGAAAAAGCAGCAACGTCATTTTAGTATATGTATCAATAGACTGTTTCCACACTTCTGTACCAGATTCATAATAAAATGAAAGCAAAACAACTGATTGATGGATTCATCAATTGATGATCAGTTCATTAAAAAAGCTGCATCAAAAATGATTTATTTACATCATATTAAAAACTATTTTAAAAGAAATCTGCAGAACTGTACAATGTAAACTATAATAACTAATACTGTAGTATGAATAATATTATCGTAAAATAATGCTCTTCATGATTAAACCATTGACCACCAAGTGATGTACTTCATAAAGTCTGACTCTTTGTGTTTTGTTAAATTATCTTAAATAAAATGATGAAAAGGTGAAGAAGTTTTGCAAAAAAAAAAATTGGTCAAATAATTCCAGTTATCCACTTATATATGAACTGTCTTAATTATACTCCCCTCATTTTATCCAAAAAGTCACATTGTCCCTTTTGATTATCGTGATGAACTGCATAAAAAGCTGATACATTCCACTTTGCAAGGCCCGTGGTTGAAATTGTTCAAAAAATAAAATAAAAACTATAATACATAATTTACACAAATATTAAATATAATTTAACAACAAAAAATCAAAAGGAAAACAAAACACTTCGCTACAGTAGGCACTGCTGCCACCCTATGGCTGGCATGTGAAATACAGTACTTGTTTCATTGTTTGACAACGATCCCATAATAAAATAAATCATTACAAAACTTCTAAGAGCACTTGATTTACAACAGCACACTAAAACAATAATAAAGTCAATGTTTTGGGCTGAGTATGTTTAAGTAGCTCGGAGATGTGAGATCAGTTTATTCTTACTTGATTAAAAACCAAAGGAAAAGTGAAAATTCTGTTCATTTCTCTCAATCAGACCTCACCCACATGACATACAACTGAGAGATTATTCCCAAATGCACAATTCAGGTCGTGTCATCTCTGTTCATATATTGCTTGTTTTTAAAATCCTAAATCCTTATTTCCTCGTATTCCTTTCAGCCCTCAAAGGAACAGGTTCACTTTAGCTGGCACTAATTTGCACCCAGTGCTGCAAAAGTATGGGCTGTCCTTTGGCATGTAATTCATGGCGCCCCCTACTGATGATGCCACATCTACGCGATGACACTCCCCGCGTTGGCAGAGCTCTCGGCGGGCGCAGCGCTCGACGTGGCGTCGCCGCAAGGGAAGGAAAGGCACGAAACGAGTAATAAGTTTCTCTGTAATTATTCTGGAGTGGTAGAACCCACCTGGGAAACAAAAGTTCATTTACAAATTAGACAAATTTAAGAGAGAAAAATTGGGCCACATTTGTAAAGTACTAGGGAAATAACTGCTAAATGAACTGGTTTGCGCAACATTATTTGTTTTTCATGCCATTTTAATATTAAGCCATAAATGCAATTTTCCAGAAAATACAACATCAAGGCAGCATTATTAAACACTTACTGTTCTTGGCGTTGTACACAGCATCAGCTAAAACCTCCTCCAGCTCCTCAGGACGAATTTCCTCTCGATCTCTTCCAGCCTGCTGGCTTTCCAGTGCAAGTTTGTTAATAACATCCTGACCTACAGTGCTGAAAAAGCAGACAACAACACAAGAAACCTTATGATGAGCGAAACGCTGCCCTGAGGTTTGTCCGTAATAAGCATGTAACAGCTTAATTCATTATAAACTCATTCAGAATTACCTTATGAAGATATAAATCGCCTTGCGGTAGTTGGTCTGAAAAAGTACATGAAAGGGACCTAAATGCGGTTCTAAAATGTCAATCACACCAGGAGGCATCTTCTCCATCTCATCGAAGATGAAGATTGAGCGAGCGCAAGCTGTTAGGTTTCTCTCCACCCACTGCTTTAGATCTGACTGTGAACGAAAGGAAAAGTTATAAATAAAGAGCCTGTAAATATACAGTGGCCTATAAATACAGGAGTCAACACCTTATTTCTGACTTATGTATGAAAAGTTACTGACGTCAATATTTCCATGCAGAGTAAAAAATGGTAGAAATAAAAACACAAGGTACCCTGTATTGTTGGACCCGGTCAGCTGAAGGAAAGTGTAATGTGGGAACATACTGATGGATGTATGGGCTGCCCATAGCCGTTCCATAGATATGGCGACCAACCACAGAGCTGACCAGACTCTTCCCCGTCCCAGATGCTCCGTGAAAAGACAGCACCAGTGGTCTGTCCGGGTTTTCGTTCTGTAAAAAGTTCCCCACTGCTTCCGAGACAATGTCCTGGGCCATATGTTGACCATAAAGGTTTTTATAAAGGTCCCACTCTAAACCTGTAACAACAGAAGTACAGATGGGCTGAATGGCAACGTACTGTATCTATACAGATACACTGCGCATGCGCATGCGCAGCTCTCACTCACATACACTATGGACTTCTTTAATACATATAATAAACGGGTTTTTCAAATCAATTCAGTATGAGATCAAAAAAAAATTAGAAGAAAGAAATGGCAAGTCAAAGCAGAAGCTTGTGTCGTCGCATGACTTGCTGTTGCCCAATTCATGAGGTAAACTTGTAGGCTATATTTACCTTATGTACAGCAAATGAGGACTATAACACTGATAAAGTACAACATAAATAAGCATTCACACATAACCCCGAAATATAGATAGCGTCTTAATTCAAAACAACTCAGGAGAACCGAAGCTAATGTTAGCTGAAACTGATGAGGTGGCCGTTCATAACGCCTTAACGTTAACGTTACCTTTAATGTCTGGCTTGAAGTCACAGTCGCAGCTGTCAGATATCGAACAAAAAATAGATTTAATCTCAAAACCGTCACTTAAAGACGTGTAATACATTAAAAGAAGTGTAAATTTCATGGTAGCTACTCCTCCCGAGCACAGCTCCATGATGGGACGGACGGCGGAAGCGCAACTACACGACACCGCCGCTAGAGGGCGACGAACTAGCGTTCACTTCATTCCGTTGTATATAACATCACTGCAAGACAAACTATGGCATTATCGTATTTATGCGCCTTTTGTGCAGACATATATGATAATTATACAGAAAATCGTACACAGATAAACAACTGTGTTTCTTTATGACCAGAAGACAAACACGATTTTGCTCTCTGGTGGTTGAGTAGAAAATGATATAATACAATGGGAAGTATAAACAAGAAAACTATTACTTAATGCTTTAAAATTTTGTAATATTGCAATGCTTTTTCGCTCTATTATAAAAATGAAATACCAGCCTCCCCATATGAGACACCAAGTATTGGTGATGGTGAATAAAATAATTTGTTTCTGTTGACGAATAATTTAAGCATAGATATTAACTATGCTTAAATTAAAATGCTTTATGCTTAAAAATATTAGCACAAGACTTAATTATATATGATGTGGCAATGGGATCAAAGTGCAAACATTATCATTTAAAGCTATTATCATCTATGCTTAGACGTAAGCAAAAAGTCTTCAATGTCTTTTTGTGAAATGGAAAACAAATGATGGAAGCATAAGTAATTGTATTTTAATGTATTTCATATCATGGGTTCTGCTGGGAGCTAGATTAGTCAGTTAGAATCACAGAAAACAGATTGCAGGTTTCCATGATACACAGATAAACATTTTTATTGTTAAACACGTATCTTACCATGACATCTGTAGAAAAATCTAGTGCAAAAGATCAGCCTCTGATTTTATTTGTAAAAGACTTGTGTATGTTGCATAAAATAGTAGGCTACAGATATGAAAATTAAAATGTACCCACAAAAGTGTACCCATGAGTAAATATTACCCACTATTTGTTCACTGATTATAAAAAAGTGCAATTAAATACATACGTCAATAGCTACAATAGTACAATGATAAAAGTTGAATTCTCTTTCAAATATTAGTATGGAGACAAAAACATTGAAAAGCCACATAAGTTAAAATGGCAACACGAGTTCATGTACAGTTGCAGACATCCACGCAAACCTTCTTATCTAATATGTCATGTTGCGGAAACCTCTAATCTGTTGGACAGAGCCGTTAGCACTTCATCAAACTTTGCAACACGTTCATCTTTATTTCTTTCCACGCCTCGACTTCCCCACAGCAGACGCATTTGAAACTCGGTGTGGAACACCTCCCAAACATCTGCTTCCTCCTGAAATCCTGCGCATAAAAACATCATGACTAAGCAGCATGGTAGAATTTTTCTTTATTTTAACATTTTAAACTATATATTCTATATATTAGAAACATCCTTTGAACAGGAAGGACCATTATAAATGCAACTCTTCTAAACATCCCTAAAAAAAACTGAAATCCATAGGAATTGTTTATGCTACCCTGCAGTTTGGCCTGTGCATTAGCACTGAAGATCCTCCCGTTGCGTGCAACGGTACGTGCCGTATCCAGATGGCTCAAGATCATGGCCACTCCGGTGTCAACACTTTCCCATGACTCTGACTCCTCGAGAGTCACATCAGTCTTCTCCAGAAGGAACAGCAGAGGGAGCACGTGCGGAAACAGTGTCGTCTCTGCAGCTCCGTTTACATCTGCAAGACAGTTTGAAATGCATTGGAATTAGTGCTGTCAAACGATTAATCGCATTCAGAATAAAAGTTTGTGTTTACATAGCATAAGTCTGTGTAATGTGCATATTAATTTTGTATTCATAAAAACATAAACATACATGTAGGCCTATATATATATATTTAGGATGTATTAATATATATTTTCCAGTAATTGAAATTATATTTAAATGTTTATTCATTTTAATATGTTATATTTTCTTAAATATATGCATGTATGTATATGTTTTTATGAATACAAAATTATTATGCACAGTACACAGATATATATTATGTAAACACTTTTATTCTGGATGCAAATTAATCATTTGACAGCCCTACTTTTAATACAAAGAGACCTCAGTATATGAAGGAATACCTTCTGCATCATTCATCGACCTCATTGAGGGTTTAAGTGTTTTCTCATAAAGAACAGCACTTTCGGTGTATTTCTGTCGCAAAACCGCCCATGTGTCTTTCAAACGAGTAATCTGAAAAGCAAAATTGCTTTTGAGATGATTTGTATAGTGCTTATCACAATGTGCAGTGTTACAAATAAACATCACAGAAATATTTACATATATAATGATACTGTATGTTACACATCAATGTTGAACATTTGGCTCATGGTTCAGGAATAATTCCTCCATACCTGTGGGAATTCCAGACATTTCATAACTACGGCAAAGCCGAACATGTTCCTCAGATTGCTCTTGAGTTCAGATGCTAGAGAGATGATTTTATGCAATAATGCAGCTCTCTCATCCGCACTTCCAGTGCAGCCCAGCACTTGTACAGCCAACACGATGGACATGGTGTGAAACCTGACGGAATAGAAAGAATGATTTCTTTCATTTCTGTGCTCAATTGCAGGTTGTCATCTCAAAATAAGTACGACTGGGTAACAAACCTTTCGAGCAGGTCTTGACGGAGCTGATGTCCATGTGGAAGGGTAAGTAGCTCCAATCCTGAGCTCACTCCCATACTTTTCATCATATCATCATCAGGCATATCTAAGATACGAGCCACCTGAAATATATTTTTGTTTATGGCTAAATCTTTATATTGAAAGGGAAATATCAACCATTTTTTCCCAAGCCGCATATGACTCTTTCTTCAGTGGAACACAAAAGAAGATATTTTGAGAAATGTCTCTGTGGTTTTGTGAAAGCCAATAGGGTCTGACATGCTTACTGACAAAATATATTCTTTACAGAAGACAGGGTTTGGAATGGCATGAAGGTGGGTAAATGCACGAATAATCCTAAATTCACGATGCACAGAAATCAAACCCGTCTTACCTTGCAGTCAGCTTGGGTGATATGCATTGCCATTGTCTTAACATCCACATCACACAATACGTCCTTCACTCTTTTCAGCAGTCGGGTCTCCAAAGGTTTATTGTCAGCGGGCAGCAGCGGTGACTGGTATGTACTCGCTCTGAAACAGGAAACTGTTTCCATGGTGAAAGGCACAAGATAATCATCATCATAATCCTGTATCTCGTGTCCTACAGAGGGAACGTCAATATCCACACGGCCTGGTTCTGGATCAGTTTGGGGATTCTCTGAGTTTCTGTTCATGTTTTGATGGGAATGTGTCATGGTGGACAGAAGATGTACTGTTGGCTCCAAATAGATGTTTTCAGGAAGAGATGAAGAAAGTCTGATTTCACTGGACTTCTGCAGAACAGGTGATGAAGGGACTATAACAAACTTTCTGTTTTCACATGGGCTACGTCGCCGCCTGGCCACTGTAAATGAACGCAGAACAAACAATTACGGAGGAAACATTTTCTAAACCATTCACAGATAAAATGTGTTTTATTTGATGGAAAAATAATGCTTACGTGTGTTCATTAAAGTTGGAGACGTGGATACTACAAGGCGTTGCTCTAAAGTGCTGTCAAAACTCCTCACCACATCACTGTGTAATAGAAAATATTGTACATTGAGTACACATACAGTTATTAATTCAGTCACAGGCTGAGATTAATATGTTCATTTTATTTGTGCAATATTTTATATATATTATTGATAATAAACTATAGCCATCAAACAACCACATTTTTGAGCCAAATAAGTAATTGAATGCAAAATATTGATTTGATATTTATTTTTTATATTAAACATTTAAAGTAGCAATAAAAACATTTTTCTGTTTTTGAAGCAATTCGACTAGCCCCACACAGCAGTAGCTACTTGTTCAACCAATAGCGTGTGTTTGAGGCGGGACCATCTTATAATCTAACCAATGGCAGGCCTAGGAAATGTTTAGGAAAAGCGGTTCCTTTAGAGATCGCCTCTGGTGATATTAAGCGAATCAGAAATGTTACACTTCACCTTTAACGCAATCAACCATTAAAAGTTCACCTCTGTGGATGTATCAGCTCAATTTCCAAAGCTTCTGTCACAGTAACACTTTCCCTCATCTTTTGGCTTCCCTTCCTACTGGTGGGCGAGTTTACCGGACTGTTCTCCACACTTGGCAGCCTAAACATGGCCTCGAGATATCTCAGTGGAAGTGTCCTGTCAACTGGCGAGTAAACATAGGCGCCACTCTGCTTTGTCAGTGGCCTTGGATTTACAACATAGGAATGAACCAACGCCGGCACTGAATCAAATGTTTCCCCTTCCAGAACGTACTGCGTTCGACTGTACCCGTCGTGAGATCTGAGCAGAACTTTGCTTATTAGGAAATGGAGAGCTTTCTGGTTCCAGCAGCAGGTTAAGACGTAGTCTCCAATGCTTGTGAGGGAGTCACGGACAAGAAATTCCCCATCCTGTTGCGCAAGAGACTCAGACACCTGTGTGAGGCAATGCAAGGTCATAAATCTATTTTGGAACATTTTATTAGCAATTATATTATTTGGACTTGAAGAAATGTGAATGAAACCAGGAACTTGAAATATGAAAGAGTCAGAAAAATCATAACTGGGAAATCAGGAAACTGGAGCAGAGGGATCTTGCATCACAAAGAGTAAAAATAATGAAATAAATAATGATATTGTGTAACTGTAGCTTTAGTTCCAGTCTGCTCACCTCCCAGGGTATACGACCATGGTACCAAGCATGACTCGATAAGTTATTGCTGCTCAGTTTCAACTCTTCCTCCAACTCCTTCTTCAGTTTCTCCGATGGGGAACTCAGCAGGCATGTCTCTCGAGAAAACTAAAGGAAGCAAAGAGCGTTTGTCGAGGAATCATGAGAACCATCTTGCGAAAAGCAGCGATTTGTCTGTACTCTTTTCAAACCATGACTCACATCTGCACAGTTGTTAATGTGACATCATTGTGCTACGGCTTTAAAAAGATCAATATATCAATGTCTTCCAAACTCAGACTAGTCTCTAGTGCCTGAGCATTTGGACGTTTAAAGCAATAAAATTGATATAAGTCAACTTGGATGATGGTAAAATGTCCTGAATGTCGTCTTGTATTGTTTAGAAAGATAGATGGCAATAACAGTGAAAAGGCTGCTTTAAATCAAGAGGCTAAACCAGAACTACCAGTGGTGCTAAATGTACAGTTGCTGTAAAATAAAGAGCAACATTTGACACCAGTTGGTTGCCTGCAACAAAGTTTGTCCTCAACCATTATGAAGACGACACGGGCACCGGTCCAAGTCCTTTCGTGTCACACATCTAAATTCAATTACAGCTTAATGGCCAAGCGCACAGATTCTTTTGTGACTCCAACTTTGTGAAGGAATGTCACCCGCAAAGTCTAAGCGAAATACATGAAAGAATGGCCGAGAACAATATCACCCTGAGAAGTTGTCAAAGTTAATATATAAATAACACAATGGGGTAACTTACCTTTACATAAACACCACTGTTTTCCATGGGATCTGAATGACTGTAAAGGCATTAAAAACGTACAATTAGACTAAATGGAATGTCTCTGTATATCAACAAATTCTTCACATTAATACAATACATGCCTTTGACCTCTTTGATGCCATTACACAATTCAGCACATAATACACATCTGACAACTCCCAGTAACAGCCTGCTGTGTCCATTCCCAAACAAAACAGCCCATGCCAGACAGGCTGAATATCTCAGGGATTACAACACTTCTTTGCTTTCACAATCAAATATTTAACACTCCGTACAGGACACAGCCTTCCGGCTTAAAAATGTGAAAAACCAAAATAACACATTCCTAAGAAAACATGCTTTTAACAGTCGAGCACATAACCCAATAATACAATTCACTATTGAACTTAAAATTGATCTTTTCTTATGTGCTTTTTATATTTATGTTCTGAATAAATAAAGGAATACGTATCATTCTCACAGCAGTAAGTAAAAACATAATAAGACCCCCTAATCCAAAATTGAGTTTTTGTTACACTAAAAAGCAAAAACAGTACTAGGTTATACTAAATTATTTACTAAAGCAAACGGTAAATTGTAGAAGACTGTAATAATTCATTTACATCACAGTATTTCTGAACTACATTGAACTGATAAACTGTAGCTGCTAGTATACTTGAAATATTTACTAAGGTTTTGAAGCACTATAGGTAGTATCTATTAATTTTATTACTTTACTATAAGCTAATAGCATACTACTTTAAAACAACTACAAAACATCTTCCTACCATGTGTGAATCCTCGTCAAAGCCATTCTCTTCTACCCTTCATATGCACTTCACTTTATTGACAGTTTCTACACACACACACACATATATATATATATATATATACTGTAGGATGATGATTAATAAGTACTCGGCGCACTCGATGAGTTTCCGTTATGATCGGGTTTCTCAAGCGTAAATGAACCGTAAGACGGAGAGCAGAGCGCAAAAAACAAAAGCAAAGTTACATAATGAGAAGACTCGCCTCCTCGAACCTCTCTCTCTACCAGACAGCCGTAAACAAACACCATGAATCTGTATTAACAGACTTATTGGGAAAGAAAATAAAGCAACCTGTATAGGCTACTATATTGTTGCAACCTGTAGCTCAATAAAGATTAACCATATCATTTTATGTTCAGAATAAAGTACGAGGTCTCAACAACATTTAAAATGATTTTGCAGTCTCTCACCTTATCGCCCCATGTTTGTAAGTTGTTTATATCAACTCAAAAGTCAGATACTAACAGCCATGAGAAGGAGCGATGCGTCTGGTGTTTGCAGTACTGTTGACACCCAGCGCGTCTATTATTCTGAGCAACAATGTGACAATGTCTCATTGATGACGTCGTTTCTTCATATATCACTCTTCTCCGCCCCACTCTCTCTTAACTTTATCAGCATGTTAGGTCTATACATCGTGTTCATGCAACTTTTTTTTAGATGCATGGGCTCCGAATCAAGTTTGCGATGTCCATGTTATTCTTGTGCCAGTTACCGAGTGACTCTGCGCACAGAAGGCAGTTCCCATGTCATCTTTATTATGGTTTCAGAGCAAATGCAAGCGTATTTGTCAAACTCTTTTATAAAGCTAACTTAGGTAGGCTATAATAAAAATAAACAAATTGACCATATTTAGTAGGCTTCGGGAAATTCCAAGCGATGCAACGGAATTAGTCATGTTGCAACTTAGCTTTGCATCGAACATTGAAGTAAAACTCCTGTGAAATGTCTTTGCGCAATATGTTATGTTTTTTATATTTGCCAAAGCCTTAAAACGCTGCATAGACCGATCAGCATATGACGAGAAGTATTTTGAAATCAATGCTGTTTTTTCTCGACTTGGTTCTCGCAGATCTCTGACGCCCTACGCCGATCGGTCTGCGCAGCGCGTCACTGCGCACACATTTCCATGGTAACAAGAACACACACGTTTTTTTGTTATTTCGACTGTGTAGTAGCCTAAAGAAGAGATTAAAAGTGCAATGCCTCCCAAAAAGAATGGAAAAAAGAGCGACGATAAATCACTTAAAAAGGAAAACACGGCATCTGAGAAGAAGAACGCCGAAGAGTTACCAGAGAGTGATAAAAAGTTTTTTCAAGCTCAAATACGAGATTTGGAGGAGAGACTGGAAAGGTGAGAGTCTCATGAAAGATATATCACTACCAAATTCATTGACATTGTTGTTTTGTGACATAAAAGTTTGATCAGAGATTTAAAACACCATCAATTATTTTTATTACTTTAAAAATAGGGACAGACAGACAGATGATAGAACAATTCATAGATAGAAATGTGAACAATCCACAGCCCACGACAAGCACATACGCAGGGAAAATAAACTCACCTACAGATGCAGATCTGACTGTGATTGAAATTTCAATGTCTTCAATTTGTAAGAGGTAAAATTATAAACACATCTTCAGAATACAGTTAAACATAACTACGGTTAAACTATTCCATGCCATGTGCTCGTGTCCTTGAGGAAACTAAAACGAAACTATGGATCATATTTTACTGTAAATTATTAACCAGGTAACATACTTTAGTCAGGTAAGTCAACAGGATGCATTTCCCCTTAAGTACACTGAACAGTGACTGTGTCTTTTCTTGCAGATACCAGCATAAATGTGACGAACTTGAGGTTCAAGCCAAGGACTTGCACTCGAAGATTGATACTGTGGAGAAAGAAAAGAAAGACATAGCACTCTATCTTAAACGCAGAGTGACTAAAAAAGAGGCTAAAGAGGCTGAATTGGTAGAGACATTATCTAAACACCAGCAGGCTCAAGAGGCTGAGCGGGACAACTTTGAGTTACAGCTGAGCCTGCTTAGACTTGAACTTCAGGAAAATAAGGACAAATTCACATATGAGAACATGGCCCTCGGTACAAGCTTCACATCGCAAGATTTTAGGCACATTAGATGCTTCACCAAAAAAGATTTTTTTAGGTTTAGGTTTAAAACCAGTGGATTTAACAAATATCCGAATCAAGTTGTTTTAGCAGTTTTGTTGTGGCTCCCTGGTTGAGAAACACTGATTTATATGCTGTAGTCAATAGGAAATATTAGTATAGATTTTCAAATATTTTTTGCCATTTCTGTAATACTAAAGTGAGTTTTGTAAGCTACATGTCGATCACCATCAAGTCAGTCTGGGATTGCATATAGAAAATATACATAAAAGAGAATACATAAAAATACAATAAACAATACAAATACATAAAAATTGTGGCTACAAGATGAAAATGAGAATTCTTTAGTCAAGATCTCAGATAAAGTGTGAAAAACACCAGAATTCAAGCTTGAAAGACACGACTCTTATTTTTGAAATTATTAGGTAAATGTACATTTTCACTTGTCAAGATTATCGCTGATTTCAGATTTTTGTGTCCAGCCGGTAAACTGGCGTCTTTGGAAGAGTTTTCAGAGCAGAAAGATAAGCTCATGGCTGAACGCAGGGCTTTGGAAGAGCAAATTCAAAAGCAAAAAGAGGAACACAAGACAGAAATCTATCATCTGGAGAAAAAAGCTGTGCTAGATAATGACAGGTGAGCATCTTCATACTTCATGAATCATATAATCAGATTCATAAATACTGTGCACTTTTTAGCCCCTGAAGTCAACGGCTCCGAACGCAAATTGTGTTGATATCACAATATAGATTGTTTTCCATTCATCTTCTATTGACATTGAATGACTGCAATGTAAAGAACCCCACAAAGGGACATTTTCTTAATAAACAAAGTGGATCTGTTTCTCGGTATATTTGAACAGTACTCAATTCAAAAGACATAAGCGACATCTATAGACTCGCTTTGTGGAAGGGATATAAAACGGCCACTATTCTAGCTGGTCTTTAAATATAATGTTTTTAAAAGAAGGATTTATATGGCTTATACAGGCTAAAGAAAGAAATGCTGGAACACGTAGCAGCTGTGGCAGCAGAATTCCGGCGCGAGTCGGACCAGAAGATGCCGGAGACAACAAAGAGAGCCTTGCAGGAGAATCTGTCTGTGACAGCCCAACTCAAACATCTCTCTGACAAGACCAAAGAACTGCTGAAGGAGAATGATGCTCTGAGAGTCAGAGAAAAGCAACTCAAGATAGAAAATGAAACGGTGGAACCGCTGCTGCAGGAGATAACCAGGAAGAATGTCTCGAATCAGAAGGTTTATCTATTTTATTTTCACACAACCTTTGCACTGCGAACATCGCTGTACACTCTTAAAAATAAAGGTTTCGAAAAGGTTCTTTTGTAGGGCTTTATGGTAACAAAACAGAAGATTTTTTTAACACTGACCTCCATTGACTTCCATTGTATGGAGACATTTCTTAAAATATCTTCTGTTGTGCTCCACAGTGGAGAGTCATACTCACGATTTGATCGACATGAGGGGGAATAAATAATGACGTTTTTTATTTTTGGGTGAACTATTCCTTTAAGAAATTTGGGAAACTAAAACTGTTTTTTCTATGGCCCCATTCAGCACTTTTATTTTTAAGAATGCACCAACTTAGCTACAGGAAAACTAGCATATTGAAATCATCATCTATTGTTTTATTGCGATTCCTGAAAGGTGGTTCAACAGTTAACAGAAAAGTGCAAGCAAATGCAGACTGAACTGGAGAAATACAGCAAACTTCAAACGGATCACCAACAGCTTCTTGAAGATCACTCAGCAGTTTACACAGAGCTCCATGTTCTCAGGTCGGATTCTCACAGTCACTACATCCATGTCCAATATTCGACAATTTACTTCTTTAACTTAAATGGCTGCTTTGTTGCTTTTGTAATAAAGATTTTCACTTTGCATCATTTAACAAAACAAAAACAAGTGCAAGTGTGTTTTCAGTATTAACTTATTCAGACCTTTCGGCTTAAGCAAATAATAATATTATAACTCACTCACAGACAGAATCATGCAACACTCGCAATGGAGCTTCAACAAACCAAAGCTGACATGCAAAGACAGAGAAGACATCTCGAAGAGGAGAGGAGACTGGGTGGACAGATGAAGACGGTTCTTCAGAAAGCAGCCGTAGCTTTAAAAGACGCCCTGAGGGTAACAGACACAGTAAACTGTTTAGTGCATTTAGTGCTAAGAGAGGAAGAAAACACTGTTTATTTCGGTAACAGGAGGTCCCTGACAACGAGGACTCGGAGGTTCATGTTATCATCCGACGAAATCAGATGGTGGAGAAACTCCTGGCTGTGCTGGACACGGCCGCAGCTGTTGGAGAAGGTCCAGCTCTGGTTGCTTTCATGCCAGGGATGGGATGCGGTCAGCAACCTACAAAATCTCCAAATATGACAAAGTATGTATACGTTATTGTTTTTTAATTGATTTTGTTCTTGTAACTAGTAAAGGAATTTTCTTCGACTACAGAACGGGTGAACTTCCTGTGCGGAAATCCACCAATCATCTTTCTCACTTCAAAACTGGAGATCTGGGATTGGTCCCTCGGAAAACACACAGCACCTCATTAAGACGGGACATCTCTCCAAGTGCGTCTACAACAATTTACATAAATAAGCTTATCAATAGTACATATAAAAACCGATTGTATTGTTGTATTATATTGTTTATAATGCAGCCAAAGGATGGAGAGAAGAGATCTGTGGTGATGTATGCATCTTTTGACTGCACTCGTATATATCTTTAAGAGTCATATCTCTTCAGAGTCATACCTCATAACAGAATATGTGGGCAAAACATTTAGTTTTATAGTTAAATAAAAGTTTGTTGGCATATCTTGCCACTAGATGGCAGCATTAGATCCAGACAGATGTCATTCTCAACTTTTCAGGTCTGCTTTGTTAAATGTTGTTTATAGTTGCCAAATATTAACGTTTTATGTCATAAAGAAGACGAAAAGAGGGGTTTTAAAAAAGTCACATAACAGATTTACTTTCAGCTCATTTCAGTCATTCATTGTTTATTCAGAGGTAAATGAGAGATGTACATTGCCAAATAATTCTTTAGTATAACACACAGAACCTTCATAACAAACCTTCATCTGTTGAATCAGTTCGTAACTGATAGAACACTGTCATAGTTCTTTGGTTTATGCTGAAAAAATGGAGGTATTTTGACCGTAACGATATTCAATAAACCTAATTGTTTCTTTATCAAACATGCTGCTCAGAAATCACAGAACATACATGACTTCAAATTTTCGCACAGATATATAAATATTTAACAACTCTCTTGGCAAGGTAAGATGGCTCCTGAAAGTTTATATTCACAAGAATTCCACACATAACTCTTTTTGGTCACAGCTAGTGAACTAGTTAGATCGCCATGATATCAAAGCTGGTGCTTATGACAGGCAAATTATACTGGAAGGTTCTAGTGCCGACAGCGTTGAGTTTATATTTCAAACCACAGCATTCAACTTCAAAGAAATACAAAAACAAAGTAATTGTGACAAAGCAGAGCATGTCGAACTTCTGCAGTCACATAGGGCTCGTGTATGTTTTTCAGTTAAAGTAATAAACTAATAAAGTGAACTGTAATTAAATTTGGAATTGTACAATAAAACTGTTATGAGGGGTAAGTGATATCTTATTGAATGAGCAAAAATGTTTGCAAATCTGTCAACACGTTATCTGTTGTAATAAAACACATTTTTGTGTCCTAAAAGATTTACACAAAGCTTACTAGAACTTTAAGGATTACATATGCTTGGCTGCAAAAATGACTTTTTGTCTTTTTTACATGTATATAAAAATATTCCTTTTCCAAAGTATAAAAGGCACTTAAATAAAAAAAACATTTGACTGAAACTGCTTTAAATGAAATCCAACCACGGAGTTAAACACGAATCCATTAAAAGTATAGAGAAATGGGAGGTAGATGGATACATGTTGACTTTCAAGTGTGGATCCACCTCCATTTCTCTGAGCTTGATAGCAAGTCCTATGCTGGCTTATGTGTAAATGTGTATCTGCGTGATTTAACATTTCAGCAATTCTGAATTATAAACACTGCAATGAACCTGAATTGTATTGAACGGTATGAGTGGAAACATGACAAGAAACATACTTTACGCATGTATGCATAAGATAAATATTCCTTAAAATATTTATCATTAAACTGAAAGTATTATCATTCAGGTGGCTTGTCATAAATGTTCATAAAAGATTCCCTTTCAGTGCTGCTCTGCTATGACAGTATTTAACCGGAAAAATAGCGCCTCTTTGTGGTAATGTTGAGAAAGTACACAACACCTTTGGGTATGAATCACGCTCAGCTGTGTTCACATTACATACTTGCGTAAAGTATATTTCTGGCCTAAACCTAATCCAAAAACAGCCAAATAAAAGATTAAACTTAGAAACAATTCTTCATTCTCTATTGCACTTTACAGAAAATGTACACTTGCACACATGTACACGTATAAATACACATGATCATGTATATAACATACAAAACAAGTACTTCAATACAAATAAACGTCTTCATTGTTCCGTGTAGTTTTCCACATGAATCAAGTCCGGAAAACAACTATATGAATAAATTAAGACTTCTAACAGTCCCAAAAACGTTTTATAAGCACATCTAAACAAACATCCAGGCCTTGTTTTTAATAACAAGAAACAAAGCATCTGTCCTCCAGAGCTGCTAGCAGGAGTCTTGTTTTCTCCAAAGCAGATCCAGATTTCCGTGTATAACGTCTGCAGTCTGGGTTTCAGAACGGAGTTCACAATTTATGCCAGTGTCAAGGGCCTAAAGAGTGCCTATGTAGTTCCCCAAAATCCAGTTGAAGGTAGGGCTTCATTGTTGCTTTGTTATAAAAAGCACACAGGTCCCACCTCCAGGTGGTAATGTGAGCCGGGTTTAGTGCTGGGCAGGTTGAAGACCTCCACAATGGGCAGCAGGTCTGGGTCCTGTGTCCGGAACAAACTGTGTCTGATGCCATCGGCCGTCTGTGATCTGAGACGACAAAGTAGGATTAGCACAATCCTCTATAATGGTAAAGAATTTCTCAAGAATTTAACTTGTTCACCCACAAATGAAAATTCTGTCATCATTTACTCATCCTAATGTCATGGCAAACCTGTATGACTTACTTTCTTCTGCAGAAGATATTTTGAAGAATGTTGGTACACTGGTACCCATTGACTTAAATGATGACAGAATTTTTGTATTTGGGTAATCTATACTAGCTGCTTATCACATTTTGTAGTGTTTGGTTTTGTAATTTTCATTTATGAAAAACAGAGAAATAAATATTATATTTAATAAAAGTAGATTTTTATGTGAATTTAGGACAGCGCTAGGAAAATAATGCATGTCTGTGGGTTATTTAATAGCATTTGGTGCCGCTATAAACTTGAAATCTTGTGTTGTTCCGGGATGTGGTTAGTGCTGAATATTTTCACACTGATTTCCAACAATTTCTATTCCAAACAGACTCCAGTTGAAATGCTAATCTGATTCAAGAAGCCTTTAGATTGACCCACACAGAAGCACATGGGATCATTTAGGGAGAACATTGTTCCCAAGTACTTATGACCCATAACCCACACACAAATTCATTTGACCTGCATTATATATATATATGAAGAGTTTGGTTCCAAAACGCAATTAATCTATTTTGTTTTTTTTCAAAATTCATGTTTTTTATTATGTTATCATGTTTTTATTGTGTTTCATTGTTAGTTAGCTGTATTTTTTTTAGTTATTATGGCT
Source organism: Oreonectes daqikongensis (assembly GCA_026939265.1). Lineage (NCBI taxonomy): Eukaryota > Metazoa > Chordata > Actinopteri > Cypriniformes > Nemacheilidae > Oreonectes > Oreonectes daqikongensis. The sequence goes on from JAOTQM010000051.1 coordinate 1,706,710, forward strand.
TAAATCAAAACTAAACAACTGCAGTTTCATTGATATTAATTGGAATGCACAATCAAAAAACATGATTTTTGAAAATGGATTTATAGCATTTTGGAACCAAACTCTTCATATATATATATATATAAATACAAATCTGAGAATGCTGTTCCACATTAACGTCACTTCACATGTACATTACAGAAACTGACTTTCTCCTTCGTAAATATTCTCTTCTCCCTGCCCTGCTTTCTGATAAAGAAATAATTCATGCATACCCAACACTCATCCTTTATCGGCTCAGGCTCGATAAAGCCCCCCGACTCGATAATCTGTCCGTTCCAGGCTTTAAAATACACCGCACTGGAGGAAGGGATTTTGGAGTCCCCTGATGCCCAAACAGGGATGTTCAGGCAGTGTATGGTGATCATTTGTACAGCTTCAGAGCTCAGGAGATGGATGAAGTTCATCTGGATCAGACTCATGCCCATCTCCAACTTTCAGAGAAAATAAGAGTATAATTGGAAATGGAAAATTTCTTCTTCTGTGTTTCTCAGAATGAAGAACAATATCAGAATAGTAATTTCTATGGTTATTTGTCAACTTTAAAGACCTTGGACACAGCTACTGGTTTAAGACAGGTCTGTCCTCCACCGGTGAAGTTACAGGTCACCTCAATATTATCAGAAGAGCAGCCCAGATTAGGATCGATCCAATAAGCACCTTAAAGAAATAGACAAGAAAAAAGCAAAATTAGTGATTCTGTACAGACTTTAGACTGACTTAATCTGTGTAAAAAAAGCTACATTTATTATATTACCCAGTTTCAGCTTCAATGACTGACACAAAGAGAATATCACAGGAAAAGCGCTCTCACCATCATTCAACCGATGCTCGCAATCGGACAGATCTCGACACATTCTGGCCGGATTCTCTTGTGTTCCCAAAGGGTTCTTGATGCTGTGAATAAGGGTACTGAGGTAGTGCAGGGTCTTAAGAATCTCGGCTCCCTGGTCCAACATTGGAAGGTCAGGGTCTTCAGAAAACTGTGGATTGGAGTAAAACAAAACCTTTTAACATAGAATTATTTAGAAAGACTGTAAACATGATCATCCATAACTTTGACACTTACCTCAGACCTAAATGCGGAGCGTGAATCAACAATAAGATGTAAAGCAGCACCGAGGGCCTCGTTTTCCTAGATGTATTCGAACAGAAAAAAAATTGTGATCCTAAAAAATTGTAATACAACGAGATTGTAGCAATCTTTCAGTGTTTTTTACTGCAATTGTGCAGTTACTGTATTTAAAGCGGACCTATGAGATTTCACCATTAGTGGGACTATGACACTATGACAAGATATCGTCATATAACAAAATACGCATACTTACAAGAGCGAGAGCTACACCAGTAGGCCCCTATAAACCAATGAGAATTGAGATTTATTTCATTCATAATCATAACATATTTTGGTCACATGGCTGTTAAAATGCACTTACTGGAGGTCCAGGTGGTCCGCGAGGACCTGGAGGTCCCTAACGGGCGGCAAAGACAACATTTATATGTTACTGCACTTTATTTATCTTCACTAAAGTTATAAAATGTAAAAAAGGATTAAAATAACTGTAAAGGTGCAATGTGGAGATTTTAGCGGCATCTAGCAGTGAGGTTGTGAATTCACCCCAACGCTCACCACTGCCTTTCGGAGCACCTTGGTGGCAGACACGGGACAAAGATGTCATCACGTTTTCGCTTCTTTGCCGAAGGAGATAACATATTTATTATGCCATAGTTATGTATATTATATTGCATTTCTATCAATAGATACTCCTTAATCCTACACATTGCACCTTTAAAGCTAATGGATAAAGGACTTTGGGGAGACTTACCCTCGGTCCCTGAGCACCCTGTTTCAAAAATAAAAACGACACAATGTTATTAAATGGAAAACCAAATCCAATGAACTCACTTTAAAAAACAAATAAACTGCGTTTCCAGCTCATCTGATTCTGGCTTTGCTCTCAGTTATGTCAGTGAATTGAGAAGATAAAGCAGGAAATGACATCGCCTGTGGCAGTTTAACACTGGCTGTAACCCATGCACAATATTTTAACTTAAGCTTTCCATAAATGACACTCACCATTTCCCCTTTACTTCCTTTGTCTCCTTGCAGCCCCTAATACACAACATTTTTTATTTTTTGCAACCATCTAGACACAAGTCATCACTACTTTGAGATTGAGATGGTACGTACAGGATTACCGCTAGGTCCGATGATCCCATAGGGTCCGATGGCTCCTTGCATTCCCTTAAAATAAGAAACACCTACAGTAGATGCTGATCAAGAACTCTTAATTCATCTCAAATCTGCTTTAATAACGGTTTTTAATGTGGTACTTACCATTAAACCCTGCGGACCCTTCGGGCCCTGAATGCCCACTGGCCCAAGGTCTCCTGCTGGACCCTAAAAAAACCCACATTTATAATATCATGCTAGATTCAACGTGCAATGCTTTACTATAACAATGATTACGATAATAATTATGATAATAAACATGTTTTAATTTAATTTAGGATGCAGACAATCTTAAATAATGGGGATGATGGGAATAAGTGAGTTTACCTTTGGTCCAAACATTCCAAAAACTCCAGGAAATCCCTGTTCACCAGCATCACCCTGAGAAAACATCAGTCATGTCAATGCAACAGAATGTGATTTTATTGCTCAGTTAGCGCTTAAAGAAGGTCTGTATTATTCATTAATTGTTAAAAAGACCAAAGTAAAAATGATTCATGTAACATTGAAATAAGAAGCAGATGAGAGAATGTAAGCAAACAGATGCTGCTCAGTCAGTGGTCGACCAACAGGCTCATGGAGATCTCACATCCAGCAGAGTTCAGTTTCAGCTCCGCCTGTCGTCTTCAAATGAACTCAAACATCTTTATTAGTTGGAGTAAATGTTCTGGATGAGAGAGGAACTGAACTCTGCAGGAATGTCGTCTCTAGAATCTCTAAAGCACATTTCTAAGTACAAACAGTTAATATAATTCAGCAAATCAATCTTTATAGTTACATTTCAAATGTATACACAGCTCTGGAAAAAGTTGAGAAATCGCTTCAATTTTGCCTTTAAAGAGATAGTTCTTTAAAAAAATTTAACTGTCATGAATTATTCACTATCTAGTTGTTTCAAATCTGTATACATTTCTTTGTTTCATTGAACACAGAGAAAAATATTTGTAACCAAACAGTTCTTAGACCCCATTGACTACCATAGTAGGAAAAAGTTCTGGGCACTTTTGACTACCATTGTCATTTTTCCTACGATATTTCCTACCGCTCACTGCACTGCTCCCCCTCTCTTTCAAAGCACTATGGTGGCTGACACAGGACAAAGATGTCGTCACCGTTTCGATTTGTACTAAAAATATTTACAAAACACGCTCTGAAGAGCAGTTTGTCCGTTTAGGGTTCCTGTAGAAACAGGGGGACCCGCGGTGTATGTAGATATATATATAGCTCATTCTAAGCTAATAAAAATATAACACTATATACGTTAGGTCTTTATACACCTCTGAAGACATAGTTATATAGTCTATTATATTGCATTTCTGTCAATGATCCTTTTAAATAAACAATATTTTTATTTTGTAACACTTGTTGATTGTTTGTCATATTTGATAAAATATTCTCACAACAGGGAAACATTACTCACAGGTTGGCCTTTGACCCCTCGTTCACCTTGTTGTCCAGGAAATCCCATCCCTCCATTAAATCCTCTCTTGCCTGAAGGTCCAATTTGGCCAGGAAGGCCTCTTTCACCCTAAAACACAAAACAGAGAAAGATCTGAAGTCAGCTAATATTGGCACAGATGGAGATAATCGTGACCTCACCAAGCTTAAAGAAGTGTATGATGTAACAAAAGAGTGAGATACCTTTGGCCCAAAAGATCCTTGAATTCCTGGCAAACCTTGTGCCCCCGTTTCGCCTCGAGGACCCGGTTTTCCTTGCAGTCCGACTTCGCCATCGGTTCCATGCTCACCCTAATGTTTACAAGATGAAGCAACAATCACATTACAAACAACGTAAAGGCCTTTGAGGTTTTATATTGAGAAATGTTTTCAGTCTTACTGGCATTCCTTTAGCACCATCCTTCCCTGAAGGTCCATCTATCCCAGGATTACCCTCAAGACCCTCACGACCGGTAACTCCTCTGGGGCCAGGAAGACCAAAAGCACCCTGAGAGAGGAAAACATCATGTTTCATGTCAGAATGGGCTGTATGTTTTCTCACAACGTCACTGAATTCAGTTCAACTTACTTACAGGTGACCCTAGACCTCCAGATGTACCACGAAGACCGTTTTTGCCTTTTGGACCCTGAAGAAAATCAATGGACATTTCATTATCTGACAACAAAAGAAATACATGTTCATTATTTTTGACACACACCACAAAATAAAGTTGATTACTTTATCGCCTTTGGATCCTTTTGGCCCTGAAAAACCTTTTGGTCCAATATGTCCCTGTGGTTACATACAGGACAGATAAGTTTTAAATAAATCTGGATTGTCGATTTAAAAATTAATTAAATGTAGATTTACTCACAGGCAGTCCAGGAGCACCCAGTTTTCCTCTTTCCCCTTGCACACCTTCCTGACCCTGAAGATATTTTAGCAATGATCTACTTTGAAATTTTCTAAAAATAAACTGTATATTTAAATAAAAAGCATAAAGAAGCTACATTTAAACAATGCAAACTCACTGGGTATCCAGGGTCACCCGGTTCTCCTCTTTCTCCTCTGTTGCCGACAGGCCCCTGAATCCCGGTGAAAACCAAATACATCGATCAGGTTGGCATCCAGAACAACACTCAAGTAAAATGTAAAAAAATGTAAAAAAGTAAAATCCAGCGGACTGACTCACGATGTCACCTGATGAACCGGGTGGACCTTCAACCTTTCCGTCATCTCCTTGCTCACCCTAAAAATGACAGAAATGGAATCGAGTATTGATTTTTGATTGTGCAATGGCATATTGTAAAGACAAAGACATTTTAGGACAGTGTGCACTGATATTAAAAGAAAAGCTAATAAAAAAGCTATTTTTGGGTTCACATGGTTTCCCTGACCGTGTGTTGTGCGCAAGTGGAATGTGATTAAACAGTTTTTGGAAAAGAAACTTGCTGTAGGAATTTATTATGCATATAAAAATAAAATATCCTTTTCTGAAAGCATTATTTGGTTTTTACCTTTTCACCTTTTGGTCCTGGGGATCCTATTGGACCTTGTGGTCCTTGGTGACCCTAAAGCAAATCAGTTAATAAACTTCATGAGTTTGAGCAAAGACCGATAGATTGATCCTAATAAGCATTATTAACCTATAAAATCTCCAAATAATGTTTAACAGATGTTTGATTTTATATAGTTTTTTCTGAGTGTAAAATCTAGTCTTTTATAAGTCATATTCATATAATGCCACCTACTTCATATCCCACTAAACCCGGTTCTCCCGGCAGACCCATTTTTCCAGGAGCACCCTGTAAATAAAAACCATGGGAAGGGAGTTAGAGAGCATCATAACCAACTGCATCACTGCAAAATACACTAAAATCTGATTTATTGTGCACATTAAAGTAAGAATCAACATTATTCTTATTCTCAACGTAACCTTCCTGGTGATGTTACGCAAGACATTTCATAACATAATCTGTCTCTGGCAAGTCTATTGTAATAGACAGATCGTATTGATGGTTTTGTGGACAAAGGTATGATACTTCAAACAAAAGACATGATTTCGCTAAATGTCCCAAAAAACAGCTGATGTACCATGAACCCGGTTGTTCCTCTGCTTCCTTTTGGCCCGATGAAGCCCATGGCACCCTGTTCTCCAATCGGTCCAGTCTCGCCAAGGTGACCTTGATGACCTCTGCTGCCCTGAAACATGTAACCATCATTTATACTATACATGTTGAAAAATGTACACTTGTTGATATCTATGATGCTATCTATAAATGCATGAAAGTGGGGAACAATGAACACAAACACTTGTGGCATTACCTTCTCGCCCGGTTTTCCCCTCTCGCCAATTTTGCCAGGTTTGCCCTCAGGGCCCTGAAATGAAATAATGCTTTTGAGTTTGATCAATCACAGTCACCACGTGAGCCGTAGTTTCTCTTTTTTGTCTTTAATAAAACCAATTCAATGCACGAACCCTTAACTTTTCTCAGAGCTAACAAGCATAAACTACAACACTGTGAGTGTGTTACAAGTGAATACTTTTACACCTTAGGAAAAGGATCTGACATATGAAAGTAAAAAGAAAAAACACAAACCTTGACGCCCGTCAGGCCTGGATCTCCAGGACGCCCTTCATCACCTTTAAATCCGATAGCTCCCTTTTCACCTGTTTCACCCTCTATCCCGACATCTCCCTTTTCACCCTAGAGACAACATCATCATCGAGACTTGCAATGTTTGCCCAAACATAACCTGTTTCTATGAGCATGTACACATAAATACATGATCATAACATATCTTGTGTTTAATATACAAAAGTGTGGGGCAAAATTTTGGACCAATCAGATTTGTCTATGGGTGGGGCTACCCAGTACAAACATTGACAAAATACTGCTGGTAAGGACAGTTTTAAAGTGTTAGGAACAATAATAATACATGTCATAAAATCCAATAGCATAGTGGAAAAAGACATAATTCTACATAAACACAACAAACACACACACGTTTGCCATTTTCTGACCTTAGCACCATCAGGACCGCTCGGACCAGCCTCTACATCAGGACCAGGGTCACCCTAAATAAAAGCTTTATTACAAATCTTCACCGCTTTAAAGACAGACAGAAATATTGTTGACAGTAATGTGTGAAGTGACTTACTCTAGGACCAATCAGGCCTTGTTCTCCCACATTCCCAGAAGATCCAATCGCACCCTAAAATAAAAAAATATCACAATATCTCACTGTGAAGAATGTAGAACATGCCATCACTACATTATGTCCACAATGGACCAATCAGAATTCAGGACCACATATGAGAAACTGCAAAAGATGCTTTACCTTCTCTCCTGGTTCACCTGGCAAGCCCGGCTCCCCAATCTTACCCGGCAGACCCTGTCCCACAAATCAAGACACAAATGAGGATGAAGCTTTTAGTTTTTGAAAGTTACTAAAGCTTTCAGTCCACACAGTAATGATCCTCCATTCAAAAAACATGTGGCAGTAATGAGTCGCTAATTGGAAACAAAGGGACGACATGTGTTTCATGTTTATTTTTAATTGGTTAAAGTATTCTAATGAGAAAAGCCAGCACCATCTGAGAGTATTTATTCAATACAGGGAGCAGAACTCATTTGGCATAAGATAAATTAGGGCATGATGATCGTATTCTTGATGATCGGTGAGGACAATATGGTAGATGTGGGATGGGATATACAGTTGCACTTGATTTTACAGAATAAATGATGTAAGGTAATAATTACATCTACTTAATATGGGTTACAGTAAGGACAGTAACTGGGTGAAAAACAAGGTTTACAAAAATCCTTAATTCCAAAACTTGAATACATTTTATAACAATTTTTTTTAAACAAAACCATAAATATCTATATAATTGTAATATTTTTTATTATGCATGAATAGTCTGTCAATTATTTTTTCTTGAACATCTAGTACGAACATTTTACATACATTTTATTACAATGTATCATGCATTAAGGCATAGACATTTTAAGGCTATGACATTCTCATCAGAAAATGCAATAAAATACATTTTATACGATTATGATATTGATGCAGATATCTTATAATAAAAATACAGTATATATCCTTGCATACATCTGGAGATTCTGGAAAAAAATCTTACCACTGTTCCAATCTCCCCCAATGGTCCTAATATTCCAGGTGGCCCTGAAAGACCCTATTAGGAGACAGAAGACAGTCATGTCAACAACGGAGGCAATACAGGACAAAACTTGATGTACATTGAGGTCAATACAAATTCATTAAAATCAAACCATTATTAGGCCAAATCGTCCCGGCTGTTGATATAGCCCTTGTTGAAAAATAAATAATATATCCTCACATCCCAAAACATTTGATTTGATTTTAGGGGTGTGTTTAAAGTACAGTCATGATATGCTATTTGGACATTGGTAAGAAACACCTTAACCAGTTGACATACTTACAGGTTCACCTAAAATCCCTTTTGCTCCGGGAGGCCCAGTCGGTCCTTGAACACCCTGGAAAGCGAAATATTTTTCAAAGCTTTGTTAACATTCATACATTTTTATGCTTACATAGAACAACAGTTAATTCATTTACTCACTGAAAATCCATTTTGTCCTGCTTCACCAGTTTCACCAATTTTACCCTAATACAGATTAGAGAATGATTTCAGTATTACATTTTCATTACTTTAGATTTATGCAATTTACAGTGGATTCACATTTTTCTATCAGTATGTAAATTACATTTGGAAATACAGATTAATCTATACAGACTGCATTCAAAACGTGATATAAAAGCACAGGTCAAAATAAAACTAAATCTTCTGTAAAATGTTTTATTAGCATTATCTGCTCTATTGACTGAGCATCCTTGTTTTTAATAGGGCTTTTTAATCTGAAATACAGAAAACATACTTAGTTTTTTTGCAGGTTTACTATGAATTATTTGTCAGACTTCAAGCTGTTAATAAAACATGCCTCAACTTTATTCCTCTATTATTAATCTATGAATAAGCGAATATGAATGCTATTCCAATGAAATTAATGGTAATTGAAAAAGCATATAAATAATGAATAATACAGTTTAATATGAATAACCGCTCTAAATTATCTTTACAAGATAGCCTTGGATTAAATTTATACAGAATGATTCTGTATTAACATTTCAGGTGTAAAATTCCCTAATCCGAGAGAAATATTGTTGGCACATTTTCAGGATCTATAAGCTTCAAATAACTCTGTAATCTATTCAGTCTCTAAAACTTAAAAACAAAGATATTAAACCTCTCTTTCCTTCTATCAATAGGTAGTGTTCTGGCTTTTGTAGAACCTAGTAACTTGGTGTTAGCACTTATTGTATTATTGCCCCTGTATGACATCGCTTTATTGCTTCCTAAACCCCTTGTAAGTCGCTTTGGATAAAAGCATCTGCTAAATGACTTAATGTAATGTAAACAAACAAAATATCATAATGATACCACTGGTCCAGGGAAACCCTCTTTTCCTGGTGGCCCATCGTGACCCTGAAGAAAAACCCAAACAAGAGTTACAACCATCTTTTCGTCGATTTTCCATTGCAAATCTTCTATTCTATCTATTCTTTGGTCTATTCTAACCAAAACCATGTATTTTGGAAAGTTTTTTGGACATTTAATGGATGTTTTGCGGAGAAATTTGATGTGTTTCACATGTTATTTGTTCTGTGGTGAAGAGAAAAACCTCCTCTTCTAAGAGTACCACAGTTTTTCTTTCAATGTTCCATTCATATAAGCTGCATATATGTTCCTCCAATATGCATTTTTAATCAACAGACTGCATACAACTGCAAACAATTTTTTATTATGTTTTTCAAATATCTCAAAATTAAACTTAAAATGAAAGACTCGGTATTAAAAATGTCCCATGCCAGTTCCATTTAAACTAAGAAATTGTTCAAAATAATGCTTACATACAAAACAATAACATTTTAAAAATGCCCCAAACTGATTATACATCAATACAATTTAAATAAATAGACCACAAGACATGTCTGACGTCATATCGACCTTGTGACTGAAAAACCTTTCAAGAAACTACATTAGATCTATTTAGATCAATTTTACCTGGATTCCCATCAACCCTTTTTCCCCAAGTGCTCCATCCGGTCCTCTTGCACCCTGTAGAAAAACACAGAGAGAGTTGGGATTGATGTTCATAGAGCAGATACAGAGATGCTGGCATATGACAATATTTCTTTGAACAGCAGATGGCCCACTTGCACATTATTTTCACAAGTTTTTTGGGGTTAACGCACAAGGTGAGAGGAACGAGCGTGCTTACAACAACTGTCTACTGTAACAGACGTACATTACACCATCGAGTCAAAGGTTGACAAAGCCAGATGACAAATGCTGTTATGTAACGGCAACTCCTTCCGAGTAGTTTGTATGGTCAAACTCCGGCCACAAGCTCAACATGGGTAAAAAAACATGAGTGACAGCAGCTTTAAAGACCTTCTGTGAAGTGTTTACATCATGGAAGTCCAGGCAGAATGTAAAGCTGCCGTTATTTTCCATTGTGTTGATTCATGGGCTTCATGACAAACGTGGAGGCGCAGCTGTGTGCTTTCTCATGTCTTTGAGGGGTTTCTTTGTCTCAGAGTTGGAAACACTGATCAATAGAGATATTTTCATGGTTCCTGCTGAAGAACAGACGTGTGGTGGGGTTCCTCCGCACACTGACGCCTCTGTTCTCTCGTAACATTCGGGAAACCTCTGACCTTAAAAGGGCCAATAACAACATTTGGAGTGAATCAGATTGAAATTAAAATTCTAACCCTTTTTTTCTTATGCAGAACACAAAAGAAGATATTTTGAAGAACGTCTGTAACCAAACAACATTGGACCCCATTGACTTCCACTGTACGGACACAAAACCACCGAACACATCTTTTGTGTTCCACAGAGGAAAGAGGACTTTTAGGACAAGTGGTTTGAATGTGGGTTGAACATTTTTAATATGCATCTGTCAATCATTTTGCACGTTCCAAAGCTGCCCATATATGGAAAGCAGGAAGCAGAGGGCGTTGTAGTCCAGTTTCATCATTTAAAGCTTGATGGTTTGTGGTGCAAAAATGCTATTTTGACACCTGTTCTCCTGAATCCGAACTCTGATCGTTGTAGGGGCGGGACTTTGGAAAGAGTGGGCGTGGCAAACGTTCCAGAACGGCTTATATGCTTTATCGCAGATGTTCTTGAGCTCATAAATCTTCACAGTGACATCACAGTTTCTCATCATTTCCCATCAGAAGCTCACAGGTTCCCATAACACCCACCAACATTTCACAACCAAATGACTAAGACACAAGTTTCACAGAGTTCTGCTATAGGTTCTCTGCAGCTGATGGGACTCTGTCCTCTCGCTGGCCCTCATCTCCCTGCCGGGGCTCGCTTTGATTCCGAGCGGATCCCCGTGGGTGGCACGGACTCCTCCATTGTGATTGTTTGGTTTCACTTCTAAAGAACCCCTATTCAAACTGCAGCTGGATTTAATTTTTTACAGTCGTCTATAAACAGTCTTAATGACAAAGTAGTATTATTCTAAATAAGCGATGGGTCTGTTCCAATGTGTTGATTCGTCCAGATTGATTGTGTTTTGTAATGTAAAAATTATCATTACTCACAGATTTGGCCGAAGGCCCTATTGCGCAAGTTACTAAATAAAAATTTAAGTTTCGAATATTAATTGTATTAACTACATTAAAAGTAATGCTGACTTAAGCAGAAAAAGTGATGATGAATCATTTTAAAAAACACTGATGTGAGAAAACAGATGGTAAGGGTCTTCATTCCAATGCCTATAACTGACTGTAAATATAAAGTAAATACCGTCAAATACAGGCCTTGTGTTAGATTTTGTAAAAAAATAAGATACAGTACCGTACATCCCTGCAGGATCATAACACCTCTGCCTAAACTTGAAATAAGTACAGTCATCTGGAGAGGTTGCAAAAATACATTTTGAGTTTTGAGCTGGAAAAAGACTGAGAGAACTATTCTGGGTATTCTGACCATGGTTCATGTCATTTTACTTATCAAGAAACAAATCCTGTTTGCAGTCTGAACAGCAAAATAAAAACACATGAATATTTGAGTTTTTCACAAACCAGATCCAAACCACATATCCATGTGGTTTAAAATTCGAGTAATTCTTATTATTTAATATTAGTAATGAATAGAGAAACTTTTTCCAGCTTCCATGCTTCATTTCCACAATGCCAGCTACTGCTCATGTTTCTGACTGTTATGCAGATGCATAAGAAGTCATTACTATAGCAACTGATGTGGACCTAGATGGATTTGACTATACTGTTTTAACAAATAGTGTTTCCAAATGTTTGTGTTTTTCACATGTTTCTCCTAAAATAAGAGAAATAAAAATCTAATCAAATAAGACAATTGTTAAAATCCATGAAGAGTATGGAGATGTTAATGAATATAGATTGTAGAAAAAAAATACTTGACGAGAAACGTCTTTTGATTGCAGACTTGACAAATCTGAGCTCAGTTTGAGACATGAAACTCTAATGGAGACTTTTGTGACATTTCTGCCTTTTTTTCTCAGGAGAATCATCTGAGACGCAAGCAAAAGATTGAAGTCTAGAAGAAATAATTGATCTGTTTCCCACACCTGCACGAGGGCCGACCTTATTGATAATCACAAAGAAAGTTTATTACCCTTTGACCTTTGGATCCCCTGGTGCCACCGAGTCCCCTGGAACCGGGAGGCCCCTGGAAAACACAGAAAATAGGAGAAAAAGAGTCATCCTTTAGAAAGTCTCTGGCAGGCAAACAAACATCACTTGACCCGATTATAACCGGGGGGTGAAAGCTGTGTCCTTCAAAGACCAGTGTTTATGTTTGTATTCTGTTGCACTCTCTGCCCTCCTCAGAGTGCTTCCAGAAGACAGACAAAGCTTGCATGATGTCAACATTTGTGTGAACAGAGCAGAGCACAAAGAGTGCTGGGGTTTTTCATTCATACTGATAAAACATGCAGTCACTATATATAAACTCATCTGTCAAATGCAAAAGTTACATACAAATGTAAATCATTCAAGAACGACGGTTTAGATTTTTCAAACAGATGAGTAAAATGTGTTGTTCAGGGGTTTCTGTACGCAACATAAACAAAATAATACAAAAAACAGCTGATCGCTGATGATGTACCTCTACAGCAACAGAAAAAATGAAGAGACCATTTCAAAGACCATTTGCGACCCTGGACAACAAAACCACAAAGTCACGAGGGTCAATTTTGTGAAAGCTAATTCATGGATGTATGGATTTGTTAGGTTAGGACAATATCTGGTCGAGATACAACTATTTGAAAATCTGGAATCTGAGGGTGCAAAAAATCTCAATATTTTGAAAATCGCCTTTAAAGTTGTGAATCAGAGGTGCTGTAGCAGGACGCTGATTAGAAGAAACAGGTTTGTTTAAATGCTCTCTTTTGGCTTACCGCTGTAATGATGTTGTGGAAAATAGATGAACCTGAAAGCTTTATATAGATACCAAACTTGAGTGGGTAATTCCCAAAGAGCGGCAGCAGCGAGTGAAGTTTGTAGGCGCGTTTCCGGCCATTTTTGTTAGCGATTTTGCTGCATACAAAAATAACGTTTAATATATTTACGGTAGAAAATGTAGGAATGGTCTCTTAATTTTTTCAGTGGCTGTATGTAATCTATTATGTTGATGGATCTCAAAAGTAAGGGCGTAAATAAAATGGTTTATTTATTATGTGAAGAGACATCACACACAAACAGATTTACGGCCTGATTTAGATGAACAATTGCTCCTAAAAAATCTATGTTATGTATAGATTTTTAAATACATAAAATTAACTTACTGGTGTACCTGGTGGTCCAGATGTTCCTCTCTCACCTGGAGCCCCGGGGTGTCCCTAAAACAAACAAGTACATTTATACTGTATTATTTGTTACAAGACTTCCATTGACATCCACTTTGTGGATGTTGTGTGGCTATAAAACATACTTAAATTTAAAAGGGACACATTTTATATTGGAAAAGGAAAAAGGCTCTCATATACATTGCGTAGTTCTGAAACTTGGTTGCAAGGTGTTAAAAAGCTTTGCCGTGCAGTTGAACGAATTCACAAATGTTTTATTTTATTGCCATGGGCACCAAACACAGAGAGAGTTTGGAAGATGTAGGAACTGCTAAAATGATGACAAACCTTTGTGGAAAGACATGAATGTTGCCCTTGGGTTTGTCTCTAGAGTGGCTTGAAATTTGGTTTTAACTTTGACATTGTTCCCAACCCACTTTTGGCACAGCAAACGGCTACAATTTCCTTATGTCATTGAAAGGGAAATTACTGTTACATTGGTTTTATGATTATCTCATGAATGGAAAATGGCTGCCAACCCTTGTAGCTGTGTGCAGGGTCACTGTGAGTCTATGACAGAGGGTTAAGAGGGTATTGGAGGCCCTGATGGCCTCAAGAGCAGAGATGAGGTCTAGACATGTTGCCTACCATAGATCCCTTTTCTCCAGGTGGACCTGGCAGCCCAATCTCACCACGATCCCCCTGAAGCACAAATAAAGCTTAACCCACAGAAAAAGACAATAACATAAAAACCCAAGACGATTCTGTTCGTTACGCAAGAAAACACAAATGTCAGTTTGATTTAGAACAGTAGAGGTGAGATGGGGAAGTTGTCACGAGGACCGTTTCTCATTTACTATGTTTTTAAGTCAAATTTTGTGCTATCGGTGGTTTTATAAATTGGTTTTAAGCATTTTTTACCTGATAATTTTATAAAAATCAAACCAAACTTTAAAGTAAACAGGCAGACACAATAAAACCAAACTGATAGAGGGCAATTATATATATATATATATATATATATATATAATGAAGGCAGACAGAAAAGTATTTTTCACAGATATCAGATAAAGCCAATGATAGTCAATGATAGTAATGTTTCGTAACCCTGAGCGATATTTACTAGAGTAAAACGTGTGACAACTAGCCCCAGTCTAGACTACGACATACAGAATTAACAGCTGAAAACAGATGTCTCCGTACATCAGGAAGTATTAAGGCTGACCTTTTCTCCAGCAAGCCCCGTCTCTCCAATAGGCCCAATGAAACCGACAGCACCCTATTGAAAATTTAAATGATTAACTTTTACCAGCAGAAAATATATACAAAAATATCTTAATGTACAAAAATCAGTTACCCTCTCACCAAGCATCCCAGCCCCACCGGTAGTTCCAGGCTCGCCCTACAGAAAGAGAACCAATCATTTACTATTTTGATATATTTTGGCATAAATATAAATGTCACATGGTAATATGGCAAATTTCAAACAAGGACATGTTAATAATATTGCAATTTCTTTGGCCTATGCCCTAAATCCAGTGTCTAAACGTTTTTTAATACAATAACAAACTGCACAATGTTTTGGGCCACCACTTGATGTAAAATCTTAAAGCAAAACCAATTAGGACGCATTTCTCTAACTTACTGCAACCATTTGGCATCAATTTCTTACCTTCATTCCATCTTCCCCTGGACTCCCAGGAAAACCCTTCCTCCCCGGTCTGCCCTGAACAGAAAGCAGAAATGACCCATAGTACTGGACTCCTAAACCTCCTCTCTGATATCTCATTAGCTCCGGCTCCTGATGCCAAAGTCCTCCATCCACTGACATATCAGTTCCCAGAGGGAGGAACTTCAACAAATAACCACTCGGAAATGGATCAGTCTCCTTATGAAACCCAGAGGTGCTTATGCTGGAGACTGGATGGATGTTCTCCAGCCGGCTATTAGCTAATGTCTGACCCCTCTGCCCTAATTAGCTAAACATTAGCTTTAGACACTTCATAGCCTCAAACTATGAGCTCTTCCTATTAAACTATAAACCATTGTCTTCATGTAAATCAACTGGAAAAACGTGTTGCTAGCAGTCGCGGGTTTGTTGTCCAAGGACTGCGCAATTGAAAAAATTTATAAAACAAATGCTCTGTAAGTCGCTTTGGATACACGTGGCCACCACATGCGTTAACATCAGTGGTGTAGTCTACGTGATACGCCATATACTCACTAGAAAAGGTCAAGAATTTCCGTATACCCACTTAAAAAAGCATTGACGATACGTAACAACATCGTTTTGTAACTTTTGTGACAAGTGCTACCGGGAGATATGAAACAAAAGCAAACTCAAACACACAGTTTTTGTAAGCTACCGCTGCTTCGGGTCATACTGCAGCAGATGACACGAACATTAACGTTACCGAAAATCAGCCACATGATGCTGATGCTCTATCCTACGCGCACCCACCCCTTCCATTTGTGTTTCTGTTTCGTGTTCGCGATCACATTTCTCCGTTCGCCGGAATATCATACTCGCCCTCCACCTAAGAACCACTGCTAAAAGTATCATATACGTGTCCATTAACCGTGTAACAGCAGGGGTAACATGACAATGTTCATATCTCCTTGTTTTAGATGATGAGAGAGTTGAGTCTGCCTTGTGGACAATATAAGGCTAATGTAGCTCTTAACTGGCTAACAAAAACCAGTCCAGTCTTCACAGCTGTTATGGGGTGTTAAAGTCTTGCGCTACTTATAATAAATCAACATGTTGATAAGCAGTCTTGCCAAACACTCAAACACATGTAGATGCATTCTGTATGCATTAGTGAGTGTGGTGGGGCTCACGGGGTGTCGATCTGGGACAATATGAGACTGGAATCACAGTATACTAGTAAACTAGACTACACCACTGGTTAACGTAAGTGCCTTTATAGTAGTTTTAAATAGTATCTAAACTGTGTTATGAGTCATCGCTTAACTTCCGCCATTTCTCGCTGTCGTATGTGTGCAGCTGTTTTCAGGATGAGCTTTGGATTCGTTGCAAACTTTTCTTAACTACAATAAACACTTCAGTCAGACAATGTACATTGTTTTTGCAAAATCTAGGTCAGACGAAGCTCTCTGAGCACAAAACAGTTATGGGCATTATAGAAGATTTTGGAAAATAAAAAACTAACACGAGTAGATGAATGACATTAAATCACATTGGGGAAATAATACTTGCAGTACACCTAGTGTCTAGAACCGGTGCAGAGGTCAACTCTAACCACATTTAAGTCTTACTGGCCACTTATCTAGTGATTGTATTACAAAGTTCAAGTTTATTTGACCTCACACACATGTTCTCTCTGGTCTGTACAGATGGCCCATGTAAATTAAATAGTTACCCAAATCCTTCCAACCACAGTGATGCTATTTCATTAAAGGTCACAAAAAGCAAATGTAAAAATGTACATTCAATGACGCTTATCACTGTAAATGTGAAGCAGCATGAATAACTGCTTTAAAGCCTCAGGTCTCCAGCATACAGTGCTGGCGTTACATTATTATTTTCATGTATCTAGTGTGTGAGGGTATCATGAAAGCACTCACCTCCAGTCCTGAAGGCCCGGCTGGTCCTGTTGGGCCCTGATCGCCCTGTGATTTAAAACAAGCTCATTATACATTTAAACAGAATATACATCTTTAACTTTTTCCCCGCAAATGTCATTGTCATCTAGAAGTTTGTTTTGGCCCTGACTCCTTGGTCAAGAAACACTGCTATATGGAAACAACAATCAAAAAACCTTTTTGTAAAATTGGATTTTGGATTATGTTGTTGCTGGAAATTATATTTCTGTATACACAAATACTGGGATGGTGTCGTGATGATGAAATCAGCAGGTCTTATTGTACCTCGGGTCCAGGAACTCCTCTAGGGCCTGGAATCCCTCTTGCTCCTGCTGTCCCCTAGAGAACATTAATTAAATATTACATAACTGAAATACTCGATTCTGATTGGTCAATAGCAGCAATAAAGCATTGTTGACCACCTGACAGTACATGGTCACATACCAAGTACACCTGTCCCACAAAACAATTTGGGAATGGTAACAAAGACACTGAGGATTTAGATTTAGCTGTTCAAATAACTGCACAGACAAACAGTTAATAAATAAAGATAAAAGGTTCAGACCTTGGGGCCCTCAAAACCATTCAGTCCTGGCGCTCCAATATCCCCTGGAAAACCCTGAGAAAAGAAATGACAGGATCAGATGCAGTCTGCATAATTAGCGGCATTCATAACATTCATTACACTTTATCTGAAAAGACTCCCTCTGTCACAGATACTACCTTGGAGTTATTGGAGGACTGCGTGAGCTTCATAAACAAGCGCAGACGAATGGTCATCGCTCTGCAGTGCTTTAAATAAACACGAAATGAAGGAACGACTAAAAAACAGCCCAATTACCTCAGGACCAGGTGGACCTTGCAAACCAGCTGGCCCGGGATCTCCGTGCTTCCCCTAACAGAATGACAGGAGAGACAGATTGCTTTAATCCGGCTCTTTGTCATTGCTTAAGACTCAAGGGCAAAATAAATCAACGTTTGCATGGCAAAATGTCATAAATAAAAAAGCCTTGTGGATTAACCTGTGGCCCTGACTTCCCTCGAATACCTGGTAAACCGGGTAAGCCTTGAATGCCCTGGAAAATCCAATGAATTATCACAAAAAGCATAAAACGTGTCTCTTCGGTATGCTTGAATAAACACCCACACAGACACAACCGTAAACTGTGGCTGAAGAAACGGACAAGAGAAAAGCCATCAAATACCTTGTCACCTTGAAATCCAGGTTTTCCTGGTTGGCCTGGCAAACCGACTTCACCCTGTCGACAGAGACAACTTAAAGTCAAACGCTACTTTAAGCCTCAGGAGTTAATCACCATCATTAGTCAAGTTCTCCAGATATCTATGGTCACGTTACAATGTGGCTGAGGTTACGTTGTAGACAGAGAGACTCGAAGCGGCATCCAAAAAAATTAGTGCCTGCCGGCAAAATCTAACATTTAAGCACAGCGCTGGCAGCAGTGCAGTTGAGCTGGTAGAGGTTTGCAGCGCAAAGGTTATGGATTTAAACCCTAGGGAACACACATACTGATAAAAATGTATACTGTAAATGCACTGTAGGTTGCTTTGGAAATGGGAGGCCATAGGCTGATATAAGACTCAACATTAAAGTCCTATTGCTGCAATCAAATACAGAAAAAATAAAAGCTAATAAAGAGTATTCAGATCACCTTATCACCTTTCAGTCCTGGTTCCCCTGGGTTTCCTGGCACACCCTGTAAGGACACCAAAGAGATTAATTTAATACAAACAACGGGTATAATCGTTTAATATGTGCTATTGCTGTATGGCCCTTGAATGAATGAATTTAACGTTGGTTTAAATTAACCTAGAATTTACATAACCATAGATTGAAACATCCCAGCATTTGCAAGTAAACAGCTTCATTTACAAAACAAATAGGAATTTGATAAATGCATTTCAGTTTGGTAGTGTGTTGAAAAAAGGGCAAAATTCGAAATAATTCACCTTCAGTCCCACTTGTCCAGGAAGACCCATAATTCCAGCAGGGCCCATGTCACCCTGCCATTAAAGAGACATATACAAGCATGAACTTAAATTCACTGCACACCTCATTCAGGATATACAGTACAGAAAAAATTCTCTAAAACCATTCTTATATAATTGATTTTTATAACTATTATACTATTACACAAAATTTAAAGCAGCAATGTGGAGATTTTAGTGGCATCTAGTGGTGAGGTTGTGAATTGCAACCAACGGCTCACTTTACTGCTCATCCCTCCCTTTTGAGCACTACGGTGGCTGAAACAGAACAAATATGTTGTCACGTTTTTGCCTCTTTGCCAAAGGAGATAACATATTTACGAAACACGCTCTGTAGAGCAGTTTGTCTGTTTAGTGCTACTGTAGAACCAAGGGGACCCGCGGTGTATGTAGATAGAAATAACTCATTTGAAGAGAATAAAAAACGTAACGGTTCATTATGTAAGATCTTTATACACCTCTGAAGACAGTTATGTATATTACAGTATATTGCACCTTTAAGAGAATAGCAGAGTCCACACCACAACTATCCGATTGTTAAGTCATGTCATAGGGAAAACCGCATTCGATTCCAAGCATCCATTTGTTTCAAATGAGGCTACTATTAAAACACAACTTTTATAAACTCACGTGTTTACTACAGTCTCTGGGCTCACTGATTCCCAGATACCATCATTTGAATTATTCTTTAAAAACAAATCGCTGCCTGTCCATTTGAGATTTCAGTATGAAGATATAAAACATTGACAGGCAACTAATATTCACTTGAATTGAAAAGGCTCATACATTGAAAATGCAAAACTGCAGTGTGCAAGTTTGGAATAACATAACACAATTGGTGTGGACGCTAATATAGTTACTGTTATAGATATGATTTTTGGGGTGAATAGGTTGTTCGGTTTCATAAATAAGGCCCATTATACCTACATGACAATAAAATATGGACTACACATGTAAACATCAGAAAAAGGGACCTCAGTCTCTATGTTGGTTTACTCACAATAAACCCTGGGATGCCAACTGGACCTGGGGAACCCACCTCCCCCTGTGAAAAACAGAGAGCAGATACTGAGAATAACAGAGCCTAAACCTCTGTTCTGACAGGCAGGCTAATCTGTGGCCTCCATCTCCCCCTCTGTGAGCAAATGAAACGGCCCGCTGAGAAACACAGAGAGGGGCTTGTTGTGTGGCGTGACTGGACGGCCGCTACCTGCCGTACCTACTTCCTCCCTCACCAAAAGAATCCCCAGTGTATTTTCCCTCTCCTTGTTCTTTGAAAGAGAGGAGATAGATTGTTACAGGGTTGGCTGCTCCTGCCGAGTGATCGCCGATGAAGGGAAGGGATTGAGAAGAAATAGAAAGCGTGTGGAGTCTCTGTGTGATGTGGGTACTGTTACAGTGTGGCAGAGTTTCGAGAGGTTCAGGTAGACAAATAGACAGACCGGAAACAGATGGATAGATAGACGGGTACACGGATAAACAGAAAAACGGGTATATAGAAAGACTGACAGATGTACAGACAGACAGACTCACAACCAAAACAAAACTAACACAACCAAATAATTATCCAAACAATCCTGCTTTACAGAAAAAAAGTCAAAAGCATTGAGTGTTTTAGAGAAACAGATCTGTGGTAAAACAATCAGAAGTGAAGCAAGCCCTGTAATGAGAAAAGCAGATTTGTTCTGTAGACTCCAGTAGTGACAGCTGACTTCCTCATCATCAGTTTTCATGATTCAACACACAGTGGTACCACTTGACTCCCAAAAGACTTGTGTGTGTTTTTGTGATGGCAGAAATCAAAGGTATTTATTAGACGGTGGAGGTTTCAGTGGCTTAGTCAGCTTGTATAAGCGTGCGTGTGTAACAGTGCATCAGTGACAGTGAGAGGGCATGCAGAGGTTAGTGAGACCTTTCTCCTCATATTCTGAACCTGATTATAAACATAACCCAGAGCATCTATAATGAGCATTAAAATCTGTTGTGTAAAGCAAAGGGGCACAGGGTTGTAAATCAACTTACAGGGTTTCCATCGGGTCCCGGTGGTCCTCGTTCCCCAAAATCTCCAGGAAAGCCCTGAGGACAAAGGTAGGAGACAAAGAGGCTTAGCAGTGCAAAACATGGAGAAATGACAATTAGATGATGGCAGATACCATTCAAGCACTTTGATGTCAAGAAACAACAAGTAAATTATGAAATAATTGTAATTTTTAGGTACACAGTACCTTATAATTCTAATAAAATGTCTGGTGTGCATTTTTGACACTTGGTTTAAAATTTAGTATCAAAAACAAACATATGACTCTTTCTTCCGTGGAACCCAAAAAAATAGAAATGCCATTGGGATCCAATGTTGTTTGGTTACTATTGTTCTTCAGAATATCTTCTTTTGAGCTCTGCAGAAGAAAGAAAGTCATACATGTTTGGAATGGCATCAGGATGAGTGAATGATGAAAGATTTTTCATTTCACTTTCCCTTTATCAAGACTCCTTGCCGTCAAGCTTACACAACTTGACCGTTGATTTTAGTGATTTAAAAACTACCTCATTCATAAATGACAATAACAGAAAGTAATAAAAATTAGTCCGAATTGGTTCGCCACACCGTATTCTGTTTTGTAAAAGCCTGTACGACAGAGCGTGGCGGTGAGAGGAACACGCTCGGTTCTCATCACCATCAGCCCTGCAGGAAATTCCATCCCTGAGTGTTTCCTCACACTGCCAGCAGCCAGAGGAGAGCCGCCAGGGATTCGCTGACGGAGCTGTTTCTCCTCTGTCTACTGTTACATTATATAAGACGACAAGAGCTATGACGTCATGCTCTGCTGTGTGTTAAATGTGTGCTTGTCTGAGGGTCAAAGTCAACACACGAGTTACATACATCCACGTGGTGTCTTTGCAGAGATAGAAAACGGTTTATTAAAAACAGACAAATCTGTACTTGGCACCATGTTTGTGATTTGGAGAGAACTTTACGTAATTGCTAGTTGTAGTAAAAGATGAGCTTAAGTCTACTCAAGTTTTTCACGTTCTTTTGAACATTCGCAGACGGACAGCGCCAAAGTCTTTGGGCTAAATAGAGATTGATTATGGGTATAGAAATGACTTAAGTTAATAAGTGAGGGTGATATAGTACCATTTACGCTCTTTCCACAGATTGCCAGGCAAGTTTGTCCGGAACAATGAAAACTGAGAATTTTTGTGGATTTATCACTCATGATAATGTTATGACTGAGTTCTGTTGCTCTTTGGCATTTGTGTTGCTCAACACCAGAACACTTACAGCACAGGCCCGACTGCTATAATTCTAATCTTATATCATGGTAAAAATATGGTAGGTAATAGTGTATAAAGAAACATAGAAATGGATGCAAGTTCAATACCAAACGTTTCAATTCAAAAGTTTGTTGATCACCCCTCATGTTAAAAAACACAATCATGTTAGCAAGGTACTTCGTCTGACGCCTGAAAACCGTAAACAACCAGGTCAAAAGTCAAGCAGCATTTAACAACAGCCCATAATTCTTCAAGTTCCTTCACCTCTAGAAAAGTTTGGAACAGCACAAATAAAATAAAAAAGAAAATTAAGATTAAAATCATGTGTTGCCCGGAAACCTTAAACAACCAGGCACATGTCAAGCAGCGTTTACTAACAGCCCATAATTCCTCAAAAGTTCTTCCACATCTAGAATTGTTTGGAACGGCACTATTTTATACATTTTTATATGATATTTTCCCCATTCAAAATAATAAAATAAAATTTAAAATAAAGTAACAGAATAAAATAAAATAAATAACATTGAACCTAGCCCTAATTGAAACAAAATTGAAAATAAAATGAAATATATGTAAATAACATAAATCTGTTCTACATACTGACAGGTATTCAAATCTATCTAATGGGTATTGCAAAAGCTGTACCATATGACAGATTTTTACCATAATATCGTCTGGCTCTTTTACAGCAATGCTTAGTGTAACCTTCTGTACAGGCGCACATACTGTCGGCTTGCCAGGAAAACGAAAAGCCGAGCGAGAGTGGTTTTTAAACCCCTTTCGGCTGCTTTAAGCTTTATGGCTTCTGATAGCAGGGGCAATAAACTCAAAGCAAACGGCTCTCAAACATTTCTTTTAAACACCGTGAACGGGTTACAAATCATACAATTCATTCACAGAAGGTTGTCTGGAGAGGATGGTGAGAGAAAACTTTACCGGCCTACCCATCTTGCCCTTCTTCCCAGGAACGCCAGGTAAACCCTAACAGGAGACAACAGAGAGAGAGCGAGAGAGAGAGAGGGAGGGAGAGAAAGGTAAAAAAAAGACAGAAACAAGAGAAAAACAAATGCGTTATTAAACAATCACAGTAGATGTTGAAAGGTCTTTCTTCTCCGTTCATCTGGACACAAAAGGTTCACTCATGACTCCGTCCATCTGGGCATGAAAACAGGAGACACGATCTGGCTAATCCACAGCGGGCCATATTCCAGCTCCCAGGGGCTTGTATTCCCATTTCCACACGGCACCGCAGGCCGGAATTCACCAGCGCAAGGTTACTGAGCAAATATTGTGAGAACTGAGACTAACTACTGTTTTGAAGAGGGATCTCTGTGGTTTTAGTGGAGCGTGGCCCTTTTCACCAGGCTTCCCATTCAAAGGAAGTGTTTTGGATTTACAAGCCACCATAATAAAGCATGTGTGCTGATGGGAATTCTCATCCTTTACCATTTTCTCCAGGGAAATCATGACTAAACAGAAGTCCATTGGACAGTCTAATGCATTAGTTGTTATGATAGGAACAACAGGAAAACTCACTCTTTCTCCATCGAGACCGGGGAGACCGAAGACGCCTGACATTCCAATAAAGCCCTAAAACAGGGGTGTAAGGGACAAACAGACATGATTTAGAATATATGGTCCAAATAGCCCTTTCCAAAAAGCAGGCAGAGTTGAAAAGGTCTTGTGAAGACACTGGTGGCTCTGTGAAGATCTAGGCCTTGAAGCAAGTGTATATGCCCATGGACTGCATGGTGCTGGCTTCCACGATGTAGTCCAAGGGCACATACCCTCACAGCAGGGATCACACGGGCATTCAGCTGGATGGCTAGAGCTTGGATGACAGGGTGGAACATTGTATGAACGCCATACAATGAAAACATGGAGAGAACAAGAAAACATGAACATGATGAGATGATGCACCCTATGATGTAATAATGTAACAACATTTTAGGCAAAATGTCGAATGCTCTCTCAAGTCACTTTGGATAAATGCATATGCTAAATTAATACATGCAAATGTAAATAATATAAAGCAAGAATTAACAATAGATAATATATTAAAACCTGTTATAATTAAATGTTTACTGTATTTAGAAGAATAGTTAGGGGGAAAAAACCCGAAATCCTTTCTCTTTAATTGTATGGACACAAAACCAATGCAAGTCAATGGGTACTGCTGTTGTTCGGTTACCAACATTCTTTAAAATATTTTCTTTTGCATTCTGCAGTAGATAAAAAGTCATATTGGGTTAAAATTGACACTGGCATGGAGGAGAGTGCCTTAACAAGAGGGGAAAAGTCAGGATGTACTGTACATGGCTGGCGTATATACTTTACAAGAGCTAAAGGGTTTTCAACTGTAAGTGGAATTATAATGTAAAATCCAGCTGACTGTACTTCCAGAGCTGATGTTTTGAGGTTTTATAATGAAAGCAACTACCATCAACTATTTCCTTTTCTGGTGCCTCTCGAATTTCCTATAAAACCAAACTGGAAAACAAGCTTCCCAAATTACAAATGAGCAACTTCCTGAACATAAAAGCTCATTCACGTTTTTAAGCAAGTGAGAACAGGTCAAACATTATATGGCAAGGATATGGACAGCAAATAACACAATGCAAAGGATTCACAGCAAATACATGATAACAAAGACACACAATTACAACAAATAAATGCAAACTAGGACTATCATAAGTCCAGAAACATTTTGTCTCTTACATGTGCTCCCTTCGGTCCCATGCTTCCTATAGGTCCTGGCAAACCCTAGAAACACAAACAAAATATTGTTCATGTTTGGACCAAAAATTATACCTTTTTGTCTATGCATTTATATATAACAACAACATATTTTTATAAAGAGCAAACAAAGATTCGCTGGGGCAACATAACTAGAATGTTATTTGTGTCAACAATTTTGCAATATGAAAAACTTATACTGAATAAACTCGACAACTTTTCCTCCATTCTGTTACTTGATTTTTTTGATATTTTGAGGTTTTGGCAGCTTTCGTAATGAAATCTCTCAATCTACCAGTCTGGACCAGTTTACACAAGCTGTCAGGTTCATTATTAAATGTATAAGAAAAAGTAAGAGCCAACAATTTAAGATAAATTTTCCGTCCAGCATTTTAGAGGACAACCTACTGTATCTAGAGTTTAACCCAGAATCTAGAATAAATCACTGATGTCTGTCAGTCTCTTCCTCTCATCAGACAGATCAAAAACAAACTACCTCTCTGTGAGCATAAAAACTCTTTTAACAATAACAACAATCTATAGTATGTAACAGTAAATGAAAAATGACATATGTAAAAATCTATTTTAGTAAGTATTATGAAACACGTATACTGCATGCATACTGTGAGACATTCAACCACAGTTAAACTTCTTTCCATCTACTTCTATTCCAAATTACTTTTCCAACAACCGAATATCATTTATGGCTTTGGCACCCAAAGAAAAAGATTAATTTTATGGTAGCATAATACAATATCCATTTTGTTCTGCATTTTTATAGGATCATAAATCTAAACAGAGTCTAAAACAGAGGTGGTCATTTTGGCAGTCTCCAACACAAGTCTTGATCCTTTCAACCCCATATTATCATATGAAATTATCACATTATAAACGTATCTGTGATGACTGTACAAGCCAGCAGCACAACAGAAGATTTACTGCACCTGCCTGCCAGGATAACCTTTGGCACCCGGGCTTCCATCAGGTCCTCTTTCTCCCTGCGGATAATGAATAAAGAAGGAAAGAATCCATTACCAATAAAAATATCATTAGCATTGGAAGCCGTTCTTTTACAAAAGCAAAACGAAAAGCTCGACGGAAAGAGAGAAAGGGGAGTAAAACGCCTGTCTATTGGAACAACATGTTATTCTTCGGCATGTCTGCAATTACGTTCTGTCTTTTTCAAGTACTGCCATTGTTGTCAATATGACAAATGGAAAGACGCTGTGTGGCCCGGCACAGTATAGTGAATCGAAGACGATGAGGAATTCATTATACGGTAGTGTTATACTACACTTTATAACTCAACACATCTAAATGTGAAATTGAAATTCGCTCTTTAACCAGAAGCTCTTTTTATTGTACATAAAAAAAATATTTCACAGTAAAGATGTTATAAAAGGCATTTAGTGTATTATTATATACTGTACAGATCATATTAATTTAATGGAGTGAACTTACTTGATCTCCTGGGTGGCCAGATGGACCAGGGTGGCCTTTTTGTCCCTAAGTAGACGGAAAGAGAGAGATAGTGTGTCATGAAAGGTTATAAACTTGTTTGTAGTCGTGTCAAAGTATACGAGGTAAGTAACATACCCGTAGGGTGTAAATTCTCAAACATGTGCTTAATCACATCCTGGGGAGTTTCCCACATAAAAAGACAACATAAAATCTATCACGTTCTCCCAACTTCAGCCACTTTAAAAGAACTTAATAATTTCCGGCAAAAAGCTAGAGTATTAAATGACCACAGGATTACTGTAAGTTATCATTACAAAAGCAATGTCATTATTTTTCTATATGATGACACACACGTTTTCTTCACAGCATTTGATGTCATTTTAATGAGATGAATTACAAAAGCAGAGTAAAACTGTAATAAATGTTGAGAAACAACCAATCACAAAGATTTCATCTGCCCTCCTAAAGGCAAACCATCAGCACTTTCCAACCAACACTAACACAATGTATGAACTGTCAATCACATCCCACATTTGCCCACCATGAGCTTATGAAGTCATGTGATGGACATGTATTTTGGGGATCTATTTTTTGCATTGTTCACATAAAAATAAAAATTATATAATTATTTATTCCCCTTCGTGTGGTTGTAAACCTGTACT
Source organism: Oreonectes daqikongensis (assembly GCA_026939265.1). NCBI lineage: Eukaryota > Metazoa > Chordata > Actinopteri > Cypriniformes > Nemacheilidae > Oreonectes > Oreonectes daqikongensis. The sequence goes on from JAOTQM010000051.1 coordinate 1,734,064, forward strand.
GTTAATGACACTTTCTTGAGTGGAACAACTTTATTAATGATAACTTTGGTTATCCCTCGGCTGCGCGTGTTTTTCAGGCAAATGACTGAAATCAGCCAAACAAACAGCGTTCGTCACCGGAACTTACAATACGCGTAGCCGAGGGATCACGGAAGTTAGACATTACCGTTAATAACGTAGTCAATATGGATATTTCTCTTAAACAAACGCATCAATTCGCTTCAGAAGTCCTTTGTTAAGACCACAGAGCCGTGTTGAGCAGTTCTTTGATTGATGGATGCACTTTTTGGAGCTTCAAAAAACATTTACCATTCACTCTCATTCTACTGCTTGGAAGAAAAAGGATCAATGGTATTATAACTCTCACTGTATTTGTCTGAAAGAAGAAAGTCATATACACCTAGGATGCCTTATGGGTAAATAAAAGATAGTGTAATTTTAGTTTGCCGCTGAAATATCCCTTTAAGAACCAACCAGATTTATAAAACTCAAATTTATGTTCAATTAACATTAAGGGGGGCAACCAGTGGGCCCACCCATAAAAATGTGAATTTTAGCAACGGCCCTGAGTACCACCACAAAAACCCTTTCATTCTATGCACATTTAAAGGAATCATAAATGTAATGAAGACGTTCTCGACACCTTCACGGTGAGTAAAAAGTTATGAGGTACTGTACTATGTGTCTTGGCTCAGCATTAGGCAGTAACCTCTGGGATCACAATAACAGACAGAAAACATCTACTGACGAAAAATTTTATGACAAGGTTATGGACTCGGTTGCAGTAAAGCCCTTACGGTCAGAAAACCCTAAATTGTAATAATGAGAGTACTGTCCCAAAGCGCTTTCTTAACCTAAGGGCTTTCTTGCAACCAGCTGTTACTCCTCAATGTTCATCATCTCGACTAAGAGTAATACATGTAACATGACTCAGAGTAATTTTGTGTTCCTTAAGTTCATCTGGGCATGCAACCTCAAGGTCATGGGTTCCATTCCCAGCAAACATACAAAATGATCAACCGTATACCTTGAATACACTGCAAGTCAGTTTGGATAAAGCATCTGCCAAATGTTTAAATGTTAATGACTTTTTCTTTCATAAACAAAATTATGTGCCCATTGTTTCTTTTGCATGCAAGCACATGCGTGAGCGTAAGACAGCACATGAAGTTTTTATTGAGGCCATGTGCTGTCATATCTTCACTTACTGCTAAATAAACCAGCTGCCATAGACATAGTCTGCTTAATAGGAACGAGATTTATATTTACAGTAGCGTCAAAAGTATTCGGGCACTTATGTCACTGCATTAAAAACAAAAATCTGCAAATAAATGACCTGTTCTCAGAACTAACATTAGTTTTATAAGCCATTTTCCAATCACTTTCAACCAAGCGGATAATTTTAAGTACACATGTGATGTCACACAGATTCCCTGGCAGAATAACAAAGTACACTTCATTACGTTTTATTGTCTGAAAAGTGAATATATTGTTTTACCAACACTTTGTGAAATGTTTTGCTCAATAGTCATTTCATTAAAATACTTGCCACACAAAAGCATTTTAAAGTTTGGCTACAAGTACATCTTCTGTGCCAACTATTCCATCAGTTTTCTGTTTTTAGTGACAAATTTCTTTACAAAATCAAGAAAAAAAGTCAATATGGTCTCTCCTTGCATGAGAGATCAAAAACAGGTTAAGTACACGCACACAGGTTTGTGATCTCCACGCTGGAACCGAGCGCTGTTATGTGGAGCACAATGAACAAAGCCCTTCCTCTCACCAAATATATGGAAATATATTACATAAGGGGAGTGAAGTCTCATGTGTACAGCAAAAAAAAAGAAAAAGAAGAAAGAAGGGCCATTTTCCATCAGCATGAAAAAAACATGTGTTGCCATTGGTGCTTATGCCATGAATAAACAAAGCAAACATAAATCCCAGATGTGCAAGCTAAAGAAAGTACAGAGAACGCCTGTGCATGTATACATGTAATGAATTTATTTTGTGGTTTCTCTTCAACAACGTGAGAGCAGCTGTCAGTGTAAAAACTTTTGCTGGAAATCTCACTTGGTGACGTAAGCAATACAGTATTGTACACATTTATGTACACATTCACCCATTTACAATGTACATTGTAGTAATAGCCACAATGTTCACTATACAAAGAAAAGAGTAAATACTATTGTGACACGCTGCGTCCCAAATCATGAAAACGAAGAACTTGAAAGACTAGACTCAATCTTAGACTCAAAGATTTCAAACCATATACGGATGTGGTTTGGAGTAGGTTTGTAAAAATCTGATTTCATGATCTTTTTGCTATTCAGACTACGAATGACAAGTCTGAACAAATTCAGATAGACTGCATGGTTAAGCAGCAGACAGTCTAAATACAAAATCAATGCAATACAAAACTTCCCCAACACTGGGATGTTAATTCTTTCATTTATTTAGTGATGATCAGAATACTTCTACTCCACAGAATAAGCCAAGACGTAAGCAAAGATGTCATCCCGCACAGTTGAATACATTTCACCTTTAAAATCATTTGAGAGATGGACATTTGGTCCAAGATAAAAAAATAATCACATCTTCGATTATCATTCTCTTGGCTCTTTTCTTAAATGAGCCTCAGCTACAAAATATATCCTTTTACCCTAAATGTCTTCCGACACTTCAGTGTCACTTCAGGAAAATGTTGCTGAAATGGATTTTCACGCTCATTCCAGGTGACTATGAATGGACGCTTCGGATTCCAAAAAACACAGCCTGTTCTGGTTTCATTTCGCACCCAATGCCAAAGGTCCATTCACCTCCATCTGGCTGCTCTTTCAATGCTTTTTGTGCTCTCATTCAGTGCATTTGTGACAGGGATTAACAGAAAATGAAGCTTAACATAATTATGCTATTACAAAGAAGGACATCAACGCGGGCTGATATCAGGATAGCTAACAGATGTAAATGACTAACATGCTTCTATTGCCCAAAAATGTGGCATGAAATGGTCAGCTGGTGAAAGGTGGCTGCCTACGGTTGTGGGTCAAAAGTCCATTCACAAAATCAAAAATAACATTTTGTAGTCTAGATACAGCTAATGTGAGAACAACAACAATCAACATTGTGAAGATCAATAACAGTAATAGCTGCAATCTGTAACTTTTTCTATGTTTAAAACATAAAATTGCAGGTTACTTTCCATACTTATCTTTACGTGAAGTAAAATGATGTCACACTGACATTTTCCATGAGCTGTCCCGTGACAGCTCAACTTACAAGTCATTATTATGTAAGCTTGCAGTTGTGCATCGGGAGGGGGAGCGACAAAAAGTTACGCGTTGCAGCTTTAAGTAACGTCTCTAGTCATAAACTCAGAAACATTCTCCTTGACAACATTCAATCATCTCAGGAGACGCATTTGACACACGAAAATGCCAGCTGCGAGCGATGACACATCTCAGCCGGCCACTTGTGATCGGATCACCCGAGGCGAATGTTGATACCAAGCGCAAACGCGGCCTTGGTTGTTTTGCTCAAAACTGGGTCACGATCTGTCCTCACAACCGTGACTGTGAACTTCGGCAGAACAGTCGAGTGTGGGAATATGACTAACAGAAAAGGAATCTTGAGCTCTTACTGACTGATATGGGGTCAGTTTTACAGAAAGCACTTCACTACTAACAGATTCATGGCACGCGGTGACTCACGCGAAGACAGCAAAGCTTGTATGTATATCTTTACGGTTAGGGCTAGATTTACTATCACTATCTGCCTATAAAATTATTACAAAGACCAAATGACACATATGGCGCGTTTTTGTTGCCAACAGTGAACATCAGTGGGAGACAAAAGCGGTGGAGCCTATACTCGTCCTATAACAGCACACCATCTAACCATGCCAAAGTTCACATCTGGTGTCCCATAGATCGTGAGCGTGGAAGACATGCAGTAATTAAAGCATCATTCAGACGAAACCGATGGTTACCTGCCCCAATGTGTCACCCCTACTTACATAAGTCACGTTATAGCACATCTGAGTGCGTTCTGTCTTCTTGGTAACAAGGATTTTTGTAACCGTCTCTGGCCACGGCCCACAGATGGAATAACCTTCTGGTTTGCTGCCAGTGGCAATTTAGCAAATGTAGCGTCTGCAACTATTTTTCCACCAGCTTTTAATATTGTTTTCCATCTGTGGCCGTGTGATTGGAAACACATGGACGCGTATAAGACGCCAGGTAATTCCACCGCTTTACAATGTTTCGGGGAGTCTTTTCTGATCCAGGCTTTCAAACAAACAGTCTTAACCATATACTGATTCATTGTTGAATATACGCAGAACTGCTGATGTAATACTGGCCATTTATATGGCACTCTGACTGCATTCAATACTCAATGACCTCAAAGAAAAAAAGAAGATATTTTAAAGAATGTTGGTAACCGAACAACGGCGGTACCCATTGACTTCTATTGTATGAACACAAAACCAATGCAAGTCAATGGGTACCACATTAGTTCGGTTACCAGTGGTCTTTAAAATATCTTCTCTGGTTTATTGCAGAAGTAAGTCAAACAGGTTTGAAATGACAAAAGGGTGAGTAAATGATGACAGAATTTTCATTTTTGGCCAAACTATCCCTTTAACTTGAATATGCCAATGCTAAATGTCGCTCCACCTTTGTGAAATGGAAATTTTTTCATTTAGAAAAAGTATGAATGAGTATGAAAGTCTTTGGCCAGAATCTGTAAGCATGGGGACGGTCTGTTTTAAAATGTCCAGGTATAACCATAACAGCCATCTCAATATTGCAGTCTTTGTATACTGCATGTTTACTAGAAATATATAAGCAGAACGTCTACACTGCTGGTTCATTTGATTTGGTACCCATTTACCTCGTTTTACCTACAATCTGTTTAGGTTTTTAAAATAAAAAACATATACTACATGGAGGTAACCGCACTATTTTCCCGAGACAGTTTTCCAAGGCCTTCTTTCGGAATGAGAGTAAAATGAGGTCATGTGCTGGCTATCCTCAGCAGTGTTAAGCATCTGGCTGTACTCCAGAAAAGCAAGAAGTAAATTCAGCAAGGAGATTGCTTGAACCTTCCGTAAGGTCTTCTTCTTAAACAACCTTCTCCAAGGGGATTTCACACAACCTTATGTGAGGCTTGACACAAAAACCTGTTTCCCATTTGCTGTATGTACTGTATCCTCATGTGCAAAAGGATGGGAATTGAATGTGAGGAGTTATTGACAGATTACTTCATCATTCAGCAAACTCAGAAATAATGTTGCTGGAAAAACACTGTGACGGTTTTCACACGGATAAATGTGTTATACATTAATTGTGCTCAACAACTCTAAATGTTCTTTGAGGTGAACCTCTCAGACTGACCGCTGAGAAATCAAAAATCGTGTCTTACCTTCCGACCATCTTGACCAATGAGTCCAGGTCGCCCTAATATTCCAGGGTCCCCCTATAAGTGAGCAAAATTGAAATTTTTGGTCACGCGGGCAAAATATTCAGACAAACAACATATTCTGAAAACAACATAAACAAATGTTTTGTGACACAAACTTCTGGTACCAATCCGCAAAGAGTCCCTGCAGATTATTTCTGATAACAAGCAAAATAAATAACAAGTAAATGACATTAGCTAAATTATGTCTAGTCAGTATTATTTGGGGTTACCAGTAGAAGAACGGTTACTTGGCTAAACTTAAATGCGACAAGGTTACACAGCCCATTCAATAAATTATTTATTTGATCAATTTAATATACATTAAAATTCAATAAACTGTTTATTTAATACAATTATTCTACAATAAATAAAATACTAATATAAATGAATATTAATATAATTTAAATAAAATATAAATAGTTTTATATTATTAGCCACTAGCTTGAACGATTAACAAACACAGACCAGAAAGAAGTAAACTTCGGGCCAGGCGCATACCTCCGATGAAACCATCTATAGAAATGTTTTTTATTTTTAACCAAAGAAAAGTTACAGATTACATCTTAAAAATAGAAAGATATTCAAAAACATCATGGCAAACAGTAATAATAAATCACATAATGAATGATAAGAGAAATAGTGACCCACTTTTGTTCCACATGGCGCTCTGCCCGGTGAGATTCCGGAGTCTCCCTTTTTTCCCTATAGCACACACAGAACATCAAAAACTGAGTGCACAGAACATTTATACACAACATCCAAACTCCCACTCACATAAAAATGCAAACCATTACAATGACCTGATAAAATCCATGCAGTGGATGATTCTATGAAGCGTTCATGAATGTTAAACAGATGCATGCTCATCATAAAAGACTTTTAGACCCTTTAAGATGACCTACAGTGATATCACTGCAACTTTGGCCATTGAGAGTAATTTAAAAACTGTATTACACAGGAAACGCAAGACAAACTGGGAAGCACTGTGCAGTTCTTCTGACAGTAACAGGCATCTTCTGTGAATGTTTTAATATAGTTTATATCTCTGAGATTAATGAAGGCTCTGAAAGCCAAGCAGTGTTATTTATACAAGAGAGTGACCCACGTTCACTGACAAGAATAAGTTTACAGTAAGAGTCTGCAGTGACACTGGGGTTCACTCGCTACATTCTTCTGCCTTTTCAGGCAATGGGAGGCGGTTGTGATACAAATATAGCTTAACTGGTAAAGCATGAAGCTGGCAAGGGCAGAGTCATGGGTTCAATTCTTATGCACGGACTGATAAAATCCACTGCAAGTAGGGATGCACTGAGATGCAAATTGTAGTCGATTACAATAACTGATCATTCTTTAACAATGGAAGCAATATATTTGCCGATACACAGTATCTCAATATTAATATAAATTTTTCTCAGCCCGAATCAAAAAGTGGACAACTGCTTTTATTTTAAACATTGACTACAGAAAACAAGGTAACATTTAGTTAGTCTTTTTCCAAAAATCATGTCCCAAACCTACTTTACACTAGTTAAAGATTCTTTAATTTTTTTACTGTTCTGTTGTAATGTTTATTTAATAAACACATTATAGATGTTCTTCCAGTGCAAACCAGAAAAGTGTTCTCAATAGTCACAAGTTTAACAGGTTAACATTAAAAATGACCATTTATTGCCCGATACAGATATGGCGATAATATATTGTGCATCCCTAACCTAGCGTCTGTCAGATGCTTTAACTAAAAACAAAGATATCAATCAAAGAATGTGCATAAGATCTGCATCAATATACATTATAACCAACTATAATGCTCATCTCCATCATTCGATTTCCATTTAATAAATCACAATTAACAATATAATATACCAAATATGTCTTCTATATAACATGTCGTTATTCATATTTATTTATATAGCCATTTATTTTAAGCATTTCTAATTCATTCGGTTTTAGCCAATCTTAACCTCACGTACTGCTGCATGCTTGATTTATATCCTTGAAAATGAACAGATCATCATTTTAGCCGCTAGGAATCCCACAGTAAATACAATGAAAGTGTGAATGCTGCGGGTCTCTCTCTCAGTCATCTTTGTTCCATTTGGCAGTTGAAATGAGTAGAGGATTTAGACTTGGGCTTGACTTCATAGTTCATATGCTTAAGAATTATGTTTGTACTGCTAGTCTATTGTATGAATCCCACAAACAGCCAGATGTGATCATACAGAAAAGCGTGAACGGAAAAAAATGGGTCAATGACCTCACCAAACTCATACGTCATCTGCTTCTTACCGCCAATATTCAGCACAATTCAGCTCTTATTGTTTCTCTTCTCATTAACACCAAGCAAAAGCAAAGCAAAGAGTTATCTCATGTTCTCTTGGGTCCCAAACAAGCCAAGTTGCTGTATATTTCTACCCATTTTAAATGCACATTGACTACTGTACCCACCTCTGACATGACAGAAATAAACTTTCTATAGTCTCAATGTGCATTAATACATCTAGATATGTGTTATTTGCAGCATGTATGTCACAGAGTACACAAAGCTCATTCTGCATGCATGTATTGATCTCTTTTGATGGGGAAACTTGCTAATAAGTTCCAGATTTGCTTTTTATGTGCACAGCTTTCTTATGGTACAGTTAGCCCAAACATACTAATTCATACCATCAATTTGCTTTGAACTTGACATATTTGTAAAAGCTGTCTACATTACAATTACATTAAATAAATAATGCATATTGATTAAATTTATAATTGGTTGCAAAGGTCCTACAGCCTTACAACCAGCATCCACACAGACACAGAACTGGATTTAATGGTACACACCTTGGGTCCGGAAGGGCCTGGAAGTCCTGGTTTTCCATGTGGACCAGGAGGACCCTGCAACACAACAGAACACAGACTCACTTATATTTGTGTGCTGTTTCACTGCAGGACACTTAAGCCGGGTCACAAGCCTTGACCCACATTATCGGCTTTCCTTTTTCCGAGACCAAAATGGCCAAAATGGAAAGGAGGCAAATATAAAATCAAAGTTGGATATATTAGTGTATAAACAGTCTGAGAAATGATTACTAATGCATCGGACTGTTTTACAAGCACATGACTTTAAAAGAGTTTAATAGCTGTTATTCCCAGATGTATTGGAAGTTTATCGAGACATAAAGACAGAAATCTGCTGGAAAGACCACCATGAATGTCCATTTTGGTACAGGATGGTTAATGCTGCTTATATAGCACATTGATCATATAGTGACACTGACCATCCGTGATGATGGCTGATCAATGAACTGGTTAAGCGAATTAGAAAACCAGCATTCATAATTAGAATTTTAGATTTTCACAATATGATTGTCATGGCCCAAAAAAAATCACAATAATGATACAACTTTTGTCTCTCTGTCACAATAAAAATAAAATTGCAGGTTTACTTTTCCTAACGAGAGTTGATGTAAAATGACATAAACTGACATTTCCTGTCAAATTATACCTGAACCATTTAGAACAATTCTGAACACTTTTTTAACGTATTAACGGATTTATGTTCATTTAAAACCAAAAAGTTACCTTTATGAAAGGTAAAGAAAATCACCAAAGTACCAAAAAAACTGGTCATAATCTAAAGGTGGCAACTTAGTTTAACCCAAGAAATGTATGAGATATTCAAACATTGTTATTTTTACTATTATTTTGGCTCTTTCAATAAGCACCATAAGTAATCCAACATGTCCAATGTAGTCAGAAAATCACCCTCCACTTAACAAGAACACATTGTGTTTTAAAAGGTACTTCTGGCATACGCTTTTGGCATATAGCATATGGATGTGATTTTCTTCATTAGCTCACTTTTCCAGCAGCAACCAGGGGGCCTGAGCGGAGAGAGAACGCAGAAAACTCCCCAGACGCTGATTTTCACGCTCCGTTAGCCAAGCAGACAAAATGGACGTGATTTTAAACAACAAACTGCAAAAGCCACATTCCAAATAGGCGGCACTTCGGAGGCCACACGACGTGCAGTACTAGCCGATGACCTTTAGGAGATTCAAAAACAAAGCGCTAATCTCACTTGTCAAGTTGCACTTTCATTTATATACATTCCACCCGGGGTCGGTCGTGAGAGCGGTTCTTATTCGCTGACCTTCACCTAAACGGGCCATATGGAGATGCTTACAAGAAGCTCGTGTACAGATTTCCACCTCGTTTTTAGGTTTGCTCAGGTTCAGCATGTGGCGGCGGTTAGCGATCAGAGGAAATTGTGAGAGGAAGATCTAGAGAAGCCATATTAAATTACATATTGGTTAATCTCTCTGCCTCACTTTGGGCTCTGCACCCGTGTGGGCAGACACGTGTGGTGGGCCGTCACATTCCGCCTCATATGTTTGAGAACGGTTGACTTATGGCAGGGTTCCCTGACCTGTCTGAAAGGAGGCCTCTTCTAATGTTTACCAGTGCACTTAAGGGAATATCTTTGCCTGGTTTGGCCTTCTGACGAAGACGAAACATGTTTAAAGTGAACTTTAAGAATGTCGGCATGAAAACATTCAATGACGGGCTGAACTGATATGTGTGGGGCAACAATAAGGGAACTTTTACTCTGTTGATACTTGGAGAACTTGTGTATATCATTTCTGTGGCCGTGATTCACACCAGACAACCAAGACAGACCTTGTGACCCAGAAACGTACTGTCAATCGAGAGACACGCGGTTTTGGTTTTCAATTTTGGTCCAGATGCATGTGAAGAGAAACTTTAACAGTGTAGTTCTAGCACATAGTCAGTAATAAAGAAATTTTTGTATTTTTGGTTGTAATACAATCAATAGCCAAAACGTCCATGCAACCATTAGCAAATAGTAAAGCACCAACAAAAAAAATGGCTTGACTTAAGAACAAAGTTAGAAATGTTTTCATAACTATCACTTGTGTACCCCCGAGCTAGCTGACATGGTGAGCCGACTTGACCCCTGACACTTCATCAACATCACACCAGACAAAACTCTACCACCCCACCGCTCGCTGCTTCCGCAAAACCAAACACTCAATAAAAAACTCAACGAGGTATTTCATTCCCCATTTCCATTGTGACTCATATCTCTACAGTACTTTACCCATTGGTTGTTCTAAAGTGGTTTTCCCAGTAATACATTCACCAAAAAGTTATTTGGATAAGCGTGTCAGGCAAATTACAAATTAGTAATCAATCATATAATAACGGACATAGTCTGGATGAAATGAAAACATCAGCGCAAAGGCAAAGTGACACAGAAAATCCGCTGTAGTGAACCAAACTGTTGTTAGCTGTGCACAAAAAACTATTTTGAAAACGTGTCGAGCCTAGTTTGTAGTTTGCCTGTACATCACTTCGTTCATCAACTTTTCTGAATAAAGATGTTTCAGAAGAATAGATAAGCAAGTTACAGTACATAACAAGGATTTCTCTGGAACAGATATTTTATATTTCATATTTTAGTTTTCAATGAGAAAATAGGCATGGGCCGGTATGAGATTTTGAAGGTATGATAACCTTAAGTCAAACTATCACGGTTTCACGGTGTGACGGTGTTACAATTACAGCTTCAAAATGTCTAGTTAAAAAAATGCTTTCCCCCATTGAACACAGTATTTAAGCAACACAAACTATTTGGAACAATAGTAAACATGTACAGTAAGTCAGGTTAAATCAGTGCTTCCCAAACTTTTTGAAAGTATGGCACTCCTTTCTAGCAATTAAACTTACATGCATACACATATACACATATAAATAACTTAAATGTAGATGAGCAAACAACAAATTAAGGATAAACAAAAAATAGCACAGAACCTGGTCGATTCCTGCACTTTCTGTCTTTAATGACACAAAAACAGCTCATACCTTTGGAACGGTATTACAGAAAATATTAGTGGTTTTAAAATCTAGGCTTTTTCAAACCGCGGTAATACCTTGAACCCGGTATTCGGGCCATGCCTACGAGAAAATAATAACAATTGAAAGAAAGACATTAGATAACCACCACAACAAAACTAACACTCTGATAGGGTCCAACTGAAAAATCAACTATGGTTTTTATTTAAGTAGAAGTGTAGTAACCTCAATTGTTTGGAGGATTGATTACCATTTGTATTACCATACTTCTACTACAAATATCAGGGTAAAACTACCGTTACTGTAGCGAGACAATAGTTTCATGTCTCGGAACATGACAGAAAGTGCAGGAATCCATCAGGCTGTGTGCAGCACGAGAGTAACTCAACACCTTCCTCTATGCATTTATTTTAATTAAGAAGAATTGAATTAATCAAATAAACATTATTTAAGCTGACATGGGTCTTTTATTGTTACAAATATTCTATATGTTCCATAAAAAATAAATATATTGTGTTTAATAAAAAAGCATTTTTTAATGAGCCATTTAAAATTGACATATTTCTGTCATTTCAATACCGTTATAAAATACCGCTAAATCGTGGTAGTTTTTTTGCTTAACCCTCGTGCTATAAAACTCTATAACACTTGTGGTTTTCCCGGGTCAAAATGACCCGCCTACCGAAGATAGCTTATAAATCCATCGATATGCAATATTATCACCAAATATTAGATTCAATCTTTTTGTAAACTTGTTTTCTCTCATTTAGGACTGGTTTTGTATTTCTTTTTTGAATGGATTAATCGAAGGCTTCATTGATTTGAGCTTATGCATCTTAAAAAATGACCTGCCATTGACCATCTGTCAGTCACGTTAGCACTCAGCTAACACATATACCATTATTGTGTTGAGTTTACTGTTTAGCTGTGGGCCCATTAACTTACATAAGTGTCATTCATCTTTATAACACAAATCGATTTTTGTAACCTTACAGTATCTCTTTGTACAAGTTACTAATAAGCATCCAGAGCTGAAATGTGTGTCTATGTAGTCTATGCAGAAAGACCAATCACGACAGAGTGGGGTGGCCGACCAATCAGAGCACAGAGAGAAACTGAATCTTGGAACTGCTTGGCCTGAACTGTTTAAAAATCTTAAGAGAAACTAGGTGATATTAAATGCATATTTAGATATTTTTGCATGCATTTATGAGGCCGTTTATACAACGGCGTTTTAAACTGAAAACTTGGGACCAAAAACGCAAACCTTTGAAAACGGGTCTCAAAGAGCAAGTTTTTGAAAACTACATATTACGCAATCAATCGCGCGAGTACAACCAAGACGATATGGCGGCCTCCAGTACTGTGAGCTCCTACTGTACCAATAAGACCAGCGGAAACACATTATTTACATTCGCAAGACTTTAAACACATATATGTCGACCAAGGGTATTTAAAGCACTTTTGGGTAATACATATGTATGTGTGCATGCACATCCTGTTTTTTTACACTGCAACATCGCCAGCCACTGGCCTGGCAACCGTTTTGATAACGCTGTCATGTGTATGTAAAACTTTTCAAAAGCGCAATGTTTTTCATTGTGTAAACGTGGTCTAATGGGGTATCCAATACAACATTAAGACACATAAAAAAATAAAACAAAGGGTACTTAAAGACTTCCATGGAAAATCTATTGAGCCATTATTCATCATGTTGTACTTATTGACTTCTGGTGCAGCATCCCAAGCCTCTTTAGAGAGCTTAAAAATCAGAGGGGCTTTGAATGCCTTTAATAAGATGACCACAAAGACTCCTTTCTTCAGTTGAACAGATTGGGTTCCCCCAGTCCACCCCTGAGGGGCCTCTCCAAAGGGCAGTCTCATAGGCCACGGCAGGTATCTAATACAAAAAACCTCTAGACATTCACTCGAGGAAGTCTCTTTGAATTTCTGACTAACTGATCCCATTGTCTGACTCTTACTTTGTTACTCCTAATTGCAAACTAGGATTTCTAGAAAGTACAAACTCATTTTGACATCATTATTTGTAATAAAATTAGATAAAACAAAAAAAAGGGTTTCTAAGTATTTTATACCGTTAAGTCTTTTAATCTGACTGGACAAGTGTATGTCTAAGAGGAATATTTAGCACTGTATTTTCACCCAATGTGCTGTTGTATAATATTAGTAGATGTATATTTAACACATTCACTGGATTCATGTAGGTACAAGATTCATGTAGGTACATCGGCATCCATTTGAAACATTAAATTGCAGGTTACTACATGTACTGCGTAGGTTGAGATCAAATGGCACCATAGAGACATTTACTATGAAATCATATATGACAGCTCAAATTTTAAATGATTATTATCAGGTAACTCACAACGTAGGGGGCACTAATTTTTATTGGGTTACTTTTAACCAAAAAAAGGTACAGATAGCAGTTATAACACTGAAAACAGAAAATACCGTTTCTCTGTTTTCTCCATTTATTTATTTATTGGATTGAAGTCAAAACACGCTTACTGTAGATCCACTAAAGCAAGGCTAAACAACACTAACAAGAGAAAAGAAGTGAAAGATCCTAACAGGCTTACCCTGGGTCCTCTTTTTCCATGTAATCCTGGCTTGCCAGAGGGCCCTGGAGGTCCCTGAAAGAAAAGAAAAGAAAAGAGGGAAAATTGTAACGAAATGCAAGGCCATTTAGTGTTAAATATCTACCTGCTGACACTGAATAACCTCTTAAACACCCACAGTACTCTCATTCCCTACTGAACCCTAGCCAATGTACCTCAAGCTAATGTTTAAAGATCTTTTTTTGACACACAAATATTTAGTGTTACAATGGATGGTTTACATATAAAGGTCGAAATGGAGCAATGGTTATTGATATTCTAGTAAAAAATACATTACACACATGGATTAACTGAACTGATCCAGAGGTCTAGAGGATAAGAGGTCTGGATGTAGAGGTTACACTTCATCCAGAATTCCCTGTGCATCTGCCAAGAATGATATCAAACAAGTAAACATTGTGTAGTGTTTTAAATAGTAATATCTTTCTATATGCATGTCAGGACATCAATCATCCATGTCATTATATTTAGTTGCAAGTTTATTTTTTATTTAGGAAGGATATTTTAGCATTCATCCAAGTGGCATATTTATCTGTTGCCAACTTTCAATAAATGGAAAGTCTAGTTGCTTACAAATAAATTCTACGAGACAATTCCTGGCAAATGTTTCCAAACACCTGTAGCCCTGGCAGGATCTCATATTCTCACTTTGTGAACACTTCTGCCATAATGTTTGTACGTTTTCTGTCTCGATTCAATTTGAAACGTCAATAAAAAAGAACCCTGCTAATGCTTTCAAGAAAAATACTACAAAATTCCCAATAAACATGACCTGTGTTAATATACTGGCTCTTCCTTTCTAAATCAAAATGAACTCTATTATACACAATAGTGTCATTAATAAGGATTACATGGAATAAGATCAATACAAACTTGTAGATGTTTGGTTTGATTTAAATGAGATTACAGTGCAGTAAAGATAGAAAGATAGAGAGACTTCCACGGGGCAAATTTCCTGAATGAGAGAAATCCCTCTTTTCTCCATGCCTCCAAGAAAGAATAAAAGATTGTGAAAGGAGGAAACAAGGCCTTTTATTTAGAAAGTGTTCACGGTGCTTTCTGTGTGACAGACATAGTGAACAGCACATCTGGTTTTTGTTTATTTTTGGAATAGAGATCAGTAGTTCATTGTATGGTACAGTATATACCGCTGACAGGCTCCCTATAACAAACCTCAGCTTACGTCAAAAATCTGCCCGAAAAATGTGATTATTATTGACCAAAATGCAAATTTCCATTCATATTTTAACAAATTTAAAATAGTTTTTGGATAAAAACAAACAAACAACCATTCATCAATGGGATAAGAAATATTAAGCTATCTTTACTGATAAGGAATTGTGAACATTCTCATCCTGCGCCCTTTGACCTCACATTTTAACTTTGAGGGGAAAGTGCGTAACCATCACACAACCAAAACCCCATCAGCCGGTAAGGATTTTATAAACTAGGCTTAAAACCAAGACCACCAAACGCTCAAAGACAACAATGATGACACTATTTTCCAGCCCCCAAGCAAAAGTCTTCATCCCGAAGGGTCTTCTAAGCAGTTAAAGCTGTGGTGGTGTGTGGTATATCATGCACTTAAGACGTAATGAAAACCAAACGAACAGGAATCCATATTATTGTGAAGTTACACGCAGCACTTAAATATAACATAGAAAGGCAGATGCAGAGGCCAAAGCAGAATGTAGAACCAGAGAACACATGGCCAATAATTCACGTTTCACCATTCCTCAAAATAATCAAAGCTCACTTGCCATCTGGCCACCATAAGACAGTGTTTAAAACGGAAAGAAAATGATCGACATACCACGGAGTGCGAGTGGTCTGTTGCGAGCTGAACACCTTGTTGTTATGGTTTTATATGCTGGCTCAGCAAGAGTGAGCAAATTCAACCCTGTCTAAAGGAATCTAGTAAAAAAATTGTGCTACAATAACATTTTACTGTAAAAATACACGGATCATTTCAGTAGCTTGATGGAACAGATGCAATGCATTATAACAAAGTGTTTTACAGTCATTCAAAATCTGGAAGATATTTTGAGAAATGTCTCAGTGGTTTTGTGTTCATATAATGGAAGTCAATGGGGTCAATGGTTTTTGGTTACCAACGTTTTTCAAAATATCTGCTTCTGAGTTTCGCAGAAAAAAATCATACCGGTTTGAATGACATGAGAGTGAGTAAATGATAAGAGAAGTTTTGCCTGAACGAACTCTTTAAAGTAATATTCTATATAGATTACTGAACAGTTTGTCAAAAATAGCGATTTGCCTGTTACACATTCATTTTGGACACGTCAACAGGTTAGGTTTCGTTTACCTTTGACACAACTTTCTCTAAAGAATCTGTCACTGACCTGTCAATGCCTAAGAAACACTGTGGGACTAAAGAAGACCTTCTGTGTGCCAGAATATTTTTAAAAAAAAAGAACGTCAAGAAAAACACCTGAACAATTTTTAACTACTAGAGTGAGAATAAAATCAAACTACATTTAAAAACCTAGCACTTCCTAACAGAAGGTTTTTAGAAAAGCCCTCAAACATCATTTGAGTCAAACACACAGTCTTCAACATGAATCTGGATGACCTACCGGAGGTCCAGGTTCTCCTTTGAGTCCAGGTGCCCCAGCCAAAAGGGAGAATTGGGTTGGTTCCAGGTCGAAAGTTTGGAGGCCGTCTGTAGCTGCAGGAGTGACAGGTGTAAAAGACTTGGGTCTGGCCTCAGGGAAGGTCACCTGCGGTGGCAATCTCTGAGATGGAAGTGTTGTTATGTCTGATGTCCTAAATGTACTAGAAGCTTCAGGTTTTGTTGCTGCAGAAGTTGGGATATCCATTTTATTCCAGGTTGGGTTGACGGTAGCATCCATTCTGTCATCTTGTAACATCTCATTTATAGTCGGTCTCAGGAGGTTCTTTTTAGACATGCTTTGTTGAGTTGGCTTTGGTGTTGATTCACTTACAAGAGCGGTCATGACAGTTTCTGCCATGGCCTGCAGGGGGAGCTGTAGCGTGGGTGGCACTGTGCTCGGTACAGACACCACAGCAGCAGGGTAAGATGATGTTAAAGCGGACGTGTTCGGGTTGTGCAAGGTTTCATGGTTGATTTGTACCTTGTCTTGTGTTGGGCTAAAGTGTTTGGTTTGTGTGCCGATCGGGGTTGGAACAAAGACAGACACATTAGTATCCAAAGGCAACAGCGGTAGAAGAGGAGGAAAGTTTGGCCGATAGGTATCAGCTTCCCTGCATTGTTTTTTAATGTACTTACAATAATTGTGAGCTGCCTTTGCAGAAGGATGTATATCAAACTGGCATACGGCTCCTTCGAATTGCACCGAGTTCTGGCTCATTTTTCCCAAACGAAACGAGCCCTCCGGATCCAGCGTCTCCTCGTTTTTAAAATGCAAATTTGCATGTACGCTCGTCTTCCCGCAAGACGTGTGTAACGTAACACTCTCGGCTTGGATTTCCAAAGCCATGCTGTGCCACTGGCCATTGTGGACGTCATAATTGAAATATACAGTGTTCTGGCCCAAATGAATTAAAACTTTCCCAGGGATGAACTGAACTCCCAGCTGCAGTCTTTTTCTCTTCGTCGAAATGGTGAAGAGAAAAGCGCTGTTTATGCGATGAGAACACACGCTGAGAATAAGCGTAAACGTCGTGCCCAATG
Source organism: Oreonectes daqikongensis (assembly GCA_026939265.1). Taxonomy (NCBI): domain Eukaryota; kingdom Metazoa; phylum Chordata; class Actinopteri; order Cypriniformes; family Nemacheilidae; genus Oreonectes; species Oreonectes daqikongensis. Next base: position 1,751,698 of record JAOTQM010000051.1, read on the forward strand.
ACGCAGGTACGACGGATTTAACCGGGACGTCGATTCGTGCCCTCTGTGTTAGGATAACTCCGGATTTAAAGGGTATGACGCCTTGAGGTGTGGAGCGTGTACCAAATGAAGATCTTTTCCCGAGCAATCCCAGCCTTTGCAGGACATCAACATCTAAAAAGAGGGAAAAAGAAATCAGTCGTCACAATATACATCATTGCAATAATCATTATACACACATAATGTGCCAAAATAAAGCAATTAGGAGCTAAATGGATGCGATCGGTTGTCACAGCCAACAGAAGGATTGCAGCTGCTTCTCACAATCTCAGACTTTCACATCATTAAAAGAACAGATCATTAACAGAAGCATATGAAGAACATATGCGGTGAAGTTACCGGTTCATCTGGTCCACGCTTTATATCTTTAAATACTCAAGTGTTATTGTAACACATTATGTCGGCTTAATCTAAACAACTGTTGACTTCTACAGATTCATCAACTCGGCTACAAATTCATCACGTCTGAACCAGCGTGCAAATAAATAAAATGGATCAAATACAGGGTGCAGAAGGAGATTTGAAATGCCTGTAAGATTCACAAGGCAAAGAGTTTTTTTAACCACGTAGTGCCTGATGCTGGGTTAAGCATTCCAGTTTATTATGAAGATTTAGGCATAAGCCAGTAAAAAAAAAAATACACTACTAAAGGATGAGCATTTAATATCACACAAATAACAAACGGCCAAAACAGCATAAATCAATCACTAAAATCCTACAACATTAACACATAATTCACCCATTCTGAAGAATGCCAAACATTATCTGTAGAGTTTATTCATTAAACTCACATGTTGTGTGACCATTTCTTTAATATTTATATTTACATTTAGTCATTTAGCAGACGCTTTTATCCAAAGGGACTTACAAATGAGTCGTATCATCCCTTGATCCTTGATCCGTTGAATGAACACATGACTTGTGTTATTCATACAGAACTATATATTGCTGTCATATATATATATATATATATATATATGAGTTCTGTTCCTTTCAAAGCTGATCTCATCAGGAGCTTCAAAACATTAAAGATTCCTGTAAAGTTGCTCACTAGGGCCTAAAGACATCAAACACATTGAGACTAAGTACAGTCCATCTGTAAATCTGCTTTGAAATGACATGCTTGGCAAAAAGTTGACTTCAATATAATATTCTATTGTTTGTTCAGACAGATGGCATCACAGCCATTTTTTTCAGCGTTCCCAATTTAAAGCGATAGTTCAGCCAAAAATGAAAATTAGTCGTTAACTGGCACAAATTCGTTTGCATTGGTGTTGTGTCCGTACAATAAAAGTGAATGGGTGCTGCTGCTTTTCAGTTACCAACTTTACTCAAAATATCTTCTTTTGTGTTTTGCAGGAGAAAGTCATACAGGTTTGAAATGACAAGAGGTTTTTGGCTATCCCTTAAAGTAAATGCAACAATGCATTGCACTAAAGTGGCACACGAAACAGCCAATGTCATTTGTCATAGGGCCGTCAGCTGTGAATATGCAGCAATGTGTTTAGAATATAAAACAAATAAGGGCATGCATCACAAAACCAAATCTAACCCAAATACATCCCATCCAGTTTAAACCTGACATTTATAAAATATACCCTCTGAGAAGTAAATGAAAAGCACATGTATTTGTGTATGGACTTTTCCCCAAAATCATACATCACTTAACCCACAGATAATGCTCAGCAGATTGGACCGGATTGCTGAGAGCGAGAAGTATGTTTGCAGTAGTACTGTGTAAGCAAAGTTACTAACATACTAACCACAGTAGCTGTGAATATATCAAATCATATAAATAATATTAAATTGCAAATCCTAAACAAAATGTTATCCATTATAAATCTCAGCACTCAGCATCCGTTGGCAAAACCAAGGTGAAACGAAAAGAAAAACTACAAATCTTCAAAACAAAATCCTGTTGGCCTTGAAATGAATGTCACAATAAATGTTAGTGGAAAGTGGAATGTCATGCACTGAAAATCACTTTTTAAACTAAAGATAAGTGCAAAGGTTAGAAATAAATCCAGATAAATCCCAGAACCTCACTAGATACAGCTCATGTGTTGAATATCCTGAAAGCACAGACAGCTCGATTTTAAGTGATAATTCACCCCAAAAAATGTGTCATCACCTTGTCATTTCAAACCTTTTTTCATCTTTCATGACATGTTCAAAACATAATGGCTGTTTCATTTCATTAATCTCTGATGCAGATGTTACCGTACACATTCACGAATGAGTAAGTGTGTATAGATGCATTGCACATGTTGCCTTAAAAATGATGGATGATATAAACCTCCCACGACATGTTGAGAACAGAACAAATGTGGGAATTCCAGACACACCTTTGATATGAAACCAATGAGTTCCTTCTGTTAAGTAAAACTTTTTTTAAAAAGTACATTTTGTATGACTCAAAATCAAATGGGAGTTCTTTGTGTCATGTATAACTTAAAAATCCCTCACATGCTTTAATATGATGCTATACAAGCACCAAACGTCAATTTCAATTTTCCATCCTATCCAATAAACTAAACAGAACTACTGTACATAAATCCACACAGCCCCAATCCATAACATCCAATGAGACACAATGACACAGATGAGCTTTGGATAAACGGCTGGCACATAGCATTGTTAAAACAATTGTTTCACAAAAGCCAAATAAATAGAGTCAGATGATACTAGCAAAATGAGACACTTAAAAAAGCGTAGAGCCAGTAGCTTGTCTCACCTCTGACTCATGGAAAGCTCCAATGAGCTGTAACATTAGAGGTCTGTTTATCCAAGTCTTGTCAAGTTTCCTCAGACTTCACTGCATGGCAGTGTGAGGTCTAGACTTCGATACAGCCATGCATTCATGCAGTTTACAGGATTACAGAATAGATGTCAAAGACATTTTGCTCACTCAGATTAAAATGCTGTGCCAGAAGAAATGGTTTAAAAACTGATCTTACCTTCAGACTGTGATTGTGCAAACCCCAGACAGCAGGTACAGTACAGGACCATACAGAGAAATACAGCTCTCCTGTAAAAAAAAAAAGACAGTTAGATAAAGAATACACCTCCGCAATCTACATATAATCCTCTTATCCATTAGAAAACCATGTGAGGAAAGCTGAACTAGACAGATCTTAACTTTGGACTTGGGATGCAAGACAGTGCCAGGTTCTCATCTCCCAGAATTCAATAAAGGAATGTATAAACTTGTCTCTTTTTCCAACATGATCTAATGTAAGCATAAGAAGTCTCATCCATAGTGTATTTCTGAGCACAGTGGGGGCTATTGAAAACCTTATAAAAACTACAAATCAATGCATTTTTACTATGGCTCTTCTCTCAGCTACTGAAATAAAACAACGTATTGAGATCGCATTGTTCCATTCTACACTACAGCATCACCACATTTATCTAAATTACCAGTCTGGTCTCTTTCCAAAAGCAGCTATCCAGCAGCCCGAGGCCGTGGCAGACTTTACTATAAACCCCAACAGCTGGATCTGCTCAGTGGGCAGTCGGGGCTTATCATCTGCCCGGCTGCCAAAACATTGGGATGCTGCTCCGTATAGAAAGTGATATGCCAAGACTCGGAATGCTGAGATCTTTATTCTAAGAGGTGTCTGCACTCTTTTGTTCTCTTCAAATCTGTATTATATATTCTGCCCAAATGGTAGTTCTATAACAGATCACAGTCATCCTTCATGGTATCTCTTAAGTCTCGAATGGCTCTGGTGTTCAGTTAAACATTCATTTTCCGCCCCTGTGTGCTGACACTGTGACTATGGGGATGAATACCGTATGCAGTTTTACTTTAGTCAGCATTCCCTAGTTATAGATACAAGAGTGTCATGTGCCACCCACATCCCAGTTACAGTACACACACAGCGAGAAGCGAGAAAAAGAGAGAGAAAGAGAGAGAGTCTAAACCCCAAGAAAGTATTCAATTTCTATGCAATCATTACGTTGACATTCAAATCAATGTACATATTTTTTCATTTTATTTCATGTTTATCTAAATAAAAAAATCGTATTACCACCAGCACGTAAACTAAACATATCCTGTCAAAAGAACAGCTGATTCGTATATTGTCTATAGAAGCAGTGCTGGTCAACCCTGGCAGAAACCTGCATTTAAAACTAATGGCCAAAGAAAACGACCAGCAAAACATGGTTAACTGTAAAACAACGTCAACACAGCACAAAATTTAAGACGTCAAATAAAACAAATAAGGGTATTTTGCAATGCGCAAAAAGTGCGTTGCTCCGTTAAACAAAGTCTTACGCGCCCCATTCATTCATCAAGTTTCCTAAAAGTCCAGAATGCATGGACATCATAACGGATCTCCCTTCTTTCTTATATAACTGAACTGACAGCATAAATTATGACCCATTTAACTCTTCTCTGAAACCTCTACTATTATGACACCGGAAAGAGGAACTGTTACTCACCCCCCGACTCCAGCTGCTTTGAGTTTGGAGATCGGGGCATTGTCCGGCTCCATTGCGCTTACTTCATTTCTCCTCCGTGGTGTTTGGTGCATTCAACACATGACACAGTTGTTGCATTTTTTCCATATCAATATGCCCCTTGATAACTGGTCAAAGACTCAATGCAAGAGTGTAGTACAATGCCACATGCCGTAGCGTGTCCCCAATCCCAAATCTAAAACTTTCCAAAGAGGGAAACCGGCGACGCGCAACGCAAAGTTCTCCATCTGACTTCTCCAGACGCGATGATGCTGAAAACGGCAAAGTTAAATCCGATGCGCACAGACATGACTCTCTGAGGTGAAGTGCATGCGCTTAGTTAAACTGCCGACTACATCTCAAGTATTTAGTAAGCATGCTGAAGTTTTAAGGACACTGGAAGCATATTTCCCTCTGTCGCCCTCAGCTGTCTTTGCGAGAAGAAACACTTCGCAGCGATTCACTGGAAGGTGTGTCTTCCCGACACTCGTTTATTTTTCCTTCCCTCACATAAATAGCGAAAGTAAAACAAAATGAAAAAAAACATACAATACAATGTTAAGGCTATTTAACAGAGGCGTTCAAATACAAAGAGGTGGTCTATAAAATCTATAAATATGCCCTTGCAATTCATTTTAGACTATGATTTGGTAGTTTGCTCATTTAAAATGGTATCTTGTAGGCGAATGCACTGCTTAATGGTTATTAAAGACAGTTTACTATCTTCCCATTCAGTTCAATGATAAACAACAAATGTACCGTAATAAAGAATTACACCAAAAGGCCTATAGGATCATCTGGATTACATGTCAGTTTAACCAGATGGAGTTTCCTTTCTTCCTTTCAAGTCTTTTTAATTTAATTTAATTAATATTTTCTCTAGTAATATCTGTGTTAAATTATTTTCATAATTGCACGGTTGTTTTTTTACTTTTTACAATGGCATAGGCCACCCCTCTAAATAATGCAAAAATATATAGGCCTAACTGATAAAGTATATGCCAGTATTCATACATACATACATACATATTTAGTGCTGGGCAACTATTATTCACGATTATTATAATAATACTATTTGTCTGTATACTATGCATATTAATTTTATTTTTATAAACACATACACATACAAATTTAGGAATTATTTACATTTTTTTAATATTTATATTTATAGGCTATATAATTTAAAATAAATATAAACATTTATTGATTATAATATTATATTATATTTTTCTAAAATACTTACGTATGTGTAAGTGTTTATAAATACAAAATTAATATGCACAGTACACAGACATAGCCTATATAAAGCAAACACAAACTTTTATTCTGAATGCGATTAATCGTTGCCCATCACTAATGATAGGCTATTCTGTAGGCTATTGTTTAAAATTCATAATAATTATGTCGCTCAATAGGCTATAAGATCTCGGCATTTTCCACCACTGACAATAGGCCATTACGTATTGCAAGCAATAATATATTAACACTAACACAAATTTCACTTTGTACAAAATAACACTATTATTATTATTTTACAAAATAAAAGTACTACTTTTCAAGCATGCTTGAAATGATTTGCATAACATGAAAAAAAATCGTGCCTACTGCTTCATTCGCCATTTGGTGTGAATGTACCTGAGTGTTCAGAACTAACAGTGACTTTCACAGTCACAACTGATCTATATAATATATCATTATATAGATCAGTGGTCACAACTCACAAGGTAGGCCTACATAGTCCTGAAAATCATCATTTCTTTGAATATCGCAATTTGCCAAGATACTCACCAAGACCATTTTCACAAAATCACTTGTCAGTTTCGATCGAAAGTCTGATGATATTGACTATTTGATATTTCATGGTACCATTCAATTTTACACTACGTCGTTTTAAGTGTTTTAGTTCTTAATAAACAACCCTCACATGCTCCTGTCCTGGGGGTGCATAGCCTACATTAGTTAAGAAAACACTTATACATTGGAAAATATAGGTAAGTGTTTGTATCAATACCATACACATTAGCTCCCTTGACATACCTGTAAAAGTGAAACTTGATTCACATTTAACTAGGCCTATTTTTGGCCACCATTTAAAGGGCACCGAAGGATGTCTCTATAACTGTTTGTCGGTGTCAAGTAGTTTTTTTATTTTAGGCTGAAGGACGGTAACGCAAGCTGTTTTTATGTGAAATGATTTTAATCGATTTTATAAGCTCAACCTGTGGTGGAAATGAGAGGGTTTTCCTACAGACAGACATGAATACAGCAAAGTAAAAGGTTTTTAACAAATGAAAGCTGCCCAGCTATTAGTGCAATGAAGAAATTAGGTTCACTGAACTTTGTGCTTCAATAACAGATGAATGGACAGTTTTTATAGTTTGTTTGTGTTGTAGTTTATATTAAACCAATATAGTTTTACAGACTTTAAATCTGATGTACAGTTATGATCTAATTGGAAAAGCTACACACAGTACAGCTGCATTCAATAAGAAAGCTCATGAGTATTTACACTTTGCACATGTACAGGAAATTTGAAAACTTTGTCTTCTTCAGAGAAGAATATCATATTTGTAAATATACCAAATGTGCCTAATGAAGCTCTTTGATACACTCTTGTATTCATATTATAGTGTTACAGTAAATGCCACTATAATGCATTTTCCCTCCTGTGCAGATTCGCTATTTGAGCCTATGGATGCTGGATGTTTATGATGTCAGCTGAATCAGAAAGGCTTATGAAGGAGCTGCTTGTGAGAAAGGCATTTCAGGTATCTGGGGCTGTAAAGTATTTGCATAGATCCTACTTGAGAAGGTGAAAATTTGGGCCAAAGTCAAAAAAGAAGGTTAGTGCGAGGTAAATCCCTTTTAAATCTCTTTCCTCTAAAATGGAGAAGCGATTATTGTTAAACTACCTGTTCAAAATGAATAAGATGTACTGTAATAGACTCTGCTGCATTCTATGAATATCTAAAACATTCATTTAAACACTACAGTGTAAGCTGCTCATTCTATGGGTGAAAAATGCTTAAAAATTTGTCTGGTTACAATTACACGAATGTTTGGCTGTTTATCATTCTTCTGGTTGTTGGAAATGCATCTCATCCTGATTGTTCCACCATCCAAATCATTAATGTATAAACAAATGCTCATCTGATCATTTTAAACTTGCATTAATTCAACCCTCAGAAATCATTACGATGACCATAGCATTTCACTGAGAAATAAAACAGGAATGAGGGATGAAATGGAAAATAGACTTAAAACGCAACTGCAAACAAGACCCACAATGAAACAGAGAGTGCTTGTGGTTTTTCTTTGACGCATCCCATTATGAAATGCAAAGTCGTTTAACATTTTCTCAGTTGGTTTTCTGACCGTCTTAAACATTTATTGGAAATAGATGTATACTTACTGACTGGCAACCATAAAGACTCTAATTTCAAGAAAGCTCATTGTTTTGGCTCATTAACGCCACCATCAACTCCAGGAAACTTTAGATGAGAGATTTAACAGCGATTGAGCATGGGTTAGATTTCATATGTCATCTTTCTTACTCTATTATGTTAGAGAAAAATCTAATTTAGTAGAGTTTATCATTTTGATACTTACCCAGCCATAACCCAAACTCAATATAAGAACATTGTTCTGCCGCACAAATATTTTCCAGTAAATTGAGCTGTCTGGGAAATCTCTGCCAGGAATTTCAATCGCAGATTAGTTGACTTGTTGCTGGAAAAAGAAATACGCCACATCTATTAAAAATCAAACCATTTTAGAAAATAAGCAGCCACTTGAACCTGTGCCTGCCAGTAACATCATGCCGATAAATCTGACATTTTCCCATTTATCTTCAACCGAGCCCATTTTAAAACCTGATTGATAGAGTCTGGCAGTAGTCACCTGTCTGGTGCTTCCAGAGAAATGATTTACATAATCCTACTCATCAGTTTTCAGTGATATTTATCATCGTTTACTGTGCGTATTTTTGGACATTGCAGGTAGTTGCACTTGCTCTTGTGCAGTCAGTAACTTTATTATTTTGGAGTGTTTCATGTTGTTTTTAAATCATTTTGTCTTGTTTGGATATCAGTTAAGACTTGGCAGTAACCTGCCTTAAACAACAAGTGTCTTGTTTGTATTTGGCCGCAGTAAACCACATACCCTTTAGATTTTAACCAAACTTATGTCAAAACGGCATTTGCTCCATAGCCGATAGAGAGCGAAAATACTGAAAAGGCTCTATGCTGCTTGATACGGTCACCCAAGGCCTGTAGAAGATGTTTGCAGTCAAAACATTACATAATATTGTGTATTTATGAGACTAAATGCTGTCAGACAAATTCCTATGAGCCTGGCAGTAAGCTTACATGCGTGAATAGATTTACTTTTTATTTGGAAAGGTTCAACAATCACCCCTGTGGCAGTAACTGAGCTTTTAAAATTTGAGCTGAAATAAATGCGTTTGTTTAAACATTTTTTCATTAGGGAAGTTCCTAGAAGACTTTTTTCTGACAAAAGTCCTTCGTCATTCATTTAATGCTGTTCATTTGTTTTTCACCTTTATGTTTTTAGGCAGCTGTTCGTTGACAAATGGGGTGGATCACCTTTCCATGTGTTATTTACCCATTTCCTTTTTGCATAGATTATATTTTCAAGATTGCATATTTTATTTTTTTCCATTCGGCTTTATATTTTATCTTGAATCAAAGCAGTAGCTTTGTTTTAAAAATAAGACCGCCTTAAGCTGCCTGCCATGTTGGCTGGGGATGTGTGAAGTGTGAAGTGTACTGTCTCCTGGCACGAAGGTTGAAAAGCTTTTCTAATGGTCTTTTGTTTAAAGCGGATTCATTTTTTTATTAGGATCAGGCTGTTGAATGCAGGAATGTCTCAGAAGTCAGGATCTTCTTTCAGTTTTTGTAATATAAAGTTTATATAAATGCTTCCTGGCACAAAAGTGAGATTAATTAAATGTATTTGACATTTAAACTGAATTGTTTATAATATAATGGTATATTTAATGTTTTTTCATATACGATGAGGTACCTATATTTACCAAAAGGAAAACTGTATTACTATGAGATTGATCTTTCATAACTTTGTGATGGAGTTCTCATTTGGGTTTCATTTAAGTACCAATCCAGTCTCAGCTGCTTGGGAGGAAACATAGAAACATCTGTATAGCTATATATAGCAGTAAATTGAATGTGATTGTAAAGATAAAATAATCTAAAAATGTTTGATTTCATATTGGCTTTTCTGTAGCTCAGTGGTTAGAGCATAGCGCTAGCAACTCCGAGGTCATGGGTTCGATCTCAGGAATTGCACATACTCAGAAACAAAAAAATGTGTATAGTATAATGCAATGTAAGTCGCTTTGGCGTCTGCCAAATGCATAAATGTAAAATCATTGTTGAGATCTCTTCTGAAACAGGAGCAGGAGACTTGAGCAATAGTCTCCTTTTACTCTCCATTTAATCAATTGATGTTTATGATAAATAACTGAGATCTGGGATTTTTCTTTCTTAGGTGTGCTATAGTTACCCCCTGCACAACATATAGGAATACCTACCTATTGGAATAGTTTGTGTTGTTTTTGAGCTTAATTTCAATTCAGATTACTCCACAGAATATATCAAATATTATGGGTTCAGAACATCACAACGGTAACAGTCTTCATTTGTGGGTGAATGAAGTATCTGCAGCAAGGGAATTGCAAAATTAATGCCTTTTTGAAAGATTTGGTTTGTTGCTACCGTACAGTATGTTAAACTGACAGAAAGAAACTGAGCAATATTTGGATAGCATCTCATGAGCCAAATTGTTACAATTTTTGTGGAATTCAATTTACCAATGGTTTATTTGACTCTGTATTATTAATCTAGAATATAAGAAAAATATCAACATGCTTCTTCATTTCCTGACACATTAATACTTCTAAATGCCACCTATAATATCTGGCAGTGGCAAAGACTAAGAATCTAAATGATGATGTTATAAATGGAATGGAATTTGCTTTTGTAGTTTATCAGTGATTAGAGCTTATCAATCTCTCAACTCAGGTATCTGACATGAATCTTATCACAAAAAGAGAAAGAAGACCTACCAAACAAAACACAAAGGGCACGTTGGCGCTTCTTTCTGGCTCGGGTACAACCTACTGCAGAAATGAAGTTTGTGAAAGGCTTTGATCAAGGTTTTTTCCAAACGTCCTCCGCTGATGGAACAGTGCCATGCCAGTGTAACGTGAATGTCTGGAACTAATTTATTTGTTTATGAATCAAGGCATTGTACTCCGGAAAAAACTCCCAACTTGCATATTGCTCAGTTGAAAAGTTTTGTCATTTTTTCCAAGGGTAAAATGACAAAATGATTCTAATGGTGGTTGAAAGCTGGGGTAGGCAGTTTTGTAGAGGCCATTGCAAGCTAGCTTTGAAAGCATAAAAAGGGAAAGATCACACCTATGAGACAAGCACACAACATTACAAGAACTTTTTTATGAGTATTCATTAGAACTTCATGAACAGGAAGAGGGGAATTATGCAGTAGGACATCTTATCATTGCACTTGAAATTAATTCTACTACTGTCCTAAGACCTAAGTTTCATTAAAAGAAGATCTTTTTGTTATCTGTAAATATTTGCCTCTCAAAATGTAATAGGTGCTTGCTTGGATAAAAATAAATCAGGGTAAAAAGTACAGTATACATAGACATATTAAACAATGTTCTTTTTACAATAGTGATTTCAATTTATGGTCGTAATATACATTTATGAATGGATCTCTTCATGTATGAATACAAAAAAAGCAAAAAGGAGGATTTTACTTTGGATTCGTTTGAATTCATAGTTTACATCACAATTTACAACATTAGCAACATACCAGTTAAAACTGGCTTTTAGTCATACGGAGATCTCAGAGCAATGGTGTCTTAAATGTTATTCCTAAAATTGCTTAGAAATAAACATAGAAAAAACGAGACATTTGTTAAAATACATGACAAGTATTAAGATGTAAAATGAACCTCGTCCAGGTTCAGCTCATCTTACACATCACACATCATTAATGGTGTCTCAAAGTCTCAAACTTCCCTGAACGAAAGGAACATCTCACCTTCCAGCAGATACACGGGCAATTCACCGACTTCAAAGATGTGAGTGGGAGAATCTGTTGGCTTGTGCTTTAAAGAGACGGTCAAGAGCCCAAGCAAATATTTCTCTGATGTTTTGCCTTCACTGTTATGCTGAACTCCTAAGTAGATGAATCACTGAATAGAGACGTTCATTTGCAAATATTAGAAGCCACACGCATACCGGCCATAACGTTTTTTTCCTTCCTGTTTTGAAGGCACTGAGTTTAAGCCGCTGATCTGTTTGATTCAACCTCCGTCTGTATTTTGCTCATCAGTGCGGTACTGACGTAGTTCCCGTCCATGCTGAGTTCTTCAAGGGGACACTTCCCTCTGGAGCTCAAAGCCTCAAGGAGACAATTTGCTCCAGCATCACCAAATCCATTATTGTCCAAGTCCACCTTCCTCAGGGCTTCGTTTGATTTCAGCGACTCGGCAAACAGCTTCACACCGTGGTCTCCGAGGTTGCATTCATCCAAAATGATGTGTGTGAGTTCGGCATTTACTTTCAGGCCTTCAAACAAGACCATCCAAGCCTCCATGTCTGAGCACGATGTTTGCGCCAGGCCCAGATACAGAAGCCTGGAATGATACCTCATGAACGTGGCCAGCACCCTCAGGCCATCACTTCCGATACCGTTTCCACCCAAGTCTAACTCTTTGATCGCCATGGTAAATGCAGACGAGTTGAGCTGTTCAGAGTTTCCGTGCAGCGCTGCCGTTGTGTCTTGAAGTTCAGCCAGTCCACTAAGCAGCTTCTGCACTCCAAGATCACCAAGATGGTTTCCAAATAATCTAAAGATAAATTGAGCATCATCATTCATAATGATCTATGACAGCCTTCAAGAGTTTCGTATTTTGAGACATACTTAGATCCGATCCCATGCATGCAACTTACAGTAGTTCTTTGATCTGGGGTTTGGCCTGCAGGAGGTCCAGTAAAACACTGACTCCAGGGGGTCCGATGTGGTTCAGGTTTAAGTTAATAACCGTGACCTCAGAGGGACTTATCTTGAGTGCCGATGCTAAACTCTCCAGCAGCTCATCGGTCAGACCTGTGTTCCTCAGGATCAGCTGCTCCACCTCGTCTGAACTGTTCAGCACCTCGGCCATGGCGTCCATCTGTAGCACAGATAGCATAGTCTTCTGATGGTGCAGATATGCTACATATGACATGCTTTACATTTTTCTGCATTTTATGTATAGATTATAAGATGCACGCGGTGGCCCGAAGTTAACTTCTGGTCTGTGTTTGGTTATAATATAACCATTTATTTGATATTTAATTTATATTAATATTCATTTGTATTAAGATTTTATTGTATATTAATTGTATTAAATTAAATTAAAACTTCTCAACAGTTATTTAAAATCGTCTGTAGAGACCAAAGTTTTGGGTCACTGAATTGTAGGCATATGTTTAAATATTTGACACAAAAATAAAGAATAGATGGGAACTTCTTTAATATTTAAACATTTATAAAGCATCTCAGGCACCGAGAGTTCAAGAAAATGCCAAGAGCACATTTGACAAATTCTAGGCAAAGAGTAACTATACTAAATTTTTTCTTTTTTTAGTTAGATTTCCTTAGTTTCAAGTGTTAATTCATAGTTGGTGAGTTTTGGATTATTCTAAAATATGAAAAAATATTAGACAATAAGAATAAAATTGTATTTTTACTTTTTGTGAAGCAAAAAGGTTTCACAGTTGGTTCTTTATAGAACCATACAAAAATAGTTCCTCTGTAGCATCATGTAGCATCTTTATTTTTAAATGCCACTTGACTTTTGAATGGTTTGGCATTCCCATATGGCTTGGTAATATACCTAAAAATGAAATATAGGGTTTTACATTTCTTGCGGTTTGCTCTTAATTTAAACACATTAAATTTCTTTTACGCTCTATGCGTTTCTACATTATTACTGATTAATGAAAAATTTGAATATTATCTTTGTAACATAACCTTCAAATAAATTATTTTTACATTGACTGACTGTGGGGTCACGTACAGTGTGGAAAGGCTATAGGATACTCTTTAACTATAGGAATGTTTTTAATAGTGAGTGCAGCTGGATTGATTTAGTGTGACCATTTTCTCTCTTAGTATGAAATTGTGAACTTCCTATCCTAAACTGTGCAGAACAGAAGCAGAACGCAGTCTTCTGATATATTACTTACAACCAAATGTGCTTCTCTGGCGCATCTGAAATATCATTTAAATGATTTGGTATTTAAACTCTATTTTTTATGTTTATGCTCACCTGTTTCTGTAAATTTTGTTCTTTGGTAATTGTGTCATCTTCTGTGCCTATATAAAAAATATGCACAATGAATGTACTGTAAATCATTTTTATATGCAATGGATATTTCGGTAGTGCCAACCTTTCTTGTTATTCGCTTTAGGTTTTCTTGCTTCTGGATGGTTGTCCCCGCTTTCACTTTCTTCACTCAGTTCCACCTCTGATGTCGTGCCAATGACTGAAGGTCCTGATGCCAGCTGATCTTTGATTCTGTTCCTCTCAATCTCTACAAGGTTACACATCTTTTTTAATATAATATAACCTCAACAACACAAATTGGGATTTAAAAAATGTCCCATATGTTCTCTCGCAGCAATGTCTTATTGAACAAATGTTATGGAAAACTGGCTTCTGCATATCTCAGCAGAAACGACTTCTTGTCATAACCTTTATGGTAAAATGATCGACTCCCTCTAAATCAAACTAAAAGACCCAGGGGAAGCCCGGACTGTGAGCAATGAGCCATAGTTCTTCACTCACTGTTTGCTTTGAACCACCTCTGTTGGTCTAGGCCTGATTCCAGACCAGTGCTCAACTCAACACATTCCTCATAGAAGTCCCTCAGTCTTCCCCGGCTACTGCTTTTTCCATTGGATGTCCGAGGATCCGTCTGTTTCTCCCAATTGTGCTTATTCAGAGTTTTTCCTTCCTGCAATGAATCTTGAGAAATACGAGTCCTGAAAGTGCCATCTACAGTATGAAACAACATATAACCTGGTGATTTACAACAAAGCTTTTTGGGAGAGAACTTTACAGGCTTGATGAAACACATTGCAGATTCACACTCACCTGGCAAGTTCGTTTTATTTTCAGCTACTAATCCATTTTTGCCTTGCATGTGTTTGTTCGCTGACATTTGCAGTTGTTGTTTGGTGGTGCTGGAAGCAGGTTCGGCTTCAGGTTGATTTGCATCTTTATGTTGTTGAGAACTTTCCTCCGAACCCTTGCCGTCTGCTTTCTGGCTGCGCTGTGCTTTATGCCGTTTGCGTCGTCGTCTTTCTTTCACGCTGCCATTCAGGTCTTCACTGTCTGTTGACAAAACACCTCCTTCTTTAGAAAGCCTCCTGGTTTTCTGAACAGATCTTTCCATTCCCAGAGGCATAAACAAAGGGGAGGAGCAGGACTCCTCACCTGCGCAGAATACATGATCATTGTGAGACCAAAATCGGGAGACAATCTGCCATGTTTGTTTCGTGGATCATTGCTTGAAAGAATGCAGACGGAAAAGTCTAATTGCAATAGATTTAACAGCAACCTTCATTAGAATTGATGACCCGCTGAAAGTTTAGAGACGGACTATTGATCGCTGGAAAGCCAATTCCGTGCCTTGAATTCACACATCTGTCAAAGGAGAAAATGCACTTTTATAGTGTATTGGATTTGGCAACCATTTCTGCTTTAAATCTTATTTTGATGTTGTGGGATTTTACTTAAAGCAGGGTTTTCCTCCGTTCAGCCGGGTCAATCTGAAGCAGCTCCCACGGCCCTGCTGGAAGCCCGGGGCATATCGGTACTCGCAGCACGAACTGATCCTGGCTGCCATCATACCATTCATAAAGATAGAAGCGCTAAAGGGGAAACCCAGATGTCTCTGAGATGTGAACTGAAACTGCTCTGTTGGGCAAAATGAAAATACTGGGTATAAATACTGGTCATCAAACAGGTTATAGATACAGTACTTCAAAAAATAACTAAACACGTAATAACATTTCTTCAAATAATTTTTATTCCTAGCTGTCTTAAAAATGAAATTTCTAGTTATGCCAAATTCTGGAATTTATTATGTGTGACCCTGTCTGTGAAATCTCAAAATCGAATTAGGAACATCAACATAGCTATGAAACCCTAAAATGACAAAAATAAATAATGTTTGTTATTTTGCTGAAAATGGATTACATGACAAATCGATACAGTATTTACTTTTTCATTTATAATACAGACATTAATTGAAATTGTGAAGATGGGGTCTTTAAATATTGTTGCTTACAATGAGGTCTTGACATCAAAAAAAGTTAGACATCCACTGGTTTACTCTAAGAGTAAATCTTAGATTTTAAACTGCATATGTTGTTTAACATTAAGATGATATAATCTCCAGTTTCTTGCTGTCTTAAAGAATATAAAGAGCGTAATAAGAGGACCCGGAGCTATACCTCCAGGTCGGACAAATCCTTTAAAAACACAGATGTTTTCTCCACCACAGATCTGCTGAAGGACTTTCATCTCATCTGGAGCGCTTCCAGGAAGGCCCTGTCCCAGGTACATCATCGTCACGGTAACATTTGACTTCTTGGACTCCTTTTGTGCTTTCAGGTAACTCTGCAAGCCACAATTCATTGTCTTCTCATAGTGAAAATAGCATGAAAATGTTTTTTCTCCATTATAAGAACTGACAGAGAAACTGTCTCCTGTCCAAACGTATAACTCATCACTGGTGCGTGCACAAAGCTCCTGTGACGCTCTAATCTCTCGACAGTGGCCAACAGCTCACCTGCTTGCTGAAGTCAGGAGCTCTTTGTGAGTTGATGGAAGAGGTGGAGCCGCGCCGTCTGCTCGTGGACAGATAAGGACACGAGTGACTCAGTTTGGCTCGGGACGCCTGCAGGTTCGACATCTTTCCGGTGATAGCAGGAAGGTAAATGTCACTCAACCCCTCTCTCATCGCTGACTGCCTCGGCTTGCACGGATTAAAGCAAAGAATTTCAGTTAGAGGAACATGGGAGAAAAACAGCAAATAGTTTGGTTGGTTAGTTCGGGTCTGTTTTTTTACCTTGTAGATTTCAACAGCATTGTTTCCAGTCAGGCGAATGAGATTTCCTTTATGTGCGATTATATTATCCAGAGATTGATGGTATGTGGGTGTCAGTGCTCGCTCACCTCGAGGACGAGTTTGCTAATAAATATAGAAAGATTCATTTTTATGACAGTAAATCCAAGATCACACATATGTATTAATACTTTTGAACAAAATATAAGATTCACTTTTTTCATATAAAGATGGCACAAATACAATTTTTAGCAGAACAAAAGTTTCACAAAAAGCTAATACAATTGTATTATGTATTATGCAAAATTATGACAAAATGTATTGTGCCATTATACCTTCAATATTTTTCAAACGTAATTTAATAAATAGTGTTAAAAAACTTTATTAGAAGAAAGGATCTAGCATCATTTTTGTGTCTACACAATAACATGTAGACAAGCGTGACTTACTCTTGCATTAATATCATCTTTAAATCCTTTGATGATGATGTCTTGAAGGACACTCTGACTGTGTCTGCGAATGCGTTTCATGGACTCTTTCTGGTACGTCTCCATCGTTGCCATCCCTTAAATCCTAACACGGTCCTTCAATAACCCTAATTATGAACATTTTAATTGATCATTCTGTTCATCCACAATGCACATTCAGTCTAAAAGTTAAACATTTGACATATTTTTAAAAAATCTGTCACCCTTATATGGCAACAGTATTTGAGACATCTGGTGCTTATAGAGCATACAGCAGAAGACAGGACAACAGTCAAGGTGCAGTGAGGTTCATAAATAATGCAAGAGCGTCTAGAATACACAGACGAAAGG
This sequence comes from Oreonectes daqikongensis, assembly GCA_026939265.1. Taxonomy (NCBI): domain Eukaryota; kingdom Metazoa; phylum Chordata; class Actinopteri; order Cypriniformes; family Nemacheilidae; genus Oreonectes; species Oreonectes daqikongensis. The sequence continues at coordinate 1,769,216 of JAOTQM010000051.1, forward strand.
CGTACATGTGTTTAAAAGAGATAACAGTAATCATCCAAGAAGAATGTTTAAGCTTTACAGTAGCATGGTGCTTGCAACACCAAGGTCACGGGTTCAAATCCCACTAAAATATGACTTGCGCTAGATAACGTCTGCTAAATGCATCAATGTAAATTTACATAAAAGTAATTTGTTATTGATTCACAGAGTTATATAAATGTTTTCCCCAATTGTTGATTACCTTAATGTGCAAAAATACAAAATACTTCATTATGATCCATTTCAACAGAATTGTTTCAGACAACAAAACACAACCAAGAACATAAAACTTGACATCACATTAATATTATAATTACAGTTTTCAAAGGTTATGCCAATAAAATTACTTACCAGATATTTTCTTTATCTGGACACAATGTCATCTGTTTAGAGAAGCTACATTTTCATTTACTTGACAATTTCTTATTCCTCATTCTTCTCTGTCGTCAAGGAGACATCTGATACTCGGGTGGATTGACGCCCAGCCTTTACACTCTACTCTACAGTCTCGTGCATTTTTAATGACTGTGACCTGTCGGCTTCCGTTGACTTTAAGGGCCATGGGAGGGACAGAGGGATAAGCATGCCGTGACTCAGGTGTCTTGGTCCCTTTTTCCATCTTTAGAAATATCTAAAAGCATGAGAAAAGGTGACAAAATTGTATTTACCCTTAAAAAGAACAACAGGTGCTTATTTTTAGTTTTAGGTTTCACCCTACAACTCCTCACACCAGTTTAGAATAAAGCAGCTTTATGGTCTTTTCATGCTGTTCAGCTCAGCTTTGCCTTTACAGTCGCCCTTTTTCTGTATATTCACCCTCTTCATGCACTTCACGCTTGCAGTGAATGGATTGAATGGATAGGCTCTATTAGCTTAGGAAAGCGTTTTGGATCGTCCAGCTGCTGACTGCCTGCTGCGCTCATTATGTTCTAAACAAGCCCAAGTTTCTTATTGTGTTTGGCAGAGCGCTGTTTGCTTCCTGCCAGTCCCACTAAAACATCTTGTCAGTCACTGACCATGAGCTTTTCTGTAGACTGCTTTAAAGATTGGCTTACAGTTAGTGATGTTTCATTTGCCTGGATTTTTTTATTTTTTTATATTCTTTAGAGAATGACCAACACAATAGATTTTTCAATATTTTACAATTTGTGTGTATTCGTACAATGTCATTTGTTTTAGTATGATTTGCTTTCGCGCCAGTGACTGCTGGGTTAGGGAGGAGCTTTAGTATTGCTTTTTTCTAATAGGTTTTCTGTGTGACTCACATCATAATAATTCATAGGAATTAGCTTAAAATAGCTCAAATACATGGCAATATATTGGAAAATATAATACATAATGCATAGATAAATCATTTCTATTTATTGTAACCAAATAAAAATAAAAAAATTTGTAATCTTTGTAATATATTAATGCATTTTCTATACATGTTCAAATATATTATATTATATACATTTCATTTAAAGTGTAAATATTAGGCCTATTCTAGAGCTTAGAATAACCAAAAATATATATTTTAAAAAATCTTTTTTATTTGGTTATTTTAATGCTTTTGTTTTTTAAAATCATTTTAAATTTGCTTTAAAATGTTTGGAATCGTAGCAATAACACATGTGACCACTAGAGTCTGCTAGAGACTCAACTTCTTTTGCTCAAATTGTCTGCTTCTGGCACATTCTGGTAATTTTCCTGGCCTGCTTGTGCTGTATCCAATTATCATTTCTGTCGAGAAAATTAAATAAGACCCATTTAATGGAGACATCTCTTCCACAACAGACGAGCTAACAGAATCTACACACAATTCCAGTCTCCAGGGTTTTTTTTCATTTCTGTAAAAGAGCCTTTGGCATCATAGCTGAGGTTTTTTTTAAAGTCATCATAATGCAAAAGAACCCATTTCAACTATATATTCTGATCTGTCTAACGCATGTCTTTATGTGAATCAGCAGTCTTCATCTGACGAAGGATCTGGCTGTCCTTCAAGATCTCATGTCGCCTGCTGTCTCTAACACATGGCACTTACTGTAGCTTTCTCACTTACTGTACACAGAGAACTGGTGTAATGAGTTATCCACATGTACCATAACTGACACTTATATTAGTTTTATAGTGGATTATTGAAACTGGAGTGTTTTAAGCTGATGTAGCTGTTAGTTGAATGTCATTGACAATGACCTGGAAAAGCCTTTGAAGACTCTGTCTGCAGTCTTGTCTACGTAGTGGAACAGTTGCTGTGTTACTGTAGCTTCAAGATCCAGTTTCCTTGCCATCAGATATCAAGATTGTAATGTAACACTCATGTTATTGTTTAATTCTCAGGACAATGATGTTTTTCTCAGCTCTAATCGAGAATGTCGCCTGTAGGTAGTTATGTAATGTCATAATGTTATTATGCATGGTATCATTTTGATCATATCACACGGAAATTAGCGGTTAACTTAATTAGTTTGGAATATTGGACTAAAAGTTTATACTATGTGGATATTAAGGAGAAAAAGTGCAATATGCGTGAAATATGTAGGGATACGATTTCAACAAAGTAGCTTAATAGTCTAAAGTGTTTGAAATGACATAAAGTATGTACACACAAGATATTTTCCCTATACTGCCAAAAAACATAATTAAATTTACTTTTATGTTTCAAAAGATTTACATTTTTATTATGATGTTTGAATTGTCCTATTATGATGTTCATTGACTGGTTGTTCAAACCAGAAACAAGCAGATATTCGTTTTAAATCCAAAATAAAAAATAAATTCAATTGAGAAGCTTTTTTTGATCTAAGTCTTATCACTCATAACTAAATTTGTCAGTTTTTTTATAGAAAATCATATTTATTTAAGATTCAATGTTTGAAAAAAACATCATATTGATATTTTCCCATTTTATGGGGAGATATGGGACTTTATTTTATTTAGATATTTATATATTTTTACAAAATGTACAGTATTGCTCTCTATGTGTTTGCTTAAAGATTCTAAATAGGTTCACAATGGAACTACAGGTGGGAAAAGAAATCGATTCAAAACATTTGAATGAAATTAAAGGTTAAATATTTACATATTCAAACAGCATCAAAATGTAGCAAATTTTTATAATCATTTAGTCAATAATCTTTTAGATATAGTCTATTATTTATAACATTTATTAAGAATTTCTTAAAAATCTGTTTACTTCAATAAAAGGATTGAGATCACAATTTTTAACATCATAGTTTTAAAATATTCTCATTTTTATAGAAAGTTCAGTGTTTCTCATCCTAACTGATGATGTCATTGCTTTGCTTGTCTTTCTGCAGCTGAACACGTCTCAGCGAGCTGGAGTGGGAACGAATGTGGTTTACTCGAATGTGGTTTACTCCATGGCCGGCATTTCACCCATACGACCGTGGACCAAAATGGACTTTATGATGTGAGGGATACTGTTTCCCCAGAATAACATTGACATTTGTCCCCCGGGAGAGTAAGAGGTATCATCTGCTGGTCATCACATGTCAGGAACCTCTTGTTCCATAATGCCAAATATATAGACTGTGTCTATTGCGTTTACTAACTTTATAAAAAGAGATTCCCTGTAGAAATGTCAAGATGAGACCATTTTCATTTGAGACCATTTCCAATTGTGCTTGTTGGTTAATAGTTTATATTAATAATAGTAATAATACACAGTAGACAACATGCAAAACAATGTGGAGATTTTAGCGACATCTAGCAGTGAGGTTGCAAATTGCAACCAACGACTCATCCCTCCCGCTCAAAGAAGTACGGTGGCTGAAACGGGACAAAGATGTTTTCACTTTTATACCGAAGGAGATTATATTTACGAAACACGTTTGTCCGTTTAGGGATACTGTAGAAAACACATGGAGAATTCCATGTAAGGGGACCTGCAGTGTATGTAGATAACTCATTCTGAGATAACTGTTTATTAGGTAAGGGGTTCATACACCTCTGAAGACATAGTTATGAAAATTATATTGCATTTCTGTTAATAGATCCTCCTTAATCTTACACACTGGTCCTTTAATGTCTATTAGTTCGAACAGTCAAAAGAACATAATCCCTTACAATCTGTTTTAATTCTGTATATATTAGCAGATTGATATCTCTGGTGTTATTTACACACAAAACCCTGCTATCTATTCCGTCTCTGCTTTATTCTTGGTTTCGCCGATGGCCTTTTGATTATACTAATAAATTCAGGCGTTTAACAACACTCACCAGTTTGTGCGTTTGACAGATTGACTGTGAAAGTAGCCGCCTGCTGACATTTCCAGCCTCAGGTTCCTCAGAAGCAGCAGCTGAAGATTAATGTCTATTTGACTTGATGTGATGGATGTGCTTGTGTGAATCACTCTGTTGTTGTTATTATGACTCATTCAATGTATCACATCTATTTCACAGACTGGCCTGTGCTTCTTCATACGGTCACTGCCTGCTCCCAGTGATTCTGCTGTATGAATACTCGCCTCTGTCGCTTAAAATCGTAATGTTTTCGCTTAGGCTGTCAAAGATGTGCATGTTTATAGCTCGTACGTACTGACAGGACTCAATTGTCAATTGTGTGACTAATGATCGAGTTCATCCACTTTCAGCAAAACATGAGAATTACTGTATCTCAACGAGAAGTGAATCCAAAAATAACAGAGGAGAGATTTAAGGTTGTGTGACAGCAGGCACATGCTTGTGTTATCATCAGAATGAGCTGTAGGAGGCGGAGCCAGCTGTTTAGCTTTTTGGCATTGCCTGCAGTTCTCTGGTATTTCAGATGCCCCGTGTGTCTCAGTATGTGTGCAAAGATGAAATGATGCATGATGGCTGGATGGTTTTGGAAAATTATACTGTAGATGATGCTGTAGATTTGCAAAAATGATGCAAGTTGGTTAGAAGAAATATAGTGTATGATGTACAAATGGAGAATGTAAAATTTGGAAAACAAATGTGTTAGAAAAATTATACACTGTAAATAACAGGTTTACTTTCAAAACATTCATTATTTTTGTTATAGAACTGAAATAACTCAAGGTTTAATTTACCCTTGTATGTGAATTCATATACAAATTGAATAGAGTTGTCACTAAAATTATAAAACTGAAGATAAAAATGAAATGGAAATTAAAATTAGAAAAGCTAGAAAAAAGAAAACATTAAGATGTGTTGATGCAGGTCACATTTTGGTAGCTCAACCAATAGGATTAAAAATCTTATGGGTACATTTTTTGAAATTGAGATTTTTACATCATCTAACAGCTGACTAAATATGCTTTCTATTGATGTATAGGACAATATTTGGCCGAGATACAACTATTTAAAACTCAGGAATATGAGGGTGAAAAAAAATCCAATTATTGAGAAAATTGCTTTTAAAGTTGTCCAATTGAAATCCTTAGCATAGCATATTACTCACAAAAAGAAAGTTTGGATATATTTATTGTAGGAAATTCACAAAATATCTTCATGGAACAAGATCTTTACTTCATATCCTAATGATTTTTGGCATAAAATAAAAAATGCTCATTTTAACCCATACAATGTATTTTTGACTAGTACTACAAATGTTCTCGTGCAACTTAAGACTGGTTTTGTGATCCAGGGTCACAAATAATAATAAAAAAACATAGTTTGATGATACAAACACAATTTTTGTATTGGGATATATCACACCACGATATACAGCATTGTTAAATGGAATTGCAGGTCACTTATATTGTAAGTACAAACTTTGACCTCTTGCACATGATTTGGCTAATTCTTTTGGAAAAGATACATTACATAATTTCTGTTCGTAAACACAATTTATGAGTCAGTATTAAATATAAAGCTACTTTGGCCTCCTAGAAATTTACCCAGTTTATAGGCAGTCACACGCCCAAAAGCCATCCTGCCAAATGAAGCACACGAGACGGTGTTAATGATGATGATAGACGTGTAGAGACTCACTTCAGGACAGAAATAACTGAAGGCACAAACCAAACATATTATGCAATATTCACAACACTTCAGATGATGGATTCAATTCTGAGGCCCAAAATTTCATAGTGTCTCATGTGAGATTTCTCTCCTCATGGCTGTTAGCAACCAAAACGCATCTTAGAAGAAATAACATTCATAGGACACATTGAATTATTTATTGCTGTCCAGTGTGTTGTTACTGGCTGTGTGGTTATGCAACGTAGCCCATCAAATCTCAATATTACAGGCTGTGATGTTCTTAATCCCAGTGGTAAATTAGATTTAAATGAGTATATACTGCGTCTCTCTACGATAGTTTACTCTTTTGTATCTGAACAGCAGTACACTTGTAGGTTTTATCAATACAGTTTCATTTTTAGCTGTATATGTGATAACTCGACTGACAGGCACGTATTGAAAACATTAGCTGAAAGCAGTCGAGGCAGGTGTCTGCAGAGGAAGAACACATGTGGTGATGCTGTCAGAACAGAAAGTGACAAATCACCACATGGCCCATGGCAAAACACAACAATGACAACAAATGTCAGCACAATGTAGTCATTCGAATTATTCAAAATGATCACATTTGGCAATTATACATAGAGTATAGTTTGGTATCTATGTAAAGCTTAGAAATTTAGCTTTCAAGTTCATCTACTTTCTGCAACGGCATTACAGCGGTAAGTCAAAAGAGAGCGTTAAACAAACCTTTTCTAAGCAACAGCCTGCTACAGCGCCTCTGATTCACAACTTTAAAGGCAATTTTCTCAATGTTTTGATTTTTTGCACCCTCAGATTCCAGATTTTTAAATAGTAGCTCAAATGTTGTCATGTATAACAAACCATACATCAATGGAAGGCTTTTATTTTCAGCTTTCAGATAATGTATCAAATTTCAATATAAAAATTGATCCCTGTGACTGGTTTGTGGTCCAGGGTCACAAATGTGTTATTTGAATATCAGTTTATTTTTTTTTTACAATTTAGTCAAAATATTGTATTACTTTAGTATTATGTTGAAATGGTTATGTATTTTATGCCGTGATGTACCGTGTTTAACTTTATTTCTTTTAATCACATTTGCAGGTGATGACAAGGCGAAATGTGATGTTCAAAAGTGTTCACAGGATGCTCTCATTATATTCTGTTAAAGCAAATCTTCAAATTCTAGCTTTTCATATAAAGAAGGTGAAACGTGCAAATCGTGTTTTTATGAAAGCAACCCCCATGTTCCCTGCAGTCTCTGGACTGTTCCACAGAACATATCAAATGACTTGAGTTTTTACGATTCACTCACTGTAAACAAGATGCGGATCTCTAATATTTCTTCAGCTGACCCAAAGGGCAAAATATCATCTATGGGGGCATGCAAAGGACAGACAAGTTAATGACCAGAACTATGTACATATATACCCGACCTCTCCAGGACACCGACTCCAGATACGTGCACCACCCGGATACAGAGATCTCAATCAAACATACTGTAGAGCAAGACAGAAGACATGAGGACATATAGTGAACAAGGGTATGTGGTTTGTAAGCTGTTTATGTGGCTAATGTTGCTTTTACTAAAGCATTACTAAATAATTATGTTAAATTACTGCATAGATGTGAGATGTGAAACATGACATTTGCAAAAGTTAAATAGGTTTATGGCCATCAAACACACAACTGGAAATCATTTCCACCACTAGAAAATCTATGAAAGTGTATGAAAGTTGCATGCTGTAATTATGGGTTGTTTTTATCCTCAGGGCAGCGATGGGAGAGCCGGTTACTGATCTCATGCACATGAAGAAAAGGTCGGATCAGAAAAGCCCACAGACGCCGGTTCATCGCCCACACATCACCTGCAGCCACTTCACTAAACTCTCTCCTGAAAAGCAACTCATGGATGCAATGTTCATTGGTTAGTTTCCTTTAGTTTTTTATACATGACTTTGTGCTATCTCTGTATCAAATGCAATGAGAGAGATTCAGAAAATCTCTTATGCGTTTACAAACCACAGAAATTCTGCCAAATTTTTAATGAGTGATCTTTAGGTGTACATGCATTATGCAAAGCGTAGTTTGTTTTCTGAATATACTGTATGTGTGAGTGCATTCGAATATTTGCAGGTGAATCATGACAGACGTTAATCCATTAAATCATGCACAGATATTTTATTCTGTGCGAAGAGCATATTTCGGAAAGGCTATACAGTATCTCCCGCATCCACAATTTTTCCAAAAGACAAAAAAACGAAGCATGATTTCAATGAATGCTCTTTTGTTCATTGTAGTATAAGGTCATTGCAGTATTTGCACCAATATTGTGCTTAATCTGATAAGACACAAATGTATTATTTTAATTTACAAAGATAACTTCTGTATACTGCTGTATACTTTGAGATTTGTATTTGTGAGCTGGTCAAAGTTTAATAGGACATTTTCATGTGCAAGAGGTCATTCTCATGTCACTCTGTAGACCAAAAATAGAGGCTGAACAAAGATATAACTTAAAAGTTATTTTTGGGCCGCATAGAGTATAATATTTATTGTAATCCTTGACCTCAGATTGCACCTTTCCATGTGCAGCACATAAACCATTAAACAAATGCATATAGTTGATTCCTAATTGTGTTCGATAAAGAAGTTTTTCTGTTAGAGAAGTTTGGCTCCTTTTATAAGTATATTTCTCATGAAGTCAATGAAAATCGAGCAGTATATACGACTATATTTGGTCTCTCTCCTGGTTTCACAGTTGGCGGCTGGACACAAACAGCTCCGTTATGTGCCGTGGAACGGTTTTCTTCTCTCTATAATGAATGGAGAGCGATGGCCCCGATGCCGAAGCGTCGTGGAGATGTATCTGTCTGCTCATTGGGTGGAATGATCTTCACCGTGGGCGGACGTGATGATGTAACCTGTGTGAGCAGTGTGGAAAAGTAAGAACCTGCTGTGTTGGCAGTGTATCTGTCCACATTATAACATTTTGCATATGCATAAGTTTAATTTACATTTCTTTCACTACCCACAAACTAAAGCTAAAAATTCTGCCCTGCGAAGGACAAAATAATTACTCTCACACTTAGGTGAATAAAGGAGGTCACCAGACTATAAAACATAAATCAACCTGGAACTGTCCTGACATTATTTTAAAGGTGCAATAAGATGAATGTGCTGGTTATTGGAACACAAGGTGTGAAGTTTACACTTTGATGTATTTTGAGTTTAATCTCAGCATTCATTTAATGAGATACTTTAATTTAGTTTGAACTCATATCAACCTTCACAGAGTATTGTCACCACTGCTTGAACTCCAACACTCAGTACTGAAAAAATGTATAGCTCGAATTCATTAAAGGGACTCCAGATATATATACATTTCTTTGTTCTGATGTTTGGAAGAATGCTGACCACCATCGACTGATTTTTAACTGCTAAAGATAAAGAAAAGATATTTAGAGACCCTTGATATCAAAACTGAAGTTTCATGGCTTTGCTAGATTTGTCTGTACTCAAAGAAGTTGACCAAAGGTACTTGGCATAAACTTATTTAAAAGGTTCACTTTCCTCTTAATAAAGTAGTTGTTTTTTTTACAGTGTGGGTTGAAACTAACCCAGTATCCAGTGTCTAGTTTTATCTCTTTGTCTCTAGCTCAGGTTAATTTTTTCTTACCAAATTGACAGATATTTTCATTTTTAAGCGTTTTATTTAGAATTCAGGTCTTAATTTTTTGTCTCATGTAAATGTATTTTGAATTAGGACTTTTGAGCTAAAAGGACATTCACCAACACCCTCATAACAGTAAGTTATAAAAACATTAAAACAGAACAAGAATGTAGGAAATGTCCGAAATGTACAGCAAATTCGCACACAGATTTCCTTCTGAGACAGCGTGTGGTTTTTCCATTGTTCATTGGGTTTGATGAGTGAGTGAGTGATCAGATTATCAGATAATGACATCCTGCACTGTTTCTGGATGAAGATCATCATAGCACAGCAGCTCTGAGAACAGATTCACCAGATACAACTTATAAAATATTATTTTTGTTATAAACTACATACTATATACACAACATTGTAGAGAATGTGCCCTATAGATTTAAACTTCCCCATTTATACTTAAAACTGAAAATGTGAAACAGTCAAAATCTTTGTCATGAAAATGTACACTTAAATAATGTAAATACTTTCACAGATATGATCCAAACACCAACGTGTGGAGCAGTGAGGTGGCGTCTCTCAGTGGCCCCCGCAGTGGTGTGTGTGTTGTGGAGATGGATGGCTTCATGTATGCCCTCGGGGGCTTCGATGGAATGACCTGCACCAACATTGTGGAGAGGTATTACACAGATGCTACATGTAGATGTGTGCTGTGAAACATGTATTATCATGCATCTACTGTACTGATTTGTGTAAGTTTGTATTGTAAGTAAAATACAAATGTATTATCATCCAGGTATGATCCTGTCATGGACACCTGGACAAAGATGACCCCGATGCACCAGGAGCGTTCTGGAGCGGACGCTGTAGTGCTGGACGGGTATTTATATGTGCTGGGAGGCACTGATGGAGACTTGCCATTGAGTTCAGGTCAGTGCAGGGTCTATTTCATACCTTGGTTATTGCATGTATTGAAATGTCAAGGTGCTTTTTTAGTTCAGATCTCGTATAGGGATTTTATGTACAGCGTGGCTTACATCACTTTTTATTTAGCCAACCAAATTACACAAATCACAAGAAGGCATGGGGCTAGGAAATGGGGTCACGAACCAGACATGTACTTCAACATGAATTGTATGCTAACCTCTGTGCCACAGTTAGGTATTTTCTCCGGTGATGCCATGCAAAAGCTATTGGTCTTGATTTTTTTATTATTATTATTATTATTATTATTATTATTATTGTAGTGCTGTACTTAACTGGCTAGAGTTCTTCAGTTTGTTGTGTTTTCGTCAGAATCACGTGAATTCCCTCTCACTCACCCACAACAAAACTCAGAGATGAATGCTGACCATGGCTTTAAAAAGGATTTCTGAGAACCAGGGAATACAAATATGAATGCTATACTCGATAATGCCCATTTCGGTCTGTGAGAAGTAAGGGTCAAGAGAGCTCTCACAACCTATTATGGGATATTTACTTATCCAGGCACAGACTGCAGTGCTTCCAAGAAGCCTTTTCAAATGAAAAATCCCAGACAAGGACACAAAGGCATATATGTATATACAAAAAGACCAGACTGGTACAAAATAGAGATATTATATGTTAAATAAATTATATTATACATAAAAAAGGATTTATTTATTTAAAAAAATATATATTACTTATTGTTATATTGTAAATAAACCTTTTCTAGGCCTTACAAAGTTTTATTCTACATGCATGCAATAGTACCGATCGACCATGTTGAGATCCCATAACCATACTTTTTCCCCTTCCTATTATCTGAGATGCAAATAGATGTCAATATAAATTCCAAGACGGCCAGAAAATCGATTTTGCAAATCCCTTGCAAAGCATTTTTACATTGTATGCATTTGGCAGACGCTTTTAAACAAACTGACTTACATTGCATTATACACTATACATTTGTTTCTACGTATGTGCAATCCCTGGGATCGAACCCATGACCTTGGCGTTGCTGGTGCCATGCTCTAACCACTGAGCCACAGGATTTTTCAGTGTTCCATCATGCATAAAGTGTCTCTTTGTATTTTGGACCAGTTGAGCGTTTTAACCCACTGGAAGGAACGTGGCAGCCATGCGTACCCATGCGTACTGCTAGAGAGAAGCCGGGTTGCGCTGTATACCTAGGACGGATCTATGTGGCGGGCGGCAGAGATGAATTACTTCTGGAGCTCAGCACCGCAGAGAAGTTTGACCCTGACAGCCTCAGATGGACGCCTGTCAAACGCATGACACACAAACGATATCAAGTGAGAGACATTTTAGTACTCGCCTAATAACTTCTGTGGACGTTTTTGATCCGAACATTACACACTCAGCAAAATCTGATCCAGTTTGTTGACACTGCAGTCTATTGTCATTATGCCTCCGGGCTAACCGAGTAAAGTGAGGTTTTACCTCCAAATAATGTTTTCATCTTTTATGTTGACTGGAGGTTTCACTGGCAGTATTTGGAAACATTCTGCTGGCAGTAGGGGGCTCAGATGGGACGTCAACTCTTAGAACAATTGAAGCTTATAACCCGAACTCAAATACCTGGAGGTGGGTCAGTTATCGCCTTTCCGACTATCCAATCATTTATTAAGCCTGCTATTGAGAAATATAAATAAATAATCCATTCTTCTGTTTTCTTTTTAAAGACACTTTGGGTGTATGAAGATCCAGCATACAGGAGGTGGGGTTGTCTTGTTAAAAACACAGAATAAGGATTTGCTCTAAATAATTTGATTTAATTTGGTTTGCTGTGTAGATAAATGTCACGTATTGGTGATGGCAGTGAAATATGTTTTATGATGAGCTGTAATTGGTGGAGCTAAAATGAACATCAGATGGCATCCCGTGGGACAGATAAAGTTTTGTTTACAAACATAAAGACTTAAATGCGAAATGGATGCAGACTTATAGTGACTTGTAATGGACACTTACTAATGGATAGTCCCACTGGAGCAGCCTGGAGTAAGATGCTCTGTTTAAAAGCACTGTAATAAAAGGGGTTTCTATTACCTCCAATATTCCAGGTTCAATACAGGCTCATTGCTGTTAACTTCGATCACAATTTTTTTAAATGAATATATTTGTAAATAAGTAAAAGACTCGACAAGACAATGGCAGTTCGAATTTCTATAATGGTTAAAGCTTTTTTGTTAGACATGGGATTATTTTCTTTATTTTAATGGGGAGTGAAAAAGCGTTTACTGTAGCTGCCAAGCAGTAAGTAAAATAAATGTCTGGCTGAAATAATCTCAACGATGCTGTTGTAACAAATTTCTGGGTGTGATTATTTATGATTTCCTATTAATTGTATGTTTTTTGGGGGGGAAATGGATCTTAATGGATCGCTCATAGGTTAAAGGTAGTGGTTTTCAAACTGTAGGTTGAACAGTGGGATGTTGTGAATAACACACACTCACACACACACACACAAAACTAAATGAAAATCAATTATAATTATTTTTATGTCTTACCATAAGTTATTGGAATGTAACTTATATTTCATGTGGACAAGAAAATAAAAACAACTTTCTACTTCGTGAACAAATGTATTTCCATTTAAAAATATTTCTGTGAATCATAAAAAGGTTCCATAAAGAACCTTTCTGTTGCGTAATGATCCTTCATGGTGGAAAAATGTTTTACAGGTATGAAAGAAATGGTTCCTCTAAGTACCTTTAACTGAATGAGGATCTTTGGAGAACCAAAATGGTTCTTCTGTGGCATCACTATGAGGAATATTTTTTACAGTAGTACCTGTATTTTGAAATACAGTATGTAGGTGCTGGACCCTGGAATGAAAAGTTTGGAAACCCCTGAAAAGAGGCCATTATTGTGGGTTAACGATCGTGTATATTTTTGCTTGGATAGTTTTATGGAAAATAAATAAAACCCTGTTCTGCTTAATTCACACATGTCTGACATTAAATATGGCACATCTAAAAGTGAATGAGCTAAGGAAGAGCTGATTGTAAGGATGCACACAGCATGAAATCTGTGAGTTTAATCGTTTATTGTGCATGGCAAAACTCATTAGGATTACAGGCGCATAGTAATATTGTCTGTTTCTGCTGCTCCAGGAGATGGCGATGTAAGCTTTGAAAGAGACGGCGGCTGTTAGAATGACTTTGTGGCTTTACCCAACAGATGCAGAGGTGACAGCGTCTTACATATTCCCCATCAAATACAGCTGCGTTTCTCCATCTCATACGGAGCGCTATAGTTGTCGTTTTCTCTGCGCGCGCGACGGTTGCGCGTCCAGTTCGCGGGTTCAGTGGATCTTGAGAACTTCTAGATGGTAAACGTGTAATGAGGACAACATACATTATGATCGTATTTAAACAATAATCAAGGTTATTATCATCTCTAAGTTCTAATACGAGGGACAAAACAGGGATGTGTTTGCCATCGCACTCTGTGGTGGGTTTCTCTGAGAGGAGGGTTTAGGCAGGGTCGTTATCCGCCCCTTTATCGCAAGTGTCCATGGATCAGGGAGCCATCAGGAGGACATTTCCATCGGAAGTCCTTCACGGACACTTCACGGAGGCTTTGGGTTAAAGATGCGCTGCGCTCGTCTCGCAAGCAACGCCGTTATTTAGAATGATGGGACCGCGCACCCCATCTCCGGCAGGTAACATCACGAGTCACCGGGTTTTAGGGCAATGCATCCGTACTTTTTCTGTTTATTGTATTGCTTCGTGGAGATTACTTTGGGTTTGGCCACAAGTATTCGTATTGTAGATCTGGTAGGGAAAATATGCAATGCATGCCATTTTAAGATTACTTTAAACCCTGAATGTATCCAGAATTCTTTTTTATTTTCTAAAACGGTGATTTGGTCTTTATAACAGTTTCAGTATTTACTTATCAGTAACATCCATCCACTACTGTACGGTATTGTAACATAACAAAGTGTAAACGTGCACTTATTACAATTTCTATTTGATCTGACCCTTAATATAATTTCCATTGGTATAACTCTTACATTATGTAGTCAGATTAATTGTTATAATAATTGACATAAGACATTACATTAGATTTTGCTATAAAGTATACTGTAATTTGTTTCTCCTGATGTACCAGTTTTACAGTGTTCATATTCCAGATAAAATGGGATTTCTCGTGTTTGTGTCTTTTAGTGTTATCCCCTTTAGGAATGCTCTTCTTTTTACTTTCTCAACAGATTGATAATGTATAATCCTTGAGAATGCTTATTTTAGTCTGCGAGCTTTGTGCACTGTACTTCATTTTACCCCTTGGCCACTGAAATCACCCAACACCCACTCGTCACCGATTTGCACACTAATGCAGTCCCTCACTACTGTCATTACACACTCATGGACCTCAGAAAGGACAAACAGAAGACGCAGAGACAGAATATTACAGAATATATCTGTTTGTCACTGTACAAAACGTGGCAAAAATCTAGTTCCTCAAGGTTCTAATTTTTGATAAGCATGATGGTGTATGTTATTGATGGAGATTATTAAAGATGTTATAAAGATGAAGTTACGACCTAGAAATTAGTTCACGAGTTATGAATAATTGATATGATTTGTATGAAAGTATTAACCTATTTAGGCTCACAGTTTTTCCTAATTTCTCTCCAAATTGTCAGAGCCGAGCATGACTCCATCCCGACGCTCATCCACTGCCGCTGACAGGTAAACCAATTCAAACTTCCCCTCTTGAGGACTCCATTTGGAAAAGAGGCTTGTATTGGTAGAGTACAATTGTTCAGCCTGGATATTGAATTATATTAATGATGGTGTTATATTATTGAAAGTCATTAGACAAAATTGTGATGTGATGTTAATTGGCTTTTTTCTGGCATTTCTTTTTGCATTCATTTTTTAAAAATGGAGGTAAACAGCAATGACACATCAGTACCAGGCAGGCTTGCGTGGAATGCGTGTGTGCAGAAGAAAAACGCTTATCCTTCTCATTCAGGTTTATTATTTGTAAATGCTTTCGCCTACCAAGAAGAGTATACTTTAAGCTCCACATCTCCCAAAATCAGAG
Organism: Oreonectes daqikongensis; assembly: GCA_026939265.1. NCBI lineage: Eukaryota > Metazoa > Chordata > Actinopteri > Cypriniformes > Nemacheilidae > Oreonectes > Oreonectes daqikongensis. The sequence goes on from JAOTQM010000051.1 coordinate 1,784,874, forward strand.
CATATGATGAAATCCGGGCCGGTCATCAGTTCTCCTTGTAAGGCTTGTAAACACAGACCTTGTAATTATACCAAACATGCAATTATATTCTGCACCGCACTCCTACAAGTCCTTAGCTGTAGTCCGAACATTATTAATGAATTATGCAATGGGTTTTTACATGCATAATGCATTATATATGATTGTAGGTACCTCTGTTTCTTCAGGTTGCCTACAGAGGCGGTTCAAAGGAATAACAGCAGTAATACTGGCGTTATTCTGGACATTTCCACGCTGAAAATGGCCGACGTGGACTCTGAGGTCCCTCCTCTACCTCCACGCTACCGCTTTAGAGATCTGCTGCTCGGGGATCAGTCATTTCAGAATGATGACAGGTAACGTCATGCTCAGGGATGCTCAGTCTTATCCCAAAGCAAACTTAATGCACTCATATACATGTGTGCTCACAGCTAAGCGCTGCTCACAGGGTATTTAATGCTATTGGTTTTTAATTTAGAGCTGATACACTGCTGGCATTTGCTGTGAAAAGTGAAATCCTGGGGCTATATTTACCTGATCGGATCTAAATTACTTTTCCTGTTGTAATGCGGTTAGGTTGATTTAATACAGATAATTTAGGCCAGTAAAGACGAAGCACATTTAGATTACCCAAGAAAACATTGTTTTAAATGTATACTTTAGGAGTTGTTTAAGCAATATCACACAGACAGCGGTGCTGCTGAATATCACAGCTGTGCTAAATTTACAACATTATGATTGGGAGTGTGATATTGCTTTTATTTGAAAGTTCAGCTTATACAGTCACGTTTTCGCTTCTTTGCCGAAGGAGATAACGTATTTATAAAACGCACTTTGTAGAGCAGTTTGTCCGATATGGAATTCCATGTAAGGGGACCCGCAGTGTATGTAGATAGAAATAACTCATTCTAAGGTAATGAAAACATAACGGTTTATTATGTAAGACATAGTTATGAATATTGTATTGCATTTCTGTTAATAGATCCTTCTTAATATCACACACAGCACCTTTAATGCTGCAAAAACAAACAGTAGCAAGTAACAAGCAGTGCTGTTATAAGACCAGCATTCTGGGATTAGTGATTATATACCAATTATATACATACTGTAGATATCTGTATATAATCTGCATCTATAAGTGTATAAATATTGTGCTCGGGTGAGAATGACACAAGGTGTTTGTGTTGGGTTATAGAGAGCTGTCCTTCACTGTGGTGCTGAAGTCGGAGGCTAAAAAGCATTAAAATGCTTCTTCTGCATCTTGCTCAATGACTCAGTTTCTTTGTGATGGATTCAAGGCTGTGGCATACAGTCAAGACTGCCTGCGTATTAGAAGGCCATTGTAACTTATGTAAATAGCTGTGGGCTGTTGTCTCAGCCTGTGTACGCAGGTGGAATTCAGGTGAACTTTAAAGGTTTGTTTGGAGGATTTGAAAACTTTTGTTTTGAGTGGGATTTTAGTGGTTTCCTAGAAGACTTCAGAAATACATTATCGTTGCATTGTGAGCGTTCAATAGACATCATGGCTGCTCTCAGTCTTCAAGGCTCTGTGTATTTCTTGTGGTCGCAGTATCGGTTTTCCCTCTAGCAAGTACTTTATTATCCAGCTGTGGTTATGAAGGCACAAATCATTGATCTGTTTACATGGAATCCATCTGCTTCTGTTTTTATATTGCTCCCTATTGCTTCTGTTGCATAACTCAGTTAGTTAAAGCAGGTAGTCCCGACATCTTCATAGGAATAATTAGCTTGGTTTAATTCTCCAACATTGCTTATGCACTCTTTTGTTTGACATGTCCGGTAAGACTCAGTATAATATGTGACCCTGGATCACAAAACCAGTCTTAAGTAGATTTGTAGTAATAGCCAAAAATACAAATTGTATGGGTCAAAATGAGCCATTTTTCTTTTATGCCAAAAATCATTAGGATGTGAAGTAAGGATCTTGTTCCATGAAGATATTTTGTAAATTTCCTACCGTGAATATATAAAAACTTTATTTTTGTGAGTAATATGCTATGCTAAGGACTTCATTTGAACAGCTTTAAGGGGGATTTTCTCAATATTTAGATATTTTCTCAGTTCAGGACAGTTATGAGGACACTACATTATTTATAATCAATAAATCATAGAGCTTTCTTTTAAAGTAAAAGCACTGAAAGCTGTTCTGTTGGTGTACAGGGGGTAAGTGGGATATAACCTGTGTCACTTTTTATTTAAGTTGTCCTCAAGGCAAAGGAGAAATGAGACTTCTAATGATGTCGCAGGATGTCTCCAATCATTTCAAATGAAAAGACAGTGTCTAGAAATATATCTTTAACTCTAAAAAAAAAAACATTTATAAAAAATGTGGACAAAAATATGGACATGAATAATGAGAAAAGAAGGAAAATTATTGGTGATTTTTAACCCAGAGTTGGGTCACAAAGGGATAGCCCATAAAATGGTTTAAATTTGATCCAACAATTGGTTAAAACTAAGCATACATTTTGTGATGAAACAACCCGGAAACGTTGGGTTCATTGCTTTTTTCGACCATTTTAGCATTTTTAGAGTGTAATAGCGAAGCCATTTGTAAACAAATGTTTGCTAGATATAGATTAGATTAGATTCAACTTTATTGTCATTACACATGAACAAGTACAAGGCAACGAAATGTAGTTTAGGTCTAACCAGAAGTGCAATAAGCAAGTGCAGGATATACAGTTGTGCATAAATACAGAATAAAGCAAAATTTATGAAGAATTTACAAGTGGGAATGTACTATGAACATTATATACAGATGGTTATTTACTAAAAACAGCCAAAAAAAAAATTGTCTATAGGTAGACAACCGACTGACACATCTAACCCCTTACAGTCACAGGTTTGTCTGTCTGTTTCCTAACATTTCCCCATGTCCCCTCGTGTTTGTGAGGATCTGTGGTGTACTCTGTGCTTCACGGCGCACAGGCTGTCAGTGTAACAGCACGGTTCGGTACCGATCGCATGGCAGTCGATTATTAGAGATTACAGGGTGTGTGTGTGTTCCGGTCAAAGGCCAATGCTTTCGTGTGGGGGAGAAGATGGGAATCTCCACACGCCGCTGTCATTTCAATTATGATTTTGTATGTGTGTGCGAGAGCGCGCCTGTGTTTGTGTGTGTTCGTGCGTGCTAGTGCGCCCTTGTGATTATCTGTAAGGTCTCGGTCTGAATTGCTTCAGCGTTCTCCGTTTATGAGTGTATATATGTACCTATCTGTGTGGGAGTAGAAGGGAACATGGGATGTTTTCTCATGCCAAAATGACTGTGTAGGACAGCAGATGTGTTTTGTGAGCTTTCCAGGCATTGTTAGGTGACTTTGGACCAGATGGCAAATAATACTGTAGTTTTTAGTGGCGTATTTGTTTTTTCCTATTCAACAGCAGCAAATTGCACTGAACCAATAATGGTGTATCTAATTTTATACTGTAAAATGAAATTCTGTTAGAATTTGCTCACTCTCATGTTGTTCCGAATCATCGTAACTTGCTTTCTTTTTCGGAGCGGACCAAGAGAAATGTTGAAGAAGGGACTTTTAGTAAATGAGGATGCGGGATATGACTCATGAACTATGTTTCATGTCTTCTAAAGCCGCTTAGTAGCTTTGTGTGAAGAACAGGACGAAATATACTGCAAGTAAACTGTAGGTTTTTTCCACAGCAACTGCAGATATATTGTCGAGGGAATTTGTCATTTGTAACAAAGGAAACTGTTTGACGTTTTCTTCATTATGCAATTTGAATTGACCACTTGCCTCTAAAGGAAAAGACGTTGCAGGGCTGTTTGAGGACACGGAGCAAAAGGACCACCTAACAAATAACTAACAACCAAAACGACAACAACCACGTAAAATAAAACCAGCAAATTGTTAAACAGTAAGCCTATTAAAATAACAATATGTTTAGTCATGCCACAAAGCATTCTGGGAATTCACAAAACCATAACAAATCAGACATTCAGTTTGTCATCTGCAGGTGTTTGTCATGATTATATCAAGCGTTTATTCACGCTTCCACTTGCATTGCATTGCATTTAAGGAACATTTGATTTATTATGTGTGTTCTCTGGGATTCAAACCCATACATTAAACCTGAAATCGACCACATAAGCTACAGACAACCAGAGTGATGCAGTTAAGTGCGACTCGACCGATCAGATTCAAGAACCTGGTTGTGTAATGGTCAAGAATGTCTGTCAGTCGGTATAAATGTATTGTTGCGTAACACCGGTATATCATCTGTGGGGTCTGGAGGTGTTTAAATAATCTCGGTCTTACTGCGTCAATGTGGAGGCGTTTCTCAAGTGTGCTAATATTCGGCGCTGGTGATTGAAAGGTAAGGGAGCTTTCCGGGCAGTTCTTTAGCTGTTCCTCTTGTGATGCAGTCTAGACTAAAGGCCAAAGTGGCCTCTGTATCACAGCGAGTGGGCGAGATCCATTTATCATAAGAATATCCATCGCTCGCACAACAGCCACTTCTTCCTTATGTAAATCACAAACCGTCCGTTTTATATTCATTTTTGCTTCGTGTGCCCAGAGTGTGGGACATTTGTATTGAGCAACATGCTCGGCTGCACTGTTAAAAATGTCCAGACTTTTAAGATGTACAGTATGAGTCATCATGTCCTACATCAACCTGCTGCATTTTGAGTTTTATTGTAAAGTTATAAAATGATGGTGATGATGTGCATTGTGAGATAATAGGTTTTTTTTGCCATAGTTATGTGGTTTGTTCTTGACTTTCTTTCTTCTGTAGAACACAAATGAAGATATTTTGAAGAACGTTGGTAACCAAACATCATTGTACCCCATTGACTTCCATAATATGAACACAAAACCACTGAGTCATTTCTCAAAATATCTTCTTTTGTGTTCCATAAAAGAAAGGAGACTAAATAAATAAATGACGCAGGAATTTTCATTTTGGGGTGAACTATCCCTTTAATAATTAACACTATAGTTGTGCATTTCCAGTATGTAATTGTCATCCATTGTACAGATATTGGAAAAATGCTAAGGACAACTAGTAGGAACTGTAAAAGCATTTTTGTTTATTATAGATGCAGTCGTTCCATAAAGGTCTTCTGAATGATCCGTTCCGCTATGCTGAGAAGCTCTTACCTAAATGAAAAGATTTTGGCAGTATTGCAAATGCAGCTTCATGTTCCAACAGGCCAATTAAATGACTTGAAATTGTTGAATAAATAAAGTACAGTATAGTACAGTACAGTCAGCAGGTCGATATCACAAAATAAACCCAAAGTGTCTTGTATCACACTGACCGCATGTCTACATACCTCATGAATAAATAATTAGGCCAAATTTTCACCCAAAAATGAGTATTTACTCACCGTCATGTCGTTCCAAACCTGTACGACTTTCTTTCATCTGCAGAACACACAAGAAGATATTTTGAAGAACGTTGGTAACATTGACTTCCATTATATGAACACAAAACCACTGAGACATTCCTCAAAATATCTCCTTTTGTGTTCCACCAAACAAAGACTCGTATATGGGTTTTGAACGACATTTTTACTTTTGTTTTTTAAGAAGAATATCTGACTGCCGGATGGAGTGTTCCAGCGAGCCGTGTAATACGCCTCTTTAATGAAGGTAGAGAGAGAGAACGTGTGTTTATGTGTGTGTCAGTGCTCGGCTGGCGTGAAGAGAGACGTCTCAGAGGTTATCCAGAAGAATCAGTGCGGGAGACGTGCTGTTTAGCGGAGGTGGAGATTTGAGTCTCTCATTAGAGCTCCAGCAATTTCCCCAAGACCATCAAATAAAAGAGCTACATTTAATCTTAAATTACACTGCCATCCCTTATTACACAGCGATATTAATGCTCTTCACCACTGAGTACAATCTGCTCTCTGTGAAAGATTGGTAAAAATCCGATCACATTTCAGCTTCGGAAAAACTGTGATTTCTGATTGATTGGGTAAAAAAGGACTCCAGTGTCCATAAGTGTAATTCTAGGGCTGCATGCGCCAACCAAGCCACTGCCATTGAGATGAATGAGAATGCTAATGCATAGCTGACTTCAGTTATAACAGATAAAAAGAGAAATGTTTTATTTTTATTACCTTCTCATGGTTTATTACCTCCGCAGTGTTTACGCTCTTCCATGAAAGCAATCCCACAAATTGCCTATTTATACTGTGGATGTCACCGTACATTGAGCTGAAATGCGAAAAGTGACAAACGTCATCTTTAAGATAACGCTGATGTTTTTATCAGTAATATCGTGTGTACGCAACCCATTTAATGCCCATGAATAAACAATGTGGTGGTCAGCAAGTGTGTTGTGGCCATGACAACTTAGGGAGACCCCTATGTGTCCAGTTATCTCAGTTTAAACAGTGCACCTGCCTCACTTGTTGTTTTGAGTTGTAAAGACGTTGAATGGGACAGCGGTAGCCTGTCTTTCTTGTTGTTTCAGATTCATTTTGCTGTCTTATTTCTTCATGTGTAGATGACAGTGCAATTTTAGGTCTCTGATTAATTATTCAATCCTCCCTATGAATAATAAGGAATTAGACAAGAAAAGGTATTTTTGGAATATTGTGATGCTTGCATAGCAATTACCGGCAAGCATTTCTGCATTAAATTACATGATCTAATTTTATTCCTGTTTAATATTCACTTAAAACTCAGTTTGTGTTTTTATTTTCTTGTGATGTTGTGAACTTAAACCCAGAGTGATTGCTCGGATTATGCACTCAGGCTCTTAACATTTTTAATACAGATATACAGTAAATATACTATAGGAAGAAAGAAAAATCCCAGTAAAATATTTCTTTCATTTCTAAACCAATGCTTGGTTTCATGCACACTAAAAACACTACATTTATTTTCATCAAAATGTTTTTTTGTTTTTTTTTAGATTTGGGCAGTGTTCGTTTGTAACACATCTTTCCACAGAATGATGCTCGATTGCCCTGTGAAACATGGCATGAAATCTTAGGCATTTCATCCATCAGCATTTCCTCTTATTTAATCTTTTGCGTCATTTGTTTTCCAGTTTTTCTATCTCTCTTGCCTTTAATGAAAAGCAATAATGTGGAGCTTGTGTGGCATGCAGAGCAATATTCTGAATCATCCATCTGTTACATTCTCCCTTCAGACCTCTTGACAGTTCATTATCTTACACGTGCATTATCACGACTCTATAAGGATGCCGTAGAGCCCATGAAGAACACAATATTGTGTTTTCTCCTTTTGTTGTACGCTCGTGTTTGCCTTTTACGATGTTATGACAATGATTTTTGTGGCTATGTGATAACAAAACAAGCTGTGTTTTTGCTGGCGAGAGCTCTCATTTGACTGAACCCTGTGGGGCTGTAACACTGATTCAACTGCTGCTGTGGGAATCTGGAGCTCTCAGTCCTGTTATAATGTGTACTGACAGAATATCATCCTCACGCTCGAGACTTCCATCTGCTGTTCTGGATGAGGAAGTGAGGAAGTGGTCTGTTGTGTCAGATGCCTGACTCACTGTGGCTTCAATGATTTTAAATTTGTGGAACATTTGTTTGCTCGTCTTCTATTTGTGATATACAAAAAAGATTTACATTTTAGTTATGGTAGATAATATAAAATGAAAGTAAATAGGCTATTGAACATTTTTAATTAAAATGTATTCTCTGAAAACAACACTCTTGTTTTAACCAAGTTCTTGGTAAAATTCCACAAAGTTTAAAGCTGATTTTAAGGACATTTAAAGGTGTTTTTTTTTTATAAATGTCAACAATATAACAAATATGAGAATTATTATATATATTTGCTGTGAATGTTTTACATTTAATTCAAAAGATAAAAAAGGGTTATTAAAACATTTTGGTCCCATTTTATGTTACACTGTAAAAACTAACATGAAAATCTTCAAATCAAGACTTCAATTTTTAAGTTTTCAAAAGTGTTTTTACAGTGTTTACAGAGTTGTTTTAGTTTATTTTTATTTATTTAGACTAATTTATTAGTTTTATTAATATTTTGAATTGGCTTCTATTTTTAAATCGATAGTTTTTGTCATTTTATTATTTTTTTCTTCTTTTATATAAGTTTACTTTATTTATTTTCTGAAAGTGTAGGATGCAGCTGCTCTGCTGGCCACAGGGTGTCACTGTGATGTTTCTCTGGTGGAATCCCCTGTCTGCACTTCTCATAATCTAATGTTACATAACAGCATCATCATAAACTGAACGAGAACAGAGATGTGCTAATACCCTTCAGTGCAGACAGGGGGCTGTACTCCACATCTTTGAACATTTAAACACGTTGCTCATATGTTCTTGTTTATATTTGCATGTTTTGTTATGATTTACATACATCTCTAAAGGTGTAGGCATTTGAAATGTTCCTGGACAATTGACATAATGAGTGACATAGTTAACCACATAATATACTGTAATTTAAATCACTGTTGAGTCAATAGTATTAAAAGGATAATGTCCTTATTTTCCTTTATAACATGCTTCATTGAGTTTAAATGTGTGGTCTGTAATATCTGCTAGTGTTGCTTGAAACCCCCAAATAATGTGTTTATGAACATTACAGTAAATTTAATAGGAACCTTTGTACTTTTACTTTAGGCTACTATTGATTATAATAACTGTCCTGTATGCCTTCAAACACACAGATTGGTGAGAAGAGGACTGCTTTTATTTTTCTGTGAAGCTAAAGTTTTGGTTGTCACCTTTGCAAATGATTTAGTATGAAATCCCATATACTTAAATTATAGTAAGGACCCAAGCCATATCTTGAGACAAGAAGGGCTCTTGAACTTGGACCAGTAAGAAACCACATTATAAGTAGCCGATAGCAACGACATGCCAACGACCCAAAACACTTGCATCTGCATACACTGAATTTTCTCATTAGTTTACCAAATCTTTTCCTTCCGCCTTTCTCTTAAGTATAGTATTCCCAGAGGCAGATAATGGTGGTGTGTTTTTTTGAAATGCATAACGCTGTACAATCCATTACCTACACCTTTCATCTATCCTTTATTCTCTAACAGACTGTATTATTTAATAACATTAAACGCGCGTGTAAGCTTCATCTCTCGGTTTTGATGTGGTAATGCGCTTCGCGCGCGCAGGTTCACGTCTTGCGCAGTTGAGGTTGAAGGCTGGAGAATCGTATCGCGACTCAACGCGCCGCGGTCTGTCAGTCGTCGTGAGTCTCACCGCCTCAACTGCGCTCGTCCGCGTCGTGCGCGCGTCAAGAACCAACGTCCAGCAGCAGGTGCACTACGCGGACGCGACGCGCGGTCAAAAAGTGAATCATGCGCTCGCATTGACAGCTCTTGTCCATCTGCTGAAAGTAACTTGTAACCCTGGAGGATGGCCGGTGCCAAAAGAACCGAGTCGCCGTCCGAAATCGACCCTGACGTGAAGACCGAAGCGAGGAAATCTTTCGAGCACATATGGCTTAATACGGCGGTGCCGGTTCGGACGATGGGTTCGTTTGAGAGCGATGCTGGCCAAAGGTACCGCAGTCCCGTTTCAAGCAGCATGTGTGAACACTGTTTGATAACAAAACTGCAGCATCCTCCAGGATCCGCGCCGACTATTGATGAAAGCATCAATAAACCATATATTCTAGTGTTTGGAGCATGCATGCGAAAGGTGAGAGATTTGTGGGCATGCATGTGAGACGTGAGAGATTTTGGAGCATGCATGTGAGACGTGAGAGATTTGTGGGCATGCATGTGAGAGGTGAGATTTTGTTTAAAGCATGATGTGTGTGTGCTCTAGTTTTTCCTCATATGGCTTTGATAGTCTGGATCATTTGCAGTGCATACAAATACTAATGCAATATGGCTTAAACAGGAAAGCCATATCTGTCTCTAGCCCACATGTGAATTTGATCAGATATAGGAGTACAGCTTGTGGTTACTGTATATGACTCTGCCACAAAGGTTACATAAAGCCACGTGAAGCGTTTATAATTTAATAGGACTGACTGGAGGATGCTGCAGCTCGCTTGAGTCTTTTACCTTATCCCATCATCTTAAAAGCTCTTTATCATATTAATGCATGAAACATGGGTTTACTTGAAGATGATTGATTTTACACTACATCCTGATGCAAACCATCAGTGTTAATTTTTTTGAAAAATTTAGAATGCCAGGCCAATAGTAACCTGTGCAGATTTATTGTATTTGACAGTCAAATATGGTGCTTTGTGCAAATCGCTTTGTGCTTTTATAAACAAATGACTTGCCTCTGGTTATTTGAGAACGAGTAAACAAGCAAAGAAATGTGTTTTCATTGTGCCATTGCTCTGTGTGGCCTTTCGTGATATTCATACATATTTGTACCTCACATCCCATTTTCAGGTACTGCATTGGGTCTAACTAGCAGTTGAACTTTCTTTAAAAATGATGACATAACCATCACTTAAATAATAATCAGTTATGATCTCATAATGTTAAGTTAAGCTTTGTCGAGGCTGTAAAACTCATCACTTGGAAGTAATTTAGACAGAATAAATGACTACATCAATTTATGTGCCAAGCGCTATCTGTCACATGAAATATGTATGTGCGCGTATTTATTATGGTTTGGCGAAAGGCGGTTAATCATTTACAACGATCTCCTTTATTCTCAGTCCACACCCAGCTCTCATTTTACTCGAGAGATTTGAACGGAGGCTCCACGGTTCTAATGCAGCATTCTGCAGACTGAGTCGCTCTTATATCTGTGTACTCACTGATGTCCTTTAATGCGATCCACTCCAACTGTTCATTCAACCTATTGTGATTGTGATAATGGTGCACAAAGGCATTTGTGTTCCCAGCTGAACTGTATATACAGTAAGAGCACAGGGAGAGCGGTGCAGAGTTTGAAGAGGGATTCAAATAATCCAATAAATTATTTTATTATAGGATAAGTTCTCTCAAAAATCACCCTCCCAGATGTATATGACTTCCTTCCTCTTCGGCTGAACACAAACAAAACACATTAGCATTTATAGCTCATATAAATAAAACATGGTTTGCGTGTAACGTCTTTGTAAACCTTCAGGGCCTAAAATAATAAGGATATCAATCCTTCTGTCTCTCTTTATTGATCTGCTCAAAGTAGATGCCTTCACACTGTAATGTAAGTCTTTTTTGGCGTTGGTTGCCAAGTACAGGCTATAAATAAAGAAGAAAACTAAAGAAAGATTAGAAATGTTAATGAACTGTCTTGCTTGCACACCTGATGTCCAGTAGTTACAAGACGACTGAGAAAATAAGAGAACCATGCAGAAAAAAGAAAGAGATCGCTTCTTAATAAAGACACATTCAGGTCCGTCGTTGTATGTATATAATATTAGCAGCTGAACCGTTTCAAAGCATCATTTCAGTTTATCTGAATTTACTTATAGGTATGTGTTTAGGTAAAATTATCATTCTTGTTTCCCTCTGTGAACTACTAACCATATTTTTACCAAATTTAAAATAAAAATAGCGTTTTTATTTGCAGAAAACTGGAAATATATCAAAATAACAGACATGTATTTAGGAAAAGTTCAAAAAATGTTTTCACAGTTTTCATGTGTCTTGTCATGCTGTCAGTTTTTCACATTGCTGTTGGATGACTTTATGTCACTCTTGAGGTTTGATTTTGTTAAAATTCAACAGACGCTGGACTGGAATGACCACAATACATCTAGAAATGATGGTTTAAAATGAAAAGTTGGAGTGGTCTCTTCATTTTTTTATATAAAAGATCTTTTCAAGCTAGTGTTGCTTTCAACCCTGTTATTATGTACAAATTGCAGCTTTTGAGCATTAATCCAACAAACTGTGACATCACATCACTCACATTTACAGACAAATTATACTAAACACAGTGTCACATCATATTTATATGCAGTAATATTTTTGGGAACTGTATGCTACTGTATGCATCATTTATGTTTTGAAAGTCTTGAATGAAAGATGAAATGTGATCAAACTTTTCCCCCAAGAATGAAGTTGAAAAGGTGCAGCATGTGAGAAATCTAAAATCGACACCAAGGCTGGTTGCATAACATTTTGATAAATGGTCTTAATACATCAAACATCCCATAAATATATGGGTTGTGTGCACCATTTTAGCAGTTAGTCTTCTAGAAAGCTGATAGTATGTTATTTCTTAGTATGTTATTTTTGAGATTCTGGTGTTTGTGTTCGCACGGTGTTGCGGTGTGAATCTGAAAATGTATTAAACCTTTGCTTATGACTGACGCAGAAGATTCCTTTTTATAAATAGCTACCTGGTTTTCATGATTTAAAGAAAGTCATTCAAGTATTTTTAAAAGTCCAAATGAACTGAAGTGACTTGTTTTCAGAGCGATGTGTAGTTCACTTCCTCACCCAAAGGACATTTATCTGCCGTGTCAAATCTTTCAGCACTTAGTGATGGAGGGAGGAGAGAGGGAGGAAATCGCTTTGTCTCTCTTTATGAGATGATTTAGTAGTATAGAGTCGTGCTCGCTCTGATCGTTTTAGATAATGTAGATGTTGTGTGTTATAAATGTAATGTGTTTCGTAAATCCACGCCAAGCTGTCAAACGAGACAGACCTAGGCCAGATTTGTACAAATGTACAAAAGTGTAGTATTTGTGCTTCATTTTACTGGCCCGACATTGATACATCTCAATTGGAAATGATCTCTATTTGACGATAGTCAACCGCTTCTTGCAAATGTATCTGAGCTCTTTATAAGCAATATTAAAGCACTGAATTACATTTTTTACATTTACATTTACATTTATTCATTTGGCAGACGCTTTTATCCAAAGCGACTTACAATTGAGGAAAACAGCAAGCGATTCGTCTAAGTAAGCAATATTCACGAGAGGTGCTAGTAATACAAGGTTTCAAATACAACGTCAAGATAGTATAAGCAAGTATATAGAGAACATTAGAAAAGGAAAAATAGGGGTAAAAGTATTTTTTTTTTTTTTTTTTTTTTTTATGAGACAGTTAAGTGCTCATGGAAGAGGTGGGTCTTCAGCTGTTTTTTGAATTGTGAAATTGATCCAGCAGTCCTGATGGAAACAGGAAGATCATTCCACCAGCCGGGAACGGAGAAAGAAAATGTCCTTGAGATGGATCTCATGCCTCTCTGTGAAGGAACAATGAGGCGCCGCTCGTTTTCAGACCGCAGACTTCTGGAGGGGATGTAGGTCTGTAAGAGAGAGTTGAGGTAGATGGGTGCTGTGTTAGTGGCTGTTCTGTAAGCAAGCACCAGTGCCTTGAACTTAATGCGTGCCGCTACTGGGAGCCAGTGTAGAGAGATGAGCAGAGGTGTGACATGTGCTCTCTTGGGCTCATTGAAGACCAGGCGTGCAGCAGCATTCTGGATCATTTGCAGAGGTTTGAAGGCACAGGCTGGGAGACCGGCCAGAAGAGCATTACAATAATCCAGTCTAGAAATGACAAGTGCCTGGACGAGAAGCTGTGTTGCATGTTCTGTTAAGAACGGTCTGATCTTTCTAATGTTGTACAATGCAAACCTGCATGACCGAGTTGTTTTAGTAACGTGATCCTTAAAAGTCAGCTGATCATCCATGATTACCCCAAGATTCCTGACTGAAGTCGATGGGGTTATCTTAGATGGACCAAGTTGGATGGTAAGCTGGGGCTGTTCTGACGGGGTGGCAGGAATGACGAGGAGCTCAGTCTTGGCCAGGTTGAGTTGCAGGTGATGATCTTTCATCCAAGAAGAGATGTCAGCCAGGCAGTCGGAGACTCGTGTGGCTAGCATGGAATCGTCTGGATGAAATGAGAGGTGAAGTTGAGTGTCATCAGCATAACAATGGTAGGAGAATCCATGTGCTTGTATGATGGAACCCAGTGATGTGGTGTATATGGAGAAGAGCAGAGGTCCAAGAACCGATCCTTGTGGGACCCCGGTGACTAGTTGGTGTGATTTGGACACTTCACCTCCCCAAGCTACCTTGAACGACCTATCTGCGAGGTAGGATTTAAACCAGGAGAGTGAAGTTCCAGTGATGCCCAGTGACGATAGGGTAGACAGAAGAATGTGATGGTTAACCGTGTCGAAGGCTGCAGAAAGGTCTAAGAGAATGAGAACAGATGATTTGGACTCAGCTCTTGCCCTCCTTAGGGCTTCTGTAACTGTTAGTAGGGCAGTTTCGGTTGAGTGACCGCTCTTAAAGCCTGACTGGTTGGTGTCCAGCCTGTTGTTTTGGGTGAGGAAGGTAGACACCTGATTGAAAACAACCCGTTCAAGTGCTTTAGCTATGAACGGAAGGAGAGAAATGGGTCTATAATTCTCCAGTAGGGAAGTGTCATGTGTGGGTTTCTTAAGCAGCGGGGTTACCCGGGCCTGCTTGAATGCAGTGGGAAAAATTCCTGTATTAAGAGATGTGTTAATGATATGAGTGAGCGATGGTAGGAGTGTGGGTGAGATGGCTTGTAGTAGATGTGAGGGGATGGGGTCTAACGGGCAGGTGGTTGGGTGAGTAGAGAGCAGAAGTTTAGAGACATCATCCTCTTTAAGAGGAGAGAAAGAGGAGAGAAGATGGTCTGCTGTGTGTATGTGCGATGTGAGATCATTGATGGGTGGAGCTGAAAATTGTCTGCTGATAGACCTAGTTTTGTCTGTGAAGTAGCTGGCAAAGTCATTAGCCGTTAGGGAGTTAGACGGAGGTGGTGGAGGGGGACAGAGGAGAGTTTTAAATGTTTTGAAAAGCTTGTGGGAGTCTGAGGCGCTGCTAATTTTTTCATGGAAGAATGCAGATTTAGCAGTGTGAATGTCTGCAGAGAAGATAGAGAGTGAAGCTTGATACTTACAGAGGTCAGCGATGTCTTTTGTTTTGCGCCATTTCCTTTCAGTCGCTCTGAGTTTAGCCCGGTGTTCCCGGAGGGTATCGGACAACCAGGGACTGGAAGGAGTAGCACGTGCTGGCCTGGAGGAAATAGGACAGATAGTGTCTAGACACGAGGTTAGTGTTGTGAGAAGTGTGTCTGTGGCAGAATTAACATCTAGTGATGCAAAGTGTGTGAAGGATGGAAGGGAGGTTTCTATGACAGATGAAAGATGGACAGGAGAAAGGGAGCGCAGATTCCGCCTAAATGAGACTGGCAGCGGAGTTGGTGAGTTGCGGGAATGCAGTATTAAATTAAAAGTGATGAAAAAGTGATCAGAGACGTGCAGAGGTGTAATCAAGGTGTTCTCTGTATCACAGCTGCGTGTGTAGATAAGATCAAGTTGGTTACCTGACTTATGGGTACCTGTGGTGGGGACTAGTTGGAGATTGAAGGAGGTAAGCAGTGAGTGGAAGTCTGAGGCATAAGGCTTCTCTAGGTGGATGTTGAAATCCCCAAAGACAAGAAGCGGCGAGTCGTCCTCAGGGAAAGACGAGAGCAGCATGTCTAGGTCTTCTAGAAATTCGCCCAGTTGACCTGGAGGGCGATAAATAACTACAATGTGGAGTTTTAATGGAGAAGTAATAGTTACGGCATGGAATTCAAAAGAATTGGTGTTGACTACGGAGGGGTAGGTGGAGAACTTCCAGTCTTTGGAGATGAGAAGACCGGTGCCACCACCTCTCCCATGCTGGCGGGGAGTGTGAGAGAAAGAGAAATTACTAGAGAGAGCTGCAGGGGTTGCTGTGTTCTCAGAAGTAATCCAGGTTTCAGTTAATCCTACAATACTAAGAGCAGAGTGGGAAGCAAATGGCAGGGATGAAGTCGGATTTATTAACAGCAGATTGACAATTCCAGAGACCAATGGAAAGAGAGAGTGGAAGAGTAGAAGAGGTACAGATAGTGCGAAGGTTGGCGGGATTGCTCCGCCTTCCTCTGGTGAGAGAGTGTCGTGGGCGAGAGACCACAGGAATGAATTGGAAACACATGCTGTGCGAGTGAGTATAGAAAAGGCGAAAAAGAAAGTGAGAGAAACCAGTAAAAAGGATTTTTAGATAAGATACTACTGTGCGTTGTCGGTTTCGTTGCTCGGTTGAGTCGCGCAGGACGAGTCGAATGGTCTTTACCTCGTCGGTCTTGAGTCGCGCAGGACGAGTCGAATGGTCTTTACCTCGTCGGTCTTCACGCGAGGAGGGCTGAACGCTTCCGCTGACGCTTCCGCGCCAGCGCCTCTATCTGTATTAAATGGGTTGCTAATCACGTAGTGAGTGGGAACAGCTGCCCGTGCGTTTCAAATTAGCAAGACAAAGCCTAAATGAACACGCAATGGCTCAAGTCGAATCTAATGCTGGACTCTTCCGGACTTAAGTGCTAATTTATCCAAAGGTGAAAAGCTTTCCTGTAATCTAAAATCAACTAGCTGCAAACAACACTCCAAAGCACCATAGACTTATAAGGAAATAGATCAGAGAACGAAATAATTCTCACTACTTAGCAAATATATCACCTATGCGTCATACAACAGAAACATATAATATACACCGAACACTTACGCGTGCGCTCTTGCCGTGACTACAGACTACTCGCTTATCCTGGCAATGAGCTGTGAGCCCGCAGTTTAAATAGCTACTCCTACAGTCGCTGCCCGTGCGTTTCAAATTAGCAAGACAAAGCCTAAATGAACACGCAATGGCTCAAGTCGAATCTAATGCTGGACTCTTCCGGACTTAAGTGCTAATTTATCCAAAGGTGAAAAGCTTTCCTGTAATCTAAAATCAACTAGCTGCAAACAACACTCCAAAGCACCATAGACTTATAAGGAAAATAGATCAGAGAACGAAATAATTCTCACTACTTAGCAAATATATCACCTATGCGTCATACAACAGAAACATATAATATACACCGAACACTTACGCGTGCGCTCTTGCCGTGACTACAGACTACTCGCTTATCCTGGCAATGAGCTGTGAGCCCGCAGTTTAAATAGCTACTCCTACAGTCGCTGCCCGTGCGTTTCAAATTAGCAAGACAAAGCCTAAATGAACACGCAATGGCTCAAGTCGAATCTAATGCTGGACTCTTCCGGACTTAAGTGCTAATTTATCCAAAGGTGAAAAGCTTTCCTGTAATCTAAAATCAACTAGCTGCAAACAACACTCCAAAGCACCATAGACTTATAAGGAAAATAGATCAGAGAACGAAATAATTCTCACTACTTAGCAAATATCACCTATGCGTCATACAACAGAAACATATAATATACACCGAACACTTACGCGTGCGCTCTTGCCGTGACTACAGACTACTCGCTTATCCTGGCAATGAGCTGTGAGCCCGCAGTTTAAATAGCTACTCCTACAGTCGCTGCCCGTGCGTTTCAAATTAGCAAGACAAAGCCTAATGAACACGCAATGGCTCAAGTCGAATCTAATGCTGGACTCTTCCGGACTTAAGTGCTAATTTATCCAAAGGTGAAAAGCTTTCCTGTAATCTAAAATCAACTAGCTGCAAACAACACTCCAAAGCACCATAGACTTATAAGGAAAATAGATCAGAGAACGAAATAATTCTCACTACTTAGCAAATATATCACCTATGCGTCATACAACAGAAACATATAATATACACCGAACACTTACGCGTGTTAAAATTAAAATATGACTTGATTGACACACAATAAGAACATGTACAGATCGTGTGGAGGTTATGACAGATCGCTGCGCTGCACTTACTCTCAGAATGTCGAAGCTCCTCACGGTGAGGGTGAGATGTTGTGCTGCAGTGCAGGCTTTTGTGTTCTACTGTATGTAGGTGTAGCATTAGCCTGGAGAAATCATGCAGCCCGTCTCAACAGCCCGAGTGAAATCAGGACACGTACAGCTTAACATCAGGTTTCTGTGTTGCAGACTTACAGAAAGATCTACGCTGTTCTTATTTTTGGGATTACATAAATATAATATATGTACAATTTATATTTTTGAATATAATGTGTCAATTAACTTCTATATTCTATAGTATATTCCAGGGATGCACCACTGGTATATACAATTTAACGTCTATTCTATTCTGTGAGGTTGCATTTTACTTTAAGGTGTCCTTATTAAATTGAATCCCTGTATAACCCAAATAAAGTAATTTTTTGTTATTTATTGTTTATATCTTACTTAGATTATCGCTGCTGGCCTTCTAAAACCTTGTATCTCCATATTTGGGATTTTTATATTTTGCGTCAATCATTATTATTAGTCATTCTTTATGATTGTCACTGGGTTTTGCAAATATCTAGCCAATAAAAAGTATTAAAAAGTGCTTGTCAACTTTGACAGTACAGTATTTAATCATTTAAAAAGTACTCAAAAAATAGAAAAACTCACATTTGGACACAAGGTTTCAGAATAAGAGAGACATTATGAGACTTGAATTTCACAGACTGGGTCACAATTACTAAGTACTTTAAGGTTAGATGTAGGATTGGTTTCAGGATTGGTTGCTTAATCTTAAAATGTTATTGTTTGGTTTGACAGAAATTGTGGGAAGGAATTAAATCATCAGATGTCTAATTTTACTTCGGTGAAAACAAAAATACATTTTGAGACACTCCAGATGTTAATGTGATTTTGATGGTGTTCACTTTAAGTGTTTTACGTGCTAAAAAAGATGTGATATATGTCCAGACTTGGTATTCTGTATGTTTTGTTCCATATATGTATTACACATTTCTCCCCGTTGTGTAGATCAATCCTACTCCTTTATCTTACTCACATATCTTTAATAGCTTGCTGTCTCTCTTACCATGATGGGTAGTTTAGAGATAGTGGCTTCAGTCTCTAAGCCATTTTCTTTCTTTTTTTTGATTATGTAAATTGGAGCAGTTCCCTGCAGAATAAAGTTGCCTTTTAACCACCAAAGTTCTGACACTTTTTTGGCAGTAGCAAAAGGCTTTTTGCCATATTACTGTATATGGTGTCAGTCATAGAGATGCTTAGAGCTGAATCTGCTGCTTCAACTCGTTTTGCTAATTTACTGTCAGCTTTAACATTTGAGGTTATGGACTCCTGCCTTGGACTCTCTCAACATACATTTTTGTTCAGCAAAATTGATCTGATACAGTGTATTTTTTGTGCTGAGTCACGCTTCCACACACAGAGAGAATATATAATGTAATCCATTCAAGTCTGAGAGAATATGCAGTTCATACAGCACAGTGACTGTCCGATCGGTGTGCGCAGAGCCGCTTCATGTCCAAAACGGCACTTCTTTATTGTCCGTGTATTCAGTTCATGCGAGACAGAATGTTCTGCAAAACCACACGCAAAACAGGAAGATGGTTAAATGTGTGTGTGTGTGATGTATGCATTCAATTTTTTTTTCAATAAAAAAATTGTCATTCGGTAGTGCAATATTCGATTACATCTGTCATCATCATTAATTCATGATCTTCGGGTTGTTTGTGAAAATAACGTTTATTTTATTGGAATGTGAACTGATTGTATAGTTACACCCCTAATGTGTATATGTGTGTCTTGGTGATCAAGAATGTTTTTTTTGCTTCTGTTGTTTCATTTCATAAGGCATTTTATTTGAAATCCCTGCTTCTGCTGTTGCATACTTTTCATTTTCAATGTATATAAATACAGTTCGAATGAGTCTTTTGCGAGTTTTTGAGTAATCATTCTGTGTTTATTATGTACTGCGCGCACAGCAGAGTACAACATAAGTTATTGAAGACACTCAAAAAACATCTTGAGTTACACAATGATCTTGATTATCAAACCGTAATCCCGCAGTTACATAAATTCATGCATTAATTTTATTTAAAGCCTGTGCGAAATCTCCCGCTCCACACGCCAATCTGAACGTCCCCATTCCAACTTTTCCTGTTTTCCTCTCAGAATGCTCTGTGAAGTGGGCTGACATGAGCACACAGGCAGTAGCGCCTCCAATATTTCTGCTGCATGCCCTATAAATAGAGCTCACACAGTATCTGTCTGTTGGAGCGCTAGCATACGTGGGTGGGATTGAGGTACGTGCGAGGCTGTTCCAATCAAAGGATAAGGATTTTTACAGAGACTGAGAACTTTCATCGCGCCTGTTATTGACCGGCCCTATTGTTACGTGTTGGCATGAAGTCTGGGTGTAATGGATTTCCCTGCAATTATCATTTCAGCCTTTTCCAATGTGAGAAACAGTTTGACAGTCAGGCAGAGCAATTATATCTGACACAGAGGAGGCTTACGAACACTAAGTTTGGAGAGCACGTATGTTTCCATATAGGTCTATGTGTAGGCGTGAATCCGGCGTGACGCAAATCCATACGTGTTCTGAAAATGTTTACAAAAACTGGACTGAATCGGTTTTTCCTTTATACATCCCTATATATACGTTCATGATACATTTTTCATCACTGCCGTCACCATGGAGACGGGGCAAGTGATGCAGGAAACAGTAGCTATTCTCTAGTAGACTCTCTCTCTACAGGATACAGGGGGGTTATAATTGCTGGCTGTGATGTACATTATGTTTGTACCAAGTGTAAAGGGCTTTTGGGAAGCTCTGGTGTGCTGTTAGTATGATGCTTGTAACACAAAGAGCAGTCAAACTCTAGATAATGACTCCCAAAGAGGATATGGACCCCAATGATTTTCAAGGAAATTATAAGTGCTTTATGATATGTTTTATTACTCTTAAAGGGGCATTACTGGAATAATTAGAAGTTGAATCTCAGAAACTCTGTCATTTGAAGGACAAACATACATTTTGGATCAAGAAAATGAAGCCTATTAAAGGTGCTGCGTGTAATATTTAGCAGGATCTAAAAAAATGCAATATAATATACATAACTATGTCTTCAGAGAAGACATTACATAATGAAGCGTTATGTTCATTATTTACTAACCCTCATGTCATTTCTAACCTGTATATGACTTTGTTTCTTCTGCAGAACAAGATATTTTTAAGAACCCCCCCATTGGCTTCCATTGACACCATTGACCATTTTTCAAAATTGGAGTCATATACAGGTTTTATTAGATTTTTATTAGATTAGGTATATTTTACATGTTAAAAATGCAAAATGTAATAATCAAGGTTTTTTTTTGCATCAACCTGATTATTCTTCATTTTCCAGCTTTGTGCGGGTGTGACTCTGCAGATTTTGTGTTTGGACTGAATTTAAATGTGCTTCATATTTGAGCATGACAAATGTTGCCTAAATGTGTTTACAGTATATTTTACAGAAATTGAAATGTGGGAGCAGCAGAAATGGCTCTTAGTGAAGCATGCATTCACAGATGGAATAAGCCGAGGTCTATCGAGAGTTCATCCGCGGCGTCACCGTTGCTAATGTCCCCTGTCAGATGTCCTAAAAGATTTAAAACGCTCTCTTGCGTTTTAAGATTGATCTGGGATTTGAGGAACATTTTAGCACTAAACTCAGATCAGCTGCTTAAAGTTCTACATGCTTTGGATAAACGTATAACAGCAAGATGTGAGGTGTGAAGATGGTCAGTGAAGGACATTATGAGCATTGAGTGAGACTCAATTGGCAGGATGCTGGTATTATGAAAAGCACTATAGGATTGATTTGTGTGTATCTGCAGTATTTCTGGGATATCTGGCAGGTCAAAGTGCCTTTTCAGATTAATGGTCCCATGATGCCACATGCGTTCCTCTGTATAATACACTTATAATTGTACTCCGTCATTTGCATTAGCTGTTTTTACAACTCCGCACATTTCTGTTAAACCTATATGATATAGAATAGTATTATAAATATATGTGCAATTAGATTGCAATGCATTTTATTGACAATAGAAGAGAGTTGTCAATCAATCAAAAGTCATTGTAAAATTGTAAAAAGAGAAACGGTGTAGCATTATTTGTGTGCAGATTTCATGCAATGAAATTCATGCATTTTTAAGGGTCTCCAAATACCTTCTGGGACATTTACTGTACTGCACTGTACAGAACTTTTATTGTTTTATTGAGCATTTTTTGAATGTCTTTCCGCAGGGTGCAGGTGGAATTTTATGTCAACGAAAATACATTTAAGGAGAGATTGAAGCTGTTCTTCATCAAAAACCAAAGGTCAAGTAAGTAAAACCCTTTGAGTTTACAACCACAACACAACAGAACAAACCACAACAGAACAAACCAAGAAAAATCCATTATTGCAAACATAAACAATACTAAAGATTTTTATAGCTCATGTGCACATGGAAAAGACTCGCATGGCTTATCACATGTTAAATCTTTGCAACAGCAGTGCTCACTTTTCTTTAACCGCTTGTTTGTATTTACGGTATGATGCTAGGATTGCAGGTTTCTCTCGACCACTGAATTATGTCTAATGCATTTTCCTTGCGGATTTTCTACTCCATTTATAATTGACTGTATTGCAGGTCTCCGAATCCGCCTCTTCAACCTTTCCCTGAAGCTGTTAACATGCCTCCTCTATATCATCAGAGTCTCGCTGGATGACCCGACACAGGTCACATGTGCACGGTGAGTAAAGCCCTGTTCCATCCATAGTTGCTTTAGTTAAACCATGCATCTATTATCAATGCTTGAATCAGACTCGCTGAACGGCGCCGCATTCTGACACGCATCATTTTGTATTATAGCTCCGTATGTGGGCTGAGACAAATCATATAGAACGGTGAAATCGCTCACGGTAATACTCGACCTGCCTGTCTCACAGGAGATGAATCGCGCGCGTGACGATGTCATCGCTCTCGTTGGTTGTCGCAACGATACTTCGCTGCTCATTTGCATAAAGTTCAGCTTTTCTTAACTTTCTTGGTCATGCTGCTGTAAACCAAATGTATCACTTCAGGAAACAATAGTATCGAGGAATGATATTACGGTTTTTATTCAGCTCTGCCGCAGCGCACCAAAGCAAAGCTCATTACCGTATATATCTCGCAAGCGTGCCTCAAATTGCTCAAGAACGTCTCTCGGGACCCAGACACTAGGAGAAGATTCGATGTGAAGTGTCCATTAAAAGTCGCTCTCAGCACCAGCCACGAAAAGCATTCAGGGACAATAAAGCAATGTGTGTGTGATGTGTGCTGGTGTGGAAGCTGAAAGAGAGCGACACGACTAAAAACAATCAAACTAGAGATGTCATCCCTTGCTGACATTCACGCCAGGGCCACGGGCTCTTCTGTCCTTTACTTTTGACTGTAGGAAACACTGCGCAAACATCACAGACCCCCTGTGCAGCAAATCTTGCGTCAACTACACATCAAACCTGAGCGCAGACCCCACGCAAATCAACTGGTGAGCTTTCATATACTGATCATCACACATGAAATCTGACTTGCTTAATGCTATTTTCCGATTCACATATTTGCTTTCTTATATATTGATATTGTATGTTTTGTTTCATATAGGGAGTTAATATTCTGGGTGAACAGAAGAGTTCCTGTATGGGCGATACAGGTAGATTTCTGTATGAACAGCACTTTAAAAAAGATTTTATAGTCTGATGTGTGAGGAGATGGTTTTAAGTTCTGCAATAAACTTTTATTCTTTACACTATAAGAAAGTAGGAATGTGAAAACGTTTGGTGCAATCTATAGTACTGTAGTCAGGTTGATAGACAACAGATTTTCATAAATAACTTGAATAATACCTGTTAGTAACATGAAAAAAAATTTTGGGCAATTTAATAAATAATTTTTACACGAAAGTCTTAAAGACGGTTTTATAGCAACAATGTAAACCAACGTTACTGTGAATCACATTCGTCCCTGCAGATTATTTCTGATAACAAGAGCGCATTCCAGAACGCTGTGTAATAATATACAATCAAATTCAACACATTGTTTATTTAATACAATTATTATTATTCAATAAAACATAAAGTTATATTATTAGCCACTAGCCAGACTGATCAATAAACACTGACAAAAGTTAACTTTGGGCCAGGCGCGTGCATCCGATAAAACCGTCTATATATTGGTGCTAAAAAGAACCAGATTGATTTGTTTTTTTCTCTGTTTACAGAGTTATTCTTATATTGAGAACTGAAATTGCAAAAAAGGTTTTAAGTAGATGAAAATTCTTGCTAAACTTGCTAAAAAAAAAACCCCGTCCCTTACATTTATCCCTTAAGGATTCATGTTTGATATTGATCTTGAACGTTAAAAGAAGAAAATAAAGTTGAGACTTGACACAAACCTGGAGTTGTATTTTATATCTTTATAACTGAATGTTGTACTCTGATTCTGTATTGAGAATTTGACAGAATTTTTACGGATTTGTTCAATGTACTCCGTGATTGTCTTATTCTCTGCTCAGGTGACGGTGGCCTTAATCAGCTTCTTGCAAGCGATGCTTCTGGCGTATCTCAGTTACAAGGTAAGATCAGCTTCATCATTATTCAAATAAAATCTCTGCGTTTCAATACGAAAATCTTGATTATGATTAAGTCTGAAATCCAATTTGCATATTTATTCTGTGCATATGCACCAAGTCTTTATTTGCACTCCAAATCCATTACAGTTGTATTATGTTTAGCCTCCTTTCCAACGCTTGTAGAAGGTACAGTATATTTCACCCCCAAAATAAAATTCTGTCATCATTTATTCACCCTCATGTTGTTCAATGCCTGTTTTTGACTCTGTGGAACACAAAAGAAGATATTTTGAGAAATGTCTCAGTGGTTTTGAGTCCATATATATTGGATGTTGTTTGGTTATCAGTGTCTTTCAAAATATCTTCTTTTGTTTTCTGCACAGGAAAGGAAGTCATACAGGTTTGAAATGACATGAGGAAGTGAAAGATTGATGAAATGGTGAAAGATTTCTTTTTTGGGTGAACTGTCTCTTTAAGTGTATAATTGCATTTTTCTATGTGAACGCACCACTCACGCTATTTTAGTACATAATGGCAATATTTATAGTGCAGTTGGGATTCACCTGCCATAACCTAAACTTATATAACGCGATTTCATCCCGTTTTTTATTTCTCATTCTCAGGGGAACATTTGGGAGCATATCTTCCAAATCTCCTTCATCATCGAGATGATCAATACAGTGCCATTTATAATCACAGTAAGTGATGCACAGTAATGTCCTCTGGACACAGAAGCACATTGGCGGTTTCTGTTGTTCATTATTGATGGTTATTGTCGAGTGCTGTTGAGAGTGATCGTAATTATATGAGTAGCCATTGACATGTGAAAGGCATTTCTGAGATCCAGGGATTATCACACAAATGTAACAATTAGTCAAGTGACGCCAGCAATCAGTCTAAGTGGGAAGTGGGTGTTTAATTACTTTTGTGCTGATGAAATTTCAAACACTACAACACTTGACAAATGAGCCTTTCTGTTAGAAAGTTCTGTCATATATTGATATACTATAACTAGGTTGTGTATATTCTTGCGAGATCGTGATGTGGTTAAAAACCCTCACGGATGAAGAAAATATGTAGGTTTTCCTCTGTTTTTTTTATAGAGCAGATGGAGAACGTAGATGCAATGGTGCTTCGCTCTGAATATCTTGTTTTCTTTGCAGATATTTTGGCCTCCACTGAGAAACATATTCGTTCCTGTGTTCCTTAACTGTTGGCTTGCCAAATCAGCACTTGAAAACATGATTGTAAGTGACATGTTTATCTGATTTATTTTATGAATTTATACTGTAGGATATCTACAAAAAAGTGGATATCTTGGAGAATAAACATCAGTATAGATGCCAATAAAGCACTGTATATTGTATTGCTTTCACAGTTACTCCGCTTTGCATGCTTTATTTTACACTAGCGGTCAAAAGTTTTGGGAAACCTACTTACTTATGTGTTCATATTTTTCCACATTTTAGAATAATAATAAACACATCAAAATTATGAAATAAAACAAAGGGAATTATGGGAATTATGTTGTAATGAAAAAACAAAGAAAAATAAATGAAAACACGTCATATTTTATCGTCTTCAGTGTAGTCACCTTTCGACAAAAATTTGCAGAAATGTTTTCACGTAATTAAAATTTTTTTTTTTTTTAAACAATATTAAAGGAGTTTTTATCTATTCTGTGCTCTTATTGGCTGTTCTTTCTTCATTATTCAGTCAAACTTATCCATTTAAAAAACATTTTTTTATTAAATAAAAAGGTTTTTTTTGTCATGAAAAAAAAATATTTTTTGTCTACTAAACTAATTTCAGATATTTAAGCAAACACCTCAGATTAAGTTTTTTTTTAATAATGAGAAAAATTTCGCTCAAGTGTCCCAAAACTTTTGATCGCTAGTGTACATTTTATACTCACTATAGCACATTCTTAGAGAAACTCATTCTCTCCGTTTCCTTCTAGAATGATCTCCATCGTGCTATTCAGCGCACACATTCAGCCATGTTTAACCAGGTCCTGATTCTGATCTGTACGCTGCTGTGTCTGGTCTTTACCGGGTAAAGCTCTTTTATCTCTCGTACCTCTGACTGGCCTTTAGCCTTGTACAGGATTTAATATGACAGATCTAAAGCTGGCTGAATCGGATAAATAAACTCGTCCTGTCATAGGGCATGTTCAGATAAGTTCATGTTCAGATTTCATTATATTAGAGATAACACGAATAAGAAATATATATGTCTAATATTTCATTATTGTCAGCTGGACATTTTTGTGGTGGTCGCCCCAGAACCAGTCCTGGTCCAAAAGAACCTGATTTTGTCTTAAAACAGGATTGTTGTTGCCATAATTCATTTAAAAAATATTTTTTTAGATTCATGTAATAGATCGTTTGAACAATTTAAAAACATTCATGTAATTCTATAGGTAAAATGAAGTTGCATAACAGTGTTGCCCAAATGAAGCTGTTACTCGCTACAGGAGCTGTGTAGTTTAGGACCACAAGATCATAATATTTGTGTTTCTTGCAATGGCTTTGGAATGCAATAAATCCTGAAAAATGGTTTAGAAAAAGAAATTAGGGTAGAACGGGCTTTGAAATGTTTTTTTTTTCTAATGAAACTACAAAGAAATCCCAATGTTTCCAACTTGTTTCGTAACGCTCCGCAGGGCTTGTGGGATTCAGCACCTGGAGCGAGCGGGGCAGAATCTCACACTGTTCGACGCTTTATATTTCTGCATCGTCACATTCTCCACCGTCGGTTATGGAGATGTAACGCCCAGAATCTGGCCGTCTCAGTTACTGGTGGTCATCATGATCTGTGTGGCGCTGGTGGTGCTGCCACTGCAGGTGTCTATTAACACAATCACTATAGTTGAAATATCACACAATCACTTAACTTTGTTTTATAAATACACTACTAGTCAGAAGTGTCTTTATTCATATTTTTTTCCATATTTTGGATTATTAGTAAACTCAAAATTGCTATATTGTCTCCCTAAAGAGTAAGTGCATTTTTTATTTTTTTTATTTTTCTAATGAATCATTGTTTTTAATCATTTTCAAACATTTAGGCATAAACCTTGAGATCATGGAGTTGATATTAAATTTTTTCACACTTTCACATATTACACACTTTTATTCTGCATTGAATTTTTTTAAACCAGAAATAAGTGAAACTATGTTGAGAACTGTTTTGTTTTGTTTATCAGTTCGAGGAGTTGGCATATCTGTGGATGGAGAGACAGAAGTCAGGCGGGAACTACAGCAGACATCGAGCTCAGACTGAGAAACACGTGGTTCTCTGCGTCACTTCACTCAAAATAGATCTGCTTATGGATTTCCTCAATGAGTTCTACGCGCACCCGAGACTGCAGGTACGCCGCGTGTCTTTGGATAAAAGCGTCTGCCAAATGCATAAATGTAAATGTAAATGTGTCTTTGATGTAGTTTAGTATGTGATGGAGGGATGACGATCAACAATTCTCCAATGTCTTGCAGGATTATTATGTGGTTATTCTCTGTCCCACTGAGATGGACATTCAGGTGCGGAGGATCCTGCAGATCCCGTTGTGGTCTCAAAGAGTGATCTACCTCCAGGGCTCTGCGCTGAAAGACCAGGACCTGATGAGAGCCAAGTATGACTTTTACAATGCTTCTCTTCTCTAATACACGTATTAAGAAGCGAAACAATACATAAGCCGTGTGTACATCGAATGCACTGTGAGTCACATGAGGCTTGGCTTGATAGCAGTCTGTGCGGTTTAGGTCATTAAATTAGCATGATTTTCACACATTACATCATTTAAGAATGAAGGAGCACCTGCTGTTAGCATGAAGAATGATGTCATTTTTAACAGCGTGGCACTTTGATGCTTTCACATGTAACCAGCGACATTGATTAGCGATTGTAATGGAAAATCTGGACTCGCTCCCGAAACACAAAATTAGTCTGTGTGAAAATTTAGAGAGTCAACCAGCAAGTTCCACCACCAGAGCCAAACCTCATGCTTACTCACAACCCCATCTGTCACTTATTAAAATAGCCCTTGAGGGTAAGAGATGTCCTTCCTCCTGCAATGTAACTTCATTTGAAATATTATACGGTGATCCTCATTTGTACATGCAGCAAATCTTTCTCAACATACCCAGTGTTTATATTAGTACATGAATTTCTCCTAAAACTCAGTATCTGTAATTGTAAAGTAACAGGAAGGCTTCACGTTCTGGAAAATGAACATTTAAATGCTGGAAGAATTATGCATGTTTCGTTTTTCGCCCACATTTGCTGCACACAGCATGTTTGAGCCTTATAGGAATACATTATGAATGGGGCAAGATGTTCCAGAGGGTTTTTAAAGAAGTTGCTTATATAATTTAACACACACAGACATACAAGTAGATATTTCTTGCTTAGATTTTCAGTGTTTGGTTTGTGTTTATGAAAGCACAGCTTCTAATCCATCATATTCATTTTCATAAAAAATCAAATCTTATTGTTTCTACTGTTTTGCAAACAGTTTTGTTGTTTTGTGTCTGTGGTATTGCAGTACTGTTAATATTATGGACACCATGTGATTTATTACCTGTATATTTGATCATTTTTAAATCACCTTTTGCTAAATGAAAAATACTTATATATATAAAAATTGTTTTAGTACTAGTGAGAGTTAAGGTTTGTGGTCATTTTTCAACTTATTGCAGAACATTTCTTTGAAATAAAGTGCATATACAGTATTTAACATAGCACAGGATTTACATGATATAATATAGTATATATAGTATACACTCATTTTGTATTACATATTATATCACTGCTATAAAAAGGAACGTGTCTGTCTGTTACTTTGCAAAAACTCTCTAATTTACAATTTTACATTCATTAACAACTAGGCTTGTATAGACACCAACTAGGCTAAACATTTACTTAAAATGTCTGCTGTGAAAATTCCTTGAACAGTAAATCAACAGAATATTAATAGTAATTGTCGATGTTTATTTATAACGCTATATAATGCTGTCGATGTGCATTAACTGTAAATGAATATTGGCATTTTGTTTACTCTGTAGTGGTCAACCTTATCTTGTGGAGGTGGGGTCGGTACGCCGTGATATTGACCCTCGCCATCTTAAAAACGCAGCAATAATTACCTGCCACCACAACACACGTGCTCTCCTCCAGGAGAAACTCACATGACAGCTTTAAGCCGCAGGGCATCGCAGCGACGCGGTGAGGTTTGCTGTATGAGTGACACAGGTGTGTAATGATGTTGTGTGTCTTGCAGGATGGATGACGGGGAGGCGTGCTTCATACTCAGCAGCCGAAACGAAGTGGACCGCACGGCAGCTGTAAATACAAACACTATGCTTTTAAACTGATCACATATACAGTCGGCCCTGTAATTTGCTTTGAATGAATGTTTCTGCCTGATGCATCAATTTAAACGCACTTGTTCAAGCCGTGTTGCGTATCGCTTCATGAATAAAAAAATATGCAGTGCTCTTATAGGCGAGATAAATGTTGAGGGTTAATGTCATCAGATGAGAGAATGTTGCGTGTTCTTCTGAAAGGATCATCAGACCATTCTGAGAGCGTGGGCCGTGAAGGACTTCGCACCGAACTGTCCGCTGTATGTTCAGATTCTCAAACCCGAGAACAAATTTCACGTCAAATTTGCTGGTGAGTCATTTGTAAATGGTGTGGTTCATTTTTGACAGGTCATTTGCAGTCGCATACATCATTTGTGCGTTTTGTCTGTTAGATCATGTTGTGTGTGAAGAGGAGTTCAAGTATGCCATGCTGGCCCTGAACTGTGTGTGTCCTGCCACCTCTACACTGGTGACGCTTCTGGTTCACACGTCGCGTGGACAGTGAGTACTTACAAACTTCTTTGGCCTTTTGAGACGTCCCCAATTCAGTTGAGTCATGTCATGTGGGATAAATTCGGTTCTTGACGTTTATATCAGAACACTGTTTAGGAAAAAGACAAATCAATCAGTGTCTCTTTTTAATGCAGATTATGTTCCTATTGTTTTTGCTTTTTTGTTTTGATAAAGATTCATGGCTTTCCTGTTTAATTCCATGGTTGTGATGTCATCCACAAATAACTACTTACAGTGGATTTTAAAATGAAGAATAAACAGTGCCAATAAACATCCTGTGATACATTGCATGAGACAGCCTGAACTGTCAATCATCCATAATATCAGAAATATACTCGAAGGCTGGTTTAAAGGAATACTTCACCCAAATATTGAATTTTCTTACAATTTACAGTTGAACACAAACAAATAATTTTACATTAAAATGGTGTTGTTTTACGTTATCTACTTATATGGGATATAAAGCGCAAACATCCATCATCCAGATATCATCATCCATAAATCTAATGACTCCAGTGAGTTCTGAAGCAAACAATACATTTGTAGGATAAAATTATTAATGTATTATTCAAATATGGCACACATTGCTTTGTTTGTTTATAATGATACAATATTGACTGAATTATAAACATATAGATTGATAAATATGAAAATATGTTTTTCCACATTTTAGTATAATAATAAACTTATCAAAATTATGAAATAAAACACAGGGAACTATGGGAATTATATTGTAATGAAAAAAAATCGTCTTCAGTGTTTCGACTAGAATTTGCAGAAATGTTTTCATGTAATTTTCTCAAGCAGCTTCTTGAGATCTCACCCTGAGATGCTTTTTAAACAATATTTAAGGAGTTTTTATCTATTATGTGTCTTTATTGGCTGTTCTTTCTTCATTATTCAGTCAAAGTTATATATTTAAAAACATTTTTTATTAAATAAAATGTTAGTTTTGTCATGAAAAAACATGTGTGTTTGGAAAATGATATTTTTGTCTACTAAACTAATTTCAGATATTTAAGCAAACACCTCAGATCAAACGTTTTTTTTTAAATAATGAGAAAAATTTCACTCAAGTGTTCCAAAACCTTTGACCGCTAGTGTATGTTTTGTTACTGTGTAAATGCGTGCTGACATCAGGCATAACAAACATGTTTTCTAGATTCTTCTGTCCGTATGAGATGTTTTCCTATGCAGAAAATTCCTGTTTACCACCTCCAGTGTTTTTGTTGCAGAGAAGGGCAGATGTCTCCAGAACAGTGGCAGAGAACTTACGGCCGTTGCTCTGGAAATGAAGTTTATCACATCCGTCTGATGGACAGCAAGTTCTTCGGCGAATACGACGGGAAGAGCTTCACTTACGCCTCTTTCCATGCACATAAAAAGTGAGTCATTGAGAATCTCTACGAGTCACTATTAGACAGAATGTGGCAAGTCATTCGTATATAATCCCATCCTGAATATATTGCATATTTGAGTGCCTCTTGATAACATGTGATAAATCCACAAAGTAGTTTATAGTAGAGGAGTGCCGGCTCTCTCAAATAAGGAGAGGAAATGTTTTCATTTTTTACATTTTCAATCTATCTTAATCTTACGTATAACCATAAAAAATGCCACATGTGACATTTAATTTTGAATTACGAAATTGCATACTGTATGTACTTGTTGACCATTATAGTATGTATGATGCACTACTGTGCATCTATTTCATTGTCATGTGACCTATATGTTCGTTCTCCTATGACACACTTTACCCACAATGAATACATCTGCATACATATGATGTTAATACTAGAGTTCTTTTACCTGTCATCCCTGACAACATGCGTTAGCCGTGCCTTTTGTACTTTATGGCTTAAACAGTTGTGTTGTTTTTAGATACGGCGTCTGCTTAATCGGTACAAAGAGAGAAGACAACAAGAGCATCCTTCTGAACCCCGGCCCACGTCACATCATGGCTGCCACAGACACCTGTTACTACATCAACATCACTAAAGAAGAGAACTCGGCCTTCATCTTTAAACAGGAGGAGAAACACAGCAAAGGGATGTCGGCCACCGGCGTGTATGACGCGCCCTCTCGTCTCCCAGTGCAAAGCATCATCGCGAGCATGGGTGAGGAGACACATGTCTAGTATCATGTATACTTAGGTTAGGATAGCTGGTTTCTTTATGACGTGTAATTGGTACCTAAAAACAAAGCGAAAAAGATCAGCTTCATCCACCTTCTGTTGTTTGGACAGATAGCCCTGCCCCCAATTTTATGCCATTGGTTGAGATAGAAGTTGAAAACGCTGTTCATTCCTGCAAATTACTTATTTATAGTCTCTGCACATTAAGATGAGACAGGAAAAAGTATTTTACTACACGCATCAGCTTCCCAGTGTTGCTTTAAAGATTAGACATTTTGCAAAAGCATAACAAGTTTATTCAGCTGCTTGGTTTAATGTCTGCTTTTATCAAAGCTGTTGTAAGAACAAAGTATAGATTTGTCAGCATCATGTACATTGAGAGGGGGGCTTTTATCAAACTATAGAAGGATTTCTCACTCACAACTAGTCATGCTCATGATATACTTTATCTTTTATTGTTTCTCCTTTGTTGAAGTTGATCAGTCTACTTCATATGGTAAGTGTGAGCATGTGGTTTCCTTAGTATCAGAGCCACAGTTAAATCACAAGACATCGTCTGTCGATGTCCGTGTAAATGTTAACATTTACAGAAACCTTCATTCCTGTTATCTCACGGGTCGGGTCTCGTTTCCAGAGATGGAGGATTTCTTTCCCAGTTTGGTTTGGAAACTGCACTTGCATGCACGAAAAGATCCCCTGGCTACTTTTTTGACACACATTATTCCATCGGGTTTTATTCGTTTGTTTGTTTTCTTTTTAACATTTTGCGGTCGAACCGAATCTTGTGCATAGCAATAGAAATTGCCTATTTTAATCGGGAACCATTTTAGTTGCGATGCATTGATTTGAAATGTATGCAAATTAGTGTTTATTCATTGTTAGCAGGAAATCAGAGTTGAGGTCAACTTCAGTCAATTCTAAGACTTTAAGCATTCATCTATACGTCTAGTCATTTTTAATTGTATTCAATAAACTGATGAAAATTGATCTGAACTCTGAATTACAAACATTGAAAAACAGTTTTCACACTGCAATATTTCTTTGTCCATTTCCATTGCAACAAAATATATAACACAAAAATATAACATTCAGGCTTGGCAACAGTTTAGATTTAACATTGGCGGACTGTTGTAACTTTAAGTCAAAGAAACTCTCATGTCTCATTTGTCCTGCATTACAGGAACTGTGGCCATTGACCTGCAGAATCCAGACCCACCCGTTGACAGCAGTAAGCTGGCACTGCCCACAGAGAACGGAGCTGGGAGCCGCAGACCCAGCATCGCCCCTGTGCTGGAGATCGCCGACTCCTCTGCCATCCTGCCCTGTGACCTCCTCAGTGACCCCTCTGAAGATGAGACCAACCAATCAGATGAGGACGGAGCACTGGCGTTAGAGTAAATCTTTATTTGACAATTAAATGCTGAATTATTAAGAAAAATCACATCGCAAAATGTGAACTTAAAGGAACGGTTCACCCAAAAATGACAATTTTGTCTTCATTTACTCATCCTCAAGTTTTTTACATTTGTATACGTTTTTTGTTCTGAAGAACACAGAAAAAGATATTTGGAAGATTGCTTGCAACCGAACAGTTCTTGGCCACCATTGACTATCATAGTAAGAAAAATTGCTTTATATATTTTTTTTGTTCTGTTAAACACAAAAGAAGATATTTTGAAGAATGTATTAAAGCAAACGTTATTTTGACTGCCATTTTATGATAGTTAATGGTGGGCAAGAATTGTTTTCCAAATATCTTTCTCCGTGTTCATCGGAACAAAAAATGTATACAAATTTAGAACAACTTGAGGTTGAGTTAATGAAGACTTCTGAATTTTTGGGTGAACTGTTCTTTTAAGTAACAGAATAAAGAAGTAATATAATTATATAATTTATCTACATATGTTGGAAACCTCCGCTCTCTCTCTCTCTCTCTCTCTCTCTCTCTCTCTCTCTCTCTCTCTCTCTCTCTCTCTCTCTCTCTCTTTCATGCTCTCACACACACACACACACACACACACACCCCAGGCTTCTGTTCGTGTCTCTTGCTGAGGCTTTGAACCTTTTCTCTGGTGTTCAGAGTGAATTGCAGTGCTTGTAGCGCCCTCTGTTGGTGTCTGTCATGTATCGAAATGTTGTCAGTTATCGAAGGGATTCATGTATGTGACATAGGTTTAAATGGAAAGATTTTTGTATTTATTAGTTAGTCATTTGACATTGTGTTTATGTTTCTAAGGTTTGTTAAAGGCTATCCACCCAACTCACCTTACATTGGAAGCTCCCCAACACTTTGCCACCTTCTGCAACAAAAGGCGCCGTTCTGTTGCCTGCGACTTGACAAGGTGAGTGAATACATTATTTAATTCACCATTATATATCGACATGTCCAAGAAACACTTGAAGTCAAATGATGTCAAACTCACATTTCCCCTCATATCTAATTGATTTAATTTGATCATTATTTCGATCCATTGAGAGTTTCCATTTTGATTCAGGGTTGTCGGCACAACAGTTTCGAGGATGCCAAGGCGTATGGCTTCAAGAACAAGTTGATCATCGTCTCTGCTGAAACAGCCGGAAACGGCTTGTACAACTTCATAGTGCCTCTGCGAGCCTATTACAGACCGAGGAGAGGAAAGACTGAACCCCATCGTGCTGCTGTTGGATAATCCGTGAGCGAGCTGCCGCAGTGCTTTTTCACAGCATGTTACTGTTTAGACTTGGGTTGATGGATCACCCGAAAATCCCTCATCATCCTCATTCAGTCTCAGATGTTCATCTGAATCAATTTTTACAAAAACATCTGATCGCTACAAGCTTTTTCTTACAAGACACTTGTACTTGATTTTGCCATGTCAACATTTGGGTCATGCTACTGCATGGAGTTTATTGCTTCTATTGTTTACCTCATTTGTAAGTCGCTTTGGATAAAGCATCTGCTAAATGACTAAATGTAAATATGGACATTCAGCAATGGATATTTATAGAAAAAACAATGAATTCGCTAAAAAACAATCACATCTGGGATGGCATGAGGGTGAGTGATCGATGACATTCATTTTAGGTTAACTATTCTTTAACTCTTTAAAGTGTTTTCAGGCACATCTACATAAAAATCTAGAAAAATCTCAATGCGTACATCTTGCTCTCCATTTCTAAAAGCTTTCAGGATGTTTCAGAAATGTTTTGTTCATTACGCAGAATTGTTAAAGCAATTGTCCTCACGCTGTTCATTCTTCTCTCTGGGTTTCCATGACAACCCTGAGATGTGTCAAAAACCATTTTACAATTACCAGAGTGAATTGCAGTGCTTGTAGCGCCCTCTGTTGGTGTCTGTCATGTATCGAAATGTTGTCAGTTATCGAAGGGATTCATGTATGTGACATAGGTTTAAATGGAAAGATTTTTGTATTTATTAGTTAGTCATTTGACATTGTGTTTATGTTTCTAAGGTTTGTTAAAGGCTATCCACCCAACTCACCTTACATTGGAAGCTCCCCAACACTTTGCCACCTTCTGCAACAAAAGGCGCCGTTCTGTTGCCTGCGACTTGACAAGGTGAGTGAATACATTATTTAATTCACCATTATATATCGACATGTCCAAGAAACACTTGAAGTCAAATGATGTCAAACTCACATTTCCCCTCATATCTAATTGATTTAATTTGATCATTTATTTCGATCCATTGAGAGTTTCCATTTTGATTCAGGGTTGTCGGCACAACAGTTTCGAGGATGCCAAGGCGTATGGCTTCAAGAACAAGTTGATCATCGTCTCTGCTGAAACAGCCGGAAACGGCTTGTACAACTTCATAGTGCCTCTGCGAGCCTATTACAGACCGAGGAAAGAACTGAACCCCATCGTGCTGCTGTTGGATAATCCGTGAGCGAGCTGCCGCAGTGCTTTTTCACAGCATGTTACTGTTTAGACTTGGGTTGATGGATCACCCGAAAATCCCTCATCATCCTCATTCAGTCTCAGATGTTCATCTGAATTCAATTTTTACAAAAACATCTGATCGCTACAAGCTTTTTCTTACAAGACACTTGTACTTGATTTTTGCCATGTCAACATTTTGGGTCATGCTAACTGCATGGAGTTATATTGCTTCTATTGTTTACCTCATTTGTAAGTCGCTTTGGATAAAGCATCTGCTAAATGACTAAATGTAAATATGGACATTCAGCAATGGATATTTATAGAAAAAACAATGAATTCGCTAAAAAACAATCACATCTGGGATGGCATGAGGGTGAGTGATCGATGACATTCATTTTTAGGTTAACTATTCTTTAACTCTTTAAAGTGTTTTCAGGCACATCTACATAAAAATCTAGAAAAATCTCAATGCGTTACATCTTGCTCTCCATTTCTAAAAGCTTTCAGGATGTTTCAGAAATGTTTTGTTCATTACGCAGAATTGTTAAAGCAATTGTCCTCACGCTGTTCATTCTTCTCTCTGGGTTTCCATGACAACCCTGAGATGTGTCAAAAACCATTTTACAATTACCTGCGTATGCGCAAGCTTTTATTATATTTAAGGTAGTTCTGCCAATGCCCAAACCTTTAAAAACGTGCAGGTGTGGGTGGATTACTGCTCAAACTTCTCTTTCCAGGCCTGATAATCATTTTCTAGAGGCCATCTGCTGTTTCCCAATGGTGTACTACATGGCTGGTACCATTGACAAGTAAGTGTCTTATACACTGGCGTTCACATTCAAAACCAGGAATTTAAAATTGGAAAGATTGGAAAATGTACGCATTTAACACTAAACCGTCCATCTGTACTGTCACAGTTTGGACAACCTGCTGCAATGTGGCATCATCTACGCCGATAACCTGGTTGTGGTGGATAAAGAGAGCACAATGAGTGCAGAAGAAGACTACATGGCAGATGCTAAGACCATCGTGAACGTCCAGACCATGTTCAGGTATATTTCAGCAGATCTGTTTCTCAGCATTAGCTGTAAACTCATTTTTGACTTCTCTGTCCTCTCATAGGTTGTTTCCAAGTCTCAGCATCATCACCGAGCTCACTCATCCGTCTAACATGCGATTCATGCAGTTCCGTGCCAAAGACTGCTATTCCCTGGCTCTCTCCAAACTCGAAAAGGTCTCACATCTTAACCTTTTGTATTTGAGAAGTAAACACTCTAACAGTTTAAAAAAAAGTGGATTTGCTCAGAAGTTATGACACGGTCCATCGAATCATAAATCGAGCGACGCCAAGATGATTTATTTGTGTTGGCTGCATGTTTCAGAAGGCTGGAAATATTGAAACTGTGATGCCAGATGGTTGTGTTTCAAATCACCAGCAGTGGATGGAGGCATCAATCTTTGTGTGATCCTTCCCTTTTTTCCAGATAGAGAGAGATAAGGGCTCGAATCTGGCATTCATGTTCCGCCTGCCGTTTGCTGCCGGCAGAGTGTTTAGCATCAGTATGCTGGATACTCTCCTCTACCAAGTGAGATTCTACATGCCATCCCATCTTTGCACATTCTGTTCTGCACCTCCCTGTGGCACTCTGATGTATATGCATATACATTATTAGCGAAATATATTCATATTTGTTTAATCGATGTAGCTTTTTGATCTAGATCTATTTCCCATGAATACAATAAAATGTTTTAGATACAATTAAAATACATATGATTTTGTATATCAATAATGATAATAAAAAAATCATTTTAATAACTTGATTTTTTTAAATCAAAAGTTCCAGTATGTTTTTATATTAAATAAATATGAAAATGTTTATTGTTATTCTATTGATGTATATATATCATGATTTTATTATATTATTATTAAGATAAGTATAGTTTTGATCACTTTGCATTTACACTTATGTATTGCTATTATATATCAAGGTTATTTTAGTTTACTAAAATAAAAGATTTGAGAATGTTTCTGTGAAGTCAAATGGCCTAAAATTACTTTGCCTCAGAAATAAACTGCAATAAGTTTAAGGCGCTAAAATTATAATAATAAACAAAAATAAAAATGAATGTATATAGCAACATAAAAATAAACAAATAAATAAAAAATGTCAAACGCATATAACAAAATTGCTAAAAATGTAACTAAAATTAAAACAAAACTACAAATCTAAAAAAATTTAGCTAAGGTTGTATTAGTAAAACTACAATAAAGCTAAAAACAAAACTATAATAATAATATATATATTGTAATATTATTAAAACAGAGCATTGTATATATTTTTATATTTGACCTGATTTATATAAATTATTATTAATACATTGACATAAATAAGTAAAGCCTCTTATGAGTAACCTTTGCAGTATGTTTGGGTCTCTGTGTTATTGATTCTGTAAGTCTTGTGTGTTTATCTCTTCTATTTCTCCTCTCAAGTCTTTCGTGAAGGACTATATGATTCTCATCGCAAGGCTCTTGTTGGGTCTAGACACCACGCCAGGTTCTGGCTACCTCTGTGCTGTAAGTGTGACCATAAACATACACACCCACACACACTTAACAGCCGTTTTGTCCGTTGCGTAGCATCATTTCACACACACACACACACACACACACACACACACTGTCATTGTTTCATTCAGACCCGGCACATAAATCTGGTTATTTGACCTCCTCTACCCACACATTTTTGAAGCAGATGGAGTAAAAAACATGATCACATGTTTTAAAAGCACAATAATATGTGATTTTATGTGTCATATGTCCCCTAAAAATCTAAACTATTGAAGAAAAACAATATTTGGCCAGAGATATCCCAACAGGGAACATCTGTATAGAGATGGATGGAATTCATAAATTCACATTTGCATTGTGACGATGATGAAAATTATTTCAGGCCAAAATAAGATGCATCAATAATCTTTATGTGAATGATTATTTTGAAACAGATGAAAGTAACAGAAGAAGACTTATGGATCCGGACGTACGGGAGATTGTTTCAGAAGCTGTGCTCATCCAGTGCAGAAATTCCCATCGGGATATACCGCACTGAATCTCACATGTTCTCCTCCTCAGAGGTAAGATGAGGTTAGACAGTACATCTCAGAGTTCAGACGTCGCTGAGTCTGCTCATTTTATACGACCCATCCGACTTTAGACGCTTGCACAGCAGATACGATCCGTCACTTTGGCTTCCTCTAATCCTGTGCCGTGTTGAAGGCTATATCATGGCTTTGCTGGCTGTCATGTTGGATGTTTTGTGATTTTACTTGTGCAGTTCTTGTGCTAATCATTTCTCATTCTGATCATTCACATGAATGGCTTTGTCCAGTTTAAGGAGGTTTATAAACAGGTAAGAATGTTGACTTGCACCGTTTTTATACCACTTTTGTTGTAGCGGTGCCGCATTACACGAAAACTCTGGTTTTGTCTTGTATTGTATGTTTTATGGAATGTCTGTCCATTATTCCTTTTGTCTATCATGTCATGTCATGCTGGTCATTTTAAAAAGCTTATTTTTAGCTTCTATATATTATATATTTTGGAATCAATTACATTATGAATTGTTGAATTTATTTTGTTTTGGCTTCAGTATTTTTGGTCCTCAATAAAACTTCCTTAAAATTATAAAAATGTACCTTAGAAAAATTGTCCAAAACTGATTCACCTGTTGCCATAACATCAGTCTCAGGTGTCCGTGGAGGATTGCGAGGACACACGTGACCGCGGGGAATCCTGGAAGGAGAAAACCGCCCACAGAAACTCCACAGGGAGCGACCAGTCCGAGCACCCGCTCCTACGCAAGAAGAGCATGCAGTGGGCGAGACGGCTGAGCAGGAAAAACACCAAACCGCCCAGTCGAGCCGAACGCATCAATCAACAGCGGCTGAACCTGTACCGCCGATCTGAGAGACAAGAGCTGTCAGAGCTGGTGAAGAACCGCATGAAACATCTGGGGCTGCCCACTGTGGGATACGGTAGGATTGACTGGCAGGGAAAGTTGGTGTAAATTCTTAAGGTGCCATCATTTGTAACCTTGAACCCCCAATATTGATGTGTTTTGAGGACATGCTTTATATTGCAAAGGGCTTTTATCGTAGTCTTCATAATCTTTCCTTGTGTCCCCGTCTCCGATAAATATTCTGCAGAATCAGGGATTATTAGAAAATACGTGTCGGATAGGGAAAAAGAAATAGTGTTTCGTACATGTCTTCATGTAAACCAATGTGAGGGAAAATGTTTATCGTCGCTTCCTATCGTAACCTTGGATGTCCAAATTCACTATTTAACAAACCACAAAATATGGAGATAAAAGCTTTTGGAAGGACAGTGACGTTATGTTCCATTACATTTTGGGGTTCTTAAGATCTACTTTTTAATAATGATCTTTTTCATTTAGAATTAAATGGATATTTTTTATATAAACTGACATTTATTTATATAAATTAAATATAATATATACATTAAAATAGATTATAATTATAAGCTTACCATTGTGAATTGGAGTAGGGTAAAGAGACATTTTTAGCATTGCTTTTTTTTTTAGAATACAGCATTTATATTTTTTTAAAAATCCTATGAAACACAAGATATTTGATGTCGTCACAGATTTGGACCCCATTATGTAATATTTGTTTGCAGAAGACAGAAGTATGTTGTTTTTTTATAACAGACGTATTGTTGAGGGAGAGGCGGAGCTTAGCTGCTGCTATTCTGCTTGTGCATCATCATTGTACTTGTTGATTTTCATGTTTCCTTCCTTTTGTTGTCTTCATACTAACTTTACTCTCTGCTGTTTCACTTTGTTGCAAAAAAATCATTCTCTAATATATCACAGTTTCACTAGAATTATTGTTTGCAGTGTAGAATTGCGTATTACTAGCTCTATAATAATAAATGATTAATAATATGTTGAGAATGTGTTTTTTGCATGCTGGTATTTTTCTGACCTTTCTCTTTATAAAAGTTGAGCTTTTTCTTCTGCTTGCTTGATTCTTGTCTCTCTTTTCTTTGGCTTTTTCCTGCTCGCTATAGAGGACGTAGCTAATTTAACCGCAAGTGATGTGATGAACCGCGTAAA
The DNA here is from genome assembly GCA_026939265.1 of Oreonectes daqikongensis. Classification (NCBI taxonomy): domain Eukaryota; kingdom Metazoa; phylum Chordata; class Actinopteri; order Cypriniformes; family Nemacheilidae; genus Oreonectes; species Oreonectes daqikongensis. Next base: position 1,826,180 of record JAOTQM010000051.1, read on the forward strand.
TCTAGGATATTTGCAAGGTAAATCCACCCGACAACACCGTTGCTATAGTCCTGAATGCACTCCATGTCTAGAGAACACTGAGATGAATGAAAGTGCTGTTATCATGATGTTCTGAGGAGTGAAACAGAAGGAACTTTCCATTATTCACTTTGTCCCGTGGCATTGAAACAGCATCAGCAGTTTGTATTTAATAGGACACGCTGGATAAGTTTTGATGACTTGATTTTGTTTACTTGAGGATATCTGCAACCAAGCGTTTTCTGCTATTTAAGCTGGCGTACACATTTTCTTGGTAATCTTTGTGAAAATATCAGAGGTCTCTTTTTTCTGCTTTTATTTTCAGAACACATGATCTCTAAGCTAGTTTATCCCATGGGACTCATTTTGCCCCAAGTTTTATTTTCTTAAAAACAGCCTCAGGAAACTGCTGGCATTTTGCATTATAATGATGCTGGACAAAATGAAAATGAAAATACAGTCTAATGGCTTTCTGCACAACCAAAACATGTTGTTATTACTTTTGAAATGTGCATTTATGTATAATATAATTCATTATTAACTACCTCTCTCCAGTAGTTGATTCTAATTGGTTTATCGTAGAAATCGTATTTACTATGATGATCGACTTGCGTCTCTTACAGTGCTCCACAGCCTCATATAATAAATGGCATATTATCAAAAAATAATCAAATTTAAACTCAATCAATATTTACTTACAGTATTTGTAAGCAGCGGTGTAATAAGCAGTTCATTATCTCTTATACATAAATGCAAAAAATCTTTATGAATAATGTAAAAGTCTGTTTATCTCAATCTGCATAGGCTGTGTGAGTGTTATATCTATGCAGGCTCATAGAATTTACATTTTGCAGTAGGGGATTTTGTATTTTTCATACGGCTAGCTGCCAGGAGTTTGATGTTTTTTCCACCCCACTCAACATTTTCACAAATACAGATAATCGCTCGTCATTTTGTCCTGTTTTTTTCATGTCAGTTCTCTGGAAAATAAAAATTTGCTGACAATTAACTAACTCTCAGGCCGTCCAGTTTTGGGATGAAACCGTGGTGCTTGGAGATTTATAAAATGCAGGTCCTTAAAAGAGAGTCTTCAATGCACAGGCAACACAAAATCATACTATAATATAGCCGTTTGCTCACACTTGGTAAATAATTGTCGAACTTTTATTCGAGACGACTCTTTGTGTTGTGTCACGTCCTGCAGTGCACCTTTCAAGGGTGAAAAAATGTTTGGAACCCACCCTTGGTGCCGCATCACCGACCCAAACGGCAGATAGTGATCGATCCGTTTCGTTCTTCAATATATCATCTTGCTTTTTTGTCGCCTGTGTCTTTTTGAACTTGGCACATGAGTGCATTTCACGAATCACCAAGGAGCACGGTTTCAGCTCAAACTTCTTTACGGTTCTATTGAACTTGGATGAGTAGATCATCAGCAAACTTTCATTTTTAGGTGAACCAACACACAATATGTTTATGACATTATGAAACCTGATCGAGGTATATTAGTGATGTAGTTGTGTTTTTCTCCTCTGATACAAACTGAAGAGGGTTCTTACGTAACGAAGGGTACTGCAGGTACTCGCTGGCGTCTGAGCATTGATATAAGACATGAGGGATTTTGATTCAAGGATGTTTGGTCAGAGTGGAGTAGAAAGCATTCAGTATTTGTTGGAAGGGTTCATCTCGCTGAGGGTAGAGCATTCAAATAATGGGCTGGGACACGTTTGACATCATTAGAATCCAGGAACCGACTTCTCCCAATCCCACACTACTAATGTTTTTTGCTTCACTCTGATCGGGCCTGTCGGATACTCTGAGCATGCCTCTATCCGTGTCTGTCGGTCGTACTGTTTGCTGACATCGGGCTGTGTGTTGGCATGACAAGCAACGCTCATGGGATAAAGTGTGATTATTATGCAACGGACAGATGGACGGAAAGACAGAATGCGGACCGTGTCTGCATGCGTCCGCGCATGGGGAGGGATTGTTTTTTCATGGGCGCCGGAGTGAGCCACCCCACTAACATTACACTTCTCTCTTTTTCCTGTTTTTTTCATGTCAGTTTCTGGAAAATAAAAAATTTTGACAACCACAGGCACCGTCCAGTTTGATGAAAGGTTTGGAGATTTATAAAAGCAGGTCCTTAAAAAGCCAGACAGCAACACAAATCATAACATATAATACCGTTCCACACTTGTATAATTTGTTTTTTCGAAATCTTTTGTTTGTGTCACGTCTGAGTGCACCTTTCAAGGGTAAAAAAGTTTGGACATGGCCCAGATCCATGGACATACAACGGCAGATAGTGATCGATCCGTTGTCTTCTATAAACCTGCACTATTCTCTCTGTTTGTGTAAGTGTCAGAATGAAGGTATTCTCCACCAAGGAGCAGTTTGCTCAACTTCTTCGTCTATGAACTGGATGAGTAAATAGCAAACTTTCATTTTTAGGTAACCAAACACAATATATGACATTATAATCATTAGAATTATAATGTATTTTTTTCTTTTACAAACTAAGAGGGTTCTTACGTAACAAGCTGAATACCGCTGACAACATTTAAAGACATGATTTTATTAAGGATGTTTGGTCAAGTATAAAACACTTCAGTATTTGTTGAAGTATTCAGCTACTTGAGAAGCAAATAATGCTGACACTTTGACATCATAAATCAATTTTCCCATCTTTTTTTTGCTTCACTATCTGCCTGTCGGAACTGTCAATTGAGCATGTCTATTGTCTGTTTACTTTCTGACTCGGCTATTATTGCTTATTTGCATAAACGCTCAATGGTCTGAAAAGTGTGATATTTGCACGGAAATCGGGCAAATGCGGACCGTGTATGCAGTGCGTCGGATGGAGTTCGTTGCATTTTAAATGCAGATGCCCTGTCATAACGTTAGCACCTCTTTTTTTACCTTACCGCTGCCTGTTACTCCTTAAAAGGCAAATGTGGTTTAGAACCCAGGCTTGTAGTCTTGACCTGCCAAAGGTTCACACTTCTCAGTCATATGCAAGCAGGTAAAACGCATCAAAAAGCCCCAGAAACCCAGCCAACAAAATCCATAACACTGTTGGGACACACAACAAACAGCCTTCCATACAGTATACATTTGTTCTTTTTGAAATATATTTTGCTATTGCTTTGTCTGCTCTGAATAGTCAACATTATGGACAAGATGGTACAGAACGAAGCATTTCTTGTTACATGTAGATGAAGTGTGACAGTGACAGACAATGTTTTGTTTGTATTGCAGATGAAATGAATGACAATCAGAACACGTTGTCATATGTGCTGATAAACCCGCCTCCAGACACTGTTCTAGAGCTCAATGATATTGTGTAAGTGTCAGAGATGAAGGTAAACTTCTCCAACCAATGGTGTGAGTTTGGTGCAGGACTGTCTTCATGTCCAAACAATGAAAGCTGGGGCGGGGAAGTTGGGATTGTAAAATATTGCAATAAATAATTCATATTATGTAATAATTATAATAACAATCATATCATCATCATAATCATTAGAATTATAATGTCATATTTTAATTCATTTTTTACATAGTAGTCATATTGCAGCAATTTGCTTAAACCACTAACACCAGCTGAATACCACTGACAACATTTCCAAATACAATTATTATTATTAAACTGGACAAACTGTTTAAAATAACAAAACCTATTAACAACACCTATTTGCAGTACAAATATTTGAAAAATTGAAATGTATTTCAGCTACTTGAGAAGCGAAATAAAGCTATGACATCTTGTTTACAGCATAAACTCAATTTTGATCTTTTTTTTAGACTTTAACAAGAGCAAATATCTGCCAGTTGGAAAAAAATGTCAAATTTAGTAAATAAGTACTTTATTAATATGTTTATCTTTCTTACTCCATTGGCAAATATTATTTGCTTATTTTAAGCATAAACTGACTTAATTTGAGTTTTTCTTTTTTAGAAAACTTTGTAGATATTTGTACTGGAAATCAGGGCTAAAATGCTAGGAAGTGTATATTTTAGCAGTGTGTTTTCGGACCCTGAAAAAGAAAAGTTCGTATTCATTTTAAAACAAGAATAATGTTTTCATTTAAAAAAAAGTTCATATTTAATGGAACAACCATCGTTTTTCACAGCTTTCACACATCTTGCCATGTTTACTCCTTAAAAGGCAAATGTGGTCTCCTATTTTTCCCAGAGCTGTATGTGTTATGTTGAGATGCCTCACCGCATTATTTTCTTTTACCTGTAGCTACATCATTCGCTCTGATCCGCTGGCACACGTTCCTGAGAATCTTCCGGGAGCACCGGCTGGAGGAAAACTACGGCAGGACTATGGATCAGAGACACGGGATGAGACTCATCTGTAAAAAGTCCTGTTACACACCCCCTTCTCTCCGTCCCCAACGGCCCCCCTCACCCTGAGCTGCTGCAGGCCAGTCTGCATGAAGGACGCAGGACACGCAGCCAAACCAACCAACCTGACTGACAGACAGCACTCGTGTGCCAACACATGTTGCCCTTCAAAGCTGTAACTTTACAGATTCCTCTTTTTTACAAAGACACAATCTACTTTTCAGACTTTTCTGAATGTGGCTGGTTATTACGTGTTTTTTTTTTTGTATTTAATACTTGGCCGACAGTGTAAGATTGGGTTGTTATGAGTCACTCTGGACCTAACACAATGTCCAAGCACTTTGAATATATAGGGCAGAATATATATCACAAACTATTACGTCAAACAGTATTCATGTGTGCAGCTACGGACAGTAGAAAACAAACAACGGTTACATCGGTCAGTTCATCTGTTTGGACCAGAACACTGGTGATGTCAAGGCCCAAAATCACAGGCGGCCACAGAACTAGTTTACATCAGTGCTATATTTTGTACATAGCACATAGTAAATATATATATATATTGTAGGCTACATATACATAAGTTAACCACGTATTGTTTTACATGCTCAGTGACCTCTTAGTATTCACAGTATTTTGTTGTGATTTTGTCCTCAAAGCACAAATGATTTTGTTTTTTATTGCTATTCCCAAACTGCAACTATGTATTTAAACATAATGTTGATTCGTCACATGATCGCAGCTGTGATCATGTTCTTTGCCATAACATTTGAAATGTTTTTTGCAAAAAAGTGAGTATTTTGAAAGACCCAAGACACTTTCTGACGGGTAACGCACAAGCATCAGAAGTATTGAATGAATGTTGTTTAGATGTTATAGAAGAGCTGTCAAATGCTATTGTACAGTATTTTAGATCATCGGCGCAGTATTGAACTGAAACTCATGAATTATGACTGAAGTATAAAATAGAAAATATTAGTATATGTCACATAGACTTAACTTGATTATTGATGATTATTTATTTGATGTGTGTTTTCGTTTGCTTGTTTGTTTATCTGTTTTCTTGCTATATCAACAGTATTTTAATCATATTCCATGTTTCAGTTTCTGATCATATATGAAATATTTACAATACTATAAATTATTGGAATTTGCCACTTTTGCACTAAGCTCTTTTGATAGAGCAGTATACCGAAACCCTTTAACTTACATTCACACATAATGAAAACCTTCTCAATTTTACATATTATGTAAAAAGCAGCATTTAGTTATGATTAGAGCCGCGTTGACAGGTGACATGAAAAACCGATTCTTTTGTGACTTCAGGGGACTTTTCTGGTATCTGACATACAGAATGCACATTTTTGTTTGCCTGTTGTACTAATATGTATTCCATTTATGCCATAATGTGTGTATGAGTTGATGTTTATCAAATGTTCATGTAGAGCCGACTATTGTTTTTATTTATTTATTTATTTATTTATAATAGAAAGATTTATTCATCTGTATAACAGACCAGAAAACATGAATGCCCACTCACAGTTTCGTATGTAGACTCTAAAAGGAAAAAAGTGATGAATGACAAAGATGTGACATAATGGGGAATCTTTGTATCTATTGCATTTATTTCATTCATGTACATCAGATCAGTTTTATTTATTTTACAGCACATATTTATGAGTTAGTCAGTAGAAATAGAAACTAAATTTTCTATCAACCTTTTTCATGCAAACTGCCTTGGGATTTTTTTTGCTTTCATTTTCCATGCATCATTTTGAAAAAGATTTGCATGTTAAAATGACAGCCTGCAGATTTCTTCTGTTTTTTTTTACTATAGTTCCCTTGTATTTAAATACTGATATATTTATCAGCTGATCACAGCTGTCGTACGTTACAAGTGTTACAAAGGTTTTGTTTGTTTTCTCTCCGGTAGTTGCTGAAGAACACGGACCGTGCATGTCCTAATCTTGCCAAATGTGTCAGAGATTCATGTTTACATTTGCTGGCTCCTGTTTTTTGGATTGTGCTAAATAATACACAGACTTCTAATTTTTGTACAATTTCTGTACGAACATGTTAGAATGAATAAATGCTGCATGCAGCCAGAAACTATGTGGCAGTATTTTACTATAAATGGATATTGCAAAAGCAATACATTAGCGCTTCCCAAACTGTGGACAACCCGATGGCCTGTAGCGGTATTGCAGGTGCCTCAAATAAAATTATAGTTATGAATTTTACAGCAAAAATATTTATGAATGGATTTTGCAGCTTACAAACTTTGATGTCATATATGAATAGTGTGCATTAAAATATGATTGCAAATTCTACAGTAAAAAATAGTGCAGTACTCTATAGTAGCCTATTTACTACAGTAGTGCACTGCAGTATATTATAGTATAGTCTACTATAATAATAATTATACTACGGTATAGTGCAATTATAGTAAATTAATTACCTCTAGTATACACTGTAAAAAGAAATCCAGGAAAGAAACTGAAATTGTCTGCCAGAAATTGTTTTTTCCTGTAAAATTAGGTTTCCTTTCTTGTAAATTTGCTGTCTTTTCCTGTAATTTAACATTTTTAATGGTATTTTCAGAAATAAACTGTAAAAAAAATCCTGTTAAAACAATTACCTCAGCTGGGGCGGCAGAAATAAACTGTAAATAACAGTTTTTATTGTAAAATTATGTGTTTTCCCCGTTTTTATTGTACATTTTATGTTTCTTGACCTATTTTAATCTGTAAAAATCTAATCTAACCTAATTTAAAAAAACAAAACAGTACAATTCAGTAAAATTACAGGGTTTTTTCTTACATTATAAGCGGAAAATCTGTAAAAAGAAACTGTAAAATTCAGTACAATTACAGGGGGTTTTACAGTATACATTAATATTTACTATAGTAAGGTTAAAACACTACATCTAAAAATTAAGTGTGACACATTTTATATTATTAAGATCAGCATGTTCCCCCATTGCAGTAATGAATTTGAGTACTTGCTTTTTATTAGAAGGTTTTACCTGTACATTATTCCATTTTTACGTTTTGCACACATATATATGAAAGAATATGAAATACACAGCCACCATCTACCGACTCTCGACAATCGACGACTGTCGTTGCTGTTTGAGTTTCTCTTTGTTTATTTGTGTTCGTCTCCATCTCTCCCGGGTCCAGCGGCCATGATTTTCCACCACCTCATGTAACAGGCCTATGGACGTGTGCTCTTTCTCAAGACCGGCGTCTTTTGGAGAACCTCCATCATGAGGTCTCGTGTTATCACGTACCCGTTCCTTCTCATCGTTCTTCTGGGCTCTCCCTGTGTTCTCATCTTGCCTGGACTGCTTTCTCAATTCTGAACCTTTCTTAACTTGGTGTCTCTTTTTCTTAACGCTTTGAGTTTTCTTCACGTGTCCTGTAATGTTTATCTTTTCTCCTAAATCGCTGCCACCAGATGATGGATGAAAGAAGAGTTGAGAGCGGGCATCACTTTCATCAACAGGTGAGTTTTGGGAAAATAAGTCTGACTCGAAACCTGACCTCCAAGTTTCCGCCGTTGAAATGATTCTGGCATCCATTCTCTGTGATATATTACCAGACAAGGACTCTTGGACATTGAAATGCAGGAACGTTTGAGTGGATGACTCGACGTTTCCCCAGCGAGTGTCGCCATCTATTATAACTCTGACATCTTCCCCCGGGAGTGTGTTTTCTGGTAAAAACTCAAGAGCGTTGAACTGTGGGGCAGCTGCGAGGGTTGTGGGGTAAACTCTGTGCTGAAACTGACCGTAACCGGTTACAAATATCAGTTTGGGAAAGACATTGAGGACGTGCTGGTTTTGTACCCACTGCTTCTTCCATTGGACTGCAGTCGGAGGCCACGTCAGAACACGTCGAATGGGTCTCAAAGGTCCAGATCTGCTCCCGTCTGCAGCTGTGTTTTGTCCAAGCGCAGAGGTCTGGTTTTCTGGATCTGCACCAATGCTGAGGTAAGGGAAGTTCTCCACATTCTCCATAACCTGGTCATTGCTTCGTTCTTCATGTAGAATACTTTGGCTGCTTCCTAAACCTCCTGTTAACCCATTTTCAAGTTCTTCCTCGTAAGTATTCACCTCATCCTTTACATCGCGGTGAGGAGCTTCATTGCTTGTTCCAGCTTTAGCAGTCTCATCATTGTTCTCCCTGAGCTCGTTCGCACATGACCCCGGCGTCTCATCCTTCAAGCTTGCGTTCTCCTCGTCCAACTCCTTTCTCATTTGTCCATCCTTCATCTGCTCCGCCTCGTCGCGCGCACCCTCGGCTTTTGCTCTCGCAATGTCCTCCTGATGTTCTGATCTCACGCATCCATCATAATACTCATCTTGCTTCGTCGTGCCAATGTCTTCCGTCTCCGTCTCTTTAAAAAACACCTCCGTCCTGCACAGGACTGGACCGGCGGAGCCGACACGTTTAATGGGCTCTCTGCTTTGATACATGCCTGAAGAGTAAATGTGATAGATCTGTGATATCATCTCATCTGCAGCTCTCGTCTGATGGGTCCTCAGTAACATCTGTGTTGTGGTGTTTTTTGTTGGTTCAAGAATTTGACATTTCACTCCTTTGTTGTTGTTTGTGGTTGTTTCTCTGATCTTCATGCTCTCTGTGGTCTCTGGAGATGGTTTAATGGCTTGTAGATGTTTCCTCTCTCGTTTCCGGTGATACAATACTGAAAGGATACAGATGACAAGTACCAGGGCACACAGTACCACTGGTTAAGAAGCGTAACTGTTACCAACATGAATGAATGTAAGGAGTTAAATGTGCTATTGAATGAACAGAACTTACCAATTAAACTGATTAAAGTAGAAGGTCTAATTGTAAGTGGTTTGGTAGGACCTCCAGTGTCGGGACGGCTGGTGACGGAGCTCGTGGTGGTGGGATGTTCAAGTGTTTGGCTCACAGTTGTTTGGATTTTACACTCCGTCACTTGCCATACTGGTTTACCGTTCAGCTCCTGAGGGATACTACAGCACACCAGCATCTCATTCTCCAACAGAGAGGCATTCTGCAGACCTGAATATATTCATGACTTTCACTATTATACATTTAAAGGTACTTCGAATGTTAAAAGGGTGTGCTTCAGAGTTAAAGGGACGGCTCAAGCAAAATAAATATCATGTTGCGTCATGTTCATTTAAAGCATCGTATTACACGGCTTGTTGGAATGCTTGATTCCGATTGGCCAGTCGCGACATTTGCAGGTTCGTTATTCCCAGATAACAACCGCTCAAAACTAATAACGCACGGTAACCCGGATGCTGCAAATCATTTTGACAGGTACAGTTTAACATTACACAAAAAATAATAACATATATGAGATTATATTTGCAAATGATTAAACCGAATTGCCTATTCGTGACAGTTGAACGTCGTTTCTTAAAACCGAAAGTAAACGGCTTTTCCTCGCGGAAGGTCTGCATTTGGTAAAAATAAGCTAACCAAATATTTCTAATCCACATTTCTGTGAAAGCAGATCAAACTACACGTACGAGTGAGATAAGAATGCATGACAATAAATACAAATTAGCAACCTCGTAAAATAGGTCTACTTATCTGACAAATATTTGCATGCTCAAATCCAATGTAACCGCATCTTAAGTTAAGCATTTCTTTACATTGTAAACTATTTCGACAATTTTTAAAAATGTTTTGAACAAGGTTGAGTAAAACTTATTTTTAAAACATTCAAAAGTATGAGATGGAAATTGTCGTATACCTCTCAGGAAGTTTGCAAAGTCCTGTACAGAGCAGGAGCAGTTCCACGGGTTCCCATCCAGACGGATCTTTGTGCCATTGAGGGGACGCAGCACATCGACGCTCAGATTGATCAGGTTATTGTTGGACAGATCCAGTTGCTTCAGTTTAGTCATATTCATAAAACTGCTCTGGGTTACAGTGCGAATATGATTCCGAGACAAGTTTAATGTGAGCAGATTTGTCATCCCAAAAAGAGAACCATGTTTCAACATAGTTATTTTATTGTTTGACAGGCGGAGGGTTTCAAGTGCATCAGGATGACTGAACCATTCAGAAGAGACATGAGAAATATGATTATTGTCCAGAATAAGAGTTCTGAGGTTCTGGAACTTATCGAAGGTTTTTGGAGCCACTGCGGTGACCCCAGCTTGAGTCATGGTTAAACTGGTCACAGAGGTCAGATTTGTACTGTTAAACATGGATGAGTGAATTTCTCCCAAATCGCTCATAAAGAGAATCATAGAGGTCAAGCCAGCGGGATAATCTTGAAAGACACACAAAAAAATTTTCATTGTGAAAGTGTGTAAAGTTATATCGTGGCATGATATATCACAATACATCTTAAAATCTTACCTCTTGGAATCTCCTTGCAAACATAGTCTGTTTCTGTACTTATACAGGATTGAAGCCATGCTCTATTTATGCACTGAAAAACTATTAAAACAAGAAGAGCTAGGCGGAAAAGTAAAATAGAATAAAATAAATAAATGTGTCAATTTAAGCATCAGGTTTTAATTCATTGCAGTCAACGGCGAATAAAATGGCATTAAAACTCACCGTGCATATTGAAAAACGTCTTCGGTCTTCTGTGTATTGACCATACGTCCAGTGAATACCTGTAGAACCACCCGCTGTGCTTAAACTGCCAGTTACCAGGATACAAATATAACCACAGCGCTTTGTCAAGGATACAGATGAGCATGCAGTGTTCCAGCTGGGTGATGTTGGGACGTCCATCACGAGACCCCCAGTAAAAAAAAAATACACCACCAATTAACCTACTAAAACGTAACTAAAGCTATTATTGCATAAAAACTTGCTAATATTTGTTTTTTAAGGCAATGCTCACTAATGTGTGTACAGCATAACATAAACTTAAAGTGGGTGAGAGATGAAAATGTCAACAATGAAAGCAAAATAAAAAAACAAATGAGAATGAATTTATTGACTTGAAATATTTATTATTCTCAAGAGTCTCATTTAAAATAAATAATGGTATGATAAAGAAAGCAAAATGACCAAGAATGGAAAGTAGTTTAAAAAAATCATTACAATCTTTTAGTTAATATAAAAACACACAATATACAAAACTGCAATTTAAAAGTGAACAAAATGCATCAATGTGTAGAAAAGTCTAGTATTTGGAAACAGTAGTCTGTCAGTTTACTCTATTCTGCATTAATAGTGTTTACCAGGCGAGTACTTTCAACTAACCGTCAACAAAACCAGGTTTTAGTAAAGCCCTTTAAAATTCGACCCCATCTACACACGAGCGAAACAGTTAAAGTGCATGTGCAACACTCGAGGGTTCGTGATCTCTCTCGAGTGTTCTCGACAGCGTTGACACTTCTTTCTCCGAGGAATGTTTTCAATCCTTTGTAAATAATTAGACAGCGACAGCACAGGAAGTAACCGATTATGAATATATTAAATACTGTCATTCAAAACGTTTACAGCGTTTACTCTTCATAACAGAGCATGCTGCTCATCTGCATGAAAGCTCCAGTGCCAACATCAACATGGTTACATTGCATAAAAATAAAGCACTAAAACATTATAAGTGCACCATAGTACAGACTCGTCCAGTGGAGAGGTCACTGGCGTTCCAGGAGAACCGAAGAACATCCATCCAGGTCTGTTAGGAGTTTACAAAAACTGGGCTACAGCTCATTTGCTCTTTTAAAAGCGCTGAATAAATAGACAGTACCACAACGCATGAAGGCCAACAGTACGTGTATTCGGGATTGTCCCGGTGACAACAGACGAGAGCAGCACGTTTGAGACAAAATAAAAAAAAAGGTTGATTGAGAGGCAAGTCAGCTATTTTTTTACATTAATTCGAGTTCTGGCAGTCCTCAAAAGGCAGGAAGATAACGTGAGCCGAGGAAAAAGGAAACGAATAACAATCATGGGGGAAGCTCTCCGTCTAAATGAGCGAATCAGTGCTAAACCAATAAATATTTCAAGTAACAAAAAATGAATCATGTAAAAATACCACAAATTGTGGATAAAGTCCTTCAACCCAAAACACATTCAAGTGAAGTGCACGTCGACGCGTGTCCAAACTCGAGACGTTAGAGTTTTCTCTGTGTTCCGCTCTCACTTGACGCTCTTTTTTGGCACCGCCGGTCTTTTGGCCTGCCACAGGTGGTTATGAATGGTCAGCGCGTCCACGCTGACAGACACGGTCTTGGCGGGGATTACATTGAACTGCTTGCGGTCCGAGCTGTACTTGTAGAGTTTGTCTATCATCTTTTTAGTGATGCTCTTTGGCCCTGTACCGGTGAGCTTGTGAATCTCCTCCGTGTCGGGGAAATAAGAATAGAGGGCTCGGAACTGGCAGCCGCTGTCACGGAACAGAATCATCAGGTGGTTGGAGTCACATTTCTCCAGTTCCTAAAGGATAAATGAGAGAGATTGTTGGGTTTAGCGGTATTGCGATGTATTGGTAACACAAGCCAGTGGCTCCTAACTCTGATCCGGCAGAGCCAGAGCACTATGCACTACAATGGTTCCATTATTACACATGGTTCACTTTAAGAATCTATTCTAAAAAGGTGATTTAAAGGGATAGTTCACCCAAAGATAAACAAACTGTAATCATGTACTCAGCCTTAAGCTATAGAAATGTCTTTGTTATGCGAACACAAAAGAAGATGTTCTGAAGAATGTGGGGCACCATTAACTACCATAGTAGTTTTTCTAACCACTATGGTAGTCAGTTGTGCCCCAGAACTGTTTGGTTACAAAAAATGTTTTCTATCTTTGTGTTAAGCAGAGTTGAAACAACCTCTGGGTGAGTAAATGATGACAGAATGTTTATCTTTGGGTGAACTATTCCTTTAAATATGTAAAACCCCAAAAAATTGTGTTCCCCCACCTCAAGAATGGAGTTCTTCTGTGGCTCATTCACTTTCCCTGCTAAACAGCAATGAGCGATGGCATTGTGGATTATCGGCTTGTTGGATTTTGCGCTCGGCTCCTTGAAAAGCTTCGGTCCTACAGTATTAAAAAAAGTATAAAAAGTCATCAAAGCTATATCAAAATATATATAAAGATAACAGTACAATAACTTATGATCATAAATTACTGCATTACTGGAAGCTATAGCACTGCACTGGACAAAAGATAAACACTTAAGACCCAGCAAAAATCATTTGATGTCTGGTTAGGGCCGTCTCTGACAGCTCACATGGAGTACTGGAATTCATCAGTCTCCAGGTTTAAAAACTATAGTAAACCTCATCCATCTCTACAACATCTAAAGGTAAAAACATTCATGGTCACCATCTATATCATCTCTTGCCTTAAATGGTTAAGAGTTCATTGTATTTCTTGTCAGTGATCATTGATTTTCATTTACATTTACGCATCCAGCAGACACTTTTAAATAAAGTGAATTACAAATGAAAAAGAATTTAATATTTGATGCTAAAGACAAATATGTGTGTACTTAGAATAAAGTAAACATAGTACCATTACCAAATTCAAAAAAAAATTCTTCGTAACTTCCATATTTTTTCCTAAATTCTAATTTAAGAAAAAGTTAGGAATGTTATGCATTCCTGAAAAATTTCTTAAGAATTAAAAAAAATCTCAATTTTTTAAACAAAAGCTGTCATAAATATCTTGAAGTCACAGTTGTCTTACAGTTGATCTTTTCACATTTATTCTGTGACTCAAAATGGAGAGGGTCACTAATATTAAAGCTTTGTAAAACAAAAAAAAAGAAAATACACACAATATTATAAAGCTTGCGAACATGGAATCGTTAATGACTTTTTGTTTTGAGAACACCATAATTTAGGTTTTGTGTGTTTAAATAAAAAATTATAAATAAAAATTATTTATTTATTATTTATTACTGGTCAATATGCAAACAAGTAAAATTGTCCTTTAGGCTTGAACTCTCAGAACCCCAGATGTCCACAGCTGTCTGCTCGGATATAAACTGATGTGTGCCTTTATCTACCAGTGCACACGGTTGAGAAAACCAGCCTGCCGCTGCTGATGTAAACACACAGTATGTTGCTCTGGTGCAGAGGAATCTCAAACAGTATAAATAATTCACTAATGCTTACCATCATGCCATCACTGCAAAAGCAGCAGTCGGACTAAAATCTAAAACATAATTTGGGTTTATTTCCTTCCTCCAGACTGGAAAATGAACACTCTCACCTGTATATTCAGCCATGGATGTTGATGTAATGGAAGACGCAGTGGAACCGTTGTCCCAATCCCTCTCTGTGGTGCGACTGGAGTTGCGACTGAGGACTGGAAATGACTCCACTGAGCCCCCCCCTCTGTTCATGAAAACAAGCAGTCACATTAAAGCGTATTGACAAAGTTGGAGGTCAGTCTGAATACAGATTTAATTAAGCACACATGGGAAAACAGCCTAGTGGACAGTGGGAGGGACTTACCGTTGAGATCCCGCCCCTCCTGAGTTGACACTGTCTGGTTCAGTGGTGGCCACAGAGGCCAGAGACAGATTAGAGCCGGACTGGGCACTGATGAGATTCTCTTCTGGTGAAGAACACAGCTTCACAGCTACAAAGAAACAATGGTGATAACCAAACAAACATTAAATCAAATCTAGGATTCGAAAGCATTGCCGGGATAAAACATGAAATTGTTTTTTAAAACACTTACTGGCAGCATGGCTCCTGGGAAGTGTGCCGTTTGAGGGCTCTTCCTTCAGCACAGACTTCGGCCTTTGCTTTTTGGGTTTAGGCTTGGGTTTGGGCTGTTCTTGCTCCTCGAATATCTCTTGCTGTTTCCTTCTCAAATATTCTTGCTTGATCAGCTCTCTCCTGGCTTTCTCCTCATCTTTTCTCAATCTGTCCTCTTCAGCTTTCCGTCTGGAATTAGAAAACAAAACGGATGAAATAGAGAGAAACTCTGTGTTTAGTCTAACTATAGCACTGATGAAGAACATGTCAGTTGTAGTTCACACCTGGCTTCATCTCTTTTAAGTTCACTTTCAGCCTCGAGCTGTTGTTTGCGGAGTCGAGCCTCTTCTGCTTTCCTCTGTTGTTTCAGCAGAAATGCTGCTCGCTTTTTGGCCAGTTCATCCTCTGCCTTCTGCTCGTCCTGCAGACATATGACAAATGTAGCAAAAAGATCAACAAAGTATTTTTACATGACTCCATAACAGCTGATTATTTAATTTAGTCCAATATAATTTTATTAATTGATCATTTATTTTAAATAAATTATCATAAAAATAATAATTACTATTATTATGACTACTTATTTAAATATAGATTATTTAGAAAAATAAAAAGTAATATTACAAATTAAAATATTTTTATTATTATTATAGTACAATTGAATATTATAAAAAACAAACCACAATTTTAACTATAAACAATTAATAAACCACATAAATATAATAACAATTATTATTATGTTGTTACTGTTATTATTATTACTTAAATAATATAAATTATTTACAAAATTATAAAATAATACAACCAAGATAATGCAAATAAAATAAATTATTTTAATAAATAAATATGCATTATTTAATATTATAAAAACTATAACTTATTTAACTTATCAACAAAAAAAACATGATTTCTGCTTTATTTACTTATTTTTATATGACTAAGATGATTCATTAATGCTTTTATTATGGTGTACTAGAGAAGGCCTCTGGGAGTTTAATGCTTGAAGTTAAAGGCTTGTTTAAATCTCCAATTTAAATAAAACGTTTACAATTTGGGGACAATAACATTACAATACTTTTTCCTTGAGAGATAAATGCTTGTCTAATGCACCCACCTTGAAAAAGAAGCCCATCCCAGGTTTCTTGTCGCCATCAGATCCATCACCGGTGACATCCAACACTGTGGAACTTTCATCTTCTGGATTCGCAGTCAAGTCAAACAAGTCCACTTCAATAAGATTGACCTTCCCTCTAGCATCCTCCGAGACATCCTCCGCTGGCCCATTATCAAACGTAGCCTCAGGGTCTCTTGAAGACATTGATTCGTCAAAAGTGACCCCAAGTGCTACAGAACTCGGTTCTCTTGATACCGTCCTCAAGTTAGCTTCATCGTTAAGGTGGAATGTAGTGTTTTTCTGATTTCCTTTGTCTTTGTTTGAAGTGTCCGATCTTACAGAGCTTTGTCTCAAGTCCTCCAGCTCTGCTTTGGGGGTCCTGCCCCCTTGAATAGACCTGGGACTGTCGGTAGGTGTAGGAGTGGAGCTTTTCTGCCCTTTGCCTTGTTCTTTAACCAGCAACAGCTCGGAGGGTTTGGAACGGGATCGTGCTGAACTCAGTTTGGGTGGTTTTCGTATTACAGGGCTGCCGCTTGGCTCGACAAAATGTACAGGAGCTCTGACCCTCGTTTCATTACTTTGGTCGGCATTCAGTGACGAAGCAGCACCCATTGGAGACTGGAGGTTCTGCTTCATGAGCAATTCCTGCTGTAGAGAAAGCTGCATCATCTGTTGCTGAATGTTACCTATAGCCTCGTTCAGCAGCTCAATGGAACGGTTGCACTCGTTCACATCGATTTCCTCATCCGTATCTAAGGCACTGGGGGACACCGTCCCGTCACCCGCCCATTTAAGAGAGGGTTTCTCTGGCTCTTCTGCCTCTTTGGCCCCATCTCTCAAAGCATCAACACATGAGTCATCTGTTGATGACTTCTCTTTCTCTTCATTCAGCTTTTCGCCATCTTTCACGTAGTACTCGGACTTCGTAGGCTGAGGGAGCGTGTCGCTCTTCCCTTTCTTTACTATGTGCAGAAACGCCGCCTTCCCAAGCTTAAGCCGTTTTCTTGCCGTCAAGACCTCCATCTTTTTCTTCTGGGATTCAATTGCACGTCGCTTTTCTTCCAGCTGCATGTGAAGCTGAACAAGTTCAGAGGCCAGCATGTTAGAGCTGTCCTTGCTAGGTGTAGGGCTCTGGTCCCTCTTCATCCTCCAGGAGGTCAGAGGTAGGGGGCAACTCTCTGAGCCGTCTGGTGTGGTCCGCTGTGAGCTGCTGGCACTGGAGCGGATGTCTTGGTTGCTACCGAACCTCTGCATTTTGCGTTCGGCAAAACTGGTCATGCGTATGCTGCTGCTGGCCACGCTGCTGACCTGGGATTGCTGACCTGGGCTGGAACACCTGCTGCCACCATCCTTGTCCTCATGTTCCTTCACGTTCATGTCTTCGCGCAGTTTGGCGGACTCTTCGTCCTCCTCGCAGAACGGTTTCTTGTCTGGATGGAGCTCTTTGGTGAGTTCTGCATCCTGCTCATCGATCGTCTCCACGGTTTCTATGTCGGATGCTGGGTGTGCGTCCCACGCTTGGACAGGCCTCTTGTCCTCAAGCACAGATGAGTGAAGGTAAAACCCAGGTGAGTGCTCAGCAGACGGCTCAACGCTACTAGTCACCAGAGGTCTGAAAGCTTGCGCCTGGCCCAAGGCTTCAGGCACAAATCCACTGGATTTGGGTTCAATAGTTGTGTCAAACTCAGAGCTGGTGTTGGGGGTAAAGGTTCGGTTAAGGGTGTTTGGAGGTCTCCGCCTGGAAGATGAATTGAGGCCATCTCCTGCCGCAGCTCTCCGTGCAGACCCTCGCTGCCGCCCTTCTCCCAACTCTTCGTCTTTATTAAGGCATATGGACTTCTCTTTTGCTGGTCTGAGAACTGCAGGCATCAGAGGTTCCAAGAAAAAACTGGCCGTTCGAGAATCAAGGGATGCCTCCTCTAGTCTTCCCGAAGCACCTGTTGTAGCACCAGGGGTGGCACTCTGTCGCTCTGGGTCCTCAGAGTTTGTCAGGGTGATGTCATTCTTGGATGACTCTGCCCTGGCAATAGCTACCAGCTCGTCCTCCTCGTCCATGTTTACGTTGCCCAATAGACTATGACCATTGACCCGTTTAAAGCTGGCCTGACTCGGATGGCTCTGGTGTTTGGGTGTGACAGTGGAGGCCAGACTGTCCTCACTGATGGAGCAAGTCAGACTAACGCTGTCGCCCGAGGCCAAGTCAGCATCGCTGTCAGTAGCAGAGTGCAGAACATACCGGTTTAGCTGAGAAAGTGGCCTGATTACAAAAATCACAAGGACAAGGCAACCATTACAAGACTTAACATTAGCTACATTTTTGAAGTAAGTAAAACATTTAACCATGTGTTTTTAAATTTATTAAGTGTCGTACCTTTGCCTTTTATCTGACCACGCCATGGATCCTCTGGCATGACCTTCTTGCGTAAAAGAATTGGCACGATTTCTACAAGCTGTTAAAATGAACAAGATGGAGAATTTAATATACTGTATCAATGATAGTCACACTATAAATGACTGAAAAACCAGGGCTGTGTTGATGCCTATCATCTAGCATATTTCATGAAAACACATTTCACATTACATACAATTGCTTAGTTTTTTAGAGTATTCATATTTTTTGTTTCAATGAGGAACATGCTTTCCCCCCAAATTCTCATTAGCTTAATAATTTCATGTGTTAAATTTATGAATTGTTGCTGCTCTCAATTGTGATTCTGATTAGAAACTCATTAGTCGGTTATAATTTCTCATACTTCAATACTATAATGCAATGGGTTTTTATTATTTGAATAAGCAGAGAGGAAGAGGACATACTTATTTTACAATAATTCTACACTATAGTAACATTACAGTTTTGTTGCATCAAGATAGTGTTAAAAAAACATGTCAATGAAAAACTGTAATGGTCCTAATAACAGGCTGCAAAATGTTGCAAAACAAAGCAAAATGTTGAAACATTATGAATGTTAGGGTGAAAATGGCCTGTGCAAACTCCCCGATCCCCAAAAAAGTATTAATATATAAGACTCAACATGTTTGGCTTCAATGTAAGCAACCAAATCAAAACTCGAATTACTTCGAGTGAATTGGTATGTTTACCTGAGTTCTCGTCCCCCGGCTGAGTCTTCTTCTGTCTTTGTCTCAGTGGCAGCAGTGGATGAGAGGGGCTAAAGCTGGAACTCCCCTTATTACTAAAACAACAAACAGAGCACACGGTTGGCAAACCACCAGCACACAGAATCAGGGCCAATGATCCATCCAGCCAAAATTTAATCATAACTGACACCATGCATTTTCCATGTGGCTGGACAAATATGGACAAGCAGCCCAGCTTTGCACGATAAAGGATGTCAATGACATACTACGATTATAAAGCAGTATCACTGACAGCAGCATAAGATGTGATGCCTTTAATATCAGCTTGTGTATGTTTTAGCCTGAGGAAAAAAGAGCAAGCACAGTAGATCCATTACAATTGTATTAATTTAGGCAGGGCAATGCCATCCAATCTCTGAATGTGGAAAAACACAAGCACAACATGAACAGGCAAAGAAATATGATTCAAGTTTGAATCCCAGACATGCCGAAGCCGATTTAAAAACAAAAGTCCAAATATGGAAGAGCATTCCTTTTTATTGCTTGTGTGCAAAATGACTGTGCAGTGCCAGTGAAGAGAGTAATGTACATTTGATGTGATAGAACACATTACAACAAAGCATATTTTAAGCAAGCTTTTGTTTTTAATGTATACATTAGCATTCACATCTGACAGAAGCAGTTAGACTAGATCACTGTGACGTCCACCGACGGCTACAAAGAGAAAAAATTGAGACAAACCATGAAGCACTTACAGAAGCTCAGATTCTTCAGGATGCAGGAAGTACCTGTTACAAACTTCCGGGCTGTTCTGGACAGGAAGAGTGGGATCAGCCACACCAGGAGACACCAGGAAGCTACGTTTGGTGGCGTTGGAGATGGGCACAGTAGGCCTGGCACTCTTGGGCTGTGTCATTGCTCTTGCTGTAATAAGAACATTATTACGTAACTCACACTGATATTGTAAAAACATACATAGAAAAAAACTGATAAATCTGAATCTAAATAAAAAAATGTTTACTTAAAAATAACACAATCAAACACTTTGTCAATGTGACAGCCAAAAACATTCCTCACCATCTTTAAATTCTTGAACATCACGTGGCGCGACAAACTCCGGTTTGACGATCTCAAACCACCAGAAGAGCTCCGCAATAAACACCATGACATTGTGCTGCAGAATGAACATGAAGATGTGAGGATCAAAAAAAAGACCCAAATAAAAATAAAGAACCTTATGAGATGCATAATAAGTAACACACCTTGAGCACAGGAGGTGCATACAACATGTCCTCCAAAGTCAAATAGAAGCATTTGTTGAGGTACTCATTGGCAAATTCCATCAGCAGCTGGATATTATAAAGGCTGTCTGCTATTGAGGTCACCTCTTTCAAGCAAATATCTGCAGATAACATAAAAGAGAAGGTTGGCAAACACGCTTTCCTCAGGCATTCAGTTTCTGACATTCATGAGCTCATAACAAAGGGCTGAATCCAAATGTGGTCAATATTTGCTTGAAAGTTGAAATATCTGGAAAATGAACAAAGCCATTGTGAGCTCAGGGGGCAAAACGGAAGAATAAAACAACAGCAGAAGAGAACGAAAATAAAACTTGAACTAAAAATGATCAGCCCAAGAGGAAGACTTCTGTTCTACCATCAAGCTTCATCAGGTCAGGGCAGTAGTAATGGACTATGGTCAGTAGGGCAGCACCATCACACACGTCCCGGATGAGATCCTCCAGCAGGGGGAAGTATGGCAGCTGTCTACCTGAGGCGTGATCCCGCCGATAGCGTACCTGGAAGCGACAAACCAGAGAAACAAAACTGTCAGTAAACTACTATAACTTGCTGTAATCCAGAAGGTGACTTTGGGTATATGTCATTGCTATCCTCTATGCCAAAGTGAATGGGGACTGTGGCCCAAAATTTACCAAATTATTTACTTGCATGCTATAATACAAGCTTTAAAACAACTTGCGTACTATAATACAGGTCTTCAGGAAAGACCACAAAAAGACAAAAATGTATGCAGTATGTATGGCTTGCTGAAGTCAGTCCCCATTCACTTTTGGTTATAATAAAGAAATGCAGCTCAAAAACTATCCTAAACTTCTTTAGTGTTCTACAGGAAAAATAAGAAATGTATACAAGTTTGATGAGAGTAAGTAAATGACTGAATTTGGATGAACTGTTCCTTTAAAGGGACACTCCACCCAAAAATGAATATTCTGTCATCATTTACCCACCCTTAAGTTGTTCAAAACCTGTAAACATTTCTTTGTTCTGCTGAACACAAAGAAAGATATGTGTCAGTAACCAAACAGATCTAATCCCATATTTAGATTTGGAAAAATCTAAGGGTCAGTAAATTATGACAGAATTTTCATTTTTGGGTGTAGTGTCCCTTTAAGAGAATCCACAGAACAGTGAATGGCCACATTTAACACAAAACACATTTAAACAACAACTAGGGACACAAGTCTTGGACAAACACTGACTAATACAATGAGTCTATGCAACACTGTTGCATAATTTAAAAGCAAAAATTGAAGAACACACAATATACAAACACTTTCTACGCAGCCAGGATTAAAGGTTGTCCATTCCATTGTGCACAGATGGGTCACTGTTATTAAAATCTTGGCCACCTGATGACCACGAACAGTACAAAAACACAACATTTCAGGGGCCTGATGTATAAACATTGCAATTTTCTATACACATATTTTTTTAAATCAACCATGATTTGAAAAACACTTTAAGAATTAAATTCATTAAGTTATATACATGAGGCCCCAAGAACGGTCATCCGTTTCTTACACATACACTAAGACTAGATGCAGAAGGGACGCTAGAATGAAAGCTAGACAATGCGAAGATAAAAGAGCAGAATGTAGAGTTAGGATGTTTGTGCTACTGGTAAATATTCAATAGCAGGTTTTTTATTATTACTATAAACCTGGTACAGAAGTACCAGAACTTTTGACATCCCTTCTCTGCAGGCTCCAGCATGCAATGTGCCTGCGCAAAAATGAGATGAAGCTGAGAAACAGACAAAACAAGACTGACAAATGGAAATGACCGCCATAGACGCTGCAGCACAGAAATGAGGAAAGCTGAAGTTCTCACACTTGCACAAAGGAAAAGATGCGCTCGCACAAATGCGCACAGCATCATGTATTTGAGGATTTGCGATTGTAAGGTAGCACGAGCCACCGGTACAGAAGCGTGTCCCAGTGTGCTCTGATCAGGTTAAAAGCGTGGCCCGAGCGGTGATGGTGCGCGTTCAGATCGACACATACTACGCGTGCAGTGGAGAGGAACTCACTCACAGCCAACTTACAGGTACTAGTTTCCAATACCATTTTGAGGGAGACTATCCGAGTAGCGAGGGAGGAGGTTAGAGGGAGAGAGACGGGGAGAGGAGCAGAGAGGATGTAAAGTCAGGGAGGAAAAGAGCAGACAGATGTGACCCTGCTATGAGCTTAGAGGAGAAAGAGAAGGAATGATGCCACTGAAGATATTAGATCATTGCCATAAGGAGTGTTAACTTGATACTACATGGCACACCTGCATTTTACCAGGTTTCCACCTGGTATTGACATCTGTCAAGAGGTCTTTGGTTTATTTTAAATAGGTTTATCAGTTTTTGAGCTAATAATGACAAATGCCCTTCACTACTGACTATTCTACAGATGCAAGAGCAATAATGTCAAGAGCAGCAGATTGGGTAAATATAAATATAATCTAATAGACTTGGCCGGTGTCGTGTCATAGCTGGGGGCGCGGCCTGGGCGAAGTCAGATCAATTAAAAAAAAGAAGGACAAAAAAGAATGTATGAAGGTTATTTTAATCAAAACACAGTTCAGTATTGCAATAACGAGACATGTAAGCAATAATCATTTAAGTTGGCAACTTTAAATCATTTTTGATTTAGCGTTATTATATAGACCGTTTCATCGGACGCGCACGTGCGACTGTCTCCCAGTTAACTCCCGGTTTGTGTTTGGCTAGTGTCTAATAATATAACTATTTATATTTAATTTAATTTATGTTAATAATAATATATTTTATTGTATAATAATTATATTAAATAAACGATTTGTTGAATTTTGTTGTATGTTCATTTTATTAAATAAACAATTTGTTGAATGGGTCCTGTAGTTTGGTTGCATTTAAAGAAACCGTATGGGACATTGATATCTAACAATTGAGCTTGGTATTGCAGTCTAAATTCAAAATATTGGAGAAACAAGTTTGGTCAAGTTACGTTTTTTCTCGGCTTGTTATCAGAAATTATCTACAGGCACTCTATTGTCTGTGGATGTGTACCGGAAGCTGGGGTCAAAATAGCACGCATGTGCAGTAATGTTTGTTTATGTTTTCACTTTGAAACAGTCTATAACTACAAGATAATAATCAGTCACACAAACTATCCCGAACTCGGTGTACAACTGACCAGATCCAAGTTTTTCACGTTAAACGTTTAATAAAGTCCACTAGGTTGCGGTGCAGGGGGATGGGACTACACCGGTTTGTTTTTTTCACCGTATAATAATACTTCAGATCAGGGTCACAAAGCAACTTTTCGACAAGCAAAAATTTATCGTAATCATTAAAAAGAGAGATTAAGATTAAGCACCTAACAAGGTCTACACCTACGGCCTAAACGGATATGACGTTTTTGTTGAGTTCCCAGCTATGCCGACCAAGTCTATGGTAAAACATTTATTTTAATATATAAGAATTGTATTATAAATATAATATACAAAATAGATGGTCCCTATGTTGGTGTAGTTACAGCATCCTCCAGCAGGGGCTGACTGCTAATCAACCCTCCTTTCTCCTGGACACATCCGACCTAATGCGATTTGTCCACTTGTAATGAGATTCCCTGAGACAAATGTTAATACCAAGTGCAAATAGGGCCTGAAATTAGAGAGTTTTACAATCTATGCGTAAAACACATTATGGAGTATCTGGTACCTTCTGGTGACTGGGGGATTCCAGCAGATGTTGCTTTGATTTGTGCTCCTTCTCTGTGATCTCCCTCATTTTCAGGTTCACCTGCAATACATATAAAGATAGGTATAAGAGAATTTAAAACAACCCGGTTTTAAGAGCCTCCTATTTAAACCATGAAAAGCAATACTATGTTTATTCTAGTTTTGCCAGGCTGTTTGTACCATTTCATTGTGTATTCAGTTCAAAGGCAGCTTAAGCCATTATTAAGATTACTACTGATACACCTTGAACAGTTTAAAACTTCATCACGTTGACTTGACTGAGGTCCACACACCTTGTTGATCCAGAAGACCATAGCATCCTCGAGGTCAAAGGGCAGCTCCTTAGAGGCACTGAATGTGGAGAACCGCTTCACGCAGGTTACAACCTTCTCGATGCTGATCATCTCCACAGTGTAAGCCATCATCAAAGCATCGATCATGGGAATATGAGAACTCTGTGGCACACAACAGGGGAGAGAACAATGTAAGGGGTCGTTTAAACAACAATGTTTTTAGCCAAAAACGCATTTTGCCTGCTCAATTACAAGACACGTTTTTGAAAACGGGTTTCAAAGTGCAAGTTTCTGAAAACTACGGCATTATCGTCTCCGTGTAAACTCTGAGGCACGTTTTCCAAAAACGATCGCAGGGTATGGATTTACAACAATTATTTTTTATGTACATACACCAATAACAATTTTTGTTAATTTTACTCAAAAAGAGTTAGAGATAGGAGTTTTAATGCTTTAAATAAGAGTGTATTTAATACAATGCCAACTTTTCTTGAGTATCACAATCCGCGAACACACTGGCACTTTATGTCGCCGCACTAACCACAAGGCTTAACCACAAGGCTATTGGTGCCGACAACACACACTTTTATTATAATCCAACCACGACCATCACTAAATCGGATGTCAAATGCCAAAACCTTGATAAACTACAGAAGGACAATCTTGATAAATCTGGTAATATAAAATCTGATCTTATCTCCACCTGACTGTAGAGCAAACTACAATACTTTACATTGATGTACACAGCTCTGCAGGAATCATCTAATCCTATTTAAACCAAAGCTGGACATGTGGTGCCCAACAAAAGATAAAACCAGGAGATCTGCAAAAACAATGTAGTATGACAAAATATTTGGTCTTTGCCATAAAGTGTAAAAAGCTGAACGTAACATTCCAAACAGAGGCAAAATGCTGGTCACAGCCCTGAACATGACCTCACCATTTACAGGTTTAATCCAACCAAGAATAAACTATTACAAAATACACAAAGCACTTTACACCCTCAGTTCCTGCATTCGTGTTGGGAGACTACGAACTGATATACAAGACTTAAGCGGTTACCACAGCAACAGCTACACCAGTAAACCTTGCTTGTTCATACGAGTTGATGATACACATCAGCAAAATCTCAGCCGATGAGTCTCTCTTCTCTCAGATCAGTACACATGTCAGACAAGTAAAAGCCTGCAAACTGTATTGTAATGGATCAGGAATAGAGGAAGTATGCTCCCTAGGAAACATATCAAACAACACTGGGCTCTGGATTCTGTGGAAAAACACAGTTATAAATAAACACAGAAAAACATTTAGATTTACAGGCACTTGAACAAAAGTCAAAAATGTGCTGGACGAAATCAACGTGCTGTTTTATAATGGTTTTCAGTGCTCTAGACTAAACAAACCAGTTTAACTTCAGTGACTGATTATTGGCCATACAAACCGCATACTATCACACTATGTGTAATACATGTATACTGTGTGCAGTGTGCACTGACACCAAAGCTAACAGGAAAACATTAAACATTCATGCCACAAAAGATTGAGGAGGCTGCCCAGAGGCCAGTATGCAAATCATTAGATGAAGCCATACGACTGTACATATAGCTAGCACATACAAAAACAAAATAAAGTTAGCATTCAACACTGATGCCACTACACATGTTCAAAAAAAAAAACAAATAACAAACATTACTCGCATCAAGCTGCACCTACATATAACAAAACCATTTGTTCAGTCTAACAGGTTTGGATCAGAGCGCACTAAGCTCTGTACAGGGTGTGACCGGACTCCACACTATATGGATTTGCATGTGAAGTGATAAAAGCACGAGTGGGTGGACAATGCTGATTCACCGACATCAGCGAGTGCCATTCACTGCTTTAAACAATCCCACTGCGAATCAATGAAATCCACTCGGCTCTGTGCTACTGTACACTGATTTACTGCTTCAACTCAATGTTTGGACAGGTTAATGCGTGGCTGGGAATGAAGGGAAAGAGAAAAATAAAGAGCTGGATATGCCTGCCCATGCCTGAGAGGACAAAAGCAACAATACCAGCTTTCTCCTGTCTGTGAATTCAGAGATCTACAACAGCAAGACAAAGATAAACAACAGCTTCCATGTCACTTTCCTTCTTCTTTGCATCTCTATTTACACTGTTACTGGAGATTGCAGAAATATGTACTAGTGTACTGCTTATCCTATACTGTACCATGTATCTGTTCATGCAACTTGAATCGACTGGATAATAGTTCGGATTTTTACATTTTGTGAAAATCCAATTTATCATCCCTTCTGGATAATTTCTCACACTGAATGTCAAGTTTTGCATATCGTCGCTGTTGGACTACAAGCTTGTATCTCCAAAACGGACACTTTACAGGAAATTAAAAAAATGCAAATGGTGACGAATAGTAATGATTTTTGAAAAAATCTAAATCAAAAAATGGTGATACAAGGATTCAGTCCGACAGCAACAATATGTAAATATGTAAAGGTTTCCTTGCAGGTTTTTAATGCATTTATTCTGCACAAAGTTAACAATGTATGCCGCAATATTGACACAATGAACGCAGCTATGCTATGCCATACCCACCATTTTGATTGGCTGGCAGGTCAGATCAGCATCCGTGACAGGCGTGTCATCTCCTTCCATGACATAGATGCCTTTGCGAGACAGAGCCTGAATGACCGAGAGGTGAGACTGAAGAGAGGCCGCCTGGTCTCCTTTAAGAATGAGGGCACACACGCGACAGTAAAGCTCACAGGACAACAGCAAGCGGATCACAGGGGGCTTGATGTGCTCCTGCTCATACTGGTCAGTGTAGAAAGGGTCTCGCAGGTCCTCTGGGATGTGATCTGACAGGGAACGAAAACAAAATCGAGATGAGTGCTTGAAGTAGTACATGGTTGCTTACTCAATGAGATTCTGATTCAGTACGATATGGCTCCAAAGAACCGCTTATAATGTTGAACTGGTAATATTTTACAAAGATGCACCTTCACTTCTTTACAAAATAATCAAATGTACAGTAGTGGATGCATTAGATATATTTGCTGTGATGGCAAAATAAAAATTAAATATAAAACTTGAAATGCATATGTTTGAATTGGACATCTGGGGAAACCTGCACCAATCGGATCGCGAGCCATTGCTTTGTTGCAAAATACCTCACTACAACATGCTAGACAATAGAGTGATGGTGTGAAAAGCCCTGCAGATCTCCTGCGCAGACAAACATGAGCACTGGCAGCTGGGGCTTGGCTGCAACCACACGGCTCAAACACAGGAGGGAAAGGCCAGATGTACCGCAGTCCGGACCACCATTGCTCCATCCACACCCGACACAAATACACACACATGAGCACGGCTGTAGCAGTGTGCCCCGGGAGTATCATATCAGTAAATCTGAAGACACTGGGTACAATAATCCATCTCGCGCACACCTGCCCCTCCGTTATCCACGTCTGCTATGTTAAAAGCCTGTCTGCCACATGCACGGATCTTTTAAAGACTTCTGTAAGTAACTGTAAGCTATTTTTTATTTTAATCAAGAAGATATGGGGAATTAATCATAGTGTATCTAAAAAATGATGGCACAAGAAATAAATTTTTAAAACAAGGATACATATTCACGCCTGCAATAATGAACAAACACCCCACAAAATGTAGTTATTAGACTTGTTAATTGCATTTAAAAAATTAATACATTACAAATCTTAGTTAAAATGCAAATAAAAATGGGAAAGAGGACGACACAACGGCCTCAACTACAAAGACTCTTAGCTGCAATTATTTACATTTATTGTTTTTATAAAACATAAATTGGACATATGAAGTATTGTAAAAGCACAACGCAAGCTAGACAGACAAATTCAGGCCATTCCTGAGAATAAATAGGCACACGGCCTTCATCATTCAGACCAATTACCAGACCAAAACATCTCAGACTACGGCAATATTCTGGATAATAGGGGCCAAGGAGGAAAAAGAGAAAGAACTTTATGCCAAACACAAACACAACAAAACTCAACCTCACAGAAAGTGACAAATCTGACTCTTAAAATACGATTACATAATAAAGCAAATAAATCCCATATTTACATAATATGTTATTATTACCAGACACTGTTATAGTAGTCTGACACACCCTGCAATGACAGAGGTACTGATAATAAAACATTCAACAGCAGTGAGACAGTTTCCGTGTTTCAGCCAAAAACAATAGCAGACCGTGTGAAGAGGGTTCAGAAAGCTTTCCATTGTCACCAATCCTATTTGTGTTACTCATTTGAGTACCGAGCAATAGTGCTGTCATGCTGTCAAAAATTTCAACCCAAATACAGTTTAACCACATATTGCTCTGTTCATATATAATGGTCATTAGTGACTTGTACAAGGTCAGAGGCTAAAAATACACCAAGAGCAAACATACCATGAGCATTACTTTTCCATATTCTAGAGGTCAAGATGACCAACATAATGCTAATAGTTATATAACAATCTATTGACAGCAAGCACAAATGTAGTCAAATTAAATTACTATCTATCCGACACGGTACGCACTCAGTTTACTAATAATTCAAAATAGGCGCTATTCATAGGGCAATGATAGCAAGGATACCAGTCAACACATGTTACTCAATGGTCAAACACTGAGCAACTGCTCTACCGTCGATTGCTGATATTCTTCTTTGAGTACAGAGATCCATAATGAGCCGGTTTTCAACCATGGAAGACCGGTACACCAAATGTGTATTATTCCTTATGCACACTATAAACAGACAAAGGAGTGCAAAGTAAAACATAACTTTTCAAGACACACAGCAATTTCTCCACATGTGCTGACAGGGAATTAGGAGAAGCCTGTTTGCCATTCATTCAAAACATTTCAGTTGTGCAAGCTCTGCAGATGATACAAATGCTTTTGATCTGTCAAATACCACATCACATTCAGACGCTCTCCCAACCAAAACAACTACATGTGGGTGCTTAAGTCATCAAAACAGAGAGAAAATATGGTAGCAGGGAAATATATGAATTACATTAATAATTTTACTAATGATTGTATTAATAAAAAAAGTCTTAAACCAAATAACTTTAAATCACACAGCACCCCAGAAATGCCTTGTGAGTTACTCATGTACTTACTCATGTAGTTACTGCCATTGTTTTAGAAACAGTGTAAACAGCCCACAGTGTTGTGGCCCAAGGTAATATGTTTTGTGTCAGACACTGCATTGTTTTGTTTAGTGTAATATCATGTTTTGTTTGTCAACTCCACCTGTATTTTGTACCTGCATATGCAAAAACCATGACACATGAACATGTATAACTAAACCTAAAACTTATTTTGAGTTTGTCTGCGCTGTTTCATTTATAAAGAAAACTTACCGATACCAAAAGCTTTGGCGAACAGCCATCGCAGATTTGCCGCTATTTTCGCCCGGGCTGAATCATACATCTCCAGCGGCACGATCTCCAGCGCCTCGCCCGCCGCCTCCATCTTTCTGCGGGCACTGTCAGCGCCCAGCTCCGCTTCCATCATACCACCACCGTCTGCCAACACACGGAAAAAAGCACAAAATCCCTTTTCCAATCGGCTCTAGTACGTAAGAATATAGCGTGTCGTGTCACGCAAATGGTTCAATGAAACACAAGCAGTTACTCGTTTCTATTAGCGTCCAAGCTAGTTTCATATTAACTTACTTAGCCGCCATGAGTAGCTTCAATTCCAAAACTATCCTTCCACACGTCTGGTGTTAATATTTACTAGCATAAACCACAAGTACAATTATATGTTATAAAATCCAATGAGAAACGCAAACCTGCCCGTATAAATCCTGACTAAACAGGATAAGCTAATGCACTGGTGTATTAGTTTCCATGCAGAGTAACTAGCTAACCATCACCTTAGCAGCTAATAAAGATCGTTGAATTCATGTGCAAAACTCACACTGAGGAACAGTTTTAACCATCTGTAAGCGATACTGTCCTAACCGCAAACTGCTTTGCATGTTTTGACTAACACAGTTACCAGAGGCTAACTGCTAATGCTGCTTTAATGAGATCAGGGCTAGCAAACCGCAGCTAAACAACAGAGCCTTTGTCACCAATTAATTCAAAAAGCAACATTTACCGCCACGTACCGTCCGGATAATCTATCAGTAATCCACTCTGGTAAATCTGCAGGTAAGAAATGAAATAAGAAGGTAAAAGGCTCCGGTGGAAATCATGAGGCCACGTTAAGTCCGAGCAGATACGTAGACAGGAGTGTGTGGATCAGTGTGTGTGTGAGTGCGTCCCAGCCGTCACTGCAACTGCACACACACTGTACATTCAGCTCAAAATATCACCAATATCAGGAGTTATAGACAAATAATACTCTTGAATGATGAATTACATCATTCTTTCTAATTAAAAAAAAATCAGATTTTTCTTAATTGCATTACGTATTTATTTGTTCGTATATGCCCAACATACTGTATCATCGGCCATAAGCATGTTCAACAGCAGGCTGATATACTTCGCATAAAAATAAATCTTTTATATTTTAATTGTCACATAACTTTCTTTGTTGGAGCCCATTGACTTCAATAATGACAGATTTCTTTGGGTTAACCGTCCCTTTAAATGTGCTAAATGTTGTTACAGTGGGACATGATGCTGTCAGATACCATGTTAATTCATCTACCACCATATTTGTCATTCCAATGTACTTCTAAAAATACTTTTTTTGCAGTCATTGATAATAAAAATAAATAAGCAAGTTGTCCACTGTATTTGTTTGCTTTTCGTTTCAGGCTCATATAATGTATTTCAATATTTATCAGCCTGTTATCATTATCAAACAAAATGTCCATATCTTTGCATTCCTAATTCATTTTTTATTGCTTTTAATTCAATTTTTCTTGACATTCTTGAACAAAGTGATGTACAGTACCTTCAGATAATTTGCAGAATTCATCACAAAATAATGATGAAATGGTGGTTCTGCCACATACTGTGCATCAGAGTGCTTTGGCTTCACATTTAGCATATAGGCGACTTCACATAGTTCATATCGACGACATTTGACACAGAAAAAGGTTTTTTCTTCTTCAATAAGCAGCAATCAATAATAAAATATAATTTTCAAAGAAAAAAGTGCCAATAAAGCCGCATACCTGAATCCCTTCTGTGTTTAGTTCATTCAGAAGTTAGCAGTATGAGTTTATAGTCATGCTTGTTCTCAAGCAGTCCTTGCTGAATTAATTTATTTCTGGATCTCTCATTTTAGCAGCAGATGGCGTTGTTGATCCAGTAAAAGATTGCATATACCCACCAGCATATGGCACTGCAGACCAATGCATAAAAACAACTAAAACCTTGCTCATCTGATGTGCCAGTATAGTTTATAAATAGGCCTATATATTATATATATCAAAATATATATCAAAATATATATCAGAATATCAGCATAATCGCATATAATTGATACTTTTGTTATGTCATGTCATTTTGTTTGTATATATCATAAACACTAAGAGCATATATTTACTGTCATCTTTAAGATCTTTATGTAATTTCTGTTCAGGTGTGTGAAATGATTGAAGCGTCTGAGGAGAAGCCATATAATATGCTATAATAATGCACAGGAGACTGAAATCTCAATACACATTGGTATCTTTTATTATCCAAAGAAACATTTACAGACAGTAGAACCGACAGAAAAATCTCTGCGTGTAAACTACACATTTACAGATATTGTATAATCAGTGCTGTTTATATTTCTGAAAAATAATCACGGATACTTAGAGAGGATCATATATGACACCACCATGTCCCTTTATAGTGACTTTTACTGATTTTGTGACAAACTATCGGACAATAATAGTCATAAATCCTCTAACTGTGTTATTTTATATGGCGTATCCTCTAACCATTTGTTGTATACATCTCTTATATTTGTCTCTACCCCAGTGACACTGAGAAAAATATATACGTTCTGCGTATGATAGAAAACGTAACTACGTAACATTAAAATATTTAAAATTTCCATGGCACACGTAAGATTTCTGAAACAAAATCAAGTTTACATGACAAACGTATACAGTGTATCTATTTACAGTAGCCATAGGCTTAAACAAAGTTACAAAACTGGAAGTACAGTAAAGAGAAGTTCAATTTGAAACACCTCCGTAAAACCCCAGACACATTTGGCCACGTGACCAGTTCTACAAAACTGGAGGAAAAATACGGAGCACTTGATGCTGCACCTGTTCCATACAAGTCGACATCAAGTATTTCCTCAGATCCTCACTCACATCCACACTCGGCGAACGCTTCGAAATCTGCTTTTGCAGGTATTTAATATATGGAACGAAATCATTCTGAACTATACAAAGGTTGAACGGTAACACCACTACTTCATTTGTAGTATAGACTTTGTAACAAAAAGGAATAAGAACATAACCAGAACAAAAAATAACAAGAACTGTTCATCGGTCATTCGTCTTCTAATAACGGCAAAGCAGCTTGTTTCAGACAACACAAATCTAGTTAACACTGAAGTTTGTCGTAAAAAAAACATGCTCTCTAAAATGCCCATACAAGAACTGTTTTTACAAATGTATACAAAATCAGGTATAATAAACAAACCAAAAAAAACGGCCAATCATTAACTGAAATAAAAGAGGCAAATTTAAAGACCAATAAATACCCAGTGTGATGTATTGCAGAAAAATGCATGACATTTTAAATGTAACTTCATCATTATTATTATTATTATTATTATTATTAATAAGATAATTTGTTGCCCGCCCAAAAACAGGTGAAAACATAAATAAGAAAACGTCAATAAATAAAAAAAAGGTTAGTAATTATGGTTCCATGTTTGAAAGAGTGCGCACCTTTCACAAAAAAAAACAAATTTATTTGAACTGCTCTGGTATGTGTCCCATTTGCGACTGCATGCTGGCGGGAGGGCTGGAAATGCCTTCCGACCAATCCGACATATTGGAATGGGGCGAGGAGCTGGACCACTGGTCCGGTGAACCCGGCGAAGGCGTGAGGAAAGGGTGCTCGGGCACTTGGAGTTGGTGGTTGGGTGTGTTGCCGTCCATAGTGGCCGAGTAACTGTGCTGGGAGGGCGGCGTTAGGAATTGCGTGCCGGCCATGCTGGGACCCAGAGAGGACGGGTTTAACAGTTGGGTCTCCTGGGGCATTACGGTGTGCATGGGCATGCTGTTCCCTGTTCCCTGCTGGAGCTCCGGTCCACCCAGATCACCGGTGATGAAGTTCACGCCGCTGGGATTGGAGCTTTGGAGCTGGATGCCAGGCTGATGCTGTCTCTGTTGCATGTTCTGCTGAATGTGCTGCATTAAATGCGGTTGTGTGGTCAGGTGCGTGTTCTGCAGGCCTTGGTAGTTCATCATTTGGGACAGGGTAGCGGCGGGGTGGCCGTTGTGGAGAGACGTCATGAGACTGTGTTGGTTAGATGGGTGAAGGTTGCTCTGACCCGAGGTGTTCCTCATGGCTCCGAATTGATTCGGCTGACCCATGGCGCTGTGTATCCGACCGAGCCATTCACACTGGCCGTTCATTCCAGACGATCCGTTAGAGCCGGCCACCGGCAGATGGGTGAGGCGCGGGGGTATCGGGTCAAACTGCATGTGGGCCAGGTCCTGCTTGTTGGTCATACCCAGGTGGTTGACGCCCATGTGGGTGTCTGAGATTCCCTGTAATTGATTAAGTGTCATAGAGGGTGATTGTTGGAACGGTGATGTCATCAGGGGCGGGGAGGCGACGTCTGAAATGTACCCGTGGGGCGACTCCAGAGAGTCCACCGGTGAGAGCACGGCTGAGCTGTCTAACAAGTTTCCCTTCCCGTCTTGCGGATTCTTCTTCTTCTTGACTTTAATATCTTTGCCGTCCTTGCAGCCGATGCCTTTTGCGCTGGGCTTTCTGGGTTTCTTGCTCTGTGCGGAGGGTTTCATGCCTCCCATGAAGGCATTGGGAGAGCAAAGAGGTGGAGAAAGGGTGGTGCAGATGGAAGCGCTGTGCATGGGTGGGCTGCGGACCAGGTTGTACTCGTCAATGAGCCGCACGATGTCATGGTGCATTCGATCCTGAGCGATGTCTCGCGGGAGACGGTCCATGTGGTCGGTGATCTCTCGATTCGCAAAATGCTCAAGGAGGACTTTTGCGGTCTCGTAGCTTCCCTCCCTCGCCGCCAAAAACAGAGGAGTCTCTTCCTGAACATGGGAAAGATGAGAACAAACATTTGTAAGCAGATTCCTAAATCACTCTTGGCTTTGAATTCTGGTGTGAAATATTTCATTTTTTGGGATAACAATGAACAAAAAGTACAGAAACAATAAGTGTTTGTAAGTAAACTCTCTCCTTGTCTCACCATAGCTATAATACTAAGCAAATAAGACATTATTTGACTTGAACACATGTAAAGAATGGAAAGGTTACCTGTCATTTTATGTGTAAAACAGAGATGGCGATATAGTGTCAAACATTAAAGATCGCAGCTTTAACCTGAAATCTATCATAAAATGAGCGCTGTACGTCGGATAAAAGCGTCTGCCAAATCTCTTAATGTATTTATAAATATTTTGAGATACCATACTATCAATTGCTCTTACCTTATTATTCTGCATGTCTTTATTAGCGCCGTTCTTTAGCAACACCACAGCAGCATCCACGTTATTCACAGCAGCTGCCCAATGAAGAGCAGATTTACCTGCAGGAAGAAAAACACACAATTGTAATACATATGACAGTCAAGCAAAACCTCACTTAAGTACACACAACTAGTCAACTGTTAGTCGAGTACAAGGTAATTATAGTTTACCAAAACTATTACAACTAGATGCACCAATACAACATTTCTGCGTGATATCTGCCGATACCGATAGTGAAACTGAAAACTGATGCAGTAATATAAAAATTAAACAACTAAATAATAAAATGACAAAAGCACATAACAACATAGAAAAATAAGTCATTCAAAATATTAATAAAACCTATAAAAAAACTCTGGTCTTATAATAAATTTATTCTTATACTTTTACCTTCATACTAATTTGCACATTTCTAAACCAAAGCCATGAGGTGAATTCTGGGATGCTTTTTAAATATATATATTTAATATATATTCAGTCATACCGAAATCATCAACAGCGTTGACATCAGCGTGGCAGTTAATGAGTTCCTCCACCATTCCTTCCACCGCCAGTCTCGCTGCCAGTATCAGAGGCGTGGTGCCATCGTGCATACGGGCATCCAGGTCTGTGGCCCGGTTACGAATCAAAATCTGCAAGATGACAACAAATAATGAACAAATTACTCAAT
Organism: Oreonectes daqikongensis; assembly: GCA_026939265.1. Classification (NCBI taxonomy): domain Eukaryota; kingdom Metazoa; phylum Chordata; class Actinopteri; order Cypriniformes; family Nemacheilidae; genus Oreonectes; species Oreonectes daqikongensis. Next base: position 1,862,102 of record JAOTQM010000051.1, read on the forward strand.
TATTGTTCTTGAAATATTACATTGGAGCACATATTCATCAGTATGAACATGCAACTTCAACCTTATGCAAGTTCACACACCTGAAAAACTCCCTGCGCATCTGCAGCCACTGCAGCATGTAGAGGAGTTCGTCCCATGTTGTCTTGGATGTTGGCGTCTGCGCTGGCCTCCAGAAGTCTTTTGGCAGCGTCTGAGCGGGCGTAGCGGGCAGCCAAGTGCAGAGCGGTCTCACCTGTACGATCTGTCTGGTTGTGAAGGTTGGCTCCTTGGTAAATGAAGTCATTGATGACGTTGGCTGAAGCGTCTTCTTCTTCCTCACTGTTTCCTGTTTCAAGACCTCCTCCGCTGCAGGAGGCGATCATCAGAGGGGTAAAGCCATCTGAGGCGGAAAAGAAAATGTATTACATTGAACGCCATTTACCAAATTTCAAGTCAATCATTTCCTTCGGTTTATAATATTTTCTTTAATTTAGATTTGACGGTATATACATATCATTAATTTAAGACCTGATTCTATTGACTATCTACATACATTTTTTGACTCTTTGTGTCCTTTTCACTTCTTCTAAAGAACTAGTTTAGATATGTAGCGCAACCTCCGAGCAACACATTCTCCTCTGACTGAGGCTTGTCTGAAGGCAAACTAACATATTTCTTTCTTAAAGTGAAGGACCAAAGTAACAGGCGCCAAGGAAACAAACAAATCGAAGTTGGATTTGATGCGTTGCCTTTCTGAATCACCCCAGATCACTTCGATAAGGGATTTTAATGAAGCGTGGCGCTTTGGTAAAGCCACGGGAAGCAGGCCGGGGCTTTGAAATCTCAATCGCTGGTAAAACTGAGTATCATCATCTCTGAGGAGCTGTTTTCTGCCCTGACTTCTACAGGGGCTTCTTCGCTTCAAACGAATAGCTATTCCCAGATCAGACCTGATTTGGTCGATTTAAAAACATCAATCTACCAAAAAAGGAAAAAGCTTGCAAAAGAATGTTGTCCATCTTACAGTGTTATATCAGTGCATATAGAAAGACTGTCTGAGCATCTCATACTGTTTTTTTAATTAACAAAACCCATGTAAACAGAATTGTAAAACTAAAAAAACAAAATCGTTAAAACTGGTAAAATGGTTCACTCCTCAGGATTTCTAGCTCTCAGTCAGACTCTTTGAAGTGCATCTCTGTTCCCTCAGGGCCCCGAGCATTAACTCATACTTAAAGCTCTCAACCCAGCGCTCGACGCACATACACATTGCGCAAACCAGAGAACAGGTGTAGTCTATGAACAAAGACCTCATCATCTTTGTTAGCTAGACATATAATTCAAATCACTAATATTCATTGTCAAATATTATTCAAAGTGCCTTAATAATCTTCAAAATTCTTATATTTTTAACTTCTGATTAATATCCTTAACTTCTGATTAATATGGTTATATTAAATACATAGTATAAAATATAATATTTCAAAGATTGTAATATATATATACACAATTATTTTCAGATATTATTATATCAAATTTATAATACAACTGTCAAAATAAATGTAACCATGCTTAATAAAAAATTATTATTATATAATGGATAATATATATTTAGATAATATAATTTACAAGTAAAAAAAATAATTCCAAAACATTATATACATATATAATATTCACATGCACACATTATATATAATGTTGTATATATAAATACTAAAAAAATTTATACTTAAAATCATATTTTACAAAATTATACGATCTCAAAAAAAACCCCTCAAGATTGAAAATAATGTAATAATATAATAATGGCCAACCTGGTCCCCTAACATTGACGTCCATGCAGTCGTTCTCTATCTCGCCCTGAGGGGGTGTGGGGGCAATAGAGGGGATGCGCAGGTCAGCTGCGTCCAGATGCTGCTGGGTCCACTGCCGGTGGTCTGTCTGATCATCTAAATCCAGCATCGCCTGCACCTCAGACTGACAAACAAAAAGAACATGTTCACAAACCTCATAAACTGCTTACTTCTTGGCCATAATGAATCTTATGATAAAATATTATTGATAAAGCAATTTCTTGTAAAACAAATGTTGCTTGATTTGTCTCATCAAAGAGAAATATGAAGCATTGCTCTGCTCACCTTGAAGCGTTTGGTGTCCGATGTTTCCTCCTCGCCCCATTCATTCAGGTTGTCGTCCATCAATGAAATGTCTGAGTTTTTCAGTGGCCTGTTCACACAAAAAATATTCCATTAGATAAGCAATTTCTTCAAGCGCTTTATAAACTTTTAAACTATCTTGATGCTTGTGAACCAAAACTAAATAAAAGCAACCAAATTCCCTTCATAGTGCAAAGCTCGACATCCATCCAAAATCTTCATTTAAACTTCCAAACTATTTCATGCCACCTGATCTCCAAAGACGCCATGGCGTACTGACCTCAGCCCGAGGGAGTCTTCGCCGACCGGCTCTCTCCTCTTCTTTTTGTTCGGCTCGCTGGTCTTGAAACCCTCCGGAAACCAGAGTTGGCCGTGTTCGCGGCGACGTTTACGAGAGGCGACCATTCCCACTGCGACAAAGGCCAACAGCGCCAGTCCCGCCAGAACCACGTACACCGGGTAAAGCTCTAAGGGCGGCTCTTCGATCCTGCCTGAAACAAGAAGAAGGGTCGACATGTCAGACCCACAAAAGTCCAGGACAACGCCTAAAGGTCCGGTTCCTCGCGCGAAGGTGAGGAGCAAATCGCCTCGTGCCGTCCCGGAGATGGGCGGCCGTTGGATGCGTGTTTGAGGTAATCAGAATTGCTAACTGCTCCTCATCAAAAAGAATGAGCCGGCAAATAAGAAATGGAGGAGGAAAGAAAAGAGGGAACTGAACACCTCCTCTCCCCTTTCTCAGCCCATGAGACAACTTTACCAGTTCTTCTTTAAGGGAAAAAAAAGGGAGGGATTAATGAACTTCAAATTACTGCGCACACTTTAAGCTGTAAAGACGAAGGATTTATTAGGATTTTCGAGATAACAAAGACTCCCAACTTCTAGCACACTCCCGATCAATTTTTCTTCTCCCGCGTTTTTTTTCCGAGCTCACTCCGCTAACGATTTTGAAATGATAAACTCTGCTCACCTAAACCCTTGGAGATACATTAAGACCTGGTACGTTCAACAAGGCTAAGGTTGCGCCAGCCCCCAACATTTCAGATTTAAGTCATGTGGACGTACGTGAGAGTGTCAAATGAGTTTGACATGATTTGCATCAATTAGCTATTTTGGTGCCCGAAGCTGGTGGATTTGGCACCAGACTACGGCATTGATTGTTTAGTCCATCTGATGCACATTCTCTTCGTTGTTTTACAGAAAACACACAAACTTCAAAGCGATCCTTGTAATCCGCTTTAGGAGGCGGCTCGCGGTGCGGGGTTAAAGGTTGGGGGTGGTGAATGCGGTTGGAATACATTGAGTAAAATGGGAGGCCGCTCTTGATTGAGAGCATTATGGGAAGGTGCTAGGCACGCGACGGCGCTCGTGCCTACCGTGTGCGTTTGACACTCACTTGTGACCGCCTCGATGTAGTAAGGCACGTTCAGATTGCCGCTGGAAGCCAGAGCTCCGAGGAAGGCCGCCACGTCGTTGGTGTTCTGAAAGCATTCGGAGGTCTGCTGGTAGCATTGACGGTTGTCTATCTCCAGGTACACCACAGAGCTGGTGGAAAACAATGATTAAATGAAGCAACATCACTAAATAACACATCTGACATCTTTACAGGAGGCCTGATTCCCAGCTCCCAAAAATCATTGTTTAATAAATAATAGAAATATGTATTTAGTAAGTATTTGATTTTTGGAGGGGCCCAAGAAAAATCTTGGGGGGGGGAAATGTCCCCTTTGCCCTTCTAGCCATCCCCCCCCCCCCAGTCCTGACTGAAAATATTTTTGACATGGAGCCTTTGCGCCACACATCACCCGCAACTTATTGTTAAAAATAGGGTTTTTTAGTAATAATGCAAGTTACACACGTAGTTGCAATGTGTAATTCCACAGAATTTAAGCTGTTTATACAATAGCTATATAGTAAAGCTACACAATATTTTAAAATGATCGAAATAATTAGAAAGAAGGTGAAACATATGTTGGTTATATAATTGTCAACCAAATCAATCTTAAGACATTATCATATCAGATATTGTATTATTTAGCATGTTAATGATATACTGTACGGTTTCACGGGTTACCATTTTCCTTTTTACAATTAAATGATTTGTAATAATTCAATAGTTTAGCTCTTTATCGGCATGTCTATTCGAAACATAAAATTTACTTGGGGAGTTAAGGTCAAACTGAGGTCTCACAGTCTTACCCTTTAATCTGCATGCTGTCCAGCTCTCTGCGCTTTCTTCCTCCTTCCACCACTATATTGTAAATGCCGTTCTTCACAGAGTTCAGAGCGTTACTGGAAGCATCAGCCCAGCTGTCCAGAGAGCGTTTGATGTTGTGCTTCTTCAGCTCCTGCTCATTACCGTAATACGGATAGATCATGAGCTCCCCCTTACTGTCGTGCCGGAAAACCACATTAGTGTGGAGAACCCGGCTGAGCTCCCGGAGAAACCCGAAGGAGTTGTTCCGGAGCTGATCCGGCATAATGTGGACGACGAGAACTAGGACTCCGGCGGCTAACTTCTCAGGGACGTTGCCGTCGCAGTCCAGCCCGTCCCACTCGCATTCTGCGTTGTTGCAGCCCTGGTCGCAGTGGCCGTCTGCGTAGTGATCTTTGCAGTACTGGTCGTAAAGTGGACTGTAGGAGAAACAAAACAAATATTCAAAATGGACCCACTTACCCTGAAATATTTCTAAAAGATAAAACATCACTCACTTGCACTGGCCTTCCAGTCTCTGGCAGTCAAACCCATCATACAAACATCCAGCATTGTGACACTGTTCATCGCACTTCCCGTTATTAAAATAAAGCCAGCACTGCAGCGCAGCCGAGCAGTTCTGCCACGGGTCCACGAAGTTCAGCGAGCAGTCCCCTCCGTCCCAATCGCATGCATAGTTATTACAGGTGCTGTCGCAAATCTTATTGCCCTTCTTCTTAAAGCAATCCGGTACCTCGCAGCTGACCGTCACATTAGGAGCGGGTGTGATGTCTCGCCCTGTGCCTCCTGGGAAGCTATGATCCAGGATGTGGCAGAATAGGCCGTTGAAGCCGGCGGGGCAGATGCAGTGGTAGTACGGGGCTTCTGAGATGTACTCGCAGATGCCCCCATTGTAGCAGGGGTTATTTGTACAATGTCCTTCTGCGGGATGCTGGCACTCTGGACCATTGAAGGCGGGGGGACACAAGCATTTCGGGCTCTTTTGACCCGAGACACAAGTACCGCCATTTTTGCAGTGAAGGCTGCCACAGGCGTGAGCGTCGTACTCGCAGGTTGAGCCCGTAAAACCCTATACAATAGACACACACAAGAAAATGTTATATTGCACTTTTTAATCCAATAAAGATATGCAAGCTGAACTCAAAAAAAGATATTTTGAAGAATGTCGGTAACAACGGCATTGGTTTTGTGTCCAAACTATAGAAGTTGTTCGGTTACAATCTTCAAAATATCTTCTTTTGTGTTCTACAAAAGGATGACAGAATTTTCATTTTTGGGTGAACAATCCCTTTAATAGTAAAAAAGTTTCAGTACAAAGGTTCTAAAAATGTTGTTCTGTAAACCCAGAGTATGATTCTCACCAGTGGACATTTACAGATGAATCCATGAGGAGTGTTACTGGCCACAGCACATGTGCCTCCATTCCTACAAGACTTCCCTTTACACCCATCAAACACTTTCTCACAGCGCTGACCTGCGGAGAAACACAAACAAGCTCATGTTAGCTGGCGTCACAGAGAGATGAAACACAGAAAGATGGTCCACAGATGCTTGCTTTACCTGTGTAGCCGGTACGACACTCGCAGCGGTAGTTATTCGTCAGCTGGGTGCAGCTGTGTGTGCCCCGGGGGTCACAAGGGTTGGACAAACACTCGTTGACATCGCCCTCGCAGCGTTCCCCGACGTATCCTGCCGGGCAGATGCAGTGGTACCCGCCCACTCGGTCCACGCAGCGGCCATGGTTAAAGCACTTGGGCTCTTGGGTGATGGGGTCGGTGATGGGCGTGCAGTCGTCAATGTTGATCTCACAGTGAACACCTGTGAGAGGAACAGGGATAAGCGTTTTATTAAAAACTCACCTTACCCTGCTGACATTGTCATTTTGATAGACACAGAAGAGTCTAAATTGACAAGAGGGACTCTACAAACTTTCAACAGGGCCTCAAGATGCCTTAAAATCAGTTAAAATAAGACAAAACAAGCAATAAAATAAGCTGAAACAACTCAAATTCCATTTCTAATCTATAGTATTTGGTTATTAATATAAACTTTTTTCTGGGTAAACTTTTTATTATTGCTGACAATGGGAGGGCCCTTAAAGTAAAAAAGTAGAAATCCCCTGATCTAAAAATAAATGTAATTTTTGTAAATGTAATTTTTGATTTTTTCTTCTTTTTTTTTTTAATGTATACATGTATAATTAATATTCTTCAATGGTTTAGAATTTTACAATTCAAATATTTCAAAAAATTTTCAATATACTTATAAATAATATTCCTCACGTCTCTCTTTGGATTTGGAACTTTGAAACCTTTTTTCTGAAACCATCACCATGACAAAGCCTTAAAATTCTATCCAGGTAAGTTTTATTCATATAAGGCGCTGTATGAAAATTCCCAGGTTATTCATTTCTATTTTATGAAATCTATGAGGTAAGACATATCCCTTTACATGCATGACTACATCCATCAAAAAGCAATAATGTCTCATGACAACAGCTGAGTCCTAATTAAAAAAGACCGAGATCGGCACAGAAAGAAAATGAGAGGAGGAAGTGATGTCTGACCTTGTGTTCCCCGTGGACAGGAGCATTTGTAAGTATTGATCAGGTCAATGCATGTTCCTCCATTCTGGCAGGGCTGAGAGAGGCACTCATTGATCTCAATGGAACAGTTCACTCCATGATAACCTGGCACGCACTTCAAGAGACAAGAGCGAATGAATGGCAAACATGAAACAAGGCCCTTTCTGTTTACTTGGCGGTTTCTTTCCTCATTGCAAAATAAGCAATTCTTTACAAAGAAAAGAGATTTACATGTAAAGGCTTTAATGATTATGACACCTTTGATAATTGAGTCTGGGAACGCATGTTTTGTTACACTGGCCAAGTTAAGGCTTTAAAATGTGCCACTGAATACCTTTAACCAACAAATATTAACTTACTTCGCAGGAATAGTCGCCCAGGTAATCCGTGCAGGTGGCTCCATTCTGGCATGGATTGGGAATGCATTCATTCACCTGCTCCTCACAATAGCTGCCTGTGTATCCAGCCTGACAGTGACAATAGTGTGTGTTTCCGGCATCCAGACACTGGCCGGAGTTACGGCACAGTCCAGCCACATCTACTCCTGAAGGGAAGAAACAATAACTTTGAACAAAAGTTTATGGAAAAAGCACATTTGTGAATTGAGCCGTAATGAGAGAAAGCTGGGAGGCATACAGGCCTGAGGCACAAGCAAACAAATAAAAAAACCTTGCTGTTTGGCAGCCACTTCACAAGAGACGCTGGGGACATCGCAGTAGAGACCAGTCCAGCCCGTCTGACACTGGCAGCTGTATTTGGTGCCACTTTGTCTGCAGATACCTCCATTCTTACAGGGAGACGGTTTACACCAGTTCACCAGCTCCTGAAAATCAAGCATGAACTATTTATTTAGTCATTTCATATATTTGAACTTATGTAATGTAAGCAATTAATTTACTAAATTATTATTTATTAATTTGAAATACAATTTATCTTTTAAATGTTTGGAAATATCTATAATAATTCATATGAATTAGGGATAAATTGACTGACTGGTCAATGTTCAAATAATCAAATGTCCATTTGCCATGCATTACATAATTACAATTGTTTATGAATATATTTCATACATTTTCCTTATTTTTCTTATGCCTGTTATGTTTGTTCTAAAATATATCTAAAATCAACTTTCTGTAAAGCTGATTTGCATCTGTAATGCAAAACTGTAAAAAAAATTATCTGGATATTAACACAGTATTGCTCATCTAACATGTTGTATATCTGTTACCTGGCAGTTGTGGCCATGGTATCCCTGAGGACAGGTGCACTTGTATGTGCCATAGCTGTCCTGACAGGTGCCTCCGTTCATACAGGGTCTGGAGTCACACTCATTGATGTCATGCTGGCAGTAGTTGCCGGTGAAGCCCTTCGGGCACACACAGGTGAAGCTGTTGATGCCATCCACGCAGGTGCCTCCATTAAAACAAGAGCTGTTTGACAAACAAAAATACTGGTTAAACACCTGTTACAATAGTCAGATTTAGTAAATGAATTAACAATAATACGTTTGTAATTTATAATGGTCATTTGTCCACCATAGGGGGCGCTAATGAACAACAGAGGAAAAGCATTTTTGGTGAGATGATACTTTATCACAGGGCAGAGAAGTTGTCAGACAAGGCCAAACATCAACTGATTGGTGTTTTACAAAAGTGGTTTCATTTTAATAAGAGACATTTAGCACTTCAGCTTCTCTTTAGAGTCCAGACTGTTGTGCAAAAATAGTGATTGTGTAATTTTGGCTAATTGTTCTTGGGAATGTATCAGTTACTGTTTGTTTCCAGCGTTGTTTGTTTCTACGGAAGTGAATTTGAGTTTGTTTTGTTGCCTCGTCTTGGTTGTAACAATTGCTTGTAGCCAAAACATTAACAAAACAGTAACTGCGGTTAAAAAAGGTCAATATTTGCATTTAATTTTACATTCCCATTTATACATTTGGCAGATGCTGTTTTCCAAACTGACAAAAAGTGAATTCAAGATACATTTTAAGACCGGATGCAACCCATGGCTTCTGTTACACACATCTTACCTCTCAGCACAGTCTGGCGTGTTATTCTCACAGTGTATCCCACTAAATCCGGGTGGACAGGTACAGGTGTAACTGTTCACACAATCTGTGCAGTTTGCGCCATTTTTACACGGGTTGCTCTCGCATTCGTTGATGTCGTCCTCGCATCTGTTGCCCCGGAAACCGGGGAGGCAGGTGCAAGTGAACGCGTTCACTCCGTCTTTACAAAATCCTCCGTTACTACAGGGATCTGGATGAAAAAAAGAAAAGTTAGAAAATAAAATCCCTGTAAAAGTGCTGAAGATAAAAAACAGGAGGAGAAACTCACTAGGTTTGCAGTCATCGATGTCCGTCTCGCAGTTGCGGCCGGTGTAGCCGGACTTACAGCTGCATTTGTAGCTGCCTATTGAGTTCTGACAGGTGGCGTCATTTCGACAAGGGTTTTTGACGCATTCGTTGATGTCGACCTCACATGTCTGGCCTACAGTGCAAAGAAGAGGGTTTTAACACGGGTACAAACATATATGTACTCAGTTATACACACTACTAAAAAATCTTGACCTTGCCATCCTTCGGGACACACGCAGGAGAAGCTTTCGTAGTCCTCGGACTCTTTGCATACGCCTCCATTTTTACAGGGTTTGGAGCTGCATGGGGCCAACAGGGTCTCACAGTTTTCACCTGATGGATAAAAAGTCAAAATAAAATGTGTATTTTAGAATTAGTCTATTTAAAATGACTATGCATTTGCATTTTTAGGCCTTCTGCTATTTTGGAAGACGTTCTAACATTCTCAGTTTCTCTATTTGAGATTAGCCTGTCAGTCCTAGCAAGCACAGCACATTTGGTCTATCTGTTTCCACGACGGCCGGCCCCTGCAGGAAGCCAACAGGTTTTCCTGCCATTGTCTGCCCATTTGTGTTTCTGTGAGAGAGGAAGTCGAGCAAACAGGAAATATGACAGGCTGCTGTTCCCACCCTGCTGACATCAGATTTGTGTTGTTCTTGATATAACGCTGTGGATTTTTCCCAAAAAGTCACTGGGAATAAATATGATTTCGGCTCCGGAGGCAGAACATCATTATCTGTTTTGTCAAATAACACAGTGAGAGGAAAGAATGTGTAGTTCACTGAAAACACATTTTTCTGTATGGTCACCAAAGATGCTTGCAGGGCTCACTGAAGGGCTACTGTTAACAAACTGCAGCTTGTCTGAGGAAGACATGATGCCACTTCAGTGTACTTCACAATTTATCTCCTACACACTAGTTCTCAAATTACATACAGTATATGAATTTGACAGGTGTTTTTTATCCAAAATGAGATACAGTTTATTCCTTGGGAGTTGAACCCACAATGCTCTGTCAATTGAGCTACTATACTATGGTATATAGTTCTAAGTATAAAATCAAAATCAAAATTTTATTGCTTACAATTCAAGTTTTGATGCCAACTACGTGCTAGTATACTTCTAAAAATTCGTAAAAACAATTTAAATACTCAGATATAAGCGTTTTCCGCTTCTGAATAGAAAATTTCCAATAAAATCCTTTTATTTAGGATCAAAATGATTTATGAAACCCTTAATATTACACTTAAGTATACTTGACTTATACAGACAGAATTTTAAGTATAATCTGGCTATCCATATATATATATATATATATACACACATACTAGTAGTTTACTGCCAGTTTACTTTTATACAAAAGTATTGAACTGGGAAAGTATACATATAAGTTCACTTGTAGCGTAGTGTGTACTCAACATGTACTACTGATACACAGAAGTAATGCTAGTCGAAACTGTGACCAAAAATAGTCAAATATGAAAACTAAATATATGAATAAAGCTGAAGTCATACCAGTGTAAGGTAGCAAACAGTTGCATTTGTATCCGGCCACGTCATCGATGCAGGTTCCCTGGTTCAGGCAGGGGTTGGAGGCACATTCATTGATGTTGGTTTGGCAGTTCGGGCCTACAATCAAACATCGGGATGAGTTTGGGTGGATTGGTAGAAGAGAAGAGCACAGAATGTAAGAAGTGAACGATACTGACCGCTGAAGCCAGCTCGGCACGTGCAGACGTAACCGCTGGTCATATCCTTACAGGTGCCTCCGTTCATACAGGGGTTTGATTCGCATTCATTGTTGTTGATGTCGCAGTTGATGCCGCTCCAGCCCGAGTCACAAATACAGTTATATCTGTAAGAATCAAGATGACAGTTTTTAAGATTTCTAAAATGTTATCCTTGCTGGGAAATTCAGTATATGATGGCTGATTTCAGATGGTCTAAACTGGTAGTTTATGGTCATTTTCTCCAATTAAAGATATTTTAGTGGGCTTTAGATAGAGTATACCTGTGTAGATGGATCCTGGAAAATCCTATACTAAAATACTGGAATACGTGTTGAAATAAAATCCATACCCATTGATTTTATCCTCACAATGTCCGTGGATGCAAGGGTTGCTGAGGCATTCGTTGAGCTGTGATTGACAGGTGGTGTCATGATAGCCCTCTCTGCACAGGCACGTAAACCCGTTGACTCCATCGACACAGGTTCCACCATTGTGACAGGGATTGATGGCACAATCATCAATGTTGATATTACACATTTTCCCTGCAAAAAAAAAACCCATCACATTTGTCACATTTTCAAAACTCAAACTATTGTCATATATCTGAAATATCATCAGGTATCAAGCCCTAATTCCTAAACTGACACCATTCATTGGGCCATTCCTTGTTTTCCCTGAAACCCAAGGCTTATGGACTAGCTTTTAGCCTCGACTTGAGGCAGCTCCTCTATTCACCCAACGCGATGCCTAGCATAAAGGCAGGGGTTTCGTTTGTCACTCGTCTTTAAAGCGCCGGCCAACTTCCCCCTTTTAAAAGATCGACTTTCACAAATCTTTTGCAAATCTTTTTTCCTTTCAAACTCCCAGATGTCCTGGAGATCTTTTCGGGCTGAATGGAGGAGCGGGGCGGCCTGCGTGTCTGCTCGGCAGGCAGGGGATTGAGCGAGACTGTAAGCCAATACCGCCGCCCGGGCAGTGTGTGTGCTCGCTGGCCAGCTGTCTCTCCCCACCCTGCTTTGTTGCCCGTCTCACCTGTTGAACTCTTTGTTGACTTCTCTCTCGTCTATACTGATAAAGACCTGGATTAAGTGCACCAACTACAACACAAAACTACTTCAATTGTATTTTCTGCAAGCATCCTTACTGTCTCTTTTAACTTGTTTTTTATGACACACAGTAAGCATAGGATAGCATGGTTCAGACAGTTTGTTTCAGATCTTTCAGAAGGTGCTGTGTGTAATATTAAGGAGGGTCTATTGATAGTAATGCAATTTATATACATAACTATGTCTTCAGAGGTGTATAAAGACCTTACATAAAGAACTGTTTCTATCTACATACACCGCCATGTTGTTTCTATAGTAGCCCTAAATGGACAAACTGCTCTACAAAACGCGTTTCATAAACATGTTATCTCCTTCGGCAAAGTAGTGTCAGCTACCTTAGTGCTTTGAAATGGAAGGGCGAGCGGTGGAGAGAGCCATTGGTTGCTATTCGGAACCTCACCGCTAGATGCCGCTAACATTTCCACATTGTTCCATTAACTTTTCATTGCAATGTCTGATATCTCTGTTAGCATGTGACTTTCTTGGATCTTTTATGGAAAAACTCAAGTTTACTAAAACTTGGTAAACAGGCTATTTTTCTCTTAAAAGGCTCTACACCGCCCAGACCAGCTGTCTTCTACCAGAAGCCGTAGCAGGCTGAAAATCACACATGTATATGTCTGATATATCTCTTGTCCCTAGCAAGCCTCCGCCCACATGATGTCATGATCTGTGCTGATTGGTTGACGATATTCACCTGTGTATCCTGGTTCACAGGCGCACTCGTAACCATTTATCTTGTCAATGCACCGTCCATAATCACAGGGATTGCTTTTGCAGTCATCTATATTAACCTCACAGTTAACACCTGTCAACACATTACACAGAATTATTATAACATTATAAACATCTTCATAGTCATTTGTTAATTGAGCGTGTTATAAATCTCATGGCACCTGCAGTTCCTTTGGGGCAGACGCAGAGGTAGGCGTTCTCCCGATCTTGGCAGGTGCCTCGATTTTGGCATGGCTGACTGAGACATTCATTTATGTTGGTCTCACACAGGCGGCCCATGTAACCCGCACGGCAGAAACAGGTGAAGGATGCAAGGCCGTCTTTACAGGTGCCGTAATGACACGGGTTGGAGAGACACTCGTCCACGTCAGTTTCACAGTGCTGTCCCGTGTAACCTAAAAATAAAAGACTTGCTGACTGTATTTCTTGAGACACTGACCAATTCATTTTTATGACTTTTCCTGTTGTTTTTGACTACTGTTGAATGTGCAAAAGGGGATTTTTTTGCAGTGTAAAAATGATCTATTCTACACATATTCCTCTTTTATTACAGCTGCAATTCGTAACATTTGCCTCTCTATCGCCATCTCTGTTTAAAACATAAAATTGCAGGTTACTTTATGTATTTAACTTTACATGGGTCGAAGTCAAATGACGTGAAACATTTCTTGCTTACCAGGGTGAATCAGGGGAAAGACAGTTTTTAATACAGATTTTTTTATAGACCAAAAAAGTTATGAACTGCTGCTTTTTGTGTACGACCTTTCCACCCCTTTATACCAATAAATCTTTGTGTATTTATGTGATCGGGAATATTATATTGAAGAGACCACAAGTAATTTGATTAAACATTACATTTTATGAATAGTGAGTAAATAATTCATTCAGTAAAAAATGTTGGGTCATTTTTCTTAAGTAAGTGAATTAAATGGCAACAAAACAAGCATCTTCGTACCTTCGGTGCACTGGCATGTGTACATGTTGGGACCATCAATACATTTGGCGCCATTTTTACAGGGGGTGCTTGCACACTCGTCGATGTCAAACTGGCACTGGCTACCAGAGAATCCTGAAAACAGAAACAGAGGGAGGTGAGGGGCGGGGTTAGGGGGAAGGGGAGGGGTCATCGGAATGACCAGCTTCATTCCTTTACACTCATCTACACTCCCTCTCTTTCTCTCTCTCAGGGTTTCAAACTGCCATTGTAAAAGGGGGATAAATTGGGGAGTTCACGACCAAGGGTACCAGACAAAGAGGAACTGTCTATTCAATGGAATGCCAAGCTATGCCGGTTGCCTCCTTTGTCTATTAGAGGTTTTCCATCACAATGTGAATTCTCTTATCCAGCCTGTGCTCCCCCCCCTTGCGTCTGCCTCACCAAAAAAAGCCCCTCGTAACCCCTGACCTCTTACTATTCAACTGCCCTGTCGGCCCCAACATTCATGTCTTCTACCTCAGATATTTTAATCCCTCGCTAAACACGTCTGCTGTTCAAATATACAGTCTGAACACATTATGGGCTACAAATCCATCAGAGCAAAGACTTATGGGACATCTACAACACAAGTCTCTCAACACAATAAGTGTTCAGATTACAAAGACCGTGTGGTTTTTAAGATGTCCTGGGTGGTTGCTAGGGTGTTGCTCGATGGTTGCTAGGTGTTTGCCTATTAATTTAGATGCATATAAACGACTTGGTTCTTCCATCAGTTTAAGTCTCTGGTAAGTGTGTGCTGGTAGCACAGATGGCGTGGGACAACTACATTCCAAAAGTTTATTACTTAGGTTTAGATGTGATAATCCTGACAAATAATTCCCTCTCACGTCGTTCCCAGAAAACCCCTGGTATCTGAAATCAAGCTCTGCCATATGCATCTTTCAGAAAACAGGAATTTTATAGGACTCTTAGAAATCGCACGTTTAAAAAATCCCCCATTGTGGTTGTCGTGGATTCAGTGTGTACACTGGTGAATGGGAGTCCTTGCGTGGCATGCTGAAGAGGGGCTCTGATTTCCATCTGAAACAGTGAAGGGGCCAGGCCTCCAGTTCTTCAGCCTATCACCTCCTAAACTCCTGCACCACTCCTGGGGTTGGAGGAGTCCCAGAAGGCCCCTCTCCTTACACAACACGCACAGCAGCTACGCTCCCCTCCCTCATTTATGCATGAATTGCTCTGTATCCTAAATGTGCTTTTTTCCTAAAGAGCTTTTTTTAAAACTCGTCTTTGATCCCGTTATGAGATGTACGCTACACTTTGACCAACATTACTTTCACCTCACTGAATCTAGTCAAATTTGCACTACAAGGAATTATGTATATAACAATGAAAAATAATCAAAATTTTTAACATTGTGCATGCTTTTTTGAACTAGATACGTTTGGGAATTATATTTTCTAATATAATTTATATTATGCATTTGCATTATTTTTTATAAACATACCTTTGGGAGAAACCAAGGTTATTATATTATATTTAGTACAACAACTAAAACAATTAAAACATTTCTGTTCATTGAAATCAATAAAATATCAGCCTAAATAATATTTGAAAAGCTAAATTAAAGTTAGAAATTATGCCTTAGCAAAAAACTAAAACTAAAAATAAATGAAGCTTATACACAAATAATAATAAAACAAAAGACATTTAAAAAATTACCTAAAATATAAGAATAAAAAAAATGAAAGCAAAACTCTAAAAACTTTAGGACAAACTTGTATTCCAAATGCGGTGTTTTGCTATGCATAAATAAAATGCACATCACAACTTATTCAAGCAAAAACTGTCTACAATTCAAACTTTTCTGGAAGCTTCTCTATGGATTATTCTGGGCATTTTAGCCGGGGATGACTAAACCCGCCTCGGGGCAGGGATTACTGTTCTCCTCTCTGTTCTGTCCTGGGAGGTGATTGACCCCTGTCGGCTCACCTGTGGGGCACTCGCATTGGTAGTTGTTGATCTTATCGATGCACTTCCCATTGTTGAGACAGGGCATGCTGGCGCACTCATCGGTATTGATCTGGCAGAAGACTCCCTCGTACCCTGCCAATTAACATAGGAGAAAAAAGCTCTGGTTTTAGAATTCTGAACGGCTTAAAGATGCTGTCAGTGACTCTTTGGGTGTATAATAGACAGAATATATAGTGATAAACCAACAGTGTTACAGTTCCAAGAAGCTGTTTTCTTGGATTTATTTTTTTGTGGGTAATGACATCACCACATTGGGATCATATATAAAGGGCTTAGAGTGCTTAGAGTGCATTGATGACGTAATTTTGTAGGCCAACTCAGATGTTGACATCACAGTGGATCTCTCGACAAAAAGCCAATCTGAGTTTAACAAGAGCTTTTAGATAAATGCAAAAAAATAAGCTCTGTGATCAACAGAAGTTTATGTTACTTGACATTTTGTCCATCAAGATAATCATCACAAACGATTTTGTATAAATAAATGTCGATGTGACAATATCTGTAGTGCCATGTAGCAACCTGTAAAAAGCTTTAAAAATGATGTATTACTTTTTATAATACGTTAAAATATTTAAAGGGTGGTAAAATATTATTTCAGAAATTTAACCAAAAACCCATTGACTTGAAAACCTGAAGTGCTGGTTTCCAGGTTTTGGCTACAAAATGACATCATCACTGCAGCACTCTACTGAGAATATAGGGTCGGGTAACGTTTGGTTACCTGGCATGCAGATGCAAAGAAAGCCTCCGATTTGATCCAAACACGTCGCATCGTTCTGGCAGGGGTTCGACAAGCACTCGTTTATGTCGAGTTCACATCGACCTCCCACATATCCCTGCTGACATTTACACTGGAAGGAACCTTTTGTGTTGATACACTTTCCGGCGTGCTCACAAGGGTTTGCACCTAAAAAAGATACGTAGACACAAATATACTGAAATAATACCACACATTTTCTAAATGGTTCTACTAATGAACAGTACAGAGACAATAAATGGTACATTCTTTATATTGTATGTTTTGAATATAAGTCGGTCCTTACCAAGCAAGCATTCATCAACGTCTTGGTCACAGGCTGGGCCGACATAACCCAAAGGACAGGTACAGATGGCCCTGCCATTAATTGGATTGGTATCACAGTTGGAGCCTTTCTGACAGGGATTACTGATACAAGCATCATTCAAGTGACACAGCAGACCTACGACACAAACACAAAATGAGAATTATCTATACATATCATATATGACACTATACATATACAAGATAATAAATCTCGCACATTTTAAATATTGCTCTATGGAATCAAAATCAAACTTTCAGGCCATCTATATGTGAGTCTACTACTAAATATTACAAAATAACCTATTATGAACTTTTAAAAAATTGCATAAAAAGCTAAAAATGACTTTCTCACTTTATTTTATTTTATTTTTGTCTTAATTCCAGTACAAATATCTTAACATTCTTAATGAAGATACATTTACTTGAGAAGCAAAATGACCAAAGACATTAAAAATCAAGATTAAGATTTTTTTGCTGGAAAACAAGACAGACTCAAATAACAGAAACAAGTGCCCAATACCATCATTTGCAGGTGTAAGAAAAAGCATTGCGCACCTGTGCGTCCGGGAGGGCATTCGCAGTAGAAAGAGGCCACCCGATCGTGACACGTAGCTCCTGCGTGACAGGCCGCGTCTGCACAGTCATCGATGTTCTCGCTGCAGTCGTCTCCAGTCCAGCCGTTCACACACACACAATTATATCCACCCTGCGTGTTCAAGCACGTCCCACCGTTCTGACAGGAATTGGGCATCAAATCACACTCGTTGACGTCTTCGGTACAGAACTGACCTGGAATTAACATACCCATGAATTTAATATTCCAAACACAGATCAAAGCCCAATAAAAAGGGGTTTTATGTGAGGTTGAGGTCCAGATATTGAGCTTTGTAAATGCATTATAAAGCATTACTGCAACATGCACATGAAACTGCACCTGTCCACTCCGGCTTGCACTGGCAGTTGTATGTGTTCACTCCATCTACGCAGGTTCCTCCATTTAGACACCGATGGTCCGGGCAGTCGTCTATATTCTCCTCACAGTTCTGACCGCTAAAGCCTGGAAAGAGAGAAGCGATGCCATTAAAAACGCTTTTTAAAGTTTAAACAATAAGCCAAAAGTGCCCAGATTTACATTTCTGCTCAAATCTAAACACACCAGATCTGAATTTCGCAGTCACACAAAAAGTCAAAGAAATTGATTTGGAACATAAATTTAAAACAAAACATAACGTAACCCGTCATCTCAAACATACCCGACACAGATAACAAATATTTGTGGAACAATTTGTTGATATAACTCATGCTGTCTCACCAAAGACTAAATATTTATATCAGATTGCACAACGCGAATCCTTCAACACAAACATGCAAATTCAATTGTTTCCCAGTGTAAACAAAGGAATAAAGTCTTTTCGAAACTCGCTATTACATGCGAAAGCAGTCGTTACTGTTGTTGCGGTCAACGGTCTTTTGTTTCTAAGAAGACTGGCAGTACCAGGTCTCAGGTAGAGGCACCGACAAACCGACTCTAACCACAGTTTCCTACGATTTAACTCCAGAACGTTCAGTTAGGAGATGTTTCATAAATTGTTATATTCTGTTAAATGTATTCTTCTTTCAAAGCCCAGAGAAAGAGTTTCTGTCTGACTCCACCCTGCTAAAAAAAAACATCACAGAGATTCTAATGTATTTAATATTCCAGTACCATTAGCACCAACATTAGCACCTTACTATTAAAACCATTACAAAATTCCTTTGTGTAGTGTGTTTTGGGCATTACTCCAATAGGATTCAATGGTGTTCAATTGTTTCCAGTTGGCCAGAAAACAGCCCACCAATAAAACCTGACACATTACCAGTACAGACCATTAGAGTTTCCAATAAAACCAATACAATACCCATTATAACCATTAAATCCACTAGAATGTGTGTAGTGGTTTCTGTTCTGTTCTGTATGATGTGAGGCAAAATAAATGTGTGTGTGTCAGTGCGTGTAACTGCACACATCCACACGTTCTCGTTCTCCCAACACTGACTCGAACCCAGGGACATAAGGATGTTGTCGTTCAGACATTTCCTCACGATAAGCGCAAATATTTTCCTGCCGGCCTGTTCACACACACACACACACACACACACACATATCCAGGCAGAGATACAACAGGAGCCGACTGCAGCTACTACAGCTAGGTTGGGCTACCATCAGGTGTAGAGAGGAGCATGCTGGGAGAGGCGGCCAAAGTTGTGGAAAAGATAGCACATTGTTATTGCAAAGCCACTGAGCTCATCTAAATCGCTACGTGCGGTGTGGACCCGGATAGGAGGCTGGTATCATTTGTCTTGCTTCTGGAACATGTGTCGTCAACAGGACACTTGTGAGTCAAAATAAGTGGAGTGAGTTTCCTCTGGGTGATCAGATTTATCAGGCACCCATTGATCTGTCATCTAATGACCTTATCTGTAAGTGATGTCAGTCCTCATTCTACTGATTAAAAGCCATTAGTGCTATGATTTTGCAGAGATTGGTCATGGAGCATTTTTAACATCATCTCTCAAACTTTAGACTGAAAAAATGTTGATCTGGACAAAAGAAAACAACGCTAATGAATAAAATAAGAAAGCCCTTCAGTACCTGGTAAACAGGAACACTCATAGCTTGTCTCCCCCTTCTGTACGCAGGTGCCCCCGTGAAGGCACGGTGAGGGGTTGCAGGGCTGATAGAGGGTCTCGCAATGTTTCCCCGTGTACTCCGTGGGGCAGCTGCAGCGGTACGTGCCCACATCGTTCTCGCACACGCCGCCATTCTTGCAGGGCGATGGAATCTGGGCGCACTCGTTGACGTCTTGCCTGCACGTCTGGCCTGAGAAGAAGGACGTGCAGTGGCAGATGTAGTCGGAATCAAATGGACTGCACTGACCGCCGTTGGCACACGGATTTGAGGCACAAGGATCGGCTTGCTGGCAGTTTTTACCTACAGACAAAAACAAAGGACAAAATATGTTATTGCATGCACTTCTTTTTTTTCCAAACATCTATATCATTTAAAACTCACAAACACCTCACCTGACCAGCCCGGTGGGCATTTACACTTGTAATTGTGGATGCTGGCGAGTTCGCAGGTGCCGCCGTTACGGCACGGGGAGCTAAGGCACACGTTTTCGGTGGGGGTGAGGCACAGTCGGTCCGTGTAGCCCAAACGGCAGTTGCAGACGAAGTCTACCTTATTGACCTGAGTAATGACACGGCACGTGGCGCCGTTTCTGCATGGCAAGTGGAAGCAGGGGTTGCGGAATTGGCACACAGGCCCGGCAAACTGCTCAGGACACCTGCAAAGTGAAAACCATTGGCATTAGCATATATATATATTTATATATACCTAATATTTTGGATACTTTATAGTCATATGAGGCCGTTTTGCAAAAGCTTTTACACAAAATAACAGTGGGTGAGTTGTGAGTGATTGAGTTTGGAAAATGGATGGATGGAATGGGAATTGAACCAATGACCCTGGAATTGTTAACGCAATGCTCTTGAAACACTCTTGAAGTCACAGAAAATTGTGTTATGGTGGTTTAAATCATTTTAGACTTTGCTTTATTTGTTTCTTCATATGGAGAGGTTAAAGACGGCATGTCTTACAATTTGTACAGAATTTGACATTGAACATTCTTCACTAGGTCACTTCTGAATTACACTAATGAGTAATGGCATGACCCCCACAAAAAGTGTTTTCACAGTACACAGAACAGACAGTATGTAGAAATATTTTTTTAGTCCTGGACCACCCAAAATTACCCAAAACACTACACATAAGCAAAATACAGCCTGTTGTTTATTATTGCAAAATCATCTTCTTTTGTGTTTTGCAGAAGAAAGTCATACAGGTTCAGAATGACATGAGGGTGAGAAAATTGTGAATGTTCACTTTTGGGTGAACTAACCCTTTAAAGCTGCTAAGAACAGACTGGACTATTACATTTAAAATATTTTCTAAAGGAAGAGTACAAACTAAAAAGTTTTCTGAACGTCCCCTCAAAGATCTAGAAAAGCTGGCTCACAGGTCTAATCCGGTTTCAGAAAAGGCAGACATCCATCAGCACCTCTCAAGATAAAATTTGAGCACCTCTGCCTTTCTGAATGAATCTGAATTCATTCACTCAAAAGACAAGGCAGTGTCTGTATACGCGGGTCTTTGAACCCTGGGCTAACATTATCAGAACTTCAAAGCCGTCTTCCCCCACCTGAATGCTTGCTATTCTTCTACAGTACAGACTTTCTGCGGCATCAATCGGGACCTTGGGAATACAGAAGCAGTAAGGGAGCAAAAGCTTTCTAAAGGAGCCATACATACTTCATAACAGGTTCTTCCTGGGTTGGCTTGAAAGTAATCTTTCGCCTATTTTACACAAAGGAGGCCCTCCCCGACACGACTATAGGCAGAAATAACCTTTGGCTGAAGTTGTCCCGAGCCTCTGGAATACCTAAGCCATGTTTGTGACCCTGGGGGGGCAGCCTCAGTATCTCAACACATTCCCCATGCACTGTTCTCTGATCCGAACAGGGCCCCCCCTCTGTGGGGTGTATGTTTTTACTGTCTCTCCCAGGATTAGGACGGCCAATAACTTCAACCAGGCAAAGAAAACACGGGGGACTGAGAACCAGGCACGACAAAACCATTAAGTGCCCTGTGGGAACTCCACTGCGACCCACAATACTACCTTTCCTCTCATTGTCCCGTGGTCACAGTGACACATTTCTGAAAGCTAGTTTTCTGATGTTGCACAAACAATGCTAAACCCATAACAACAACAAGATTCATCAAATGTGATCTTGACATCCTGTGACCACTTATAGCCGTAAAGCTTCTAGTCAATAGTACATGGCCACAAATCCAGTTATAAAAGGGTCAATTCATATATCATTTATCAAAGTTTTTTTGTTACTGCATCTTTAAGAAATGGCACAATCTTTGCATGTGGAATTAGACACTGGCTGGAGATTTTTAACTTCCATCTTTCAATAACAGAAAGCCTTATCAAACTGATTTTTAAAACAAATCTGAAATGATTTTTTCATTTTACTCTTATCGTAAAATGTTTATCTGTTACTTCTGGTGTTTCAAACAATACTATCTTAGCTACTTCCTCATTACCTCACCATCCGGGTGGGCAATGTTTCTGATAAATGTGTCATTGATGTTTTTTAGAGTTCAAAACGCATCTCTTTTTGAATTGGAAAGGAATTTTTTAGGTTCCAAATGTTACAATATATTTTCATAATACGTCAAGCTCTCCCATTTTGATTCTTCATGATCAGACTCCCAAAATTAAAATTCATCATTTACCCACCCTCATGTCATTTTAGATATTTTTGAGAATGTTGGAAGAGGAACCCTTTAAGAAACAACACGAGGTTAAATAAATGAGGACTGAATTTTTTTTTTTTTTAAGAATGATTCGAGATCTGCTACAGGAAATCAGGCTGGTTTGAACTCACTTATGATCAGCAGCACTGAGTCGGAATAATGCAATGAGGGCCTGTGTCGGCCTTCGTAAAAGGCCCCGGGGAGCAGGTGCGAATGCTAATGATGGACCGGCAGCTGCTGGTTGCAGCGCGCCCGACTCCCTGCACATAAACTCCCCCCAACACTTTCCCAAAGAGAATAAGAGGGCCGAGGCAGCAGGCAGTGAATGGCCTGCCCACCACAGAGCGGAGCAGACAGGCTGCATGAGAAGACCCATTGTTCCTGCAGTCATTCAGAGCAGAGCTGAGCACGGTCCGGGTGCCTCCAACCCTTCTAAATGCTCATTCAGCTGTTAAACCTCATCTTCTCTCCCTCCATACCATCTCCTCTCTATTGGTCTCCTCATGGGCTTCACTTTTTTCTTCCACCTCATCGTCACTTCCTTCCTACTTGGCTAGTGTGGCGGTCTTGCCAAACTCTTCCGCGTACTATATGTGACCCTGGATCACAAAACCAGACCCAAGTAGTAATATTAATGTAGTAATAGCCAAAAATCCATTGTATGGGTCAAAATGATCGATTTTTCTTTAATGCCAAAAATCATGTTCCATGAAGATATTTTGTAAATTTCCTACCGTAAATATATCAAAACTTTATTTTTGTGAGTGGATGCAGCAAAATCGCTAACAAAAATGGCTGGAAACACACCTAAAAACTTCTCTCGTTCTTTGGGAATAACTCACTCAAGTTTGGTATCTATGTAAAGCTAAGAATTTCAGCTTTCGGGTTCATCTATTTACCACAATGTCATTACAGCGGTAAGCCAATAGAGAGCATTAAAACAAACCTGTTTCTTTTTAGCAGCGGCCTGCTACAGCGCCTCTGATTAACAACTTTAAAAGCCATTTTCTCAATGTTTTGATTTCGTTGCACCCTCAGATTCCAGAGTTAAATAGTTATATCTTGACCAAATATTGTCTTATCTTAACAAAAAAATTACCCTTAAGACTTTTGGTTTTGTTGTCCAGGGTCACATTCCATATTCACTACCTCCTATCTTCTGCCTCCCATCCTCACTGGTTTCTGGTTGGGATGACGGGATCCGATTTGAATCACATACTCCAGTGCTGGGTTGCTCTATTTGACAACTGGGTTCTCTTTATCTTCGAAGGTTTCGATGTTTTATGGTTGGTTATTTAAATTAATGAAAAATGAAATAGTGTTTGACTAATATGGGCTATCCAATGACTGATTCTGATTTCAACGCTGTGGTCAATGGCCTATATAATGCGAATATATGTAATATAATTAAATGGTTGCAAAATTGTAAAAAAATGAAATTACCAATATTTTTACATAAAATATGTCACTCAAAAGTTTTGTTCTTGAACATAAAAATCACATGAATGTCCACATGTGATCTGCTTAATTTCCAAAAGCAAGTCTAGTGATAATTCATGATGTAAGTATTCCTGACTCATACACTAAAGCTCTGTAGATAAAAACCATACAACATGTTTTTTACAGTCCGTGGCCGTGATGGAATGTAACCGTTTGTGCAGTTATATTAAAAAATCACACCACCTTTAAAAGTCTATTAGACTTGCCCCTTTTGGCAAAAAGCTTCACTTCAGGAGGGGGTAAATACATAGGGCACTTACGCAGCCCTGGCTCCTGTTAGTAAAGCACACACTGGGGAATTAGGGTAAGTATACTGAGGACTTCAGAAGGAAACCCTGCCAGTTTGCTCTTTAACTTGGCAAGTGCTTGTCACATTAGCTATCTCGAGCTACTTTAAACGTTTTTTAAAGCCACAAAAGAGTGCAAAGATAAAATACATTAGAGAACAAAAACACACAGAGCTGGTTTATTTAAATGCCTTTAAATCAAAACAGCAAGACGTTGGAAACGAAAAAATAGTAAAGACGAATACTACCCTTCTCTAAGGGCTTTGTTTACCATGCATAAAGTAAAAACGCTTTAAAAATAAAAAAAAAGTGCATTTCCAACATAAAAGTGGAAAATATTCTCTCCAGCCTCTCAAACAAAGGTCTGAAAGCACCATCCACCTCTAATTCACACAAAAGAGTCCATAAAAATCAATCAAACGGTCTGTAAACAAGCCCTAGTTTATTTCTGATGCCTGACCAGAGAATGACCCTGTTTTCAAGTCGATACCGATATTCTACCTCCACTATCTTCTCAAAAATACCTTTGTTCTCTGGACAGTGATGGAATTCATTCTGCGGCCACCAGTAGCCCATGACAACAGGGTTTAAGCAGCGCTGCAATGCTTGTCCAGGCCAGAGCAGATGTTTTGTTGACACCTGACCCTCAGCCAGATGAAACACAGGGGGTTTCCACCCACTGCGCTCCAATCTGCCATCTGCCATCAAAGGGTCATGAAGTTAAGAGGGTCGTGTCTCACAACTAAAATTAAGTTAAAGTCTAACTTGGATGCTCTTTCATGCTTGAAATTCATACTTGGTAAAATACTGTACAAATGAACCATAGAGAAAAGAAAATGAGAGGAAACATTGAATAAAACAACTCACTAGCAATGTGTGTTAAAACACACTCAGCTCACGATTCAATCCAATACACGATATTGGGTTCACGATACAACAGTATTTCAATATTTTGAGCATAATTAAAACAAAATAACCAAAAGATAAATTACAGATTTTTGCAAACACATTAACACATTTTTTGTTTGCATAATTGTTATAGAACTGAATCCTGATGAATCCTGAGATACATCATTAAATCCCTATTTTTACACTAATCTCGTGTTAAAACATTCCTTCAAAATATTTTGTATTGTAACATTTGTTGCGTGTTTACTTCCATGCATTACTTTAAGTGCAACTCCCTAAAATCCTTTGCGCTATCCCAACAGCTTAGTTGAAAATGAATGTTCTTTTAAAGGGTATTAGCCAGCATTAGCCATTCTGTGTGATGAGGCTACCTGTCTCAATCTTCTTAAGGAGGCAGCTGAACCGCTGACCTGACAATAATGCAAAATCTACTCCCTTTTAAGCCCTAATTTCCTGCAGTCGGGGCTTTAACTGTGAGAAGGCCTTGAGTCGTATCTGTTTTTTTAAGGGCCCCAGGGCCCTTCGTAGTCCCTCTGTAATCACTGGAGGAGACCTGGACCTGAGGGCCCACATCTGTTCATTACAACTGTGTTTATTTGTCCACAGTACTGAGGGACCCTATGGGAACTATACTCCCTCCGAGGGACAGACATTAACGCACCCAATACGTTTTTAATGAGTGCTGTGGCTGCAGTTTGTTTTATGAGGCCTGGAAGAAAGCTAATGCTCTCTGATGTTCCTCACAACACTGTATGGAGTGAAATGATACAGGATGTTTAAGAAGAAACTGATTTATTTATTCATACGTCTTTCAGTGTGACAATGCGAGAAACCTCAAAACACCTGCCGCCGCCACAGGTGAATGGAAAACCGCAGGCATTAGTGAGTATTATGCTGTAAGTAGCGGGCATTGTTCGCTGTGAATTATTTACCTTGATAGCGATCACTCGTAATGCGGTGTTCCACACGCAGATGGCTTAGGTCAAAAGCATCAAACAAAAACAACACGCGCCTGATGTGTTTTTCTTCTGTTTTTGTGCTTGGCCAGCTGTACATACAATCCAGCACACTTTGCAATAACAAAATGTACGATCAAAGTTTGCCGAATTCCAGACAGGAATACGGCACATAACAGCAGAGTCAGATTTCAAGCCAACGCGAGTCAATCGAGACATTATGAAGACATTAGCCCTCTGTTTCGATATGATAAGAAACTGGAACTTGTCTTCTTTGGCGCTGGGTGTCTGTTTCCTGTATCTAAATGCAGAGAGGAACTCGGAGGAACTCATCTCTTGAAGGCAAACAAAGCTCGCATTCAAAGTGACCCGCACAGACAAGTGGCCGTACTGGTTAAATTACTCTGCTTGGTTTACCACACGTAGTCAGTGGTGTCATTTATAACTGTTTTGGTTTTAACGTGCAAACTAATGATGATGCCCTGTTGACATCTAATGCAAATCTGCATCTGACTGAATGTTGATATTGTTGATATATATGTTGAATTCACTATCAACAAAAATTCAAATTACTTCATACAAAGTTTATTTTCATTTTATTTGAGGCGAGGTAACTGATCTCTGAAAACAGAGATACGCACTACTACGCAACAGGAACACGCCCCTTCCTGCTCCGCCCTCAAACGTGCTGTCCCTTGCATCTCTCGGACACGCCCCTTAACGCTGATTGGCTACAAGTTTGCTTTAGTACTTGGCCTGAGCGTTTTCAGAGATTGGTTACCCTGCCTTTAAATTACATTAAATCTCATTGTATCTTTCTTTGTAATACCTAAGTAACTAAGGCAGAAAAATTGAAATGATTTACATATCACACATGTTCCAATGTTTTGCAATAACTGATTATTATATTGATTATAATTATTTATAAAGTAAGAAATATTAATAAATATATACATTTTAGGCTTGGCATGAGAATGTAAGTTGGGATATGTGTTTTAGTGTTCAGAAATTCAGAATATGTACCAATGCTGTCTTTTTCCAGAAAAAAAATGAAACATGTAGGTTATTAAGTTTTAAATATATTTCAATATGAATTTAAATTGATTTTAAAAACTTAAAACATTATTGTACTGCATATCATATTATTAATATTTATTGCATATGTTTCTACAATATTAGGCAGCCTTAATAGCAACCACCCAGAAGACCATAGCAATGTCTTGGCAACCACTCAGAACACCTTAAAACACATTAGCAACTATCTAGGAACTGCCTAGCAACCACTCAAAACACCTTAGCAACCATCTAGGAACTGCCTAGTAACTACTCAAAGCATCTTAGCAACCATCTAAGAACTGCCTAAGCAACCACAAACCCTGGTTAATTTGGAACATGAAGCTGCAAGTTTTGCACTAGAAAAGCAACACTCACATTTAAAAAAAAAAAGACTAATAAAAATCAAGACAATCTCAGAAAAATACATGCACCAGATTTCCATCTAGTCAAGTGTGAGATGAACACACAATAGTGATGAGTTACAATGTGTCTTCCATTCAAAATTATATGACCCTATGGGGAGCCAATAGGAAGACAGCGAGGTCATACTGAACACAGCTTCAACAGATTCTCCAGGTTCTCCATCCAGTCCCGCATCTGTCATCTCATTGTCGAACTTTAATCCTTTTGATTCGAATCTGTCGTCCCTTATACGTACGAGGAATTCAGATGTGGAAGCTGCTTAGCATTACTGTCAGTTGGACTTTGGGCCTTGCCAAAGCGTCAAAGATAACAGCTCACTCCTTCAGATGCCTGTCAAGGTGCCAGATATGAGTGTTTCATATTCCTGGCATGGAATGTAAAGTAGAACTGATACATCTTTCCGAAATGATATAGACTAGCTGAAAGACATGACGAAAATATGAGACCTGGAGCATATGATATACCTGTAGGTCATGCATTTTACATTAAATTACTGTCCAGTTTGGGAATTAACTTTTTTTTTACTTATTATCATTCTCTACTTTTGATCAAAATAAAACCTGTTTATCTAACCAACCAAAACAATAAGAACCCAGTTTCAATAAGCCAATGTCTTTTAAAAGTGATGTGACAAGCAAACTAAAAACACTTCAGTAGCTTGTTTTAATGGCCTGATCTTAAAGGAATTCGTAAGTATTTTATGTGGTGGTTCATTTGTATAAATTCCTACTATGTGACAATAACGTATGATGAATAAAAAAGCAATAATGAAGCCTCACCTTAACTAAACCCCTAAACGCAATCATTATTGGCATGAACGCTAAAACATACAAATGACATCCAACAAATTTATACAAATGAATAAAATAGTTATGAATTGCCAGAAATGTAAAAAATGAAATCAATCTGACCCAAGGTCACCCCAAAATGTAGAAATAGCCCTAAAAACAAATACATATTTTCACTTTTCTCAACATATCCAAGCAAGGCGAACAAAATACGTCACCGCGCATTTCAGGGTAAACGCAATGGATTCATTTGATTAGCGCAACAATGCGGCCAGAACTGATCTATGAACTCACTTTTTGCCACAGTTCATCAGACACATTGCTGAACTGAGCGGCCTGTCCACCAGTTGCATTCGAACAATAGATAAAAGGTACCAGACATACTAACGTGCCATCCTGAGCGAGAGAGCGGCTCTCGTTGTATTTCTATGTTTAATTAGAGGAGTCTGAGTATGACAGGACACAATGGTGGCTTTGTGGCCTGACTGAGGCAGGGATGCTGCCAGACAGAATTAAAAGGGTGGTCCATCGCCAGTGCGGCTCCATGTGTGCGCGGTCCACCGAGGGAGGCCCAAAACAGAGCCGCCACCAAGCCATTTCAAATAAGCCCGTCCAGTGTCCTCCTCCGCAGCCTCCCTGATAAACCCAGTGATAACTGGAGAAAACAATTCTTGCCCGGCCAAATGCTTGCAATCTAATCCTTCTGAATGCACGTAGGAAAGTACAGAGGGCCAGAGAGAGTTAACCCTATTAGCGAATCAAACCAACACAATCAGGGTGAATGCAGCGGTCTGTATGCAAAGCGTCTGTGTGCTGGCATTAGAGAATGTGAAGCTATGCACGCCGAGGCAACCTGTTTGCTCTTGAGTTTTTCACTGGTGCATTGCTACCAATTATGAAAACATCCAGTCAAATTACACTCTATTGCCATCTGTCCTTCTAATGTAAATCACAGCAAGTGAATGGGCATTCAAAATGGGACAAAACACCCGAGCAGGGGCAGGGCGCACGGGGAGGGGGGGGCTCTGGCATTCTGGGAAGCCTCAAACAGATTAGTCACACAGAATTAATCTAGACTGGAGAACAATGGCCACCGAGCTTCTGGCAAACCCCAGCTGTCGTTCCATAAAAGAAAAGCAAAATAAGATTTAGGGCTCCGAGTGTCTCTGAGACTCGGGCTGGAGAGGTGGGCCCGTACTCACGACCAGACGAGGGGGGGGGGGCTATGTTGCACTAGACTCTCTTCATCAGTGCTTGTGCATGTCATTCAAGGAGCTTCAAGGAGAGAAGCACACTTACTTTCCTGTTGTTGGCAATGATGGAATTTAGATTGAATGCAAATATTCTGGCAGTCCAAAGGCATTGATGGAAATCAAAACTTTTGGAATGGGATCAGCTGGAAATCTCATAGCATTGCACTGCAACGTTCAAAGCAACAATTTTTAAGGTCAACTTTCAATTTCGGGGTGTTGATACAGTTCAGACCCAGCAATTGTATGTAATTGAGTTCTGTTTACTCACTTGCATTCTCCTCTCCCGTCTGGAGTCGTTTCACACGTACCACCATTTAGACATTTTTCAAAACATTCAATGCCTGGAAAACAGAGTAACAGATTTTAAATCAATGCTGCAACATCTTGTCCTAAACTAATATATACAAACCAAATAGGCCTATCTGTAGTATCCTTACAAAAATGTATATTTAGTTACAAGCTCGGTATAAGTAAGACGCAGGACGAAAGAAAGTGTGACTCCTAACACCCTAAAGTGATGTTTGTGGACAGAGGGAACTGACGGGGCGCATTCTTCACCCGGCAGCTGTTCTGGGGAATGCACTATATTTGGTTGGTAGCATCGGACTGCTAAAGTCTATGTCCACTGAACTCAATACAATGAGATTTATCGTAGAAGTAACGAGACAAGCTCAGGTGCGTTCACTTGTCTATCCGATCCGGAGTGATGTGCTCAGAAGACTCTTGCATTGAACTTAAGCGTAAAAACGCGTAGCTTTTCTATCAGTTAAAAGTCCGGTAGCAGTGTTATACATTGTCGCGTTAGTTACGTGTTTGAAAGTAAAAAAAAATAGTTTTGATCAATTTGTGTACAAGTCTAACACCTAGCCAAAATTGTTTTACTTGAGTAAATTAATAATTATTTGCATTATAATATTACTGCAAATATAATGGTTAAAAGTTACTGAGTGAATCGTAGACAGATACCATTGTTAAACTACTATATATTTACAGTAGTAAAACCATGGTTATTTTCGTTAGGGGTCACAAAGTTGTCGAAAATACAGAACTTTTTCTACAAACTACAAATCTTCACTGAATAAACATCTTGTCTTCAGTGCGCAACAAGTGATTTCTCCTTAAACCAAGCACTTCACGACAGAAACACGATCATTCTTAACTTTATCCCAGTGTTGGGAAGCCTAAAAAGCACGACGTTTAAATGATGGGAGAATCAACAGATGAAACATACCTTCTGTCAAAGTAACGAGTGATATCAGAAGAATTAGTTTCACAAGGAAAAGATGCATTCCTTCTTATGGATGGTTGTGGGATCCCACGCACACTTAACATATATCCAACATTGGGTCTCTTCGGGAAAAGGAAATAATCACGCAGGTATGAAGAAGATATCCAAAACGGCACTTGTGGCGCGTTCCCGCGAACTCGTGTGCTGCTGCTCGTGCAGTGTGAGCTGTGTGAATGAGATCATGCATTCAAGTCTTCATTCTCCGGCTCTCATCCAGAGGCGCGCGCTCCTTCCGCCACTACTTTACGAGCTATTCATTTACATGACAAACTTTCGGAAAGGCTAGTGGGAAAAACACGCCCCCCCCCCAAACCGGCACGAGGATTCAAAACAAACAAGCGGGAAAATCATCGGCAGAAATTTGAATCAATATTTTATAATCTTCGATAACTCTTAAAACACGCGTCCATGTGAATTTATACATATTTACCAAATCATTTTTACTTTGAATAAAGTGTTTTACACTAAACTACCGATTTTCTCTTTGTGTTTTATAGTTCACCCAAAATGTTATTTCATCATTTACTCAAGCTCATGTCATTCAAAATGTATGACTTTCTTTCTTCTGCAGAACATATTGTAGGCTATTTTGAAATCAAAATCCCATTGACTTCCAATAAATACAAAACCACTGTGACATTTCTCAATATTTCTTTTGTGTTCCACAGAAGAAATTGAGTCATAAACAAGTTTGGAACAATATGAGGGTGAATAAATGATGACAAGATTTGTATACTTTTTTAACTATTCCTTTTAAGGTCTTTCTATATTGAAGAAAATAAAAGTAGGGTAATTGTTAATCACTAATTTAAATAATTTTGACTTGTTACCTTTGCACCTGTACAAAACTCTTCTAATAGCAACACGCATCTACTATCTAGTCGGCCTATGTATAAAAATAAAATAAAAACATGAGAGATTTAATTTAATTAAGAGGGGAGAACCCTAGTGAGCTCCCATTTGCTTCTCCAAAGACCTGCAAAAGCAGGCTGCTGTTATATTGCACCGTTCAGTAAAAATGTAATGAATCACTACACACAGAGGTTATTAACTTTCCTCTTGGCCAAACTGGAAAGTCCCAGAGCTTCAAGCTGTGAACCTCAGGGACGAATGTGGTAGATTTCTGGAGAGAAAATGGGACATCTGCTTTGCAATTATGCTTGAATACCATATTCACATTGATTTTGAAGATCATAGACTTGTTGAGAGCCAAATTGTTCTGTATTATTTGAACTGACCACTTGTCTTTACACTACTGACTATTGTGATGAAGATTGTGGTATTATGTAAATTATGATGGAAAATGCATTTATATAACCATACAGATGACAGCCACACATTCATTTTTGAACAGATTCAGAACCTGACAAGACTAACTAGTATTTGCACTTACAGTGAAGTTTATTTCAGTTAAATCAAAGGGATCTTGACTTCCAAAGATGAACGTATTGTGTAAAGGGAAACCTTGTAGCAGAATAAAGTGTAAAAAAAATGATCAAAATATACTTGATGAGTGGAAGATTATTGGTTAACAAAATAGATAGATCACAACAACAAATGAAACACAACTGAGCTCAAATTGGTTTATAGATTAGTTTTTTAACGACCAATTGCTTAATTTATTGGTAGGCTATATAAACTTACTACAATTTTACTACAAATATCATGATTGAACTCCATTATGAACTTTAAAAGAAAGTATATTTTGGTTTCTCTGTAACAAGACTAGAGTATTTGTGTACTTAGTAAGCAAAGGGTGTAACCTGCATATTTTAGCACCTACAGGCAGAGTTTTGTTTTTTAAATCCTTTTGGTATTCTACAAACCTTTGTACGTGTGTGTTTGTGTGTATGTTTGTCTAAAGCCTGCAGGTGAGATGAGGGTGTGGGGGAAATGTCTGGAGGTGCAGCGTGACCTGAGGTCCGGGGAAAACTAGAGCCTGTGGAGGTGGTGCTCGTGATAAGGAGATAATTGGAGTTGTGTGTGGACATGCAAAAACACTTCCCACACTTAAAACTGGCATCAGAAGTGTGAGAACTGACATCCAATCTGGCACCTGCATGTACTCGCAATGTTTGACTTTTGTTTGGGCATTTCCCCTTGTCAAGTAAGCAACTTTTCCATGTAGTATTAATTGGTTTGTTTCTAGGTGTCTCTTAACCAGTTACGATTTGATTTGTAAGTATACGCAACATTTAATTTCTATTACAGGCTGTAATAGCTAAAAGAAATAGTACAATTATATCAATTTCTTTCATTGAATTTTTAAAAACAGACCGGATGGTAAAATAACCATGACATTAATTTTGAAGGTATTAATGCATTTCATTAAAGTGTGTAAGTGTTTACTTTTATTGATGAGAAACATCCACTTTGACTGATTTATTTAAACCCACCTGTTCTGTTGTCAAATATTATTTGTTCAGATATCATACAAGCCCCCTGACTTATTAAATGTGATAAAGAGAAAGCTGAATTTTTCGAAGTCGGAAATGACCTGGTTGGAATCTATCGCAAATCCATTGTTCTTTAACCAAATGTTTTTTGGCTTTTTTTGTCATGTTGCTACAGGTCAACCACAACAGATGTCATGCTTACAGAATGCTGGGTTTGCTCTTTTGAGTACACTGGAGAAATTGCTTGTCAGGTAAATCATTATTATGTTATTACAAACTGACTTCAGTTGGTCAGATGAAAGTCATTTTAAAGGCTAAATGTGACAATTGCACATTTATGCGCAGTTGAGTCTGTTGTTATGGACTTTCACACATCTGTGATGGATCGAATGAAACAGTGTGCTACTAGAATTTTGCTCTCTAATTGGATATTTATGGAGGTTTTAAGTGTCAAAACAATCCAACATGGCTTTTAGTAACAATAGTGGTTTTAAAACAGTGGCTTGTAAACCATTAAAGATCTTTAAATCAGTGGAGATATTTTTGAAGTTTCTTCACATTGTCCTTTGTATGACATATGCATGGAAAGCAACAATAGCAAGTGATAACAGACAGAACACTTAATAATGTTTACCATTGGGTGTCAATGTCCTGCATAAAGACTCAGACATCAGTATAAGATCCGGTTCATTCACTTCCACTCGCATCTGTTCTTCATAAATAATCCTGATAATAATGCTCACCAGACGTCAGGATGTCACTGATTGCGTTTAGTTGCTAATATTGGTAAACTTGAGAAACTAGTTAAATCGGTCATCAGTTTAACTTGTGTTAAGCAGGGAGCACCTGGTCTTGCTGTGTTCACACTTTGGCAAAATGCCACTTAATAATCGTCTCACACTTCATAGACTTTTAAAGTTTGAGGTGCTAATAGCTTTAGGATGTGCAAAAGGTTTTACTGTGTGGAACTAACTTCACCTTAATGCATTCAAAAGGAATTTGAGAAATAGTCCTGAGACACGTGAGAACCAATGAGATTATCGCGTGACATCATATTTGAACTTTTCTTGCGGATCTGTATGTTGGATCTGTGACATATTGATTGCTATATAAATGTAAAATATAATTTATTTCTCTCACAAAAGAAGTGTTTAGCTTCAGAAGATATTTATTAATAGAGTGGTGCAGAGATGATTTATTTAGGCCAACCCGGAAAGTAGCGCCGCACTGGTTACCTCGACCCAAAGCTTATGCATTTTTATGATTTTTCCCATACACTTTTGGAAGATTGCAAAAAATAATCTCTGTGATTAACAAAGGTTTATGATACTATCAAGATAATCTTTACAAATTAACAACACAAAACCAGTCTTATGGGGCAATTTTTTTAAATTGAGATTTTTACATAATCTAAAAGCTGAATAAATAAGCTTTGTTGGGATAGGACAATATTTGGCCGAGATACAACTATTTAAAACTCAGGAATCTGAGGGTGCAAAAAAATCTAAATATTGAGAAAATTGCCAAATGAAGTCCTTAGCATAGCATATTACTCACAAAAATTAAGTTTTTATATATTCACAATAGGAAATTCACAAAATATCTTCATGGAACATGATCTTTACTTCATATCCTAATGATTTTTGCATGGCATAAAAGAAAAATGACAAATTTTGACCCATATGATGTATTTGTGGCTATTACTACAAATGTTCTCTTGCTACTTAAGACTTAAGATCCAGGGTCACATATTTGCAATTTTTGAAGCCTAAATACATAAAAAGTTAACTTGAACACACCACGGGCGCTTGATATCAACGTCACCACCACCAGGCCTCCGACAACTTTTTCAAAAACTTTAATAAAAACGTGTTTCCAGGTAAGTAATATTAAATCCACATCCTCATTTAATTTGTGTCCATGTTGTAAGATTTTTATGTATGATGACGTTTAACATCCCCGCCAAAGGATGTAGCTTTTAAGCAACTTAAAGATTTTTTAAAAATCACAAGCGGGTTGTAACTAGTGTGTTTTGTCATACAATAAAATGTGAAAATATTTAGAAGTTTTGTTATCCACAGACCTTATTTTAGGCTTTTATCCAAAAATCCCATTGACTTTGGAGTGATGGAATCAGAAGTGCTCAAATGCTAACTCGCTTCCGGGGTTGGCATTCAAAAATACATCATCTTTGCACCACTCTTTGGGATTGAAAAGAATTACTTTAATGTATCTTCAACATTTTGAGTTTTGCCCCAAAATGAAATCTCTTTAACTCAACATAAAGTCCTTTGTTTCCAGCCCCAATGTGGAAATTCTATTTTATTGATGGTTCATGAGTTATTTGTGACACAGGTTTTGGTCAGGCAGTTTTCTTTATATCATCGCATTCTTCTAATGCATCCTGCATCCTTCTGCAAAACCTTCAAGGCAGTCCATGGTGTAGCCGGAGGACAGGCCACTAAAATTGCTACAATGTCCTATTGTGGTTCTATTGTAGTCTAATAGTTTCCTTAGTGAATCAGCGATTGATTTATGCATCCTGCCCCCATGGAATCTTCTCACAATGGTTTGTTGTTTCGCTCCTTGCGCTATGAGAACATCTGAAGATATGAATGAGCTTCAGGTAGATGTAGTTTAATGCCAGCGCTAGTGTCAGAGAGGTCAAAAGTTAATGAAAAGCAGACAGTATAAAACCAATGATCTAAATCACTGAAACCTGTTTTTAAGCTGCTGGTTGCACATAAGACTAAATGCTTGTCTGTTATAGTGCCGAGGCAGCTGCTTCCCAGCATTGTACAGAGATACAGCGTGTGGACAGACACCCGTCATGCATGTACCGTGATATAGAGCTGTAACTGCTGGATAGTTCCTTACGGCCTTTGTTTTTGGCTACATAATCACAAACAGGAAGTTGCTCGGGCCAGTCGCACAGAGGTACTTCCCCCCTTTGTTTATCGGAGGTTGTGTGAAAGTTTGTGGTACAGACCCCGTGTCGCCCCATTTCTCTTCATTCACACCAAACTCAGATCTGTACATATGCGATAACCATCATTCTGACAGATTTCACCTGCGAGCCTGTCCAACTGTGACCAACCTACATGTTTCAGATTTACCTTTGCTCGCGTTGCACCTGCAGATCATCGACACTGGAATTTGCAGATGTGTAAAATATAAGCAAATGCACACATTTTAAAGTCAACATAAGACACTATTTTGTTTATTTTAGAAATGTGCTTTGGTATGCACCACTTCCCCCCATATAATTTTCTCTCCCCTGTTATGAAATAAAAAATAAATGAAATTGTTATTTAAAAATAGGAAAATAACACTTTCTATAAAAAAACATCAATATCATCAAAACTAAAGCAATATTTAATCAAATATGTGATGGACAGTAATAGTCTTAGAGAATCGAATAGAATAATAAACTTTGACAACATACTTCTTTCCTGCAGAACTAAATTCAGAATTGAATGAAGTGCAGAATTAGTTTGACGTTGTGGAAGCTTAAAAGAACATTATTCTTTAACGTTATTCATGGGAATATGAACACTACATGAAGTTTCACCATTGGGACTGGTACACGTGGTCCCGTAGAGATGACATTAAAATAGCCCCATATTTAGCTTCTTTTCCCTACTGAGTTCTATTTTTTCCACTACAGTTATTTTTTGTACAAATAAACATTTGTCTATAAACTTTCTAACCCCCTGGGTGTTCTTATGTAAGATCATTTTGCTCCGATTCACATCATGTTGTTGTAGTTTCTGTTAAAATCCGAGGTCACAGCACCGTGGCGAGAGGATAGAATATGAGGTGTTATCTTATGGACTGTTGGTCTGTTATCTAGCTGAATGAGATCAATAATTCCTACTCTCTTCCAAACGCGTCATTGGTCCAAATCAATGCATTCCTTCCCTTTACTAAACTTCCTTTTCTGTCCAACTTTGGAGACTGATATCCCCTAACCCAAAAGATCAAAGGTGCCCATGTCCCAAATGATAAGATTGTAATGTTTAAAGAAAGCATGAACAATCGTCTGTTTGCTCTTTATCTAATGTAGTCCCATCGCACATGAAGCACTTCACACAGATGTTCTTGCACAGCTGAGCCAAGCTCCTCCGATGTCCACGAAGATGCAGAGCAAACAACAAATTTAGTTTTTAACACCATTCAGGCCTGTTCATGTTTAGATGGGAGGAGTGTGAAGTTGAGGAGATTTCGTTCAGATGGGAAATCACAAAGGAAAATCCTAAATAAAGGATTGTGGGAGGAAGTGGAACTGTGAGAAAGGTGGACAGAGACAAAAGGCTGATGTATGTTCACTGATCTTGTTAAACAACCGAATCTCTGTGATTTTACAACACTTTCTCACCTAACATACATGTGCCACTGAAGAAAATAACGGTGCTTTTTTATAACACTAACCCTTGTGATGTTATACAATTTCCTCCATTCATTTGAAACTATATTGATAATTACATTTATGCATTTGGCAGACACTTTTATCCAAAGAGACTTACATTGCACTATACATTTGTTTAGTATGTGCAATCCCTGGGATCGAACCCATGACCTTGATCGAACCCGCCATGCTCTAACCACTGAGCTACAGGATTCTGATTTTTTTATTATTCAAATTTGGAAATCAACATTTCAGAAGATTAATCAAATGAAGTTTTAAGAAATTTATGACTGACCACCAACATGCAATTTGTTCCAAACCTGCATCAATTATTTGTTCTGTTGAACACAAAAGAAGACATTTTGAAAACCAAACAGTTCTGGGGCACCATTGACTACCATAGAAGTTTTTTTCGGAAGTCAATAGTGCCCCACAACTGTTTGGTTACAATAATTCCAATCTTCCAATAATCTTTCTTTGTGTTTAGCAGAACAACAAAATGTATACAACATACAGTTTGGAACAACATACCCCCTAAATCAGAGATGCCAAAACAAAGTTGACCAGTGGTGACCACTGATTTGGCCCGCCTTGTCATTTGTGAAAAGAGGAAAAAGGGTTAAAAGCCATTGACTTAAACGTTTTTGGGGTAAAAAATGCATAATGAGATTTAATACAATGAACCGTATGTGACAATGTGCTTTGTGACACACATTGAACAATAATGCAGAGATTCTTAAATATATTTCGGTATAATTAAACATTACTTTCGGCCCACAGCCCTCATTCAAGTCTAATATTTGGTCCTTCTTAGGAAAAAGTTTGGGCATCTCTGCCCTAAATGTTTGAGTATAACTTTTTACTTTAAGCTGCTAACAATATGAAAAAGGGAAAATGTAACAATTTCATGAAGCAACAAGTTTGTATGAATGTGAATGTTGGTAACCGAACAATGGAGGTGTCATTCACTTCTATTGTACATATACAAAACCAATGCCAAGTCAATTTCTTCATATTTGCGTTCTGCAGAAGAAACATGACAAGAGGAAGAAAATAAATAATTGACAGAATTTTTATTTTGGGTGAACTATCCCTTTAAGAATCAGTAACATGATGTGTATCAGAGAGAAAGAGTGAGAGAGAACAACATCTGCATCAGATCTCAGCAGACTCCTCAAGCTCACTCTTACAAAACAAACAAACAAACAGAGTATTTCTGTTAGAGCTGTTTCTCCATCTGCTGACGCTGCTCTGACTGTGTGTGTTAACATGTCTGTCCCTGTGAACTGTGCTCAGATCTGTTTCACCTGTCACCTGCCCTCATGCGCCATCCCAGTAAACGGCTCTTCTGCCAAACAAAGGCCGCAGCAAACAGCGTTTATTATCCAACCTGATATCTCTGTTCTCAGCTTAGTTTAACTGGTTCTGCAGCTGAGCCAAATTCCTTCAGAGCCTGGGAACCAAGAGGCATGAGTGGAAAATGATAACTAGCCAATCTTTCTATTTACAGTAAACACCAGAAGCCCTGAGATGTCTTCACTTTGAATGCGTGTTGTGGTTTCGAAATTCAACAGATAGTGTCAAACTATATGTAAAACTCTGTTTGTTGTTCTTTTAAACGGTCTTATGCCCTTATAATTAAGTGTTTGGGTCTAGGAATTTCCACAGACAATTTACAAAGCAGAATTGTGAAGCTCATATTTTTGTTTAAAGGAAAGGTTCACCCAAAAATAAAAATTCGAAACATTTTGGGTAACACTTCATCCCTAATACCCAATACCTAAACCTAACAAGTACTATTTATTAACACTGGGGAAAAAGTCATAGTTAATGGTTTGTTAATATCGAGTGTGACCTAATTTGGCCCTCATGCCATTCCAGATTTTTAAATATATATACATCCATCAGTTATTCATCAATAAAGTAATACACATGACTCTAGTTTGTTAATAAATGTCTTGAACAAAAATATATAATTTTATATATAAACAGATTAACTGTAATAAGCATCGTGGCGATTTTAGCGGCATCTAGCTGTGAGGTTGCGAATTGCAACCAACGGCTCACTCCACCGCTCACCCCTCCCTTTCGAAAAGATGACAAAGATGTCGTTGTTTTTACGTCTTTGCTGAAGGAGATAACATATTTACGATATTTACTGCTTCTGTAGAGCGGTTTGTCCGTTTTGGGATACTGTAGAAACAACATGGCGAATTTCAGGACCCGCTGTGTATGTAAATAGAAATAGCTCGTTGTAAGATAATAAAAACATAACGCTTCATTGTGTAAGGTCTTTATGCACCTCCGAAGACATATGAATATTATATTGCATTTCTGTCAATACATCCTTACTAATATTACACACAGCACCTTTAAGATACAAACCGGCATGAAGAGTTTAACAGATGAAAGTATCCGCAGAAGCTTTGGATAAAACCACATGAGAGTGTTTGGTGACAGATAAGGATGGCTGTACGTGGAGGGCCATGTGTTCAGCCTCATTTGAAGGCCCTTGAGAAAAAGTTCGGACAGGCTGAGAGATTGCTGTGGCCTTATGGACATCCAGTTATTGTCCATAAGAAACTTCTTCACATAGTGTTACACAAAGAAACCATTAAGAAAGCAATTGGACAAATAAATGAATGGGTATTCTGACTTTATTTTGTAAAATGTAACAATGAACCTGTGTATTCTCACCTGCTATTGTATGTCTGGTTCTGTAATATAAACTCCGCTGCATTGCTCTGGTTAAAGTATTATTGTTTGTACAAGGCTGGTTTCCTGTTTCTTGTTGTTTCACCGGATGAGTTGAATAAGCATATTGTTCTCTTCAATGATAAGCTGGAAGTGGTCTGTCTGTCGTCCATTGCCATTTAAAATGTAAAAGTTAGAATGATCAGTTGAGCATATATGTCCAAAAGGATGTTGAATAGGATGTCTGGGAAATCAGTGTGGTAAGAGACTACTTCATGTTAACTGAAATGAACACATCAATTCTCTCATTTTAGTCACTTTATTAGTGAAATAAAAATAAAGACACAAGAAAATGTGTTACATTAATGCTAAAAGACTTGGAAAGAAGAAGTTCTCAATTGTGTTTCATTTAGTCTTAAAGAAAATAGCTCAGGAAAAACAGAAACAAATAGGATAATTGCTTAAATTGAATAGTATGAATGTGTAAAATGAATGTCGATTGTAGGGGTAAAATAATGGTAAATTTGATGAGAGTTCATATTAAGATCTTCATAATGTTGACTTTAGATTGCAGACTTGACAAATCTGAGCTCAGTTTGTGACACTCTTCTGAAACTTTAATGGAGACATTTCTCAGATTTCTGAGATGCAGATGAAACTTAAACAAGACTTTGAATAGTTTTCGTATCAAGTTATGTTGACGGAGAATGAAGGATCTGCAGCTGTGTTTGTATACTGTCTATCTTATCTGAGGGTGATTGTGGGTCTGACTCGAGCCAAGACAGCACAACAGTGAACATTGTTCATTTGACTCATCCAGAAAGCATATATGGAAAGTAGTTATGTTTCACTCATAGTCTTATTTTAACATTCACAATTCATAATCATATATTTTTTGTGGATATGTCAGGTCAATGTATTTATTAGGATATCATTTTTCTTTGCCCAGGTGTTGACACTAGTCACTGAAACAAAGCAATTTACACCTGCAGTCACTGGAGAGTCTGTGAGAATTACCACAAGATTACAACTGGCCGCAGCGAGGCTCGCTGTCCTCATGACAGTTTCTCAGCCTCAAATAAAGACTTATCTGCACGAGAAGTTCAGTTAGATAATAGAGGCTGAAATATAGCTGCAAAGACCTTAAAACACATTGAAATTCAAGAGATATTTGGAAAGCAAATACCTGCTCAAGGTTTTTCAAAGTTTAAAGTCAACGAAAAGCAAATTCAGGTTTCCAGTTTCACCTTTGTCATAATTGTTTGGAATATTATTTTTCAATTTTAATACATTAAACATTTATTTATTTACTGCATTGCCAGAGTTAACTTCCGGTCTGTGTTCAGTTATAACAATTAATTTATATTTATATTAATTTATATGAAAATATACCTGTGTTAATAATTCATATGAATTGAATTAAACTACTCAACAGTTATTGATTCTTTGCAGAGGTCTACCGGAAGTTAAGTTTGGGGTACATAACGTTTGTTTATGTCGAAAACATTAGACAACCTATAATATGATCAAATGTCTGAAGTTCCCAGCATCACTAAAAAACCGCCTGGACTAAAAACAAGAAAAAATGTCCAATAAATAAATAAAGACAAACAAAATTTCATTAGATATCTGAGATTTTTGGAAAAACCTAAATATTGATATTGAGTAATACCAATATTTACAGTACATTACAATAAGTACAAAAAATTTTGTCAAAATTGAGTTATTCACATATTCTTATTCTTTGACAACTTATTTATGTGATGTTTTTTTCTTTACGTTGTGTACATTTTGGGACTTTTTTAGAAAACAAAAACGTTAAATGGAATGCAAAAACTTTGAATCTCAATATCTTAAAACTTCTCAGTGAAAATATTGAACTTTTTCATAACAGGGTCATTTAAAAGTGTATCAAATTTGACCTGTTTTACCATAACAAAATCTATGATTTTATTATGCTTCAGTCACACTTTAGTTATGTCTGTATCCTGTCTCGGAAGCATTTTAATTTAACCTCACAAACGCAGTGAAAAAGAAACGAATGTGCGTTCTTGAAATCTAAACATTTCCGATAGTAAGATAAGTATGCACTTTACCAATATTGTGCATGAGAGAAGAGAGAGAGAATCATGTTGAATTAGAGAAAATGGGAGGGACAGAGCCGGGTCCCAGACCACAGGGAGGACGAAAGTTCCCATGCCCTCCTGGCCTCTCAGCAGTTATGACCTATGTGACGTCTGGACCCTCATTTTAGAGAGACCACTATATAAGACCACAGATCCCAAGAATCATTGGTAACATGCTCGCACATAGTATCTCCCAAAAGTGAGTACACCCCTCACATTTCAGCAACAATTTTATTAGATCTTCTCAAGGGACAATACTATAGAAATGAAAATTGTATATATTTTAGAGTAGGCAACGTGCTGCTTGTATAGCAGTATGGATTTCCTGTCCTCTGAAAATAACTAAACAAACAGCCATTATTGTCAACATAACTGGCAACAAAAGTGAGTACACCCTACAGCTTTATGTTGTTTAACCATGTAAAGTCACATGTTCTATTCATCATGCTCATGTTTTTGACTGCTTGACAGAACCATACAAATTTGTGTATCTTGTATTAGAGCAGTTAAAATTTGGTGCTTTAAGAACAATTCTCTCAAACTGACCACTAGATACTGTATATGGTCATAACAAATATCTTGTAATCATCTCTCAGAATAAACTCACTATAAAGTCATGTGACTTCTGGGAATTCGCCAATTAAAATCCTTATATGGTGAAAAGTTCAGTTTGAGAGTATTGAATCAGGGATTTGAAGCCAGATCTGTTTTAAAGCACTTTTGGCTTCAACACTCGATGTGATTTCATGCTTTGTCAAATTTACGATAAACTCAAATGAATATCCACTTTATGAAAACACGTTTTCTGCTCAGCTTAACGCTTCAAAAAACGCAAAAACAAAATAGACGTGATATGAATTGACTAGACGGGTCTATATCTGACAACCACACACTGTTCTGTGAGACAGAAAAAGAAAAGAAAAGCAATGAGTGAGAGATGGAAGGTGGGGAAAAAGTTTTCCAAGAAGCTGTCAGCATAAAGCAGCTGTGTGGAGAAGGACTTTATCTCCTAATGCACTGTATTACAGTCCTTGGAAAACGCCTTGTTCCTGCGTGGGTGGATGAAAAAGATCCGGATTGGCTCCTTCTTTAAATAGATTACGGTGTGAGCAGCCGCGCGTGGTTTCTTTGAAGCCCGAGAGAAGCTGTCATCAAAAACGTGTCGGAATGGGATGCCGGGGCAACCTGAGGCCTGAAGGTCTCCATCCATCTGATCCGTATACAGTATGTGTGTCATTGTGCTTGGGCGGTCAGAAACCACGTTTCGGTGTTTTTATAGGAAGCAGGGCGTGGAGTTTAGAGATTGGAGAGTGTGGAAAAGACGGACTGGGCAGGAATAGTTGTGAGAAAAGGGAAAATGGAAGGCGGATCGGTGGGGTTTATCAATGCGATCCTTAAAGAGAAAATGAAACTACTCACCCACACGCCATGTATGACTTTTTTCTTCGAAGAGTCTCTTTTTTGTCGTGTTTACAAAAGAAAAAGTAATACAGTTTTGACATGAGGGTGGATAAATAATGACGGACAACGACGGCACCCGTGACTTGCATTGGTTTTGTGTCCATATGTGAATGGGTACCAACAAAATTCTTCAATGTTAGTGTTCTGTAAAAGAAGTCATACAGGTTTGAAATGACAAGAGGGTGAGTAAATGATGACAGAATTTTCATTTTTTGGTGTCCCTTTAAGACCAATTGATCCTGTCAAACTCATCTGAACCACAATAAAAGAACTCTATGAAAGAAAAGTAGGACTTTAACTCACAGCTACACATTGATTCAGCATAATTCGTGTATACACTGGAGTTATTGTTGTTGTCTGGTGTGAATTATTGGAGAAAAGCCTAAGCTTCAATTACAGTATCAACTTTCGGCCTCTTCTTTTGTCTTTTTGCGTGAATGTGTTTCTTCTTTCGACGTGCTAGTCAGC
Source organism: Oreonectes daqikongensis (assembly GCA_026939265.1). NCBI lineage: Eukaryota > Metazoa > Chordata > Actinopteri > Cypriniformes > Nemacheilidae > Oreonectes > Oreonectes daqikongensis. The sequence goes on from JAOTQM010000051.1 coordinate 1,906,369, forward strand.
GGACCTTTTACAAGAGCGATTTACAATGCACAGTCCCACAAAAAGAGCCAAAATGCTTATAATGAATGAGGCCTTTGAAATAAATATGGTTTTAGAGAGTGTTTAACAGAAGGAAGGGAATTCGCTTCCTTTCTCTGTAGGTCCCGCTGGGAATAACTGTGACACGTCCGCAACAAGATGAAGGCACTCCAGGTTTCATTTTTCCATATGAAGCCATCAACTGCATTGGGAGCAAAACTCGGGGCATATTTTGTAGATGGTTTATCAATGAGTTAAAGCATGCAATCTGATGCTATTGTCCTTCAGCGCCTCAGGTGAAGCAGGATCTTCAGGCGTTGCCCTGGCGAAACAAAGAGACTTCCACCGGACCTCCATCTCTTTGAGTTTCTATGACTTTTCCCTGGAACTGATTCAGAGAATTTAGCTTTAACTGTGTCTCATTCCAGGTATAGGCTATAATATTTATGAATCAGAATGAATGTGAATTGGATGTGGTTGAATATTACAGCGGTTCGTGAGGACCATCAGCGATAGAATGACTGCAGCACTGCACTCTACTGGCTCCATGTGGTGTTCATATTCTGTAAATGCATTATGCTCTAAAGGAAGATTTATGTCTAAAAACGTTTATTTAAGTGTGATTTTAGTATACTTATAACAATATATACTGAAGTGTACTTTCTGTCAAATTTCACATGTGCAAATCTTAGCAATATGCTGATTTGACCCCACAAATGTTTTTACTCTTAACCTTTACCTATACAAATATAACAAAATTTAACTTTTTGATTAGTATATTTAGTATACTAATAGTATATTTGTATATAGTATATTTGATTGCTGAGTTCCTGCAGAAACCACAAGAAGCTGTTGATTCTTATAGAATAAAAATTCTTATATATAAAAAACTAAATTTATGTTGGTGTCAAATGTATTTTCTTAATTGCTGACTATTTTCAAGACTCAAGGTTTAAAAATACAATCATTATACAGTACTTTTCAGAAGATGTTAAAGTTGCTTTGGGGTTGTTATAGTACTAGTACTTATTCTACATAAAATATACTTGCTTAACCCATTAACTGTCACCAAATGTATGGAGAATATACATAAAATATTCCCATTCCAAGCTTTAATTTATAATGCCTTTTTTTTAAAGTGACTGCTGACCAAAAAAAATCACATATAGGCCTAAGAGATATTTTGAGAGAAAAAAAAGATGAAAAACGTTTCTGTTTGAATAATATTTTTGATACATTTATTACAAGTTATCAATCATCAGGAGGAATAAAAATAAATGATACTGTACGTGTAAGTGATGATAATAGACAAAACCCTTTTATGTGATATTGAGTGTTTCTATGTCCTAGAAGTTTTAAACATCTGAAATCTCACTACAGACATGTCTTTTTAAACGTGTCTATACTTGATTCATTTCTCTGTTCATTCATAGCCTAAATGTACTGAAATAATATCAAGACATTCAAATCAAACATAATTTAAACACACAGCGATATATATTTTTACAACCTGCTTTTTTCAGATTGTTCAGATGTCAAATGCAAAGCGTGACTCGCCGAGGTTTCTCCGGCACGCCTCATTACAGGAGCAGAGGGATCAGAGCCCGGGGCCGTAACGTGCGCCTGGCGTCTGCTGCCCGCGCTATCATCTCCCGCCGCCATTAGACTACTGCGGTGTTCCCGCGTCACTGCAGTTAAATCTGCACAGTTACACACACAAATAGCCGAAGGGGTCTGATCTGCACCTGCCCTTCTCTTTACCCAAAGCAAACAAGAACAGAAGGCTGAGGAGTTCAGGAGAGACGCATGAATAGGAGGAGAGTCACGGAGGGGCGGTGATCTCGCTTCTTTCAATACACCTGGTTAAATATACAGTGCAATGACATGAGCGGCAGGTTTAAAGGGAAAGTTCGCCTCAAAATGACAAATCTTTCGGTATTTACTCTCCTAGGGTGACTGGAGATCTGGGGCTTAGCCCATAGACATCTTTAAATGTGTCAGAATACACATTTCACATCTAAAAACGCTTTTTCAAAGCGCTCGGGAGCTTGCGCTGTTATTTTTGAGTAAACTATCCTTTTAAAGGCAATACTTTCACATACAGTATGATATATTTGACTCTTTCTTTAACAGTTTATCAAATCCCATCCTGAAACCAAACCCAACACTCCAAGCGTTCTCCGCCCACCAATCTCTCTAATAAGATCCCTATTGGTTAGGAGTCATTAAACATATGTCTTATATTCCGTTTTAATCGTTTTATACCGTACACCACACAAAAGGACCAACTTTCCCTCTAAAACAGATGAAGTATAACTGACACTATAAGGAAAGACAAAGAGCTGTGGGCCCGTGGAGAAATGTGCTTAAGAGTCAGAACAATAGTTGAAGGAGGAGAGAGAGGCTGAGGCCGTGATGGAGGTGAATGGAGCTCCTGCTGTAATGAGGGATTAGAGTCGGGATTATGATTCTTTATTAAGATATTTCTTATCCTTGTTAGACGGACTCTAATGCCAGCAGATCGATTTCCCCTCGTGCTCAAACACGGAGAGAGAAACGCAGAGAACATTATGGGGACTGTGCAATGAGAACGTTTTCAAAACTTGAAAATGAATGCGCAAATTTTGGAGATGTTTTAGAAAATACAAAAAAACATAAAAGTAGTTCTTACATGAAAATCAAATACAGTAAGTGAATGAAACAAGACACAATACACAGACGGTTTAAAGCAACAATATAAACAAACGTACTGCGCATGCACGCTTTTGTGGCCCATATTTAACTTCCGGTACACATCCGTAAAGAATAAAGTCCCTGAAGATTGTTTCTGATAACAAGCAGAGAAATAACAATGACATTAACTAGCAAGTTATAAGTATGTCTGGTCAGTATTATTTTGGGTTACCAGTAGAAGAACTTAGCTAAACTTAAATGCGCCAAAGTTACACGACCCATTCAACAATTTGTTTATTTAATAACATTATTATTTAATAAATATATTAATATAAATTAATAAATAAAATAAAATATATATTAATACATCAAATAAAGTATAAATTGTTACTAGCCACTAGCCAGACCAAAAGTTAAAGTCACCGAAACGAAGTTGCGATTGTCTTCTTTTCCGTATCGTGACGTACATCCGAGTAAAACGGCTTCTGAAATTTGAAAAAAGTATACTGATCTGTTCAATGTTGAGCAGCAAATCATTGAGTCCTAAATGTCAATATTTACCAATACAAGCAAATCTACTAATCTACAACTCCATCAGAATTACAATAATATTTGTGTTTATTATTTTAGACTCAAGCAAGTTCACTCTTCAGCTCTGATTGACAGCAGATGGAGTCTGGAGGGAGTTTGCATGTGTTTGCATAAGAGAGATAGTGAGTCTGATCTCAGTTGAGATAGTGCAAGTTGTCTGCCAGATCTCACAGAAGCGTGCATTCTAAGAGACGAGGGAGGAGTCTCACGCTTCTTCTCACCTCAGGCAGGACTTGAGACCTGTTCTTACATGCTGCCTGTGTTAAGGCTGCTGCGGGCTTAGGGCATGCTGGAACAGGTCCTCACAAGCTCTCTGTATTGGTTTGAATAGAAATGCACATCTTTCTTGCTGCGATCGCGTCATTTTATGTTAGGCATTGAGTTAGGAGTTTGATACTTTGTTTTAATGTTTCAGTGAAAATGTTGGCTCTTAAAGGGAATATTTCATAAATGCATAGATGAATCACAGATAATTGTGCTTGAATGTGAATACATTCAACAAACAATACCTTCTTGCTGTGTTAAAAGATAGTTCACCCAAAAATGAAAATTCTGTCATCATTTACTCACCTTCATGTCATTCCAAACCTGTGACTTTCTCATGCAGAACACAAAAGAAGATATTTTGAAGAATATTGGTAACCAAACAGCACTTTCGTCGTAAAGACACAAGGGATGAAAGAACATTTATTTTGGATGATGAACTATTCCTGCTGTCATGGATTTATGGAGAGCAGCGCCCCCATCTGGTAATAATGCATAGGTCATCATGGAGATAAATTAGGCAGAAGTCAATATGGAGAGATTGTGTGACATGCAAATTTAAAGAAAATACTAATTTAGCCAATATTTTCTTAATAAATAGCATTTTGTTATACTATTGAGTTCACAGTAATATTATTTAATATTGGTTTGAAAAATGTTTGATTATAAGGACATTTCTGTGTGTACCATTATACAATAAACAACTTTGGTATGTTTCTGATTGTTATTTCACAACTTGTCTGATAAAGATTGTTTAGCAAAATAAGTTTAGAATAAATAAAAAACAAGGGAACATTATTTTACATGCACCATTATGAAATCTGAAAATATTCTATGAAAAAGACAACATTGTACACAGTGTGTGTGTGTGTGTGTGTGTGTGTGCGTGCGTGCGTGCGTGCGTGCGTGCGTGTGTGTGTACTTTTGATTTTAAAGTCACTGTTATAAAGCTTTCTTTTTCATCCCTCCCTAAAAAGCAAAAGCAAACATTTGTCATTTACCGCTGTTGAATCACATTGAACAAAAGTGCTACACCACACAAGGATTAAAGGTAAAGCTTTTTTAATTTTAATGTTTTAATTTTGTAACTAAAATTGTTTTACACTCAAGGACTAAACAGGACTTTAGAAAACAATTTTGCTGAAAACGCGAGTTTTACAACCCCGCCCCTAAACCTAACGTCAAGTCAAATCATAACAAAATATACGAATGAGATCGTAGTAAATAGGAATAATTAGGGAAATAAGTATGAATTCCCATCAGATTGCGTTGATATATATTTACACATATGAAAGATATCGGTATTAAAATACATTAGATTGAAAGTCGTGCTGGGTGACATGAAAAAAATGTTGTGCTGACCGACATGAAAAAAGGGGGAAATTCGTGTCCATGAACACAAATTAATAGATTAAAAAATCCAATTTATCGCAAAAAAGTGTTTGCGCTTGCATTAGGTGATTTTTTTCGAAAAAGGAATATTTCGCAAAACTGCAATGCAAACGTAGATTTACAGGTCACATGGCGTAAGTAAAAACTCACATGATTATTTAAAGATGTCTGGACCGGAGATGAGACGGAGTTCGCCATGACGTTTTGGACAGAATTATCGCGAGAGGATGAGTTTTAGTCGCATAACATTGATAAATGGAAACGCTGTCATTTCGCAAATGTTTTTTCCATCTTTACAAAAGGTTTGTGTTGGTATGTAGATATAGCTCATTCTAAGGTAATAAAAACATATTGGTTCATTATGTAAGGCTACACATTTGAAGACATTATTTAATATCACACACAGCACCTTTAAAGTATACATTTATTTCCTCAGTATGTGTGTTCACTGAGAATCGAACCAATGATCTTTTGGTTGCTTGCACAAAGCTCTACTAATCAAGCAACAATATAACACAAATATGATCATTGTATATCTGCTAGATATATTTCATGTCATTTTATTAGAAGATACAGAAGACGATTTTCCTGCTTCCATTATTCACAGAAACTCCTCATGACCTGCTGAGCGCTAACAGATCTTTGAAGTAGGCCTACTATACATGCGTGATGGATGATCTGCTCTCCTCCGAGATGGAAAGCCACGAGTGCTTTCGCACCAAATGATTCCATACCTGCTGCATTTCCTACACGATAAATAAAAGATGGCTCTTACGCTCCTTACAGAGTGTCCCTCATGTGGAATAATGGTAAAGGTGTGATCACTCTCTTTCCTCTCTTCTCTTTAGTGAACAACTCAATATCACTGCTATATAGGCTAATGCAGCCGTTTCATACTGTCCTCCAAGTCACATTGATATAGCTAAAGGTTTATTTGTTTTATTTGTAGAAGTGCTGTTTAGAAGAAGTGCTTTATGACTTTAAATGGTGCTTGGGTCTCTTGTTGTTTCAACGTTGTCACTGGGAGTAATGGCAGATGGGTAATGGGCTACTTGTGTATATATTCCAGTGTAGTTTATTGAATCTCAGATGACTGCAAAACACTTCATGACGGCATGAGAACATAAAGAACACGTACAGTTTCTGAAGCATGAACTCTTTTCTGACATCAAATATATATTGTTTTTATATTAAGACATTTCATATTTGATCACAAATGTAGTTTTGTACAACTGTAAAATGTTTTCAGAAGCATATGAATTACCTAATTTGATCATTTTGGAATAAAAGGCAAGTTTAATCTCAGCTCAAAACTCTTGAAGCTCTTTGTCTGCAGTCACACCGTATTACTTTCAGCGTGACCGACAGTTTTTCTTTTTGACTGCACTTCAGGAAACTGTGACAGGACTGGCTTGTTCCTCATCAAATATACATGCACTTTGTCTTCTAACACATTTGCATAGTAAAGCCGCAAGAATACTTCCCTTTATCTATTTGTACTCTTGTGATGTCAGAATGAGCCGACTGCAATCTTAGAGCAAATGACATCATTCCCATTTTCACAAGAAAGCACATCATGTTTCAAAATCATCTCACTGCCTTTATCCCTGAAGGGTGTCCTTCCCTCTGGAATAAGGTCAGTAAGCATGCAACACAGATTTAATGAATTGTTTCATTTTCAGATACGAAGCCAACAACAGACTTGATGTCCAATGAATACAAACTTCACAATGATGCCAGCATTCCATTCTGACATATTCCAGAGTTTCATCATCGCCGGAATGACACAGGAATATATAAACATGTTTTATATTATTTTAACACTGTTGCTTACTGTATGTCTGTGCATTTCTGCTCATGTTCAGTGTAACTGAGTCAGACCTCTGGCATCATCTCTGAGCTGCTGGGCTCCGGGCCTGCCTCATGTAACCCATGTGTTTACTGTTCATTAAATCAGATTGTCATGTAGTCTTCTTTTAGACCGCCAACACATTTTATAACATTGGCAATAGTAACTCATTGGTGGGCAGTTAATAATAAAACATATACTCTTCAGTAAAGTCAAATCAATAAAAAACAGAGGTTCTTAATATAATTTGCTTTAGCAATGTGTTTGTAAATCTGTGCATTATTAATAAAATAAAATGAAAACTGGAAACAGAGTTGGATACAATATTACTTATACTATTAAGTTATAAAATAATCTCTTATGTAACATATAAGTATCCAGACATTTAAACAGACACAAAAAAGCATATTTTTCTCTTCACATGTTTGTTCAAACTTCCTTTGTGTATCCTCTTGCAATCAGTTTTCTTCAATGTTTCACCCCAAATATTCCAGTGAATGAGGCACGGATGCTCCGATGGGAGCCGTTTTTTGACAGGAAAAGAGAAAAATAACCTTCCCTTACACTGCATCTTTACTTATGAATTTATCATGACCATGTCCGTACAATACACTGGAATCTCAGCCTGCTTTCATATTTGAAAGTTAAATTATTTATATAATAAAATGTGGTTTTCATCAACTATCTCCTCTTAGTAGCACTCAAAGTGGTACAACAGTAGGTTGGATGGTGAAGAGCTCGAAATGGGACTAAAAGTGAGAGTGAACAGTGTGTGTGTGCGTGTGTGTGTGTGCATGTGTGCCTGCTTGCGTGCGTACGTGCGTGCACGCGTGTGTGTCCTTGACAGAGAGCAGCACAATATCTGTATATTTAGTAAAATAATCTTGTTTTAAGGTCATCTGCGAAATTTAATTAAACGTTATCTGTAATCTATAATGTAAATAAGTTTATCAAAGGTCTTAAAGGCACACTCCAACCAAGAATGAAAATTCTGTCACCCTTAGATTGTTCCAAACTTGGATAAATTTCTTCAAAGGAAGATATTTGGTAGAATGTCACTAACCAAACAATCTCACCCCCCATTGACTCTCATGGTATTTATTTTTCCTACAAAGATCTGTTTGATTACTGACATTCTTCCAAATATCTTCCTTTGTGTTCAGCAAAACAGTGTCCCTTTAACCATAATTTAATACTTTTTTTAGAGTCAGAGAGCATCTTCTCCAATATATCTAAAATAGTTTTTAGTGGAGTACCTTTATTTGTAAAAGTACTTTCTTTTATTGGTTGCTTTTTTAAATGCAATCTAATAATTGTAAATATCTGAATACACATGCAGCATATACAGATACAGATTGCCATCTCTAACAGACATAGTAAAATATAGTTGTAAAATATTTACTTTAAAAAAGAGACACGTTTATATAAATTGAATATAAGAAATCACTTCAGGTGGACTGTGGACAGAACAAACGTCACTTCATCATAGCAGTACGTTGGGCGCGCGCGTCTGCCGCGGACGCGCTTCTCAGGTCTCCAGTGATATGAAGATACCGCTCACTGAGAAAACTTCAGCTCTATATTCGTCTCATTTTTTTAACGCATTAATATTGCAATTTTATTTCGTCTGGAGATGTGTGCCGTGAAAGCGTTTTAAAGTTTGCCGAATGCGTTGGATACGTGTTGTATTCTGTAAATACTATAATGTAAGTATACGTCTTCTGAATGAAATGAGTATTTCTTTTGGTTCATTGAACACATGATAAAACTTTAGATTTATCAGTTACGTGCTAAGGCTTATTTGACTGTGTTTTGTAACTCATATTGCTGTATTAATTTCAACATAAAAATCTGCTGTAGTGCTTTTTGTAGCTTATATAATTAATTATGTACTGGTTTGCTGCTATGGCTGTTCGTAACTATAATGATTCAACAGAAATATAGTTCATAATAAAATTGTATATTTTTGCACCAAGTTTTATGCATGTTTAAGTGCACGTTAATATTATTTAAACATTGAATAATTGACGGAATTAGCAGATTAGACGTGCATTTGCACTTCTGTCACTTTTGTAGGCAAAATTTTAATGTAACACCACATTTTTATATATTGCTCTTCATATTCATATTGTCTTCATGTTTGCATGCTGATCATTTAGTAGATAAAAACTGTATGGCTGTACTGCACTGTATGGATGATGGATATTATTTAGTTTAGTTAATGCAAGGTCGATGAATGGTTCTTTTAGGGCAGTGATCAATTGTGATAACTGTATTTTTTAATTATTAGTTTATTTAAAATGATCAAGATGCATAATACAGCTTGTTGTAGCTTGTATGGTGCAGAAATGTTCACATATATTTGTTGCAAGGGTTTTTTAGGACAAATGTCTGTTTGTAAAATATGTGTTGGACTGAATTGTTCACTTCAGAAGTTGTCAAAGTACTTCAGACATTGTGTGTTCCTCACTGTTGACTGCATGATGACCTTTATATTTGGTTATATAAGTGATTTGTGCATATGGGTGACTAGTTTATGTGGGCCGAATGACTCTGTGGCCTGAGGAAGGTCCAAACTCAAAATCTGAAATTCATATTGAGCGACTCTTTCTGATTCACTCGTGGTTAGTTGCTTTTGTCTTTGTCCTTCAGAAATGGTCATATTTGTAAGGGGAAACGTGACAAGATTAACCAGACATGTTTGTCTAATTATGATGGAAATGTGAATGGAAAAGGGAGAGTTCACCCAAAAAAATTCTACCACCATTAATTTACCTTTGTGTCATTCAAAATCTGTATGTGACTCTTTCTTCTGAGAAACACAAAAGAAGATATTTTGAGAAATGTCTAACTGTTTTTGTGTTCATACAATGAAAGTCAATGGGTGTTAGGTTACCAACATTCTTCAAAATATCTTCTTTTGTGTTCTGCAGAAGAAAGAAAGTCATACAGGTTTGAGAAATTTTTGAGTGAACTGTACCATCATGTATGAGCTTCTCTGTTATGTCTAATGCAATAGAGACATCTTACACGTCCTGTTACACAAACATATCCAGCCAGCAGCTCATTCGGTTTATTGTTTATGTTTATAGTCTGTTAGGCACTACCGGTTGGCCTTATTTGATGGCTTTTGTGTCTGGTTCTTAGCACAGTTTGTTGATGGAGAGGATTTCGAATGACAGCTGGAACAGTGGTCATCACAGGTGGAATCTTAGCTGCCGTCATCTTGCTGACGATTGTTACGTTCCTGTGTTACTGTAGGCTGCAGGTAATTCTGCTTTCACATATCTGTTCTATTTCAATATATTATAAGATTCAGATTTGAGGAAAAATGATAAAACCAACTTTTAGGGTCACCAGCATGCTGGTGCCTGTGTCTAGGGATAGTTCTCCCAAAAATAAATGTATTTACCCTAATGCCATTCTTAACCTCGTTCTACACAAAATAAGATATTATGAGAAAAGGTTTTGTGTCCATATACAATGTAGTCAATAGGGGCCAATGTGTTTGGTTACCAACATTCTTCATATTATCTTCTTTTCATTGACATTTTGGAAGAACTATCATTTTAACTCAAATCACTTTACCCATTAGTATTACTGCTGTAGACGGGAAGAGTCGGAGGGGGAGGAGGAGGAGGCCGAAGTCACCAAGGCATCTCCGAGTCCACAGCGACAGCTGAGCCCACCTGAGAGTCCACTGAGCCTTCATCCCTTCCCTGAATACGCGTCCTCCAATCAGCTTCTAATGACCGCCGAGCCTTTCGAAACCAATGGGCCGCTCAGCTATCCTCAATACACCCCGCGTGTGCCCTACAGGCCCAGCCGCTCTTACACATTCTGCCCGTCTTGCTCTGGATATCTGCCGCTTTACGTGAGCCCTCAGGAGGGCCTGCGTAATGGAGGCGGCAGGATCTCCTACAGGACTCAAGAGGATTTGGACCTGCCGATGGACACGGCCAGCTTAACCAAACTCGACCTCTTCCGCTCGGTTACCATGCAGGAAGTTCTGACCCATCACAGCATCAGCACCGATGTGTAGCACCTCTTATTCACCTGAAGTATTGTGCAAGTCACATTGATTTTGTTTGTTTAATTCGATCTGTGCTGAGTGTAAGTTGTGGGATGCTTTTAGATGAGATGATCAATGAAAACTCAATTGGTGTTAAAGGCATTTGCTTTTAAATAAATGTTTGCACTTCTTTATTTGGTATTATTTATCACATATTTTTTCTAGATCACTGGATATTTTTCCTGCTAGTGAACTACTGATTAAAGACTGTGAATTTGAGTGTGTTTCTGTATTGAATGAACATTTTATACAGTTATTTAATGCATTTAGATTTGTGTGTTTAGTGCCACTTAGATTTGCATTGTTTTACATCAAAAAACACTAGCCAGAATAATGACTTACTATCTTTACTGTATCTTTAGTGTATTTAAGTGTATCTTTAATTAATTAACTAACTCATTTGACTCATTTGTCAACATTAAACTTTTGTTGTGTGATGGTTATTTTATGCTTGTTTGGCAGGTTGACTTCTTATGAGGCCAGCAGGTGGCGTCAGCTCTAGTGAAGAGAAAGAGTATATTCAGGGGTATGAAAAATTAAAATAATTCAACAAGAGACTGTGTGTGAGTTATTTAGTTTCATTGTAATTTATGTACATTTTAGTTACATTTTTAGCAATTGTGTTATGCGCTTTTGTCATTTTATTATTATTTGTTTATTTTTAGTGTTGCTATGTGTGATTAATTTATTTTTACTTTTGTCATTTTAGTGCCTTAAACTTATTTTAATTTTTCATTTAGTTTAGACTTTCCATGGTTTTTAGGCCAATCTTTTATTTGTTTTTAATAAACAGAAATGTTTTCAAGGTTTGAATTGTAGTAAACTACAGTAAGTTGTTTCAGTTATCTATAATAAACCTGCACAGTGTGTTAGTGTATGTGTTCTGTTATATGTCAATCAGTTTCCCCAAAACCTCTGAGACGCTTTGTAAAATGTTTTCTAAAACTTTCAGTACAAAATATATTGAGGAATTTACTAATAAATCTAACGCTAATTCGTCCACTTGCCCCCAAAATGCAAAGCAGTATTAATTACTGTAGTTTTAAAGGTGTACATAACATTTACGACAAAAACAACTTTAATTGTATTTTGTAATACAATATATTAGGTTTATTGAGTCTCAGTCAAGCAATATATAAATTGGATACAATTTTATTTATAGAATGTTCAAGTATGGAATGACTCAGGTATGTCGGATTCTGGTAAACCCACTATCCATCAAAATCAGATGATACAAACATGAATGAAAACCGAATGGGAGAATATAGCAGAACGTCTGCTCTTACCAATAAATAAACATAAGCCAAGCATTGGAGATCTACCTTAACAGGCTAAACAGATCTGCAGCGGGTCGAGGCTCATTCTGTGTTCGGATGTACAGTACTAAAATCGGTATTGACCTCTACACCACTGGCAGAAAAGAAATCTGATCAATAATAAATACTTCATCACATGCAATATAATCCTCTGAGCAATAACCAAATAACTTAATATTTCCTTAATGTATCCCACAATCACAGGATATAGTCATGAAATAGGTAACATTTTGTAATACTGACATAATGCATTCAAATTTTTGCTTTGGCATTTAAGCCTCTGATGTCTTGGTCAGGCACTAAGAAGCTCGGAGATTACGGCAGGAATGGCAACAAGCTTTGCTGTAATACCAGTGACTGCACAGATTGACCTTCAGAGCCAGCGAGCAGTTCGTGGAGGCCCGATCCTGACAGTTTTCATCTGGAGAAGCAACGTGCCAGTTACATTTCATCGCATTTATAGAACATATTTACAGTAATCTATTGCTTACTGTATGTCTTACTGCAATGCTTTAATATTTCATGAAAAGTCACACCTGGAGGTTCGGTGGGGCAGGGCTGGAGTGCGCAGGTCTGCTTGTTAACCGGTTTGGTCAGAGGGTCGCACCCACGAACGATCTCTCTTCCATCGTAGCACTTGACGTCTCTCATTCGCACACCCACACCGCAGGTCTTGGTGCACTTTTTGAAAAAGAATCAATGAAAACCTTGAACGCTGAATAAATGATTCTTACACTGGAATCCAAGCGAATCGTTTACCTCGGACCAGGGTGTTGTGTACCACTTAAAACAAGGCCTCTCAAAGCAGGTGTCCTCATCTGCCGGTCTCTTGCTGACATCACATTCCTCGTCTCCGTGATTCTGGACCTTCCCACCCGTGATGCCCATGCACAACACCGTCCTTCTCTTCACTCCTCGCCCACACGTTGTGTTACACTAAAACGCGAGAGAATGTTTACTTCGAAAAGCAATACTAGTCAAATACTTTTCACACAAACTCTCATGATCCTCACTCTCTCCCAGTCTTGGGCAAGCCAGTGTGCAGGACATTCATTGTCTCCGCAGGGGTGAATGGCCAGAGGTTTGGTCTCGTGTGAGCACTGAGACTCGGGTACCACCCGGCCCTCTGGGGTTTTGCAGTATACGTGTCGCACCGTTTTCCCGTGACCACAAACGCCCGAGCACTGAGCGGAAATAAAGAGACATGTTTCACATTTAATGTTTCAGATCTTTTCATCACATTGTTACTGTATAAAATGTTTAACATTCAACTACTTACATCTACATTCAACTGCCACAGAACATATTTTTGGGATAAAAATAATAATAAACAAGTTTGGATAAAAAAATGTAATGCGTGTGCTCTTCAAGTATTTCTAGGTATTCTGTCTCACCGGTCCCCACTCCGACATCGTCCACTGGCGCTCACACGGAGGCCCAGTGCAGTTTTTGGCCGATGTTGGGCGAGTTGCCTCATCGCATGTGTGGATCTCATCTGAGCATCTGACCTCACGGGTAACCCCACTTCTGCGGCCACATTTAGCCGGACACTGCACAACAAAGACGATACCATCTACGTGAGCATTTCCTGTATAATAAAAAACATCCCATTGGTCTCGTATCTCACCTCTGACCACTCGGCCACCTCCCACTGAGGTCCACAGGTGGGGCTCTTACAGGCTCGGCTCTCAGGGGGGCGCTCTAACTGCGCCTCTTTGCACAGGTCGCTGTACACGGAGCTGTCCAACCCAGGAGCCAGCATCTTCCAGCAGCGCACGAGCCGGAACTGAAAACCTTCTCCACAGGTGCGCGAGCACTCGCTCCAGCTGCTGGCCTCCCATCTGTGCAGAAACCAGCCAACTTTGAGTACAAACATGACAGTAAAACGGACAAGTTTCAGTCAAACGACTAAAAACTGAGTAACTGCGCACGTACCCGAATTAAACCGCTTTGTTGGTGTGGGTAAACTTCGTCGAGGTGCTTCAGTAAATCTACACGTTGTTGTTGAAGCGTTAATAAATATGTAGAGTACCACACAACCCCGAAAGCAGCCATTGTTTGTAAGTTTACTCGCGCATGTGTATGGATGTGCGAAACGGCGCTTCTGAAGCAGTGAGGCTGCAACTAACTGGAAACTTTTGCCACAGCTGCTCTACTTCACCATCTGGCGGTCAGTAAAATTCCTACACCAATTGTGTCATTTAGTTGTTTTGTCCATTTGGGATGTAATTGGGAGGTTTGTTTGTGTATTTAATATAAACAAACAAGTTTGTGGTTGAGGAAGGACTTTTTAGGAACAGTAGTTGAATGTAAGGTGTTTTAATGTACAGCCAGACAACAGACATTCACACATCATTGTTTTTAAAATATGTTATTACTTCCGGTAGACCTCCGCAAAGAATCGATAACTGTATATCAATTAATTACTGACATTAAATATATTTAAAAAAAATGTATAATATAACCAAACACAGACCGGAAGTTCTTCAGGCCAGCGCGTGTGTCTGATGAAATTGTCTATAAAAAAAGTACTGCAAATGTTTTTTATGTTCTTCGTATCCTATGTGTTCTGAACAATATTTACTATAACAAAACTGTTTCTCTTTCTATTTTGATATAATTATATAGAATTTCTAAAACTTTTAAAGTTTTGCACTCTCAAAAAGGATGTATTGAGTTGAGCATTTTGTCATTTTGTGTTGACAACACAAAGTTGAGTAATGTAAGGTAAACATTACTTGTGTACATGTTTTCAGTGTGCAATATATATATATTCTCTTAAAAACAATAGCGTGATCTGTTTCTTGAAGCTACAAAGTCCCTTTTTTAGTTTGTTTACAGTTCACCTGGGCTGACATTCCCTCCCGATGCAGAAATCGTGAACGGGCTCCGGACGAGTCACAGCATCACAGTAAACGTCATCCACCTCGATGCCGTCGTACCGCACGCACATGGCCAGCGATTTCGACACACCTATACAAAAAAGAGCAATGCTTGAAACACAAACGTGTATACGTGGAGTTCAAATGTCTCGATTCGTACCTATCGAGCATGTCATACTGCAGGGCTCTTGTGAGGACAACTTCCACCGGTACATGTCAGCGGCGCTCGGTCTGTTCTTCTGAAGGAGCCTTTGGTTATTCCTGAAAAAAGAAAGAAGAAAACCAGTCAGACTAGGCCTGCGCTGTATATTAAGCAGAAAATTCGCGTTTGTTGATGCCGAGACTGCGACAGACACTACCGTCTTGAAGTCATAAAACCGTTAACATTTTCACCATTCCTGGTCACACTTATTACCACAGAGCTGTCAAAGCTTGGAAAACAGCGCCTTCCCTCAACTAGAAGAAGCAAATAAAATGTGTTCCTTGTGATAAATTCCTGATGCCACGAGCACAGCCCGAGTGATCTATGGAACTTTTCCCCAAAAAACAAAGCGACTTGAGTTATGTTTCTCTGAAAGTCGGTCTTCCTTACGTTCAGTCTTTCTCTTCCCCACCTGGAACCTTTCGGATGCGAGGAAGGGTGTTTCGTGAGAGGTTCTTTACGATCTCTGGCAGCGGGGCTGGTAAAGCGGTGTTTGGACGCAGCGGAGGGAACCCAGCATGAATTATAAATATGATGGAATACAATCCCGCCAGCTTTCGCTTGGCCGTCTCCCCTCCGCGCTCTTTGAATGTCTCAGGGAACGCTGATGAAAACGCGAAGCCAGAGGAGACATGCACGGCTGTCGTACCCAAACCCGTCCAGCGATATGAACCATACTTCACATTAACTGGTGGTCTAGAAAATTTTGGGGAATTTGATGAGAAATGTTTGAGTCTATACTAAAATCAGGAAACTGAGGGCTTGGGTATCTTGCTATTTTGGAACAGTGCATTACATTGGATAGATTGAAATGGCTTTCGGTAAAAAGGCTCTTTACCTGGTACGATTGCCACGGCCGTTCCGTAAACTGGTAGTAATGGTTCTGTTCGGGAGCAGGCCGTCCCCCATATCATTTTGCTGAAGGCTCAGGGTGAACTCAAGCAGCGAGCCATTAAGAAAGCCTGTTTGCTCGAAACTGCTGTAGTCTAGTTCCAGCGGCCCTGCTTCAGTGGATGAGCCTTCTTTAAAAGTGTGAAGCTGATTGGTCGAGATGTTAGCAAGAACATCGTCAGAGGCGGGTCGCTCTCCCATCAGCACCCTCCAGATGAGGTTTTTAGAGTCTTCGGCGGGTCTGTTGACTGGTGCAACATCGGCAGCTGCCTCTCCACCGCGCCAACTGCAGTTTCCCTCTTTAAAACAAAACAGAAAAATAAAATCCGCTTGCAGGTTATAATGTAGCAGTAAAATACACCCCAGAGTGATTCGGAGATTTAAAGGCGGGGTAAGCTAGTGGTTCTTATTTGAAATCGACAACAAATCGCACTAATACGCAAAAGGAACACGTCCCTTCCTGCATTGCTCCGCCCTCAAACATGCTGTGCAATGCAGGCATCGAAATATAAACAGCACACCGGTTCCAGATAAACAATGACGCTCACAACTGCTCCGTTACACAGCTAATATTATAACATACCTTGGTTCTGACAAACAGCAAAACCAATGTTACTCACATACTGATCCAAATCAAAGCATCCTCCTCGGGTGTGATTTTAGACCATCTATCTCTTCAACAGCTGCTGGAAAGCCTTCACCATAGTATCACCACGCATCTCCACTGGAAGGTCTTTATAATAATAACGCAAGTCCTAGCTCCTGGCTGAATCCTTCTTTCTATACTTAAAATCCCCAGAACCTTAACTTTTACTTAATAAACAAGACGCGCATCCCTCCGTCAACATGAGAGGATACGCTCCTCACTGCTGATAGGCTACAAGTTTGTTTTGGTTCTCGACCTGACTCGGTTTTCTAAAGCGTTTTTGAAAAAGGGGAAAATCAGAATCACAGGCTTAAGGTAATGCAATTTTAGAAATCGTCACAACGTAACTTGTCATTATAATCAGTATCAGATTTCAAGCAAGCAGAGGGATTTTACAGCAAATGGCTGTAATCCAGAGTTCAGCGGAGGAAAATGCCAGGCCTCTCTGATTTTTTCATCCTCTGGCTAATCTTTGTGTGTCTTATGCATTATAAAGGATTTCAAAGGGCTGGTGGTTTTTTAAAAACTCGCCCAGTGAACCATGTACTTTATCTCTCCCATGTTTGCCCCTCCAGATATAGCGAAAGCATCTCTCCTGTGCATGAATATGATTTTAGAGGATGATGGGTGATTTTAAAGGAAGATCCTTTATTAAAGATAAAAGGTGTCAAGGTCAAAGCAAACTATTTTAGGTGTGAATGTTTTGTTACCGCAATCACATTAAGCTTTCTTATGCCAACAGTTTTTCTAAAGACAGAGCAGATGAAAGTATTTACCTGTATACTGGACTAGTGTTTTGTCAACCTGCTCACAGTCAGTGACAGCTGTCTCGTACACTTCATTGGTCTCCTGGCCAGGCTTTTGTCCCTCCACAGTCCTGGGCCCGGTGTCCTGAGTCTGTACCTGGTTGCCAGGCGGTGCTTTGTCGTGCACACTCTCATTGTGCTGTAAAACACTCCCAACCTCCACAGAGAGCAGACTGGATCCATCGCGAGGGCCTGTGTAAACCGGGGGCTGGGGGACCGAAGCGAGAGTGTCGCGCATCACTGTGTACTCGTAGGTGATGTAGGGATTTTGACCATTTTGGTTCCAGACCTTAGAGGACACAAAAACAGAACATAGAGAATTAAGACAAATATGTTGTGATAAAGTCATTAAGAGAAAACAACACGTACACATTTCTCAATTCGTGAAGCTCGGGCAATACATTTTCCTGAAATACTCGTTTGTCCCAC
Organism: Oreonectes daqikongensis; assembly: GCA_026939265.1. Classification (NCBI taxonomy): domain Eukaryota; kingdom Metazoa; phylum Chordata; class Actinopteri; order Cypriniformes; family Nemacheilidae; genus Oreonectes; species Oreonectes daqikongensis. The sequence continues at coordinate 1,924,400 of JAOTQM010000051.1, forward strand.
AGGCATCCCGTACAAGATTAAAGTGAACGTGTTAAAGTCATTCCCCACGGGGCGATGCATCACAATATTACCATTTGGGCTGCACTAAGTCAAAGCCATGGTTAGCCAGCCAGTGAGATTACCCATGAGCCCTTGGCGGCGAAGGGAGGACCACAGCTACAGTACCAGAACATTGATGGGCTGATCGATGGGCCCTTTCGCCACGATGTACTCGATCCCCGTCTCGTACACGTCTGTGGGCCGTCTGTATTTGAAAACGGTCCCTGCGGCATGGAAGTTCTGAGGGGTGTCCACTTTATAGGCACCGTTGAAGAAAAAGTTTCCCGCTTGGTCAGTCACAGCTGGAAAAGATTTTTATTTAGAGACTATTACTAATGCAGGCTGGTAATAAATATCATGTGTAAATATGCACGCAGGAATCGATAAGAGGAATTGAAATTTTTATTTCAAGCATTCGATTCCCAACCCTACATTTGATACAAATGTAATGTTTATAAAATGAAAAATAAGGAAAATAAAAATAAAATTCCAGTTTATTTTTCTAATCTCATTGGCTGATACGTTTTCTTCTTTTAAGCATAAACTTTAAGCACTAGTTTCATTTAGAAAACAAGTCTCAGTGTTTTATATGTCGTATGTCATTTTGCTCAGTAAAGTTTTTGATATTTGTGCAGGAAAACAAGACAAACATACCAAGTACATTTATTTGGTCGGTTTCAGTGGCTTACCCAGGATATCCGCAGACTTCTTCCTTTCAATGATCTGGATGTCCCAAGACCCTTCTGGTATTTGAGCTATGAAAGTATAGCCTTAAAAAAAAGAGGTCACTTAATTAGAATTTTATAAATCTGCATATTTAATCTGTTTCAATAAATAATAAGGGCATTTTCTATGAAATACCTAGATGACATTACCCAGAGTAGCCGCTCGACGGAAGTTCCCGGTAACACGACTGCAGCTGCTGCCGTCCCCCTGACATACACCACACTTATCCAGAGTGTTGGGTGAGAAGAGGACACCGTCACATCCGATGGGCTGACACATATGAGGTTCAATTCAATTTGATATTATTAGCCAGATTTGACAAAAAAACTACTTATTTCGAGAAATTCATCTCAGAATGCATCCATGCTGGTTTATGATGCTTGATGTTTTTCATATTTGCTGGGTTGGCACTGAAATGGTGTACACACCGAAACTTAGAATGGTCCTCGTTGACCATGTTTTAAGCAGGGCCTTGAACCTATACACTCACCTCACATCTTCCATCTACACACACTCCCCTGTAGTTGCTATACTTGCAGGACGTCCCGTCACGTGCGGGCACCATCAGCTGTCTCTGACCATCAGAGGTGGTGCAGTGCAGGTCACACGGATTACTGGAGATGTGAACGTAGTCATCTACAGGACCATGAACAGAGGGCATTGGTTAATTTTTAAAGGGATAGAAAAGAAAAATTCCAAACCTGTGTCTGATGAACACAGAAAAGATATTTGGAAGAATGCTTATAACCAAACAGTTCCTGGACCCCAATGACTTCCATAGTAGGAAAAATTACTTTATAAATGTTTTTGTTTTGTTGAACACAAAATGAGATATTTTGAATAATGCATGACAGCAAAAAGTTCCGGGGTACTTTCATTGTAATTTTTCCTACTATGGTAGTCAATAGGGTCTAAGAACTGTTTGGTTACAAGCATTCTTCCAAATATCTTTCTCCGTGTTCAACCAAACAAAGAAATGTATACAGATTAGAAGCAACTAGAGATTTAGTAATTCATGACAGAATTTTTTATTTTTTGGGTGAACTGTCCCAAGAAATTATTATTTTTCTAAAATCATTGCAATCATCTTTTTAAAAATTCTGTTAGATTTTTCTGAAATCATGGCGTACAAGTAAATTCTTGTGTCATTTTGTATTTTGTTTTAAGCATGTTTAGATTTTGTTAAAAAAACAGGACCAAAAAAAGCTAAGAATATGATGGTTTTGCAGTGTACACTGTAAAAAAAAACAACTAGTAAGAGTGTTTTTTGTGTGTAAAATGTAACAAATGTTACTTTTTGTTTAAGTTAAATTTACTTCTGAAAAACTGTGCGCAAATGTTGCGCAAATGTACACAAAGAAATTCAGTAAATACTATAGTTGTTTTTAACAATGTAGGTAAATACCCAGATAATTCTTAAAGTTACACTAAATGTTCTGACAGTAACATTAAAAGAGCATGTCATCAACATTATATGCCATTTATATACATTTGTTTTACATTGTTAGTGGAACGTACATCAATAGCGTTTTTATAACGTAATGGGAATGTTAGCAAAACGTTCTTAGAACGTCTTTTCGGTTGCTGGATAATACGTTTAATACCAGGATATAGAGGTTTCCAGTGGTAGTTCTTTCCATTGTACACCTGAGAGTTGAACGACCAGCATTGCTCTTCTCTAAAGCTTCTTCCTGTAGCGGGACATTCCTGTAATTCATAGACAACAGTCTGTTGAGTACAACTGCCCTACAGGCTGTTTGGTTTCCATTGTCTATTGTAAAACAGAGCTTAACCGCTTTGCGTTTTGGCTTAAACGAGTAAAATGAGCAGTAATTATGCATTTACAGTAAAGACCCAAGTGGAAGTGGAACTTGAGGCTTGCTGTCGAGTCTGGCATCTGGGATGGATTTCTGTTGGACTCTGTATTGTGTATTGTGCGTTTGAGCGTGAGATACTGTGAGCTGACCTTCGTATTGCAGAGATGATACTTTTTTGCGCTGCCCGTGCACGTCATGTTGTCCTTCCCCGTCGCTGTTTTCTTTCTTTGGAAGAAAAAGATTCATTGTTTTAGTTCAGCAATAGTTTAAGTAACGATGACAATTGAAGACATTACAACAAGACATTGTTTTGTTCTTGCCAGCTTTTCGCGTAACACATTTGGCTGGGGGAAATTCATGATAAACATGAAAGAAAAACCATTGACCTCTGCTTAAGACAGTGTCTCTCCTGAGACATGACTCCTCCTCCGCAGGTACGCGTGCATGCCGTCCATTTCGTCCATTCTCCCCACCAGTATGTGATCACCTCCAGTCTGTCCTCTAGACTGTTAGATGCCACACCATCCTCCTATGTAGGGATGCACATTTTGGAAAATATTATTAATCGATTAAAGTACAGATCAATTAGCCGACTACATATTAATACCACAAAACCAAGTCCATTTAATAGAAACCTCTGCACTTGTAAAATGATATAAATGACCATTAAAAGTTAAAAAGTTTCACTTGAATCATGAACAAAATATATTTTAATCTGAAGGCATATGTCAGACTGTAGAACGATTGATTTATCGATCATCGATTAACTGCTAGCATTCCTACCACAATATAAACATAGTAGAATAATGTGCCAAGCTAAATATTTTTTTATTTTTAATGTTGATGATATAATGATACAATGCATTGCTCTGATTTCAGCGTTATCATATGGCAAACTAAAGAACAACAATGTTTAAATTGTCTTTAAATCTGCAATCCATTTTGTCTCAATATTTCCAAAGTTACAGGTTACTTTAGGTACTTATTTTTATGTGGATCAAAGTCAAATAACGTCAAATACCCAACAGCTCAACTCTTTTTAAAGGGGTCGTATGACACATTATTGTGTGTATTTGGTGTAATACAGTGTTTCAAAAGACACATCTTTTTTATTATTGCTCCTCTCTACCCGCCTTTCTTTGCAATTTACGTATCTGATATTTGCATTAACAACGGTACAGGAAAACATGAAACAGCGTCTTTAAACATTATTATCAGCTTACCGTTGCCATCGGGATAAGTTAAGGAGACAGTTTTAAACACTGACCTTTTATGTACTTGCACAATAACAGACTTTGTTTATTTTTACCCCAAAAACGTACGGATTGCAACTTCACAAAACGTTATACAGTATAAGATGCCAGAACATTACAAACCTGTCCTCTGCTCGAGAGATTGCCCAGAGACAGAGCCAGTGTTACCAGACCAAGCAGCACCAGACTGCTCTCCCCGTACTGGGCCCTGAACCAGATCCTCATCCTGAAAGGATTAAATATTTGGAGAAAAGAAACGTAATAGTTTCTCAAAACAGAATTTGATTAGTTTCCTTAAAACGCACAGTACACAGTTAGCACAAAGGACTCACTCCAGACATTTAATAAACATCTCAAGGACACGTTTGAATGAATAATAGTAGTGACCTTTTCACACTTGTTCACACGGGGACTTCATTAATCCGGTTTAATGTCATTCCTGGCTTAATGCTTATAGCTGCATATTCGTGACATTGCATTTTGGTCCCAGCCCATGGTTGAAAAAGATGTTAATGAGTTAAACAGTGTAAACAGACAGTAGCAGACGCACACAGTGAAGGAATTGTGAGATCTTAAGTGTTCCATGATGTGACGAAACGTATTTGCACATCTCTGCATGTGTAAGGGAGACAGTACCATAAAACTGAGCGGGAGCGGGATTAATCACGTTTAGGCACTTTTCCAGCCCTCGCGTCTCCTCATCAGACCTGCACGTCCAATTAGGTGGACTCCTTAAAGTAAGCAAACAGATCGTCTCATTCTGTTTGCAGTCTGGCTTTTTCTGGCACTAAATATTGGTGACAGGTGTCTTAAACTACCCGCAGGAACACCTGGAGTTCATTATCCGCCCCAGACACATCTGGAGCACCGCCAGCTCGCCAAACACCCGTCTCCCACAGACCACGCGGCCAGGCCGAGACAGACCTTCCTCTCCTGAGCTTCCCAGGCCACGAGAGAGAGAGTAAACACAGGCTAACCCCCACTTTCCCCCTCCCCTGGGGCCTCCGCTCAAGGGAAAATCTGCTGCCAGGGAAAGGAGGTGTTTTTCTTTCCCTGGCAGGAGTCAGACAGCAGGGCCAAGCTCTGTCTGAGCTGGAAGCACATTCGACGTCATCCAAAAGGGCTTCTGGGTCGCGCTGTATACCAACAGTTCTTATGGTTCTGCATTGGGACGTAAAGTGTATAAAACATGGAGTTGGTTTGGAACTAACGCTGCACTTGAGTTGGTTATATCACTTGTTTTTGACTCGACACATATACATATTATATACATTATATATACGTATATGACAATGTAGAGTTTTAAATATTTGATCATATGTTTAAATTGTGTTAAAAAAAAAAGCGTTCTTGACAAAACTAGGCTAAACTACATAAACTTACACGTGGCTGATGCTGCCGGCCCTGAAACTTAGGAACCAAACACAAGGGTTCTTCAGTTCAGAACAGGTGTGCTCAGGTGTGTCTCCAACACAATGTCACAGGAATTCGAAAGGTGGATAATTTGTATGATTTTGAACGATCATATTCGTACATTTTAGTACGATTTGCTTTCGCGCCAGTGACGTTAGATTTAGGGGTTTGGTTATGGGCTTAGTATAGCTTTTTTCCGATAATCGTATACGTTCTTGTACGATTCACATTGTACAAATTGTACGAAAGAACCCTAACATAAAGATGATCAGGTTGGTGTCTCTTGGCAAAAAGTGTGTTGCATGATTTACATGTACAGTCTTGATGAAACATTACATTTGTGATACTCAATGGTCTTTACATTTATGCATTTATAGACGGTTTCATTGGACACACGCGTCTGGCCCGAAGTTAACTTCCGGTCTGTGTTTGTTGATACGTCTGGCTAGTGGCTAATAATAGAACTCGTTTTATTTAATTTATATTAATATTAATCTATATTCATATTTTATTGTTTTTTATAAAAAAATATTGTATATAAAATGTATTAAATAAACAATTTGTTGAATGGGTCGTGTAACTTTGTGTGTGTAACTAAGTTACGGTTCTTCTGCTGGTAACCCAAATAATATTTTTAACTAGCTAACGTCATTTCTTTTGCTTGTTATCAGAAATAATCTGCAGGAAGCTAAGTTTGGGCCACAAAGTGTGCATGCTAGAAAGGTTAGTTATATATAACTTATAGCTATAGGAGCAATTGCAACACAGGAATTTATGAAACTTCTGAATATAGTTTAGATAACTTAGTTTTAGTAAATTTTCAACAGCGATTTTACGTTTTATGTCATTGCTCAACTGATTTTGCTTATTTTTATGGAGTTCAGTTTTAAGTAGGACAACTTGTGAATTGTTTTCAAGCTTTATAGCTATATATTATAAACATTTTTCTCTTTTGATTGCTTTGGACGCTGTTCACTTGAGCTGCTGTCTGACTTCTTGTGGTTTCTCTCCTCCATTCATCATCCAGCGTGATTCATTTCGGTGGCTGTTTTTGAGCCTAATAGCAAATTAATTTTCCTCTTGACTTACACATGATCAAAACCACACATTAATATTCGTTTGTCAAATGGAGCCTTTAAAACTTTCAGATGGATTTTTTAGACACTGTTCGTTTTTTACATATTTACACTTATTACCTTATTGCACCATGCATTATTTATCATGCCAACATTACAGCAACGAATATTTCTTCCTTGCACTAAAGTAAGCTTCAACTTGACCACAGAAACCTTTACTGGATTTTTAGTTTCATCCAGTCCTTTACATCAGCAGTCAGCACTGTTTGTTTGGGTTTGCTTTACTGTGGAACAAGTGTCTAGTCTGCTTGGCTTGTCCGGACTCTTTCAAAACATTCAGCACAGCTGGTCTCTCTCTCACACACACACACACACACACACACACACAGTAAATGTTGGTTCTCTTACCTGCAGTTCAGGCGCAGTGTTGAGTGCCGGTTGGACAGTGTGGGTGGTGATGGTGGTTTGCTCTGAGGATGTGCTTGTAAAGAGGGTAAGGTGTGCTCCTGCATCCCTCCTCTCCTCTTCCCTCCCCCTCGCTTCAGGAAGAGAATGGCAGCATTAGGGAACGCCCACGTGAGAAACGCTTTCCCGGCTGGTGCCAAGCTTACGGGCTGCTGCTGTGTGGAATCGAGCCACAGTGGCACAAACTCAGCCAAGCTGCTGTCTGCTGGTCTCCGCTCAGAGACAGACAGAGAGGAAGTTACTGTTTCCCACAGAGCAGCACATCCCCCTCGGTCCCCTCCTCATCTGTCTATCCAAGATCATCATCTTTAATGCTTTCCGCTGTACAGTAAGACTGTCGTACTTTGCACACTTTTCCATTGCAGTTCCTCTCCACAAGCACAGCAAGCCAGAAAATAAGATGCAATGCAAAGATAGAGAACTGGTGACATTGGACTGGGAAACTGGGCAAAGTGGTAAGAATGGAAAAATGAAGAAACGGGAGGTTTACCCAATAATGAAAATGATTTCATCAAAGACTTTCTTTCTTCTGCAGATCACAAAAGAAGATATTTTGAAGAATGTTGGTAACAACATTGAACCCCATTGACTTCCATTGTATGGACACAAAACCACCAAGACATTTCTTAAAATAACTTTTGTGTTTCTCAGAAGAAAGAGTCATACAGATTTTGAAAGACGTGAATGGAAAAAATTATCTCTGAATATTTACTTTTGGGTGAACTGTGCTTTTAAATGTAAATATACAAAACCAAAAATCGACTAAAATTTTGAGGAAACCAGAAGTAGAAAAACGGTTTTCATTAGGAAACGTGTAGATCTTTTTTGATCAGAATAGATTTTATCGAATGCTCGCGGGTGAGAGAGAAAGTGAAAGATGGATGGAGAGAATTGTTTTGGGCAGCACAGGCAGAGAGTCGAGACCACCATGCCTGCGTGTGACGTGTGCATTTATAGACCACATGTTCTCCGAGCTGCCCGTCTGTCTGCTCTGTATATTAGAGACGCTTCGCTACACTTAAAGCTCGATCAGACACTCCTCTCACCACAGATCTGTACAGCGATAGACATACTTCAGAAGATTTGCACAGTCTGGAAGTCTGGTGGAACGCTCGCTTTTTCAAAGCATAAAAAGTACAGTTTATGTGTGTGTGTGACGCAGAACCTTCAATACTTCCAAGGTGAACTGCCGTGTTGGAAAAATGCTTGTAAACACCCAAAAAATTGGAACCGTTTTTCCTTTTAGTCTAATGTGGTGAAACAGGGTTTGTGTGTCAGTGAAGCCCCATAAAAGTGTGTATTGTGGGAAGAAACTAGTCAAAAACTGGCCATTCCTATCCTGTCTAATGTAGCACATATGAATGCTTTCACTATATTCACAATCAAAACAACTGTTCTTTTCACACAACAGGAACAATGAATAAACTCTGAAATGCTGACTGATCTATGACTAGCAATTGATACCATCTAAAACGTGTTGTTACTGGCACAGCGAGAGCTATAAACGGGGCCCGTAGGTTATAAAAGCGGCCATCGGTTGTGTCCGTGCGCGATTGCGTTCTCTCCGAGTTTACGTTCCGGTCCGTTTGCGACTGCCACATATGTCTGTGAAATCCAGCCTAAGGTTGCTTTTTATTATGAGATTAGGAGCATCAAAGTAGTCATACAAACTAAAGCCAAAAAAAATTAGAAAAGTATGTGTGTTTATTACTGTATGACAGAGTATATGTTTTATATAATATCATAAATGTGACCCTGGATTCCCAAAAATACATTGTATGGGTCAAAATGATCGATTTTTCTTTTATGTTAAAAATCATTAGGATATGAAGTAAAGATAATGTTCCATGAAGATATTTTGTAAATTTCCTACCATAAATATATCAAAACTTTATTTTTGTGAGTAATATGCTATGCTGAGGACTTCATTTAGACAAATTTAAAGGTGATTTTCACAATATTTAAATTTTTGGGCACCCTCAGATTTAATATTTTCAAATAGTTATATATTAACGAAACATGGTCATATCCTAGCAAACATATATCAATAGAAAGTTGAAAAATTGACCCTTAAGACTGCTTTTGTTGTCCAGGGTCACAAATACTGAAATGAATGACTATTGATACATATTATTTTGCACAAAACAAAACAGAAGTTGGCATCCTAAACATTCAATCTTTGACATAGCCTCAGTCAGTATTGAAAATCAAGGTAATATATTTTCACAGAATGTTCTTTACATTATGTAGAATGATTTCATGCAGAAAACTATAAAGTTTTAAATAGGCTTTCGCTGGGTTTTCACAAACAGGGTTTCATATGTAGTAAATTGGCAAACAATAGCTGATATCAAATAACAATAAGCATTGAAAATCAAACTGTTTTATTTTAATATAAAATCTCTCTCTCTCTCTCTCTCTCTCTCTCTCTCTCTCTCTCTCTCTCTCTCGCTCTCTCTCGCTCAGCACACTGCACCCTTTGTGTTCCTGCGCAGGTGCAACAGCTGAGCGCAGCTGCGACAGCCACAAAGTCCATAGCAAGACTCTCCCTCTTGCTCAAAATAACCAAACAAGCGCTTTCCTAACTGTTGTGGACTGTGTGAAGTGTTATTTAGAAAGTTATTAAAGCCACATCAAATAAGCCACAGAATACAGAAATGAGACGGATGTGTCGCTGTTTTGTAGGTACAAATCATCTCTATTTGATTTACTACAGAGACACCATCCTTCTTGCAGTCATTTACTGTATTACATTTCAATAAGACTTGCAAAGTGACATGTCACATGTGTTTCAGTTTAATGTTGCTGAATTTGTCACTGACATCTGGTTTTATATTTCAAATAAATCTCAGTATTAAATGTAGAGCACTTGATGCTGTATAGAAAATAAATATGAATACATATAAATTACTTTTGTCGATTTTGATTGTGAAGAACCTGTACATGTCTAACTAAACTTATTTTAATAGAAAACATATGATATATATATATAAATAATTAATAGTTTTAATCGTTTTTCCTAAATTATTATTTATAGGTAGGTGTTTAGGTAAAATTATCATTTGTGATGATATTTCATTCTGTGAACCACTAACCCTATTTTTCCCAAATTTCAAATACTGTTTCTAATATTGTTTCAGTTCTCAAATACTGCAAATAAAACAAGTTAATATTCACTTTTAAAGGGGTCAAATGGAGCAATTTCGTGTTTTCTTGTTGCTGAATATATTAGACACGTAAAATTGCAAAATTGCAAAATTGAAAGTCTCAAACCAAAATACTATATGTTCTTTTTAAAAGCGGCTCATCCAGACTTCCCTAAAAAGGCCCCATTTAAACACGCCCCCATAAATCTACATCAGTGTGTGGGCAGCTTTGTATAACACCGCCCAAATGTATACGCAAAGAAAGAAGGCGAAACTATTTTCACTGTAGTGTTGTCGTATGCTGCAGAAGCTGATGTCCCAAATATGGTAAGGGGCGTTAAATTTCCGCCAAATGCTTAAGGTATTCGGCCAATCACAACGCACTGGGTAGCTAGCCAATCAGAGCACAAAGCGCTTTTCACAACGATGAGCTTTGTAAAAATGTCAGTTTCAGAGAAGCAGGGCAGAGAGGAGCAACAGTAATGCACGGTATGTAAAAACTAATGTTTTTTGAGCCATAAACCGCGTAAACACTGTATTACACCAAATACACACAATAATGTTTGTTTTAAACACATCATATGACCCCTTTAAGCAATACAACATGTGTATTTAAGAAAAGTTCAAACTTTATGTAAAATCTCCACATTGCTTTTTAAAGATACATTGAGTAAATATAACATTACAGCAACAGTTTACCCAAAAATGAAAATTCATTCACAATTTACTTGCCCTTATGGTATCATAGATGAATATGACTTTTAATGACATTTAATATTAAAACCGCATGTGTCACAAAAAATACCGAACAAGCAATTTCAACCACAGGAAATACAAGCAGTACAAAAGTATTCTTGCCGCACACACATTTAATAGACTCCTAGTATATCAGTACCTCTGGACTACTGAAGACTCGCAGGCTGTGACGCATACAGGTGCATTTACCAGGCCAATGTCAATAACCCAAAAGAGACTTTAGAACTGTTTCTAAAGCCACTTTTACGGATCACTTTACGCATCCAGACTGACCAGTATATAAAAAAAATATGTGCTGCAGATTTAGTAGAAAGATATTCGGAGTATGTACTGAATTTAAAGTTCATTGTGTAATGCACAAGTATTCACATTTGACATGTTCACTTTTATAGCTCATTTGATGGAGTTCTCAGTTGTGTTCAATTTCAGTTACAACTAGTCTCAGAAGTTTCTCCTAAAATTGCTTGGATGGTAAAATCCATGAAAATGAACGTAGATTGTAAAGGTAAAATAATCTGTAAATTTGATGAGAAATGTTTGAGTTCATATTGAGATCTTCAATAATATTGACTTTTGATTGTAGAATGAGTTTGTGACATTGCTTCTCCTCTGAAACTAAAAGGGAGACATTTATGAAATTTCCGGCTCTTTTTCTCTGGTGAAATATCCGAAGACGCGTTTCCATTACAGATTTGCGCAAAACTTTTGCGATATTTTGTAAATATCGATAAAAAACTATTGCGAAATGACGGCGTTTCCATTAACCATTGTTATGCCACTAAAATTCGTCCTCTCGCAATAATTCATTCCAAAAATCATGCCGAACTTTGTCTCATCTTCGGTCCAGACATACCGCACCATATTTAAACAATGATCATGTGACACTTTACGTACACCATGTGACCTGTAAATGTGGAGAAAACAAAACATTTCCATTCCTTTTTCGAATTGCCTGAAAAACCATAACGAGCACCAAAACCTTTTTGCGATAAATGGGAGTTTTTGCAAATTGACCAGTTTCCGTTGAGCATATTTTCAATTTGCGCAGTGTAATGGGTAATGGAAACGCACCTTGAGATGCAGGAGACTTGGCCAAAAGTTTCCATTACCTCTCCATTTTATTTTTTTTAGAATAAATAATTGAGATATAAAGAGATGTCATCTTTCTTCTGGGTGGTGGCCTTATAGTAAAACACACCGAATCAAATGTGTCACTATCATTCAGAAAATATTGTTCACCAACCATATCATGATTTTTCAGACATCCTTATTATTTGACTCACTTTTTTTGCATACTTGTATATCAGGGAAGGCATTTCGAGACTCGGGGTGGCATCCTGCTGCCTAGAACGTGAAGTTCACCATAAATGGCTTCACTCTTTATCTAACTGTTGTTGTTTCAGAATGCCAAAAATGTGTGACAGTGCCATGTGAGCGCAGGACCTCTCCCCGAGCACCACGCAGACAGCTGCTCTCTGATGACTGTGCAGACCCCTCCGAGCCCTTTAAACTTTAAAGGTCCTTTAGAGAACCAGCTGTGTTTGAGTGTTGTGTCAGACCGAGGGTGTGCGAGAGTCACTGTTCCTTTTCACGGTCACTTGGCTGAACGAAACACACCGGCCATTAACAAAGTGCCATTTCCAGCAATCCAGAGGTCTCTTACTCGTGTCAGAATGGGAGCGTTTATCGCCAAGATGTTGTTGCCCACCATCAGCAGTCTGGTGTTCTTGCCTGCAGCCAGCGTGGCCGCCAAGAGAGGCTTTCACATGGAGGCCATGGTTTACTTCTTCACCATGTTCTTCACGGCGGTAAGAGAACGACTTTTTGATGTCTAGTTTTCTGTGATATGCCATCTGGATTGTCGGTTGAACCTAAACTATCCCAATCTACTGAATCTAGACGGCCTATTAACACAGTAGTCATGTGAAGTCTGAATGTTCTCTTCACATATATGTTCAGATTTATCATGCATGTGATGGACCGGGGCTGTCTATACTCTGTTTCATGAAGTATGAGATTCTGGAGTACTTCAGCGTGTATGGAACAGCCATCTCTATGTGGGTCACACTGCTAGGTGAGCAAATGTTTTCTATATGATATAAATTCATATTTTTATTGTTAAAGTTCTGTCATCATTTATTCACCCTCCAAATCTGTATGTGAAAAACACAAAAGACGATATTTTGAGAAATGTCTCAGTGGTTTTGTTCATACGGTGGAACTCAATGAGGGTCAGTGTTGTTCGGTTACCAACATTTGTGTTCTGCAGAAGACAAAAACTCGTACAGGTTTGGAATAACATAAGGGTGAATAAATGACGAAGAATTTAAGTTGATCCTGTGTTTCTAATGATAACCACTTCGATTATAAAACCATTTATATTAAAACACTCTCTGCTGTACTCCCACATGGGTCAGACAGTCAGCAAAACTATTTAAATCATCACTTTTCGAGAGTGGTGTTTATATCTTACATCTACCGTGTCAGGAATGTGTACTCACATTCTCTAACACTCATGCAGCGCTGGGAGATTTCGATGAACCCAAACGCTCATCACTTACCATGTTTGGGGTGCTGACTTCGGCCGTGAGGATCTACCAGGACCGATGGGGCTACGGCATCTACTCCGGCCCCATCGGAACAGCTGTGTTCATGATAACAGTCAAGTGGGTGAGTTGGAGAAAAACAGCAGCTGATTGGCTCGTACGGTCAAGCCGTGTGACATGTGTTCGATGATGCAGAAAGATAAACCCAGCTAACAAAAATATGTCCTAAGAATGTTCGGTAACATTTACATATACATGTTATTTCTAAATGTTTTAAATTTTCCACTAAAAGTGTCAAGAATAACGTTATTTTAACGTTTTCAGAACATTTGGTAATGACGAGGTGGATAAAATGAAAAATGTTTGATCCCAGCTTGATGAGGGATTTTATTTTGCTTATTTGCACTGACAAAACAGAAAGATTTTATTACGTGCCGCAGATGCAATTACGAGGCCTCACCAAATTGTTGTTTTTTCCTTTCATCCAGTTACAAAAAATGAAGGAAAAGAAGGGGCTTTATCCAGACAAAAGCGTTTACACTCAACAAGTGGGACCGGGATGCTGTTTCGGCGCTCTCGCTTTAATGCTTCGCTTCTATTTCGAGGTAGAAAGCCAAACTAATTTTGCGTGTGGTTCCAACAGTTACTGCAACTGGAAGAATGCATGACACGATAGTTATACAAGCATGTTTGCGTAAAGCTGTGGTAATGACTCCTTCATTTCCTCCTGCAGGAGTGGGAATACGCTTACGTTCACAGTTTCTATCACGTGTCGCTGGCCGTGTCCTTTATCCTGCTGCTGCCAAAGAAGAACCGCTACGCCGGGACGGGACGCAACGCGGCCAAACTCAACTGTTACACCCTCTGCTGCTGTGTATGATGCATCTTTTTATCTGAGCCGAACTGTAGAGGTGATCTTTAAACTGACAAACAGTGTCATTGTGAGCATTTAGCGTGACAGCTCACCACAAAAATGTAGATTTTCTCCTGTGGAACACAGATGTTTTAAACAATGAATGTCAGAAATGTCAGTTTGACGTCATTCGATTTCAACGCACACAAAGTACGTAAAGTAACCTGCAATTTTATGTGTCAAAGAAAGATGGCGATATAGAGACGACATTTACACATAGCAGCTTTAAGATAATAGACCACATTTGCGTTACTTTAAATGTACTTTTGTGTCCTTGAAATCCTTCACATTTGTTTAGTTTATTTTGCGTACAAAAAAGTGACCAGTACATTCTTCACCATTTTCCACAGAAGAAAGTCATAGGTTTGGAACGGCATGAAGGCGTGTAAATTATTTTCATTTTCGCCGAAGCGTTCCTTTAATTTGCCAAAAATGTCCACCATATTAATTACACCCCTATTTGTTTAATGGCAGACATCACAACCGCCAATAAAGGAGAAAGCACGGACCATCTGGACCACTCCCCAAAAAATCTGGACGAGGCCATTCCACAAATCCCAGCCACGCACCATGTAACGCAAGAAACGGCACCCTGAAAGTGAGGACAGTTATACGACCTCCCGGCACGCCAAGTATGCTTTGGACAACTTATTCGTAGGGATAGAATGATGCCCCGCTTGTCAAAAAATGACAGAGAAGGTGTCGGTACAGAAAAACAGTCGGGATGGTTGTGAAGATGGTCTTCGGGACCGGAGAAGAAAGGACTGCCGTGAAGCTCCAAACATACCGTAACGCTCCAGCTGGAAAGTTCATGAGTCGGAAAAAACAGCAGACGTATTATCTGTCCAAAATGAATAAACTGTCTTTCAAAGGTTCCTCAGAAGGGACCACTTGTCTATGAACTGATTGTAAAAAAGGCCATTCAATTCTTTATATTCGAGTGTTTGTACCAGACAGGTCAGACATCATCTGGATACAACTAAACTCGTACCTAAACCTATTAAACGGTTTGATATATTCCGTAGTGCATTGAGAGACCTAAAAATGATTCATTTTTTACATTTTGTTTCTTTCTTGTACATATAGTTATTTATTGCAGAGCACATGGTTTATTTTTTTGTTTCTGTTTTTAATAATAATTTTTTTTATTTGATTTATCTCTTGGGACAGTTCCCCCAAAAATGAAAATTCTTTCATCGTTTACTCAAACCTGTATGACTTTCTTTCTTCTGCAGTACACAAAAGAAGATATTTCGAAGAATGTTGGTAACCGAACAACATTGAACCCCATTGACTTCCATTATATGAACACGAAACATTTTTTTGGGGGGTGAGCAACCCCTTTAAGGACAATTAAGTGGTATACAAGCAGTTAAAGGAACATAAATCATGGCTTCCTCAAATCTTCATTCTTAAATTTCACATTTCACTTCATTTAAGTTGGTCCATCTGCCTCTCAAACTGTCCAAAAACCGCACACGGCATGTTTTAGACAAAACAGTCTCCAACCAAACGTGAATAAAATTTTGGCTCGCTGAGACCGCTTTGACACCAGGCCAGGCCACCAGCTCCTGTGCCCAGAGAAAGGTGTTTTTGTCTGGGTGGGAAGTTGGCAACTTTCGCCTTTCTTGGTCGTCCGTCCTAATCTGTCAAAAAGTGTAACCTTACACTTTTATTACACCGGCGTGAAGCACTTTCGGCTTCTTTATGACCACTGTCTGTTTAAAACCACTTTGTTTGTGGTCTCGGTCCCCACACACACACACAGTCTGAGGAAACTCCACCAAACCATCCCAACGCTTATAAGAAAGCAAACATATCTGCACTGCTGGCTGGCAGCATTACTGAATTGTGCTACTTTTCAGTCTTGTGTTTGTATTTAAACCAAGATGGACAGTTTATACTCTATTCTGATGCATCCTCATTATAAAGAAACATGACAGATGAGATGTCTTTAATATCGCATTTATTTCTTCTAGACATCAATGAGAATGGAGAGCAAATGCACTTCTGCATCTCAGATATTTCTCCTGGAAAAAAGAGGCAGAATCTCATACATGTCTCAGTTTCAGAAGAGATCTCAGTGTCACAAACTGAGCTCAGATTTGTCACGTCTGCAAACAAAAGTCAATATTATTGAAGATCTCAATATGAACTCAAACATTTCTCATTACATTTTCCCAAATCCAGATGATTTTATCTCTACATTAACTTTACTCCTCCATACTCTTCAGGGATTTTACCAATTGTCTCATTTGTTTCTGTTGTTATTTCTTCGAAGCAATTTTAGGAGGAACATCTGAGACTAAGTCGATACTCGAATGAAACTTTTGAGGATCTATGAGACACAGAAGCCTTTCTCCATTTAATCTCATTGAATTAAATGAGATATCTCATCTATTATTTTTCTTTCTAATGTGTTTAGTGCTTTCCAGTTATGTCAATTCAAGTATAATTCCTGTTTTTGTTTTGACACATGAACATATAAAGTCAAATGACGTCCGATTGTTCGTCGTCTCCGGGCCTAAAACATGTGTTTCACTGTTAGCAGGGGAGTGTAAAGGTCTGATAAAAGTCTGACATCAGCTGCCAGTGCTGTTGTTCTCACTCTCTCCCACTTTCTTCTCGCTCTCAGCTGTTTCCTCAGCTGCCGGGGACCTCGGAGCACCGACAGCTGCTGTGAGCAAAACAACCTCTCCTGCATTACACAAAGAATTGACCCAATCAAATGTTAATCCCAAAATAATCTCCCTTAGCGTGAAGTTAATGTCGTGCATATCTTTATACAATTTTTACATTTAACTGTTTCTCTTAACCAAAAATAAAATATCTGTCATTTATTTCTCAAAGATATTTTAAGAAACGTCTCAGTGGTTTTGTCTCCATACAATGAAAGTCAATGGTGTTACCAACATTCTTCAAACTGTTATGGGAGAAACAGTCTGTCCAAAATCACTGAGACCGATTCGTTCCAGCAGATCTTTAACAATTGAGCCCAAGGCTCCTAAATTTCCTCCACACATACGGTCGTCGCTGAGCGTCGGGCTCTTCGCGTTCACGGGGCGCAGGAACCAGACGGGGTCTGTCACAGCGCAGGGGTCGCCTCTGGTGCAGCGCTTTCTTCACCGCTTGATTCAACTGACAGCATAAACAGAAGAGATTCACGTCAGATTTAACCTTACTAGGAATGTACACACATTAACCTGTAATTTCATAAGAAACGAGAAAGATATATGACTGGTGCAGCTACAGTAATCGGTTATTTATTGCAGCTTTCACAAGCGTTGTATTTTGTAAAATTAGTTTCAAATACTAAATTAGCTTCGAAATACGTTCTCCAAACTACTTGTTTTTTAATAGTTTTCAAA
Source organism: Oreonectes daqikongensis (assembly GCA_026939265.1). Lineage (NCBI taxonomy): Eukaryota > Metazoa > Chordata > Actinopteri > Cypriniformes > Nemacheilidae > Oreonectes > Oreonectes daqikongensis. The sequence goes on from JAOTQM010000051.1 coordinate 1,941,918, forward strand.
AGAAATGGACTGGTTGTGCACAGTTTGCTCTGCTTACAGATGGAATTGTGGGCTTACAAGAACAACAGACTTGTGTGGGGGGTTTCTTTGCTTTTAAATCCAAAATAAGCATACACAATGTATTGCCATTTCCACACATAAGCTAAGATAATGAAAAAGTTCATCATTTATCAAACTTGGACAGTTTTTGCTTTGTAGATTGCAAGGACCGAATTATAAAACAGCTAATACAAATAATTTGCAGCAGTATTCATGTTTCGTACGTACGTACTTAAATGCCTAAATGAAGTGAAGTATAAATGTCTTTCAAAAACAAAAACAATCAACTTCAGCAGTCATACCTGTTGTTTGCTCTTGTCTAGTTTGCTGTCCACCTGTACTGACTGTATCTTCTGCTTTGGACCATCATCATCAGCCAGTGAAGCGTGAGCACTGTCATCTTCGATAAGGGCCATCTTACTAATTCTAACAGAATTATTAAAATGGTTTATTATGCTGTTGAATCTATAGCATTAAAACTACATCCACACATTTATTTTGTGAAAAAATGACACATCGCATCAACTAAACCTAGTGAGTTTCATGGATGTGTTCACAAACCTTGACACTTTGGAAGCAGCCTGTTTAAAAGCTTGAATCTTTGCTATCAGCTGTCTTTTGACTGCCTGTGCAGTGGCACATGACATGATGTCAGACAGAGAGCATCCTGGGAGCAAACGCAAGAGCAAAGCCACCATCTAACCCAATATACAAACATTAGGTCAAGCTAAAGAATGAAGAACAAGCTTTTCATACATAAAATCATTATTAAAATGAATATTTTTACTTGCATACATGTTTTTAATATAATCACAAATACATAAGGAGTATAAAGTTAAAACTCCTGAAAATGAGTTTCCATTTGCTCTCTATTTAATCTCATTGATGTCTATGAGAAATAATTGAGACACATGGATAGCCTGAATGCTTTTTAATAATGCTTTTGCTGCATCAGTATAATATATAAATGATTTTACCGTAGTTGTATGTACAGTATGTTACAGTGTGGTCATGTGATGAAGAGTCTTGCCTGCTCATTGGTTGGATCTAAGATAAGAACTCTGATGGCATCCTGCTTTGCTTCTTCCAATTTGCCTGCTTTGCTATACGTTTTGGCTCGATTTTCATAGGACAGAACTACGGCAGGGTTGTACTTTATAGCTACGGAAAACCTGTGCGCTGCATCTTGATACTTCCTAAAATAGCAACAGGTAACAAATATTTCAAGTAGTTGCATACAGATATAGAAATGTGTTTTTTGATGTACAATTAAGTTAAGTTACTTGTCGTCGAATCCGTGCAGCCCCAGCGTGTTGTGAATGACAGCGAGTCGTAGCCGGATAGCCGTGTTGTCGGGATCCATCTCTTCTGCTAGCTGATAATCCGCCAATGCAAACATCCACTCACACTGCTTATAAAAACAATCTGGGGAAAAAAAGACCAGGGACACACAGAGAGAGAGATTTGCTCTGGATCATACACATTCTGGCCTTTTACTTTAAGCGATGCTCAAAAGAACCAGACTAGACATTTCAAGAATTCTTGTTTTAATTCAATAACCTCCTCTCGAGTTATTATTGGGAGAGACATCAGCGTAACACACCTCCTCTGTTGATGAACAGCGCGCTCTCGTCTCTCTGTTTCTCGATGGCCTTGTTTAGCAGCACGACGGCTTCTCTATACAAACCCTTAGAGAAGCACTGAACTGCAAAATCGTTGTATGTGAGCACCAGCTGGGTTTGAGCATCTTCTTCTAAAGCTGCTGAGATGATCTGCTCCTCACCCTGAGGTGGTTCTTCTCCAACCTCACACAGGTCAACCGCAAGAACAAAGTCATCGATGGCAGCGGTGAAGTCTTTAAGGCGGCGATACAGAATCCCCCTGTGAAAATGCAGATATGTGCACTTTATTGCTGTTTGCATTGTAAGGGAGACTGGGGCAAGTTGTCACACATGTACTCCAGTATTTTACTAGACACATACCTTCAAATCTTGGTTATACAAGATACATACAATACATGATAACGTTCACTGAAAGTATTTTAATCTTTCCTCCAACGACAACATTGCTTAACAACTGGTGTGAATTGTTACAATGGAGGCTGCCAATGAACATCCATTACATCAATAAAATCTAAATAGCTAAAGAACTATTAATCTCAATCATATAAAAATGTTTGTTTTCATGGCCAAAAATTGTTTCAATTAAACAAATGTATACATCTATGACATATAAAGCATATGTGACAGCTTGCCCCAATGGTACACTACAAAAACAATTCCTACGTTCATTATATAATGGACGCATGCTTATATGTATGCTAGTGTGTTGCAAGTTTTGCAAAAATATGACAATGTTGGAATATTAGTTTGCTTCAAAATGATTCAAATGAACTGCATGATGACTACATAATTTATCTATATGTGTTATTATAAGTTGTCAACTAGTCAAACTGTTGTAGACTAGTAGACTTTTATAAACAAAAAAGTGGACCAATTTAATCTCAAGTAGTATTGAAATAGTACACCTAAAAGCATGATATTAGTATACTTACTACATAAAGTATACGTAAAAATATACTTGAACTTATACTCAACATTGAAGTACACCTATTTTTTGTAAGTAATGGAAAGAAATGACAAAGAAGTTGAAAGAAATTAATTATTAACAATTGATGGAACCTTCCGCTATTTATCATACTATCATTTATATTCAACCCATAAAAACATTGAAGCTCACCGAGCCGTACCTAAAGAGATAGTAGCGTGCTTTACTGGGGTTATACTCCAGAGCAGTGTTTATTTTTCCCAGTGCATCTGAAAGCTCTCCCACCAGCGTTTTATCAACAGCTGCATGATGGGAACGTTTCGCCGTGTCCTGAAGCCTCTTCAACAGAGCGCTTGCCTCCGGACAATCCGGCTTCAGTCTGAGTGCTGATCTCACATCATGATAGCACAAAGTCATCTGAGGACACATATGGACTTCATCTATATATATATATATGATAGACTCTTTAATGAAAATCATTTTCTCAAGGCTGACCTGATTGAGTAATGAACTGACCTGATTGAGCTGCTGGTGTAGACGGGCTCTTAAAGTGAAGAGGTCAGCTAAAGGGTCACCCGTCTCCAACCAGTTAGTGACCAACCGAAGACAGTCAGAGTACCGGCCCAGAGCAGTCAGACAAGCCAAGCTATAAATATGTATTAAAAAAGGGTTCTGATGTGGCATTTGGACATTTAGTTAACAAACCAACCAATCTGTTGTCAATTTTTTGGGGGGGGCATTTGGCAGACGCTTTTATCCAAAGCGACTTACATTGCATTTTATATTATACATTTGATTCTGGAACCCATGACCTCGGCGTTGCTAGCGCCATGCTCTACTAACCACTGAGCCACAGGAAAGCTCAATATTATCATCTGCAAAAAATTTAAGTAATCTACTAAATTTAAGTAATAAGAAAATGATTTTTGGTCAATGATCACACAGGTTAAATAAAGGATGCAGCGCCACCTGGTGTCGATTTTAATACCTGACAATTCAGCTTTGCCAGGAACAAATATATTCTAATTTTAATATATTATTTATATATAAAAATACTATTATATATTAAACATATATTATTAATATTATACATTATTAAAATAGAAACAATTATTTTTATTAAATAAAAAAACATTTAAAAAATTGCATGTATTGTTTTAATAACTTTTCAATCTTATGGTGTCAGCCATATCTTATTCAATCTTATTATTGTGTTAGCTTGAAAACAAATACCTCTCCACCTCCAAAATTCTTGACTATACCACTTCCCTTGAAATGTTTTTCCAATTTCACTGCACTCATTTAAACCTAAAAAGTGCTGTGTGTAATATTAAAATAAACATAACCATGTGTTCAGATGTATATAAATGACCTTGGAATGAGTTATTTCAACATACACCGTGGGTAACCTTACATAGAATTCACCATGTTGTTTCTACAGTATCCCTAAACGGACAAACTGCTCTACAGAGCGCCTTTCGTAAATATGTTATCTCCTTCGGTAAAGAAACGAAAACGTGACGACATCTTTGTCCTTTGTCAGCCACCGTAGTGCTCCGAAAGGGAGAGGAGGAGTGAGCCGTTGGTTGCAATTCACAACCTCACCGCTAAAATGTCCACATTGATCCTTAAAGGGCTTTTTAATATCTGCTCAAATCTGTACTGACCCTCTCATGTGATAAGGCCGGAAAGCAGGTTTGATTTCCGCCGCTTTTGTGAAAGCCTCCAAAGCCTCCACAAACATCCCCAAATCATAGAGACATTGACCCTGCAAGAACCATGAACACACACATAACCCTGCCTGCTGAATAAAACATTTCTTGTACACTACATATTGTTATAACCTTAATGTGTTTTCCAACCGCTGTAAATGAATGTTTCTACCTGCATGTAGTAAATGAAGGCCAGTCTCTGAGAATAGACCTCAGTCTGTGGTTCCAGCATGCAGGTGAGTCTGTAATCCAGTGCTGCAGACTGAAAATCACACAGCTGAAGATAAGCTTCTGCTCGCTTTACATAGAGCCGTGTCTGCAGGTGGGTTCGACATGAAACACCATACACTTAAAACTTCAAATAATAAAGCAATACAACAGAATAACTATATTATTAAATATACATTTTTGCATCTACCTGTTGTGGTTGGAGCAGTATGGCCTTTGAGAAACAGGACACAGCCTTTTCAAACTGACACTGTGACATTGCATCTACACCTGTCTGATAACTATACATATAAATGAAGTATGCAGTAAGACTTTGTGACAGATCAGATATTAGATATTCATGTTCTTTGCTTACTGGTTATCTGCTTTCTTTTTGATCAGAAGCTCCACACTCATGTCTGGTTTCTCTATAGATCCTGATATTTGTGCTCAATATTTTACATTTCTTACAAACCTCAGGATTTACTCATACACTGTAAACATTTAAGACATTTTTGCAAGACTAAACACAACAGTTACCTCAATAAAAACAAAGCGAGTCTTGACATTGGAAAACTTCTTGAAAACATTTAGTAACTATGGGAACACTTGAGTCACGTGAGACACTCCTCCAATTGTTTGTTTAAAAACTGTGTATATAAAATGTATAGACATTTTTAAAAAGCGATTTAGTTTCATTATAAATGTAGTAAGAGCATAAATAAATCCACTATATAATATTTTGCTCCCGCGTAATCATAAAAAACAACATGTGCTCTTATTTTGAAATGAACGGAAGATGCGCGTTTGTCAGTGTAAGCAAAATAAAAGATCTGTACTCTTACTTTGAAATCAATCGAGGAAGCGTGTTTATTATTGTCAGCGTGCGCATCAGCTGATCACAATGAAAATATTTTACCTTATTCAGCCATTTCTACAAGTTTGTCTTCAACGGGGTGTTGAAAGAATCTTTTTAAAACTGCACTAGCCGAAATTCGTGCTTTGCCAGTTATAATGAGACATGCCATTTTAGTTATTCTCTAACGTCATTTTGCAAGTGCTGTCAGGATGGATTATGAGGAGGAGACCAGACCACTTTTGGTCAATGATGAAGAAAGATCACAAGACAGATTAGAGCAGGACTCATATCTCAAGTAAGTAACATCACTTTTTGAGTTTATTCCTACACTATAATACAGAATTTTAACAAAATGAACTTGTTTCTAATGCATGACTATCCTTAATGTTTTGTTCACCAGTAAAGTTAAGAATGGAAAGTTATACATGGCAACATTTGCAGCAGTTCTGGGACCCTTGAGTTTCGGGTTCGTGCTGGGCTACAGTTCTCCTGCCATCCCAGAACTCACCAGAACCCAGGACCTCAGTCTACAGCTTAGCACAGAGGAGGCGTCATGGTTCGGGGTATGTGAGGACTGATGCTCCTGTTTCCTATTTTAACATATTTGTTCACCAGCTTACATTAATTCGTCAGTATCACAAAGTAAACCCTCAGAATATATGTTGGCTGCTGTGTATATGATTTAAAGGGGAACCAAATTCATTAATGTAGAAAGTCAGCTGTCATCGTGTAAACTATATTTGCAGAAACTGTTGATAGGCAAGACTTTTTGGGTTGATATTGTTTTGTATTTTGATGTTTTGCAGTCTGTGGTGACGATCGGTGCTGCACTCGGAGGTCTGCTGGGAGGATGGATTGTGGAAAAGATCGGACGAAAGCTGAGTCTTATGTTCTGTGCAATACCCTTTATCTTTGGTTTTATTACCATCATCGCTGCTCAGAATCATTGGATGTTATACGTGGGCAGAGTTCTCACTGGTCTGGCCAGTGGAGTCACTTCTCTTGTAGTACCTGTAAGTATGAACAATTTAGGATGTATGTATTGTTATTATTATCAGAAGTTATTAGTGTACTAGTCAGTAAATGATTCATTCAAATGAGTAAATATCACTATAAAAAAAACACTAAGAAGCAACATTCTTCTAATGTTTTAATGTTTAAATAGGCAGTTTATTTAATGCAATTTGTGGTAAGTGTTTAAAAGTGTAAATAAAATCATTTTTATGATGTTACTTTGTATTAAAGATAACTTATTTTGTATAAGCAGAATAAAAGATCTGTGCTCTTATTTTGAAATCTCTTGTTTTTGAGTTTAGAGCAACAACATTATTTCTCTTGTTTCTCATCAGCTTTATATCTCTGAAATGGCTCATGAGCGTGTTCGGGGGACTATAGGGTCCTGTGTACAGCTGATGGTCGTGACGGGCATTATGGGAGCCTATATCACAGGTGGAGCATAACCTCTCACACTTATTATCCTGATTATTGCCACGTAAGCAAGTAATTGGACATTGATGAATATCGATTTGAAATATTTTATGAGCAAACCTTACTTTGTAGGTTTGGTCCTGGACTGGAGGTGGTTGGCAGTCACTTCCTCCATCCCTCCCACCCTGATGCTGGTGTTTATGTGCTTCATGCCCGAGACCCCACGCTTCCTGCTGTCCCAGGGGAAGAGGAGAGAGGCAGAGGAGGCCCTGCGCTTCCTCAGGGGTCCCGACGCTCCAACAGAGTGGGAGTGTGCCAGAATAGAAGAAGCTTATAAAAATGAGGTTGGACATCACAATTATGTCATTTTATATATTGAAAATGTCTTTTATTTATTTATTTTAATTGTTTATTTGATTATTTTACCATCTATGTATAACACCAGTGTAGCCGCAAGATCATGTGTGTTTGCTTACAGGAGCAAAGCTTCAGTCTGTCTGATCTAAAGGACCCCGGTGTTTATAAGCCATTAGGGGTGGGCATAATGATGATGCTCCTCCAGCAGTTCACCGGCATCAACGCCATCATGTTTTATGCCGAGACCATCTTTGAACAAGCCCATTTCAAAGTGAGTCTTCACGGTATCTTTGTTTCTGTGTTATCGATGCTAAATGCACGATGTAATATTTTGTCTTCAGAGCAGCGATGTAGCCACGGTGATCGTGGCCGCCACTCAGGTGGTCTTCACGGCAGTCGCTGCTTTTGTCATGGACAAGGCTGGACGGAAAGTTCTCCTGATCTTGTCCGGTAGGAAATTGGTTTAGGAATAATATATTTACACCACCATTATCGTAAATCTGAAAGATGTTTTTTGTGTTTCGCAAGGTGTCACCATGTGTGTCAGTGAAGCAGTGTTTGGTGTGTACTTCAAGTTGACTGTGATGAAGCATGATAACTCCACACTACTGAGTGCACTAACAGAAGCTCCGCAGCCTCAGACAGATCTGGCCTGGCTCGCCGTGGGAAGCATGGGCCTTTTTATTACAGGTTAAATGAATTTCACAATAAGTATTCATGATCTAAAGCAACTAAATACGAAGATCTGTATTGTCATGGAAAAATTAGAAGTACAACATTGACGTGACTTTTAACTGTCAGCATAATGTCTGGTCCGCTTTTGTCAGCTTCTTCAGATTTCGAATACGAATCAAAAAACACATTTTGTTATGTCTGTTGTTTTTTTGTGTTTATGAACAGAATGTGACTTATTTGTTTATAAATGAATTGTAAGCCATATGTGGTTTCATCATTTCGTTAAACAGGATTCGCTCTCGGTTGGGGTCCTACTCCATGGCTCGTGATGTCGGAGATCTTCCCCACACGAGCGAGGGGATTTGGCAGCGCTTTGTGTGTGCTAACCAACTGGAGCTGTGCTTTCATCGTCACCAAGACCTTCCAGGACCTCATGGTGAGCAGGGTTATTATAGTTCACCAAAACTAAGCTATTAAAACATTCCTGTTTATTTCAATTCAATTAAGCGTATGCCTAAATATCATTTGTCGCTATTAGAAATATTGCCTTAGCAGTAAAATAAGGTCAAGTTGAGACAATTAAAAATAAATGAAATTTAAATTTTAGCTAAAAACTTTTTTAAAAGCAATATATAAAATAAAATTATTATTTTTAGACAGTTATTGGTTAGTTAGAACAGGTATGTTTTGAGTTGTTTTTTTGAAGGTTGTGAAGGATGCTGCAGTTCGGGTGGAGGCTGGTGGATCATTCCATCACAGAGGAACCGAATGTGTAAAGGTTTTTGCAAGCGATTTGGTGCCTCGTTGTGATGGAACAACCAGGCGCAAATTTACATTAAACATAAAAATAAATCAAATGTAAAAAAATCTAACTATTATATTATGTATATCAAAAACTAAATAAGCTGATGATTATGTTTTTACCCTGGGCAATATTGTGAATGATGATTTGATTGAATTATTCTGATGAATAATTCCTATTTTCAGGATCTTATAAGCAGCGCTGGAACGTTCTGGATGTTCTCGGCACTGTGTGCGCTCAATGTCATCTTCACTGCTGTGTTTGTCCCTGAAACCAAAGGCAAAACTTTAGAGGAGATTCAAGCCCATTTCAAGGGAACTTACAGACGCTAAACACATTGTTTCTTCAGTGCTAACACTAGAGTTTTAAGCAAATGAAATGAATCCATTGAATACTGTCGAAGTGTCTTATGATGTTTGACACAAGTTTACTGATCAAAATACGTGTCTGTTTGATAAATCAGACTTTTCTGGTGTAATGCTGTTGATTTGACATTGAATTTCCATGAAAAGTGTGTCTGATCTGGGTTTTTAACAAATGACTGTTATTTACATACTGTTTAATTTTGCTGTGAGTAATATGTCTTTTTCTAAATTGAACTGAATGAAATATGTGAAGAAAACCAACAATTTAACACATATGAGATCAATTTGATGGAATGACACACAATGTCAAAAGTGAAACATCTTTATATTCTGTAGGTACATTTTTATAAATGTATTAATAAGCTGTATTCAGTTTTGTGTGTGCAACATCCATAATGCAAAGTGTTTTTGGAATCGTTGTTTATAAAATAAAACACAGTGTTGAATTCTCTAGAGTTTAACTAATGATTGCTGAACAAAATGTAACTGCACTAGCAAAACTGAAGACACTGTTTTTTTTAATTCTGTATGTGTATTGATGTCTAAAAGTGACAAAGAGGAACAATTATATGCCAAATATAATATAATAAGGTTCTTGGATTGCTTTTCTGTGTGTTATCAATTTTCATCATTGCTATGAATTTATATCATAAAAAGTCTTTGTTGTTCTTGTTCAGTGTTTGTTCGTGGCTGCCTCGGGTTATAATATTACAAAGTTCATCTTCAGAGCAAATATAAAATAAGATTTTTTTTTTCAAACAGTACAATATCTGTTTTTCATCTTATGTATTGGGATATTTCATATCGACCGATCTGTGCCTGTGTGGTCTCATTAGAAGCATATGTTTGATGTGTGTAAATAAAGCCAGCTTGTTCTGAAAAGCAGACCTCCTGTATTCAATGTCTCTGTAGGTATTAAGTCATACCGTCTGTGTTTAATCTAAGGCTTTGGGGAATGTATGTGGTCTGTAAATCCTCGTGTTGGTAACCTTTGTGTTGGTAGTTGAGTGGGCCGCTTGCGGTGGGCCGGTGTAGGTCAAAGTCCAGGGCCATCTGACACCCACAGTCTGACCATTTTAAAGCATAGATAGATTGAACATGTCGTGCTTCCAGCATTTGTGCAATAATCTCAAATGTTAAAAGCATGTTGTTTGTCATAGTCCCTTTGGGTTTTGTACTTTAAACATCCAAATGCTGTTTTTGTAAAGCTACATTGATCTCCATTGCTGCATTGACTTAACACTTCCTATTATGTGCCATAGGGCCGTTCGAGCGCTGTGTTGTGTGTTGTGTGTTGGGGGCTGGCTTCCACAGCTTTACAAACATTCTCTTCTGTTGGCAGATATAAAGTCCTGGAGCTTCCTCGCAGCTTCACTGATATGACTTTAGTGTTGCTTTCATATTATTTCTAAGGACTGTGTGATCTTTCAGCATGATTTTGGCATTAGCACTTTTTCTTTGTATGTTGTTGGGAACACATGGTTTCAACACACAACATCCTATTGAACCACAGGCAGACTTTGATCTGGAGAAAGTGAGTATGTTTACAAGTCTCTGCGCTGTATGTTATTGCTTTATTTTGTGTTCTGTGCAGTATTTTTTATCATTTATTCACCCTTGTGGCATTCAAAACCTGTATAACTTTCTTTCTTCAGCAGGACACAAAGAAGATATTTTGAAGAATGTTGATAACGACAACCACTGAGACATTTCTCAAAATATCTTCTAATGTGTGTTTTTATTTTCCAGAGAAAAGAACGTCAAACTGTTTTTTATGACATGAGTGTGAATAAATCGTGACAGATTTTTTGAAACCTTTCTCTTTTTATTCTCAGTTTACAGGAGAATGGTACCGACTTGGAGTTGCAGATGAGTCGAACACATTTGCAAAGTTTAAACACCATTTGAAGGTTTCTAAAGGTTTTTTGGAACCAGATGCCGATGGAAATGTGAATCTGACCATGTGGACCATGAGGTAGATAGTTTTACTGCTTTCTTAGAAATTTATTGACACGTCGGAGCCGATAGCCTTGTGGGCAAGTGCTGCGACATGCGGCGCGGTTGCGCTTCGGGTGACCCGGGTTCGATTTCCGTCTCGTGGTCCATTCCCGATCCCACCCCTTCTCTCTCCATATTCGCTTCCCAAAAAAAAAGAAATGTATTGACACATCATTTCAATCAGTGTAAACATGTTTTGTGAAGAAACAGTTCTGAACCTCAAGCTAACTGTGTGTATTATTGAACTTACAGACCATATTATGGATGTTCGCTCCGTGTTTATTCATATGAGAAGACAGACGTTCCGGGAGCTTTTATATATTTCAGCAAAAGTAAGATCTAGTTATTCTTTCATTACGTGATCTAATGAGATATGTGACATTTATGCATCTGTAAATCATTTTGTACACATTCCATTGCTTTACCAGAGAGATTGCAATATACAAAATAAAATTGAACTACAGTACTGAAATGCAAATGTTAATTGATTTGACTTTTTAGTGTAATCAATTTACAATTCACAATAAAATAATTCAAAATTATAAAATAATCATGATAAATGATTATTATTATTATTATTTGTAGTGGTAGTATTTATTTATTTATTTATTCATTCTTTAATTGTTTGACTTTTTGTCATTTGAAGGACACAGAATAATAAAAGACATCACTGTGGTGGAGACCAATTACACCGATTACAGTTTGGTCCTTAAATACAAAGGCATGGACAAAGAGTTCACTCAGTTAGCTCTGTACGGTAAGTCAATAATAATGCTGTATATCACCAGCACCTTAATGAAATACACTCATTATTCTTTCATTCATTTTACTCTTAGCACGATCAGCCACACCAGCACCAGAGGTGATTCAGAAATACAAATCTTTTGCTTTGACATTGGGATTTTCTGAAGAAGCCATTACGGCCCCAGCGGACATTGGTAAGTTTTCATAGGATATGAATTATATATCACTGTCATATATTTACGGTAACGAACATGAACTGTAGATGTCAATAAAATAAGAGAAAAGGAAATCCTTTTTTACTGACACAAATGTCTGCATGTAACATGGTGACCTTAAACCAAAAAAAAATGTTTGTTTGCTGAATAAACAAAACATCATGCACACAGTGTCCTCTGTCACTTATGGTTTTAGAATCTAAAAATATATTTACATTTTTGATTTATGTATTTTTATTTTTTAGATCCCTGTCCCAACGTTGAATCAAGGTAAGGATTTATACTTACACATATATAAGGGAGACAAGAGCTAGTTGTCTAGACAGACACATACCTTACAGTCTTGGTGACTTTTTTCTTTTATTTTTATTGCTCATATGGCTTTGACTTTTGTGACAACATGCCCCCAACTGCAAAGCAATGTGGCGTAAATTGTCACGATGGAAAAGTGACATTAAATTCTAGACTTTTTAAAAGTAAAACGATTTTTAAATGAATCATCTAATATCGTTTTAGTTCATTTTGTATAGCTAGAAACTTTCATATAAAAATCTCAAAGGTTCTATGTGACAACTAGCCCCGGCCTCCACATAAGCTGAAATATACGGGTCTATGTAAACACATACGTTTAGTAAGCCATGCTTTTGTAAATCTAAAATCTACACCACTGTTCACTCACCTGCAGGAATACAGCAGAATTCAGAGAGGAGAAATCTGCACAAACAACTAATCAATCAATCTTTGGCACTGTTTCCAATATGTGATCTGTTCTTTAATGGGTAACCCGCTTTACCTTTATAACTAACTTTATACTTTCGCCATCTTTCAGCCAGCTGTGGACCTTTGGTTACATATACTCAGTTTTGTTACACATTTGTGCAACAGTGTTTGTTTTAACGAAAACAGTCGTTGAAGAAATGCAACTTTATAACATCAGCAAAGCATTCATGAACCACCAGGTGGCGCTATTGTAACGGGACACTATCAACCAGAAGCCACTGTCTCTTACCTTACCGACAGACACTTGTTTACAATAGACGATGTTGCTAACAATGGAGATGTGATACTGTTTAATCTTTCACGGATGATTTATGTCAAGGGATTCTTGTACGTGTCCTCTGTATTTTCAGGATGCTTGATAAACTGTGCCGTTTTACTATGGTTAAAACATTTACTATGGCTTTAAAAAGGTTGCCAAGTGATGTTAAAATACGCAAATTCTACACAGGTGTGTCCATTTTTTGTTGTTATTATTAGTCTGACACGTGGAAAGTTTATGCGTAATGTTAAAAAACCGAACGGACACACAAACGGGTTATAAATGAGCACGTTTCTTAGTAGACGAGGTTCGTTTACAGTGTAAAATGTGTCCTGAGAAATGTTATATTATTCCTGTATATAAAAATGACATGGTTTTATGCACACATGCTTTGTTTACACAGAAATAAAGACATAATAAGGAATTTATATGAAGCTTACAATTCATCATTATTGTATGTTTAGGATTTGTTTATTTATGTATATATTGCACGTTGAGACAAATCTACAGAATCTTTCAAATATGCAGTACAAAATTGAGAAAACATTAAGCTGGTATTTATTGGACACGATTTTTGGCAAAATAGGAAAACTACAGCATATCAGGGAATATGGGTTTTATTTTAATAGCTACATAAAACACACAAAAAGTTAACAGGAAAAAATGCAAACATTGAGTTCAAATTTATCAGTTAGCTTTTGTTTTTAAAACAGTCATTACAGTGTCATTTTTTGCTAAATAGAGATCAAATATTTATAAGCCTTTATTTAGGCTACAGTAATATATATATATATATATATATATATATATATATATATCATTTTTTTGTGCATTAATTCATATAAATAAAATATTACATTGGGCAGCTTTGATTCTATTATTGTGACATCATCAGTCAATCAATTAGTCAACCAATCAATCAATCAATCAATCAGACAATCGATCAATTAACCAAAGCCTGCAAAGCATTCCTACACTATCATTAATTGTCAGCAACAACTGATGGGTCTCTTATTTTGGGCCTTTGGTCTGTCACCATATACACCCTCATTGGGGTCTTCCATCCCTTTCTTCTTTTCCTCCCCTTTTACACGCCCCTCCCCCATTCTCCACTTTCACCCAATACCCCCCCCACCCCCCCACCCCATCCCTTTTACGGAGTGCCATTATGCTGCGGTGGGTGAAGGGAAGAGGGGGATAACAATGAAGATAATGAAAGCATGCGGTTAGAAGCTTGTGAATGGCTCCATTCAGCGAAGCCAGCCAAACAGAAAAGCAGCTCGACTCTCCCGAACCCAGAAGTTTCACTTAGTACAACTGGGTCTTTATCCCCCGGAATTACGCGCTGGTGTATACATGCATGCATACGGCACACTTACCACTGCACAACACGAATACAGAAATCCACATGTAACGGTAAATGTGCGATGTGATGTGCGTTCATTTAACATCATTGTAATATTTGTTTTCTTACTTCAGAAATCAAGAAATGATCTATGACAGTGATCTTGTGTTTTTAAGGCTATACCAGTCACCTTACTTATGTTTTAAATAACAGTATTTGATGTCCAACATCTGGCTTTTATATGAAGAATAACATTTTTAGGACTGTGCGAGCTCCCAAATAATATATGCATAAATAAAATAAGTAGGCCTAGTAGTTGTAGTTTTTGCACATTTTGCAGAGAGTTTGGCCAATTTTCATTTCACTTCTGCTTGTGTATGTTCATATAACTGCTGTGTATGAGACGAACAAGAATCTTGAATCTAGCATGCTTTTGTTTACAGTGAACGTCTGACGACCACGCAACAGCAGCCAAACAAGCGTTTGGTTGTGCACTCCACTAAAACATTTCTGTCCACGGTGTCGTTCGCCCGTGGCCTCACAGCCTGTTATCTCACAGATGTTTAACCCCGTCCAAACGCGTCTGCGCTTATTAATCAAAAGGAAACCCTCCGACGCACACACACACGCACCGGGCCGAGCTGTGTGTCAGTATTTGGAGAAAGGAGGCTCCATATGGGCACTCCTGCATCTCTTTTCTGTGCTGGCAGCCAGGCAGATGTCACATGGTCTAACAGGTCACCATGCACAGACATAAGACGAATAGCTGTGCAGTACAGACCACATGGGGCCCCTCAGCCGTCTGCCAGCAGAGTCCCCCGCTTCACCCCATGCATATTCTCCACCACACACACACATGCACATCACGTGCCCCTTATTCCACATTTCGGCACGCTCAATGTTTTATTATTAGATATCTTGCTTTTGTGATGTTGTGCTGTTCAAGTGTGACTTTGAATTGTTTTGTTTTGTTGAATTCATGTTGCATCCAGAAGGAAAAGATGATATTGAAGCAATACAGGAGCATTAATACAAACATAAAAGTCTGTTTTGGTGTTTAAAACACATGTAAAAACGAGTTAAAACACTAATAAATGGTGGATTTACGTTAAAGAAAGATTGCAGAATAATAATTTTCTAGCGAGATATTTAATCAAATTAAGTTTGTTAGGTTTGGAAACCTAAAGCAATACACAGAAGGATCCAAAATGTAAATTTTTCTTGGAGGAAAGCGTTATTGCTCAGAAGTTGCTCTTTTGTACATAGTATGTGTCAAAAGAATCAAGTTTTCTTTTATGCCAAAAATCAGGATACAAAGTAAAGATCATGTGCCATGAAGATATTTTGTACATTTCCTAATATCAAAACTTTATTTTTGTGAGTAATATGCTATGCTAAGGACTTCATTTGGACAACTTTAAAGATTTTAACAGATTTTCAAATAGTTGTATGTCAGCCATATATCAATAGAAAGCTTATTTATTCAGCTTTCAGATGATGTAAAGTTTCAGTTTAAACTTCGATGTCTTTTTATCAATGAGAATTTTCAATGTCAATATCGACTGTTGTGCGATATCTGGGTCTTTGTATCTTCAGAAATATCTCAAATGCAGAAGAAACTTAAGCAAAATCATTTTTTCGCATCATTCCAGTAGAAAAAAATGAGATATTAAAGAGGTGCATTCAAGTTGCTCGAGCACAATGTTTTACCAACTGAGCTACAGAAAATTGAACACAAACCAAAATAAAAACTCAAGAAGCAATAATAGAAGAACTTCAATAAAAAGATAAACACATAACATTCTGTAGCTTGATCTGATGTTCTGCAGATTTTTTGTAGACGTCCTGTAGATTTTTCCTGATCAATCCATTAGCAACACGAATCAACACCTGGTTACTTTCCTTTGTACCTTGAGGAGAACCTTCATGACCTTACAATCAGCTGGTCAAGAGTCATTTCAGAAATGAGCAAAGTTTTTTTTTGCAAATGCCACCTGGTTGAACCTGAAAACATTTCTGAGGCCTCCATTGACCTCCCAGTCCTTCCTCGAAATAATGCCAAAACATCCAGTGTGAGATATTGCTGCGTGCGGTCTAAACAACACGCACGTAACCGCACATAAACACCCGGCTTTCTCAGGCCTAAAGGGTTGGATCGGGGTTACTTTACACACCTTTGAACACCCCTTTTCAGGGCCTGGTGTGAAATGGATTTAAATGAGAAAGCGGAGGTCATGAGAGGAGGTGCGGAGGCGAGGGAGGGAAAGGACGAAGGGAACAGGGTGGGAAGCCGACAGGAGGGTAGAAGAAAAGGAGGTGTGTGGATTTTCCATTTGTAAAAAAACCCCGGGCCACTGGTTATTGAGTTGCATGAGAAGGATCTCCCTTTCTCTCTTGCCTGCACCCTCTCTCATTACCATAGCAGCTGCAAAGCTGCGTGCGTGTGTGCGTGAGCGTGCGAAGGGAGGGGGTCCGGGTCGGCCAGTGTGACTTAGGCAGGGGCACCCGTCAATGGTGGGCCGTCTGGAGAATGAATAGAGGCGCACAGAGTTGAGCTGGATGAACAAAAGGGAAGAGGGGAGAAGAATGGGCGAGTGAATGGGGAGGCTTGTCACTGCGAGCCGCGGCGCAAAAAATGGAGTGAAATAGTGAAAGAAAGTTAAAAGGAGCAGAGGGCACGCAAGGATTGGCCTGGCCACCTGTCTCTCTCGCTGGCTGTCTTTTGGCCCTTCTGTCAATGGTGGGACTAAAAGTTGGACGTGTGAGAACGCGGCGTGCGTGCTTTGAGGAGAAAGAGTTTTATTGTTTCATAAACAGCTGATGGGACGCCACATCGAAATTTGATTCTGTCATGCAATTTTGATGTGCATCGTAATGCTGATGGGGTTCAATCCAAACGATCCGAACTGTTTTATTATTCTGTTCTAGTTTATTTTTCGGTTAAACCCAAACTTTTGAATGCATTTGGCGGACACCTTTATCAAAAGTGACTTACAGTGCATTCAGATTTTTTTTTAGCGTGTACATTCCCCAGGTATCAAACGCGTGACCTTGTTGCTTGTGCAATGCTCAGTTGAGCTACATATGTAATCTACAATGAACAATAAAATCTATTATAAAATAATCTACATTCTGTATCGCGCCTTAAAAAATTCTCCCTTGCATCACTCAGCAGACAGTTTAAAGTGACAGTTCACCCAAAAATGTAATCATTTACTCACCCTCATGTCATTTCATTTCATATCTGTATAAATTACTTTCTTCTGATCAACACCGAAAAAGATATTTGCAAGAATGTTAGCAATTTTCAGTTCTGGGACATCATTGACTATAGTAGGAATAATAAAAAGGTGCCCCAGAACTGTTTGTTTTCCTAAATTCTTCCATGTCCATAGAAGTGAATGGGTTACCAACTTTCTTCAAAATAGCTTCTTTTGTGTTTTGTGGAAGAAAGTAAGTCATAAAGGTTTGAAATGACAAGAAGGTGAGTAAATGATGACAGAATTTTCATTTTTGGGTGAATTATCCCTTTAAAGTAGGCCTAAACCTTGAGGCAACCCTAGTTGATCAGTCTGTCATATACCAGAAGTACATCAGCTATTACTCAAGCAGTGATGGAGTAATGCCGGTGTTACTTCCAGCAACCTGTCCCATAATCCCCAGGTTTAACTAAACTAAAATGTTGCATTGACACAATACATAAGCTTTAACAGCAAATGTAAGCAATCCTGTATTTCAGTTAAGCATTGCGCTGACAGCGCAAAGGTTGTGGGTTAGATTTTTAGGGAACACACACATGCCGATTGTAACAAAAAGCATACCTTGAATGCACTATTATTTGCTTCGAAAAATATAATAGGTGTATGTAATGTAAAATAATACTGACTAGACATACTTTTTAACTTACTAGCTAATGTCATTTACTTGTTATTTCTTTTGCTTGTTATCAGAATTAATCTGCAGGGACTCTAGTCTTTGTGGATGTGTACCGGAAGTTAAGTTTGGGCAACAAAAGCGTCCGTGTGCAGTAACGTTTGTTTATGTTGTTGCTTTGAAACGTCTATAAATGCAAATAATTTTCAGATGTTTCTTCAACAATTTATTTCTTCTTCTTCTATAAAATGTTTTCACTTAGCAATGTTGGCACCTATTGTCGTCATGACAACAGTATATTGTAAAAATGTACTGCAGTCAATGTAAAAACCTTTAGAAATGTAATAAAGAAGCATTTGTATTGACTTGTAACACCAGTTTTACTTATCATTTTAAGGCAGCAGATGTCACATTCCCATTGGTGAATGTTACCACTGACACTTGTCACTCCTTTATACAAGTGTGTGACTACTTCCTTGAATTGTCATTGACAGAGCTCAAGTTCAAGATAATGTTACTAAGAATAACTTTTTATCTTCATCTTTTTTTTTTAAATCTTTTATTAACTTTACGACAGGCAACAAGTGTGACAGAACTTTGTGTGTGTGAAAGGTAAACAGCTCCCTAACAGAAGATTATGTTTCAGCTCATTTCTTTGCATCCAAACTATTGTTTATCAAAAGGTAACAGCTGGTGCATGTAAAGTTAGCATCTGCTTTAGAGTATATAAGCATGTGGAGCTTTTTTTGAAATTTAGAAAACATTATATTTTGAGATGCTTCATATTAATTTATCTCAATCGCTTGTATTTCTTGAAACTATTAAGCAACCAGCTGCTCTACATGCAGCTACCTGAGGCAAAAAGGAGCCAGACTGACTCCAGGAACAAAAACAATCCATAAGAATCTTCATTCCATGAAAGAGCCGTGTGCAAGTCTCTGCATTACACCAGCGTATTTCAAACCAGAGAATTTAATATCCAAAATGCCTTTGTACAAAAGTACAAAATACAGCAAGCAATATCTTCCAAATGTGACCACTTACATCATTTCAAACATAAACAGCTAAACAAATATAAAAACATGACAAAATAACAATTCACAAAATACAGAGACATTAAGAGAGGCCTCATTTCCAAACTCAATATTCCAAAATGTTGGTCCAAAACAAAACAAATATCATCACAGTCATTTGACTTTTATCTCAATTAAAGAAGTAACTTTTACTTTCATGTCATAAATGTTATGGCATTATCAAGTAAAGACTTGTGCATTGTGCAACGTCTGGTTGCACTGGTTTTCACCATGTAGCACCCCCCTTAAAAAGAGGAGGATGGGACTTCGGATAAGAAGTGCTCCAAGATTTCTGTCAGGACACTTTGTTTGTATATGTTCTCCCGTCGTGTCAAGGGGACACTCATAACACTGCCCTATCTTAACATAGATGTTACACTTTGGCATGTGTTTGAGAGACATTCAAGCAAGTGTTTTACAAAATTATACATACAGCAATTCAATTCGCAGGCATATAAATGCCTTCACAAAGAATGAGTGAACACCACCCTGGAGCTTCCATACAATAAGAATTGTTTTTCCATTTAGAAAAATAGTATCTTTAAAAGTTGGCATGACACCAACAAGTCATAAAACAGCCATCAGTGCAATATTTAAAACATTCTCAAGTATAAGTGATGCATATTTCCATACTGGCAATGAAGCGTTCCCAAAGTTGCAACGTTTTTCAACCTTACCACGTCATGCCTGAGTTGGCGCTGGTTCTGAGACCAAAGGGCCTGTGTGAGATACAGTGCGATCTATAGACTTAAAGGGACAGTTCACCCCGAAAATGAACATTTGTATCGGTCGTTCCAAACCTGTATGACTTTCTTTTTTCCGCAGAACACAAAAGATGATTTTTGGAAGAACGCTGGTAACCGAACAACATTGACCCACATTGACTTCCATTGTATGGACACAAAACCACTGAGACATTTCTCAAAATGTCTTTTTTTGTGTTTCACAGAATAAAGATTCCTATACAGGTTTGGAACAACATGAGGGTGAATAAATTATGACATCATTTTTATTTATAGGTGAACTATCCCTTTAAACCACTGTTCTATGCATGTTTTCAACATTTGAATGACAAATCAGTAAGATTGGCCTTGAAATGTGAGGAGTTTGACATTCAGACAGCAGCTCAAAATAACAAGAAGTTAACATAAAATGAAGCCGTATTTGAAGCGTGAGAAATTCAATTGAAATGGGAACTCAGACCGGTAACAATACTGACTATGATGCCAAAATCCTGTCCTGTGTCTGGGCCGGATAGTGTTGTACAGTCTTATGATTTAAGAAGAAAAGAAATTGATCCTTCTGATCGTCCATATTATACTAACCTGCAATGTCATCATTTTAAATGTGTTACAGTTGAGGTATCTGACATCAGTCTCTGTTTAGAGAACATGCAGAGAGATTGTGTACATAATGTAATTCTATACAGGATTATACGTCAGGTGAGACACCTTGCAGGACATGTCAGTTTTCTCACGTTGATCCGAAATGTTTAACCTGTCGTCTATGAACGTCTCCATCATGCATAAAAAATTGACAAACCGCATTCATTGTACCAACCCTATCTAAAATGTCCTGCTGAAGAAACCATCACAGAAATTCTAATGGATTATAATGGGAACTGTATATATGGTTGAAATTGACACTATAATTTAATAAAACTGGAAATGTTTCAATTCGTGGGGTGTTATCTGGCATTAAATCCAACTGGCCCTAAACACATTACATAAAGGAATTCTGGAATGGTTTCAATGGTAAACATAAATCCATTAAAATTTCTATTGCTTTTATTCAGCAGGGTTGCCTTTTGTTTCAATTCTGTGCCTACAGATTTCCCAAAACGCGTTACATCGCACATCTGCTGTCTTTAACTTTGGCACAAAGGGGTCAAATGTGATAGGTACAGTGTCTTCTTTTCTTTGATTGCTCAGATTGCGCTCGAGGAGTATTTTGCCCGCGTCACGAGGTAAAGGACGATGTCCTGGTGTCCACCAAACGCCGCTATGTGCAGCGCGCTCCAGCCGTCTCTGTTGGCCAGGCGGATGTCCGCGCCGAACTTCACGAGCAGCTTCACTAACTCCAAGTTGCCATCGATCACGGACTGATGCAATGCCGTCTGTCCCTCTGGTCCGAACGAGTTCACATTAAATTCGCAGTTTGTCATGTTTTGCAAGAGGGAATGAAGCTCCTTAGTGTTTCCCTTCCTGAGCGCTTCCTGAAACACTCGCTGACGCGCGGAGCAAGTCATGTCCTGACTCATGATCTCAACAGGTAGAGCCCTTCAGTTCCGCTTCGGAAACAACCAAACCAGCCAGAACTCCCTCCAAAAAGTTAAAAACCAGCTGCCAGGGTATTCACAAATCCCTCTTTATCTGTTCCGACATACGGTGAATAAAAGTTTCGCGTCCTGGCAACTTCAGTGGTCCATACTACCTATGGTGCTCCAATGCTCTGTTCCAAAGAGAAAATGCGTTAACATTCATCTAATCTTCGCGTAAATGCAAGCGTTACAATGCACATCTCATGGTTTATTGTGTGTTTTGGGCTTTACCTGGGTGCTGAATGGCCTCTGCGCGCTTTGCGTTCTGACTGCGCGCTCCGGTGTGGCTGATAGACTCTATTCCTCCTTTTGAGACTCGTTTGAATAACAATAGCCCGTCATAAAGTTGCTCTGGAATGGGTGGAGACTGCGTTCATTTCATAGGCTAGCTGCTTTATAGGACAGCGCAGAGAAGTGAGTGTTGCTGCGCAATGCAGGAAACAAATGAATTCAGTCGTTTACATAGAAAAATAAATAACTGTTGACTAAAAGTGCGTAATTGATTTGTCATAACCTTCATAGACTCTTAAAACTAAAGATTTGTTGTCAGAGGTGGACA
The DNA here is from genome assembly GCA_026939265.1 of Oreonectes daqikongensis. NCBI lineage: Eukaryota > Metazoa > Chordata > Actinopteri > Cypriniformes > Nemacheilidae > Oreonectes > Oreonectes daqikongensis. Next base: position 1,964,075 of record JAOTQM010000051.1, read on the forward strand.
GTAGTGAAGTATCTGTACTTTATCGTTGTTTTTATTTTGAAAAAAACGTAACTACAATATCTTTTTACATTTCATAAAATACATTTTCTTACCTTTATTATGTCTACTTTAATTTAACTTTGTTCGTTTGTAAAAAAAAAAGTTACTAAAGGTTCTTTAATGTACTCAAGTAGCCTATTAATGTATTTATGTAATATAGTGGAGTAAAAAAAACATGATATTTTTTATCTGTTTAGTTTAGTTCTTTCTTATCTTTTTATAGAACCTTTTTCCACCACAAAGAACCTATTGTCCATCAGAAAGGTTCTGTGGATAGTGACAAAGAACCTTTAAAGAACATTTATGTTTATAAGTACGGGGCTGTTGAATGCTTCATTCTGATTGGCTGAGAAACATTCCACGGCTGTGCATTAACTTTTGGTTAAATGCACACCTATAGTTCCAAATCTGTCGACCGAATTACAGTTCCATATCACTCCGCCAAGTTTAACCGTTATAACGAATTTATACTGTACAGTACAGTCCATCACAAACAACATGGAAGACGATTTCAAATGTCCAGAAATCCTATCGGATAACGTTTCCGATGACACCAAAACAAAGCCACAGATCAGAAGCAACAAACTTCACTGATCAGCCAATGCAATCTCGTGGCGAAGTAGCCTATTTTACGATGTGGCTAATTCGTATAAATTCGTACGATCTTCGACGTACGGTTTTAGTAGAATTTGCTTTCGCGCCAGTGACGTTAGGTGTAGGGGCGGGGTTAGGGGTGGAGCTTCAGTAGTGCTTAATCGTACGTTTTTGTACGACTCACATCGTATGAATTCATACGCATTAGCCACCTCGTAAAATACGTACGACTTCCCGTGAGATCAGGTTGGATCAGCACCCTGCGTTTGATCTGCCGTTTTCTATGTCCAACTTCATAATTAATGGAAACGTTAACAAATAAAACAACAAACGGTAATAATTCAACAAACGAATAGTAGATAAACAATTGAATAGAAAACAGATTTAACATTAAATAGCCTACCACAGGAATGTATTAGTAGCCTAACTGATGCCTACATGTTCTGCTTTTTTCACCTCATGCAAAGAAAGATGAATAGGCTACTAAATAAATAAATAAATAAATAAACTTGGATTGAATACTTGTTCCGTTTTTTTACATCATGCTTATAACTATAAAATACGAACAAAGTAATTTATAAATTTTGACAATCCTACTTGTCATTTGGGATTTGTCATTACTGCAAATAGCATGTGCTGAATGCGCTCTCTCTCTCTCTCTCTCTCTCTCTCTCTCTCTCTCACACTCTTTTAATTACCGGTGGATTGGGATGAGAAAATAGTCCCCCACTCACAGTAGCATATAAGTGCAAATGACAAATGTCTTGAGATAAAACATCTGAAAAATGACTTGTGATGTGGTAACCGTGGTATAAGCGGAATAATTGTCCGTTGAATTATTCAATTATTCAGTCGTCAATTATTCCTTACTTAAGAGTTTAGTCACTGTGCAATTTACAATAAGTAGGCTATACTATGCATGCTGAAAATCCAAAGAAGTGTTGCATAGGTGTAATTAGGGTAGTCCCACCAAGTTTCACACATCTTAACTCATAAACATTTCTTTATCAACAATCCATTTGGTAAAGATTATTAACAAATATAACAAATGGGGAACAACTGCCTGGTAAAGCCTATGTCTGACAGCAGGGTTCTCATGAAGTGAAACAGTGTCCCTTAGCACCATGGGAACTAGGCTACCGCATGCTGTTTCATCACCCAGTAGCCACAATTTGGCACAGAGACTGAAGCCCAAACTAGGCCATTTTATTAATTTTAGTGGCATGGCGCGCACTTGCTTAATATACGTTGAATGCACTTTGGATGAGATTTGAGAAATGACATTTATTAATGGATGAGCAATTTAGTTATATGGGGCAGAAAAAAGGCTAAATGGAAGGTAAAACACAAACGATTTTTATACAACTTGTCAAGCACGGCATGAACAACTTTTGTATGTTTTGAACCAAGAAACAGTGGAACCTCGTGCCCTTTTATTTAACGCTCAATCGCCTGCTGAAAACACGATTTCAAGCGTCTCTCAAACCTGACTTAACTTGTCTGTAGGTAGGCCTACTGTGGTTTTGTTGAATGTGTCTTGTACTGTTCTTTGCCAGTTCAATAGACTCGCATTCAAATGCCTTAAAAAATCTTTTGGCAGTGTAACAGGATCTCAATGGCAGAGCTGTGGTGACGTTTCAATAGGGAGGGTGGGTCATTCAGGATCCAATTTTAAACCACGTGCTCTACGACCGTGGGAAAGAGACGAGCCTTTCTTCCCAGCATAGGCGTATGCACAGACAGAAAGACCGAGTTGCGAGGAAAGAGGGAGAGAGGAGGAAGGTAGATATTTCAAAACAGTGGAAAAGCCTGTGGAAAATTGGCATGTTATGTGAAGTGATAAAATCAGTTGGTTATTTGTATCTGTTCCCTAGAAATGCACATTTGTCAGTGGGCATCTTGTCGTTTTCAGCTTTTTTAAAACAGAAACATATTTGACATTCTTTGCAAATGTTTCGTGTGCTTTAAAATGCGAATCCCTTGTTAAACGAGGTCATTTGTATAGAGCCCGTAAGTAAGGCACTTAAGCACAGGTTGCACTGCCCTCGCAATTAGTGAGCTGTTGCTTTGAATAAAAAGCGCATACTAAATAGAAAGTAATACTTGACCTATTTGTTTAGCATGGGAAACATAGCAAGGGATGTTTCTCTTCCTGACATTTAAGTGCTACGGGTCATCATTTACTCAAATAGGCTCAAAACAAATTGCGACAAAAGAAATCTTTTGTACCATGCATAAAGTACATCAAGTATAGATTAATAGAACCATTTGCACAATTTTATTTGATTTGAATACACCTGTATTAAACACACACAATGTAAAAATCATTTTAAAAGTTGCTTTTAATAAGTTGAATCAAGTCACTTTAACTTAAACTAACAGACTTAACGGGATAAAAAACGTCATTTATTCACCATCATTTTGTTCAAAACCTGTATATGACAAAGGAAGATATTTTGAGAAAGGTCTCAGTGGTTTTGTGCAGAAGAAAGCGAGTCGTACAGGTTTGCAATGACATGAGGGTGAATAAATGATGACAGAATTTGTCATTTTGGTGAACTGTCCCTTTAAAAACTCGAGTTGTATTTCGCATAACTTGTGTATTTAACTCGATTTTAAACTAGTTCATTAAATTTAATATAATATTTATCATTTAAGTTCAAGTGATTTAACTTAAAAACCTAGCTTTTGTTTTTAAGCGGAACTTTTTTACCGAGCACAAATTTATGTCATTTGTATATATATACATACATTCAAACCTGCAATGATGCAGATTGACATTAATGAGCTCACCCATTGGTTTAAGTGGAAACAGAGCCTGTAAATCAGTTGGTTCGTAGCGTCAGACAGTAGGAATGTCCTGTTTGTCTTGGTGTGTATTCACTGTACTTTGTGCTTGCACGGCTGGCATTTGTGCGGTTGTGTGTAAGTCGGTGAGTCTGTACTGGTATGGGTGTTTGATGTGTACCTTTGTGTGGGAACCTAGCTGCTTCCTGACCTTGAACTACAACAGCTGTAGGGCAGGAGCTACACTTGCTCACGATCATGAGTTCAGACATGAGAGGACAGAGAGAGCTAAACGCATAGTTGAGGGAGAGACCTGATATGGATTTCAAATAAAAACTAATTCAATGTTTATGGTCTATCTATATACACATATTTGGCATCACCCCAACATTGTTTTATATATAACAAATAATGTCTGTCGAACTTGACTTTAAAGTCACCTCTCCAGCACAGCCCACCCTCCTCCGAGTGAACGCTTTCCTGTTCCCGTCCGGCTCTCTGGCTCTGTGTTTGTGACGGATATCCCCAGGAAAAGGCAACACTGATCATGATGTCAGAAGCTGCACTGTAGTAACCCTCGCAATATAATACTCACCCATGCATGGTATTGTCTGAAAGTTCAGTGTAAAGATTCTGGCCCTTACTCTTGTATTAAATCCACCAGATTCCTGTAGATACAGGTAACACTCTAGATCATGGTTACAGCTGATAAACTATAGTGATAGAAATGGAGAACGTTCTCTTTAACCAAAGAAAGTATAAGCTATCTGGCTATTAAAAAGGAAACTGGCTCCCTCTAGTGCCCAAAGAAACAATCGTACTTCATAAAGCTGCACTAGTAGCCAAAAGTGATGTTCAGAGGGAGGTTCAATTAAACAAGAAGGACAAGAAAGTAAAGAATATATTGTAATATTTAATATTCACAGGAAATAAAGCAAACATTGACTATAAGTTTATCAGTTATTAATATGATCATATTTTCTTATTTTGTTTCTATGAAAAAAACATTCGCTTTGCACATGTTTTATGCACATTTGTTTTTGCCATGTCTCCTTAAATTCTTCAGTTTACAGTTTACAAGCATAACTATGCAACATCTTAAATACATATTTAATAATACATTTGAATAAAGATGTAGATTTTTTTAAAGATCACTTTTACTCTCAGAAGAAAGTTGAAAAGAAAAAAAAAGAGAGCGGGTCATAGATATTTAACGGCAAGGCACAATTGGACCCTTAAACGTTTTATTGGCAGGGAAAATACAATGCAAACAAATTATGTGGCATTTGCAAACAACTGGCACTGAATTCATTTTCTAGTGGATGATGTTGGTTCACCCAGTTAACAACAGTTTTAGATTTTAAAGTCTAACAATGATTTGATTTTTAGAAGGCTATAGATTTATCATTAAAAAATCTTCCCTTAAAATGCTGCTTAAAACAATCTGCTATTGATGTATTCATCAAATTATTTAAGGGATTTTTTGTTTGACATTTTATTGACCTGGAGAAAATAAATAAAGTCTAGCAGTATAGTTAGAATAAGCACTGGACCATGTGTATACCAAACACTCTTTGCTTTTAGCTAAACCAAACTGAGAGGTCAAACACCACCCAGACAAGTTCACTATCTTTACTTTCACTTCCTTGAAATGATCTAATAAAGTCAGACAGCCAAAAACATGCATTTTTAAATGACCAAATATAGTCAACACAAATAATCTGAATGACAGGTGCTGTAAGCATTTAATAATTGATTGTAATCTGATGGAGGGGATAAAAGTTAAGGGTCTGCCAGTGTTCAGTCTACCGTTACACACCGGCTGTGTTCAAAACCCAAGAGAGCTGTCTGATTAGTGAGCATTTTTGATAGAAATGATACATGATAGCCTACATGATGCATTTCAAGAGATCTTGGGTGCATTTTGAACCAGCTCAGCCTATGAATGCCCTAAAATAGGTAGGCAGTAATATACAGAAATCTGAGGTCACTTTTAATCCACTATTTTAGTTAACCTATGTATATAGGCACATATCTGTCCTGACCAAAAAAGAGAAATGTTTTGAAACTGGCAAATTAGACAACCATAAAATAGGATTTTGATAAAAATGTAAATTAGTCTATGAAAAATAAAACAATTTTTAATAAAACAACTCTACCACAATTTCATGTTTAATAAAATATTTTAAAGCTTAACATAATTAGAAAGTTGGTTTTTACCTTATTTTAATACTTGTTTTGTCTTATTTCAAATCACCCTCTTGAGGACCCTTGGAAGTTTGTTAAGGCCCCCTATATGGCTTTAGCTATGGTTGAGAAACACTGTGTATTGAGCTTTATTAGTTATTGTGCCAACTGATGCCCAAAGCTTTTTCTACGAAGGGCCAAAAATGAAACTTGAATGAGGGCTTTGGGCCAAGAAAAATATTTAATTATAGGCTACCGAACTATATTTAAGAATATATGTCACAAAAAAGCACATTGTCACATGCAATTCTCTGTATTAAATCTCATTTTACATTTTTAACGCCAAAAAATTGCTTTTTCCCTTTTTCATGAATGACAATGCGTGCCAAATCAATGGTGACCATGGGTCGACTTTGGCCCCGGGCCCTAGTTTGGGCATCTCTGCCCTATTACCTCTATATATTAAGCGCAATATTTGTAATAAAGAAACAACATTTGCGTTACACTGCAACATCATTTCTGGCCATCATATCCACATAATTCTCATGTCTATGATATCCCCCAAAAAAGCTGTCTATGTAGGCAGTTCATTAAGTTTTGAGACACGCCCCACCGAGACCTAACGTTACGTGTGTACGGTAACTACAGGGCGCAACTCGCCTATGTAGACAGCAGGAAGATAAAGATTGCGTGGTGAAAATTAACGCTTTTTCTGAAAGAATAAACAACGCGTCGGACATTCAACAACAAACGCAAATGGTCTTTGATGACATGCAAATGCTGCGCTGACAGTCCCACACTGTCAGTTGGGCGAGTTAGCATTGCCCGCTAGGCTGTCACTGCACTTGACTGATGTTCTCGAAACATGCCGCTTCCGTAACGCACGCGTCAAGTGGCTTTATTTAAGAAAACATCACCGCTTCTGTCATCGCATCGAGCTAGACATCGCACGCATGTTTGCGAAGCTTCGGCGATCATGTTTTGTCAATAAAAGCAGCTGCGGCTGCACACGCTAACGCGCAGCTAACGTTATTCGTCTAAAGTTGACCCTAAACTAGCGAGCCGTGCTACGAGTCGAATGTCACGACAACCGACGAGATGGACGAACGATCGACCCTCACGTAAAGCACATATGTTGAGTATGGACAGCAGTATGGATTAGATGAGTGTTTGGCTGTCTGGGATATTTGAAGTTTCGAGGAACGTTACGTTTCGAGAGTTTGCTAGCAGCGCACGCTAGCTCGGCAACACCAAACAATCAAGTGAGTATTTTTTTTAACAAATGTGCTTCAGAAACACAAATGTCTGTTGCTGCAGATATAATACATGCTATGATCTGTAATGTTGTTTTTTTGTGTATTTGTACAGTCTTGTTGGCTACACTGGCGATCGTTGATCAATTAATCGAGTACAATTAACATCAAGTGCGATTATTTCGTGGATCATTTGTATAACTTACTTATATAAGGATTTCACTGAAAGGTGTTTGACAGTTTGTGCCTTCGACCAATGGATTTTATTTTTTAAGGATCCGTATTAGAATTAAAGTACGTGTTGTGGTTAGTTTGCAGACTGCGTCCACATCCGTCTTAAAAAGGTGATGTTTTAGTTTAAAAAAAACATGTCCTCAGGAAGTCGCACAGTTTCCATAGTTTCTCTACTGTCTTGTATTTGCTTTTAATGACATTTAACTCAAAACTCAAAACCTTTAAGTAGCTGCTCAGTGTTGTGAACATTGTGAAATGTGCTTTATTTCCAAGATCACATGTAGTTTGTTATCTGGCAGACTTGTTTTTGTGGTGATGCTGATGTGCTAAAGTTGTTGACCTGTGCACTTTATTTATGTGGTATCTGCTGTCAATATATTTTGCAGGTTCATACTAGAGTGTTAAAGGGGTCAAACTCTGTTAAAAAAAGGTTGTGAGGTTGTATGGGATCATAAAGAGCCTTTAATGTCCACTTTCTGTTGCAGAAACGGTCATTCTAGCGAGAAAAAAAAAAAGTTCAATGGCATTGCTGTGAAGAGCATCTTTACTTTTAAGAGTATATAGATGGGCTAAATGTACTACGGGTCTACGACATCATATTGTAACTTTCAGAGCTTAACATTTTCTTCCTAAAAGTGTGCTTATTATAGTTATGCTTCTGAACTGTTGCAACTTTCTTACATTGAAATCAATAAGAATACATGACCACCCATGTTTGCTAGGTCAATAAGATGAAAGCCGGATAAATGCCGTGATTTAAAACACTAACATTAAGACACAATGGAAATAATGACTGGTTTAACTGTCAGAGAAAAATGGGAAACGGTTGTGAAAAACAGATGACTAATAAAATGCCTTAAAACCGCAGAAAAAGATTTTTTTTTATTGCGCCCTACTTTTTAGTACAGTTTTCTGGTTTCATTGGTGCTTATTATTCCAAGGAAAAACATTTAGTCTCCGCAGTCATAATGCAATAACTCGCTCCTCTTGTGAAACAACTTAACTTTTTAGTTGACATTTCCAAGCCCTTTTTACTTTTCAACCCATAAAGGTCTGCCATACTTTTCAAGCTGCAGTCATTTCATGACAGATCAAATCAAGTGTTTCCCTAATTTGTTTCTTACTTATGCAAGCAATTTACAATGCAATTACTTAGAAATATGTCAGATCATGGTACAAATTAGTTGCAATGTGAAATATGTTTAGTAAACCTGCTGTATCCCAAAGAGACTTCTAAATATAGTACCTGAAGTGAATCCAACAGTGCAAACAATAGAGTCAGTTTTAAAAAAATAAACACAATTAAGGTTCATCTGTAATGCAAATGTGCAATCTTACATTCACATTGACCATACGGGTTAAAGTCGATGTCTGTCTGTGATGTTAGTGCTCTGACATTTGTTGGTCAATAACACATCAAATAAAAACTACTGATACTCATGTAATCTGCAAAGGTGTTGTTGTTAAGCAGTGTACTCAAAGCTAAAAGCAGAAGCAATCCGTTTTGGCTGAACTCAAGGCGTTTATTTCTTGGAGTAGATTTCATAATTCTCTAAATGGCCTTTGTGTCGTGTTTTATTATTTTTTTGTTCATTCGATGTTGCCATAGCAAACAATGATGACACTCTCAGCATTATTATTATAGCAGTTCCCCAATAGTTAGTTCCTCTTATGGTTTTTCAGACTTGACTCTCTAAAATCTACTTAGATTACAGTATTAATGGTTTCCAATAAAGTCGGCCAGAACAGCATTGACAGTAAATTGAAAGTCAGGTCATGTGACCATCGGAGGTGCGCACACCAGTTTATACCTGTTAGGCAGTCTAATAAAAATAGCAGCAACCTATTAAAACAAGCCCCTTAATTAAAACATTTTTTAGTAATTATTGTTGTTGGTAATGTAAGGGGCGTTTAGATTGTTTGTAATGCAGCTCGGATGGATTTTCACAATGAAAGACCAGTGCAGAGAAAAAACATCTACACATTATATGGTGCCTCAGTTTGATGGAGAATCTGTGCAGTTTGTGTATCACCAAAAGTAACAAGTACAGACGTTTTACAGATATTTTTTACGAAATGAAGCAGAATTAAAAGTTCTTCATGGATATCTGCCTTACAGATGATACTAACATGAAATATTTACTTTCCCCAAAGAGATTATTTTATACGCAAGCACTGCTTGTATCAAACTGGTATCTCATTTCCAGTTGAACTGCATAAAAAAAACTTTACCTCTGGAGGTTGTGTGTCAGTCAGATTAGGGCTTGTCCGATCCAAAAAGCTCATCCCAGTTTTGTGTGAAGAATGCATCAGATGAACTGCTTTTGGGTGTGTGGTCTAAGATTAGGACAGACCCTTGTTTGTTGTTCAAACAAATATTGGCTGTATTTTTACTTTCTATTCCACTGGGTACTTTCCAGTTGGTATATGCAGTTTTATTTAAATTTGTAATTTTTTAAAGCTTTGACTTATATGTCCTCTACATTACAAGCTGTGTTGACTGTCATGCCTTTTCATTTTCTAGTTAAAGGAACAAAAATGAAGTGAAGTGACAACACACAGCAATGTAATTGTAAGGTTTGTGAATATGTGTACAGTTCACAGTGATATTTGTGATTCATAATCAAATATCACAATGTATACAGTACGTTCTTTACAAGCAAACTTAGTTTCTTGTGTCTCTCATTTTACTTGTCCTCCAGGTGAATGTTGCTCCATCGTATCTTGTCGCTTGGGTCTCTGTGATGGACATGGAGACAGCAGCCTGTGAACCGCCTCACCAGAATGGCGACGTCCACCATGAGGACCTCAGCGTGAAGCAACCCACCGTTCTCAAAATCCATCTCTATCACAGCAGCCAGAGTGACGGCCACTGCAGCCCCCTCTGTTACCCGCAAGGGCAGTACATCACTGAACAGCTCATCATCGCTGCCGCCAAAGAGTGCGGTAAGTCATTAGCATCATACGACAAAGGACGGAAGAAAACCAAAAAAAACCAGTTGCATGTGTTTTCTGCAACATGTGTTACCTAACCAGGTGTGACATCACGTGACTAGCAATAAATCCTGCTACAGGTGAAATTGTACTCTTGCAATATTCTTTGTTTTTTTACCCAAAATCATTTAGGATTTTTGCTTTTGAAAAATTGCTGATTTTTGGAAAGCGGGAAGCTGTCTACCTCCTGTTTATTGCACTGTATAGGTTGTAAGAAATGTTGTAGTACTATCCGAAACCTGAGTGAAAAACCTAATTCCTTGCATTCAGATTTTGGGAATTATTCAAATGCATTTTAAATATGTCATCTGCTTATTTTGCATGTCTATGAGCGGAAGAGTGGGGCAGTTGCGTGTACTGCACACGCGATGCTCGTGGAGCTTTCAGCGTCCGTGTATTACAACGAGGATGTGAACACATGAACTGCATTGAAGCCACTGTCAAACACCTTTTGCGACGACCCGTCAAAAAAGTCTGGTTAACTTGAACAAGTTCTCAAACACGCACGTTGTACCACTCCAACCCCTTGATTTTTTTTTTTATTTGACCACTAAGTATATTATTTACTTTACTTTATTAAAAAGAGTATTTTATGTAGACTTAAAAACAGAAAAGAAGTCGGAGCCTGTGGCTGTGTGAACAGTGCTCCAGACACATGGCACAACTGTGCCCTGGGAAACCCGAGTTAGAGTCCGGGCTTGGCGTCCTTTCCCAATCCTGCTCCCCTCTCTCACCCCAATCACTTCCTGTCAATCTACACTGTCCTACAATGAATAAAGGCCAAAATAATAACTTTTTTTTTTAAAAACTGAAAACAAATTGCACTAGTAAGATACTTGTTTATTAACATTGTCGTACATTATACCCTATATATATTTTTTTTTTCCTGTTTGGTACAAAGTATATACTGTAGGTTTTTTAATACAGTTTATAAGTGAATATGTGGGGAAATATATTACTATTGTATAGTAAAAGACGGAAAACGCAAAATCCAGAGAAATGTGCACAGGGAAAATTTTGGGTGAAAATTGAATTTGGTGAAAAAATAAAATGGATTTCACAGCAATACATTTTTTTGTCATTTGCACAATTTGTGATTTAAATGTTATACTCTCAAGTACAAAATGAAACCTAACAATACTAGATTATTGTGTAAACACATTAAATGAAGCGCATTCAGGTGCTTTTTTGGCAGATCCTGCCAGTCTACCTGTATTTACTATTTAACAAAGATAAACATGACAGGAGCCACCAGCAGTGTGAAAAGCAACGGTGACAGACGGGTGATGGCAGCATCTTAGCTTCCTTTGAAGTGGTTATTTTACTTAAGACGTCACTGTCAAAATTCTTTCAAAAAACCTTTTCTTGATATGACCCATAACCGCATTATATCTTATTTACTGCCTGTATACTGATCTAGTGGAGAAGTCACAGGTAACATGCTGGCTTGCTTTATTTCATCACTGAATAGAAACAAGAGCAATAGTGAGAGATAGGTATGAAAATCTTGCCCCTGAAGCCACAAACAAGAAGTTTGTACCCACATACGCATACATTTCCTCTCTAGTCTCTGCCTCATGAGGTGACGTAACGCTACGGCGTAAAGAGTCCCCAAGGGTTTGTGTTTTGGAAATTATGTTTTTGATGCCTTGCTAATATTGTGTGCTAATAAAGACTATTTAACATTGAGCATTACCTTTCTTAGCAATTTCACACTAAGAAATTGATCGTCTCGTCTCACCTGTATTTGTTTTTTGTTTATGTGTTCTCTACCAGTAGTGTCACCAGTCTTCTGGAGCCTGTTTGGGTTGTTCAAGGAAGATGAAGGCGTCTGGTTATCGCCTAATCACGTTCTGCATTTAGATGAAACGTCCAATGAGAATTTGTTGTTCAGAATTAGGTAATGCACCAGGCTTATTTAAGTAAATTAAGCTGATGATGGTCTGTATGATGATGATGATAATAATGATGATGCTGCTGTTTCAATTCCGTTTTTTAATATTCACCTGTACAGGTACTATTTTCCTGGCTGGTACAGTTGTGGGGCGTCCCGGGCATACCGCTATGGAGTTACTAAGGGATCAGAGAGTGCAATACTGGATGACTATGTCATGGCTTATCTCTTTGCTCAGGTAGGTCTTCCCCACATTTAAAGGTGTAATTCACCCAAAAATTTGGTTGACTCTCTCGTGCCATTCCAAATTGCATCCATCAATCAAAGAACTGCTCGACACGGCTCTGTGGTCTTAACAAAGGACTTCTGAAGCGAATCGATGCATTTGTTTAAGAGAAATATCCATATTGACAGCACTATTAACATTGTTGTCTAGCTTTCGTTATCCCTCTGCTGATGCATTTTGATCACATCTAGCAAAACAAACTTGAAACCAAAACGGAACGCTACTGTAAGTTAAATATGCAGAACATTGTCGATAACATCAAATGTCATTGGTTCTTAGGTGTCTTGTGGCAAAATATGAGTTCAAATACATGTGAGAACCAATGACACCATATTTGAATTGAGCTACATTCTTATCTTTGGGTTTTATGATGTGTAGAAGTGAATCATGGCTCTGTATATCTGCACGAAACAAAAGCCCCTATTTTAAACCGTATGATAAATAAATATTATTTTAATATTTATATATATTATAGATATTTATAATATAATATATATATATAGATTTTTATTTTATCAACCGTATGATAAATAAAAAAACTCATGTTGGCATTGACTACTGAGAGGCTTTTATTTTATGGTGCCTGATTGTCTTCCAGTAGCATTCTGGTATGTATTGACAGACTCTTTGATTGCATTTTATACCTGTATAACCAACCTGCAAAGTGTGTCTGATCATTTTTATTAAACGCCACTTAGACACGCCCTGGAAATCCCTACAGGGAAATTTGCCGTCCGTAGTCACAAGGACAAGATTTTTGACATTTCTTTCTGTGCTTTCACGTGCACAGTTGAAGCCACAATATTAGATGGTTGCCAGAGCATTGTTCTGCGGTCACTTTCATCTTCTGAGTTTGTTGCTTTGTATTGTTGTATTGTCTTTGTATGTGCAGATTTTCATCCGTTTTGTTTTAAACATCAAAATTCGTGAAATCGTGAGGACCCCACCATGCTGGTCTGTGGAAATGCGAGCTTGCGCGGTTTAAAATTAAGATGTGTGTTTAGAGGCGAACTATTTCTGACCTCGCTGGATTACATGGGTTTATGTACTGTAAAGGAGGCAGGCCGACACAGACACATGAGTCATTTAAAACAGCATGTTGAGAGTGTTGCTCTGTCTGTCTTGTGTACTCTTGTCGGTCTGTATATGTACGTGTTAGATGATTTCGTAATGCCTGTAATACAGTCATCTGATGATTGACAGTGGCTGCGTCATTCATAAAGTCACAGGTTTGTTAATATACAGGGCTTGACATTAACGCTTGTCAAGCACAAAGTCATAATGTTAATACATTCATTCATTTATTTGTGCCGCAGACTTTAAGACAGATATTTAATAAAATTCATTAGGTTTAAATGTAAAATAAGTGTAATTAAGTCGTCATCATGTAAAGACTAAAATTTCAATGTGTTGTCATTGACCCACATTGGCTGACCAACATTATTTAAAACGATAATACACCCAAAATTTAAAATCCATCATCATCTACTCGCAGGCATGTTTTTCTAAACACATTTTTCTTCTGTGTAAAACATTGTGTGTTACGTTTATTGTGTGTAACAAAGCTGCGGCAGTATTAATGAATGATGACAGAGTGATCATTATTAATTTTCTCTTTATTCTGTGTTGAAGTGATTGAGTTCAAATTAAGGTTAAACATAAGTTAAGTGAGTTATGCTTTCATCTTAGTTGCATCTTTGCGATCACCCTTAAATAGTTTTTCTCCGCAGGCCTTTGTAAGCCAACACAATTCTTAACCCCCCTCCCAGAGTTTGAAACATTGCTTAACCCAGGACCAGGGACTTTTGACTGCGAGCGCAAAGTCTGATCCACGTTGCAGTCTTTTCTGGCCAAGAACTGTCTGCGTAGACACATACAGAACATCTTTTGACACCACATTAGTAATAGAGCTCCCCATGCCACAAATCTTCAGCCTGGGGTTGAAAAAGCATGTTAACCTTAGTGTGAATGGCTAATACGTTGATGATGTCATGTCATTCAAAATCTCTTTCTCTCTCCTGACTTTATCTACAGTCATATTGATATGGTTTTTCCCTCTTTGTTTTGTATATGTAGTGGAGGAGTGACTTTGTAAATGGCTGGGTGAAGTTATCCGGTGACCACGAGACTCAGGAGGAGTGTCTCGGCATGGCAGTGCTGGATATGATGAGGACGGGCAAAGAGAAGCAGTGCTCCCCTCTCGACATCTATAATGATATTAGGTATCAACTACAATCTGCCTTATGAGTACTGTCAGCTTGTCTGAGGTTTAGTCGTGAGGAAATGAAGAGTCAATGTTCATCTCTCGGAGATTTTCTGTTTCAAGGCCTTTCCATTTATGCACTTGTTGACAGTTAATATTCTAATATTCTGTTTTATTCAGTTACAAGTCCTTCCTTCCTGAAGCCATGAGGCAATGTATCCAGGACTACCACTTCATCACAAGGAAGCGCATTCGCTATCGTTTCCGGAAGGTGGTCCAGCAGCTCAACCAGTGCCGAGCATCTGCGCGCGACCTGAAGCTCAAGTACCTGATCAGCCTCGAGTCTCTGGACTCTGGTTTTTACACCGAACGCTTCCAGGTCAAAAAACCCTCGGCCGAGCAGGTCACTATAGTCGTTTCTGCAGATCACGGCATTCAGTTGTGCCGTGAGCAACATAAAGACACGCAGCCGGAGGTAAATCATTCTAAATTTATTGCAAGAGAGTGTGTTTGTTTTTGGGCCATGCGCTCACGTCAGATGAAACGGATCCGTCTGATTTACTAAGCCTATTTTTAGATTTGATACTTGGAAATTCAAAGAACCGTTTACAGATATTTTTATTACGGTGCCTGCAGGGTAACACTGTTAAAAATTTATTGATAGACCTCAAACGGCATGACTGTTGTGTAACTCATTCAGGCTAAATCCGTTTCATTTGTGGACTTCATTCATAATTACAGGCTTCCAGAAATATTTCACCCAGAACTGAGCATCCTGTCATCATCATTTACTCACTGTCATGTTGTTCCAATCCTGTACGACTTTCTTTTTTTGATGCACAAAACAAAAGGAGAAAGAATTGTTTGACAGATCTATTCTAGTTTCATCCCCTCTAGAGTTTTAATAACATGTTTGTGCTTTCTCACCAGGACCTGCAGATGTATTGTGATTTTTCAGAAGTTGTGGATATCAGTATCAGGCAGGCCAGCAAAGAGGGGGCCAACACAAACCGAATCGTCTCCATCAACAGACAAGATGGCAAAACTCTAGTAAGCCCACAAGAAAGATGCTCATCTATGTAGTCAATCTCTGAGCCAGAAGTACATCTTTTAAACAAAGTTTCATAAGTCTGAGTATCAAATGCTGCCCCCTGCAGGAGTGTGCTAGTTTTGGTGCATTATTTACGGATGTGCGGTTGTTCATTTTTTATCAGGAGCTGGAGTTCTCCTCCTCAATGGAAGCTTTATCGTTTGTGTCTCTGATCGACGGTTACTACAGACTGACCACAGACACCCATCACTACCTCTGCAAAGATGTGGCACCACCCCATCTGCTGGAGGCCATCGAGAGCTACTGCCACGGTCCAATATCGTAAGAATGACATGTGCTTCATTTTTTTGTTAGTTGCATTAGATGTGTCATATCAAATTTTAAGAGCCATATTTTGGGCTCTTGTGCTATTTTTGTTCTTTTGTAGACTTAAATGTAATGAATATTCATCAGATTTGTGGGCTGCATGTGAGCGATGTGAAATGCAGTGATGTTGTTTTTGTTTCCATTGTCTGTTCACACTGTATAACAACACAGAATGGACTTTGCAATCAGCAAATTGTGCAAGTCAGGAAACCAGAGAGGTCTTTATGTGCTACGGTGCAGCCCCAAAGACTTCAACAAATACTTCCTGACTCTTGCAGTTGGGGTATGTTAAAAATAAATGTTTTTTTTAAATAATACACCGTTCTAACTGTGTCTTTCAAAAACACATAAACGCATCATCATCGCTTTACCTTCCATCAGGGGTATGAGGGTGTGGAGTACAAGCACTGTCTGATCACCAGGTCTGTGACCGGTGACTATAATCTCATTGGAACCAAAAGGGATTTTAGAAGCTTGCAGGAACTGCTCAAGTGTTACCAGAAGGAAACGGTGAAATTGGACGGCATTGTTTTTCAATTCAGCAGGTGCTGTTCTCCAAGGTCCAAAGGTCAGTGTAACATAAATACACGATTCAAGCTAATTTTGTTTTTTATTTAAAAAATGGCCCTACTCTCTGACAGATATCTGAGCATTTTGTGTGTTCTGATTGGCTTTCTTATGGAAGTGGGGTTTTAAAGAGGGTGTTTAGTTGACGTGATGGGTCAGATTTAGCTGCTTAGTTTGGTTATTAGTATCAATTTGGTTTTAATTCATCATCACGACAGTGGCCTTTTATGTTTTTGCTTTGTTGTCAACAAATAGAAAAGTCAAACCTGTTGGTGTGTCGAAGCCATAGGGGTTCAGAGGTTCCCCTCTCCTCCTCCATGCAGAGACGTAACATCAATCAGATGGTGTTTCACAAAATCAAAAAAGAAGATCTTGAGCTTGTAAGTATCTCATCTTCTCACTTCAGTCGAAATTTGACCGTTGCATGTGAACGATGGTGAATATTTTGCATCGTTTTTTCTAGGGTGAGAGTCAAGGTCAGGGAACATTCACCAAGATCTTCAGAGGGATTCGGAAAGAGCAGGGGGACTATGGAGAGACCCATAAGACTGATGTCATTGTCAAAGTCTTGGACAAAGCACACAGGAATTACTCTGAGGTGAGAAACATTCAATTGCCAACCAAACAAAATCTGTTCAAATTTAAAGGGCCTGCGTCTTTGTGACTTGAGCGATGTACGCAGGCTTGGAATAAAAAGTACAGCGTCATCCGTGTGTGTGTGGCCCTAAAGTCATTGAGCATTTAAGCAGCAGCAAATGCATAATTGTGAGATTTAACCTCTTAATTTTCCTCTCTCTCTTATAGTCTTTCTTTGAGGCAGCCAGCATGATGAGCCAACTCACCCACAAGCATCTGGTGTTGACCTACGGCGTCTGTGTGTGCGGCGAGGAGAGTAAGTGTTCACAACGCTGTTATGCAAAATCCCAAAATCTGTGAATGCTACCGAATCCTTCAACTCGTGGGTTTTTTGTTTTAGACATCATGGTGCAGGAATATGTGAAGTTTGGATCCTTGGATACTTACCTGAAGAAGAACAAGAACTCTATATCAGTCAACATTTTGTGGAAGCTGGAGGTGGCCAAGCAGCTCGCCTGGGCCATGCTGTTTTTGGTAAGACGCTAAATATTGTTGAGGAATAAGTCGATTTTTGAAAAGCCTGTAGACTGAATGCTTTCATTCTTTTACACGCAGGAGGAGAAGAATCTGGCTCATGGGAATGTATGTGCGAAGAACATTTTGTTGATCAGAGAGGAGGACAGAGCACAGGGAAACCCACCGTTCATCAAACTAAGTGACCCGGGCATCAGCATCACAGTGCTGCCCAGAGAGAGTGAGTACTATGAAGTAGCATACTAAATCAATGAAATTGGCATCTGGATGATTTTTACTTCATTGCACATGCACATGTGACCAGCAGAGGGCAGAGTTTTCCATGAAGTCAGGCTTGTGTTTGCAGTCTGTCCTGTTTTGAATGCTACTAAACTGTAAATGTACTTCTAGTTCTTGTGGAGCGAATCCCCTGTGTGCCCCCTGAATGCATCGTAGACCCTAAAAACCTGAGTCCTGCAGCAGACAAATGGAGCTTTGGCACAACGTTATGGGAGATATGCAGTGGCGGAGAAAAGCCACTCGCCAATATGGACAATTCAAAGGTAGGCCAATATTCACATCCTTGATATGTTAATATAGTATATAATAATTCACCTGCTTGCAGTTAAAAATAATGTTATTACGTATTTGTCGTTTTAGAAACATTTGTTCTATGAAAATCGCCACCAACTTCCGGCTCCCAAGTGGATGGAGCTCGCTAACCTGATCAACAGTTGCATGGATTACGAGCCAACGGTCCGACCGTCATTCAGAGCCGTCATACGAGACCTCAACAGTCTGTTCTGCCCAGGTTAGTACAGACTGTAACATTTTTATGACGCGTTTTAACTCGTTCCAGCACTTGCTGTGTAACGTTCATGAATGCGTTTTTTAGATTATGAGATAGTGAAGGAGGCCGACATATTACCAAGCAGAACAGGAGTGTCTGGATTCAGTTCAGGAGCATTTGAGAACGAGGAGCCGGTCCAGTTTGAGGAGAGACATCTCATTTTCCTTCAGCAGCTGGGCAAGGTAACCGAGAAAATGTTGTTTCTAATGCAAATGTATTCAATTATACCATTATAATTATAGACGGTTTATCTTAACAACGTAAACAAACGTTACTGGACTGCTCTTAGCTTCCGGTACACATCCACAAACAATAGACTGCCTGTAGATTATTTCTGGTAACCAAAAAAAGAAAACCTGAGAAGAACCGTTACTTGGATTTCCATTATTTTAAATTACGATACCAAGCACAACCGCTAGATGTCAGTGTCCCATTCATTTTCTTTAAAAGGATAATATAAATTAAATTAAATATAAATAGTTATATTATTAGCCACTAGCCAGATTGATAAACAAACAAACACCGGAAGTTAAAGTTAAATGCGGGTCAGGCGCACGCGTCCGATGAAACCGTCTATACAATTACAATTACTTTTATACAACCTTTTTATGCAATTTATAACATATAAGCATTATGAACTCCAGCATTATTTGTTATTGTTAAATAGTTAAAGCCTATGTGGCTTAAAATCAGGAATCAAATCGTACTTCCTGTTCCTAGGGAAACTTTGGGAGTGTGGAAATGTGCAGGTATGACCCCCTGCAGGACAACACTGGCGAGGTGGTGGCCGTGAAGAAACTGCAACACAGCACCACTGAACACATCCGTGACTTTGAGCGAGAGATCGAGATCCTGAAATCCCTCCAACACGAGAACATTGTGAAATACAAAGGCGTGTGCTACGGTGCAGGTATGAGGGACGCTGAGTCTTTCGCGAAGCCTTTTTGCAGTTGTCGTGTGTCTATATTGCGTCTTTGTACACACCTGTTTTGTGTGTGTGATTGTTGTCATTATAAATGCATGCTGAGGGAGTCCAAATACTTGGTTTAATGTTTTCGAGAACAGTTTACTTCCATTCATTTCCATTTGAAAAAATGAAAAAACTTGAATTCTTTGTTTTCACAGGAAGAAGAAATCTACGACTTGTTATGGAGTATCTACCTTACGGCAGTCTGCGCGACTACCTCAACAAGAACAGAGAGAGGATTGACCACAACAAACTTGTGCATTATTCTTCACTAATATGCAAAGTGAGCTGGGGTATTTTTTTCTTCAGTTCATGTCATCTTTCTGCGTTAGTGTTGCATATCTGGAAAATTCTCCCGTAATGTTTCCGCAGGGAATGGAATACCTCGCAACGAAGCGTTACATTCACAGAGACCTGGCCACGCGGAATATTCTAGTGGAGAGCGAGTTTCGAGTGAAGATCGGCGATTTTGGCTTGACCAAAGTCTTGCCTCAGGACAAAGAATATTATAAGGTTAAAGAACCTGGGGAGAGTCCAATATTCTGGTGAGCTTCGATTTTAACTTCATCCAAATAGGAAAATTCTCATAATTTACTCACCCACATCCCATCCTAGATGTATATGACTTACTTTCTTCAGTTAAAACACATAATTCCTCTGCTAGCTTTGTATTAAAATGCTTCTTATGGAAGAAATCCAAATGACACTGTGGATAGATAATGTCATCTGAAGCGAAACAATACAATTGTGAGAAAAAACATTATTATTTTCTACGTCATGTCAAAAAGACAACTAGATAAATGAAGTGAGTGTGTGTTGTGACAGGTATGCACCAGAGTCTCTTACCGAGAGCAAGTTCTCAGTAGCGTCTGATGTCTGGAGTTTTGGAATTGTTCTGTATGAACTCTTCACATACAGCAACAAGCTCTGCAGTCCACCTACAGTAAGTATAACATCATTTCCTGTTGTTTTTTACATTCCACTTCCTCACACCTGCATGCTTTGAATTGCTTTAGCCATGCAAATAAGATTGACAATGTCCACAACAGCAGCTCATACGGTTATGGAAATGGTCATTATTGACTTAAGTGCTTGCTAAGTGTCTAAAAATAGCCATTCTTTTGTTGTTTTTAGGTGTTCCTCAGTATGATGGGAGGAGACAAGCAGGGACAGACGATCGTCTATCATCTCATTGAGCTCTTGAAAAGAGGGAACCGTTTACCGCAACCCGTAGGCTGTCCCTCAGAGGTACCACGTCATCCAACACAAATCCAATAAAATCTGTGTTTGAAGCTGGCTGATCTTATTTGTTTTTTATTTCAGCCATTTATAATCTCAAAATCTCCATTGTGTAGTATTTTCAAATCATTCGAGTCATGTTGAAAACAGCTTGTCATGGTCAGATGTTGTGGGAAGTAGTATTAAAGAATAATTGTATTTTCTTAGATATACGAGATCATGCAGGAATGCTGGGACAATGATCCTGGTCTTCGGCCAACCTTTAAGCAGCTTGCTCTCCGTGTGGACTTGATTCGGGACGGCAGCGATTCAGACAGATATACCCAAGTGCCTGCATTTTAACCCAGAAGTTTCATTCTGATCCTTCGGTGTGCCCAGACTCAATCACCTCAACTTTCTCAGAACAATTTAAGGTCATTTATATCAAGAATGTTTTTTTTTTTGTTCGTTTTGTGTTCTTTTTTTTTTTTGCTTTGCTAGCAGTGCTGGCGTGCACCTCTGTACCGACAATGGTTTGAATGAATGAATCGTTATTTTAAAAAATGCAAGAACTGTGCGTTTTTACATCCACGTGTTTGTATGTACATATAAAAGATGATTTTATAATTTTATAAAAATGAGATATGCACCCATTCTGTATGGACTGTTTGAAAACAGTTATGTAAATGAAGAATTGAAAAAGTATATATGTTTATAGGTTGTTTGTCATAATGCAGGTGGTGTCTGATTGAGAAGTATGAAAGATACGAAAGATCTTGCTATTATACAAAGAAGTCTTTATACTTGCTTTGAATAAAAAACAAAAATTACAAAAGCTATGTTGTGGTGAAGAGGCATGCGGTGTATTTTAAAATGTCAAATGCCCTTTGCGCTGTGGAATGGTAAGCGTGCAGTATGTCAAACACAGACATGACACTATCCTCTTACTGCTGGCTGATACCAGTTTGCACCACACCGACTGTCCCACTAAACTGGTGGCATGTTATTGCATGACTTTTTAATCACATTCATTTATTTGAACTTGTATATAGTTCATGTTTGAAATAACGATAGATATTATGGTCAAATTATAACACATTTTGAACTTGATTGTGGTGCCAATTACATTCAGGGTCTTAAACACCAGATTTTGTGATTGTAGCCTAGATTGGGTTTGACACTTTATACTCACTTTACATTCAGGATTGTCATAGTTTTTAGATGATCTTGACCTGGTGCTTATGTCCTTTGTTCTAAGTTGTGTTCTTATGCACTTTACACAGCGCTGGATATTGAATTAATTTTTTTGCAGTTATTTTGTGACCTTTGCTCCTATTTAATAACAGGAAATGCAAATGCACATGATCAGGTACAGCAATTCACAGTTCTTGTATCTAAATTTCATAATTGGCAGTAAGTCAACAGGACAATTAAGAAACGGAGAACAGGGGCCATATATTACAGAAACTTTTTGTCATCTTAAATTCTGAAATCTTCAGTCCTGAGTTGTTCACAATGTGTTCCACACATAACAGTTAGTAAATGTCCTAGCATTACTGCAGTGTCCATAGTTTAAGGTGGTAAATGTATTCCATCGTAACCTGCTGTCTCAAAGTAACCGTAATTCAACAATGTTATTTGTATTATGTATTTTATATATATTTATAATCCAAAACATGATTACTAGACTTTTACTGTTAAAAACAGGCGGACGGTCTTCTTTTTACGCCACTGCGCGTGCGGCAGTAGGGGGTGTGGTCAACATTGATACGAGGTTATAAATAGAGCTCGTTACATTTCAGTCAGTCAGACAGACTCGGAGCTGCGTGCGGTTTGTGATGAACATGAGGAGATCTTGACCGTGAACGCTACAGGAGCGCGGGGTGCTCGCGCCTTTGACGTAAGTGTTTGTTTCGGACGTGGTGAAATTGTATATAGATAAATGTATAAGACAGCAGCAATATTTAAAGAAAGTTTATAATGTACCGTTAAAACCGTCCAATGTCACACTTTGTTATCCACCATATGGACGGCATAGCCATTAACTCAATTCAATTTTGGATTACGATTCAATTTTAAAGTAGTTTACATTTCTCGAGAAGTCGAAATTCAAGTAAATACATTTTTAAAAGCATATAATAATAATAAATGTTTTCTCTGTAAAACAATTTTTGAAAGTCGGGCCGTCACAATATCAGATTTTTACTGCAGGATTAAGGAATCCATGATGACGATATTATCGCGATATCCATTGACCGTTTTTAGAATAAATAAATAATGCTGTGAATCAAATTAATCTTTCTTTTAGTTTTTGTATTATTTTGCCCATGAATTAATCTAAAAATGAGTGCAAGTAGGCAGAGAGAGAGAGAGAGAAAGAAAGAAAGCTTTTCTCATGCTTTGTTGACTTCAAAAAATCTTCTGACTCAATCTGGCATGAGGGGCTTTTTCTTCAGTTGATTCAATGCGGCATAGGAGGAAAAACCTACAACATCATCAAATCAGTTCTGTTTGCAGATGATCTGGTGCTGCTGTCACCCACAAACATCTAGACAACCTGCACACTTTCTGTCAAACATGGGTAAAATTTATCATGCCAATAAAGCTTATTTGAATCTTTGATAAAGCTTCTTTAAATAGAGAGTTTGTTATTAGGGATGCACCGATGTATCAGCCGATATAGGATTAATTTAACACCATTGGCATATCGGCAATAGCATGAAAAAGGCCGATACCGATGGTTTATTAATTAACTGCATGGAGGCTTAGGAGTTGTATGTCTTTTGAATAATCCAATGTTTTGCTATTAGCAAAATAAGTAAATACTTGATAAAACAAGATACAATCTGTACAAAAATCTAGTTTGTCAGACGTGTGTTGGAAAGTATTGTATAGTACTGTATGTATGCAATCGACTAATAGTTGTTGGTTAAAATCGGTATCGGCCCCACAAAATCCTATCGGTGCATCCCTATTTGTTATCGTGGCTCTTATTTAAAAACTAAACGGATGATGAATTATTTACAATATTATCATATGTGTAAAATGTATTATTAAATTGCATATAAACATATGTTTTAATTGGCAACCTTTACACTGCTAAACATTTTCTTAATCTAAAGCAACACTTCCCATTGTGTTGTTGAATTGACTGAAAATCTGTGGAGCACCGTAGGTTTAGTCCTAAATTTGGTAAGGGAACAGGTCAGGGACAATGATCTATGTCTTGGTGTAACATGACTATTCATGCCGTCGAGTTTGCATCAGGGTTGGGCAGCGATGGAGGTTTGCGGAACGTTGTTATGATGCAAATGAGACCTGTTGGAGTGTTTCAGGGGCGGCTTTAGCACTGAATAGGAGTTAGTGCATCCCCTTACGAAAAAAAATATTTTACTATATAATAATTTGTCAGTATATTATATCATTCAATATACAGCCATGGATATAATTAAAATACCACTTGAGTTTTGCCTTAAATCAGGATTTCTGCGTATATATATTGCAACCATTCCACTTTAGTCTGTTGAATTCCAACAAAAGCAAGAGTGCAAGGATGCAAAGATGCATGGAAATTGTGCAAAAATCAGGCCTATTTCATCAAATTATCAGTTCGTCATTTCATAAAAAAATTTTTTAACTGATCCTAAAATACATGTAAAAACATGAATTGGCCTATTGTGTTATTTAAAGATGAATATTAACTTCTTTGCTGCATTAAAAATTTGCAAACACCATTTATGGGTATTTTCATCAGTGTGTCCCATTTCCGTTTTCTGCTAATAAAAAGGAATATTTTCATTTGGAATTTGGGAGAATTGTTGTCACAAGTTCACCGACTGAAACTAAAATTATAATCTTACTTAAACATGTACCTATAAATAGTAAATTTAGAAAATAATTTCAGAAAAAGAATCATTTTGTAGTGGTCTCTTACTTTTTTCTGTGGTTGTGTATTTGAAAATATATAGAATAATACATTATTTTGTAACAATATTACAATATAATTAATTATACATAAGGAATTGCCGAAGAAATAAAAGGACTCGGTTCCAATATATGGAAATATATTATATTTAATATATTATATTATATTTTTGGGTACATTCCCGTTTATTTTTGTTTCTTAAGGGGCAAAGTAAAGTAAATATGGAACAGGCTGCAAAGCTGCTGACATGTGAGCACAGCTGGAGATTTCACAACATTTACATTCACGCATTTGGCAGACGCTTTTATCCAAAGCGACTTACATTACATTGTACATTTTGTATAGTAAGCAAGTGAAGGTTAGGTGCCTTGCTCAAGGGCATCTCAGTCGTTACCCGCCAGCCCTGAGAATCGAACCAGCAACCTTCTGGTCATGAGTCCAACTCTCTAACCACTGGGCCACAACTGCCCATCATTTCAAATTAAATCACAAGCCTTGTATGCCCAACACTGACTTTAGCTACCACAGTGAAGTACAACTTGGGGTTGTTTAAAAAAGACCTAATGGAGGTCTCAGTTGTTTAATTTAATATTAGATTTTAAGTCTTAACACTGTAGATTAAATTGAGTTCATTTCGACTAAAATGCTTCACAGTATTGTGATTTGTGACATTGCTTTGCAGAAGGTGAGAAGAGGCAGATCCAGGATGGAGAAGCGTCCGATGGAGCCACCAGATGGTGGCTACGGTTGGGTCGTGGTCACCTCTGCCTTCTTCATCATGGGCCTCACCGCTGCTGTTCTGAAGAACTTCGGCCTGTTCTTCCTTGACATCCAAAGACACTATAGTGTTTACACCAGCACTACCTCATGGGTTACCTCAACCACCATTGCTGTTTTTCATTTAGGAGGTCTAAAAAGCCTGTTTCAATTTTGCAATAAAAACACTAGGACAGCATATAGTCGTTTCAAAGCAACAACATAAACAAACGTTACTGCACATGCACGCCTTTGTGTGTCAAACTTAGGTTAGGTGGTACACATCCACAAAGAATTCCTGCAAATTATTTTGTAATTGACATTAGCTGGCAAGTTAAAAGTATGTCTAGTCAGTATTATTTTGGGTTGGAACTGTTACTTGGCTAAAGTTAAATGCAACAAAGTTCCACAATCCATTCAACAAATATTTTTATTTATTAAAATTAATATACAAAAAAATTCAACACATTGTTTATTTAATACAATTATTATACAATAAACTGATAATATAAATGAAATTAAATCCAAATGCATTGATGATGATGTCATCACAGTAAAGATGCTACAGTGTGTGCTTCAGATCTGTTTGTTAATGCTTTGATGTGTGTTCCTCATCAGCTCCTCTCGCTAGCGCTCTCAGTGTGCACCTGTCACAGCGGAGCGTCATCATGATCGGAGGGTTCCTGGCTGCCTTAGGGATGATTATTGCCTCTTTGGGCCTCAGTCTGCCATGGATGTATGTGTCTATGGGTGTGCTCCAAGGTACTTTCAATTTCTCATGTCATTTCAAACCTCTGCAGAAGACAAAAGAAGATATTTTGAAGAACGCTGGTAACCAAACAACATTGGCCCCCATTGACTTCCATTTTCTGGACACAAAAACATTTTTTCAAAATATCTTCTTTTGTGTTTCATAGAAGAAAGAGTCATATACAGATTTTTATTTTTGGGCGAACTGTGCCTTTAAGTGATAATTTAACATTGCTGTGTTCTAGGTCTTGGAATCTCATTGTGTTGGATACCAGCTAACAGCATGGTCAGCCATTATTTCAAACGCTGGCGTCCGATCGCCTATGCAGTGGCGAGCTCCGGAGAGTGTGTGTTTGCCATGATCTTCAGCCCGTTTTTCCAGTGGCTCATCGAGAGCTATTCGTGGCAGGGGGCCGTACTCATTATCGGAGGTCTTCAGCTGAATCTGTGTGTGTGTGGTGCTCTAATGAGACCCCTGCAACCAAACCCAGTCCTGCAAAACGCTTTTCAAGACTCTAAAGATCAGAGCAGGACATCAAAAAAAGTCACTTTCCAGTGGTCTCTGATTCAGAGGCCCGAGCTGCTGTTATACATCGTGTTTGCCATTCTGGCCGCCGCAGGCTTCTTCATCCCACCTTTGTTTCTGGTGCCCTATACCAATAGCCTGGGCATGGAGCAGTACTGGGCCGCCTCCGTCCTGTCGGTGCTGGCGCTAGCAGACATGCTGGGCAGACTCGCGTGCGGGTGGCTGGCAAACCTGCGTCTCATGAGGAACCTGCAGTTGTTGACCATGGTGGTCACGGCAGGGGGGGTGGTGCTACTTCTGCTTCCTGTTGCACAGAATTACTGGGCCATTCTGGTGTTCTCCTCATTGTACGGCTTCCTGTTTGGATGCGTGGTGGCCATCCATGTGACAAATATTGTGGATATTGTCGGGCTAGAGGGGTTTGACAGCGCTCTTGGGCTTTTTATGATGTTACGGAGCTTTGGAGGATTTGTGGGACCACCAGCTGCGGGTGAGAGTTCTTTTTATTTAGGGTTAGGGTTCATAAGTTTATGTTTACTTACATTTAAATATCTTTAATTATATATAGCAGAGTTGTAGACTGTTTCAAAGCTTAGCCAGACCGATCAACAAACACAGACCGGAAGTTAACTTCAGGCCTGGTGCATGCGTCCAATGAAACTCTATAATAATTTAAACATTTTATTGTAGTTTTATTATTATTATTATATATTAATTATATGTTTTTATTTGGTTTATGTTTTTGTTATTTTTCTTTTTAGATATTTTAATATGTACATTTGTAATTTTATTATGTATTTTTAATATTGCTATAAGTTACGTTTGTTTAGTTTTAGTTTTAATTAATATTTTTTTACTTAATTTTTGTATTGATAATTCATCATTTTAGTTCCTCAATTTAAGCTTATTTAAGTTTATTGCTAAGAAAACATTTCTAATGTTAATTATAATATATTTGATAATAATAATGATAAAATAATATTCCTTAATAAAATAATAATATAAATTAAAAGTCATATTTTATGTGCAGACACATTTTTTTACATTAAAAAACATGTAGATGTCAGTCGGCACATTTTGTTGTATCAAACACGAGTGTTGTTTACATTAAGTCAAAAACTGTAAAAAATAGTGAAAATATTTGTATTATTATATTAAGGGTCATAAAAACAACTTATCAAAATCACTCCTTTTCTGTAATAATGAACTTGAGCACAACGTAATTGACCCCACGTTTGTACTTTTTATGCTCTTTGATCCATTTGTAAAGTTAGTAGTTTTTTGTGCTACGGTTATTCATATAGCCATTTTCCATAATAATAGCTTTGTTGACAGCTTGTCAGTTAAATGACTGTAGTTACAGTTTCTACACTCTATTGCCTAAATAATAATTAGAAATGTAAATGTAAGCTTGGATATGGTTATGTCAGTGCAGGCTCTGTATGTGATGTGTCACCGTCTCGTGTCTGTGTCACAGGTTGGCTGGTGGACTGGGCCGATGACTTCAGTGCTGGCTTCTACTTGTCTGGCTTCTGTCTCGTCCTCTCTGGGGTTTTCGTAATGTTTGTTGATAGACTGGTGGAGACGAAAAAACTCCCTGTCAAGCAAACACATTTATGTTTAGACACCACAGATCATCAAAGCTGACCATACAGGTCTTCAAAAGTACATTTTGTATATTGTCAATTTTGAGAGATACTGTATTAATGTTTTTATTTAAGTGCAACAGGTACTGTATTAACCTCACTTTCCTGTGAAATTGTACTGACAGCCCAACAACTTACAAATAATTATTATAAGCTTGTGAATCAAGGTAAGATAAGGAAACCATTTTCAACAACAGTTCTTTATGTACTTGCTCAATAACAGTTTTTTATTTTTACCAAAAACATTACAGATTTAAGTATATTGTCAATGTTAAATGTGTTGCAAAGGGAGGTCATGAGATGGTCAATGATATTGTTTGAATTAAGAGTGGTTTGTGCAATAGAAAAAGTGCTTGTATGACTGCAGCAAGCTTGCACGCAAGCTTTTTTTTTTTTAGAACAAAAATGAACACTGTAATCCTAATTGTTAACATATTTTGACCTATAATTGTTTTAAAATGATAACTAATGCCATTCTGAGGACCTGTTTCTGCCTATGTAAGGTCTACTTAGAAGCACATGGGAGTACAGATGTACCTTAAAGTGAGTTAATGAAAAACATCAACAAGCATTATCATAGGTGAAACATTTGGGGAATGTACAGTGTCTGAAAGCAGTGTGTATAAACTTGTTTTTCTGTTTGCAGTGTAAAGGTGAAACTGTGCTATTGTTGCCTATTTTTTTGTATGGTAAGTTAATTTCGTCAAGTAGATTTTTTTTATATTTCTTTGTAATATTCATAGTTTAAATAAAACCAGTAATTTTTTATGTTACCCCCATAAAGCACAATAATAAATGATATACAGGTTACACATCGTCTTAAAAACGTATAATTATGAAATGATTGCCATACAGTAAAACACACAAAAACCTTTTTTAAAAAGGTAGATTTCTACAGAAGTTGAGGTAATGTTTTTAAAATTAGAAATCGTTTACAAGCAATAGTTTACTTTATATCTGTGGTTATGTGTGCCTTAGAAATGCTAAAATCTGCCTAAACTACCTTTTCATCTCAAAAGATCTGAACCGTTTATCGCCAAGTGCGAGTTCACATTTACGAGGAATTTGCCTCGGTAGGCTGGTGCATAACATTTAGAACACAATATATAATATAAAAAGACAGAAAAATATATACAACATAAAATTAAACTATATCAGTATAACAATTCAAGAATGTCAGCCATTTTGTGCAATTTGAGTAGGGTGTGCAACAGTGAATTTATAGGATTATGTTTTTGGGTGTACTACCCTTTTAAATGGAGTCTTGCCATAAAGTGGTAAATTCTGAATACTGCATGTTTGCATTTACATGAATAGATTTGTCAGTGCATGTTCTGCTCTGTGCAGAGAATAAACACAAGTGTATTAGATGAAAGAAAAACTTTATTACCTTTTTAATCAAGATTATTCATGTACAACATGTCAAAAGAGATCTGCTTTCACTGGGACCTTACTTGAATGCTAATGTAGGAGGGCTCACACAGTGTAGGCTTATTTGTTGAATTAAAGGGCAAAACACATAGACTATATATAAGTCGTCTTGTTTCGTTTACGTGCATTAAAATCAAAATAAAAGTAGTTTTAATCATTCATGTGTATGGTTTAACTGACATCATGTAGCATTCACCTGGCCACTGGGTGGCAGTATGACACAAGTAACAGAATAAAGAGTTTCTTGTCGCGTTCACTACCAGTGGACACATTTTCATTACTATTTATCATTTGACATCTGAAAATAGTAGTAAAGTCGTCTTGGAAATGATGTGGTGACGAAAAATATGTTGTTGTTTTTTTATTACGATTGTCTGATGTGAACTCGCGCCATCCAGTCATTCGTTATTATGAAAAATGCTACATCCATTTTCTACACTTGTAAAGTGCCCAGACAGGTAGGCCTATCTCTTTACAGACATAACAATCTTTGTATTTTTTCATATTACACTGTTAAAATAACTTCCATCGTGCACTCCAGTATTATGCCGAAACTCTGAAAAAACTAACACCTCTGACCGCATTACATCAGTATTACTGCTCCACTGACGAACTACATTGCTTGGTGGAATAATCTTCACAACACTGGATATTAAATATCAAATATAAATGTGAAAATGTGGATGCTGAGATTAGTGCTTAAAATATACTTTTTCTCAAGTGTATTTCATTTTCTAAATGATGCAAAGGCCATCTTATTATAAAACAAAACTGTTGCTGTTTTTTTATTTATTTTTATAATTTACTGTTCAATTCTCAGAGGATTATAATGAACAGAACACTCAGGAGTGGAAACACAGCAATATATGAAGAACAGAGCAGTCTGACTGATGCTAAACTCTGTAGCTCGACACAAACAACAACACACGTAGTGGTCAGTTGAGTAAAAGTCCAGCTTAGACAAACATACAGCCTTTTCCTCCACGGGGATGTAAGCTTTGGTTTCAGAAAGCGATGTAACTTGTGGTCTTCTTGCACAGTGACGGCCCAGATGAGAAAACCCAGAATCTGACCTGGATGAAGGCCGTGCCACCATGCTGAGAAGCCGAAGGTCACAAACAACGGAGATCTGTCGAATCTGTGGAAGATCATCCGCCGAAGCCACTCTGCTGTGCTTCTGTTCCACTCCCGAGCAAACACAGAAGGACGACTTGACATTTCGGTCACCCATGGGTTGCCATCAGACAACCCGTCCCATGATGTTTTTCCAGTCCGATCGTTTGCACGGAGACCCATGCCGGCAGCGTTGTTAACACACTCGCTTACCTTCCAATGTGCATAATAGTTCATCTTTAGTATTAGGGCTAAGATCCAGATCCCTAAAGTGTCTTGGAAAACGTAGCTATTTACTTTGAACGTGTTAGATCTCAGGAGCAAATTTAGACAATATTTAATGAAAACCAAGAGTAAAACTTGCAATGTTTTTAAAGCAAGATTACCCATACATGTAGCCAAGGGTGGAGTGCGGCTCATTTGTCTAACAGACTCCGCAAAAGCGTTGAAGTCGCAAAGTGGTCCTCCGAGGAGAGACGGGAAACAGACCAAGTAGCTCAGAAATGAAACGAAGATGCTTTTCTGAAAGCGCGCAGACACTGTGCCTTCCTGAAGATCCAGAGACAGAGAAGAAACCCGTTGGGTCATCAACATCAGAGCTGACGTTGCCAGTAAAAGTCTGTGCGGGACAAAGCATCAGAATAATACGCGTAATATTTTAATTAAAAAAATCATTTGAATAAAATACCTGGAGTCTGGTGTCTCTTGAAGCCAGTATTGTTGGTACTGGATGTAGAAATGCCAGAATGTTTGCCAGCACATCTGCAGTCCAAATGTCCACCGATGGATGTGTGCTGGCTCCAGAAAGTGGATGAGAAGAACAGAAAAGCAAACGCTGAAGAACAGAAGAAAGCTGTATGGACCCATCGTTGTGATAGCCAGGACGAAGCCTCCCAGTGTCAAATAAACGTACCTTAAAGGAAAAGACGACTGTCAGAAAAAGAACCCCAAAAAATAATGTATAGAGAACGTTTTTGTTATACTGTACCTGCCGACTATTGAGAGATATCCCTGTCTAGCTAAACAATACAACAGCAAAGCAAAAGGAACGTTCAGAAACTGGTAAAACAGCTGTGGGTTTCCATTCAAAAATATCCAGAAGAGATCCATGACCGGATTGATGGTCATTTGTGTGTGAAAGAGTGATTCAGAGGTGTGTGTTAATGTAAGTCTATTATTTTCATCTTTTATCAGCTGATGGTGTGAATGCCTTGGTGCATGTTTGATCTTTACAGAAAAGATCCTTCCAGATTCCAGTCATGCATGGAGATACAGACACTCGGTAAGACAAAGTCGTGTACTTATTTCCTAAATGGAATCTGACAGTGGCAACCAAAACACGTGTAAACACGACTATCTTTTCGCTATAGTTTAAAGGGTAAAAGCAAATTTCAATCATATTTACTCGTGTGGTTAGTGATTAAAATGGTTTAAAATGTCCATAGAAAAAAAGTGATTGTCAGTATTTGTACAAGTATGAATTTTTTACTGTCATGTATTTTTATTTGCTAGATCAGGAGTTTTCTAACTTTATGATGATGCCAAGGACCACGATGAACCTTTTGTGAGAGACCCCCTTTTTCAAATCTAAACATTTTTATATTTCCATGTTTATGGATAGTCGTCTTTTCGTACTCAAAAATTTTCTGAGGACCTTCAGAACCTTCTGTAGGGTAGAACCCTCTTTGGGTCTCTGGAAAAACCATTTCGAAAAACGCATTTTGCAACGTATTTATTATATTTTGCTTTATTTGAAAATAAACAAAAATAGAGCAAAAATCCAGATTGGTTGGGTAAAATACAGGACAAACCCAAGCGTTGGGTTTAAGTAACCTAGAAAATGTTCGCGTTTGACCCAACCGTGGGTTAAAACAACCCATCATTTCTAGTTGTTGACTATATGTTTATTGTCGACTATTGTTGTTTTATTGCTTATTGTTGTATGTAAAAATATTAAATACTCCCTGATTAGTAAGTTGCTTTAGATGAAAGTATTTTCTAAATGAATAAATATAAAAATCCATAGTTATATTACAAAAAAACATCAGAATCTGGTATCATGTGCCCATCAATGCAATCCAATTTTTCCTTTTTGTATGTACCGATTTGAAGTGTTGAATAAAAAAGCACTTGTAACATGTATGCATTTTTTTTCAAGTCACTTTGGATAAAAGCGTCTGCTAAATGACTAAATGTATGTCTTTCCTCAGATCAAACCCATGATCTTTGCGCTGCAATTGAGCTACAGTAGCCCCACATATTTCACTCAGAGAAGCCAATACCAGACACACAAGTTCAAGTTTAAACACTTTAAGGCTACATTTTCTTTTCTCTGTCAAGACCCAAACTGAAATATGGACCAACACACAAATACTCACTGTACTCCACTGTGTGATTGCCCCACATTTGTCTCCATTTCACCGAGCATTCAACTATAAAACATGTAAAGGCAAAGGCGGGTTATAACGAGCACATAGCGAGCGAATGAGTAATGAAGAGAAAGAAAGTGACACGGGTGCAGGAGTGGGGTTTGTCCCTGCGTCAGAGAGATTTCCCTTATCGATTGGCTGCTCCTTGTGCAACGAGGAGGCGTATAAAATAGTCACTTTTAAGGAATTTCTCAGACATTTAGTGGCGTGCACGGCGTGGAGGTTGGCAAGAAACAATTCTTCAGTACACTTCTTAAAAATCTCAAGTGAAGAACATGCAGAGCTGCGCGAAATCATGGGGCGTTATCATCATCAGCAGGTCGATGAACGCTCGCGTGCCTTACAGGAATATCTGCAAAGGTGATCGTTTTAGGAAACTTCAGGCTTTAAATGCAAGCGTTCGCACCCTGAGCACCTCGCAAGTTTTGCTGTCTAGGAAAATTGAGAGGATACTGCCGAGACACGATGATTTCTCTGAGAGACATATTGGACCGGGTGACAAGGAGAAAAGAGAGATGCTCAATACTCTTGGACTTGAGGTAACAAAGTGCATTTAACTGTGTAAATGAACTCGTGCACTACATCTGTTTAAATACTAAATAACGGCGTTTTTTCGATTCGAAAAATTAGAAATCTCGTAGAAAAACTTTCGAGTGCACATCATTTTTTCCTCGCATATGCATCAAAAATTAATGTTTGATGTTGTTCCCTTCGTTGCAGTCAGTCTCTCATCTCATTGAAAACACAGTTCCCGCATCCATCCGCCTGGGAAGAAGTTTGAAAATGGACGATCCCGTGTGTAAGTTTTGCCTCTCGCTCTCTTCAGTGGCCAAAAGGAAACACGTGTCGTTTGTTGATGTGATTTCATCGTGTATTTGCACACAGTCTACGAAGCAAATCGGAAACAGTGAAATAGTATAATTTGCCTGCAACAAGGTTTTTTTTTTTAAAGCATCCGTCTCGAAACGCTTTCGCGTGCCGTTATGAATATTGCAAAGGCTTCCATCAAATATGCGTTTTATTAAAAAACTAAATTGGAATTTTGGGGAATTTTCTAACACACCAGACTCGACAAAGGAGAGCATCGCAGGGCTGAATGTAGGTTACACGCTCTTTGTGTGCCAATGGAGTGTTTTGTGGCGTTAAGTCTTCCTTTGAACATATTAGGAGTTGTTTTTGCGGATCTCCTGACGCCCACAGCCGATGACAATCAGAGTGTAAAGTTCAGCGTCACACGGCCAGTTTGATCTGGTTAGCGGTAGCAGCTATTCACATACAGCTTTGCGTAATATCTTAACGCTTCGTTGCGTTAACATTGAACAGAACTTTGAGTTCGCATTGCGTTTGATAACTCTTTGATGCGCATTTGATAAAATGGTACAAAAAATAGCGTTTAATCAATGCAGCCCAAATGATTTTGAAATGAACCTTGTTTTTGGCGTAGTTCTTCTCAAACTAAGGTGTTTAATAAAAAAAAAAACTTGGTTATTAACGATTGGTGATTTACAATTAACACATTTGTGGAGATTTAAAAACAGCGCATTTTGGATCAAACTGGGTCTTTTTGAGACCATACTGTACTCCTTTTTTCTTTCAGCTTGTTTTGTTTTAACCCTCAAATCATGGTCACGAATGACAAAACCAGATGTGTAAGAAGAATGTATTGCTAAATGCACACAGCATCAGGTCTCGTATGGCACGAGTGAGTAGAATTAAGCGAGTGCTGAAGCAGACTGGACTGGATTCTGCTGGTTCCGCTTTGCTCTTCAAATCCCTTCTGCACAAAAACGTGCCGAAACTTTCACTACTACTACTTATTTCAGTTTTTTTTATATATTACCCACCCCCTTAATGACTTTAATCATTATTGATGCATACTTTAAAAAACTGATAAATTGATAAATACTGACCCAAAATGAACAATTATTTGACACCATGTTTTATAAAACAAAAAATGCAATGGAAAACTATTGAATTGATCGTATAGACGTGTGTGTCTGTTGTGGTGAGATGCAGTAATGCCCCTCTCAACCCCCCTGTGTAACTGTTTTTACTACATTATTTCTGCCCTGTTCACTTGCTGTGTTGCTAAGCTGCAGAACAATGCCCTGGGAATGTTATGTGTCTGGATGTAACCTCAAGCAACTCTGAGCCTTTAAACTCATCACCTAGTGCCAAATTGACTGAGTTTTTACCTTTTCTGTAATATCTTTTCATTCGCAAACACACTCTGCACCTCCGTTTAATTATTTAGTGTGGTTTTGTAGGTCACGTCAGTAAGAACTTGTGGATGGTGTGTTAGTATATTTCGATTAGATCTTTATTCGTTTGGAATATTGATGAAATGATAAAAGCGTGTATTGTCATTGCATAGCTCTAGAAGTGCAGTTCCTGTTAGTGTAAAAAACCAAGCATCTAGGTTTTATTTTTTTTCTATTATTACAAGCGAAGAAGGTTTTTATGTTGTGTATTGCCCATCATCTGAGTCCTAACAAATCTGAGTCACAGTGGCAGTCGCTTGTTCAAATGAAAGAAACGCTTCATTCAGTTTGACTCTTTCTCTTGATAAATAGGTCAGACCTGAATGATCTATTTTACTCTCAAATCAGCTTTTAATGACTGTATTCAGAACTCGTGACCGAAAGGTTTTTGGCACGTGTAAGCACTGTTTCGTTAATCTCAGATAAGGTTTTAGACACTGAGGTTTTAATCTGTGACCCCTGAGATGAAAATGTAATGTTATCTATGTTTAATCACTGCAGGTGAGAATGAGATTCTTGAGTCCCTGCAGAAGATTGCCTCTAGGAATAAGATGTGGAGGTCTTATATCGGAATGGGCTATTACAACTGCTCCGTTCCACCGGTCATACAGAGAAATCTACTGGAGAATTCTGGATGGTATGTGTTTCCCAGACCTAAAAGCTTATTTTTAACACAACCCTTTCGATTACTTTGTACACGGGTTTTCATATGGACAGTATATAGCGCTTATACAAGTTAGATGATTTTTGTTATAGGGAGTAGTATGCAACCGACATTAGATACGCTTGTGGTGTAAATCTTAAAGGAATAGTTCTCCCACCCAAAATGTACTCGCCCTCATGCCGTCTCAGTTTTTTAATGAAATAATATCAATCACTTTTTATACATACTGTATGTAGGTATCAACATGTTGAAACTCCATAAAGCACAAACATCCATCATAAATAAAATCCAGATACTCCAGTGAGTTAGCAAAAGCAAAACGAAATGTGTGTGTGGGAAACCATTATTTTGAGATTATTAATCACTAACTTTTGTTGCTTTGGGTAAAATAGTCTGCTAAAAGTAAATATTAAAATATGGCAACATGTCAATAACTTCTTAAGTCTCACATGTGTTGAACATTTTGAGTCCCATAAAGGAATGTAACATGACTGCATTTTAATATTAAATGATTTATTTTTGTTTAACAAAGTTAGGGTGACTAAAATATGAGAGAATTTTCACGTTTGGGTGGAAAAACTCCTTTAAATGCAAAATCTTACTGTGCAAATATCTCATATCAAATGTTTCTCAAATTGCACATTTACACCTGCACCTCACAATTTTACTTTTTTTTTTGTGTAATTTGTAGGGTGACACAGTATACACCATACCAGCCTGAGGTCTCACAGGGACGTCTTGAGAGTTTGCTCAATTATCAGACTATGGTCTGTGACATCACTGGAATGGCGGTGGCTAATGCGTCATTACTGGATGAAGGAACTGCAGCTGCGGAGGCCATGCAACTCTGCAACAGGTTAGCGAACCAACTACGCAGTTTAACGTAGCAATTTTATTTCAGCTCTAATCCCAGTTAGACCAGCTCATCCAGGTGTCTGGCACGCAGGGAGCCACTCCAGGGCTGGGAACGAACGCTTCTGAGAGTTAACATGACAATTAACACCAATCTGTTTCTTTTCAAAGGCAAAACAAAAGGAGAACGTTCTACATTGACCCGCGCTGCCATCCACAGACTATTGCAGTTGTGCAAACCAGAGCCAAGTATGGACATTAGCATTTTTTTTCCCAATACACGGAAACATATGTTTTGCCTGGTGTTAAAGTATGAATGTTTGTGTGGTTTAGTTACATTGGTGTAAAGACGGTTCTCAAGCTTCCTCATGAGATGGACTTCAGTGGAAATGATGTCAGCGGTGTGCTCTTCCAGTATCCCGATACTGAGGGCCGGGTGGAAGATTTCACTGCACTGGTTGATCGGGCTCACAAGGGCGGCGTATGTACCTCCAAGCTATCTTTGTAATTTACATATTCAGACTCGCCCTGATGTTGTGCGTTTGACTTCTTTGTGAAGCTTTGTGAAAATGAGATGTTTTAACGAATTCTCATAGTGCAGTTTTCCAAAATACAACAAAGCAACTAAAGTTATGCTTTTATTCCATACATAGGGCTGTCACAATATTCGATTTGCACAACATGGTTATTGCGCCAACATCATTTTTTTTTTTATATAACTGCATTATCACGATTATGCATTTGTTTTAAAAAAAAATCAACAATACTATTGGTAAAATTCATCTTTAATTTTGTTTATGTAGAAAAAAATATTTAAGGCTTGCACGATATCCGATTTTCACCACACTTATCGTGTAAAAATCACAATAGCAATACTATCGTGATATCTAACTAATTTGTTTTGGAAAGAAATAAACAATTCTATTGGTCAAATACATCTTTAATTTTGTTTATTTAATTTGTATTTCTTTAAGGCTTGCACAATATTATCTCATTTGTTTTGAAGAGAAACAATACTAGTCAAATTCATCTTTAGTTTTAGTTGGTTTTCTTGGCCAATGAATTACCCTCAAAATATGAGTCTGTAACCATTTTGACTCTTAAGGCAAAAGTTTAAACAAGTACTGAATTATTTACGATATTCATTTTTAATATCATGGTTATTGCCGACACAGGTATATTGTGACACATCATTTGTATAAATTATGCCCTTTTTCTTCAATGAAATACAAAATAACTAAATAATTAAAAAAAATTGTGTGAAGAATTCCTTTGTACTCTGTCCTGCTGTAATGAAACAAAATTCATCATAACATCGGATGTAAACAAAAATCGAATTGATACTTTAATTTATTATTTGAAGGCCCTGGCCTGCTGTGCCACAGACCTGCTGGCGCTCTGTGTTCTTCGTCCTCCGTGTGAGTTTGGAGTAGATGTCGCCTTGGGCAGCTCTCAGCGTTTCGGCGTTCCTCTCTGCTATGGTGGACCTCACGCTGCCTTCTTTGCCGTCAAAGAAAATCTGGTCAGGATGATGCCAGGAAGGATGGTTGGAGTGACCAGGTTGGCTTTATTATATCATATACGCTGAAACCTATTTGCACTTTTTGTCAGCTATCTGATCCTTCTTGCATGTTTTCTAGAGATGCTGCTGGAAAGGAGGTTTATCGTCTTGCTCTCCAGACCAGAGAGCAGCACATCCGTAGAGACAAAGCCACCAGCAACATCTGCACCGCTCAGGTAGAGCTAAACGATTTCTTTCAAACCTCTCTCTCGTGACACGTGTGTGTGTTTTGTGTTTAAATTCAGCATTTTGAATTTAAGGCTCTTCTTGCGAACATGGCAGCCATGTTTGCGTTATATCACGGCCCTCAAGGTTTAAAACACATCGCAGAAAGGACCCACAATGCAACCTTGATTCTAGCTGAAGGCAAGTACTTCACCTAATTCTGCATATTAATATTTGCAATACTGTTCAGAGGTTTTTAATGTGTTGTGTTTGGTTGAAAATAGGTTTGAAAAGAGCTGGACACAAACTCCAGCATGAGAACTACTTTGATACGCTTAAGATCAACTGTGGTGTGGCCGGTAAAGACATTTTAGAGAAAGCAACGCAGAGGGAGGTAAACCTGCGGATCTACGGCGATGGAGTGGTGAGTACTGAGATATGGTTTAGTGCATTCATGGTTAAAGCCACGTGTGAACCCAAACCCAAACCGCACTGCTGCGGGTGCCGGAGGAGCATTTAAAGGGACACTTCACGCAAAAAAAAAAATGCAGTCATTTATTAACCCTCATGTTGCTCAAAACTCGTATATGACTCACTTCTGTGGAACACAAAAAATGCCTTCATCTAGTTGAGCAATAGGGTTTTGGTAATGGTGTTAATGGGTTGTGTTTGTTTTTTAGCTCGGGGTGTCTCTGGATGAAACCGTCACAGAGAGAGACTTGGATGATCTGTTGTGGATCTTTGGATGTGAATCTTCAGCTGTGAGTTTTGTACACCGAATCAAGAAACATGTTTTTAGATTATTAAAATCCTCCTTATGACTCAACAATGTCATTTTCAGGAGCTAA
Source organism: Oreonectes daqikongensis (assembly GCA_026939265.1). Taxonomy (NCBI): domain Eukaryota; kingdom Metazoa; phylum Chordata; class Actinopteri; order Cypriniformes; family Nemacheilidae; genus Oreonectes; species Oreonectes daqikongensis. The sequence continues at coordinate 2,003,581 of JAOTQM010000051.1, forward strand.
TTGCTGAGAAAATGAGCGAGAGAAACAAAGGATTGTTGGCAAGTCCTTTCAAGAGAACCAGCAAGTTTCTCACCCATCCGGTGTTTAACAGGTTAGGTTGCTCAGTTTAAGAAACTGTGATTCGTTTTATATCCCATTAAAGAGTTCATTCGTACAAAAAGGACGATTTTTTTCATTTCTTTGTTGTTTTGGGGGTTTGTTTGTGATGAGAGTGGATTACGATGACTCTTCTTAAAGGGACAGTTCACCCAAAAATACAATTTCGGTCATCATTTTTTGACCCTTATGTCTTTTAAAACCTGTATATGACCTGTGGAAAATAAAAGAAGATACGTTTAAGAAGTGGCATTGTGTGCATACAATAGAAAACAATGGGGCTATTGTTGTTTGGTTACCAACGTTCTTTAAAATATATTCTTTTGTGTTCTGCAGAAGAAAGTCAGACATGACATGAGGGTGATTAAAGGATGAAAGAATTTTCATTTTTGAGTGAACTATCCCTTTAACCTTCAAAAACACGCGAAGTGTCAGTTCACAAACGGTTTGATGCAAGTCATGCCATATATTCTAAGTGTCCTGAAGGCATAGCGTGTTTGGTCAGAACAGGTCCAGACTCACCAGAAATGGATTTTATATTTCACCAGTTGGATCACATTTTTCACAAAACCTGTTTGTATGCCTTCAGGACACTTGAACTATATGGCATATGTCACATGGAGTTGTTTACTGATGTTTTTGCATCCTTTTGAAGGTTGAGAACTGCCACAATCCAGTTCCATTATAGACAAAAGCAAAAAAATTCAAATTGAAATGAAGATGCATTAATAATGACTCGAGCTGAACTTCCTGTGATCAGAAAGCAGGTTCATTATAGATTTGTCACATATGGACAAAATCTGAACTATTTGAATCCATTTCAGTTATCACTCGGAGACTAATATTGTACGTTACATGAAACGCCTGGAAAACAAGGATATTTCCCTCGTTCACAGTATGATTCCATTGGTGAGTAAAGTTCGAGTTTCATCAACTTTTTGTAATTGTATTGATAAACATGTGCAGTAATGTTTTGCTGTTGAATTCAGGGCTCCTGCACGATGAAGCTGAACAGTTCATCCGAGCTCATGGTGAGTCTTCAGATCGACTTCAGTCTTTAAATCGACTCCGCCATGAACCATTCTGATCCTTTCACTCTTTCTTGACCACTTCAACAGCCAATAACCTGGAGAGAGTTTGCTAACATCCACCCGTTTGTGCCGCTGGAGCAGGCCGAAGGTTATCAGCAGCTCTTCCGACAGCTCGAGAGAGACCTTTGTGAGATCACAGGATATGATAAGATCTCATTTCAACCAAATAGGCAAGTTCTACTGAAATACCACAGTCGTAAGCTGTACTTAAGTGATAATACTACATACTAGCGGTCAAAAGTTAGGGTCACTTATTGCTCGTGTATATTTTTCGACATTTTAGATCTTTAAATAATTTCTTATTTAAATCCTCAGTATATTCATGCTTTTCCTAGAAAAAAAAGATTTCCTTTATCAAGTAATATCTGGAGGTGTTGACCTAAAATGATCTGTCCTGGCTCCTCATTTCCTAATTGTTTGGTCATGTATTTTTCTGTAGATTTGTTTTATAGTGAAAGAAATGATCCAAGCTAACAAAAATATGTTTCAAAAACGTTTTGTTAACATTCCCAATAAGTTATGAAAACACTGAAAAGGTTCTAAATGTTGTAGGAATGTAAGAATACCGTTTTTGGAATGTTTAGCGATGATGTAAAATGCTCTGTTACAAGGCTAATTCACACTGATCCACCAACGTTTGTTGGTGTCTAACGTTAGCCTTTAACATTACTGCAAGAATGTTTTTTTACAAGGACTTTTAAGTTCAAAAGTGTTAATAAATCTGAAAACGTTCCCTGTTAGCTGAGCTTTAGAAACTTTTAAACGTACACCTTCATATCAAGTCTAAGATCATGAGGAACATCTCAGTCATCTGAATATTTACTTCGTTTTCTGTCTTAACTTTATTGTACTCTTGTTTCAAATAGCCATTCTTTGGACCTCGCATCAACCCAAAAATATTATAGCGACCAAAGCAAAAGCCAACCTTGCCATTTATTTTCATTCGGGTTGTGATCAGTTTGGAGGTGTGCGCGCATCAGTGCATTCTGCTTGGTCGACACTTTAACAGGACTATTAGCATACTGTACTAAGAGCTTATCTTTGAACTCTGGTTTATTGAGGCTGAACTGTTACATGTACATGACGATATTGATTTCTTCGTCCCGCAGTGGCGCGCAGGGAGAATATGCAGGCCTGGCTGCTATCAAAGCCTATCTGAATTCCAAAGGAGAATCGCACAGAACGGTGAGCATCAGCATGAAGCCAAAGAATCTGTTCACGAAGTCTACATCTACACATGATTCAATAATTCAAGCACATGATGGTTTTAAAGATCCAGAGTTCTATACATAAATATATCACAGTCTCCTGAAATCGGCTTAGTTTGGATTCATTGAAACCCACACGGCTGCTAGTTCACAGTATGTCACATTCAGAGAATTTTCACCGTTTTTGAAAAGTGGCAAATGGTCAAAGTGAGGCGAGACTTGGTATTGAGATGGACGAAGTTGGAAATTGTCAGAAAGTCAAAAAAGAGGTCAGCAAGAAAACCGCTTAGTCAAGTTATGACAGCGTTTTGTAATCTGGCCTTTGTTATTATCAACTCCCTTATAAGCAGATCTTAGATAGCAGATGCGACTCTTAACACAGCCAAGGTTCAAACTGACATGGTTGAGTAAATAAGCACAGGAAACTAGAGATTCAGATCAAGTGGAAGACACCATATTTGGGATTTTTGAGATCCTGATAAACATGCTGTCCTTGATCGCTGAAAATTACACAATTTTAGGCATGTAGGTCACTGTGTTCCATGTCCGAATGTTCCACATGCATTCGACATGTTTGATTTGACCTAGAAGAGATTGTTTCAGGAGTATTTATGAGATAAGTCTGTGTCTGTCCAGGTGTGTCTGATTCCCAAGTCGGCTCATGGGACGAACCCGGCCAGCGCTCAGATGGCTGGCATGAAGGTTCAGGTGGTGGAGGTGGATAAAGACGGCAGCATTGATGTGGCTCACCTGAAAGCCATGGTATGTACCGTTAGTCAATAGTTAACTGAATATTTTGAGCTTAAACTGTAAACAGTTTCTTGTTAATGGTTAGAGTTAATGTGGCAGTCGTGGCCCAGTGGTTAGAGAGTTGGACTTGTGACTAGAAGGTTGCTGGTTCGATTCTCAGGGCTGGTGGGTAACGGCTGAGGTGCCCTTGAGCAAGACACTTAACCCCCACTTGCTTACTATACAAAATGTACAAATGTATAGTACAATGTAATGTAAGTCGCTTTGGATAAAAGCGTCTGCCAAATGCGTAAATGTAGAGTTAAAGCTAAACTGTGCTGAACTGTATCATTACTAGCTGTCAATCACATAGCCCCACTATTAGTTAAACCAATTTTTCCAGTTTGAAATACAGCAATGTCTTCAAAGCAGCAGCATGTTTGCAGAAGTCTGCATATTAATGTGCAATGGGATGAAATTCTTCTTAAAAACAGCTTTCATAATTCTGACAAGACTCACGATTCTCATAGGTGGACAAACACAAGGCAAATCTGGCTGCCATCATGATCACGTACCCCTCCACAAACGGAGTGTTTGAGGAGAACGTCAGTGAAGTTTGTGAGCTCATCCATCAGAACGGGGGACAGGTGTACCTGGACGGTGCCAACATGAACGCACAGGTAAGCTACATACAGAGAGCACGTGATATAAACCGTAAATTCATCCGCTTCGTCATGGACGATCACGTGTTCTGACGTTTAAAACAGGTGGGTTTATGCCGACCGGGAGACTACGGCTCAGATGTTTCTCACTTAAATCTCCACAAAACCTTCTGCATTCCTCACGGTGGAGGTGGCCCTGGGATGGGACCCATAGGAGTGTGAGTGTGTTTCATTTCAGAGATGAAAGCGAGACCGATAACAACCGAAGGGTTAACAAAAGTGATGTGGTTTTTTTTTTTACAGGAAACAGCATCTTGCTCCCTTCCTGCCCAGCCACCCAGTGGTAAACATACAGTCCAGCAATGCTGTGAGCTCTCTGGGCACCATCAGCGCCGCTCCCTGGGGCTCCAGTGCCATCCTGCCCATCTCATGGGCTTACATTAAGGTCAGCGCTCATTCCTGCTGTCGCTTTTTTGCATGGTACAGTTTTGTATATCTTATATGTATATGGGTTTATTCCCTGTCTGTTTTGCATTCAACAGATGATGGGTTCGAAGGGTCTCGTGCATGCTACAGAGGTGGCCATCCTTAATGCCAACTACATGGCTAAAAGATTGGAAAACCACTACAAAATCCTTTTCAGAGGCACTAAAGGTTGGTTGGTCTTGCATTTGCAAAAAGCAGTTGCAAATAAAATGTTGTTTGCATCCTGTTGAACACAAAATAAGTTATTTTGAGAAGTGTGTCATTGGTTTTGTGTCCATACAATAGGGATCAATGTTGTTTGGTTACCAAGATTCTGCAAAAATATCTTCATTTGTGTTCTGCAGAAGAAAAAAACTATTGGTTGAAGGATCCCTTTAAATAACTATATTCAATACTTCCATCTTGGTTATGCAAGTTATTGATTCTGCTTTGTTTACACATCCTGATCAGCCAGACATTGCAACATTTGTTCAACCAGTACTGTTTATTTGACCAATAGATTCAGAATCCCCAAATATTCAGGAAAAACTGTAAAAAGGCATTAAGCAAAAGTTGCAATGCTGTTTTCTTCCATATTGTGTCCCGTAACTGGAAAAAACGTAATTTCATTCAAATTAGATTCGATTACTGTACGTTTGAAGCCTGGCCATTAAACAAGCAACATAGTCACTCTCCCACCAAAACATTACATCATGCAGAGAAATGGTCAGTTTTAATGGTGACTCTTATGTATGTGTTGTACTATATTTATAGGCTTTGTGGCTCATGAATTTATTCTGGATGTCCGGCCCTTTAAAAAGACGGCAAACATCGAGGCGGTTGACGTTGCGAAAAGGCTTCAAGATTACGGTAAGTGAGCTGTAAATGAACCTGTTTTCCAAGAGTGTGGCAATGTGCTGATGTTCCAGAATCTCTTCTTTCAGGTTTTCATGCACCTACCATGTCATGGCCCGTGGCTGGAACCCTGATGATCGAGCCCACTGAGTCAGAGGACAAGGCTGAGCTGGACCGATTCTGTGACTCGCTGTTGGCCATCAGACAGGAAATAGCAGACGTTGAAGAGGGCAGAATGGACTCCAGAGTTAATCCTCTAAAGGTGAATGCATTTAATACAAATAAAGCTTCTGATGTCAGTCCCCTGTACAGTAATATATATATATATATACATATACATATACATATATATATACATATATATACATGCATGCATACATACATACATATTTGCAATGGAAAAAAGGCAAGGCACTATACCAGACCATATGTTAAATAAATAGTTCACCCAAAAATAAAAACTCAGTCATCATTTATTTACCCTCATGTTGTTTAAAACATGTTTATGACACTATCTTCAGTAGAACACAAAAAAAGATATTTTGAGAAAGTCTCTGTGGTTTTGTGTCCATCTAATGAAAGTCGACAGGGTCCAATATTGTTTGGCTATCAACATTCTTCAAAATATCTTCTTTTGTGTTCTGCATTAATTGTTTTGAATAAAACAGTATGTAAAGTCATCCAATAAAAATGTATAACACATGAACTGTCTAGTATAATGTAAATATCTTTACAGCTTTACACAACTTTGTACAGAATTAAGCATAGAAACACGCATGAATGAATGAAACTAATTCTTGCTTCTGTTTTTCTTTTATGCATCATCCTAGATGGCTCCTCACTCGCTGGCCTGTATTACCTCCAACACATGGGACCGGCCGTACTCCAGAGAGTTTGCTGCTTTTCCCACGGTGTGTCCTCAAAGCTATTTTTTCCCCAAATCTTAGTTTGTAAATGTTTAAGGTTATTATTAAACACGTACATCTGTTGTCTTAGCCTTTCGTGAGACCCGAGACCAAGTTCTGGCCCACAATTTCACGGATCGACGACATATACGGAGACCAACATCTCGTCTGCACCTGCCCACCCATGGATGTCTATGAGTCTCCGTTTGAAGAGAGGGCATCCTCGTGACCTCATATGATCCAAATGAACCATTCCCATTATATATCATATCATCTGTCCTGTGATTACACTTTCTTTCTTCCTGGTTCTGCATTTTTTCTCTTATGCAAACAATGCACATAGCTGGCCTTGTCTCGCTCCGTCTCCCTCATTGTTACTCTACTAAAACAATCCAAATGTGACTCGGAGGTTCCTTTTGTTGTTTTTATATTTTTATTCACTGTATGAAATGTTCGGGTATGTACTGTATGTAGGCATAACTTACTCGCATTGTTCTCGATGTTAACCTTAATTTTTATAGATGTAACGTTTTCTAATTATTTAAGAAATTGTATTCAAGCCTGTTTGTAGCAGTTTAATAAATATTTTAAAAAGATCACAGGGTACATACATGAAATCTAGCAGACATGCATTTTATTGTATTTCTCAACCAGACGTTTCAATTGGAAGCGGAGTTAAGCTGCACTTCGTATTGATCGTCGTTTCTTTTTTTCCATAAATTGCCAGTCACTATTCCCAAAAATAAAAGCAGTCCGAGGTTTCGGTTCGAGGCAAATTTTTTCCAGCAGTCCTCCGGTCTGTTGATGTCCACAGTGTAGATCTATGGAACACAAGACAAAACGTACTTCTTTTTTTACTAGTGTGACACAAACTGCTTCCGATGGAGAAAATTGCAGCTTCTCACCTGATGTGCTAGATGAACGGCCACTGCAGATAGTATACAAAAGTAGGGTAACGTCTGGTCCGCATTGGCTCCTGCTAGAGCAAGGCCGGACAGCATGGCCACGCTAAACCCGCTCAGCCACTCTTTGGTGTGCTGGCCAAACCTCAGAGCTGTAGACTTCACGCCCACTTTTAAATCATCCTCTTTATCCTGCTCAAGAAAGAAAGACATGATAAATATCTACTAGACTCAGATTTGTAAGTATGATGAGACAACCAATGGGATGATGTACCTGATGGGCATAGATGGTGTCATAAATCAATGTCCACATTACGCCAGAGAAATACAGAGGTAAACACACAGACCAGTCACATGATCCCGTCACGGCAGACCAGCCCAGAAGAGCACCCCAATTGAAAGTAAGACCTATGGGTACAAAAATCACAGAGAATGTAAACTAAGAAATCCTTTCATATTTATTTTTTGAAACATGGCAAAACAGAATTTAATATTTTTATAATACATCCAGTGTAAGTCAGGGTTATTATCTAATTATAGCTCTGTAGCAAATTCTGGGGCAGTCATTGACTGTCCATTGTCCCTGTTAAAAAATAAAATACAAATGCAAGTTATAATAGTTGCTTTAGCAATAAACTAAAATAGGTTTAATTTAGGTCACTAAAATTAGTAAGTGAAAAAAAGCTAAAATAAAACTTTGATAAATTAAACCTAAATAGGGAACGGCAAAAAACATCAAATTTTTCTAAAAATAATATAAACGTGAAAACTTAAAATATAAAGCTAAAGTTTTTTAATATGAAAGCTAATTTAAATTGTAGCGTTAACAAATATTCCACTAAAAGGAATATTGAATGTTTGAGCAGGGTTGAATGTTTGAGCAGGGTTGAATTTGGAAATGATACACTGCACCTTTAAGATCAAAGTTTTGCAGAATAAAACCTTTTTTATAAACAACAAAATGTGTAGAATGTGTTTTCATAAATGTGATTAAATGACCCATTTCTGCTGCCTATGTTACTTGTAATTGGAATAAAGCATGTTTTTACACTAGTTTTTAAAAACATATAGACTCATAAACATCATACAAAGGTTAAGCACATTTACAGTAATGCACCTAGAACAAGCTGCGGCCAGTATGTGATTCTCTTCATGAGCGGGTAGGTGACCACCAGTGACAAAGAGGCTGCGCCAAGAGCAATGCTACAAAGAGAAAGAAATCAAACTAATAAGTAGTATTCTAAATAGATTATGCTAAATAATATAAATGAATATAAAAAAAAACTAACCTGTAGTAATTGAGACAGAGCAGAACCCCCAAAGCTAAACTCAGCTGACCTCCGAGGAAAACTAGAGCCTGAAACTGCGTGACCTCCCCTGATGCAATGGGTCGAGTGGCTGTCCTCAATACCTACCAGACATTTGATGATAAGATTTATAAAGCTGTCAAGATCAAATCTAGATGATCAACCTTCTCTGCGACAACAAACGTTGGACCCCTGCTACCTACAAGCCTGCGATCAAGTTCAGACACACCTCAAAATTCAGCTTAATATAACATCAACAACCCACTAAACACTCTAGACATAATAATCTGGGCCTACTATGTTATCACAGCACATCTTGCATAAAAATCACTATAATACGTTTCATGACTTACGATATTACATAACATTCCCATCATAATTGTAACATTTCTCTTATAGTTTGGGAAATTTACAAAGTCTGTTGTACAGTCATACCTTTTTATCAAAGTCTTTATCCCACATGTCATTGATTGTGCAACCGGCTCCTCTCATAAGCAAAGCTCCAACCCCAAACAGCGCCAGCATGCCAAGATCAGGGAAGCATCCGGGGTCAGCGGCCAACCCAATACTCCAGGTACCAGGCAGATACAGCAACCACGTTCCTAGGAAAGTACAATGTTAAGATTTGGGGTAGTCAAACCCCTGGTATCCACACAGAGCTATTTACTTCCATCTCACCTGTAGGTTTGTCCAGTCTCATTAATCTCAGATAGGGCTGAATGGGTGCCGGGGCTGCATTTACAATCCCAGCAGGTGTGAGGCTGAAAAACCTGTTGCCAGCCAGTGACCCGGACCATATTCCCTGTTTGCGATCAGTCCTTTTCTTAAAACAAGATCCAGACTGACAGAAAGCTACGGAGACGTTCTCGTGGTGTCTTCTGAGATTTGAGAAGTAAGCATTGCAGATGAGTGGTAGACTCCTCTTGACTGGATGTGGGTTAAGCAGTGTCAGTAGTCTCGTGGACATCATTTTGTCGGATGTGCTGTCATGACAAACTTTGTAAGAGATGTCAGGACTGCAAAGGAGCGAAAGGAGTCATTGTGCTCCCACATTCATGTGCAAACGAGAGACCTCCTCGGGAACAATACAACCTGACAATAATAACAGCAGAAGAATACAATGCACACTATTCAGTACACATTACTGACGACTCGCTGAGTGAATGTTTCTTTCTTTTTACTGTGTGACAATATTATATGACCAAATACAACACGAGACCTTTAATACTGAGCCATTTGTAAAAACGTATGACAGAAGCGTTACATGTCCAAGGTGTCACAGCAAACCACAACACCGAGCGTCGATAAACAAACTAAACAATGATAATAAAGTGAGAACGATCGTTCACAATGTCTACAATTTCACTGAACAATTTTAATGTAATTAATTTTGACCGTTTTAAACTTACATCACTGTGTGACAGCTAAACTCATTCACTCGTTGTGTTCACCCGTTATGTGTTCCCCTTGAAATTGTGATTTGCTGTATAGTTCCGCTTGTGAGTATTAAAACATATCTTTTATTATTTATTGTAATTTATAATTTGGCTTAAACTTTAGCTTTTATTTTCGAGTGTTCATATCTCTTTAGTTTTATTTTGTAGTCTTGGCTATTATTGACATTTATTGTTTACTATTTTGACACACCATGCGTCAATCATTTTGTTTTTAGCAGGCAAATATTTTAAACCATGATCTTAAGCTCCCTCTTGTGGTCTTTGGAAACGTTACAATCACATTAAAATGTGATGTACAGTTAAGCCACTGTAAAAGTAAACGTGAAAATAAAAACGTATAAAGTACAATTTTATTAGTTCGATTGTTTTCTGTATCTCAGCTGGTAGAGCATTGTGTCAGTGGCGCATAGTGTGGGTTCGGTAACGCACATTCTGATAAAATGTATTGCTTGAATGCACTGTAAGTTGATTTTGAATATGTCAACTATATACATATAAGGTTATTTGTTACATTTATAAATTGGTCAAATAAATCCTGATCTTCCCCTACACGTCACAGTCGTGTCGTGGCTCCTGGTGAAATCAGACACCCGCTTCCTGGTGTGTGTGGCGCGCGTGTGTTCACGAGTGCGTCCGTGGGATTCAGCGCATCTTTAAGTTACCTTTTATAAACTTTTACGCGGTGATTTTTAAGGTAAGATCATATGTACCGCGAATATAAAAATGGTCAAACATAGCAAACTGGATTAAAAAACTGGATGGGCGGTTCTGCTTTCCTTATGTCTAGAAGAAACCTACATACTGTAGTATATTAACAACGTGTAGCAATTATACTACGGTGTTACAGTGTCAGTGTTACTAAATGTAGGCTAGTAATACAAATGCTGAAAAAACGTGTTTAACACACGTTTACTATAATACAACTGTGGTAAGTGAAACTTGTTATGAAAAATGTATATATAATAAAGTGCTTAACTGTAAGTTGATATGTGTAAACAGTTACATTTTAAATATGTTTAAAGTGCTTGTCGTTTAGGATTCCCAGGATATATGTTTTATTTCTGTGATTCTTCAAAAAAGCTTTAGTTCAGTTCAGCGAGCACATGAGATGGTTTAAGTATCTTCTACAATAACACAACCAGAGAGGAGAAATGGCAAGCGACAAGACTTCAGCATCCGAAGATGTCCGATCTTCAAAAGTCATCTGGGTGGTTTTCTTTGCTTTGCTGCTTGACCTGCTGGGCTTTACGTTAATTCTTCCCCTGCTGCCTTCCATTCTGGACCACTACAGTCAAACTGGGGTGAGATGATCTTCGGAAGGTTTTGTTTGCATTGAGATCAGCTATACACATGAAAAAGGTCATTTTTTAACTATTCAGAAAGGAACACTGAGACATGCATGTATTGTAAAGCTTTGTAAACATGTCATTCTCCAACCCTTTCGACTGTATATTTGCACACATAGAGTTATTGCACATTTTACTGAATGAATGAATGAATGAATGCACTTTATTTTTACCCCAGTTCTATAACCAGGCCAGTTACCAGCAGTTTTTAGAAACAGCAATCTAGTAATGTGCATCAAATGCATGAATGTATTTTGATTTCCTTTGTAACGCATTGGACAGGACAGTGTATATCAGTCACTACAGAGCGTAGTGGACTGGTTCAGAGGCGCTGTTGGAGTGCCTATGGAAACAAAATACAACAGCGTTCTTTTCGGAGGTAACTTCATTATTTCGTCCGCAGCACATGACCTTTTGTTTAGATCTTTGTATTGATCGTCTTCTCTGGTGTCTCAGGTCTGATCGGCTCGCTTTACTCTTTTCTTCAATTCCTATCATCGCCCATTACTGGAGCTCTTTCAGATGAGTATGGAAGAAAACCTCTGCTGCTTTTAACAACTGTGCGTATAGAAGATTGTGTGAAATTAAAATGATAACATTGTACCTTCGGTGATCTTTATTTTTTTGTGTTTTTAGGTGGGACTCATCGCCTCTTACGTTTTATGGGCTTTATCTCACAGTTTTAGTCTCTTCCTCCTCTCTCGGGTGGTGGGAGGGATTTGTAAAGGTAATGTCAGTCTTTGCACGGCTGTGGTGGCTGACCTGCCCTGCCCCAAAGCAAGAAACAAGGGAATGGTGAGCTATCAACAATGAATGATCATTTTCGTATATTAAAAGTGGAATTCCATGCAATGGCTTAATTTTGTTTAGTTATCTGTTGTTTTGTTGTGATGCCAGGCAATGATTGGTGTTGCTTTCTCTTTGGGATTTACACTGGGGCCGTTGATGGGAGCATATTTCGCTCTGAGGCGTAAAGACGCTGAGATGTTTTATCAAGGACCCGCCATGCTGGCTGTCCTGTTTTCTTTAGCAGACCTGCTTTTTATTTTCTTCATGCTGCCAGAGACGTTACAGAAGGACAGCAAGGTGACGATATCAAATGTATATTTTCAGAACTGAACACTTCCTTGCTTTTTTAGTATAACTGTCTAAAACGTATTATATCAAGACACATTTCTTGAAAAAACAAGTCTTGTTTTCTAAAAATAGAAAACTATTCAGGTTTAAACTTAATTCAGTAAAGTTTATTTTATAAGGTGCTGTGTGTAATATTAAAGAGGATCTATTGTAATGCAATATAATATACATAATATATGTCCTCAGAGGTGTATAAAGACCTTACATAATGAACTGTTATGTTTTTATTATCTTAGAATGAGCTATTTCTATCTACATACACCGCGGATCCCCTTAGAGTCCGCCTTGTTAATCCTACAGTAGCCCTAAATGGACAAACTGCTCCATAGAGCGCGTTTCATAAATATGTTATCTCCTTCAGCAGAAAAGCGAAAACATAACATCTTTGTCTTGTGTTAGCCACCATAGTGCTTCAAAAGGGAGGGGGGAGCAGTGGACTGAGCCATTGGTTGCAATTCACAACCTCACCAATAGATGCTGCTACACATCACACACATGACCTTTTTTTAGATATTTGTACTAGCAAATAATAGATTTTTTTTTTTTTTTTTTTTTTTGCAATGTAGGTTTTAAATTTGTTTAATTTGATGTTACATTATGAAAATGATGAATTTTTTTCTATTTTACAGGGATCATCTAAAACCTCAGGCATTCAACAATCCGGCGATCTTCTTCACCCCGTAGCACTTTTCAATTTCACTGCTGTCACGAGAACTGAAAATCCACCCTCTGAGCAAAGTGAGCACAACGTTTGAATGGTTTGAAATAATACCACATATTCAATCATTCTCTATATACTGTCACAGTATTTCTTTAGTATGATTTTTTTCCTAGGAATGCAGAATCTTAAAGTGCTTGGACTGGTGTATTTCACATATCTGTTTCTCTTCTCCGGGCTGGAATTTACATTGAGTTTCTTAACACATCAGCGCTTTCAGTTTTCCAGGTGTGTAACATAACATAAATTCTAGATGTACAGTGGCCATTCCAGCCCAGTGTCTGTTGAATTTCAACAAAATCAAACCTCAGCAGTGTGAAAGACTGACAACATGACCAGACATATAAAAACTGTGATATCGAGGCTATCACATAAAAAACTGATAATTTCACCTCAACACATACTTATAAATATTAAATAAAAGAAGAACTAAAAATAACTCTGAAATGGTTTTAAAACATTCTCTTTGCAGTGCACCCTGACTCTTCTAAAACTGGTATTTAATCACATAATCATATTTGTTAAATTAATATGTTTTAGTTGATATGACAATTGAGCTGCAGTATAAAACAGAAAAGGCTGCACGTGGCAACATCATCAGTTGTAGCAGAACTGAAAATTATAGCATAAACAGCTGTCATGTGCAACATTATAAAGCTTCTCATTGTCTTTAATGGATTTTAAGGTCAGAGTCATGATGTGTGACTCATGAAACTGGGAAAAACTGCTCCTGAGTTTATGTGTTTGAGGATATGAGGAACAAGGAACCTTTAATATTTTATTGTATTTGACAAATAATTGCAGTGATGGATCAGGAACAAAGGTTAAAGTAACACCAGCCATTAGTATAATACATTATACTAACATAACTCTTTCATCCCCTTACATGAACTGAGACACGTTTGCCTAATCAAAAACATGACATATGGATATTAGCATGTACAGTATTTAAGCATCTGACCCCGTGACTGTGGTTGAATTATTTCAATGCTTGTGTTTCAGCATGCAGCAGGGAAAGATGTTCTTTTTTATTGGCATCACCATGGCTGTGATCCAGGGCGGCTTTGCCCGCAGGGTCAAACCAGGTCATCAGATCCAGACTGTTCGCGTGGTAAACTCTCTCAAGCATTACTAATGGACAAATATTATAATTAAGTCATTTCTGTACATTTTTCTTAGAACTTGAAATCTGACTTGTTTAAATATTAACCACTCAAAGGAAGTTGTATTTTTATTTATATCTTAGGCAATTGGATTACTTGTACCGGCCTTTTTGCTCGTTGGCATAGCGTGGAATTTGACGCTACTATATTCTGGCTTATTTCTGTATTCCTTTGGTAAGAAAGTATTATAAATGTAAATTAATGAATATTTTAAATGGAAATAAAGTTTGCAAATAAACTTGTTTTTGTTTGCATATTTGGTTGTATTTCTAAACGTTTCGCTTTGCATTTTGCAGCCGCTGCTATCGTTGTTCCATGCCTTTCAGCACAAGTTTCTGGCCACGGTGAGCTTTTGTTGTGTTAATAATAAAGTTGTTTTCTATGCAAGAACAGCATTCAAGAATTGACTGATTATCCCAGTCACTCACACGTGTGATAGTTATAATGATGTGTGTTGTATTAGGCTCAGCCAGTCAGAAGGGAACAGTAATGGGAATCCTTCGGAGTCTTGGAGCTTTGGCTCGTGCAATAGGTCCTATTGTGGCTTCTTCAGGTAAAAAAATAATTTATATTAAAAATAATATAATAATCCTACAAATATTGTATTTCATTTATTATTAAATAAATGCATTATGTAGTTTACATTCATAATATGATTTTATTTTTCAGCGTACTGGTTGGCCGGAGCAGAATTATGTTTTTTTCTGAGTTCAGCATTCCTTATAGTGCCTCTGACTTTACTGAGCAGGTTGAAGAGACAGAAGGAGGAATAAAATATGGAGTTTTAGTGTTATTAGGGTTCAGACCTCTCTCTCTTCCGCTGTGGAAAGCCTTAGTAGCACACGTTGTAACAGTTGATTTTAAATTGTTTACAATATTTAAGAAATACAATACAAGGTACTATATGCATAGAAAGATTATAAACAAGCAGTGTGTTTACTGTTACATTTTCCAAAAGCTGTAAGTATTAAAACAATATTTTTATTGTATTTTTACAAGACTTTATTACCATACATGTTTATATCAATATACTACTGATATCATTATATGCGGAAACGGCGATCAAAAATGTTAATGTTTTTTTATTACTGAATGTAACTTTTCAATGATATTTTTAAATAAAGATGACCATTGTGAAACTGTATAGGTTTATTTTTTACATTTGTAATATTGTTTATAAATGCATGGTAATGGGAAAAATAGCTTGAAAGCTGCACATTTTGCTTATTTAGTGCTGTTGAATTAATTTGATCAATGAATATGAATCTATGAAGATCTGATAATCTGTTATGTAATTAATGGAAAACAATTGCCTATAGTCAATTATTTTATAGTTTATTTTTGCAATAATATCATGTATCTTAATACAATGTATTATATCATTAATTGATATCATACTGCTTTCATTTCTTTACTGTTTTATTGTCTCTACTGCTACAGAAATAAAAACTGAATTTGATTATTACAACAATCAATGTGTAAAGTACACTTGTCTAGTTTAAGGGCAACGCGAATTAAATCTTGGTTGAGTTGCTGCATGTTCAACTGCATGGCGTTGGGCAGATCAAACCACAGTTATCTATGGACCAATCGGCCTGACATCAGCATATCGCGAGATCACGTGCCCTCACGGTACTTTGATGTCACACGCCGATTGATCTGCGCCTTTCCGCATGAAGTCGAACTCACGTGTTACCAAACGATCCGACCATTTCAAAATAAAAGTCCCGCGTGCCTGTCAACTTTGAGATTTATCTCTAATTAATCGGCCTACCAGTTTTTCTTCAAAGGGAGTGCGTGTTTTAAAAATGGAGTCTGTTAAAGGTCGGCATGAAAAGGTATGAAAGTCTTTAAAATCATTCAGTCGTGAAATCCCTTCATCATTACGACTGTTTACACGGACTCCGATGACTGTCTGAAGATCTATCTAGAAATCCCATATGGCTCGGCACTGAAGAGCTGCTGGAAGCAGTCGAGAACTAAGTTAAACATGCGACACACCGAGACTTCATGATTTTATTTATTTAATACTATGTAAGGTGAAAGTCGAAACGTTTTGCATCGAATTAAAAGTCTGCATGATGTTTACTGATGGGAGTTTTTTTTTTTAGCTGACTGCTAACCGATCCAGTGCAATGTTTATTACGCCATCATGCTCTTTTGCTTACAGCTTGTTAAATTGTTAAAATGCGCTTGATTAAAAATCATGGAGTTGTAACTAATAGTAAAGCATGTTTGTAAACCGTAACGTTATGTGGTTTATGACATTAGTTTGTTTACTGGCCGGTGTTTAATATTTAATCTTTTACTGCGCCATTATTTCACATTTTACACTCAAGACGTTGCGACGTTTATTTAAACCCCCTAATAAAAATGCATGGTTACTTTTCGGTTTTAGTTATAATAATAATAATAATATTGTTTTATTTAGTCTGTCATTTTAGTTTTGTTGCAATTGTTTTTTTTACCACATTGCTCTTTAAACCTGTATCTGTACTCGTAGATATTGAGGGCTGGAGTTTTTGATCAGTCGAAGTTGTTATATGTTTAGCTATTTCTACCACAAGACAGAGATGGAGAACATAAAAAGGTGATTATAATTTTTATGTGCAAGCCACCGTAGATAAATTTGAACCTTTGTACTTTATGTCAGTACTTTAAAAATGCATAAAAACTAGTTGTAACTTTGTATTTCAGAACTTCACCTAAAGATCAGACCTGTCATTCGGCTGAAGACTGGTTCAAGAGAAGGCAGAGATCAGTCGACTATCAGCATGACACGGCAGAGAGAAAACACGGCCACAGCAGCGTCTCTCAAGCCACCATCGGGACTTCTGATCTCAGAAGCAAGACTGGAAAGGTTTGGTTTTCTGACGGCATCATCTCAAATGATTCGTGGGCATATTTTATTGCTGATTCAAAAGTATAATGATTTTTTTTAAAATCTTGCAGTTATGGAAAGAGAATAGATCCGAGCCTTCATCTCAGGACAAAAGAATCAGTAGGAGGTCGTCGGACAGAAAAGGTACCACATTAAAATCCTCTAGCCTGATTGGTAGAGGATTGTGCTAATGTCATAGGTTAGATTCTAAGGGAATTTTTACTTGTGTATGCAGGTTACAGAGGGACCAAACCTTCCCCAGATCCCGCTGACAGAGCCAAATCAGCAATTTCATGTAGTAGCACTTTTGAAATGAAACTTGTCGATTTTCCTGAATTGAGTGACATCACACCCAGCGATCCCGCACTAACCTCCTGGCCCCTGGAGCCATCGTCATGTGCTCCAGTGATGCCAGAAGAGCATCAGAGTTCACCAGCAGCTACTTGTAAGGTAACTTTTACGCATGCTGGTATGAGCCAAAGAACACAGCGTGCTGTTCAGGCACAAACTGTTTATATCTATTAGCTTTCCTGGATCACTTGCCATTTCCTTTTCTTTGTATCAGAATGTACCAAAGCGAAGAACAAAGTCGGCACGGCAAGCCCCATCGAATGGACAGATTGATGTTTCATTGGCTGTCACAACAGGTAAAGATTTCTGCAAACTTTAGGATGAATTCAAGGCCATTTGCAACATTTTGAAGACAAACTGTTTGTCATGAATTGAATGTTACAATGAATCATAAAATAAGATAAAGATGTTTCTTCGAGCTATGGTGATTTGTTTTATGATGTGATGTCTGGCTTTTTGTTCATTACTTTAAGAAGATACTGCTTTAAGAAGTTCTCTCTTAGGGTTTGGCTTTCTTATTTTTTGTCTTCAGTTTTATTTCATGAAAAAACAATTCAGTGACATTTATTCGATTTGTAAACCTAAAATTAGTAATTTCTTAAAAAAATGCCCAATTTTGTAATGTGGAAATAAATATGTTATATTATAGTTCAGTTTTATCATGGTAATTGTAAACCCTCTATTGTATATAAAATTGTGACCTGAGTGCAAGGAATCAAAATTCATGTTGACCTTTACTGTTTCGTAAGCATCAGTAACCCTTAAAATTTCTAATTTAAAATAAATCGTAAGTGGAATTAAATATAACGTGTTCCCATCTGATTTAGATCTGGATAATGCGGTATCCAATCCGGCTGGATCTCCATCCTGGGCAAATATTGCTTCTCAGCCTCCAAAAGTCATTCAGAAAAGCCCTAAAGCCATGACATCATCTCAGGTACAGTCAGCATCTGTCAGTTTATATCATACAACAAGTGCTTAACTGAAGAAACAAACATTTTATTTGCTTTTTCAAGGAGGATTTATCTACACAACCAGGAGAGCAGAAAACCGAGAAGAAGAAGAGAAAGAAAAAGAAGAAGACTAAAACTCCTCCTGAGGGCACGAAGCAGCAGTTCCCAGAGGAACATCTCATCCAGCAAGAGCCTCCAAAGATTGAGGTGAAAGTTTGTTTATCTGTGTTTCTTTGTTTTAAATGAGCTTTGAGACAATCATTAAAATAAACAGACATCACAGTAGCGCCGTCTAAAATGCTTTGTGTTGTGTTTGCAGGATGAGGAGGAGTTTCCAGACCTGTCGCTTGCACTTGTGAGTTTGTGACGGCTGAAGCACACCAACAGGCCAACAGTTTATATATATATATATAGCCACTGAATACCAAAAACTAAATGCGTTACTGTGTTTATTTATGCTCGTGTACTATGATTGTATTGATTCAGGAAGTCAAAGGACATTCTGGAGCACAGAAAGAAGGATTGTCTCTACACCCAGAAATAAAATACAAAACAACATCCACACCTGCCTCTAGTGACGCAAAGAAAACACAGGTTCTTGTCTGAAACTTGATGGATTGAAATTGTCAAGACCATTCAATGCCAAATTATGAGAAAATGTTCATATTTTGGAGAACTATTCCTTTAAAATAGTCACTAAGAGCATTTTTTTTACGCCGTTTTAACTCGGCAGGCTAGTCAGAAGAAGTCTAAAGTGCCTGTGCAGCTCGATCTGGGAAACATGTTGGCTGTGTTGGAGCAGAAGCAACAGTGTCAGAAATCAAAACAAGACCAGCGGCCGGTGACACTATCTGGTACTTATATTACTGGATACTTTTTGTGCATTTTTAAGTTTATTACTATAATGTTAGTTATGATTTAAGATAATAATGCAGTCATGTTTTTTTTAGTTGGTGGAGCTCTACCCGTGGTCCATAAGGAGCCTTCAGTTCAGAAGAAGCCATGGCAGCAGGAGAAGATGCCTCACAACCCGCTGGACTCCACCTGTCCTTTAGTGAAGAAGGGAAAGCAACGTGAAGTTCCTAAAGCGAAAAAACCAACGCCTCTCAAACGAGTAAGATTAAAGGGCCAGTGTGCAATTTCTGCACCAATTGCATGATCAGACCGACATATTTAACATTTGCTAAACCAAAGGTTAGTAGAGACACCTGTTTGTTTTAAAGCGTATTTAAGTATGTTTTGCTTTTCATAATTGAGGTGATTCTGAGGGAAAGAGAGGAGCGGAAACAAAACCGCCTGCTGGAGGAGAGAGACCCAGCCCGACTGGTCACCGAGGCTGAAGAAATGGAAACCAATGAGAACCCTTCGGATACAAGCCTGCCTGACCAAGACCAGCATCTCACAAGTATGACAACACCGCATACATTGTGACATTGTCAAAAAATAAATGATGGTTCTGATCAGGGCTGCGTTTCCCAAAAGCATCGTAGCCTTAAGTTCTTAGAGCCATTGTTTCCAATGGAGCTACGATCATCGTAGGCTTATGATGCTTTTAAGAAATGCAGCCCAGGTGTTTCCGCTTTATCTTGTTTATTCACGTTATTTTGCGCCGTGTGTATGAGAACGGTCATATTCTTTATCGTTGGATCTAGGTGAAAACCCTGAACCTCTTGGTATTGAAGAATTCGAGAGCGACCAGCCCATTTTAGAGTCTAATCACACGCTGGATAATGATGTGGTGGAAAATGCAACGTTAATATCCTGTAATTCAAACCCTAATCTTCCCAAAATCCACAGCAGGAAGTTCAGAGAGTAAGAATATTTTATTTCATTCCTTTAATATGAATATATTGGTAACACTTTACAATAAGATTGTATTTGTTCACTAACATGACCTATCAATGAATGATACATAATTTATTTAATCTTAAAGGGACAGTCCACCAAAAAATGAAAATTCTGTCATCAGATTGTTCCAAACCTCATTCATGTTCCAAAATTAAAGATATTTGGAAGAATGTCAGTAACCAAACAGATCTTATCCCTCACTTACTGCCATAGTAGGGAAATAAATACTATGGGAGTCATTGTTACTGACGTTCTTCCAAATATCTTCCTTTGTAAATGACAACAGAATTTTCATTTTTATGTAAACCTTTTTTTACCTTTAAAATCAAACGTTGTAACTAATGTCAACAAATGCAACCTTATGTAATATCAATTTACTAATCTTTTATTTCGGTGCATATGTTAAATATAAATGTATAATGTTATAAAATAGCTTCTCAGATAAAAATTGATATTTTGTATTTTTTTTTACGAATTGTGCAGCTACTGCAACCAGATGCTGAGCAAAGATGTGGATGAATGTGTGACCACTTTACTGAAGGAGCTGGTGAGGTTTCAGGATCGTGTTTATCAGAAAGATCCGATGAAGGCCAGGATGAAGCGGCGGCTGGTTATGGGACTCCGAGAGGTGCTAAAACATCTCAAACTCAGGAAGGTCAAGTGTGTTATCATCTCGCCCAACTGTGAACGCATTCAGTCCAAAGGTACGTGCCGACTCGCCAATGTTCCGTTTATGTGGACATTTTATTTAATTTCTCGGATCTATGATGCCCAAAACAGTTGTGGAAACAAATCTAACAGTGTGTTCTTGATCTGATCGATGGTGTTGTGTTGTGCAGGTGGTCTGGACGAGGCTCTCCACAATATCATCGACACGTGTCGTGAACAGTCAGTTCCATTTGTTTTTGCATTGTCGAGAAAGGCACTGGGCCGCTGTGTCAACAAAGCCGTCCCTGTGAGCTTGGTGGGCATCTTTAACTATGACGGGGCACAGGTGAGAGTGTTAGAAACTTCCGGGCGTTGCAGCTTAAAATATGTTAGAAATTTAAGTAGAGTCGGTGAATGTGAATGCCTCACTGCAACAGGACCACTATCACAAAATGATCGAGTTATCGGCCGAGGCCAGGAAGGCCTACGAGGTGATGATTGCGAATCTTGAGACTTCATCGCAGGAGGAACAGCTGGAGGTGGAGATGCCAGATGAACCTTCCGGAACTGAAGAGCCGGAGTACAGTATGTCCTCACTCATTTTCCTAAATATATTTCCTGCTCCTTAATGCTGTAGCCTGCGATGCTGCACGTCTGTTTTCCTTTTATTTAACTACTCGGTTTAATATGTAAATATTTAACCTGCCTGCGTTGGTTTATGCTGAAGTTGTGTTTGAAAAGACCGTAGTAGTTTTAAGGGGTTTACATCAGCTGGTGATCATATCTACATATATTACACAATGCGTATTCAGAATTTGCATAAAATATTTGCGTTATCTGTTGATAAGACCGACGGTTAGGTTATAAATGGACTCTCACTTACAAAGAAGTGTTCTACTGTGGTTTTTGTATGACTTTCCATTATCTGCTGAACACAAAAGAAGTTATTTAAAGAAAGTTGGTAACCGAACAACATTAACTGTCATTGACTTCCATTGCATAAAATATCTTTTGTGTTCCTCAGAAGAAAGAGTCATACACAGGTTTGAATGACATGAGTGAATAAATGATGACCACATTTTTATTAAGTGATAAATGCGTTTAAACCCACCCATTCATCTGAGCTGCTTCTGTCCTCTCAGTTAAAATCTGGAAGAAAATGCTGGAGAAAGATTATGAGCACTCTTTCCTGAATTTTGAGGATCAGTTTTCAACTGTCTCCATCGGTTCAGAGCAGCATCTGAGTGACCATGAAGGAAGCTGATGGCAGCGAGAGAGTCAAAATCTCTGTTTTTGTCCGTTTGCCATGCCGAGGTCATGACTGTGACATGGGAACAGAACGCAGCGTTTCCAACCCACACATGAGCTTCTAGCACATTCCAAGGAGGAAATCTTGAAGTACCGAATGTGCCTATGATTGTCTAGAGGATTATATTGAAATACAAACATTAACATATTCCTGTGGCCTGGAATGCTGGTATAAATCGAGGCAATACAGATGAAAATAGACACTAGCCCTTGACTAAATATTTTTGAATAAGATATCACACATTTAGTTTGTTGTTTGGAAATCTGGTGAATATTTTTGCATATAACTACTTGATCTTTATTTCTATTCAAGTATATGTAATAGTTTGATAAATGAAATGAGAACACTACGTTGATCTAAATGTTTACATTTGTAAAACAAATGTATTTTCCTGCCCCTGTTGGGTGTACAACATATTATGACCACTGTGTTTGTAGCCAAACTGTGTCGGCAAGACACACGGTTCAGTTCTTCAAGCTGGTAAATGAATGAATGTTATGACCATGAACTGTATTTGGGAATACAAATCCATCTACACCTTATTAAACATCATTTACCTAATTCTTGCCCTTACTCTTAATTTGTAATCCTAAGTGAGAGTTCCCTTCATACTGAGTGCTTGTAGTACATTTTTAACAGTATAAAATATATCTGAATGATGCGAGTTAATCAAAAATGTGTATTTTGTGTAATTGTTCAGTAGTCGCCACATACATGTGTCATGAGACTAACTACTCGCAACTTCACTTTAATAGAGGATTTATTTCAGATTTAACCGTGTGCTTTGCTGCTATGTACTTTCATGTGAAGAATGTTGACTTTGGGACCAAATCGTTTTTGTGTGTTGTGGATGATTGAATGCGAGCACAAGATTTCCAGTATTTGCAATAAATTCTTTGCAATAACTGATCCTGATCTGACTTCTAATTATTGTTTGGAAAAAGTTCAAGCTGAAAAACAATATGCTGTGCTTAAATTTTTGTTTAACCTTTGCCACAGAAATGTGACACAAGACTTGCATTTGAGGATCTGCAAGGAATGTTAAATGATGCGGAATAAACCAGATCTCGGATGAACCTGTTTTGTCATTGATGTCTATTTAATTTATATTTTTCATTTTAATCTAATTTTTTTAAATAGTAAGATTAAAGTTGTTGATGAATTGATTGAAATGTTATGGGCAAAATAATTCGTAAATAATGGGCATTGGATCAAATATGGATATTTTCTTTGTTACTGTAACCAGGCGGTTGGGTTTGTCCATATTTTACCCAACCATTAGTTGAAACAATCCATTTAATTTGTTTAGGAAAAGAATTGGTTATGTAAAAAAAGCAAGTAAATGCCAAAATGTTGAATTCCTTTTTACAAGAAATAGATTTTAAAAACAATATAAAGATACACTGATGAATTTTGTCAGTAAAAGAATGCAATGAACTCATATTATAAAACCCTAACCCAATGGTTTTATACAGGTTAGCATAATTTATGGTTTAATATCACATGGCATCAACCACAATAGCCAAATAGACGAAAAACAATCGAAAAATAGCTTAAGTTTAACTCCACTGAAAGCCGCACAAAATTCTAACTTCTTCAATTTCCTTCATACTGAACCCAGTGTTTGTTCCCATATAGCGTTAAGTCAATGTTTGACTTAAAGTAACTCTTTCCTGCTGCACCGTAGACCATAAACGTTCTGCGATGAGACCTGCTGACCCGTCTGTTGCGCTGAGGCCGTCTACATGAGATGAAAAACCACATCAAAGGCATTCAACTGCTTTCTGTCTCGCTGCCCTCGGGTTTGGTTAAGCTTTGACTGCAGTGTTAGAGTTTTGCACAGATCTAAACTATTATTCAACTTTGGTCTTGGTCCTTAAAATAAACAATTTGCAACATTACAATAGAAAAACAACAGTGGATACATTCCTATGCAGCAGTGGCCAAATGATGTCTTTATTGGAATATTTTCTTGAAAGATAAATATTACAATGAATATTGAACCTTTTTATTTCAACATAGTTTTGGTAAATAATTATGTAAAATAAATACCTATTTTTTACCACACACCTGTTATTTGGTGGTTTAACCTAACCTGGAGGCAGTGCATTGAAAGCAAATATTGTCAAGTAGCACTTTTGGCAACTGCTGTATATGGATGAATATTAAATCTGAATACTTACACTCAATCTATCATTTAGATCAGGTTGTAAAAGTATAAATAAAAGAATCGAGCACAACCTGAATAAACACTGAAATCATTCTTGAGCCAGTCAGAGAAATCTCAGGTTGCTGATCATAATTGTGTGTAAATATTAAAAAACAATTTTGCTTAACAACAATAAACTTGAAAAAATAGGGAGCAGCGAACATTGAGAAAAGTGCCAGAGAGAGATCAAGAAAGCCTCCTTCCATAAGTTTAGGTGATATTTCATGTCTCATGTGGTGAGGTAGTTGGTTAAAAAACGTTTTAAGAGATTTAACAATTAATATAATGATCTGTAGGGTATTCTTTAGTTGAAATGTGGAATATGTTCATTATGAGTGCCGAACCATTATAGCAGCTCCCTGTTTTTGAAACCATATAAAAAAAGTCAACAGAGAAAAGTCTATTTCCTTAAACAGAAACACCACGTGCAGGTTAACAGGTTAGAAGAGAACGCAGTAACTGAAAGTGCTTCAACACAAAGTTCGGTCACGAAATATTCAAAGGTTTGTCACCGTTTCCAAATATCCCAGTGGTACAACATCACCTCCTGTTACCTCACACTTGGTTTTGTCACCTTTTCCCTCTTTGTGTTTTTGTACAGGGGTTGTGTCTTTATGTAGCACGAGGATATTATCGTCGATAATGTCACTGATCTTACTGTAGTCCTCCTGGTGTTGTTTCTCTTGATCGACCTCAACGTAACCCGTGAGTTCAGCCGGAGTGATGCTGACTCTGCTGTCTGTTTCACCTTCGCTCAACCTCGTGTCGGCTATATTTTGTTCCTGGCCTTTTATTGGCAAGCCGCTACAGTCCCGGTGAAGTTGTGGTTGAGTTTCTCCACAGATGCTGAGATGCTCTGTTTTTGAAGAACTTCTCTGATCTGAGATAACTCCAGTGTGGATTGTTGTTAACTCAAATCTGCAGTCCTGATAGTCACGTCCTGGACCGGGACAGCTCAATCGCTCGCTCTGTCTGCCATCCTGGATGATCGGTTTGCTGTGTTGAGGGAACTTCTGCGCTGTTTTGTATTCGAGAAGTGCTTCGCCATCAAACTCCTCATCACCGCTCGAGATCACAAGGAACTCCACTTGACGCTCAGGGTTCTGGGCTATCTGAGGATGTCCTTGAACAACAAGAGCACTGAAGATCTCCTCAGACGTTCCATTCTGCAGATTTGGTCAAATGAGAGGTAACAGTGAATTTATTGCCTCCTACTTATTGTAATCCTGATTTGAAGAATCTACTGTACCTCAAGAAGCTTTGTGTCTAAGCCTTTGATCCTTGGTTCTGGAACTGGCGGCAATAGAAAACGTTTCACACTAGAGTAGATGAACGAAGAGAATATGTAAATGACATGTATAGTAACAGTATAGCATGACCTTCAGTGCTGTATTGTGTATAGGGCTTGTGATGAGATAAGATAACAGGTTTACTGTTTCATCTTGACAGCCAGCACACCAGCAGTCATTGAGAAGATGAAGGCTGTTAGACTCACAGCGAAGATCATAACTGCATTTTGTATGTCTGGGGTTTCTAAAGCAGAGAAAACACAAAACGTTAAGATAGTCGTGATGATTTCGCTTTCAGATACATACATTTTGTCGGACGCATTGACATCATTTCCACTACAACAGGAAGTTAGGGCGAGACATATTGAGTTTAAAATAGCCAATCGTGTTTCGTTTACCGGAAGTCTGCTCAAGTTTTGAATGCTTTTGTCTTGTAAATACAAATTATGTTGGTGTTTTGAATCACTCTAGTTTATAGTTATCCTTAAAGGGACAGTTCAGCCAAAAATTAAAATGTACTTACCCTCGAGTTGTTCCAAATCTGTATACATTTCTTTGTTCTGATGAACACAGAGAAAGATATTTGGAAGAATGCTTGTAACCAAACAGTTCTTGGCCACCATTGACTACTATAGTAGAAAAAATGACAATGTGCACCAGAACTGTTTGCTTCCTTACATTCTTCAAAATATCTTCTCTAAAGAAATGTATAAAGCAATTCTTCCTACTATGGTAGTCAATGGTGGCCAAGAACTGTTTGGTTACAAGTGTTCTTCCGAACAACTTTCTCTGTGTTCATCACAACAGACAGAATTTTCATTTTTGGGTGAACTGTTCCTTTAAGGCTAACATATTCATACTAAAAGCTAAAAAAAACTTCACTTTTGATGTCATAGGGACTTTAGTTTTTAGAAAATTTGAAGTGATTTTGCTAGTTTTCATTAATTTTAGTTTTCACTAGTTTTACATTAATGAACTGTCAAAAAAAAGATTCTATTTTGACTTTATTTAGCCTGGTCATGGTTACGTAGGGCAAAACGCTTGCGTAACACAATGAGCGGAGGTGTGAAGGATTGAATGGCTGATGCTGGTATTATCTTACCGTCTGCTATCTGGATGAAAGCGGGAGAGCTCCATTCACTCCACAGGCCCTGGTCCAGTTTACAGCGCACTTGTATGAGGTAAGATGCACCTGGTTGTGGACTGTAGATGCTGAACTCCCGCTGTTTTCCAGCACTATATGACTACGGTTACAGAACACAGAACAACAGTTAAAGGGAAAATTCTTTCATTATTTACCCACCCTCATGTCATTCTAAACACAAAAGAAGATATTTTAAAGAACATTGGTAACCAAATTACATTGAATTACATAGTCTCCCATTGACTTCCATTGTACGAATACAAAACCACTGAGACATTTTTAAAATATCTGTGTTCCACAGACGAAAGGTTTTAAACAACATGTGGGTAAATAATTAAAATTATGATAACAATGTAACAGATAAAAATAAAACAGACTACTTTTATATATTACAAAATATCTAATATAAAAAACATCCTCCTGGCAGGACTAGTGTCTGTTTATCACAACAAAATCCATTAAAATTCTAAATAAAAACCCTTTTTTTTATATCATAATCTTTCAAACATATTGCAGTCTCACCTCCCAACTGATGTTCTTCTCCTTGCTGTTCTCCATTTTTATTCGAATGTCATATTTTATTGTCACCCATCCCGAACGTGTGTCTGCATCATGGGGCGGTTCCCATCGCACCAGGATGTAAAAATTGTTCTCAGTCTGAATCACAGACACATTTACATTCTCTGGAGGATGAGGCTGAACTGTGAGGATGCAGATAAATATTAAATGACACAAAACTGAACAGGCATGATGTTCCACAATAAGCAACTGATGTACTAACTGATTTATTTTTCATTCATATCTTTTACAAAAAAGTCAAGCTTCCTATTTATATACACTGTTAACCTAAACTCACGCATGTGCATCAACTATAAACTCGGATCGTGCTAAATCAGACCTTTCCTCTTCGTTTCCTGGACACAACACCTTCATATGCCATACACAAGCGCATTCAGGTGGCCCCAGAGGGATATTCGATACATGGCTTGAATTTTCCAGTATGCAAGTCTCAAACCAGTTCATCCTCATTTTATTAAGCTACTCTCAGATGAAGCAGCCTCTGTTTCACCTCACTCTGCAGATTTCCATTCGATTGTTTAAGAACCCAGCAGGCGCAGATTTACAGCATGCACAGAACTGAACGAATGACAAATTCACTAAAATAAGGATTTGTAAAAGTTCTGGACTTTCATAAAGGTTTACTTTAAGTAAATGACCCTGATCTTGATCTCGCATGTGCCCTTAGGTAGCAGTAGGCAAATTTGTTATATGCTATATTTAGCAGCCGGCCCACTGGCCTGTGGCTCCCAGCTTAAGTGTTGTCAAAACAACCTTGAAATTGGCCTCTGTGGTAAAACATCATTACCCACTCATGCGCAGATAGTATACACTAGGGGTAAATGAGCATACTGAGCGCACATAAAAATATAAGAACTTCGGATGCACTTTTATATGCAAACATAACTCACCGATATCCATAACATCTACTTCCATCGATTCAGAGTAGGTTTTCCCCAGTGCATTGGAAGCCACCACTGTGATGTTGTATATGATCCAAATCGACGTGTGCTGCTTATTGAAATAACAGGAGTTGTTCCCTGCCGTATGATAATCTGGACATTCAAAGACTTCCACAGAGCTGATTCAGATTAAACAGATGACAGTTTACATTAACATTTAATTAAATTAGAAAGCATTTAAGCAAAATCTATAGGAATTACTGTACACTTTTTAGGAATATAATAATGTTGTCCCTGTTATCATTTCTTAATGCATTAACTAACATGAACTAACAGTAACAGTAACTAACTAACGTTTTAAATACCTATCCTAACATATCCTATCCACATATCAATAGAAAGCTTAGCTTTCAGCATCTCAATGTCGAAAAACTGTCTTGTTTTGTTGTCCAGGGTCACATATGTACATGTATGTATATACCAATGTATATCTTGAATAAATATACATTTATAACATCCTTGTTTTTAGTATACATTGAAAACTGGTCCCACAAACCCGAACTGATGAATTCTTTTATATTTTAGTTATATATAAACATGTAACTATTATGTAACCAAAGAATAGGCCTTTGAAACATGCCCCTCACCTCTCCTTTCTGTAATACAGGTGATGACTGGTGGGCAATCCACCTGAAGATCCTGACTCCCACCAGCAGGTGAAGGTTTCTTTCTCAGGAGAGCGACATCTTGTAAGTCTGGGCCTCCCAGGTGGAGAATGACCTGGAGACACATTTCCAGAACATAACCAATGACATTTAGCCTATGTTTGTAGTGTACATCAGAAAATGACGTCCTCCACATTACTGTAGATTTCTAACTTACAAGCGCTACATGAGATCCAAGACAGAAGCCACACCAAAGTCAATGCCTGCATACGCTCTGCATCTCTTCGCATTTTTCCTGCATGAAAAACAGCAGTCCGCAAAGTCAACAAGCTGTCTACCCCAAGCGCGTTTCGTACCAACTGTGGAGTTTGTTTGTACTTCAAACATGAATCTACACATGCAAAACAATCACTTAGCATGGGTAAACAGCTTCAGTCTTTATAACAGCTGAATCAAATTGAAAGGTCAACTATGCGGACAACTACATAGACTGCAATTGAGAGGAATTATCAGATAAAAAATATGGTTCTTATCTGATTTCAGGAATAATGGCCATAGTGGTGACTGTGAGTGGCATATTTTTATATCAGTATGCGGTGAAGTGAATATGTACAGTATATGTGCACTTTTACCTTTCGAACAAACACATTTTTTCATTTCACTTTCATTTTCACATTTTAATGAAGACTGAGGCATTTCATATACGTGACAATGCAGGCACAAAATCATGTAACAGTGAAGTTATCTATTCAAGTGAATGTATTTCTGTGAGCATTGTAAATTACAGAAGTGATGAAGCACAATACAAAAGTCAGGTGTGGCAGACGCAGGTACAGAATGGAAAGTTACTGCCTTGGAAGAGCGTCATCCAATAAAAACGGCCTTGCAAAGACAATAAATTCGCTTTTCTTTCATTTTTTTATAGAAACACTTTGTTGCGCCTTGTGTTCTACAAGCAATATTTGCATATTTTCGTTCTTATGCCTTCAGCTTTATTTACAACCAAACAAACAAGTCGTTAAAATGCCAAGGACCGAGTGGAAAATTAACTCGGAGGTTAACTCAGTGATTTAGTATGAAACACGGAGCTTTTGTCTGTGGTCAGCGCAGCCGCTTTTATTCAATGACCATTAAATGCTCTTATTGAGAGGGAAGCGGGTTAAAGTCCAGGTTTAAATGACTTCAACACATTTCATATTAACTTTCCATTTAGGAGTAAGTCCAAAAAATCTCACAGCATAGGCTATTTGAAAACAGCCTAGAAAAACAAAAGGTTTAATAAGCCAACCAATATGTAAGAAGTATTTAACATAACAATACATTCCTAAAAAATGATAACAATTATTGTGAAATCTAATAATTTAGATGCTTTAGGAAAGTCATAACAAGTGGTTGCTCCTCTCCACCCACTCATAAATCAAACTCACACAAAAACAATGGATGGAACTGTGGCCATTAAGCACCTGGGATCAAATATAGTGAATAAATATAGTCCAAAGGGAGGATTTTGCAGCAACCATTTCTAAAAAAAATATACATTTTAATCAACAACTCTGTTCATCTGGTGGGAACACCAAACTTGAAAAAGTGAGAAAAAAAATTGATCTCTCCAAAAGGGACAATTTTTCACGGCATTCCAATTGATAACAATGTGATAGCCGACAACAAACACATATTGCTTCAGTAGGACAAGACATGGCCAAGATGACAAATGAAAAAATGTAGGCCTACTGATTTTGGACAAAGAGGTTACGTCATGAAGGCTATGGATCAATACCTCTGACCTTCCTTCAACATCTAACCTTCCTTTAATAGTTAAACACAAACTATAATACATATGTAATAATGAGAGTGAAATATAAAAAAAAAAAATAGAAATGATGTGCATAGTAAATCATCTGTATTTATAAAGTACAGAATCAGGTTGTTATAATAGTTTTATCAACTGTGTAATGATGGCAAAACAATTAATAGCACTTTATAGCCTTTAATAATTTTGTTTAATGCTAATTTATACATGCACTGTTTAACAAACATACATTAAAGCATTATGATTTAACAACTAATATAGATGTAAAATAATTGTTTACTAATGAATTAATATCAACCAGGATTACAAATGTTGTAAAAACATTTCTGATTGTCATTCATGTTAATGCATTCATTTTCCTTAATGTAAATATCCTTTTTGTAATGTGTTATTATCAAACACTGTAACGCGTAGAATCGAAAGAGACTCACCTGGATATGCCACCCAACCTCTATATGAGGAGCAAGATTACACCTGTGATTCTCCCATATAATCCACACTATCGTGCTACATTTTGGACTGTTCTTCTGTCAAAACTCCGGTTTTCTTCCGACTGATCACGTCAAGGGACGGAGATCCCCAAAACACACGCATTATTTGTTGGAAGACCAAATGCAACGTCAACCTGTTGACACTGCGCACAATCTCCAGTTACACACCGTTGGGAGATGTGTGGGGAGTGGCGAACACAGTATGACGTGCCGGATACATGCATATATGGGCATATATCTATTGTTTTCTTGTGACAAACAATTATTTTCTATGAGAGAAAATATAACATTTTCACTTGAAACCATGTTAGTTTTACATTCATAAATGTAAGTGGTCTGACAGGATTATCCAGTTAAAAATGTGTTTTATTATTAGCTTTATTTTTAAGTTGCATAGATATTCATTATTTTCCTATTTTTGGTTGTTTGCCATCTGTGCAGGTATATCGCTTGCTATTATCATGACTAAAATAAACAGCAAAGTGCAAACCGTAAATATTTACAGTAAACTCACTGTTTTTCTCTTAAACTCTTAAACTACATCTGCTTTTTTGAACAGTACGGGGAGGATAATAACTTTTTAGTACACTGTTAATACGCCCTGCGCAGACCGATCGACGTATGACATCACAACTTGCCAAGTCCCGCGAGAGCGATTTAACAGAATGTCGAGCGGTGTACCCTCGCGATATTATTCATGTCATAGGCCGATTGATTTGCGCAGCCAGCTACTGCACCGCATGAAGTTGATTTCCTTTACGTCCTAACGCATCAGGAAACGTACGCACGCTACTGCCGGAAGTAGTTTCATCTCGGCGCCAAATTTCAGTTGCGTTCTCCGCTTGTCAATTGTATGTACATGTCACATATCCCGGAGACTTTCTGTCATTTCGGTGTCACAGACGCCAACTTATTGCGTGTCAAGGATGTGGAAGAATGTTGAACTTTTGTTAAATGAGGACACGAACACGGTCCGTTTGTACAGCGATGCTGAACAAGAGTCCGCAAATGCTCTCTATCAAGTGGACACCCTTGTCAAAATCTCATCCTCTGAAAAGGTAAACAAATAAAGTACAACTAAAGAAAATAAGGCACGCCGGTTTTGTTGTTGTTGCAGTTTTGGGATTGACAGTTTGTTGCTAAATACACTGACAT
The DNA here is from genome assembly GCA_026939265.1 of Oreonectes daqikongensis. NCBI lineage: Eukaryota > Metazoa > Chordata > Actinopteri > Cypriniformes > Nemacheilidae > Oreonectes > Oreonectes daqikongensis. The sequence goes on from JAOTQM010000051.1 coordinate 2,035,835, forward strand.
TAATGTACCCTGTTTTTACATTATTTTATTTTGGATATGTAACTTTACCATGGTAGTAACGTTAGTACCGCAGTAGACGTTGACTTTATCGATGTGCTACAGTGGTGCTTGCTAATGTTTCGTTACAACAATACACGATACCGAGTTATCACGATATTTTTTACAACAATGCAAATAAGATTAGTTTGCAGAACATTGACTTGACAACATTCCAGCTTTCATTGGATCTTCTTTATATGAATTAATAATAATTTAATAGGTCTGTCACAAAAAGTATTGGCCTAAAATTAAGAAAGGATTTTGGAAAGTTCAACTCTAGAGCAGTAGTAAAAACACAAAATTACAAAAAACAATTTCACATTTAGCTCAACCAATAAGAATTTATTTTTTGGTATCACACAATAAACAATTTAGAAAGATGTACTGTAAACAACAATGGTCCAGAAGCACTTCCTGCTTTAAGTTTTAAAGATGACGGTAGTGTTCCTTGGGTTGTATTTTGACATTTGTCTTAAAAAACTAAGACGGGTATTACTTCTGGAGTTGTTTATGTCTTGAAAAATGGTCTTATATCTTGCCACTATATATCATTACACCAACGCAATAGTACTTTTTGAGTTTTAAAACATTTCTCAGTTTTTATGGAATCAATAATATTGCTGTAGTTAAAATTCCACATCCAAATGTTCTTGGATTAATGGTTTAGTTTAAGTTTGTGGGATGTATTTAATATTTACATACGTTTGTTTGCAGTTATATTTGTACTTTATTTTCTACAATGTTGCTTGAAGGTTGCTGAAAAGTAATAAAGGCTTATAGCATAGTAAATAACAATAACCACACTCTCTTTCTGTCTTGCAGGTGTTTTCTAATCCGAAGGTTTATGCCTCCAGTAATCCAAACTGCAGCATTGTTGTGGCAGACACGGCTGTGTTTCTTTTCGATCCTAGTTTTCAAACTGTTCTCATCCACCTGTGTTTTGGTAACTCGGGCTCTACTTTCACAAATCGCATTATCATTAAAAATTTGGAAAAAACAGTATGTCTTACTCTTATTGCTGTTGTCAACGTTTCTTGTATGCAGACACTTTGGTCGATGCCGTTTCCGTTTGTCCCCAAGGAGAGTTTCTGCTGATCGGAGAGAGGAATGGAAGTCTGCACATTGTCTATGTGCCTCTGAAAAAGACTGTGCTGACCAAAGTAAGCATACGTTTAATGAAATTGAAATAAAAGCTTATTTTACCATAATAAAAGAAAACTATTTTGTGAATCTGTTGTCTAGACCCTTCAACAACAAAGCTCTTCTGATGGTGATGAGACAACTTTCAAAAGCCTTATACTGCATGAAAAACCCAGTTCTCTAGGTAAGAGTGGATAAATATATAATTAAAGACAAACAAGGTACACATAGTATTATGATCCTTAACATCCTTTATTCGATTTATGTTTTAGGATTGTACAATCTCTACCTTGTTGTTCACGATGGTTTCCTACACATATCCAATCTTGCTTTGGGAAAGATCCGGAAAGGTTTGTTTGAAATCTTTAAATAAAACTTGTTTAAAACTTGTATACATAATGTCACAGAAAATAATAAGGGTTCTGTTGATCTTTTTACAGCAATCGAAGACATGAATCTGGGGGCCTTAAATGAGGTTGGTTTTTAATTTGATCGCAGGTTTTTGCTTTCAAAATGTTTGTGCTTCATAGCTGGTCATTGTTTGCATGTTTTTTTCAGTGATATATCGCATTGTTTTTAGATTCAAGCTCACATTGCCATAAACTTCTACTCAACTAAGGAGATTCATGAAGATGGCTGCATCTCAGCAGGTCTGGTCTGCTTTGGAAGCACAATTCACCTTCTGATTGGGGTAAAAATTGTTTTTTAACCACGTTTAGATGTTTACTGAATTGTTCAGATATGCCATTATAGGTTACAAGAGTTCTAAATGATTCTTTATGACAGGCTGATGGCTCGAGTGTTCTTTCACATTGGAGCATGAGTCATGGCCAGACATCACTGTCTCTCACCAATCACCTCGACTCTGCTTTAATGTCAGGTACTACATGTATTTTTAATGTTTACTTTAGCTAAATATGTAGTGTATGTTATAATCACTATAATTAATATTACTCATGTTCTGTCTGTCATTTTTCTAAAGGGGTGAAGAAGATTCAAGTTGTGGATAATTTGATTTATGTTCTAAACAAAGAGGTGAGAGCTTTGACAACGGAAAACTGACCATACAAATAAAATTGTTGCTATATATAAATATATATTTTTACATTTGTGTGTTGCATGTCTGAAATTCTCCATCCAAAAAGTGTATTTGTGCTATATTTATGTAAATATGTTGTGTTTATTGCTAAACAAGTGTTTTTTTCTAAGACATTGTAAATTGAGCAACACTTCATCTCTGTTTGTTTCATGTGAAGTATATGCTCAGCTTGCTGGACTTGCACTCGTTCATTGTGCTGTGTTGCTGGCCAGATCAATACATTGTTGATCTCCTGCTTATATCAGACAGAAACTCCAAATCTTTTACAACGCAAGTATTTCATTCCTTGACTCGCAAAAACAAGGGTATTTAATTAATAATTAAATATAATTATTATTATTGTTAAATGTTTTTTTTTTTTTTTGTGGTTAAATAGGCAAAATGACACCAGCATGAAAATTCTGACTTTGGTGGTCGAAGAACACAAGGTATTATACATACATACATATATACACTATTTTATAACTTCATATTAAGCTAGCATTGTCTACCCATAATTCATCATTCTTTATTATTGACCTGATGTCACTCGTATCTCTGTTCAGCCTTATTCCAGGAAGCTTGTGGTTCAGTCGTTGCCCTCTATGGAGATTTTCTACTCGCTAAAAGTTTCTGCCGAGTCTTGGTTGATCCAGAAGGGGATCAGTATGGTAATTCTTTAACATTTATTGTGCTTTTTAATATCAGTATTTTCTTTTGATGTATTGGGAAAAGGATAATAAACCTTGTGATTTGTATAATGAAAGGCCTGTGTGTAATATAACAGCTGTTAGTGTGGATGACAGTAAAGATCTTTACCTGTCTCTAGTCTTCATAAAAAAACTATTTAATGTTATGGTATAGCAAGAAGTCATAAAAATGTATAGCCAGAAGTCATAAAAAGTTAAAATGTCAACAAAAAAAATTGAAAATTGAAGGTAATTTATAAATTGAACTCTCTTGCTTAGGACACAATGTATTTGCTGGAAGGGATTTTGCCTGACACAAAAAGGTGACTGACAGACATATTTATGATTCTTTTATATCTTAAATCATACATAGTGATTTTCATTTTTTACAGTTTTCGATTGATTGATTTTTGTGTTTTGAAGCAGTCCTGAAGATCCAGTCTCTACTATTGTGATAAGATGCTTTACAGAAGCTCTACCAGAGAACAGGTACACTAAGAGGAATCATATTATTTAATAGGAAGTCATGTTATTTATTATATAACAATTTACTTTTTCAGACTGAATAAACTTCTTTACAAGCACAAGTTTGAAGAAGCAGAGAAATTTGCTAAAGCTTTTGATCTTGATGTTGAGGTAAGACAGTAATCAAATGCCAGATTGGACATCTCATGACATTTGTGTTGTATTCTAATGATGTCTGTTGTTTTTCTCAGCTCGTGTATAAAGTAAAGATGAATGTTGTGTTGGAAAAACTCATCTTAGCATCAGGCAGCGATCAAAGCCATGAGTGGGCAGAGCTTATCGAAGAAGCAAAAACTAACCTGATGAAGATTATGGTAATGTTGCAACCATGCAGCTTGTTTTCTGTTTAGGCTTTATATTTAGGCTTTCATTGATGTTTGACATGAAGTTATCTCAAATGTCCCACAGGACGAGCAGTTTGTGGTGCAGTACTGTTTAACCGCTTCCTGGCCAACTCTCAGCATAGCTGAGGAGATGTTGAATTACGTCTCGAACCGCTTCCCATGCTCCCAGGTCCAAATAGCCATGGCTAAACTTGCCACATTCTCCAGTATGTATGGACCCTACAGCTTTGAGTATGTACCTCATCTATTAATCTGAACATTGTAATTGTATTCTAGTACATACAAGTAATTGTTTTCTCGATATTCAAGTTAATTTTTTTCTTGTTTGTTCACAGGGGCGTGTCATGGATTGAGTTTTTGAACAGCACAGATTATCTGAAAGACATCCTTTATCTTCTGAGGGAAGGAAATGTTAGTGGAGCGCAGTACTTATGGCTACGACATGAGGTGAAACTTTCAATACAATTCTTGTTTGTGTCTATCTTGCCGGTTAATCAAAACGATATAATACTTCATGGCAAAGCCATTTCAACTTTTCTATTAGTAGGTGCAGTTATTCGTTTGAGTACTTTTTGATGAAGTGTTGTATTATATATTAAGTCAGTATTGTTATATTATATCAGTATTGTCATATATTGTTAGTATAAATTAGTTACGTGGTTCTTTTCTCTTGCAGGGAGAGTTTATCAATGATTTCGATGAGGCTTCTCTGAATGCTCTCTTGGGCTCTATTCCATCAGACGTCCCATCACACGACCTCAGTCTATGGTTTAAGGGTGTGGTCGTCCCATTCGTAAGGAGAGTTTTGCCCACAGGACAGGTTTGAGGCTTTGTACAGCTGCACAAACATAGATATTGTTTGTATTGATAACATCAGTTTTGTGACTTTGATTTACAGCATCAGTACACAGGAATCATTTTTACACATTTGTTGTTTTTTATGCACACAGAAAATCCTTGCTAGATGGTTGGAGCAGCGGGCCAGGAACCTGGAGTTAACAGAAAAGGTAGTGAATCCTTATGACCTGTTTCTCAACATCAAATAACCACCTACACATGTAGCACACACACTGTGTCAAAACAAGAGTTTTAAACCAGCAAGGTACGCGCTTGCTTGTATCTTTTTCTTAGAATGACTGGCCTCAGAATGGCCTCGCTCTTGCTGAACTGGGCTTGCCTTCCCTCTGGAGCTCCATGGGTTTGGTAAATATCACGTTTGACCCAAAAATCGGAAGTGTTGGTGACGATATGTTTTGATATGTTCTGTCTGAGAAATAAACTAGTTAGTAAATCTGGTGCTGTCCTGCATGTCTCTTTAAATGTGAATGATATTTGGACAGGCTGATAATTGTGGGGCAGAAGACGTGCAAAATCTTCAGGCACTGGTGACAAATCTTCGTCAGCTTTGTGACCTTTACACCAAATACAACTGCCATCTTTCACTGTCTGACTATGAGAGGGTGAGTACAAACATTTACATGCTACAATGTAACACTAAATTTACATTTGTAAAATGATTTGTGTTTTTGTCTGTAGGGAAGCACACGCAGTATGGCCTTTCTGATGCTGGATAAGGTTCAGGCTCCAGAACTCATTCCTGCTGTGATCAAGAGCAGCGTTCGGCCCTACGCTCTGGAGAACAGACTGGACCTGGATCAGACCCTCCTGCACTACATCAAGGTCTCTTTGTTTTCCTCTGCTTTGTTTACCCTCAGCAGTTTATTTTTAGATCAAAAGGAGATTTTCAAAATCCTGCCATCGTTTACTCACTGTCATGATGTTTCTAGTATTTGTCATTCATAGTTTTCATATAGGCTATGTTTTGATTTATCTGTCTTGCAGGATTTGCTGGACTGCTGTAGCTCTCAGATCACATCTCTCTTCACCGAATGGGAGGCGAAAGCCGTGGCTGTGCTAAACTGCATGACGGACACTAATGTGAGATGCGTACACACATGCTTGAGTTATAAAATTACCAGAACGTATTTTGTGGTAAATACACAAATGTGCTGTTCGCACAAGCATCAGCATTCTGTCTTTTGTACCCGTACCAAAAACATTGGTAAAGTCTGTAATGTCATTACTTAGAAGTTCCTCCAAATAGCAGTGTGGTGTTGTGTTTGAAAACATGGCGGGGTATGACTATTTACGTTTACTGTACATTCCTGCAGTTGCTTTTGACCCAATGACCTTTTGTATTTAAAATGAACTCAAAGACTGTAAACTGACCTACTGAACTTTTTCTTCACTTCCGTTAACACTTCAGAGTTAAATGTGTCATCAAGCGTTAAAATGTTATGATTGACTTAAAGTATTTCATACGTCAGGACGTTCTGACCTTATACATGCTCATACCACTAATCCTTGTCTGTTTACACATACCATCATACTTTTAATGTTAAAACTGAAAATTGTCTGTATTGAAATTATTTTTTAAAGGTTGTGTTCACACATGATCTCTTTGCAGTAATTTACTTGCATGATCTGTTTAGCAGTCACTTTGGTTAATATGACCTAAGATTAATAAATGAGCTAAACACCTAAAAGATAGGAAATGTGCAGTTTCCATTTTATTGTTTCCTGTTTTTTTTATTGTGACTTTACTTTTTTAACATTTGGTTTCATTATGGTTCTGTATGTGAAAGCTTGTTTTTTTGCCATGTTTCAGAAGGTGATGGATGCTGTGATTGAGATCATGTATAAGGCGGTGGTGCCTTGGAGTGACACCATCGAGAAACTCGTTCAACAGCACTTGGAGAAGGAGCATCCAAAGTAAGACCTTCAGACGATATGCAAAAAAGTATAAACAGAAAGCCTGAACGAAATGCTTTACAGTTGCATTCTTTGATTTTAGATTGTCTCTGAATGTTAGAGTAATACGATGAAGGTTAATATTTATATTCAGACAGGAGTTTCTGCAAGAGGGTTACAGACTGATGGAAATTAAGAAGCTTCTCAGATGCTACGGCATTCGCAGCTTAGCCCTGTCCAACGCTCGTGAGATCATGGTGATTTTGTGTCATTTTGTATGGCTTTGACTTCAGGTCTTTGTGTCTGCTGTTTTTGTGACTGTAGCTAATCTATCAGTGTCGTTTGTTTTGGCTAGATGCTTGTCAGGCATATTCTAAAGCAGGATCTGCCCAGCTCGCTTCAGGACTCTCTGAAGTTAGCAGAGGCCTACAAACTTTACCTGCCCGAGATCTACCATCTTCACAGTATTCAGCTCATACAGCATAACAGGGTAAACTCACTGATACTAAACTGACTTTACATGCTTGAGGTACCTCATGTTAAAGATATGACTGTAGATGTTTTACAGTTTAGGCTTTATTATTTTATACATTTATTAGATCTCTTGTATCATTATAATGTTTCAAAATCTAGGCAAACGTACTCAAGGCGTGCTACCACTTTACCACTAAGATTTTTAGTTGTAATTTTGTATATGTAAAATACCATTTATGATCAAATTTATTGAAATAATTTGAAAGAATTGTACTGATAGATTCATTATATGTTGAATGTTTTGTTTTTAGAGAGAGAAGTGCATAGAGCTGTTGAAGAGTCTGCCTCATTCAGAAGCTGAATATGTGATCGAGCGCATGGCCTGTTGGGCAAGACTTAAGCTTCAGGACAAACAACACATTTCTAAAGAGGTCAGACTGTGCGCGTGCATGTGTGCTTGCGTGCGTTTTTGTGAAACATACACAACCATATGCTGCATTTATGAATGATATGCCTTTTCTTCAACAGCACAAGCAACTGCAGATGCTCACATCACAGATTATGGTTGAAGCTTTGAAGTACCTGCAGAGCATTCAGACAGGTGAGTACATCACACATCAGTGATGCTACAGAAGAGCTTTACATCAAAAGTTGTTTGACGTCATTTGACTTTGTAAAGATGAGTACATAAATTAACCTGTAAACCAAATTTATGTTTCAAACAGAGATGGCGAAAGAGAATCAAAAGTTACACATGCAAAAATAGAGCTTTAGGGGCCGTTCACATTTTGTGTGCGCATATTTGTTATTTTAAATGCAGACACGTGGCACCCGCGCTCAAATAGGTAGTGATGCGTGTTCGATGTGGCATGCTTTTTTTTCTAAGCACGCCACATCGAGATGAAAATATTTCGCGTTGTCAGAATGCCGCACGCGCAACAACAGATGATCACATCATTAATAAATATAGTAGCGGAGTTATTGCAAGGTGTTTTTCATGCATATAATCCATATATCCTGTGTTAATACCTCCTCATCTTAATGGCAAGTGTGGCCTATGTTTGCTTAGATTTGACAGACACCAGGAGAGTGCAAACTTGAGGCGCTTGGGGGAAAAAAGGAGAAAGCAGTGCGACTCGTGTTTTACACGCGGTTTTAACCGTGAAATGTGAACGGCCCCTTAATGCATTTTTCTGTAGGCATTCAGTAACTGATGAAAAATTTTAATTTTTGGGTGATTATTCCTGACTGTTCCTAACCCTTTGCTTGTAGATGATGCCTTTAAGAGAACAGAGTGCGAGAACAATATGAAGATGTTCGCAGCCATTGCCCATCTACAGGTGTTTATTTTTTCATAAGGGTTCTGTTTATAAAAGCATCACATAAAACAGACGTGTTTCTTTTAAATGGCAGAAGTAACGGTAAACGTTTTCAATCTCAGGAGGACTTCGACATCTTCCTGACACCGGCGGAGTACGACGATCCAGTAGTAAGACACAAGTTCAGCCAGCAGCTCATCACGGCATACGAGAACACGCAAGCGTGGCGGCGCTCTGGAAAACAACATCCTGACAAGGACACTAACCGAGTCGATGACAATACCCCCATAGCCAATGATCTAGATGGCAAGACTAAATCACTGTCCACTGAAGCCGGACTCCACCGGCTAGCCAGACAGCTGCAGAAGACCGAGCAAGAGTTGTGGGCCAACCTGGCACTGAGGGCTTTGGACGCTGGAGATGTGGAGAAAGCCCTAAAGATCCTCAGGTATGAGTTTATTAATATTAATAGTAATACATTTGTATTCTGTCGACAGTAACATTAAATATCATATCTCTCGCTCTCAACACCTAAAGCGAACTGTACCAGCATCACCCGAGCTCCAGCACGGGAAGAGTCCTGTTTAACACCGCCCAGCGTCTCTGCCAAATGCTGGAGGAGAACGTGCCCATGGTTCTACCTGAGAAAGTTAATCTCCCTGCCGTCATTAACGGTCTGGCATGCCAGGCCATCACCATCTGCCACAGCGGTATGGAGGCGCCCTCTCTCATGTTCTTTTAAACAGATCACTCTTGTCCACAGAAATAAATGTGCATGTCTTTCACAGACCTTCTGCTTGACTGTTTGGAGTTGTGCAAAAGCACCAGGAGCGCTACAGATGTGTATAGACAGTGTCAGATTGAAGATTTTGGATTTTTTGCTAAGGTCAGTTTCCTGGTCAGAATATGTGTGTGTATTACATGAACATTCAAGTGTTTAAAAGTGTTGTGGTGATTTTCTGATCAGGAGTCTGCATTAAGTGGCGAGGAAGATGCATACAATGAATCCAGTTTTCAAGACGTGTTTAATGAAGATGGTATTGTGCTGGATCCAGTGTCAGTGCTTCCACTTCAGTATAAAATCACCACCAATCTGTTGCCTCTGTCAGGTAGGAATATGGGAATGTGTTCAGTTTCTTTTTATTTGCACAACAGAATGTCTGTATTCATTGTGTGATTTATGTCTTTAGATGTTATTTTGTATATCAAAATCTTCCGTATTGTAGCTAATTGTTCTCACCATTGTGCCATTTTTACTCATAAAACATTGTCCTTATTTCTAGATTCAAGGCCTTATCCTTTCGACTGTTCGTGTCTGTCATACTGTGCTCTCAAAGAAGGTAAAATATCCTTACCAGTCCTAGAAACTCATACATGCGTCTTAAACAAAATTTTGTAAATGTCTGTTTTCTCAGGTACTGATCTGGTCGGTCCTTTGCTCAATCCGATGGCTTCTATGTTACAAACCCTACAGGAGTGCAGTCAGCTGGAGCTGGCTCTGAGACTACTGATAGAGTCTTACGGCAGTATATTACTGCACTTCGTCTCCAACAACATGGACGTCTCTCTGAGCATGAACGTAAGACATTAGAGGTTGTATTTATTAAAGACCCATTAAAGGCTTCGACCAAGTACAACCATATTTTGCTATTTGCTTTTGCTTAGTGGTATTCATTGTAGTGTTTTAGGTTGCACTTTATTTTACAGGGCCCTTGTTACCGTGTAATTATATATTTAAATACTGAGTAATAATATGTAACTTATGCAACCACTGTATATCCTGCACTTGCTGCTATTGCACTTCCGGTTAGACCTAAACTGCATTTCGTTGCCTTGTACTTGTACATGTGTAATGACAATAAAGTTGAATCTAATCTAATCTAATCTAATAATTAACCTCATGTACTTACTGTAGGATTTGGGTGAGTTAGGGTGAGTTATATGTAATTATGCATAATTCATAGTAAAAACATGTGTAACAAGAGCCCTGTAATATAAAGTGTTACCATGTTTTATTGAACAAAAATATGAGACTGCCCCCTTATCAGTGTTTTGGTCCATAGTCCTGGAAGAAAAAAGCCAAGTTTATTATTTCAGTTAGCACTATAAAGCTCCAAAACTGACATCGTTTTCACAGTTTATTTGAATATAAATGCATTTAATGATTAATTTTGTGCTTGTTTGTTTCTGTCATTCAAAGCTTCATTCCAGCAACCGCTTGGGCAGAGACAAACAGACTCTTGACCAAATCGAGAAAACAGCTCTTGCGTCTGTCACTGTGGTTGTGGTCTCCCTGTTACAGAAGGTACAGGATTTTTTTTTAATCAGTCCTGTAACTTATATCAGCTGGGTACAAAGCATCGTTCTTATCGTTTGATATAAACCTTGCATCATGTTGTAGTTCCTTATAAAGTAAAGTTACTGGCCAAATGCTGACAAAAGGCCCATTCACACCAGGACAATCACTACAACTATAAAGATAAAGTTTTAAAAACCATTCAAAGTAAAAAAAAAATAGAGGATCACTTTCAGAGCAATATTTTTCCAGATGATGAATGCTAAAACCAATCAAAATACATTCACATTTAAAATGTGAAACTCAAGCTTTGAATAAACACTAGTCATCCTCAATATTAAACTAGTTTTATCGGTGGATGACTGACCCATCCCTACATTAAGTAATTCAGCTAACCTCATGTACTGACGCGGGTTCTGTTACAGGTGCTCAACTGGAGGGTGGTTGACTCGGACTTGGCCATCGGACTTTGTACCATTTTGTCCAAAGCGGCGGTCGTGGATATTTTATGGAAGATGATCAGCAGCGCCTGGCAAAATTACGACAAGATTAAGGTCAGACTGAAGTTTGGTTTGTCTAAGGTTGATTTGTAACCTGTTTAGTCTAAGGTTGATTTGTAACCTGTTTACTTTCTTAATACACACTTTGTCGTATTGTGCATGTGCATGTTATGAAGAGAAAAAAGACTTTGTAATCTTCCACTCAGAGAATGTAAAAATCATTTGTGCATGTATTTATTGCTGATTGTTTTTTGGCCTCCTGCAGGCTGTTGCTATGGTGGGAGCCCATCTGAGTTTATTGTACAGAGATGAAGAGGAGAGAAGAAAGTTTCTGTCCGTCATCACTGATGCTGAGTGGGGCATTCAGCTGGGCAGACTTGGGGTTAGTGCTGAACTTACTCGGAGTCTTTCAAACACATGTTTGTTGGGAATACATTCAATAATCTGTTGATGGTCATCTTTAAATTTAATTTGTTTGATGTTTGTTCTCAGGTTTCAATCCAGTCTGTGTTTGGCCAGTGCACAGAGACAAAGAGGAACTTGGTTCCTACGCTTGTAAAGAACAAAAACATCACACCTGACATCATACTGCAGTACTGCAGGCAAGTCAGAATGTGGCAGAAGTTGTGATACTCCGATAATCTGTCTGTCTCTTTCCTATGTGGTGTTTTTAAGCAACTGTGTCAGATAAGCGTTTTGTTTTTCACTTTCTGGCCTGCAGCACATTTGATCTGGACCAGGATTCTGCCATTAACCTCTACATCACAACACTACTGCTGCAGGACGACATGTGTTATGAGACGGAAGAGGCCAGAGATCACGACCCCAATGATGCCCAACGGGGCAATAAACAACAAGGAAGTGATGACATGCTGGAGCGTGCCCTACAGATTGTTCCTCGACTCAGCTCGACAAGAGACCTTGTGATCAGTCTCAACACAGCATTGACCAAGGTGTTCTTGGCATGTCTAAATCACTTTAAACCTAGTTATTTGAACCACTCTTTACAAGAAGTTAACCTTTTTTAAACAATAGATTTTTTTGTGTTGGAGGCTGTTAAGGTGAGTGACTGATACGAGTTTGTAATAATAATATTGTGATGTGTTTTCTAGCTGAGTCCTTACAATTATGAGCGGATTGAGAGAGTGCTCAAAACCATTCAGATGGCGGATGAGAGCACAGCGCTGTTACCTCTTGGTCAGGTCAGTAAAAACAAATGGACACATCGACAGAATACTGATGAGTGTTTGTGGGGTTTGTATTATTGTCAGAATTGGTCAAATTTGGGGTTAATGTTAGTCGTTTTCATCCCAGATCATGTGAGCGTGGTATTTGTTACAGTTTGACTACAACGTTTTCAACTGCTTTTCAAACCCAATAATTGAGCTAACATCTTTATTATTTATCATTTAGATGATGGGATTACTGCAACACTTGAAGTCCCACAGAAGAATCTCTCCCCCTACCGACCTGGAGAGCTCTTACCTGTTGGAGAACTGTTTGGAACCCACGGCTCTGTCAAACACCCGCCTGCCCTTCCACCTGCTCTTTCAAACCAACCATGCCTTCTGGAAGATTGTTTGTGTGTATCGACTTCTTACTGTCCAGCTCATTTTGGTTGATCATCTCTCCATTAATCTGATCTCATTGTTCATCCACAGCTCCAGAGCTCAGTGAAGAGACTTTACCCACTTTACTTCTCATCTGTAAACTCATGAAGGTAACACATGTTCACTGATCTCTTTATTTCCCTCTTAGTCTGCAATTCTGTCTTTGCGTCATTTAATATGCATTATTTGTTTGCTATGTCAAATCGAGCAAATAAAATATACAGTGGTGAAATTAGACAAATACATAAGGGAAATGTTATAACGTCACATATAGTTGGTCCGAGTACTAAAACAAACTCGTAGCCAATCAGCAGTAGATTTCAAATGACAACAGCCATTTCCAGATCCCCGCGTTAAGTTAGTTCAAACATGTAACTGATAGTGTACAGTTAGTAATAACATTTGGTTTTTGCACAGGTTAATCTCGACAAGCTGTATGTTTTGGCTGTGAACCACGTGTTCAAGAAGAGTCTGTTGCCTTTGGTCATAAAACAGTCCAAACAAATCCAGCACATGGATCCTTCCAGAGAAATGTCCACCGTGACCCAGAACATCTTCAGACACGTGCTGTGCATCCAGAATCTGGAGCTGGCTGCAGCCACAGTCCATAAGATCGCTCAGGACCTTCCTGCAGGTGAGTCAGACTGCGGTCACACTCGACTCTCATTCCATTGACTTCTATTCATACGCATACAGGCCTGCAGAAGTTTCACATTTTGGTGCATTCCAAAGTTAAAGTTTGGTGAACCTATGAATTTGTATCACATGACGACATGTGACCAGTAAAAGATCCACATGCCACGGGGTGACCTTTAGAAAATCCAAGATGGAAGCACTGATAACAGCAAAATTACACTGTCCTGTTTTTTAGAATAGAGTGCCAATGTCATGATGATTTTTGTGTTTGTGTTTGATTTCAGGTGCGGAAAAGACTGTTTTCTTAAAGTTCAGCTTGGAGCTTGTTCACAAGTTGCTCAAGTCAGATACTCTGGAGGTATGTTTTTACTAAAACACTGTAATGAAAAGTACGAAATTGTGTTTTGTGTTTAAGCAATAAAGGACAAGACCCGTGTTATATTTTGAGTTATTATCTCATTTAAGCCATATATTGTGCAACCACTTCAGCTGTGACTTTCTCGAGTGCCGTATTGCTCTATGAAGATGCTATTTGTATTAAATGTCTTGCACGTCCCAGCCACATTGGCTCAGTTTGCCTCGTTTTTAATCAGGAGAATCTAAAGGCCCGTGGGGAGGCGCTTACCTCTAAACTACAGCTGCAGTACCAGCGCTCGGCCACAGAGAAAGCCCTCCTTTCGTCTCAGCTCGGCTCCACAGAGCTCCTGAAGCTCACGGGTCTGCCCGGCCGTCTCATTGTAGCTCTTTTTGAGCACGGCTCTGTGATCGAGCGCATGAAGAATCCTGCAGGACAGACTTACCCTGGTGAGGACAACTGTGTAATCAACCACTGTGTCCTAATGTTCTGTCCTAGTTAACCGTAGTATTTCAGAAATCATTTACATACAGTACATGCATGTGGCAGATATTCACAGCGTGGCCAAAGAGATCGCGTCCATCAATGGTGTGGATTTTCTAAAGATCCGGAACGTTCTTTTGGAGAAGTGGCTGTGTAAAACCGGTCAGTCTAATGGGAAGGTAAGATCTGTTACACTGCATGTCCAATGAGTCAGTTTGCAGATTTTGGGCATGGTGGTTAGCATTTAAACTCATATTCTACCTGGAGCTTTATTTCCTCTGGGCTTTGCTTGAAGACACAAGCTTTGAAGACATCTTTATAGCAGTATTACTTAGCAAGGTATACATTCATTTATTCATTTTTGTAGGACATCAGTCATCTGGACTACGTCACTGATATAAATGATGACCATGACCTGATGAGGTATTCAATTTAATATAAATACATTAAATGTGCTTGTTCGCTCACCTCATGTTTTTCTCAACTCTTGTTTTCTGCAGGGTTGTGTATTTGTTGCAGATGCATCCCATGGATATAAGTGCACGTCTGCTCAGTCCCATCCTGACGGCTCAGACATGGGTAAATGCTGTAGGCTTTTAGCCTTCATGAACTATGTAACCATTCATGAAGGAACTTTAACGATGAAAGCACTGAATGTTTATTCATGTGTTCAGCCGTTAGGAGGATCAGGACTGCGTTTGACCTTCGAGCATCACAGTCGGGCTCTGCTCTGTCTCACTCATTTAGCAGACGCTGCGACATTGGAGGCTCTTTCAAATCAACCCAGCAGCAAAATTAAGTGAGTGACATGAATACTTCCATACTCCATACTCCAAGTTTGTTTTTAAATGAGAACATTATAGACTGTTTCATCGGATGCGCACATCTGACCCAAAGTTAACTTCCGGTCTGTTTGTTGATTGGTCTGGCTAGTGGCTAATAATATAACAATTTTATTTAATTTATATTAATTTAACTTATGTTAATATTTTATTGTATATCAATTTTATTAAATAAACCATTTGTTGAATGGGTCGTGTAACTTTGTCACATTTAAGTTTAGCCAAGTAACAGTTCTTCTACTGGTAACCCAAAATAATACTGGCTAGACAACTTGCTAGCTAATGTAATATACTTGTTATTTCTTTTGCTTGTTATCAGAAATAATCTGCAGGGACTCGGATGTGTACCGGAAGTTAAGTTTGGTCACAAAAGCGTGCATTTGCAGTAACGTTTGTTTATGTTGTTGCTTTAAAACCGTCTATAAACTTTTCATGTGCAATAAATTACATTTTGATTTAATGAATATTAAAGTGTGTTTTCTGCACTAAGGATCATTTGCTTCTGTTTTGTACAGATATTATTTGAAGTGCTTCGTGTATCTTGCTCAGTTGGAGGCGCTTAACAGTCCTTATACCCTGGAGATGTTCATGAGCAGCCCAAAGGAGGGCATGATCAAGGGTTTGTGGAAGAACCACAGCAATGAACCTCAGGTACAGATTGCAGCTTGAACCAAAAGTGACTTTTTGTGTAGTATGTTAACTTTTTCAGATTCCAACAGTCATTAGAGGTCGACTTCCAGAATCACTTTCCATAGCAATAGCAAAACAGTTTTTCATGCCAACTTCTGACTCAAACACTGGCATTAGACAAGAATACCTGTTGAATCATTTGGAAAAATGTCATGTTTTTATAGATTTGTCTGTAAGATAAAATGTTGTACAAAGTTCTTTTAATCATCACTTTTTAGTATCTTTCCAATTCTATATAGATATCCGTTACTTGTAATGTGCAATGAAATGTATTGATACAAAATATTTGGTAAAATAACTAATAATTAAATAATACCACAAGAAAAAAAATCATTTTTAGTGTTTCCAAATAAAACATTTTAGTAAGAAATCTTTAAAATTTTAATTTCAAAATAGGCCAAAGACATTTGTCAAGCCTGAAGCTTTCTGATTAATGAACGTCTCAGAGGATCCCAGATTATCTTCATGCGTTCATTCTTAGAAATATGCTTACAGTAAGAGTTCTCATGTGTTATGTTGTGTCTTCTCTCCAGGCTGTGCGTCTTGTGGCAGATCTTTGTTTGGAGTATCAGGTTTATGATCTTCAGCTGTGGAACAGTGTCCTGCAAAAACTTCTGTCATTCAATATGGTCAGTCTGTAGTCAAAAGATGAGTTGAGTCTCTGTCCACACAATGTAGATATTTCTGGTCTACCACATTTCTCAATTTCTGATTTATTCGGACAAGAACATTTTCATTTGAGATGTTTCCCCTCTTTCTTTTGTAGACGGGCTACTTGCAGAAGGTTCTTGAAGCTCTCATAGCAGTACCCAGTCTTCTAGAGGTCTTTTTCATAAAAACATGAAACAGATTGTTCAAGTTTCTTCTTTATATTAAAAAAGTGATTTCTCCCTGCAGGGGCAAGTTCTGTCCAGGACCTGGCGTAATGTCATTCAAGCCCCTTTCCTGACAGGTGAAACATGCTTTCATACATAGTAAAAAGTGCAGGGTTGCTTACTCATTCTTCATATATATATTTTTTTTAGCATTTTAGAATAACAGTAAACTCATAAAATCTATGAAATAGCACAACTGTGGGATTATATTGTGAATAAAAAGAAATCAAAGCCATTTTAGCAGTCATCTTTTGCCAAGAATTGTTCAGAAATGTTCTCAGTTTCTTTACGTCGTATCGAAGGAGTTCTCATCTATTCTGGACTCTTATTGGCTGCTTTACTTCATTATTCTGGACAAGTCATCCTTTTTAAAAACTTCTTAAACATGTTTATTTGACAGCATCTCTTCCTCTCAGCCCTCAACAGCAAGACATCATGTATAAGACATTTGTCCTCTTACTAAAGTAAGTCTCCACTTTTAATTTTGAGGTTTTAGACTTAAAAGCTTATTGGTCTGTTAGATTTAATGTAATTGTCTGTGAGAATGGGTACATATAGGTGCAATTATTTCATTTTAGATTAATGTTTTTTTCTTTTCTTTGGAGATGCCCATTTTTGTTGACGCTGGATCTGGTTGCCATTGCCAAGAGGTTTTCTCAGTTTAATCTGCAGGCCTTCTCTTTGGGCGCCCTTCTGCTCATACCTTGTGTCAGTAAAAAGAAACCACACATTCAGGTAGGTCTATATTCACTGCAGATGGTGCTTAACACTGTAAGCATCACAGAGCTGTTTTTAAAATGGCACCAAAACATTTGGTCCAGTTTTCAGGTACAGATTGCAAAATTTCAAAACCCTAAAAAGCAACATATGTGATCATCTGTGAACAGAAAAGGAGATGCTTTAGAATAATGACATATTACATATTAGGAACCAGCATCACCCTTGTGTGCCTTTAAAAGTTTAATGACTTGTGTGTTATATTCTATACAAGAGGTCTAAAGACATAATAGCGTTGTGTGAGGAGTGTTATTTTCTTTCACTGATGTCAAACTTTGTTTGTTAAATGAGATTTTGGGAGTGGATGGGTTACTTGGTTGTTTGGGAAACTTTTGCTTGCCTGACTTGGAATACAGTGAACGAGTGCCATGACAATACATTTAAGTATAACTTATTTTCTACTAAGACCGTTGTTTGTTAAAACAGAGCTTTCTGTCGTCCTGTAACCCAACCCTCATTCTGGATCAAGTAGAAGAAACCATGACCACCGGAGAACTCGCCGGCATTCCTTCACAGGTCTCTACTGTACAACTTAAAAACGCACTTATTCTCAGAATGCATTTCCTCATTTTAAATGTCTTGAACTAATTTGTGTTTCCTGTAGATCAGAGACACCGTCTTAATGTTTCTTTGTGGAAATGGTCGGTCCCAGACGTTAATAAAGACCAAACACTTCACTTACCTGAAGAAACACCTGATCACAAAGTCTAACAGTGATATAGTGGAGGATCTTCTGAACTGCCTCGTGCAGCAAAACAGGTCAGTTGAACCTCATTTTTAACAAGACCTGAGAACAGTGACTTCAGCTCTATATAACAGTTCAGGACATATATGAATATGAGCGGTATTTGGATGGTTTGGCTTTTCTGGGCTCTATAACCTCAAAAAAGCCTAACTGTCAGGATGTCACAGTGACTATAATTACAAAATATAGAGAAATAAATTGTAATGTACATGTGTTTTCAGTGAAGAGGAGGCAGTGTCGTTTGCTCAGGAATATCTGACAGAGCTGAAGGGAGGGGAAGCGAACGGCACTTCTGATCCTGTCAGGGTAACAAACTCACTTTCAAATGCTTTTCATTGTCATTTATCTGTTTATTGAGTTTGTAAATAATGTAGTAAATATGGGAAACTTTCTTTCTTTAGGAGTTTTTGGAGAAAACAATGGAATCCAGAGGCACAAAGAAATAAACAAAATGCTAAACATACTGTAATAAAGATGCTTTCATTCTGTACAGAACTGCACTTCTGTTTGTTATCTGCTTGCACATTTTACACTTTCTACTCCTTAACTAGACATAAATGCTAAAAAATATGTTTGTGTGTTACCGTATTTTATCATATGTAATAAACTATTCTATTGTATGTATTATTACATGTTATTTTTTGTTTCAGTCCCACACACACACAAAAATGTGTAAATGAATAAATAGCCTGGTTTTTAAACTATTAACCGATAACCCATAGTGTGAAAATGTGCTTTTATTGACTGATACCAATTATTGGCCGATATATCGGTGCAGCTTTACTAAAAACTACACTGTTTTGTGTTCTCTTATTTATCCTAATAGTAGCAATAATTTTGGCTTCTATGCACATACTTCCATATTAGATAGATTTTTTATTCATATTAATCCTTATGTTGTCATGTTTATAAAGAAATAGAACGTTTGTAATTTTCTCTAAATAACCATTCTGTCATCATTTACTCACCCTCGAGTTGATCCAAATCTGTGTAAATTTCTTTGTTCTGAAGAACATAGAAGATATGGGTTAAATGCAGAGCACAAATTTGAGTTTGGTTCTTCTTTAAGTCCAGTTGCTCTATATCTACGACCGAATGGGAGGACAGCAAACTCTAATATATGAGATGGACATTTAATGATAAACCTTTCTTTAAAAATGTCTTGAAGCGATGTCAGTTGAACTCCAATCATCTTGGATGCAGCTTAGTCTGTCATTCTATTTCTACCAGACAAGCTAATACAATCAAACCATACAATGACACAATACGAAATAACATATTTAATAAAACTTGAACATGATGAAACAGTGTCATTAATACTGAACATACTTTAAAAGAATCTATTTTCCTTAAGAAAAAAAACAAACGTTGTTGGACCTTTTTACACATCAGTATTATTAATTTCTCATCAATCACTGTTCCCATTTACAGATACCATAGTCTTATTACTTTCCTGTTGTCACGTGTTCATGTTAGTTTCAAGTGGACTTTTAGTTTGTACCTTTTGAGTTCCCGTTTCCTGTCTTGTGTTGTTGTAGTTCTTTTGTCCGTTAGTTCTTGCTGATTGTTTCTCCCAGGTGAATGTGTCTTGTTAAGTTATCTTGTTAAGCCCTCATTAGTTTGTCTATTTAAACCCCAATATTTCTCTTGTCAGTTGTCCGGTATTGTTGGTGTTCCGTTTCCACGTTTATTTGCTACTTTGTTTAATTTTATCAAAGCTGCCTGCATTTGGATCCGCTTCCAGCCTGTTAATTCCAACCTCACAACAGAATACTGGACAAAAACAGACACAGGTGACGGTAATCAACATAATGAGTTCAGCAATGGATTATGGGAAGTGTAGTGTGTAATGGCAGTCTGAGTAGGGCGGCAGGTCAATGGCCGACCCCCCAACTTTATATTCTTACAGTACTTTTCACAGTAGGTAATTTAAAGAGGTAAAACCAGCTACTTATTGATATGGTGTTCGCACATGAGCTTTTAACAGTATGCTCCCTTTATCAAAACTTGGACCGAGGTTTCTGCACTATGATCTACGATAAATAAACAATTCTTTTTTTATAGAAATTAATATTCATGCTTTGTAATAATAAATAAAAAGTAAAAGCATAAATTTAATAAAATAAAATGATAAAAATAAAACCGGAAGTGCTTGCGTTGCTGTGTGACTGTCTTTCTGAAGAGGCGGCAAGCGCGAGCAAAGCGGAAAATCTGTGGACATTTCGTTTTTATGAGGTCAAGTACTTTTTTTAAACCATTTTATTTTTACTTTAAAACGTAATACACTCATACAAAAATCAACTACAGTCAGAAGTATTAAAAGGTACTAAAAAAAGGACATAGTTTGAGCAAACAGTTTGTTTCCCTCAGGATTGACGATTCTAACGGCAGAATGGATAACGGCCACATTTACATATAAATTACCATTAAATTGACGGGCTGTCTTTGCTAGCAAATGTAAAACCCTTCAATTTTCACAGTATTGTGAATTTAACAATTATAACTTTTAAATGTAGTATCTGTGGGACCTCATTTGTGCATTTGAGCTAATGGACGATATCTGTGGTAAAGACGTTTTTTGTGTAGTGTAACGTTAGTGTATTTTAATAGTAGGGCCTTTGCCTATGATGTTTTCTTCTGTGTAAATTATTGAAGTAACAAAATCTGCCTTATTTTATTTTTTTGTGGTAATGCTTGTGCATAATACAAACTAAGCAACTGTATTAATAACAACATAGTCATAGAACATAAACAAAACAACTGTTGTTTAATTAAACACCAACTGCTTCTAATTTACTTACATGCATGTTTTAATAAGTGGTGCATTCAGTAATTTTTTAGAAAAAATGCTTGGATTTATACGGACACCTAGCACATTGACATCTGTCACATTACATAAAGCAGTAGCATATTTAGTTGTTGTAGTTTAGAATCACTCATACAATGAAAAACTTTTTTGTGTTAATGGATATCTGATTGTTGTTAGTCAATCTAATAATCATTCTGGTCTAATCAGTTATACAGCAAAGTCTGACTACTGTTTTTGTTTTTATGTCAGCAGCAGCAGCTATAAATTCACCCCAATTTTCAGATCTACATAATAAAATTAAATAATGAAACAATAACAAACAAATTATTATTCACTGTGTAGTGTTAATGCTCTCATCCTTTAATCTCATTTTAACTCAACCAACCGCAGCTCGCTCACTGTCTCATTCAGTCAAATTCGGTTCAGCAGCACCTCATGCAGTCCTTAAACTCAAGCTAATCTCAGGTTCCCCCAGTCAAAATGCAGATTTAGTTCCTGAGTGCCTTAAAAGATTTTAGTGCATTGGGAAACTTTCTGAGGTCAATGTGAAATGTCTTAACAGAACTTGAACAACCATTGTTTTGTTTTTAACATATGTTATTAAATTTCTTTATTTCCCACTTAGGGAAACTAAATCATCTGGGCTACAGAATGTGAAGCTGAAGATGCGATGGAAGATAGAGATGGGGTACGGCAGAGAAGAGAACTACCTGGTTCACCTCATAGTATTGATTTTTCTTGTTTCTTTTTAAATGTTCTTCGGTTGTGTTTTTTTTGTGTTTACTGCTGTTTTAAAACTGTCTTAAGTGCTGTTTTCTTATTGTTAAAAAGTCTCAGTATATCTTGTTATTTTAATTAGTAATATAATTACTTACAATTACTGCAAATTATTTAAAGTACACAATTTTCACTTTCAATATTGTGGTACCGCTTTCCCCACCCTTTGCCAGTGTGCCCCCACAGTAAGCCCACAGTTAACCCAGTGTGTCCACATTATGCCCACACTTAGCCCAGTATGCCCACATTTTCCCCACATCCAGCCCGCGTTTTAGGTTGTCCATAAGGGCCCCACCTGAGCAGTGTGTGGGGCCCACACATGCTCCCCATTTCATGCCAATAGCGGGGCCCTCAGTGGGCTACCCGCTGTTGGCCAACATTTTCTGCCCACAGTGGGCCCCAAAGGGGCATGGTTGCTTACCTGGACTCATTGGTGATGTCCACTCTGAGGTGACCCGAGCCAACAAACATGAATATTTTCCACCTCTAATCCATTTTAAAAAGAAGTCAAATAAAATCAGTCAAATTTATATCAACAGAATATGAAGCAGACAAAACTGAGGCTGCGTTTACATTTAGCATTAACATAACGCTTTCGAAATCTTTGAAAACCGTTCAGAATCTTTTTTTTAACCTAGTCCTAAATAATGTAATCTAATGTAGTCTAGAATTATTCCTATATGCATAGCAGTGGTCAAGTTACAAACTCAGCATCACTTGCTAATACAAACGTTTATATGGTACACAATCACACACCAAAATGAAAACAACAGACAAAACACAGAGCGGCATGTAAACAGGCTTAAAATACGCTTCTGCCACATTCCACATGAGCACTGAAAACGACATCATCAGTTATTGACAGATCATTCGTTGATCATTCACGTCATGCAAACAGTCGGTTGCATTTCATAGTTTGAGGTTGGCTTTAAAACTGCGCAGCATGACGTGCGCAGTCTGTTTAATCTCATTTTGACTCAATTAACTCTTCAGTAAAGGGTGTATTCGTTCAGTATATTAGGACAGTGCTGGTTTCTTTTGGCTTATTTTTAATTTGACATTATGCATCAGCTTGTGTTAGCGGATAAGTTAACGTTGCATGTAAAAACGTTTGTTCTTGTTACGGGGTGCCAAGTGCAGTAAGAAATGGACTTTAAAGTTTATAATAGTGAATAGAGAAAAGTCTTGAATCACACAGAGCTTGCATGTCAAATTCTGTGCACTGATGCGCTCCCTATCTTCATAAAAGATAATATTTGGATACATTTTGGGTTTTAAGATGTTAGGTGCGTTTAGCACCTGCTCTTCCTCTCGCTTACACATATGCACATACAGGCGGAAGTGCCATTTACTTCCAAAGGTCTTTTTTTTTTAACAATCAGTTATTTCGTTCTCTGCATCGATGCATCTTTTTTTTTTTTACGTCCTTTTAAAATTTTGTGTTTTCTGTAGATTAGAGACACCTCTACTCTATGATTATGTAGCGGTAAGGTTGCGAACTGCAACTCACTCCACCACTCCCTCTCTTTCAAAGTACCTTGGTGGCTAACACAGGACAAAGATGTTGTCACATTTGCAGTTCTTTGCCGAAGTAGATAACGTATTTATTAACCACGCTCTTTAGAGCAGTTTGTCCGTTTAGGGATACTGTAGAAACAACATGGTGAATTCCATGCAAGTAGACCCATGATGTATGGTGTATGTAGATAGAAATAGCTCATTCTAAGATGATAAAAACATAACGTTTCATTATGTAAGGTCTTATTCGGTTGTTTAGTCTGACGTCACGCACTACCATATTTGGAAGGCCGTCTCCGGGTCCAAACTCTCTATTAGATGCCATAGGAAAACCACAAAAGAATGCTAATAAACGCTCATAGTGAGCTTGAAAACCGCGATTCTAACCTTTATTTCCATAATTAAATGTAATTAATGGTTATTAAATATAACTAATGCCAACAAAGACATTTTTAGTGGTTCTAAATATTTTTTTTAGTAAGAAATCATCAAAATTTGATCTGTTGTTGCTGATTTAAGATTATGGTATATGTTTATGGCATTCCTAAAAAGCAGCACAGAGAATAAAGAAACATAAATAGTATTTATTATAAACAGTAAATATAATATTATAAAGAAACAACATATACACACACAGAGCTTTTCTTTCTGTTGCACATAATTATTTTCTGTTGCACATAGTTTTTTTCTGTTGCACGTAGTTTTTTTCTGTTGCACATAGTTTTTTTCTGTTGCACGTAGTTTTTTTCTGATGCACATAATTATTTTCTGTTGCACATAGTTTTTTTCTGTTGCACATAATTATTTTCTGTTGCACATAGTTTTTTTCTAAAGCACATTGTGTTGCACATAGTTTGTTTTTGCACATCATTTCAGTTTTTGTTTTGCACAAGACTTTCTAATGCACCAGTGGGTTTTTTTCGTGGACGTTTTTTGGCTTATCCCTCATTTTATCTCCCTCTCAAGCTCTGGGTCCTTGCCTGACTGCTGACACAGATATTAAAAACAGATTAAACACAGGAACAGTCAAACAACCATCACATTCAAATCTGAATGTCTTGAGAGGTACATACATGAGTCCTGAAAGCTCTTCTGAGTCCAATCTTCGCTGGACGAGGTTGTACAGGTCTGGATGGTGTAAAACCTTCCAGACGTGGAAGTGACACTGTAAACAAAGCCAGATTATTTGCTTAAGAGGCTATAGAAACCTACTATGAAATCAAACACAGTTGGGTTAAAGACTTGAATGTAATATTCACTCACCTCTGGAGGCATCCAGACCTGCAGGTGGAAGCCCTACATTGACCACATGGGGGCACCAAGGCTCAAGCTGACGCCTTTGCTCTTGGCGCCCCCTAATGGCAATTTTGGGAAGTGTCAGCTGCAAAAGCACAATGATTACTGAATACGATTTCCTTCACATGCATTTCACAATTGTATAAACAACGTAAGTTAGCTTTCAACAAAGTTGAAAACTGTAGAAAAATACTTTTAATTTGTAACCTTTAGCCTTATAAAGAACCTTCACCAACAACTCAATCAAATAAAGTTGTTTAACATCAATGTCATATTACAATATCCACAGTCATTTTCCTACCTTTGGCTCAGGCTCTTTACTTTTCCTCAAGTCCACTGGAAGTTTGACTAATTTGTCTCTTTTTGCTAAATGCATAACAAAAAAGAGTTTTAATGTTATGTTTGGGTAATAGTCATGAACACGCACACAAAATCTATGAAATCTTACGTGGACGTGGGAAAATAGGGAGTCTCACTCCTTCACAAATTAAACCTCTGAAAGAAAAGAGTAAAGACACATTGAAATACACAATATTTGTTTGTGTTGATTATGTTGTTGTGTGATCTAGGTGATACTTTACCTGGACTCATGGGTGATGTCGAGTCTGAGGTGACCCGAGCCAGCAAACATGAACGTTTTCTTCCTCTGATCCATTTTTAACAAGAAATAAAATTAAATCAGACAAATTGAAATCAAGAGACTATAAAAAACACAGCAAACTGTATGAAGGCAAAACAAAGAATTTAAAAAATGCCGTAACCATGGTAACAACTTGTCATTGTACTTTAGTGTAAATGTCAATAATATGAACCTGAATTATTATTATCATAAATTCATTATGGTAATAATTAAAATAATTGTTAGTAATATTATAACAACAATTCAGAAAGTGAAGAGATGATTAACCATTTTTAACATTTACAAAAACAACTCCATATATTAAAATCTCATTTTGTCGCAGCATCATTTTAAATCATTTATTGAAAATATCTTAAAAACAGCTGTTATATATTGTGTTACCAACTTTGAGTCGCCTTACAAGCTGTTTGTAAAACTATAGTAATAAACAAAAAAATTAAAGTTACATTTGACACCTACTTTAATGCTAAGACTTGAAGGGACAGTTCACCCAAAAATAATCTTTTACTCACCCATAAGTTGTTTCAAATCTGTATCAATTTAAAAATTTGACATTTTGTTTCATACACACTCGTGCTAAAGGAACATATAAGACGAAATCTGTTAGCCTTTGACAAATGCTCTCTCCTTTGGTTTGGTCTGCAATACATTTCCTCTTATTTTCCTCTGATTTAACCCGTGTCATAACACTGTGTAGTTTTTATTTTAAATGTGATGAACAGATGTGAACTAAACATGACAAGTGGTATCAGTGAATAAATCATAAGTGATGTAGTTTCAAAATAGGCCAAAGACATTTGTTAAAGCCTGAAGCTTTCTGATTAATGAACGTCTCAGAGGATCCCAGATCATCTTCATGCGTTCATTTCTAGAAATATGCTTACAGTAAGAGTTCTCATGTGTTATGTTGTGTCTTCTCTCCAGGCTGTGCGTCTTGTGACAGATCTTTGTATGGAGTATTTCAGCTGTATCCTGCAAAAACCTTTTTCTTTCATTATGGTAAGTCTGTAGAGTTGAGTTGAACCTCTGAAGACATTCACATGAGTATCTCAACTTCTTTTAATCTGACAAAAAGAGTCCCTGTTATATCAAAATTTGTTTTGTCAATGTCTTTGAGCCCAAACCTCAAAATATAGACATCCTATAAAATATGATGATTTATTTACAGTGATCAAATTAGACAAATATACGTGAGAGAAATATTGCAGCGTCACATATACTGTAGGGGTGGGAATTAAACATTAACATGTAACTGATAGTGTATAGTATTAACATTTGGTTTTTGCACAGGTTATTCTCGACAAGCTGTATGTTTTGGCTGTGAACCACGAGTCTGTTGCCTTTGGTCATGTAATAGTCCAAACAAATCCAGCACATGGATCCTTCCAGAGAAATGTCCACAGTGACCCATAACATCTTCAGACACGTGCTGTGCATCCAGAATCTGGAGCTGGCTGCAGCCACAGTCCATAAGATCGCTCAGGACCTTCCTGCAGGTGAGTCACACACATCCACAGCCGCCCTTTATTAGACACAACACATAATCGGGGTTTCTGTAGCATCTCTGTGTTTGATCTCAACCTGCTCAAATGTAATAGTTTAATTCAACTCATTCAAATAGTGTTTATTTGCAACAATGTTGTACAACTTCAAATATAAAACCCATGATAGAGATTCAAGTTTTTAGTTTTTTTTTGCTTTGTTTCTAGGTGCAGAAAAAGTTCAACTTGGAGCTTGTTCACAAGTTGTTACTCTGGAGCTCTGTTGGCTTCTCTTTTTAGGGCTGTCAAACAATTAATCACGATTTATCGCATCCAGAATAAAAGTTTGAGTTTACTTAATATATGTCTGTGTACTGTGCATAAATTCAAGAAAGAAAAAAATGATAAACATTTATATACATTTGAATTATTGGTAAATATAAATAACTATGTAAATATTTCCTAAATATATGTGTATGTGTTTATAAATATAAAATTGATATGCACAGTACACATATTATGTGAACACAAACTTGTATCCTGGATGCATTTAATCACAATTGTTTGATTGTCTTTTTTTTGTACAATGTTTTTACAAAGTATAAACTCTTTCTGTCAAACTATTTCAGATTATGACACTCATTAGAGGTTGACATCCAGAATCACTGTCACTTAGCACTAACAAAACAGTTTTTCATGCCAACTTCTGACTCAAACACTGGCATTAGACAGGAGTACCTGTTGAATCATTTGGAAAAACATCATTATATGCCGAAATCTTTGTCTGTTACCCAAAATGATAGAAAATGCCTTTTAATCTTCACTTTTTAGGATCTTTTCAATTCTTGGATAACTGTTACTTATAACGTGTAATAAGACTTTTTGATACCAAACCTTTGCAAATATTGCAAGTGGAAAAATTACTATAATTAAATGTAATTAATAGTTGTTAAATATAAGTAATGCCAACAAAGACATTTTTAGTAGTTCTAAATATTTTTTCATCAAAATTTGAGCTGTTGTTGCTGATTTAAGATTATGGTATATGTTTATGGCATTCCTAAAAAGCAGCACAGAGAATAAAGAAACATAAATAGTATTTATTATAAACATAAAATATAATATTATAATGAAACAACATGTACACACACAGAGCCTTTTTTGTAATGCACATCATTTCTGTTTTCTTTTGCACAAGACTTTCCAATGCACCGGTGTTTTTCTTATAGTTTCGTGGACATTTTTCAGCTCATCCCTCATTTGGCTCCAAGCTCTGGGTCCTTGCCTGACTGCTGGACCGTAAGGGTTCTGTGATGTTAGATAGACCAATACCAGTCTTTCAAATGACTTCATGACCACAGATGTGAAAGTAACGGGTCTGTAGTCATTCAGTCCTGTGATTTGTTTTTGTTTTTTTGGGATGGGGATTATGGTGAAGCGTTTAAAACAGGAGGGGACTTTGCACAGCTCCAGTGATCTGTTAAAGACCTGGGAAAAGATGGAGGCCAGCTGAGTAGCACAGGTTTTTAGACAGGCTGGGGAGACACCATCTGGACCTGGTGCTTTCTTTGTCTTCTGTTTTCTGAAGACTCGACACACATCCTCTTCACTGATCTGAAGTGCAGGAGGTGGGGTGACTGAAGGTGATAAGTGTTGTACAGAGAGAATGTCAGAGTGGGTGTGGGGTGTAAAGCTTGGGTTTTTAAATATGCAGTAAAAGTCATTCAGATCGCCAACCAGGTGTTGATTGCCTGGTAAATTGGGGGATGATGGCTTGTAGTTTGTGATGTCTTTCAGGCCTTTCCACACAAACGCAGGGTCGTTGGCTGAAAACTGGTTTTCCAGCTTTTTGGTGTACACAGAGCTTTTCTTTCTTTTTGTTTCGCGGACGTTTTTTCTATCGATGCACATTAAGTCGGCTCATCCCTTATTTGGCTCCAAGTCGGGAAAAACCAGGACTGTTGCGAAGGATGAGCTCTGGGTATATTATGGCATTCTTAAAAAGCAGCACAGAGAATAAAGAAACAAATAGTATTTATTATAAACAGTAAATATAATATTATAAAGAAATAACATGTACACATACAGAGCTTTTCTTTCTTTTTGTTTTGTGGACGTTTTTTCTATTGATGCACATTAAGTCGGCTCATCCCTCATTTGGCTCCAAGTCGGGAAAAACCAGAACTGTTGCTAAGGATGAGCTCTAGGTCCTTGCCTGACTGCTGCCACAGATATTAAAAACAGATTAAACACAGTAACAGTCAAACAATCATCACATTCAAATCTGAATTTCTTGAGAGGTACATACATGAGTCCTGAAATTCCTTGTGTCCAATCTTTGGTCTGAATCTGGTCAGGTCTGGATGGTATAAAGCCTTACAGATGTGGAGGAGACACTGCAAACAAACCCAGATTATTTGCTGCAACTGGACCTCCAATAACTTAAGAGGCTACATAAACCTACGAGATGCATTGCAATTTAACAAAGTTTAGTTAAATACTTGCAATATGTACTATTACTTTTATTTTGTAGTTCACTCACCTCTGGATGCATCCAGACCTACAAGTAGAGACCCGACATTGACCACACGAGGGCACCAAGGCTCAAGCTGACGCTTTTGCTCTTGGAGCTCCCTAATGCCAATTTTGAGAAGTGTCAACTGCAAAAGCACAATGATTACTGGGTGATGATGTGCATTTCACAATGCAAGTTAGCTTTCATCAGTTGAAAACTATAGAAAATGACTTTTATAATATAACCTTTAGCCTCATAAAGAATCTTAACTAACAATAACCACTGAATCAAATAAAGCTATTTAACACAAATGTCATATTACAATATCCAAAGTCATTTTCTTACCTTTGGCTCAAGCCCTTTTTATTTTAAGTCTACTGGAGGTTTGATTAATTTGTCTCTTTTTGCTAAATGCATATCAAAAAAGAGTTTTAATGTTATGTTTGGGTAATAGTCATGAACACGCACACAAAATCTATGAAATCTTACGTGGACGTGGGAAAATAGGGAGTCTCACTCCTTCACAAATTATACCTCTGAAAGAAAAGAGTAAAGACACATTGAAATACACAATATTTGTTTGTGTTGATTAAGTTATTGTGAATGATGTTCTTATTAATGTATATACTAGGTTGTGCTATTTTTGATTAAGGTTTATGTGTTTTTTTGTGTGATGCAGTAGTGTATTTTTGAGCCCAAGACAAATTTCCCTCAGGGATAATACCGTACCTTACCTTACTTAAAAATATAGTTCACTTTTGCGACCATTTTTTTATGCCAGTCTCGGTTTATTTGATATTAGGCCATTCCACCAAATGGGTGCCCGTCACAGTGCAGACACTGTGAAGGTCATGTCAAAGTATACACAGACTTGTGTTGTGTTACGTGTGTAGTGAATATATCTTTAATGTTAATGTTTTACTTCATGTTGCTAAGTACCTGTGTGATGTGTCTGACGTATTTGTCTATATGTCAGTACAAACCAATTCAAACCACATTGCATAGAATTTACCCATAGCACATTGAAATAACCACAAGACACATGTTTCTTTCATCTACCGCCATTTATTTGAAATACAACATAGAAGAACCAAACCTGCAGAATACACAATCTGGGATTTTTATACAACACTAGCAGCCATCTTAGCTGTGACATCAGCTGTCACAACCTCCATAACTGCAAAAACTATTGTTTGTTGTTTATATGCGTATGTGTTGTATGGCGAGTCATATTTTGAATTGTGTATCTGTTCTTATTTAATTATTATAATTTGTTTGTATTTGGTTTTATGTTTAAATGTTATATGCTACATACCTCCAATGGTACGATCCAGGGGAAGGGCCTAGAATATATAATGGCTCCCAAACACTCATTCAGTGTGGGTTGTTGAACTAGGAGTTTGGTTTAGTGTGCTGGAGTTTGTATTTGTATTTTGTGTCACTTTTAACATCCATTCATCGGTTCATCCTGTTAACAGTGCCTTTTGCTTGTTTTAACCCTTCCAAATTAAACTTTTTTTGATATATGTTTATTCTAACTTATTTGTATGCACCTAGGGTCTAAGAGTAACGCAATTGCAATCCTCCATTTGTATGTACTGTTCATGTGGTAGAATTGACAATAAAGCTGACTTTGACCTGTACTATTCAAAATGTGTACTGGTCAATCTAAGAAAACGATTTAATTTTTTAACATGGTTTTTAAATGGAAGATAGATGCATTTTTGTAACAGGACTGAGTTTTTAGCATACAATTAACAAATCATGAAATATAACCACATGGAGGACATGCCATTAAGATGAGGACATTGAGTAAATTGTAGCGATTTGCCTGTGAAGTTGTTTTGTCTAAAGGGAGACACACACCAGACATTGTGTATTGAAGTTCAAAGCCTACCAACTTATTCCTGCTTGAAAAGCAGAACGTTACTGTGTATAGTTATAGTGTAAAAACAGTAACTTTGAAGCACATGTGATTGATGGACTAGCATTACTCAACATTACTAATTACCTTACAGCAACACTCCATTCAATTAAGGTAAAAAAAGTTAATAATAATTGTTAATTTAAATGGAACCGCAATTATTGGGCAACACTGGAACTGGAACCGAAGATGATGAAACTTTCTGCTCTAAATATGCCTTGTGGAACATTTGAAGGTCTTCAGAGGTAAGGATGTAGTACCAGCTCATTTAGTTTGTTTACGAACGAGAGAAATCTCAAACCACCTGCTCTTAAGTACTTACTGACTATTCTGGAATATTGGTGAAATACATGTATTTTTCGCTGTGTATAAAACATACAGTACGCTTCAAATGATTCTTCACATATGTAAATATGTACTAATTTAATGACAATACAATGAAGCTGTTGCGGAAAAACGAATAAATCATATCTGTCACATATCTTCTTTCATCTGCCATGTTTATATATTTATATATATCGGGAACTCGGGTATCAAACGCGACATCAGAGGCCGTTCATGTGCAATCTTATAAAAATAACGTTTCAAAATAAAGTTTCTCACAAAAGTTTGAGCTGCTATCGTGCACACACGGTTACATATTTCATATATAGGTAAGTTAGCTCCTTTAAAACACTAAGAAACGTGCGTCACCACAATTAAACTTAGTTAAAACGCCAAGAAACGTGTATCTTCACAATATTTGATAGGATTTACTTTACAAACCATTTAAGTTTAGTTTACTCACCCTTATTGTCTGTTAGAAGATGATTTTCAGAAAATGGCCGCCAACGCTTAAATCCTGTCGAGGTCTGTATCACGTCATCTGACCAAATCTGTAAAAAATTGTCGAATTTATGACCAGTTTCATGCAGACCTACTCAAAATTCCGTGTTGCGTTTTTAAGCAAACCGCAAACTCAATATATTTTGTAACATTTATAGCAAGACATTAAGTAATGTGCCTAATTCTTATTTTATTAAGCCATATTGTAGCCAGAGATGGACAGTATTTTAATTACATGTATTTAAAATACGTATTTAATTACTTTTGAGTATTTTCTATTTTCCTTAACAAAAAAGTAAATATGTAATTTGTAGGCTAATTCTACTTTGAGAGGCTGTATTTCAAAATACTTATTCAAATATGTCATTTTATTCTCCTGTAAAATAACTTTTATCACCAGGCAGGGGTGTGGGTCAGAGGATCCCTACAAATTTACTTGTAATTAAAATGTTTTTTTTTCTGTCTGTATGTTTATTTGGCAGGCCTTCTCTTCGGACGGGCGCCCGTCTGCTCGTGTTAGTAAAAAGAAATAGCAGATGGGTTTATATCTAAATTCAGATTTCTTAACAATAATCCTCAAAACCCCCAAAACAAACCCTTATGGTCTGTGAATATATATATATAATATTATTCTATTATAAACCAGCTATATTCTTTGTGCTCATATCACAGTTTTATGTAGTTTAAGTTTCATTGATGTCAAACTGTTGAATTAAATTTTGGTAGTGAAGGGGTTAACTTGATGGGTTTAAAGCAACAACATAAACAAACGTTACTGCACATGCACGCTTTTGTGGACCAAACTTAAAAGAAATAACAAATAAATGACATTAGCTAGCAAGTTAAAAGTATTTCTTTTTGGTATCCAGTAGAAGAAATGTTACTTGGCTAAACTTAAATGCGAAGTTACACGACCCATTCAACAAATTGTTTATTTAATACAATTATTATACAGTAAAATATTAATATAAATGAAATTAAATATAGTTTTGTTATTAGCCATGCACTAGCCAGACCGATCAACAAACTACAGAAGTTACGCGTGCTTTATGATATATGCAAAAGTCTTTTTCTTGAGACATGCAATACTTTTATTTATTCAACTTTAACTTTTATTTGCTACTAAAACAGTCTGTTAAACCAGAGTTTTCTGTCGTCCTGTAACCCAAACCTCATTCTGGATCAGAGGAAACCATGACCACCGGAGAACTCGCCGGCATTCCTTCACAGGTCTCTACTGAACTTAAAAACGCATTTCTTCTCAGAATGCATTTCCTCATTTTAAATGTCTTGAACTAATTTGTGTTTCCTATAGATCAGAGACACCGTCTTAATGTTTCTTTGTGGAAATGGTCGGTCCCAGACGTTAATAAAGACCAAACACTTCACTTACCTGAAGAAACACCTGATCACAAAGTCTAACAGTGATATAGTGGAGGATCTTCTGAACTGCCTCGTGCAGCAAAACAGGTCAGTTGAACCTCATTTTTAACAAGACCTGAGAACAGTGACTTCAGCTCTATATAACAGTTCAGGACATATATGAATATGAGCGGTTTATTTGGTATTATAGGTGCATTTGACTCTTCTGGGTTATTCGAAGGGACCTCACACAGTGCAAAACCTGAACAGATCGCAACTAACTCCTCAAATAGGTTTTCCAGATGTATAGG
Source organism: Oreonectes daqikongensis (assembly GCA_026939265.1). Lineage (NCBI taxonomy): Eukaryota > Metazoa > Chordata > Actinopteri > Cypriniformes > Nemacheilidae > Oreonectes > Oreonectes daqikongensis. The sequence goes on from JAOTQM010000051.1 coordinate 2,069,461, forward strand.
TTAAGCCAGCTGTATTTGTTTTTGCTGATGGTTCAGTATGGTTCCAGTAAGAGCTGGACAAGAGTTGTACAGCAGTCATCAAAAAATTCCCAGCCCAAAATTCACACACTGCAAAAATCCTTCTGAGCCTCTGATTCTTCATGTCAGCCTGTCACAGTGGCTATAAATACAAAATATAGAGAAATAAACTTTATAAAGTTTATTTATTCTCAGTGAAGAGTTGTCGTTTGCTCAGGAATATCTGACAGAGCTGAAGGGAGGGGAAGCGAGCGGCACTTCTGATCCTGTCAGGTTAACAAACTCACTTTCAAATGCTTCTCATTGTCATTTATCTGTTTATTGTGTTTGTAGATAATGCACCAAATGTTTCCATTGTACCTTTCTCTCTTTAGGAGTTTTGGGAGAAAACAATGGAATCCAGAGGCACAAAGAAATAAACAAAAGACTTAACATATACTTTTCATTCTGTACAGAACTGCACTTATGTTTGTTTTCTTCTTGCACGTTTTACACTTTTTACACCTTAACTAGACCTAAATGCTAAAAAAAATGTTTATGTGTTACCATATTTTTGATTGTTTCATCACTGGATTTTGAAATATACTTGCTGCTTTTTCTTATTTTCTGTACTTATTTTTTCCCATTTGTAGTTCTGCGTCAACAATGCCTTCACAATTGTGTTTTATCTGTGGTGTATCATTTTGTGTCTTTTCCATGCACACATTTTCATAGATGGGCATGACATGGATTAAATGTGCTCATTCGTTTCAACACTTATGTTAAAAAATTAGTAGTTAAAGAAATTAAAAAAGAATAGTTTTGATATTCTCTATAACATGACAAGTGAAAATCTTTAAACCATTAAAGGTTGTTCATTTTGAGTTTGTTCGTCACAAACATGCACATTGTGACCTTTGTCAGTTCACAAAGTATAAACTTCCACGTGCAATTTTACGTCACGAAAATACGGGTGTGTTTCTCAGATTAAAGTGGGTTGGAGAGGCGGTACTTCAAAAGCTGTATGTCTAGTCATTTTGCATGCTTGAAGTTGTTTGCATTTTTGTGTGATAAGGTGTGACATGTGTGGACTAAATAAATCACATTAAGCACTTTCATTTCTGGGGTAACAAAAATTGTCGATGCTGAAAACGAAAACATACAGCAATATAATATAAAGCCTTTTTTTGTTTAACCGTTTTAAACTATATTTTGAAGTTTTGATGGTGTGTGATCGGTAGAGCTGGTGTTGTGCACATGTGCGGCAGGTGTCAGGTGTTTTTCTCCATTCTCTGTAACACAAGAACCTCTGACACATTTATCAGTGGTGCTATTCTTACCTTAACTCTGTTCTTACCCTTTACAGACTATTTAAGACATTACTGCCATTTTATCTCTCATCTTCAGGCAGATTACTTGCAATGGCTTCCTCTGCTACATTGGTTTCTGAATGAACCTGATATCCCACCAGGCTACTAACATTATACTCTGAGACCTGTGAATCATTAACCAGGCCCACAGATTCTTGTTGACACCCTTTAGTGCCATTTCACATGTTTTTACATCCATTACTGGTGAAGTTTTTATAAGAAGACCATTATGATGCACTTCATCCTCTCTGTTTGCCACGAGGCCTCATGCGGTTTGTATGGACGCTGCGACTTTGACACTTCAATGTGTGTGACTGAAAATATTTGAGGTTGAAAATTCTTTGGTTTAACAATGTGCATGTTCCAAAAGTTACAAAAGCAAGGATGTCAGGATGAAAAGAAATGTAAAAAATTTAATAGAATGTATAGTTGTTGTTATTATGATTATGATTTATTCTGTTATTTTTTTAGTCAACATATATTTTTTATCTGTGTGCACAATATTTGCTTATTTAATCACCCAAAGGGTCAAAATAGAATATTAATTTTACAGAATGATTAATTTTTTAATAATAATAATAATATACACAAAGAAAATCAGGGCATGTTTTATTGTACTATTCAAAAACAAGAAAATAAAGGTATACAGTAGCCTACATTTACCACAATGTACATTCTTGAGACATCCAAAAATATAGAATAGTGTCATATGGGTGGGATGCAGTAAGAGATGATCGCATCGTAGCACTAGGGTGACGATTCAACACTTCATCGTTAACTGTGACTGACTGTGAGAGAGAGACACGCACACACAGATCAGTTCAGTCTCTCTCTCTCTCTTACCACAGCAGTGCCGCTGTAACGCGACTCAGAACAGGTTCTTCCCTCCGTGTGTCTCCAGTCTTCGACGTCCCCGAATTGAACCCCCCTCAGAAAACACAGCACACACTGGATTATTAAACGACGCACACTTGGACTAGCACACGTCTGTAATCCGCGGTTAAAACCGCACAGAAACCGCGTTCAGGATGAATTCGATACGACAGGTTCCGTCGAGGATGAAGAGCCGAATGTCAGAAACGACTCTGGCAGCCGAAAGGGAGCATTTTGAGAAACAGCAGGTATGTTGAACACGTCGTGAATGATTTAATGTTAACGCTCTGCTTGCATCGGCAGGATTTAAGCGACATTATGAGGTGTTTCACGAAACCGGGACGTCATCAGCGTGGATGCACGAATGCTATCACGTAACCAATACAACGCACCGATACAACATTTCAGCCGTTAAGATTATTCATTGTATTTTATTCAACATTTCTTCTTCTTTAGCCATTGCTGGCGTTTTTACGGAAACGAGGTTTAGCGACAGGTTAGACTGGTTTCTGTGGAGATAAGGTCAGAATGGGAACTCGTTACACCTGTCCGTCACCTGCGCCGATAGAAAGTTGCGCCCGCGTGGACGATAATAAAGCCGCAAACGTTGATATCGGCACGTCGACGTTAACTTTCACCAGAGAAAATGTTTATATGTGTCTGCTGGTGTGGTTTATATGATAGACTCTGTCAGAGCAGAATGAATGGGCCTATGTAACTATAAACAAAGCCCGCTTGTTATGGCCAGTGCTGTGCATAAATATTTAGTTACTGAATTGACTATCTCCTTAAATCCCGCGACATAATACGTGACAAAAACATTGTTTTGGTTCCAAATGCCATTTGAACCCATAGGTGTTTATTATTAAACAATTTTAATCTCTACGTTGTGTGTTTTGGGCCTCATTTTAGGATTTAATGGTGATCTGTAGGTTCCCATCAGCCTGAAATCACCAATAGAAGCCAACACATAACCAGAATAACAGAGACCATCAAAACTAACAAAATATAACCAATAAATCCATAGAATTTCTGTGATGGTTTCTGTTTGTCTCCTGCTGAATGAACTAAAAATCTCTGCTGTTCAGATTGTACAATAGTCATTTATTTTTTTAAGCTGGTCTTTATTCATTAAATTATTTAGAGAGGAATAACTCGCCAAAAATAAAATTTCTGTCATTTATTCACCCTCATGTCATTCAAAATCTGTAGTCTGTGGAACAAAAAATAAGATATTTTGAGAAATGTCTCTGTGGTTTAAGGTTTTGTGTCTATACAATTGTTTGGTTACCAACATTCTTCAAAAACTCTTTATTTGAGTTCTGCAGAAGAAAAATCATATAGGTTTGGAATGACATATAAATGATTAAAATAAGTTTCATTTTGATTTAATACATTTTTCATCTTTAAAGAATCAAATAGGAATCAGCTATGATGCCTAAAATACTGTGTTTGATGGGTTGGCTATTTTGAAAACGAAAGGGTTTTGTAATAGACTCATGTCATGGGACAGACGATTATACAGATTTTAAAACGTATTAAGTTTTGAAGTATTATTAAGTTGATGTTGCAGGACAGGAACTACTACATAACAACATTACAATTACAGTCGTGTGATCATAAAAAGGCAATTGTGTTATTAAGGGTTATTAAGGTTCAGCAGCCTGGTTTGGCAGGTTCTTGTTTCTTCAACCATGGTGTGTAAGCTTGTCAACACGTATCTTTGTTGAAATGATCAAGGGTTGGGTTGCAGCACAGCCAGTCCTGTATGACAATCAAATTCAGTTACTTAGCTATATACTGAGTTTTGCTTATATTAACATGTACAGTAAGTGAAAGCTGTGCAACAAATCCCTCATGTCCCACTACATAAAGCTTCCAGTTAAAGTATTCAGGCTATTTGATCTGGTTTTGTGCAATCTGTAGTATTTTGAAAGCAAGTTACATGCTTACACAAAACACCAGAAAGAAATATGTTTTTACTTGTAGGCAGGGTGTCATGTATTTCTCTGCAAGGTCAGATGTGCCACACAGTATTGTGTGTTTACTTTAGCGCTCTGTGTGTTTTGTGTCAGTTTGTCGTAATCTCCCACGTGAGTTGGGTCGTCCTGCATTGATGAATGTTGCCGGGCAACCGTGTGCCTTTACGTTATCTCTGTGTAAAGCAGGTGTCCAAAGGCGCATGTATGTAGGCCTAATGTAAGGACGCCCCCGATTCAGAAGGTAGATGCAGATAAGAGAGAACAGGGTGTATACTGCTGAACTACCGCAAACACGTTGCTTTTACTCGAATCATTATCGTGCCATTAATATAGTAGCAGTGCTGACCAAGTTAATTATACACAAACACACCTATTGCTAAAATGCTATTATAGCTCAGAGCATTTTGCACTTTAAAACATTCTCAGTTGTTACAACTCGTGGTTGGGTTAAACATGGACAAACCCAGCCAATGGATCAAATGTCCAGAAAATGTACATATTTGACCCAACCATGAGTTGAAATATTCCTAGGTATGTAATAGACTAGCATATTGGTGTGAATTTTGAAGTGAATAAAAGTTCGATTTTATGTACATTTCCTGGGGTGTTATTAAACCGTATTGTATAGCAGTATTGTATTGTATAAAAGTATTGGTCTTTATCAGAGACAAGCAGTGGTGAAGTATGCTTTTTTTGTGAACAAGTATATGCTATACTCAAGTACATATATCTCTTCTTTTCTGTTTATACTTTGGACAACATTTTTACTCACATTCTAAACATTTACATTTATTCATTTGGCAGACGCTTTTATCCAAAGCGACTTACAATTGAGGAAAACAGCAAGCGATTCATCTAAGTAAGCAATATTCACGAGAAGTGCTAGTAATACAAGGTTTCAAATACAACGTCAAGATAGTATAAGCAAGTATATAGAGAACATTAGGAAAGGAAAAATAGAGGTAGGTTTTTTTTTTATTTATTTTTAATTTTTTATTAAAGCATACTGTCAGACGTTTTACTCCACGACAGGGCTGTTAGACGATTAATTGCATGCAGAATAAAAGTTTCTTTTAACCTAATATATGTCTGTGTACTGTGCATATTAATGTAGTATTTATAAGCAAAATTTGTTGTGTACATGTGTGTCTTTGAAAATACAAATGTCATGTAATGTAAGTTTAGCATTAAATACTAAGCATTGCAACTACTGTTTAGCATTATGTGATAGCAAGTAGTCTGTCTTTGCTCTTGGTTGGTGATGGAATAGCCTGGGCTGGAGCTTGGGTCGATCCGCAGGCTCTCACTGGAGGATGGCACAGGATGTACAGCTGGAGCTGGCGTAATAATCTCTAGTTAGGAATGGACGTACATCTGGGGAGGAGGGCACTCAGGGCAGAAAGAGAATAATTAGCGTAGCTGCTGTTCATTGAGTTTTTGCAGAGGATAATAATTTGCATTTGATTTACAATATTGCATAGTATGCATGCATTACGTGAATGCTTGGCTGAAAAGATGCGTTTTTAATCTAGATTTAAACTGAGAGATTAATCGTTTTACAGCTCTAGTAAAAAATCCTGGAGTACAAGATTTTAATTTATTAAGTATTAAAGGCAAAAAAACAACATGTATAAAATATAGTGAAGTGAAGAGTATGATATTGTGTTCTTACTGAAGTGAAAGATTTTTCACTTGAGTAAAAATACTTTACTACTGGTCTTTGTTTTCAAAATGTAAAGCCCCTTGCCAGATTGATAACAGGCCTTTTTTATGGGTGTTTAAATATTTGCGTAACACTTTACACGGTTTTATAATATTCTATTTTCACTTTCCCTGAAAAAAGTCTCAGAATTCTATATTTGTGATTGCGAAGTTTTAGAAACGGGCATTGGGATGTCCAGTTAGAAGATATTGCACCCAGGGTCCATCATAAACTTTAAACCCTACAATAGCTGAGAACGTTTACTGTCCATGAGTCAATTACATCTATTTGCTCAACAAAGGCAATTTTATTTGCATTTGGGGCTTGGTGAGTGTTGTGTTCATTGTCTATGCAGTGCTAGAAGCAGTACAAACAAATACCATTACACATCATGTTGAAATGATTCATTGTAGTGAGTCTTGAATGTCGTGGCGATTCATTTCTTGTACAAAGCATGTATCTGTGCTTCTGCCCAGAATAATATGAGAAACAGGTCTTGCAGCCTGGTTAGTGAAGGAGGTCAAATTAGACAGAATAGAGAGTGTTGCCCTTCAGTTTCACACAGTTGTCCTTTCTCATTCGGCAGGCTATACTGTGACGTTCCTTTCACTGAGAACAGGAAGGACAAAGCCATCACTGGCTCAGGTTTCTGCCGGTGTGGAGTGGCTTACTTGTTTTGTTATTTCGGTAGCATATAAAGATAGGAGGTAAAATGTTAAAAAGGTACACAGAGTGAAAGACGAAACTTGATAGTTCAGAGTGGGTTTTATTTTTTTAGGGGAAACTTGTTTGTGATGTAATGTGGAGATCAGTGATCTTATACATTTACATTTATTCATTTGGCAGATGCTTTTATCCAAAACGACTTAAAATTGAGGAAAAAGCAAGCGATTTGTCCAAGTAAGCAATATAGAATTACTTATTTGGTTTGTCATGGATTTAAAGGAATAGTTCACCCATCCTGTCATGTATGAATTTCCTTCTTGTGAAGACATTTTGAAGAATGGTAAAGAACATTTACATTAACATGTCATGCATTTGGCAGACGCTTTTATTCGAAACGACTTACATTGCATTATTCATTAGTTTAAGTATGTGCAATCCCTGGGATCGAACCCTTGACCTTGGCGTTGCTAGCGCCATGCTCTAACCACTGAGCTACAGGAAAGCTGGTAAACAAACACCAATTGGACCCCATTGACTTTCATTGTATGGACACAGAACCACTGAGACATTTCTCAAAATATCGTCGTATACAAGTTTTTAACGTCAGTGGTGACAAACTAAAATATTTTGGCTAAACTTTACTTTTTCAATGTACAGATATAGGTCCCGGAAGGTTAAAAAGCATATCCATCCATCATAAAAGTAATCTCGCTGTCATTCTTTGACGTGAAACAATGGGTTTGTGTATAGAAAACTATTCATATTTCAAACTTTTTATAAACATTGGCTTTCGTGTAAGTTGTACGCTGTATGCTTTTGCACTTTCTCAAGTGAGTGCACGAAGCTTTAACTTTGGCTTTCTGCTAAAGCATGATTATTCTTTCATAGATGTGTTGTGTACTTCCCGCCTTCAGTCTGTAGTTTGAGAGCTGTGCTTTGTATTAGTGTTGTGTAGTTTTAAGAGTTTTTTCCCCTGACCTTCACTGCCACAGTTTGTTGAATTAAGCTGATAAAGAGCAGCAGTAAACTGGTACTGCTCAACACCACACAGCAGACTTCAGAAACACTTCATCTGTCACCTTCCTCAGTCTGAACATGTACCCGACAGGGACCAGCAAACACACCGACCGACTGGTAAAGACGAGGGATGAGCAGGTACAGTAAGACTTTGTGTCTTATATCACCTGAAGGTCTGTGTATGGTCGTGTGTTACGTGTTTATAGAGCAAATACCGTCACTTTTTTTGCGGAGCTTTGAAGGTTGCCACTGATTTAGATCTGATTTTTGTTACTAGCATGGGTCACATGAGAAACATTAAGCTGTTTTGTGTTTGCTGAATCTCCTATTAAAGAAGCTATATAATAAAGGTGAAAAGTGAAAATAGTGATAGATGCTATTTACATTAAGTTTAAAAAGCAGTAGGCTCTGTTTATATGCTATTGGTACTTATAAAAAGTGGCAGATACCATTTGCATCTCAGTATTGTTGACCTAAACACTATGAATGAAACTTAATTTCTAAGTTTAAAATATATATATTTTTAAAACACATGCCTTCATGATCTGATATGTGATGGAAAAGGGTAAAAAACTATTTCGGTAAATATTCTCAATTATGTAATCATTTCACACGTAATCCTGATTACTTTTTCGATTAATTGTGCAGCTCTATTTAGTAAATGGTATTTCAGTGTTGTGAAGTTACAGTGTTTTGCCCTAGCTTTTTAAAATTACAAAGCCATATTCAAACAGTAATTGTTAATAATTGTATATATTAAATATAGCTGCAAGCAACAATCACGGGGTCAAGCCCAAAAATAACCCAAAGGGAAATATTTTGGACATACCAAGTGTTTGCAAAGTTGCAAATCCATATGACCTTTTGGCATGCTCACCTTCAGATTCATTGACAAGGTGTACAAGAACTGTTCGATTAATCAAAAAGCTTTCAATATTTTTTTTGTCAGAAGTGTCTGTAGATGCTGTATACAAAATATTGTGCAAATCTGACACATTTTCAAGAAAAAAAAATAGCTTTTTATATAATTAAATATGGCGCACAGGAAGTATGGTGGAATATGACAAGTTTGATATCGAAGCACTCGGCTTGAGGCAACAAATATGCTAGTGTAAATCACATTCCATTATGCTGAATTGTTCATATGCTAAAGCAATTAAACAAGTTTTGTTATATCTCTTGACCACCTGTCTTAAAACTTTACAGGTACTCTCAGAATATGGTCATGATGAACCATACCAAGTTTCGTAGCGATACGCCATTGCGTTTGTAAAACACTGCATTTGACTATTTGAAATGAGTGGTGCCCCCAATGGCCAAATGACGAACATTTGGTATCATTCGACTCTGAATGACGGGAGATTTTTGTGACGTAATATGACATCATAGCGTACAATTGAATCGCCATGTCATTTAAGTTTGTATTACATATTAGTTTTTGATCTGATAATGGCCCATTTAAAATGTTTGTCTTTCTTCTCTTTCCTCTTTTTGTTCTTATCAGCTCCCGCAATAGGACGTTTTTCTCTCTCAAGGTTATCTATCAGTGTTCTTGCAGTAATGTTAAAATAGCATTTTATCAACATTATATATGATTGCTAAACATTCTAAAAACATTGTTAGTGAAACACGCAGAAATAACATTTTCATAACCTAAGGAGAATGTTAACTGAACGTTTTAAGAACGTTTAGGCTTTTTAGTTACTGTATTGGAGCGGAATGATAAAAAATTGTTCCTGTGAATACTTTTCTATCATTTTGGAATCGGTGAAGGTGTCCGGTGTTTAAAATGCATGCCAAGTGCAGCAGTTATCGTACAGTAACGGTGCTTTTTGGTTGTCACATGTAGTTGTGTTATTTCCTGTGAGGTCAAAGTTCACAGGTCACCAAATTGCTTACAGTTTTCACTTGCAAGCTTAGGATCTGATAAAGTATTTAACAGTGTGGTTTTAACCGCCACTTAACCGGTTAGAAATAGCACATGTGGACAAGTTTATTTAAACAAAGTTTTGGCCAGTAGTTCCACTTGTCACTTAAACGCTTATGCAAATCTGTTCAAATGTGTATGCATTTTGTCTGTTCTTACTCTTTTCGTCAATGACATTATAAGATTTTGCCAATAGGCAGTGCACTCATTGACCATCTGTCTAAGATTTAGTGCCAGTGTTGGGCATCAGTCCAGGCCGATTCTTCAGCTTCACTGATAGGCCTCTCTCGACACAGTCTGCCCTTTGTGCCGCCTCGTGCTTTCACTCACTTCCCCCCGGCGTTCTGTGTTTGAGCAGCACTATCTCACCAGCACGTTAATGAGCCAAAGACTGACAGCTGTTGCATTCAGACAGATGACCGTCAGAGTCTTTGTTTTTTTCTCTTTGTGCCTATGCTGCGTTGTCCTCACATTTTCGAGTATGGAATCCTTCGGCTTCTGTATGAGCACTGTGACATTGCTTAACAACAGTAATAAATGCATTTCTATGCTAAAATGCGTTCGAAAAACACAGTGTTCACAGAGTTTTTTCAGGAACAGCCCAAGCTGTTGAAAGCATAAGAGCATTTTGTTAAATAATTCAAAGGAGATGTTAAGCATAGTTTACAGTGAGCAGGCTAAAGTGTCATGTGCTTTCACAGGTGCCTGTGTGCTTTTTAATGTATTGCACTTTGATTAAAGTAGATGTACACTAGCAATCAGAAGTTTAGAAACATTTACTTTTTAACAGTATTGAAGGATTTTCCATCTGTTCTGGGCTTATCTTGGCAGCTTTTTATTATTTGGTCCAAGTAATCTGTTTCAAAATTATTGAAAATCAGCTTAATGAAACATATTAATGAAATGTAAACATACACTTTCAGATTAAAAGATTTTTAAGACCATGAGAAACATTTCAGTTCAGTGTTTTAAAACTTTTGAACGGTAGTTGGATTACTATTTGAGAGGATTGTAGCATGAAAGTGCCCGTTAAACTCACCCGAGCATTGGGCTGCAATAGAAAAATGTCAATTATTGTTTAAACTATTATATGTATTAAATGTGAACATTGTAAATATAAAATGTCAATATTTACATGTATATATTTTTATACACCATCATGACTTCCTTTCTTCACCTGAACATAAACATTGTACACAATAACCTAAATAGGTCTTGTAACGCAAGGGAGGAAAGGCCCTAAACTGACAAAAACCTTGATCTTAAAATCAACTTTGGCGGCACGTTTAATAACATTAAATCTCAGTGGTTCTTGTGACTGAACCACAGGACACCACATAGTACAAAGCATGTGAGAACCAAATATATATATATTATTTGTTATCAACATGCTACCATACTTGATTTGTGCACTAAATAGAGATCTTTGTGTTGAGCTGAAGAATGTAAATGATCAGAGACTGTTCCTTTAACTGTTATTCTTGACATTGTTTGTTTACCAGATTTACATAAAACAGGACTTCGTAATTAGGCAAAGTTGTAATAGCCTATGCAAACATTTTTACATAATTGGAATTTGAAAAAGCTAAAGAATTCAGTTGTTAGGGTAGAGTTTTACTTGTTTCCTTTTATAAATCTGACTTGCTTATTGAAAACAAATGTTGTAAACACAAAGGAGTTTAACATGTCACACCCTGTGTCTGTCTGGTTTTACTGTGTGTATGTGAGTCATCATAAGCCACACCCAGAACAAGCTATGGGCTTATTTTAAACACCAGTCGGGAATCTGTTTAAAGAACCAAAGGGCATGTAGTTTAGAGTTAGTAAAATTAGCTTGTAAAGTTTCAGCACAGTACATACAATCATTACTATTAGTTTTGCCATTTTGGTTCATAAAAAGGGCTGTATTTTAGGTTGATATGCCTTTCTTTAAAGAGATCTTTATTGGAGATTTTTTGAGGTAACTTATGACTTATGAGACCGATTCATAAGTCTTTGATGGCTTGGCATGGTGTGGTATTTAGGTCTGGTGTTCACTCTAAAAAGTGCTGGGTTGTTTTTGACCCATGCTGGGTAAATATTGGACAGAACAGAACACACTGCTGGGTTGTTTCCACTCATGGTTGGGTGACAACCCAGCAGTTGGGTCATTTTTAACCCAGCTGTGTGTTCTGTCCAATATTTACCCAGCATGGGTCAAAAACAACCCAGCACTTTTTAGAGTGTTCCTAGAATGCAGATATTCAAGAATGTCATGAAAATGATTTTGTTTCAGCATTTTTGTTATATATTATAATATCATCATCATAATACCTTCTACTAGTAGGATCAGTACATGTCATATCGTAGAGAAGTGAAGAAGCGTATACTGGTTTTGTACATGTTGTTTGGGAACATCTTTGGATTTTAGGTCATCAGCAATACACTGATGTAGCTACATTCTTGTTTTCTTTAACCCATATTTTTGTCTGTTTCCTCCATAGCTCAGCAGTATCAGTAAGGCCATCAATTCTACAGAGACCCCGCTGAAGGAGAAACATGCTCGCAGTATCCTTAATGCTTTAACACTGAATCTATTTATGGTTTTGTTTCATTTTCTTTACTCAGCACAGGCTAATCTAAGTTGGCAGAAAGCGGTTTAGGGAAGAACCTTGTTTACTATGTTGTGAAATATTTCAGTCTGAAATTGTCCGAACTAAAATGTTAGCAATCTTAAAGGGATAGTTCACCCATAAATGAGAAATCTTTGAGCATTAACTCACCCATATGTAATTTCAAACCTGTATTACTTTTTTCTGCAGAACACAAAAGAAAATATTTTAAAGAATGTTGGTAACCATATAATATTGGCCCCCATTGACTTCCATTGTATGAACGAGTCATATATGAGGGTGAATAAATGACAGTAGTTTTATTTTTGGGTGAACTAGGCCTTATTTGTCTCCAGTTTGACGTATTGCGAAATGAGAGACTTGAGGAAGAATGTAATGTGATTCTCAACAGTGTGTCAGGTGTTTTCCTTAGCGATGTGTTCAGGAATTATTTTGGGGACTCACAGAGAGAAGGGGGCTTACACCTTCTGGTCATACGCCATCGGTCTGCCCCTGCCCAGCAGTTCCATCCTCAGCTGGAAGTTCTGTCACGTAGTACACAAAGTCCTGCGTGATGGCCATCGCAATGTAAGCATACTTTTATTTCAATATTCAATACACTCTTTTCTGTTTTTCATCAAACTCTTTAACTCATCGTAGTCTTTGGCATCTTATTATTCATTCCTGAAAGTTTCATCCCCCCGAAATCAAGTACGTAAAGAAAATTTACAGGCCATAAATATTTTCATTAAATACGTATGCTTCATTGCACATTTTGTCGGCTGCAAATGGTTTTAAATAAAAGAGAGATAGAGATGAATTGGTTCAACTGGCTGTTTAACATCTGCATGGAGTTCTGCTATCGTGACAAAGAACTAAAAAACAAGTTTGGCTTTCTGGCTTGACTTGTGATAAAAATTCTTTACAGACGTTGAAACCAGTCACAAAGGTTATCTATAGAAAACTATTTTGTATTTCCCTTACATCAAACCCATAGTTCACTTTTAAACCATTGTCATTTAAACCATAGTGGGCAAAGGTTTCATGGAGATACTATCAGCATTAAGTCTGGTTTTCTGCTCCACCTGTTTAGATGAGAAAGATCTGTCAGAAATAAAATTGCTGTTTGTTTTTACATGCCATTTAGGGGCGGTGTTATAGACCACAAAAATAGACTAGCATAGATAAACCCATTTAAACGATTGTGCAAAATAATAGGTACAGATAATTTTACAGATTTAAATACCATGATTTTAATTGGTACATTGTAGACGTAAACTTTTGGCAGTCACTACCAACTTATTTTTATGTGCAATATTACTATTATTACACTTCGCTTCTACCACATAGTTTTAATTGAATTAAATGAATGCATTTGATGTTTAGAACAAACTTTGTTGTTCAGCATTCAGTGTCTCATTTTTCTCATTCAGAGCTTACAAGACTGTATGAGACACTACGGCGACATTGCTGAAACAGGGTTACTTTGGGTAAGTCAGACTGCACATTCACATAAGGGTTTATCATCGCTGTCGGATTGACACCTTGTATGTCAAAAAGCTCAGTGGTTAGAGCATGGTACTAGCAACGCCAAGGTCATGGATTTGATCCCAGGGATTGCACATGTCCAGAAATAAATGTATAGTATAATGCAATGTAAGTCGCTTTGGATAAAAGCGTAATAAATGTAAATGTAATGAAGAAAATTACAAAAATATGAACATACAGTTTTCTATCTGACAGCGACAATTTACATTTTATTAAATGCAAGCACATAATCTTTATGTTTCTTTTGTGAATTAAAATAAAACGGTCATATATTTTTGTTTCAGAATAACATTAGAGACAGACATGGATATGCACAGCTGGTTTCTTCATATTCTAAGCTCCTCTGCACCAAAATGGAATTTCACACTAAGGTCAATTATAATTCCTGTTTTGTATTTACATGTTTGATTATTTGTTGTATACATGTATATCTCAGTTTACTCTAATTTAACGTGAAAAGCTTAAAATTAGAAAAGCAATGCATTTATTGCCTTTAAAGGACCTGCACTCATAATTGACCTTTAATTCTGATTTGCACAAAAATACAGGTTGATGTGCTTTTTGGTGACCCTTGCTTTAAATAGTGATATTATGAAATTTGTTGATGAACAATAAATTGATGTTTTAGTATGTGTTTATTTTGCAGCATTCAGAAATCCCATGCAGCTTAGAAGTCACAGATGAACTCCTGGAGCGTACGGCAGGAACAGACATCAATAATGTGTATGTTCTGTCTCTTACATTACTTTTCCGTTTGTCTCTTCAGTATATTTCACTGATTACTATTATATTATATTTAGATAGATATCTTGTCTTATGCATCTATTCTGAATTTATTATTGTTAAAACATGAACTTTTAAAAGTTATTTCCTGGTTTCTCCAGGTTCCAGCTCACTGTAGAAGTCTTTGATTACATGGACACAGAACTTCGATTAGCAGAAGCAGGTGAGTAACGTTCAGCTTTTCATTACAGTAAATAATATGGCCGCCATGTGCGAAAAATAATCGAAATTTCTAAATTGATTTCTGTTTCATCTGAGTTAATTTTCAATAATTCAACAGCTACCTGAAGTCAGTTGTTTTGCTGATACTGTACCATGGTTTTAGTTTTTGTGTGTAGAAGTACATTCCTAAACTGCTGATTCAGCATCTTGCTCAAACAGGCCAAGCAAACATTTCTGGTTTAAAATAGACTCACCCAGGCTTGCTACTAATTTTAAAGTGCTGTTTTACAACTGATAATGTTGTCTTATATCAGTGTTGAGTAATAGCATCACATTTTCATTGAGAGACAGAAATGTGTGTGTCTGTTTATGTATACGCATTTATCTATGTGTGTTCATTTTGTAACAATTGTTGAAATATTGTGTCATAGCACTAGTTGTATTGTTGTGTGAGACTGTGGGTGAAATAGCATCATTTGCATTGATACTAAAAGTAATTTGTGGGAAACAGCTTTGCTGTGCCAATCTTTTCTGGTTATTTATTAACTTTTGAAAGACATTCAGTCAACAGACTTGGAATTATAATGCAGTTATTAAAGGGATCGTTTACCCAAAAATGAAAATTACACTCTTCATTTACTCACTGTCATGTCATTGCCAAACTGTATGAATTAATTTTTTAACAAACGAAAATAATTTTGAAGAACTTCCATTGAATGGACACAAAACCACAGAGACATTTCTCAAAATATCTTTTTTTGTGTTCCACAGTCATAAACAGGTTTTTATTTTTAGGTGAATTATCCCTTTAACAATGAATCGAAGTCTGTCAGTCAAGTTTGTATTAGAGACTCTTTTGCTTGTTTATATGTTTGAAAACACCTGCATAATCTGAAAGTTATTTTATTTTCTGTCTTTTATTCTTAGTGCTTCGCCAGCTAAATATGTCCATTGCCATCTCAACACTGACGTCAGGTCAGTGTAAACTAGCTCCTCTCATCCAGGTCATCCAGGACTGCAGTCATCTGTATCACTATACTGTCAAACTGCTCTTCAAACTCCACGCCTGTGAGTGTCTTAGTTCTCAATCTATCTACTGTTAGCAGTCATAGTATATAAGCTGCAAACTTTAGCCTCTCTATCGCCATCTTTGTTTAAAATGTAAAATGTGCAGGTCCCTTTAAGTACTTTTCTTTATATGGGTTGAAGTCCAATGACATCAAGCTGACATTTGATGGCTCAAATTATGAAATCATTATTATACTTATTGGTATTATAAGGATAAAGTAAAGAGACAGTTTTCAACACAGATTTTTTTCATCAAAAAAGCAGATTGCAGATTGCAGCTTTATAGGTTAATGTAAATGACAAAAAAACAACTTGGGTTGTGAATGTCTGTCTGTTTTCAAAGTTAAAAAAAATGGATTTCTTATGTTTAGATCAGCTTATATCACACACAATATCGATAGATTTTTGACCTCTTATTCGTTATTGTCTTTTATTTTTAGCAAATGCTTACATTGCACCATCCTCACTTCTGAACCAGGCTGGTAATATTTTAGCTTTAAATTTGGTGTTTTGTATTGGAATTGGCAGGTTTACCAGCAGACACGCTCCAAGGGCACCGCGAACGCTTTCATGATCAGTTCCACAGGTATATTCAGGAATTTCCTGAATCATTTTTATTTTGGTGTAGTTGTTATTAAAACGTAAGGCGTTATGTTACTGAAGTACTGTAATTTTCTAATTATTTATATATATAAATATGATTATTTCCAGCTTAAAAACGTTCCTGAATAAAGCACGAGACATGATGTACTTCAAGAGGCTCATCCAAATCCCAAGATTGCCTGATGTAAGAAAACCCTTTATCTGTCAACAACAGTTTTCACATTTTCTTTATTTAATACACAGATGGGAGCAGCCTTTTATATGACCTTTTCTTCATATTTTAAGTCTCCACCAAACTTTCTGCGAGCGTCGGCTTTAGCGGAGCATGTTAAACCCATGGTTGTCATCCCAGATGATGAGGAGCCTGAAGAACAAGAGGAGGATGATCCCGAGCCTCTGATAGATGTTAGTGAAGCGGCGCCCATCATGAACTCTCAGCCAACGGTATTGTCAACACCTCAAAAACGGCTTTTTTGCATGCACATAGACATTTTTGTGGATATATGACAGCTTAAAGTAAAAACTGTTTTCTCATTGTCTGTAGTCTTGTTTTCAAAAAATTTTTATATGGCTGCAGTTGCTCTAATATGTCCTGTTTTCATATATTTTTAAGGCTGACATATTTGATCAAGCATTTGGACCACCAAATAATGGATTTGATGATCGGTAGGATACATATTTGTAGTACTGTATTTGCTTTGCATCTTACAAAACTGAATTTGGAAAGAATTGTGAATGATGTGTATCATATATTTTGTGTACAAAAGTTGCATGAATAAGCAGACTGTTTACACACTGCGCTTCCTCTGTTTTACAGGGACTTGCAAATCGAACGTCTGAAGAGAGAAATTGAATTCCTACAAGCTGAGCTGGAGAAGATCAAAGGAGAGGTGAGACGAATGAGTTTGAATTAAATGAGATTTTACCTCAGCAAACAGCGTAATTTACACAGCGGATTGTATCTGTTCAGAGTTCGTGTACGTGTATATGTGGGACTGAGCAATAGCTCAGCTGAGGAATTTGAATATTTGGTTAGGATTTTGAAGGGATGCGTGTTCACGACATTTGATAATTTACTCACCCTCATGTCATCCCAGATATGATATGTATATGACTTTTTCAGTTAAACACGAAGTTGTTTTTTAAAGGTCCACTTTGTGAAATTTAGTGGCATCTAGCGGTGAGGTTGTGAATTGCAACCAACACTCCACCTCTCACTCCTCCGTTTGGAAGCTCTGCAGCAGCTGACACGGGACAAAGATGTCGTCATGTCGATTCTTTGACGAAAGAGATAACACATTTACGAAACGCGCTCTGTAGAGAAGTTTGTTCGTTTAGGGCTACTGTATGCGGTGTTTGTAGATAGAAATAGCTTCATTATGTAAGGTCTTTAAAGAAATAGTAATATTACACACAGCAAATGAAACATTTAAAGACTAATTCCAAAATTATAGTAAACAAAACATATAGTACACTTTATTTACAAAATTAGCTCAAATGTCTGTATGTATTGATAATGAGTTCACTGCAGTAATAAGAATGTTATGTTCCTGTAGGCTCAGCGCTACATCACGCAGCTGAAGTCACAGATCAACAGTCTGGAGGCTGAGCTGGAGGAGCAGCGCATGCAGAAACAGCGAGCGCTGGTAGAGAACGAACAGCTGCGGATAGAGCTGGAGTCATACCGCCACCGCAGCGTCGAGCACGAGAGCTTGCAGATCACGTTTACAGAAGCTGAGAGTGAGTCACACACACACACACACACACCGGATTCAACAAACACAAACAAAAACTAAAGCCCATGACCCTCTCACACACAGAGAGAGCTCAAGCAACAGAGATGCGCTACAATAAACTGAAGGAGAAACACGCTGAACTGGTCGCCAACCACGCTGAACTTCTTCGAAAGGTATGACGAATCAAATGATTCAGTTACTATGGTTACGTAAAAGGCTCAAGCACACTATATGGACCTTGTAAATGTGATATTTTTGTCTTGTGAAGAGCGCAGATACTGTAAAGATGCTGTCAGCCACACAGCAGACTCAAGAGGAGGTGGAACGAACTAAACATCAGTTAGCCTTTGAGATAGAGAGAGCCAGACAGGAGGCTGACATGAAGGTAAGAAAGCAGACGAACATCTTCATTTACCCGATCTGAGAAAAGTGACAGAGAATTGATTCAAGTACTGTTTGTGTTCAGATGGAAGAGCAGAAGTTTGATATGGATAAACTGCGACGAGAACTCGAGGAGAGGAATGTAGAGATCCAGAGAGTCAAAGCTTCACTGCAGACTACTGAGAAGGTGAAACACATTTTTAGATTTTAGATTCAACTTTATTGTCATTACACATGTACAAGGCAACGAAATGTAGTAATAGTTAGTTATCTTCAACAGTTTCAAAAGTCTGTAATACTTCTGCTCAACATAGATGTATTATTTTGATAGTGAATCACATGCCATCCACCTTCATCTAACAAATGCAATGTTTATCCCTGATGGACAGTGAAGATGGTTTGGGTGAAACTGCTAAGATGGTATTGTGTTTTTCTCTTTCAGAGCGGGGAGAAGCTGAACAGCTCTGTGACTGCACTGCAGGCTGAGAAAGAGAGATTAATGCGCTCTGTGAGCGAGAAGGACGCTGAACTCTCATCTCTCAAGCAGGCGGCTCAGCTGAAAGAGTCGTCGCTCCTCCAGGAACGGGACAAGAGCATCAGAGAGCTGGGAGAACTACAAGGCAAACTTAAAGAGAAGGTACGGCTTTAAAACCAGCACGAAATTAGAAAAACAAACATGAAATACTTTTGAACTAGTGCTAATTCACATTTATTGCTTTGAGTAAATTAAAACAAACTGTTGTTTTATTGTTTAACTGTTGTATGCATGCTGATGAATTTGTGAATGTGTGGTTGCAGTCGAGTCATGAGGAACAGCTCCAGCAGAAGTTGTTGGAGGAGCAGTTCTGTCTTCTTCAGGCCACCGTCACTGAGGCTGAAAACATCATTCAGGACGCTGTGGCCAAACTTGATGATCCGCTGCACATCCGATGTACCAGTTCCCCAGGTAATGTGACCCTGTCTATTATATACCCAAGTTTTAATCCAAAAAATTGTTTTATTGTCCTAAACCTGACCCTCATTGTTCTCCAGATTACCTCATCAGCCGGGCCGAGGCCACGCTTTCTTCCCTTGACAAAGTTCAGGCCGGCCACTCTGAGTTTGTGAAGAATATGAAGGGTAATTTTCACTCTGTCTCTCAGCATTTTGGTTGTGTAATTACATGCATGTGTGTTATTTTAACGTTAATTCATGTTTACTTTGTTGTTTATGGTTTAGATGCTGGCAATCTGGTTAGGGCTCTTACTAAGTTCTCTCATCTCGCGGCGGACACAATAACCAACGCCAGTGCCACGGCAAACATGGCCCCTACCGACCAAGCTGACCGTAAATATGCACACTTACACTCAGGCAAAACTGTGGAATGTTATATCACAACAGTCCTACAGTTTTTAGTAGTAGCCACTCTTATACCTCCCTGTAGCTCGTATCTGGTCTTTCCTATTCATAAAAAATTATAATATAGTCAAATATACTGTACAAATAAACACACAGGGCATGTTTGTCTGGAAAAGGTGCTTTATAAGTTAAACATAATATTACCCACATGAACAAATACTGCATTACACTATAATAGTAAACTGTACAAAACAGTAGTATAGTGTTGTATATTATAGTAATTATACTATAGTATAATACATTCACTGAGGGGTATTGTTGTACTGTGTAGTATTAACCATAGTAAACAGAAGTAAATACTGTAATATATATATATATATATATATATATATAT
This sequence comes from Oreonectes daqikongensis, assembly GCA_026939265.1. Classification (NCBI taxonomy): domain Eukaryota; kingdom Metazoa; phylum Chordata; class Actinopteri; order Cypriniformes; family Nemacheilidae; genus Oreonectes; species Oreonectes daqikongensis. The sequence goes on from JAOTQM010000051.1 coordinate 2,089,599, forward strand.
ATACTATGGTAAACTGTAGTATAATGTAGTATTCTGAAGTATTGACCATAGTTAATTGTGAACCACAGTAAACTGCGGTATGCTGTAGTATTCTAAAGTATTAATCATTGTAAATCGTAAACCGCAGTATACTATAGTATTCTGAAGTATTACACATAGTTAATTGTGAACCACAGTAAACCGCAGTATGCTTTAGTATTCTAAAGTATTAACCATAAATAGTAAATCGCAGTAAACTGTAGTAAATACTCTAGTATACTTTGATATTTACACTAATATTTAGGGTGGTTCAAAAACACTACGGTATCTAGGAATTTAACTATAGTTTACTCTTATAATTACTATAGTACGCTAAGTATTTCTTCATGCAGAAACAAATTCAGACTAAATCTTTGCCTATTAGTGTACATACCTGTGAAGCTGTTTGTTTGATTGTTGTTAAGTTCTGGCTTATGTACATTTGTGTGTGTTTGTGCAGGTTTGACAGAGCATTGTAAGGGTTGTGCCACCCAGAGTCTGCATTTTCTTAAAGATCTTAAATCAAAATCCTCTGTGAAGGGAGCTGATCCTGCCTCGATCCGAGCTGCGGTTCAGAAGATCCTCAGAATAGGAAAGGTGAGAAATGACCCCAAACTGCTTTGCCTACTTTTCTGTCTACTTCTGTCTATAAAGGTAGATACCTTTGAAATAAAATTAAATCTCACAATTGATTAATTTGGAAAGCTTTACACAGGACATCACTGCAGTGCTTGAGGTCAACACAAAAAAAATAGTTTTCACCAAAAAAAAAAAACAGTTTTCTCCAGATTCCTAAGGTCATAAATCATATTTTTGTGAGAGGTTTTCTTGGGACACTTTGCTTCACACGCTCATGCAAGTAGTGTGTACAATATCTTTTATCTTTTCCTCTCTCTTCTTCAGGATTTAAGGCCGAAAGGGATGGATATCGGAAAAGACGAATTGGGTGACATTGTGGATAAAGAAATGGCTTCTACCTCTGCTGCTATTGAAGAGGCTGTTAGGAGGATAGATGTGAGTATACGGACGTTTATGACACACACACACACAGAACTCTTTAAAGTGTTTAGCTGCTGCTGTGGAAGCACGGGCCAGCATCACTGAACCATTGACCAGACCAAATAAAACCCATAAGATGCCTTTTTGATTCATTTGTGTTTAAGTTTTGGGAGTTTTCTACTAACTTTATCATTGGTTTCTGTCTGATTCATTCTGATAAGTACAAACATCAGTCAGATGATTTGTATTTGTATTATTGTTACTGAAGCTTTATATTGCACATTCTGACTTTTGATGAATTTGGTTGTTTAATGTGAATTGTGGTTTTGTAGGAAATGATGAATCAAGCCAGAAAGGACACATCAGGAGTTAAGCTGGAAGTCAGTGAGAGGTCAGTGAGTTTGATGTAGTCATGTTGTCGAGAACTACAAATTGTTTAATAAACAAAAAATAATATTTTTGTATTTTAATATTTTTTCAGAATTCTGTTTAGCTGCACTGATCTTATGAAGGTAACTTGAATTTTACTGTCCCACAGATAGTAATACAGTGGCACAAATGTACCTTTCTAGTTAATAAATACAATCTTGTGCAAATATTTGATCAAATGCTATATTATATCATCAGATTAAAAGTGTATTGATTTCATGCAGGCCATCCATTTGCTAGTGATATCATCCACAGATCTGCAGAAGGAGATTGTTGAAAGCGGAAGGGTAAAATTTTGATTTTATTTTATAATCCTGGTAATCCCTGTTTATAGCATAAGAAACATTCTGACCCACAGTGTTTATACAAGAAATATTGATAGTGAAGAGATTTATACAGTGGTTTTCAAGATGTTTTTAAAACGCAAATTTGCATTTGTCCTTTATAAATAAAATAATTCGCTTTGAGTGTAAAATTGAAGACTTTTGGACCCCACTGTGTATAATTGATCTTCAGTCTATATTTTGAAATGCACATTTTGTTATGCAGTTTCTTTTTAACCTTGAACTGAAGTGTTGGTTGTATGTGTTACATTCACTGTTCAGTTAACAGATATATTTCTGGTCTGATCTCTTATTATAGGGCGCAGCAACAGTGAAAGAGTTTTACGCTCGTAACTCTCGCTGGACAGAAGGTCTTATATCAGCTTCTAAAGCTGTAGGATGGGGTGCAACACAGATGGTGTATGTATATTAGCTACATGTCAGAGACTGTACTTATACTTTATAGTTATATGTTAATCATCCTAGTTTTTAAATAAATGTATTGAGCATCACGGTTCGATATGATGTCATATCAGAATTCATTCTTTACCAAACCTTGATACTCCACTTTAAAGTCACGCTTTCTTCTGAGCATGTGACGTTTAATTGTTTTGTTCAAACAACATAAGTGTGACCTTATTATGAGGTTTGTCATAGTACAGTTCATAGATTTATGTTTTGAATGATTTGTTCACAGTGATTCTGCAGATAAGGTGGTGTTACACACGGGGAAATACGAGGAGCTGATCGTGTGCTCTCACGAGATCGCTGCCAGCACCGCACAACTTGTTGCTGCATCCAAGGTTTCATTATTTTATCATACTATCAGTGATTTTACTTCTCTGTGAAGTAGAGTATTTGAAAATGAACCAATCACACGATTGATCTCTCTAATATACTAGTTATGGATGTCACATTTTTGTTCACGACATGAAAGGGTTCAAAAATGAAACGTAAGATTTATTTCTTAAACATTTTCAGTAACATTTTGTATATACTTGTTATAGAAGTCACAACATTTAAGCTTTATTTGAACCTTCTGTATGTTAATTTAATAGGTCTGAAATCTGAATTAAACAAAATTGAAATAAAAAAAGGAATTTAGACAGCTAAACCATAAGAAAAAAATATTAAAGCAGAAAGGCACAAAATACGAAATAATAAAACATGAGTTTACCTCGTGCCATTATATATTGTTTTACCTTTAACAGTAATGCGTTCTGATGTACAAAATTTATTTTCATCAGAATTTACGTCATCACATTTCAGATTTATTTCCTTGAAAAAGAAGGAAATAATTAAAATGTTTAAACTTGGCATTAGAAGTATCAGTATGTATACATGTTGTCATGAATACATCTACTACGTGTCCCTGCAGGTGAAAGCAGATCCGAGCAGTAGGAAGCTGGGTGTGCTTCAACATGCATCGCGTCATGTTAATGAGATGGCTGCTAATGTGGTGGCGTCCACCAGGACGGGACAGGAACAGATCGAGGACAAGGGTCAGTGTCACAGGGTCATACTTCCTGTTTTCGCTTAATTAACAAATACTGACGCTATGACGAAAATGAACGAATTGTTTTTCCCTGCTCTTGTGTTGATCTTAAGACACTATGGACTTCTCTGGCATGTCTTTGATCAAGCTGAGAAGAGAAGAAATGGAGTCACAGGTTTGATTCACAGTAACATGTGTCTGCAGTGCATAATGTTACACAAAACGTTGTGCATGTCTGAAGATAAAAAGTTTCTGTATATAAATCTGATACGATGTATATTATTTTAACGTTCAGGTGAAGGTTTTAGAGCTGGAGTCCATGCTGGATAATGAGCGTCTGCGTTTGGGTGAGCTCAGGAAGAAACACTATGAGATCGCAGGTGTCCCGCTGGAGCCGATGGCTCAGGACAACGGCCTACAGACCTCGTCATATGTGACCGCTGGCCCCTCATCTCCCAAACCATCTAAACCCACTCTAATGAAGAAACCCACCCTCGCCCAGAAACCCAACATCCTTCCTAAAAGCACGGTAACTATAGGTTAGATAATTAAACGGGAATTCTTGATTTTGATTGGCTCGTTAACTCACATTTTCTGTCTGTTTCCTACAGTTCAGGTGAGCACGTCTGGATATTCCAAGACTTTGCGTGTCTGAAATCAACATACATCAAAGACATGGTCATCTTAATCCCCCTCTTACACTCTTCCCGTCTTTTAACATTTAATGTGACTGATCATTGAAATGTCCTGCTGTAACCTACAGGTCAGACAAGGTTACTTGTGCCTTTTTATCTTACACGTTAAGCTACAGTATTGTTTGGTGGAAGTAGATGAGATTCATTTAGTTGGGGATATTTCATATGTAGATTCATAAAATCCCACTATATTTATGTAAGAAATTACAGAGCGTTTGGAGGCTTTTACATGGACAAAAGATGGAAATCCTGTAGATTTTAAACCGGAACTCCGTCTCCCCTTGCAATTCACTATCCTGGAGTCATTTCCCCCTGAGACCCCCAACATTCCAAACCTATTTGTTTTTAGACTACAGACTTAGACTATTTACTGTCTTATTTAAATAACTCATAAAATGTAATAGAGCCTAATAGTGAGTAGCTTTCTGACACCAGGTCAGCAATAACATCATTGCAAGTGTACTCGCATACATTGTTTTAAGTGTGATTCTTATCAAATGTTTCAAACGTTATCGTGTTACAGTAAACATAAGGGTAATACCATGGTAGGAAAAGAATTCTGCCACACATATGTGTATATCTATAGAGTACTGTTGTATATGTTGAGCCTTTTTAATTGGGAGGTTTTTCATTGAATCGGGGTGAAATGTCTCTTTCTTGATACAATCCTCATCTATATAGATGATATTTTAGTCATGGTTGACTGTTCCTTGTAATAAATGTAAAATAAACAATAAATGTTGAATGTGTGAATAGCACTGATTTTATTTAGAGTGTAATGTGTTTCATTTGATGAAATATTCTTTACATTTTGTTGGTTGCCCTGCAGGAAAGTTTATGTGATGTTCCTGTTGTTTTTAGCAGGGTTAAACAAAAAAAGACTTTAGTTAGGTTTTCACAGACTGGATCACAAATGTTCTTTGAAAATTAAGCAATCTTTCAAAACGGTTTTAATAACACATGCAGTAGATGCATACGAATGCATTCGTGTGGTGGTGCTCATGGGGTGTCGATCTAGCTCAAGTGAGTCAATTTCACAAAAACTCCCATCTATCGCAAGAAACTTTTCACACTCCCATGATGTGTTTTTCAGACAATACGATAAAAGCATTTTTCGCAAAACTGCAATGGAAACACTTTTTGTCGCATTTGCCCCATATGCTTGGGGCAGGGTTAAAGGGACATGCCACCCAAAAATGAAAATTCTCTCATCATTTACTTACCCTTCCAAACCTGTACAAATGTATTTGTAATGCTGAACACAAAGGAAGATATTTGTAGGAATGTCAGTAACCAAACAGATCGTATCCCCTATTTACTGCCATAATAGGAAAAATAAATACTATGAGAGTCAATGAGGAATGAGATCTGTTTGGTTACTGACCAAACAGATTTCAATCCTCCATTTGTATGTACTGTACATGTGGCAGAATTGACAATAAAGCTGACTTTGACTTTGACTTGACAGGGTGAGTAAATGATGACAACATTTTTATTTTGGGTGGAGTGTCCCTTTATGTTTCAGTGTTTGGGGGAATGATGAAAATCAAGTCAACAAACAACCAGTGACCAGAATGCTTCTAAATGTTCTTGTACACTTACACTACACTACAGTACACTATACTATTACATTTACATGAAGTCAAAGGTTTGATGTATCTTAGTTTTAAAACAGAATCTTTGGAGATTTGTTCATCATTATTGTGTTTTACCCAGTAAGAGGATGTGAGTTGATGAAATCAACTTCTCAAAATACATTACAAACATGATCAAATCATTATAACACCAAGTGCAGTAATAAGAAGAGTCACTAGAGGCCGCACGTACCCCTGCTTAAAACACAAACATTACATTTATGCATTTGGCAGACGCTTTAAAGGGACCGTTCACCCAAAAATGATCATTTTGTCATGAATTACTCTCTCTATAGTTAAATAGTATGAATTGGTTGAAGTTTGGTTGAAGAGGAAAATATTTGGACGAATGCTTGAAGCCCATTGACTACCATATTAGGAAAAATAACATTGGTAGTCAAAAGCGCCCCAGAACTTTTTGCTGTTCTACATTTTTCAAAATATCTCATTTTAATAAACAATGGTAGTCAATGGGGTCCAAGAACTGTTTGGTTACAAGCATTCTTCCAAATATGTTTCTCTGTGCTCATCAGAACAAAGAAATTGATACAGATTTGGTGAATAAATGTTTTTATTTTTGGGTGAAATATCCCTTTAAGCAACTATTAAATTAAACTAATTAAATCAATAAACTAATTTATTATCAACAATAATAAAAATATGTTGTCTAACTTCAAACCATATGTTATCATATTAGAGATGCTTATTAAATTAATAAACTTAATAAAGGCTGTAATAATATTACACTTTTAAATATATGGTCTACTAATAGTTTAATGTGGCAGTATTAAATTCGTACATTTTACTTTGTCAATGAACGTAACTGTTCCCTCGGTGTTCTTGTTAATGTGTTATGTTAATATGTATCTAACAGTATAAATAAAGATTTAGCTCATTGCTGTGCATGGTTTCACTTTTGCTGAATTGTTATTATGGGGCTGTTTACAGGAACAACTGCCCTCGTGATGTGAGCATGATTTCACCTGGACTGGGTGTACTATATGGCCGTGTCCTCTTTACCATATTACGAAACGACACTTTACTATTTCAACAGCTATTGCAAGCACACTGTGCATAATTAAAAATGTATTCAACTGTCCAAAAAACCTACCTTGTATATATATTGTTTTACAAAGCACACCGCATTGAAACTTGTAGTTCAAGCACTTTTGTCAAAGACTGTAGTTATTACCAAGACAGTGATGTGGTATCATCTCTATAAATGAAAAAAGTACGGCAAGAAGTCCCGCCTTCTAATCAAAACAGCCAATCGTCATTCGCTAACGACTTTAGGGCAGAGGCTTTTAGCACAGTATTGTAGAAACACACTTTTGTACAGAATTTGTTTAACTTTTATTTAACTTTTTATTGGTCAGCGTTATATTGTTTTATCGTGACTTTTGCCCAGACATTTTAGAGATATCAGTCTTCCCTTATTCATGTAGATTTTAACTTAGTTTTGTATGACTGCAAGGAGGCATCGTAAATATGGTCGCCGAGTGCGGAGAGTTTTCTTAAAGGGACTTTGGCATTATTCAGTATTCATTGGCTGGTTAAAACGCCACTCAAACCCAGAGAAGTGGGAGTGAAGTACAGATGGAAAGAGGAAGTTAATGGAAAACTTGCGATTGCGCTCTGAATTCTTGATTTTTTTTGTTTTAATAACTAGGGAGTAGATGAAATAGTTCGTTTTAGATGAAAATGGGAGACCGGCAGGACAGTTCCCCCCTGCAGGCTTTCGAGAAGGACCCGCTGGATCTGACAGTTGAAGATGTGTACGACATTTCTTACGTGATCGGCAGAGATCTGTTGAAAGTGAACACGGGCGCTCGGGAGTTCTCGGATTTACAGTTTAAAATCGTCCGTGTGCTGGAGATGTTTGAGATGATGGTGAACAAGCACAACCTGTCTCTGGAGGAGCAGAAGATGGAGCGGGATAACCTGAAGAGAGAGCTGGACAGAGTCGCCTCGGAGGAGTCAACCAGTCATAACAACCACGTGAGTTTGTCCGACCTCAGTAAAAAAAATACCGTGCTTTTATTATAGTAAAAGTGGAGTAACCGTGGTTTTTGTAGTATTGCTACGAACACCATGGCTAAACTATGGATACAGTAGCCTAGGAAGTTTGCGGTTGCTATGGTGTTACTACAAAAGAAGAGTTATGCCGCGTTCGAGGTGGGAACATCCCAGTTTAAATGCCCTATCTCCGACCTCAATGCGCTTCAGCTAATCACGCGTCACGGCACATTAAAAAGCGCCAAAATTATTAATTATTTGAAGTTTATAAAAACGTTTAGTTTTACATTTTCCCACTGTCGCTCACTGGACTCGTTTTGGGTATGACGTCAAATGACGCGTCTCTCTGATCTGGCCGGAGTTCAGAGAGTGGCGTTCCAGACGTTTATATCCGGGTTTGAGATGGGAGACATCCGAAATCCGAGCAACCAGTAACTATTATAATTGAACCAAAACTGTGGTTGCCATGATGATACGGTTTTAAAGGGCCCCTCAGATCAACATCTCCAGGAGCCCAATGCTGCCACTTGGGTTCCCAAAATCTTATTTTATTTAAAATTCACTCTAGTATGAGCTTTTGGTTTCACATTTTTCTAAGCAAGAGTTTCATTTTAGTAAGTCAATCCTGTTACAAATGTATGCACATTTCTTTATTTCATTGCAGCAGAACATCGGTCCAAACAAGCTCATTGTGGACCTAAGTGACCCGAATCGACCACGCTTCACCATGCAGGAGTTAAAGGAGGTTCTGCAGGAGAGGAACCAGCTCAAAGCACAGTTGCTGGTGGCCCAGGAGGAACTTCAACTTTACAAGAGGTAAACACATGATGTTTACAGCACATTCGATTGATGTAGCGTCATGCAGTCAAGTTAACTCGTGTGCTTGCAGTGGAGTCCTGAGCTCAGAACAGAACATGGTGGAGGTAAACCTGGAAACACCTCCATCAGAACCCCCACCAACAATCACCACAGGGGACAACAAAGAGAAAAGTACCATTCAGAAACTGTGAGTGTTATTACCAAGTGTGTGTGTGTGAAAAAGACACTGCTACGAAAGTTTTTTCACTTGTTTAGAAATCACACAGAACGGTCAAACTGGTACATCACATCTAATGTGTCAACAATAATATAAGTTTTAATCATATTTAATGCATTTTATTAACTTTGACAGCTTTTTTTCTGTTTTTCAGATTCTCATTCAGACAAAAATAACCATTCAGCAAAAAGACAATTCAGTAGTACCACTACCATCAGACAAAAGTGTGTAAAACCAGAACCACCTGCTAAGTGTGACGCCAACACACAGAAAATAATCATCTTTTTCTTCCGTTTGAAAATATAGTTATTTATAATACACTTGAAAACATTCAATCATGTGTTCTGAAATACTTTCTGATTGGTCAGCCAAACGTGTAACGCCCGTCATGTTGGAGGGCTGTGTATAAGGCTATATGACTGACTGTCAGTTGATTTTTAGATCATAGATCTAAATAGATCATTTTTAATGGATGGTAATCCACAAGTAGGATATAATAATATTTTCTAATAATTCATATTTAGTTGGTACATAGCGTATGGTATTATGTTTTGGGCGTTTTATTCCAAGTTTAATTTCAGTATTTTAGTTAAAGGATGTTGCACAGATAACAATGTCTAATGCACTACATCTCATGGTATATAAAGTGATTATACAGTGAGAGTCTAAATTGTGTTTAAATGCACACTTGTGTTCTAGAATGACAACTTGCCTTCAGTTTCTTATACGTGTTAATGAACTTTTTCCAACAAAACTTTTCTGTGTTACTGTATGCCAACAAGCAGAATTTTTATGTGAATCAGAAACTTTATGTAATAACAATTTTATATAGTGAAGTTTATTTTTGATTTACATGTTTTGTTAGTTGTTGCAATTGAAGTAATTTATCACATTTGCAGTTACTTTCCAGTTGGGCAGTGTTTAATAAAGTGTATTGGTATGTAGAGTATATATTTTGATCAAACGTTTTTCTTTCATGTAAACTTTCAATACCTTCCAACTATTCATACCAAACATGTCTTTCACACATTACTGTCCCCCCCATACTAATATCCCCAACATTTACCGACCTGCTTCTGTACATCTTGTTGAGAAAGTTAACTGTTCCTAATTCATTTAGTTTATTTCAACAAAGTAAATGATCAGTTTAAAAAAAAAATCCAAGCAATTTATTCACATTTAGTCATCATCTGCTTTAATGCATTTAAGCATATCTTAAAAGAAACAAGCTATTAAATTAAAACGGACCAAACATGCTTTGTTGTAAATCTCAGCGTTTCATATATTGAAACATTTCATTTTGCATGAATTATATAAAAATGCAATCATCTTTATAATAATTCCCATTAACACCTTCAGATGTTAGCGAATTGACTCGAACATTAAAAGAGCTTTGTCATCATTCATAGTCACCCTATAATATAACAATACTTAAGTTAAAGTGCACTTAGAATCTTACAATATAGGGTAGAGTTCATTTTGTAGAATTTTTTTACATTTGTAACAGTGGACTAAAACCAACCATGTCAAAGCATCTAAACATGAAATACAGGAGAGTCTTGTACCTTCAGTTCTTAAAGAGTTAGTGCTTGAGCCACGGATGAGCTGCAGTGGCTTCTTTACTGCGATCGCCATAATCGTACAGCAGCTCCTCGTCGACCTTGATGTCTCTGGAGGCCATAAAGATGAGGTGAGGTACTCCACTGATGTCGTGAATTTTGGGCTGAAGGTTGCCATTCTTACTGTGGTTGATCAGTCGACCCAGGCGGCTGGTTTCTTTTGTCGCATCCACACTAGAAAAAGAAAACACACACAAATGATTGCACTTTATTGGCATTACATGACTAATAATTTCAATTCTAAAGTCAATTCCAGAATCAATGGTGTTAAGGTCCATTCACACCGAGCACTGTATCCTGCGGCTCAGTTCACACCTAGAGTGTTATGCAAAACTTTTCTTCAAGCCGAATGAATCGTTGTTGCATTGCTAATTCATCTCACACTGTTTTCATATATAGTGTGAATAGACCTTTACAGCAGAAGCTAACGTTATAAGAAAACGGACTCACCAGTAGCTTTTGTCTAAATGGCGGAAAAAGAACATATAGCAGCCGGTGTTTGGGTCTTGAGCATATTGACATTCTTTCTCCTTAGCGTCTTTAACCTCCAGCAATTCCCCATGATACTCCACTACAAACTGGCCTCTCTGAAACGCTCGATCCGCAAAAATCCCTCGTCCTTTCCCTTCAATATATTTCACCTGATAAAACAAAACAAAAGTTTATTAAACAAAAACTGAGAAAGAAAGATCCTGTTCCTATAGGTCAAACACAAGAGAATGGTGCTAGCAACACAAAGGTCAAGGCTTTAATGCCCAATTGTATTATTGTAGCTTGAAAATATAGCAAGTCATCTGCCAAATGCCTTTTTTTTTTTTTTTTTACGTAAGGTCTCACCTCGAGTCCCTCTTCAACATTGTTTTTGATCAGGTCTTCAATGTGCTGATGTTCTTCACACTATTTGAATACAAGATATGTCTGGTTAGTTTTTGGTTATATAAAACATACAGCCTAACTCCCACCGGACAGCATGGTATTAGATGCGGTGATAAAGGAAACTTTGAATGCAAATAGGTTGGTTAATTTAAGGAGGTGTACCACAAACCTTCAACTCAGCTTTGCTCTTCCTGCCACTTCGTCTAATGGGAAAAAAATCTGTGACCTTCTGATTCTGGTCAGAATCATTGCCTTTTACTCTGAAAATAGAACAGAACACAAGACCAAAATTACAATGCATTACTTAAATTTGTTTATGACAGATTTGTTAAGCCGACTTACTTTCTGCCTTTTGATTTTTTGCTGTTAAGCCTTTGCCCAGATTGGGTTTGTTTCCTCGTCCCAGAATCACGGGGCACAGCAGTCTGTTCATTAGGTTCACATATTTGGACCAGCTTATTTTTTTCTTGCTTGGGTGTGTTCAACTCATTTGCACCTTCGACAATAAAAGAAAGTCAGTCAGTGTGGTGTAGAAGAGTATTTTTGCTTCAATACATTAAATATTGATGTACATTGTTCTCAAATATCATTAAAAAATATCTACTTCTCTACTGCTTTTCTAATGTTCTCTGTATGCTTGCTTATACCATCTTAACGGTATATCTGAAACTTTGTATGACTGGCACTATAATATCGTGAATATTGCTTTACTTCGCTGTTCTTCCTCAATTGTAAGTCGCCTTGGAATAAAGCATCTGCCAATCGAATAAATGTAAATCTGACACATCAGCAATATTTGATCATTCTATTAGTTTAATTTTAGACCAAATGGGACAATGTCCACTGTATAAATGCTAACAGAAGTACACGAGAGACGAGACCGTACTACAAAACAAAGAGACCTGCATGCCTGATAAATCAGGTCATGAGATAGCAGTTAACAAAAACTGCCTGCTTACACACAATCTTTTTATTTTTTACCAGTCTTTCCTAACATGGAATGTGTGACTTGGATCACGGGAAAAACACGCAAGTACTGCATGATATAAGACACTTAGAAGGTCAGTTTTTGACTTTGAGGCACATCACTGTCCATAATACTATTTAAACACTTTAATATTTATCTTGTCTCAATTCAATGTGAAGGTCAAATGTAAAGTTATTTTGAGAGCCCCCCCAGAAATTTGGGGAAGCTCTCTGGCAGCCGGCCTCCTGGTTCAGAAACACTACTAGACAAACTTTAAAACATCAAGTTTGCACAGCATTAACAGTATTACAGAAATATATATATTTACCCTGTTTATTGGTGTCATGAGGTACAGTGCTCGTTGCAGTATTGTTGTCCTGCAGAGGGCTTTTCTGGAGAGGAGAGCGGAGTTGCTTAACATTTAGACAGCTGGTAATTGTTGTCTGTCCCGGGCACGTCTGCAAGAGAAAAGCAGAAGTTTGTTAACAATACATGGGTAAAAACGTGCCACATGAGTCGATAACAAAATACACGCAGTTACAAAGAATACAACTTTTCGACTTGATATTGTGCTGCGCAGGACGATGTGCGTATGACATCAGAGCACCGCGAGAGCGATTTGAACACTTTTAAAGTAATCTCTCTTACCGCAGGTTTTCCGTGTTTGTTCTCTTTTGCCTCTTTGTCGTTTGCACTGGCGTCCCCGGGTCTTGGTTTGGCAGAAATTGCCGTTTTCCTTTTACCTATGGCCAAATAAACAAAGGGTAAGTTATCTGTCAAATGTTGAGTATTCGTGCAGTCTGAAGCAGAACAAGGTGCGAGTTATTTACTTAATTATTTCATTAATGAAACACACGAATAGATTGTTTTACCTTTACCCATGTTAGTTTTCACAAAAAAAAGAGTGCAAGTTAAGAAGGTCTGTTTTACTATAAACAGCGTGCCGGGATAAACAACACTTTTCCCTGAGATTTAAAAATCCTGCTCACCGCTCATTGGTCAAACGATTGGTGTGGCGTCACACACCACGCCCCACCGCCATATTGCCCGTGTACCCGGATGAAGTACTACCGCACGCTGAGGACATCTGCTGGTCCAACACGTGCCGACATATAAGACTTCTGTAAAAGCACTGAAAGACCTTTTATTTATGAAAAGGTAATTGTAGGCTATTTTAAAGCATTTAATAATATTATTGAATATACAGATCTACACGTTTGTTCTAGATTTTTATATAGGCTATTAGTGAGATTATTTCTAGTTTAGTATTTACTGGGTTGTTTTTGCGTTAAATGTAGGCTACCATGAACAGTTATAAGCCTACATTTATTTATAACACAACGTTTGGACATAATTACCGCATATATCACATTTAAATCGTTGTTTATGTACATATTTTCATTTGTGTTAATATAGATTTTTATTTACTTTTATTTTTGATAACTGTGCTCTGGAAGCTTCATTTGTTAATTTAGTATTATTTATTTACATTTAATTATTCATGTACTGTTTTGAGAATGCCCTCTTGAGCTCATCAAGACTGTAAATTAACAAATGAAGCTTCCAGAGCACAGTTATCAAAAATAAAAGTAAATAAAAATCTATATTAATACAAATTAATGTACATTAATGTAAGATACACGTTTTGTTAAAAAGCTGAAAATACACCATAAAAATAGAAAAACTAAAGCTTCATTTTCCGAAGAAGCAGTAAAAGTTTCCAGGTGTATGACAAAGCAAATCCAGGCATTCTTTGGCTTCAGAGCAAAACCCTACAATTCTTACATTTATTGTTATGTAAGGATGACCTAACTAAAATCTTGGGATTGTGTAACATCACATAAGCCACATTTTATGACCATCATTCTCAGTTTAAAACCCCACCTAAGGCACATCTGCTTTTCCTGAGGGAGATCAACTGTTTTCCATCTTCTGAACTTGCAGACATTTCTCAGGCATTTACATTTGGTCATTTAGCAGACGCTTTTAAGAGACAGCCGTAGTGAAACATATATGATCCATCCAGAGATGTCTACTCTCAAAGTGTGCCACCACAATTTAAAATAAAATTAATAACAAGGTTATTAGGTTAATGTTATTACATGTTAAAGCATATATGAATTGCAAATGACAGAGGGGCCACATATTCAGTTTATATACTATAAAAATTATTTAGCATTTACCACCCTTTTAAACCATATTTCAGAAATCAAAATAATTGCATGAGTTTCAGTAAATTAAGTTCCAGTCCGGCACTGTTTCCAGCTCCAACAAGGTTTAGCTGCAAATAAATTGAATCCTACCCGTGTACAAGTTTATAGCTGTTCTGATAGTCAGAACACTACAGTCTTGATAAAGTTCATGTGGTTTCATTCAGCTTCATTGATATTCCATAACTCATCTTTCATTATACTTGAGCTGGCAAGAGGGTCAAGTCAAACCAAATCATTCTTGTAAATCAAAATTAAGTTCAACTTAAAATGAGAAAAAATTAAGGAAAATGATATAGGCTCCTCAAACACATGTTTAATATTTACTGGAACACAAAACCACATCACGTTGACAGGAGAATTGACTCAAACCCAAAGTAATCATACCTTTATTTAATTTACCATCAACAACAAAGACAACCTTTTTTGAAAAGTTTTGGGATGTGGCCTAAATCGGACATGCTTTCATTAATGTGATCATTTACTGTAAAAGAACAGAAGCATTCTGGAGGAGGTGCTTGGTAACACCTTAAATATAAAAGACATGCGAGGAGCATAAATCAAGTGAGCTCCAGTCTGCTTCTCATTCGTCTGCAGGGCGTCAGTCTGATCCAGGAGAAGGAATCAGCGGTCAGAAGCATTTGTGCTGGAACAAGACTAAAACACTTCAGCTGGATTTGTGATATATCAACAATGGGTGTTTGGATAAGAACTGTGTTGAGTTTACAGGTTATTTTACTGCTTCCTGTCACAGTGAAAGCACAAGGAATCAGTAAGTGGGACATCGGTACATTTCAAAATAATGCATGTCTTTTGAAAAGCTAACAATGTATTTTTTATTATTTGACATATGTCATGGTTATTGGCATCTAACCTGTATAGAGATAGTTATCCAAAAATCTCAATTCATGTCATTCGAAACCTGTATATCATATTAGTCTTTTTCTGTTGAAGACAAAAGAAGATGTTTTCAATCTGTTATTGCTTTCTAAATCTCTCTGTAAGTCGCTTTTTTGTATAAAAGCATCTGCTAAGTGACTAAATGTAAATGTTTTGTCCATACAATGAAAATCAATGGGGTCCGATGTTGTTTGGTTACCAACGTTCTTCAAAATATCTTCTTTTGTGTTCTGCAGAAGGATTTAAATATAGTAACTCATGTGTGATCTGAAGGAAAATGTGCATGTGTTAGGAAAGACGATTATTACTACAAAAATGTCATAAGTTCTCTGGAAAAAGCCCC
The DNA here is from genome assembly GCA_026939265.1 of Oreonectes daqikongensis. Classification (NCBI taxonomy): domain Eukaryota; kingdom Metazoa; phylum Chordata; class Actinopteri; order Cypriniformes; family Nemacheilidae; genus Oreonectes; species Oreonectes daqikongensis. Next base: position 2,105,159 of record JAOTQM010000051.1, read on the forward strand.
AGCATGCAGTATAAACAACTGCAAAAGTAGTTTATAGTTTTGCTAGAGGCAATGACCTTTAAATTTGCTTTCGAATGAATAAAATGCACAACATCAAGTTTAACAGAATCAAAAGGCAAATCTGTTTAATACATCATGCACATTTGGCAGTTTATGATCTCTTGGTGTCACCGGATTGCCTGCCTGATCTTCTGCAAGGAGGAATAAAAGCAAAAAACATGGACAACGTTTTCATCCTGGCAACCCTGCAGCTGGAGAGCCGAGCTCCGGCGCGTATCTTCCGCATCTTTAACTCTGCCGACAACACGGACTACTTTGATTTCACAGTGCAGGGAAAACTCAACAAAGGTTTGTTTGCTCACTGTCTTCAACTAAAGAATAATGCACAGAAGAAATGAAACCAAATTTAGCGCTTTCCTTTAGCTCTATGGTTAGAGCATGGCGCAAGCAACGCCAAGGTCATGGGTTCGATCCCAGGGATTGCACATACTCGGAAACAAATGTATTCAGATTCGTATAATGCAACAAGTGGCTTCGCATAAATTGCGTAAATGTTAATGTGCTATCTCGCACATCGTTTCTTGTTCCCTGACAGTCATTTTGAAATACATGAAAAGCAATGGAAAACAAGGGACAAACACTTTCTCTAAAGTGCAGCTGGCAGACGGTAAGAAGCATCACATAATGCTTCACTTCGGTGGTCTGCAGCAGGGCACCCCAACCACGACGCTCTACGTGGACTGTAGTCTGGTGGAGAGAGTGAACGATGTACCTGTAGCCTTCAAATCTCTGCCAGAGGGACCGAAGAGAGTGACACTGAAGACCCTGCAAACAGCATCACAAGTAAATCAACTCGTATCTGATGAGGTGGTTTGCTGGTTTTAGCAGCACTGTAAAAACTTTTTCTGTCAGAAATAAATCGTAAAATAACATTTCCCCCTGTAAAATGACGGGTTCTCTGTCTTTCTTGTAAATTTGCCTGTAACTTTACATTTTTGGACCATTAAAATAACTGTAAAAAGTTTTTTCCGGTAGCTGGGGCGCCAGAAATAAATCGTAAAAAACCGTGTTTTTTTACAGTGAACTTGGGCATCTCTTAGACTAGCTTGTTGAACCACTTAGCACCAGTTTGACCCAGCTAAGACCGTCTTCCACATACATGTACTTGTGTTACAGGACAAGCTGTTGGACCTGAAACTCGTGCTGGATGAGTCTATTGATAATGTTGTGGAACTTCAGGACTGCAGCCCGGAGAGTTCACACAATGAGGAGATCGAACCACAGAGAGAAACACTGCAGCTGCTCGGTGACACTGATCAAATCCAGCAATACTCTTGTTATTATTTATAGAGTATTTGTTTAGCTAATATACATTAAATATCATAGTCATTTTTTTGTTTTTGTTGTTGTTGCAGGAACAACGTCAAAGATGGACGCTGGTCCGATGTTTGAGCTAATGCGGATGATCCAGGAGCTAAAGGAGAAGGTTGACCAGCAGGTGATGTTGAACTTGAGAAGGAAAACACCAGGAGGACATTTTTATTGATCAGAGGTTGCTCAGTTGCATAGTATCAACTTAGTCTAAGATGGTTTCCCTAAAATTGCCGAGGAAAAATAAAATAACAAATGGGATGAAGAGTATGGATGTGTACAATGAATGTAGATTGTAGAGATAAATTAATCTGTATTTGGTTAAATCTAATGAGAAGTGTTCATATTGCTCATATTGAGATAATATTGACTTTTAATTTGCAGACTTGACAAATCTGAGCTCAGTTTGAGACATTGCTGAGATTTCTTCTGATACTCTAATGGAGACATTTGTGAGATTTCCGGGTCTTTTTCTCGGGAGAATCGTCTAAGAGACTTAAGAAGACATTTTAATTAGCTCATGTCTAAGAGAGATAACAGATTATTTCTTTTTTATAGGCAGTTTTTAAAGGCGTAGGTCACCCCAAATATGACAATTCTTTCATCATTCACTCACCCTGACCAAAAGTTTGATATTAAAAAGTGATCATAATGATGTGTTGTCATAACAGACCAAAGAGACCGCTGACCTGAGGAAGACTATCATAGAGTGTGTTGAATGCAAAGGTAAACAACTTCTTACACAATATTATTCTGAACATGTTCTTTATTAATAGATGAGCTTGATTTAAGCTGAAACATCTATTAACAGGTCATTCAGGAACAGGACAGGATGACACAGGAAAACCAAACGATAGGGATTCCAAGTGTGGACTGGGGGTGTGTTTCAAACCGGGCATGTGTAAGGAAACAGCGGATGGTGTGCAGTGTGCACCCTGTCCTGAAGGCTACACTGGAGATGGAATCCAGTGTGATGATGTAGACGAGGTTAGACTTAACAATGATTTGTTTTTCATTTCTTGCAAGTTTCCTGTTGCACATCATTAACATTTACATGACTTTTGTTGTTTATATAACTTTTTGTTTGTGCATGTTGTTCATCTGTCCAACACAGTTGTCTTGTTTTTTCATTACTCTAAACACGTCAGAAATAAAACTGCACATAATGATTTATTAACATTCTCCTGTGGTTTTATAGAAATCTTGTGACACCTTTAGTGTTGTTTATTGAGCTAACACCCAATGTTTTGAATTGCAGTGCCAGGTTAACCCGTGTTTCGCTGGTGTACGGTGCATTAACACCGTGCCGGGGTTCAGATGTGAGAAATGTCCACGAGGCTTCACTGGTCCAGAGATCCAGGGTGTGGGCATTTACTACGCTCAGTCCAACAAACAGGTGTGTATATATACAACAGAATGGATTCAAGATTAGATTTTTGATGGTTACAGTACCATATATTGTGTAACACTATTCTTGTTTATCAGATGTGTAATGATGTGGATGAGTGTCAGGTGGATAATGGTGGTTGCACACCTAATTCACATTGCCATAACACAGTGGTAAGATTCCTCAATATTACCCAACGCAATGCTTATTCAAAAGACCAGACCATCAACGCAAAGTACAGTAAGTGTAGCGTGGCTTTCTTATAGGGTGCATTCCACTGTGGAAACTGCAAGAGCGGATACGCGGGTGACCAGACGAACGGCTGTCAAAAGATGGGACCCGGTCCTGGTCCTGCTCCTCTAGTTGAAAGGCTGTGTGGAAACGGGCAGCCAAATCCTTGTGATGTCAATGCAGAGTGTGTGGTGGAGAGAGACGGCAGCATTAGTTGTTTGGTGAGACGTCAGCTTGATTTAAAGGAGCAGAAGTCACCGATTTGTAATTCTGTGATTTCCGTGTCCGTATTTTAGTGCGCCATCGGCTGGGCAGGAAACGGTTACGTCTGTGGAAAGGACACAGATATCGACGCCTATCCAGACAGTAAACTTCAATGCAGAGATTCAACTTGCAAGAAGGTGATTTGTGCTTTTGTGTGTTTGGATTAGAGGTTATATATTAAAGTCAAGATCTTTAGTGCCGAATATTTTTCATTTGCAGGATAACTGCATATTTGTTCCCAACTCGGGTCAAGAAGATGCAGACAGAGATGGGAAGGGAGACGCCTGCGATGAGGACGCAGACAGTGATGGAATCATCAATGAGCAGGTACAGATGAGACATTATTATAACATTTACATTTACATTTATTCATTTGGCAGACGCTTTTATCCAAGGCGACTTACAATTGAGGAAAACAGCAAGCGATTCGTCTAAGTAAGCAATATTCACGAGAAGTGCTAGTAATACAATATATAAGCAATAACAGACTACAACTATTGCTTTGTGTCTATAGATATACAGTATGTTTGGGTCAACCCTGTTACTCCAGACCTTTTTCTATAGATACAGTATGTATATATATTGGGTCAACCCTGTTAACATTACATTTTCAAAAATAATACTCCATAAATCTGATCTATTTTGCCCTAATCACCTTCCTTTAAGAAATAAAATAATGAATTGAATCTTTTTTATCACTTTTTAAGGAGATGCTCTAAAATGTCAACACTGTTACAATGATTTTTTTGTGTATTTGTTTAGTAAACGATTGATAAATGAAAAATGCATATTTGTAGAAGTATCAGTATTCGTGTACTGATAGACTTTTCAAATTAAACTGTGAAACTGTCAACCCTGTTACCTTTTTAAATACTTAATCCCTATACGCATATATTAAAATGTTACATCTAAAATATAGTAACATTTTAACACATTTTTAGTATGCTACGTGTCACCTTGTCACGCTATGTATTCCTACAGGACAACTGTTGGTTGACACCTAACATAGACCAGAAGAACAGCGACAAAGATCTGCACGGCGATGCTTGTGATAACTGCGTGCTTGTGGAAAATCCAGACCAGCGCGACACAGATAAGGACGGACTGGGAGACGCCTGTGATGATGACATAGATGGAGATGGTAATAGAATCATCAGACGGTGTCAAACATTCACCCTTTTCCCTCGTGTTTTGATCTCCGCTAGTATTTTGCGTGACATCTGGCCGCGGTGTCGCAATGGACATTTTTCAGTAGCAGAAAGAGATTGCTATGTTTAAAACATGCCTTTCGGCCGACAGGCATGTGTTTTTAAATCGAGATTTTCCTGCGCTTAGCTCATTTTAATGGGGTGAAACAGAAGACTCAGTGTTTATAAAGCTCAAATTAGAGGGCGCTTTAGAAAGCTCATGTCACGAAGAGTGACGTGACCTATAGTGGTATTAAAAAGAAGTGCGCTGATCATTTCATTTCACTCCGGATGGACGATTATTTATTCCAGTGTAAACAAGTGAGTCCACACAGCATTTGACATTTACGCTCATCACGGCAGAAATCCACTTGACTTGATATTTCAGCGTTTGCTCATGTCTCCTTTGAGCAACCACATTTCCACCAAGAGCTCCGGCCAGCACAAGCTCACGAGTGGAAACTATTCCACAGGACTCTTTTCAAAACATTGCCACCGTGTGAAGCAATCCAGCCATCAGCACACAAAGCCATGACTGTATCCGTACCTCAATACCTTTCAAATTTTGCTCCATTCAGTGACATTTCGGACAAACACTCCACTGTAAATATCTGTGTGATGCTTTCCTTTACCTCACCAATGTCTCTGTTTCGACATGTGCTTTCTGTTTCCTTCATTAGGTTTGAAGAACATCCTGGATAACTGTCAGAGGGTTCCAAACCCTGATCAGAAGGACAGAGATAATGATGGTGTTGGTGATGCATGTGACAGCTGCCCTGAGGTTGCAAACCCCAACCAGGTGCCAACAACATCTTCATTTCCTTCCACGGAGTAAATGATACATGCGTGAATTACCTGTGTTATTGTTTTCATGGTACTTCAAAAATACTTTTAAACAAGATACTTTGGTAGGCTACCAAACGCGATTCCACGCGTTATCACAATTTTACAGTTACAGTAGTAGCATGCTCATAAATACATTTTGTTAGTGTGTATTTTTTGCATTTCTCGATAAGTCTGATGCTGACAATGATCTAGTGGGTGACACATGCGACACAAACATCGACAGGTAAGGTTGCTTTGCTTCTTTTTGTGCTTTTTCTCTATATAAAATGATTTTTTGGGGAATCAACTCCGGTCTGTGTTCCAGCGATGGAGACGGAACGCAGGACAGCAAAGACAACTGCCCCAGCATCATCAACAGCTCCCAGCTGGACACCGATAAAGACGGACGCGGGGACGAATGCGACGACGATGACGACAACGACGGCATTCTGGATGATCAAGATAACTGCAGACTGGTGGCTAATGCAGACCAGAAGGATGAAAACAGTATGTTTTAAAGATAATGTAAATAGATTTTTTACCCAAAAATGTATACACCCTTGTGTGGATCAAGACCTGTTTATGGTATTTTGAGAAAGGTGTCAGTGGTTTTGTGTCCATGCAATGGAAGTCAATTGGGGGTCAATGTTGTTTGGTTACCAACATTCTTCAAAATATCTTCTTTTGTTTTCTGCAGAGGAAAGAGGTTTGGAATGAAATATTTGAGAATTTCATATTTGGGGTGAACTTTGTTTCTCATTACTTGCAGCTGTTTTTAACCATGGAAGTGTATTTATTTATGAAGTTCATGCAACTGTTTAAATGATAACTGTGAACAATAGTTTACTTTTAATTCTTCATCTTAACTTTGTGACCAATCACAATTTATAAATGTAACTTTGATACTTTGTGATCGACTGCATTGACATCAATGACTTTATATAATATTTTTTATGTTCTCTGTGACAGATGATGGGGTGGGTGATGCCTGCGCCGGAGACTTTGATAAAGATCACATAATAGACCGGATCGACACGTGTCCTGAGAACGCAGAGGTCACTCTCACAGACTTCAGGGCTTATCAGACAGTGGTTCTGGATCCAGAGGGTGAGGCTCAGATTGACCCCAACTGGGTGGTTCTGAATCAGGGTATGGAGATTGTCCAGACCATGAACAGTGACCCTGGACTAGCCGTTGGTAAGTTTGCTTATTTGAGTAAATGTTAATCATTTTAAACAATTATAAACATACACAGCCGCGGAAATAATTAAGAGACCGTTTCAGTTTTTATCATTTACTAGGTGTTTAGGTAAAATTATCGTTCTTAAATGTATTTAGGGAAAGTTCAACATTTATTTTTAGATGTCTATTTATTTTTAGTCTTTGCTGTCGGATAACTTTGTCACTCCTGAGGTTTGATTATACATCTAGAACATCCACAATTCATAGAAATGCAAAAGTTGGAGTGGTCTCTTAATATTTCCACAGCTGTTTATGAACATGAGAACATAAATAAATCAATATATAATAAAATATGCGGTGCTTTACCCCTCTGAAGTTTGGGCAGCTCTGATCTAAACCATAAGAATGTTTTGTAATAATAATGGTTTTCGTTATTATTTGATCCAAATATGAACAAATCACACCACCTTTTCACCATTCCACCCAGGATACACAGCTTTCAGCGGCGTTGACTTTGAAGGCACCTTCCACGTGAACACTGTGACGGATGACGACTACGCAGGCTTTATCTTCGGTTACCAGGATTCCTCCAGCTTTTATGTGGTGATGTGGAAGCAGACCGAACAGACGTACTGGCAGGCGGTGCCCTTCAGAGCTGTGGCCGAGCCCGGCATTCAACTGAAGGTCTCGGATCATTCAATGTGTGCTGTTATCATCATCATGATAAAAGCTGCTCCGCAGAAACCACAATCATTTTAAGAATTGCATCTTTAGCTGAACTATGAAATGTGCTAAAATACTTAAAGCTGCAATCCGTTCAGTTATGGAGCAAGTACGAAAAACATTATGTATAAGCTGATAGTATGATTTATAATTTTGGGAACGATTTAGCAGAAAATGTCAGTTTACCCACAATTTTATATATGTGACCTTTTTTACATATTCTAAAAGCTGAATAAATAAGTTTTCTATGGATGTATGGTTTGTTAGAATAGGACAGTACTTGGCCGAGATACAACTATTTAAACCTCTGGAATCTGAGAATGCAAAAAAAAAATCGAAATATCGAGAAAATGGCCTTTAAAGTTGTTCATCAGAGGCGCTGTAGCAGGCTGCTGCTAAGAAGAAACAGGTTTGTTTTAATGCTCCCTTTGGCTTACCACAGTAATGACGTTGTTGAGAATCGATGAACCCGAAAGCTGAAATTCTAAGCTTTATATAGATACCAAACTTGAGTGGGTGACTCCCAAAGAGCGGCAGCAGCGAGTGAAGTTTGTAGACGTGTTTTTGGACGGAAAATCTAATTTTTGCTATTTAGTTTAATGGCACATACATTACTTTTAATCATGTTAATGAAATGCAGACTCTGATATTTATACCATTATTGTTTGTGTCCATTTGTAGGCTGTTAAATCTAAAACAGGCCCTGGTGAGTTCCTGAGGAATTCTCTTTGGCACACCGGAGACACAAACGACCAAGTGCGCTTGCTGTGGAAAGACCCTCGTAACGTGGGCTGGAAGGACAAGGTGTCTTACCGCTGGAATCTGAAGCACAGGCCTCAAGTAGGATACATGAGGTTAGACGTCTAAAATGCTACTCGGTACTGAAGACTTTATATTTGATGAAACAGAAGTGATGTTTTTGCTGTCTTTTGACACAGAGTGAAGTTCTATGAAGGCACAGATTTGGTGGCAGACTCTGGAGTCATTATAGACACCAGCATGAGAGGCGGACGCCTGGGGGTCTTCTGCTTCTCACAGGAGAACATCATCTGGTCCAACCTGAGATATCGCTGTAATGGTGCGTATGGGACATTTTTAAAGTAAAAGATTTATTAGTAACTGTGGAACACAAAAATGTTTTTCATGCAGATATACTGAAACATTTAGGTTTCAAAGAGAAAGTGAATGCACAAGTCTACATAATTTCCAAGTCCTCGGAAGATATTTGATGTCTTTGTGTGAGGGACACGCCGAAAGTCGTTCAGATTAAATAACGTCATACACATGGAATGGCATTGTTGGGTGGACTGTTCTCTGTTCTTATGAAAGCAATTTCAAGTGCATAATATATTTACTAATGTAAATCTGACATTTCCAGACACAATCCCTGAAGACTACACCGAGTACAGAGCCAAGCAGTTAACAAACTAAAGACAGAAGAAACAGCAAAGCACTAAAAAGGCATTCACAGAAATGTCGACACAACACAAATAGCGGAACTCAGATGATCGCACACAAAACCTGGACCATTTATTAACTCATTCTAGACAATATATTGTTTTATAATTATGCTGTAGTTACTGTAGGGTTTAAGGAATAAAAATGAGCTTTAAGTCAGGTTTCTGCATTTACAGTGGCATCATAATTATGTTTATTTGTATAAAGGAATACAGTGGGTTAGAGAGATTGTGTATCTTTTACAATGCATTTCTTTTATCTCAGATTAATGCGAGACAACTGTATGCGTATGTTGATTTTTCAGAAAAGTTTATGACACAGTTTTATTAATGTGTCATTTTATTGAAAGAACCTGCAATATCAATAAAAACACTAAAAAGAACATTGAATCCATAACCTCATGACTCTGCATGGACCGATAATGAATATAACAAAAATCATGACACAAATAAAGAAAAAATATATGGATATTTTTGGAAGAATGACGTCTTCATGTGTATAACAGTATCAGCTCAACTAGTTTCATCCTTAGCATGGACTATTTACAATAAAGCACATATTTGAATTAAATGTAGCATTTATGGTCAGCAGTAAATACAATGTAAATAAAAGCAGCATAAGGAAAGCATTAAGTTAAACCCACGTAAACACAGATAAAAGCAAGTATAAACAAGTATTCACAGGTACAATTAGAGGAAAAGCAAACTGATTACAAATGTAAAGAAATGTTTTGATAAACAGTATATACATTTATAGCATGTAGTGTTTAAGGCAATCCATTACCCTTTGTTACAAAAAAGGCCAATTTCTTCTGTAAAAAGAGCAAAATACAAATTCTATACAGGGTATTTGTTATTTACTTCATAGACACAAACAGACTCACATTGATGACTCTCATTTGTAATGAATAAAAGTAAACAAGAATTTGGTTTGTCTGTAGTTTGGTCAATAACGTAATCCTGTCCCTCATGGCGCTACACAGGAAATAACCTTAATACAACAACAACAAAAAAATCCAGTTCTTGTATATAATCCTGTCTTTTATAGACTACAATGCCACTTTGCAATACACTGGGGAGCATTAAGAATGCTATATAACGCCTAAAATACAGGCAGCTCCTGAATCTATGTAACACCACAAACAAACAGCTTATATTGATCAAGAATCAATACAGGAAAAATAGACATGCAGGACAATGAAAACCTCTGACTGACAGATTAAATAGTCACTGTAATAATGCTTTAAGGTACGAATGATGATTATAAATGTGTTCTTTTTTGCCAATTGGTATGCTTGAAAGTATTAGCTTCAATGTTACAGAGAAAAAACATTATAGTACACCAAAGGCCTAGAGCACCATTTAAATAGTAACAAAAAAAAGTAAAAGAACTAAATGATTTTTCATCTGTATCTGCAATGACAGTGTGTGCTAGTTTTGGGCTAATGCTGTGGTCCAATTTTTGCCTCTACATTTCTAATAATTAGACTAATATTTATATGCTTTACTTAAAATGGCATAATTCACTGAAAAAAAATCACCTATCTATCCAAAGCTTATGGCTGAATAGTATAGTATGATTTACAGGAGGAATGCTAACATGAGGTAAATTCACCATGCACACTGGATTCCGCTGATGGACATGACGGCAAAATAAACCCCATTATCTGATCAAACGGCTTTACTGTGATACAAGGAATGTTTCTCATTTAATTTGACAAATGTGCATGTATGCCACTAGTCCTGCACATTTACATCATCTTGCCGTTTTCGTGACTGTAACTATCACAATATTTCAACTGGTTAAATGTATCTGTGTGCGTTTTCTTGATACTTGATATTAATGCTCGAATAAAAAAAAACACTGTAAAATACTTGCAGAGAGGCAGAAAAACACTTGAATGAAAATCACAGATGATTTGTTGATTTGCATAGAATCCTTCAGCTACCAAAAGAAAGGCGTGTAAAAAGCAAGACACTTACAAGTGTAGCGTTCGTTTATATACCTTCATGTAACTATGAGTAAAGAAAGATGAGCTCTACGTCCACACAATAACATGTAACATGATTTCTGTAACAACGCTCTGTAAAACTGTGACCTTGTGAAAACTAAAAAATCGTAACAAATAAACTTGCATTATCAAAGTACAAAAACAAAAACTTTCTCTCTCTCTCTCACACACACACACACACACACACACACACACACACACACACACACACACACACACACACAGCAGTTGGACAGTGGTGATAGTGATTATGTGTGAAGGATGTCTAGGCTAGAAATCTCTTTGGGAAGAGCATGGGAGCTATCAGGGTCCACATGTACAGCACAAGACAGACCCAACAGGATGCCATCTTGATCCAGAAGACAGACCAGCTTCCTTCCAACAGCCGTTCGATCCTTGCATTGTTGTAACTGCAGAGAGACGAGAAAGTGTCCTATTATACATAAAACTAAATTTGGGGATTCAATCATATTAGTAATCTGTTGAAAAATGATACTGAATTAGTGAACATCTGAACATTTTCCTCTAACAGTAAATATTACTAAAACAGACACTAGACAACGGTTTGGCAGCCATAACCAAACACACAACAGTCCACTTACAAAACAATAAGTACTCTGACAATACTCAGAGTAAAAAAAAAAAAAAAAAAAAAACAATACTCTGTTTCACACTTACTGAAACCAGTTAGTCACTGTCATCATGACGTAGAGCGAGCCGAGGAAGAAGACGAAATGGAAGTAGCAGTAACTGTAGACGGTTCCTTCTTTCTCATCATACATCACGTTCTGCCCTCCTGCCGTCTTCTCATCATCACAGTCCTCTGGAAAGAAAACCTTGCATTTAGAAACCTGCAGTAATGACCACCAGGAGGCGCCATTTACCCATTTGTCCTCCCACTTCTAAATTTTGCTTATTCATAAGTCATGTTTAACAGTCTCACCTGTATCATCCACGCAACAGAAGCAGCAGCGTGCTCTCTAAAAAAGGAAAAGATAAATGTCTGATCATATGCCTGAACAGAATATTGCGTAAAATAAAACCCAGCAGGTCTTCACCTCATTCTCTGGCATGTCGTTCGTGTAAACGCGCAAAGCCGCCGAGCTCCTCTTGGTGGTGGAGATCAAACTGTAGGGAAAGAGGAATTCGGTTTTAACTCGAATCTGTTTTTAATAGCTAGAAAACCTTTTTTTCTGCTTCATTTAGCCTCTTGAAAACTGGAACTGTGGAAAAATCATTTGACTTTCATTATGCACCGTTACGAATCATAAACGTATATGACAGTGAATCACATGTGTGTAAATATGGCCTTGGTGGAAAGGACCATCTAAAAAAGACTCGCTTCAGCAGACACGACTGCACTTAATGAGAAACACATGTGATCTCTTTACTGTATGTGACCTTCTAATCTTCACTACCAGATTACCTGCTTTTAAATCTAAATGAACATCTTGTCAAACCCAGTAAATTACATGTTTACATTCCCTGAGGGTTTTCTTTTGGGATCACCCATTTAAATGACATGTTATGGGGATCTGCATCCAGTCCAAAAATATCTGCACTTAAAGGAGAAGTTCATCCAAAATGATCGGTCACGTTCATGTCACTTCAAACCTGTATGACTTTCTTTCCACCATGCAATACAAAAAGCGAAAAACAAATGTTTTGGAGACTGGGACTTGAGAGAGACTTAAATCTCGGTCTATTCATCACATGAAGCTATTTTGTGACTTTAAAAACAGTGCATTTGCACGGGTCTTTTTATAGTCTTTTTTGAAGCTTGGCTGTGTGAGTTCTGTTGTATCAGAAACAGCAGTTTGGCTACATCTCCTTTTGCGTTCCACAGATGTTTTTGACATGCGGTGACAGAACTTTTTTTTTTGGTCACTGCCCATTTAAGGTGTGTCTAAGAGAGCAAAAACGAAATTGTCAGTGCTCATACCAAGAGTAGAGAATACAGCCGAACAGTATGACCGCGCCGACACCCGTCACTATGCTGGTGTCACTACTCCACCCCGCTTTGAGGGGAAAGATGCACACAGTGACATTTTCCCCCTTTTCCAGCACAGCTATAAGCAAGAGAGAGAGAACATTTTAATCAGGCTGTGTGAGAGAACTGTGCATAGTTCAAAGCTACCATGACCAAACATTAAGTAAGAAGCCAGAGATTCAGCTCTTAACACAATAGCTGTAACATAAACCACAGGCCAGATATTTAGAGACAGAAGACAGAAAGCGTGACAGAAAGAGGAAGACAAAACCCAAGTGAGAGAATACGTCAACACTCACTTTCAATGGGTTTGCTGGCGAGAGCCGAGAAGGTGAGGTACATGACATAGACGCTGATGACCGCAGGCTGCAGAAGTCCTGAGGTGGGCTGGACTGTGTGGGCAACAGAGGAAATAACAGATTTGTCAGTACACAGCACAGACTACAGATTAAAGATAGAAGTACATTAATTAAGAAATAAGCAAAAATAATTACAGAAAAGTAATTGCACTTTCTTGACATTATACAACAGAATCAATGCAACACTGTAAGAAGACATTTTTTAGTTCATTAAGAATAAATTTAAGTATGAATGTTTTATATGATTTGGTCATCATGACTTGGTCATGACCAGATTTCATGCACACATGTATGAGCATGCATGCTTAGTGAAGGCCCGTTGTCTCTTTTTCTTTAAAAGTAATATTCTAGGATATTTTATGTAGCACTTTGTTACGGCCCTGTTCTAGATGGACCATGTACTTTCTGTGTAATTTCTAGGTTATATTGAAACTAACCTTAACCCTAACCTTCACCCACAATATGTAAAGGTGGTTACCAGTACTTTGTTAGGTAATCCTCATACAGTGTAAAGTTCAACAAAAAAGTGTATTAAAAGCAAACAGGAGAAATGTTTAGTAATACGACTACAAGGTTAAAATGCGCGACTAGCACTGTTTTGTATAGCAATAAAGCACGATACCAAATAAAAACAATAGCTAACAACTTCCCTAAAATATATTATACATCTGCATTGAATGGTCAAACAACTTCCTCAAATGTTAGACTGGTTCACACATGTGAACGCCTCCAGCTCCAGGCATTATGAATAAACTTTGTTGTTTGTCTGACATCAAACAAACATCTGCTTGCAAGTACAAAAAGTAGGTCACTGAAGAAAGACCATCAGCTCTGTAAACTCACATGTCTGAATGCAGGGCGAGATGGCCAGCAGGGAGACGACGAAGCACAGGCCGCCGTTGACTCCCAGGAAGAGTTTGTTGAGGAAGCAGGCCTCGGGATGCGTGTAGTACATGATCATGAAGACCATGGCTCCCACCGCCACGGAGAACAGCACCAGTGTGACCAGAGCCAGAGCTGCGTACCAGATTTTATTATACTTGACCCCTGAGCTCCTGTGGACAGACACAGTGAAGACGGTTTAACAAGACCATTTAATAAAAGCATTGCTAAGTTTCTGCACAGTTCTTAATAAAGATAATTAAAGTGATTCTTTTCTAAAGGGAGGCATTCATCTCATCTCTACAGATGAGACGGCCTACATTTTTTGACCTTGTTGTCACAGGAAGGTAAGAGATGATATTCATTTGTACAACATGTGTCCTGGAGTAATAAAAATGGGCCTGCAAGACAGCTGTGGGAAGTGGAGCTGACATCTGATCAACAACAGGATCGAAGAGTTCAAGGACACCAGCCAAAAATAATATATCGACAGTGATCACATGCTCAACAGATCAAAAATAACAATAATTATCATGATTAATAATAATGAGTCACAATGAATAAACAAATGAATTTTTTCATTTCTTTGGATGTTTTACAGACCTATTTATTTAATAATGCATCATATCTCTATAGGATAATAATAATAGGAGATGAAGTTATTTTGTACATGTTCCTATAGTTACTGCTAATATGTCACCATCGGCGCATGCATGCATATTACATAAACAGACTATTTGAAATATGTTTGTTTCAGAAATATGTGAGTGGAGTGGAGACAGAGACGGCTGATAACACACCCTGTTTATTTTCTTCATTTGACAAAATCACAACATTTTGTTGTTATTGTGAGTGTACAGATGTAAAAGTAGACCACTCACAGTTTCTAATAATGTCTTACATATACATGTACGGCCATAAATAATGAAGTATTTGAAGTCTCTTGAAGTGAGGTAGCGGCACCTGTCTATATGTTAAAGGGAAAGTAATCGAAATAACCGACATGGGAAAATTAAGTCGGTTAGAGGTTCTGAATGTCGGTTTCGATTAATCGCCCAGCCCTACTACTTATATAAGCAACTATGCAATACTGACCATGTTAGCATTATGGTACAAAAGGTCAGATTTCCTTGAGTCTGTTGAAACATTCAGAAACATGCTGGAATAAATGAATCATCAGGTTTTGCACAATATTGTGGAGTCAAAATGTGGACATACCCACTGCATACCCACTCTAAAATTTATGTTAACCTAAAAAACGAAAGAAAAAAATACATTTTAAACTAGTTTTCACTAGCTGTCTCAAGACATATAAAACATTTCTTTGGTTTTGTATGCAGAAAATAAAGCTTTTTAGGTGTTGTAAAATTCATCCTCAGACTTTCTGCCCTTTTTGAAGTTTCTGTTTGTGTATAGACAGCAGGGAGGAAACTGTGATGCACGTTGTAGCTTCCTGTCTACAGACTGGAGACCAGCCAAGAGTCGCTTTCTCATTCTCTTTCCTCCTCCCTGAAATGTCAACAGCACAAAAACATACCCAACCAGAACACCACACATTATTTATGAACAAGCACCCCGGAGAGTGAAGCACTCTGCTTAAGACATCAAGAACATTTGCTTTTCTCTTTCAGTTTGACACAGACCTCTATCTGAAATGTTTCATGTCTGACACAACTCCCACTGACACTAAAGCACTTTGATTCTTGGAATAAGAACCTAAAAAACTGTTTTACTGAAACTGGTATGAAACCTGTTGTTTAAACTAGAGGGTTGTGAGAAATTCTGATATACCACACCAGTCAACTTTTCTCAGTTGTTCCTGTAAACTTGAACATCACACTTTACCCACCACAGTGTCAGCAATAGGCTGCACATTCAGTAAAACGTTCCCAAGCTGGTATTTAAAGGCCCGCATTTTTTGTTATAGCTGCAGAATGTTCAGACCACCCTGCCTGGCAACCATGTAACATCCCTGACAGTGAAAATTAGAGGCAACCAGATTATACTAAAGTCTCCCTTCCCAGGCCTAATGATTTCCAGTTGTGCAGGTTCGAGTTACCAGGGAACAGTTGGACACGATGATGGAAAGTATTGGAGATGTACTCCAACAGCCTAATATATTTTCCACTTGGTAAATGAATAAAGTGAAGACAGAGGAAAAATGTCTTTTGAAAAGCGCTGTGATAGAGCTTACCAGTTCTGATTCCATCTGTGGGCAAACTGGACGAGAAGCATCAGCTGGATGAGGATGAAAAGAAACCCGCCAGCGGCTCCCACATAACGCCACACTGGAGAAAAAGAGAGAGAGAGAGAGAGAGAGAGAGAGAGAGAGAGAGAGAGAGAGAGACTTGAGTCACTGTCAAAAAGCTTTTTTCCTTTTTTCCTACACCACAATGTGTGTATTTAATGTGTGCAGCATTAACGAATTTGGATTGCGATATGAGAGTATAAACATACAAATGAGAGTATAGATCATCCTGCGCCAATAGTAGCTTCTGTAAAGTGCAAAATTCATACATTTTGTCTGGAAAACCAAATAAATGCTTACTAACAAAAGAGGAGCAACATTTCATTGTAAGTATCATATAAGAACATGGTACTCATTCAAAACCATGGTATAGGTTCAGTCAAAGGGTTTGAGATACTATTATTTACATCAAAAACAATAGTTCTTTTACAGTTGTTCTCTCCACACGGTTTTAATAATCATGTGTATTTTATGACCTTAACATTTAAACAGAGATAAGCCAAGTGTATCACTACAGACGTGCTCAAAAAATCCTCTAAAATACGTTTACAGGCACAAGGTCAATGATAAAGAATATGAGCACAGTCTGAGCCAACGGAAAAATCCGTCTGAGATAAAAAAAAAAAAGGTTCATGACTGCACAGAACTGAACAGAATTATAGTCTGATATGGGAAAACACCTTCTAAAAACTTCTCTTGGTTTGGAAGAAAGAATCCTCCAGCACAGCAGGCCAGCAAAGCCACAAACTTAAAGAACCAGAATCTGCATAAAAACAGAAAAAACTGTCAATCTAAGACATAAACAATAACTATTATATTAGTACAACCCCATATTGTTGCAAATCTGACATGAAACCTTTCAATAAATATTGACTGGAAATATTATGATTCTGACTTTTTGGTTTTTCTGGGACTTCAGCCATCATTTTTGTCTACTCATATAGGATTTCCTGTTAATCTGTGTTAGTCACAAGGGCGGATACAAGAAGATCAACACCAGTGTTTTATTGTGGGATATTCTAGATTTTCGTCTGTTCTATTCTAAAAGCTCACTGGCTCCAGACAGCCCTGCACATTCTTAAAACACTGAATTCATAACCTTCCCCACTCAGGATTTCCATACAAGATCCAATTACTGAACCACGAAGAGCTCTCATCTTGGACTAAACCGCCCCACTTGCAGGGGTGAAGCTTGTCTTTAGCTGCTATTTCCTTTAAATTAATACTTCTATTCAGAACTTTGGTTGTGGGTGAATAATGGTGCAACAGGAGGGGCGTACAGACCAAACAAAGCATGGAGGTCCACGTACCTCCCATAGACCCGGGGTGAGGGCCCAGGGAGAAAACAGAGGAGGAACAAGCACTGCTTCCAGTGTAAATACCACTTCAAAAGTGTCTGGGTGGAGCGCTTACCCATTGTGGACAGCCGCCCGGCATTCAGTGCTGGTTCGCACCCGAATAGTAAACACGAAGAAAAAGAAGAAAAAGCAGGCCATCCCAAAACAGACTTTATACACGGCTGAATAGCCCACTAGAGTGCTGCAGTTCTCCCCGGCACTGAGCTGGTTGCACATTTCTGTGTAGAACGGAATCTGTGAGGGGTGGAAAACAAAAGAGGAATAAAATTACATTAACAATTAAACTATTATACTTCTCTGTCTGTGTGGAGTACAACTGAAACTCTTAAATCCTTTCTGCCAAAAACGTTCTATGTTTTTACCATAGCAAAGAAGCTACAGTAAAACACTGAACAAAGCTAATTAAGAAAAAATTGTCAATAAATGTAGGATTTTTTTATGGCAAAAGCAATATCACAATAAGAATTACATCATGTTGTATTGTATTGCATTGTATTGTATTTTATTGTCAGGCAAGTGTGAAATTTGCTTTGCATGACATACCATATTTGCACAAAGATTGACATTTAGAAAAACAATATACATTACACATAACAATTTTGACAGACATTAACACCACAAAACAAATACAATACAATAACACCATGTACCAGTGCCTTCATACCATCACATATATTTCCATTACAGTGTCTTCTAAAACCCTTTATTTTTTACTTGGATAGCTTGTTCAACTCTGATATTGCTTGATTGGGACTCACTGAATCAAAACTGGATAATGTTATGAATCATTCTGGTCAAAACATCAGTGTAGCGGAAGACATACTGATTAAGTAGCTGATATTAGCATCCATACAAAACAAGATGATACGATACTGTGGCAATATTTCAGCAAACCCCACAGCATTACCATAGTACACTATAATTTCATTTAGCAGAAAAAGGCTCAGCTACAAGAAGCCAGTAGAGTTCAAACCAGTATTTATGT
This sequence comes from Oreonectes daqikongensis, assembly GCA_026939265.1. Lineage (NCBI taxonomy): Eukaryota > Metazoa > Chordata > Actinopteri > Cypriniformes > Nemacheilidae > Oreonectes > Oreonectes daqikongensis. The sequence continues at coordinate 2,123,620 of JAOTQM010000051.1, forward strand.
GGTTATTAAAAGCCTGGCTGAACTAGTAGGCCATTTCGACAATATGCTTAGGCTCCAGATAGTCTGCATTATGTATGCCTGTTATAATGCTGGCACTGCAATTAACTCTGGATAATCATTTAATATTTATTATCATGGATAGTTTTTAAAGTGTTTCTCAGCCAGCAGTGCAAGAACATTTTCCATTCGCTCAGTACCTGGGTTGCATCTACTTAAGACCACCAGGAGGGGATTTAATGGGGATTTTTTACATTCGGTTAGCTGCGACCACTTAAAATAACCCTTTAACAGCATCTGTAGATCTTTATGTTGAATGACGATTTTCTTTGTGCACAGTTTTTGTAAATCTGCTTTTTTTATACTCATGGCATTTCAACTGTGAGCGTTCATTGTGGTGTGGTGAACAAAAAGACGCATGCTCACGTTACGCATCCGGCATTTTTGAATGCATTTCAAACCCTTTCAGTTCACATTTTTGTGCAGCTGTATAAAGCTAACATGCAATTGTAATGTGAAAAAAACGTTTGTGTGCTAAATATTACGACAGACCAACGATATTTTGTCTTACATTCCTAAATTCCTCAAATGGTTTTGTTTTGGAAACAGAAGTGCTGAGTGTCTGTCTTTTGTGTTTTTCTGAATAAAATGGGCTGGTTGATCGTAAATAAAACCCTCATGTGTCCACAGGCCTTTTCTTTAAGGAATGAATGCCTTAATAGTCTCCCTTAAACACAGTAAATGTCCCTTGTCCTTTATTTAAATTACAGATGGAATAAGGAGGAAATAAGCTTTCCTACTAGTTAGAAAAAACATTTGAACTGAATGTGACAATTTGCAAAAATATTTATCTTTTTTCATATATTTGGGGTTTGAATCCACATATAAACCACTTCAGAAGACATAAACAATGTAACTGATTCTGCCTGAAGCTACTGACTTGAGATCAGATTTAATGGTCTTTCTATATTAGGGAACCTGATACTAACAAACCCAAACAAGAAAGCTCTGAATAGATACTTACATTTTCTTGCACATACTTTTCCACTGTGGGAGACATCATGATAACGCAAGTGACAGTGAACAGCATGAAAAACAGGGCGTACATAAATCGGGTGGATGTTGATTGTTTGATCTTGGGACAACAGCCGCAGCAGAGAGAGCAGGCGGCTGAGCCGCAACAGCAGGCCAGCTGGAAGAGAACACACGGAATTTACACTTTACATGCCAATTTAATGATTTACAATGAAACATGACAAACCGGTCATTTGTATATAAAATTATATGCATTTATATACTTAAATATATAAATGTATACACTTTTTGTTAAATACAAAATAGTTTCATTCAAGTGCCATTGTAAACCTAGAAGCAAAGACAAGAGATCGATAAACCACAGCTAAAATAAACCTACATCGAAAACTATAATGTGCTGTTGAAGTGAGAAAACGCATTGAGGGTTAGAAAAACCCTATTGGCTGTTTTCACCTGTAGCAGCAAAAATGGCTAATTTCTATTGGCTGTAAGCAATAGTAGCTCTGGGTTGTTACTATGAAGCAGCTTGAATCACATGATGCAAGAGTCAGACATAACATGAGGCATTAAGATGAGATTGAGGGGATACAGATCTGTACAAATGTCTGAGAATATCAGTACTTTTGTTTGCAGACAAAACAAAAATTTGTCTGACACAACACACATTTTAATAATCACATAAAGATGTGTGTTTACATGTATATTTATATTTAAAGCCCGATAGTTGGATCAGACTTTACACTTTTATCATTACCAAAATTTGTATTTGTTTTATTTTTATAAAGCTTTAAACCATGCAGGTTTCTAGACACCATACAGAAATACAAATAATGTATTTAATCACAATATGTCTTTAAAAGTACTAAATGATTGTGTTTATATGCACAATCTTACACAGATTATGCTTAATAAGCTGATAACAAGTAGTAAGCAAAAAAAACGCTCAGCAGAGGTAGTTTTTTGCCCATTACTCCAATTTCACATTGCATGTAAACACTCTAACCGGTTTTCTCTCACTTTTGTTTATGTGCGCATGTCTGACAGAGTAATAGTAAAAGTCCCAAATGGAAGTAACAGTAAAATAACTCCATAAGTCCAATAAGTCCAGTCTTGAATCATGCAGTTAATGTAGAAATGGCAAAATGTAAAACTATTGTTGCATATGCAGGTAAAAAATACAGCTTCGGAACAATTTCCCGCTTCATTATTAATTACTAGACGGACCATCGATGGTGACGTCACTGGACGAGAGAAACCTGGCAAGTCTCAAATTTTCATGTAAACGCGGTTTTCTGTGTAGCCGTTTTATTGATATGCATGTAAACATGTGAAAACATGTTTCTTTTATAAGCTGATTTTTGATAGATATCCATTTATTTTGTGCATGTAAATGCACTCAATGATGTTATTACCATAGATAATTGTTACTTAATAAATATCTTTAATAATTCTTTCTTTTTAGCAATCTTAACACATGAAAAGAATAAGGACAAACTATTATTATAACTATTTATAAGAAATTACTAACATTGTAAACAACAGCAGGCGGGCCTAAATATTTATGCCTGCTATTTTCCCATTTACAACAAAACCTTTCTGAGCACATGATCTCAAATCCAGCTACATCAACAAAAGCACATCCACTAGCCTGAGGACATATCCTCCTCCACAGACAACAGGTGGTCAGCCTGCATGACCCCAACACAACAGCCCCATTCCTCCACGGCACCATGGAGTCCCCACCACTGATCAAGTGGGATAGCACCTCAGTTTGATCTTTTCACGAAACACACCATCCCCCATCAGTCCTGTCTCCGAGACATTCTCAATGTCCCTAAAAAGAGTCACAGAGTCAGGGTTACGATAATAACCTGGACATTGGGTTCCTCTTGAGCACCTCAGAAGTTTAATAAAACTGCATCCAAAAATTAGAGGAACGCTGATGCTGTGTCCACACCAAAGGCGAACAAACGCATTCCACACTGTTTATTACTTGTTATTTTCATGCAAATTTCTTGGTCGAGTTGAAATGGAAACTTCTGTACAAATGTCTCTGAGAATATCAGTACTTTCATCTGTGCAAACAAAAAAATAAAAAGATGTGGCTGACACAACACACATTTATGTTTATAGACTGTAATAATCACATAAAGGTGTTTAAATGTATACTTATATTTAAAGCCAAATAGTTCGATCAGACTTTATGCCTTTTCTATCATTACCAAAATGTTTTATTTTTTATAAAACTTTACATTATGCAGGTTTCTAGACACCATCCAGAAATACAAATAATGTATTTGATCACAATATGTCTTTAAAAGTACTAAATGATGTTATTACCATAGACAATTGTTTAACTTAATAAATATCTTTACTGCTATTGATGAGCATTTTGATCCCCAATTTGCGTCATTCGCATCGCCTTCTGCGACTTTGCCTCTATTTGCGTCATTGCATTTACTTTGTAATGAATTTACTTGCGCAAATCGCTTAATTCACGATAGGTGAGTTCACAAGACAATATTGTCGATGCAATTATCTAAATATGTAATATGTTTTAAATATGCAACATTTTAAATATAATAATCAACATTGAGGCTGATTTATACTTCTGCGTCGGACCTACGCCGTAGCCTCTACGCCGTAGCCTCTACGCCGTAGGCAACGTGCTGGTTTTCATTTATACTTCTGGGTCGTTGTTCGCGCCGACAGGCAATGACCACTAGGCGTCAGTGTCCACAGGCGTGTTGCTTGTGTAACCAAGACAAGAGCCGAAGAAGAAGCGGTTCATTGTGTACGCTGTCTGTGAAGCATTAGCAGTGATAGCGGCAAGTAAACAGTCACTTTTGCAGCTTGAGCTGTTAAATACATGTAAACATGTAGAACATGTAATTTATTTAGATAATTCATTCATAAATGCGTATGAATAAACCAGACACTATCGCAAAGTTTTTTGACCTGAAGGAAGGGGTTCAAGCAGACCAATCACAACGCTTGCGGTCCGCGTAGGGTTGACGCGTCGTTACATTTTTGGAGAGGTGTGTGTCTCTGCGTAGGCTACGCCGTAGGTCCGATGCAGAAGTATAAATCAGCCTTTATACCACAAATAATGCCAACTGTCCTTAAACTGTACTGAACCCTGAATGTTCCTTTGAATGATGACACAAAGCTATCTAATACATTTCGCTGCTTCAAGTACTAGAAGCGAAACTGGTTAGACAATACGTCTACAGTTCCAATGTCATGAATAGATGCTTTGTAGGTCTTTTTAGGAGCCAGGCAATTGTGCAGCTGGGATGTAGAAAATGTATTACTTCACTGTTTGAAGTGTACACAAAAAACTGATCTTTTGTCCTGTGTGAAGAAAACCATAGTAACACCGTAAAGTCAAACTTTCCCTGGTAGAAACAGAGTTGAAGATATAAACACGTCGCTGATGGATGGATGGATTTTGGATGGCAATGACTAGACAGTTTTCTCGAATGCAAATACAGAGCAATGCAAAGGCTTGGGACAAGAGTAAACACCCTGTAAGACTGTAAAAAAAGGAGGCAGTGAGAGTGATGCGTAATTGTGTTGGCTGTGTAAAACTCACAAGGGTGAGAAAATCTCACTAGTCAATACTACCCACAAAGTCAATACAGATATTCCTGCCATCAACGCCCTGAAGGTTTCAGTGAAAGAGAAACTTCACTTTTGCTGAGATTTGAGGAACGTGTTAAACCCAAAACCCAAGCTGCATAACGGGGTTGTCCAATGTTTTGGGAATTTAGAGCGGTTATTAAATCTGATAAAAGGACGACAAACCTTCCTTTTGGCTACAGAATATATAACCAGTGATGAATCATAGGACAGTCACTCATGATGACTCAATTCAAATTTCCCTGATTTTCTTTTAGTAAGACAACATATGAAAGTCAAAGCATGATATAACACGTCCGCTATAGGGGATAGACAACACTTCTTGTAAATAAGCCATTCCAGACAACATAAACATATTAATAAATACAAGACTGTCAATACAGAACTAACAAATTTTAGATTAACATTAATAATAACGATATGAACATCTGACAAGAGCTAAACTTAAATATATGAGAAGTTTTGATAACAAAACAATGTGGGAAGTTCTGGGAACTACTACCAAAGGAATCTAAAATGCCGTCACTTGGTTTGACATTAGATTAGAAGAATATTATACCAAACGCAATGCACATTGAATATTATAGTGTAGTCGTGTAATTGAATAAAAAAAGCTACAATATGCAAACAAAAGACAAAAAGCAACTACGCTATCTAATGATAGTGATTAGCTCACAACCAGTGCCAGGGCAATGCCAATCTCCCACCAACTCTACACATTTGTGGGGCCACCGACTCCTGACAGGCTTAGTGCTAATGAGACAACACTATTGACGCTGAACACTGACTGCAAGCTCTCTATTTCCAGAGCTAATCTTATGCAAACAAGCAGCCACATGGATCCAACCAGGAAATGAAAGGACCACCGGCAGACCCCAAAACCGCTAGAGATGTAACTTTAAGACCAGTGAGAATGTGAAGGGTACAATGATGACAACTGCACTGTTCTTCAGATCCAGACCTGTGAATAATTCCTCCAGTTTCTGGTGTGGTATGTTTTATTGAGGCTCAACAAGGAATCTCTCACAAGTACATGTCAATAAAAACAAGATCAGACATATTTATCCTGACCAGAATATGGAACACAGTCAATAGTAGTGATGACATAATTTCCCTTTAACGTTTAGCAATGTAATATTCAATTCATTCAATTGCTAGCTGACAGTTTAGTGCACTACAGTAGTCTACTAACGTTAAACAGTCAGGTCCTACTGTGTAATGTCTTTATAAAGTCACAATGAGGTTAATACACGAACATTATTATTGAGACGTGGTTATTAGATCTATTGATCCACTATTTTGACGACAAGCGATGATGATACCACATCAAAAACAGATTTGTTGACTGACATGAACTATGACTGACAGAAAAAATAAAAACGACACAGCTGTTAGTGTACTTGAGAGTGATACCTACTCATTTACAAACCAAATACCTCAAAAGAAAAATACTTGTATAAAACTTTTTTATATAAAAAAAGAAATGTTTGCGTGAAAGCGAAACGGCGCGGTAGATAATTTTAACTGACAGAAACCGAGCGATGCACGCGCTTAGCGGGTCATACATGACCAGACACTACGTTTGTACCTGCATCACCTACCTGAGACAGACAACACGGGGTGCACATCTTGACGGGAGGTTAAATCCACTTTAAACACGCTGATTCAGTTTAAATGTGACGTTTTCTTAAAAGCACGACCGTGTTTCTGCGCCTCCTCACGCTTCCGCACGAGCGCCGTTCACAATAGACATTGACGTGCGCGCGCGAGCTGACGAATGCGCGTGGACGTCTGCGATGGTGCTTTTTTTCGTGAAAGATGAAGATCGAGATAAACAGTTTTTTGTTCAAGTACATTTCGTATTGATCCAATTTTCAAATCGAATTAAAACCTCAATGTTGGCAACTTCCGTTGTCGTCACGATTTGGGGTTGTGCATTTTCCTCGACCACAACGACAAAAGAAAAACATTTCGAAGCTCTAGCATTGATCATTTAATATACATCAATATTTTCCTCCAAAATAGGCTAAATAATTAACGCAGTCAGAATAATTGGGATATTAGGGTTTAAATATCGTTTAAAATGACGTTTCGTTTATATGACTTATAGCAGTGATTATTATTTGGGGGTTGGGGCCCTTTAGGGGGTCTCTATAACCTGGCCTCAAAACGAGTTAAAACGTTTTAATATAAGACAACAATTATTGAAATAAGCCATTTCATTTAAGATATTTCTGATTATTTTCAAACGAATGAACATCTTATTTATGCCAAATTTTACAATAATGTATTAGGTGGAAATTGTGAGGACCCTCAAAATATGTGGTGGACAAGATGATAAAATATTTCAGCTCACAATAGCTAAATAAATGCATGCATTTTCTAAAATATCACTGCCTGTCTCCACTCAAAAACCTGCATGTGTGTGATATCACCACTTTGAGGTGCAGTTCAGGTGAGGGGTATTCAAGGTATAGGTGAAATGAAATCAATGTACTAAAGTGATAGTTCATTCAAAGATAAAAATGCTGTCATCTTTTATTCCCCCTCACATTGCTCAAAACATGTATATGACTCTTTTTCTTCCCTCTTTCTGTGGAACACAAAAGATTTTTGTCTCGGTGGGTTTGCGTCCATACAATGGAATCCTTACAATGTGGGCTAATGTAGTTTGGTTACCAATGTGACAAAATATGTTTTGTATTCTGCGGAAGAAAATCAAACAGGTTTAGAATGGCAGGAGGGTGAGTAAATGATGAAAGAATTTTCATTTTCTCTCTTAAACTATGAAGCATTAGAGGGAAGATGCTGACATGACTGTGACAACAGCACCTCCCTCAGGACTACAGATGACTACAGGGCCTCTGACGTTTGTACATAACACAACTGCACAGATTATGCATCAGTATGGTATGCAAAAAAAAATGCAATGATTCAAGATCCCTGAAAGTATTACTGCAAATAAAGAAAAAATAAGACAAATACTACCAAACGTGGAGGATTAGCTAATAGATATACTAAAACATGTGATGTAAACATTGCATAATTAAAACAAAAACACACAAATGTACACTTTTTATAATTAAATTTTTATAGTACATAAAAAAAATAATTCAACTTATTGTCACATAAATACGGTCGTTCTGTAACCATTAAATGCACGGTTAACCAAAGCAATTACTATTCACAGCAGAATCATGAGCAACAAAAACATCAGAATCACTCAGAACACCAACTTCTTTTTAAGGGTACCTAGAATAGGAAGAGATAAAAAATTGATCAGCTCAGGTACACTTAAGAAACAATTTGAAAAGTGACATGCTTTTAGATGTATTTGTTTGGTTTGCTCGTGTTTCTTACCTTGTTCAATGCTGTCACGTTTTCTCTTAATGCCTATCAACAGGTTCTCTTTCTCTTTCAGGGCCTCTGCTGATGAGTTTGGTCTGGGAAGCTGTGGTCCTGGAGTTGGTCCTGGTCTATTGCTGAAATATTTCATCTTCAAAGCCTGAAAAAAACAAAACACATTTTCAATGAAGATGGCTCTACATATTATGATTAAAATAAAGAATGAATCTTTGTTCTAAATCACCTGTGAAGCTGTTGTGCGTGTGCAGGGGTTAAAGGTAAATAAACCCTGGAGGAGTTCCAGAAGGTCATCACCAGCTGCACTGAAGATGTGTTCCAGTGGAGTGCCAGGAAACAGTTTAAATGACACATAGTCCGGGAGATTGGACATCCCCTGAAACAAAGACCGGCACACGTGTTAAATCACAAATATCATCTAATCCACCAAATGTACTTTTAAAAGCAAAAAAAAAAGGATTCTTTACAAAAAGTTTACATCCTGATTAATCACTATATCTAAGAAACATGGTCTAAATATATATGCACATATAAATACTATCTGTGGAAGGCGCAGGGCTATAACATTTTCGTCCAATCATTGCATTCGACCCAAATGTAATGATAGGATGTTTCACTTGTCTGTCAAACTATGTATATCAAAAAGGCAATGGGCAAATCATCATGTTCATGTGTTTTGGAGCCCTCTGAAGGGCTTATGCTCAATGCTAGCTTGCTATATTGTTAACTTTTCCGAAATCGCCTACCTTTATTTTAACACAACTTCCTCATTCAATACAACTTACAGGCCATGTCTCCTCCGTCGGCGTTCCTAAAGCTTCGAATATTTTCGTCAGCTGGTCCAAATCTGAATCGCCAGCTAAAAACGGTACCTGGTAAAAAAAAAAAACAATTCCTGAAATGTGTGAAAGGCTCATATGGCTATTTAGAACAGCCAGCTTTTAAAAACTATGTTCGCTGAACAATTTTTAAAGTCATATACTCACTCGGAGCAAAAGCTCAGCGAGAATGCATCCAACTGCCCACATGTCCACACCCACACCATACATCCTGGCACCGAAGAGCAGCTCTGGGGAACGGTACCATCTGAGAAGCACCACAAAGCATTTACAAATTTGCTACTGAACTGAGCCTGAAAAGAATTGCGTCAGCAATACAGTAAACTTTGCTGTAGGCCACAACAAACCTTGTTACTACTTGATGTGTATATACCCTATTGGGACTTCCAAATGCTTTGGCCAATCCAAAATCAGCAAGCTTCAAGACTCCGTTTTCATCCAGTAGCAAATTATTGGGCTTCAGATCCTAAACATTAATGAATAAGGATCACAGGAGGTGACAATAAGCTCTAGTTTTGAGAATATGTACTTGGTACTACACTAAAAATAGTAATAGACGTCTTACCCTGTGAAGGATCCAGTGACTGTGCATGTATTCTAAACCCTGTAGTGTCATTAGAATGTATGCCTTGATGTTGGCTGGGGTCAATACAAGACTGGTGTCCTTTATGATTACCTGAAACAAATCATAGTACAATTTAAACAACGCAATAAGTATTTATTTAATAATTTAAAAAGTTTACCAATTTACATATATGAACATGAAAGCACTAAATGTCTTAGGACTGAAAAACATCTTCACACAAAATATTTTTTCATTGACTTTTTTCCAAGTTGTGCCCATAATGGTTTGATTGTATTAATGTAAACGATTTACTAGAAATTACTAAAATTTTGCTGGAATTGACAGTTAACTGAACATGAGTTTGTTACCTCGAGATCCGTCTCCATGAAGTCAAAGACAAGACTGATGTTGGATTTATGACCGAATGCATCCAGAAGCTTAGACACAAACATGGAGTATCAGCAAATTTGTAACAGTGCATCAAAGCCTCATATAGGCATAAGACATATCCCTCACCCCAATAATGTTTGGATGACTGAGTTCTTGCAACAACTTTATCTCTCTAAGTGCTGTTCTGTTGATGCCTGGAAGACAAGTTTTAAGCATCCAAATGAACAGATGCAAAAATGAAGGTAAAATATGAGCTCAAAGGTAGACATGTAAAGAAGCACACACCATCTTTGGCCTCTGTTCTGTGTCCTACTTTAATCTGCAAAAATAAACATAATCATTGAAAAACATAATTAGTTCCATAGTATGATATACAATACCCAAGGAAATATACACAACAACCATAGAAAAATATGAAGAGATGACAATGTGATGAAAAGTGACGGTTTTCTGACCTTTTTGATGGCAACAATGGTGTCCGTAGTTTTGTCTCTTGCTTTGTACACAGTTGCAAACTGCAAAAGGATGCAAAACATTATTTCTGTGGACTGCGCCACAGGGTTTAAATGGCACTTGCAAAAGATACTGCAGCAGCACACTGACAATAACTGAAGCTTTGAAAGCACGCGAAAGCCTTACAGGGAAAACAAGACAGCGTGCGTTGAACAAAAACAGCTAAGAAATAAATAAATAAATAAAAATGTCGTTTACCTGTCCCTCACCCAGAAAGTCCAGCTTCTCATAGCGTTTTGCTCTAGTCTTTACATCTACTGACATGATGATAACTGAAGAGCTGCTCTTTGTGAAGGCACACTTCCTGCTTTGTTAAAGACCAGTTTACACTTCCGGTTCAAATAAAAGTCCTCAAATAAAAGTCCTGTTGATTCGGAGATTTCTACAGCCTCACTAAAATACTTTAAAATGTATTTTTATTTATCATATAATGTATCTATTCAAGTAGTTCTACAAATGAACAAGTTCTGCTCTACTAAGCTGCATGAAAATATACGAAATAGTTTGATTATAATTGTTTTTTTTGACCTATAAATAACAATTTATTATTATTATTATTATTATTATTATTTGTGTGTGTGTGTGTGTGTGTGTACTGAAAGCTTCTGCCTCTAGTGTACAATAAACAACTCCTTGCTGCAGGGGGCGCTGTTGTCAATGCAAAGACACGCGCATTCTGAATTCTTGCATGAACATGACAGTTCTCTCTTATATAATATACAGACATACCTGTCGCCTTAATATTATGTCATATTCTGAGTGGATATCAAGTAAAATATTAATTTAAAGTTGTAAAGTTGTTTTGTGTACATATATAGATTTTGTATTTATTTGTAATTTGATATATTTTTTTTGATATATGTTATTCTATGTTATCTGTATGCACCTATAGGGTCTGAGAGTAACGCAATTTCAATCCTCCACTTGTATGTACTGTACATGTGGCAGAATTGACAATAAAGCTGACTTTGACTTTGACTTTTGACTGAATTTCTTTTCCACTTTTCCCAATCTCAATATAATATAGCTTACATACTGGGGAAATGTCAAACTTCTAATTCCTTTCAAGATAAGTATATGGATATTTTCATTTATTCTATATCATCCTCATTTATTCTGCAGGCTGGTAAAGACAAAGCATATTCAATTCTTGATCAATAGAGCACACCAATGGATACATTAATATTATTGTTAGGACACAATCAATTAAAAACATATTGACAATTAAGAACCAACCAGTTAAATTGTTGCTTTAATGTATCCATGTACAATCGCAGACAAGCAACAGGGACAGGATATTTTAGATTTTCACAAAAAATGACAGCATGAATAAACTTTTATTGGCACTCACAAAACAAAATCATTCAAAGTATCACTGTAAACATTTAAAGTAGCCTGTGTGTCAGCAGATCAGTTTAGCACACTGTATATTAGGTGTAATTATTATACAATTGTTTCTTTTAAAACAAGTTTCCCCTTTGATACCCTTTTTGTTTGACTTGTTTACTGTACACCTTTCTATCTCCATCTGAAGTTTCCCATCTCAACAGGAAGTGGTTTGTACAAGCTCTGTTCTTACGAAGACGCCCACTTCCTCTGACTTTGATAAACACATCTGTGGTTTTGTGCACAAACCCCATCAGATAAATTTTCTTAACTGCTGTTAAACCCAATGTCCCCAAATTACAAAATGATTTCTGGGTGGTTTCGTAGTATGAAATAGGATTTAAGCCCAATCTAATTTGGTTAAGTAGTTTTGATACTGAACATGTCACCTAGAAAAAACAATAAAAACTTTTTTTTAATGAAATTAGCCTCGAAATGAGATATGCAACACATCTGTTCAGTTTGTTATGTGTAACAGTAATTACAAAAGATTAATTGAAACAAATATGCTGTTTCAAAACAATATTCACGTTTTAAACAAATAATCTTTAAACAACATTAAACAATGCATTTACACAATAGTACTAAACTGAGCCTTGAATGACAACTTTCATCATGCAAGACAAATCTTGAAACCTTTTGGGTATACCAATAAAAATCAGATAGTCTATTTTGTATTTTACAGGATTTCACTGGTTATAAACCTCAGTAAATGCTTATCATCATCTAAAACTGCATCTATTGCAGTGTCATGCCATCTCTGTGGAGCACAAGATGATTCATTTCACAACTAGATTTATTGGTAAGTAAGCAAAAACTACTTGAGTATCATATCAACACCCTCAGTTGAGACACACAGAAACCAAACCTTGTGCAATTCAAACCCTTAAAAAACATTTTGTGATGTTATATTATAATTTTTTTTGCATTGCAAATTAAGTTAATGAAACTATTGAGCATGCCTTTGAGTCTTCTGCAACAAACACCTTGTGCATCTTGACATGTTGCGTCTGCTCAAGTCCTGTGGGTAGACCTAACACCCGAACCACATATTAGTGTGAGGAACAAACTGTACATGAAAACCTCTCACATATCAGCCGCTTCACAGACCTTAGCCGATCAGTCTCTCTTTCAGTCTTTAAGACCAATAAGCAACTCTTTATATACATTAAACCCTTAGACAGGCTTATAAATGTCTAGGTCAGTTTTCATTGCGACATAATTAAAACAGAGCGCTGTAGTCCATCCACTCGGACCTTTAAACTCTTTACATGTGGTATCCATGGCAATGTTTTCACAAGAAAAAAAAATCATTGATCCTCTTAAAATAATAGCCACTGTCATTGATTTTCAAGGTTGACCAATGAGAACTATTTACTAACACAGTCAAGACATTGATTGGTCGTCAGGGGAGCAGATGCTGACCTCTATATTGAAGAGCTCTAAGAGTGTCATTACATTCCCTCTCGATCAATACAAAGCTCAGATATAAACGCCCGTCCTGTCTAAAGGACTAAAAGAGGTGAATAACGCAGGTCAGATAAGTGATGAGAGTTCAGTACTAAATATGCGTTGTTTAAATCGAATACAGTTCTCGTATTGGCACCCTTTTACTTGTATATGCGAGTTGGCAAGCTGTGCAACCCAAACTATGCCAACTGAAATAACATTTTAGGAGGCTTATATGAAAAAGATGAATGTGAAGCAAAATGTAGATCATGCCAGTTAAATTAACTTGAAATTATATCATATGAAAAAGAAATCGAATGCATGTGTACGGCATGTTTTATTAAAATCTGAATTAAATGGATGTTGCTGAATTGCTAAAAAGCAATATTAGTTTAAAGGCTGGAATACACTACAAGACTTTTGCTCATATTTTTGCCCAGATATTCAGTCTGGAGTTGTTGCAGCATCAAGTCTTGAGCCATGTATTGTTTTCTCTGCAAACGTTCAAAAAATCTGCAAGTGTGTGATGTCTAGTTTTTAAAAAATCTGTTCAGATTTTAAAAGTCGTGTAGTGTATTCCAGCCTTAAGTATACAATAAATGTCTTTAAGTTTATATCAAGACACAATAAATAAACAGATGAATGGATAAATGAATTGATAGCTAGATAGCTGAATAGATAGATAGATAGATAGATAGATAGTTAGGGTGAGTGTTAACCGGTAGGGGGCGCCGGTGAGTAAACTCGGCAGGGCCAGTCAGCGCATTTGCTGAGAGCAGAGCACACCGATCATTATCAGCAACTACTGCGGGAGTCCACAAGAGTCACATCACACTCTCGCAAGTCCGATCAAACGCGTCCAGAAACGGGAACGCCAGAATCGGTATATTCCTGGATATTTGTCCCGCGCGGCTGACCGGGGCCGGTGTGTCATCCGAAGCGGGACTTTGGATATTTTTAAGGATCGCAGGAGCAGATCTGTTTTCTCCGCAGTGGGAAGGCTCGTTCCACCCCCGACTCTGATGATTTGAGAGGGAAGCAATGCAGCGCTCAGACTGTGGGTCCATATTCCTGCTTTAACCAGCGTTCAATCTGAATCTGCAGTCGCGCACTTGCGTTCTCTGCGCGCATCGACTAACGTTACAAATCAATCGATCTTGTTGTCGGTGCATTTTTGGGGAAAGAAATCTCACCTGACGCCATTTTTTATGCGTTTGCTCGAGTTTGAGGGATTGTAAAGTGCTTGTCATCTGGATGTAAGTGGATGGATTTACTCTGGTAGACTTCAGCAGTAGCAGCCGCTTCAGAAATGGGTGAGTTTACCTCAGCGAGCGTCCCAGTCGTGGCACTGCATTTACCGGTTTCATTTTTGTTGTAATATATATCGTGGTTTATTTAAACGGCATCGTTTTGATCCTGTATCCTGTAAATAAACTAAAATCTTCAGGTTTGGAATAAAAACGTCTGGAGCTCTTCTGGTTGAGAACTTCTGCAGTGCTCTATCTTTAAAAGTGCACAAGCTTAAATGGTTTTTATTTGCTTTAATAAACAAAATCTACATACCCATCGATAAGTTTGACGTGTCACGCAAGACGAATGTTCATTTAACGTTAAGGGTACACTATCTGAGTGCATACTAACGTTATTTGCTCTGCGATCTGATATATATCGTGCGTTACTTAAATGATTCAGTCTTCTGTGTAATGTACGGTAATCGTGGCCATGCATCGGTTTCCCGCTGATAGAGAGTAGGCGTGTGTTTGCACTGTCAAGCGCCTATAGTCATTTCCACTATAAGCCACTGTGTAGGCTGCTTTCCATTTCACTTACTCATTAGACATCAGCGGTGTCCCTAGTAAGTTTCATGTCTAGATAACGTTTAAGGGCATCAGGGACGCGTTCTAACGTCCTTGCGTGCGTACTATGACGTCTGAAAAGGCTGTCAAGTAGGCAGCTCACTAGGGTTTGAGTCGTGTCAGTGGTTTTGTGTGTAATGATGAAACTGTTGACTTCAGTGATTCGGTTCCTATCAGATCTGTCTTATCATGCTGCATCGTCAAATTCACATTTGCTGTCATTTACCAAGAATTGCATTTTATAATACACACAATTAATTAATAATCATCTTCATATAAAGCCTGTCAGACCTTAGTGTTTATTTGATTGGTTAAAATTCTTCCCTAATTCCGAAAAGGGGAGGGGTTTTGGAATGGTTGTTGCAGCATCTTTAAACTCAAGTTCTGTACGCTCATGCATTGGGAGCTTAATATTTTGACAGCTTTTACGATTTTAAAGTGTGCAATACCCTTAGGAAAAGATAATCATGGATTTATTGTAGGAAAAGTGTAGTAAGCATTTTTTTCGACGTATTGATTACTATTTGTAAAACAATATTTCTAAAAAAAATCACAGAAAATAAACTATGGTTACTGTAAACTATGGCCTGCCCACTTGCTTGATTTTGGGGTTTGGTCAAAGACCTTAGAACGTTTTGGGACCATGTAAGCTTTTTGGATGAGTAGGAACTGATATAGCATGCAAGTAGTGTCAGAAAGTGTCTTGGTCTGAGTGCTGTAGTTTTGGCTCTGGCTGTAGAGGTATTTTAAACTGGAAGAAGAACTGGTTGTATTGTTGGTCTTCATCATTTCAGAAAAAGCCAGTGGAAAAACCCAGGTCAGATGAGGAGACTTGCATTTATCAAAAAGTAAACATATCTAGCTTATGAAGCGCTTGCCACAAAAAGATTCCACAAAGGCTATTATATCCATATATAGAGTATTGCGTTACACAAAAGAACCACAGTATTTGAGAAAATGATGAATCCAAAGTGATGTTTATGTGTGTGAATAGGTCTCCCTCTGTTTCTGGCTATGGCTAGTTGCACTGGAAGACGGCCAAGTCCTGACAGGAGACAAAGGAAAGGAGGAGATATCCAAGGACATATCTAATTTTTGGCAGCCGTTCCAAACCAAATATCAGAACAAGAACACCTTTTGGCAGCAAGCTGAAGGGGGAGGTGGGCAGTTTCAGTTTTTGACTACAGCCATTTTGTTTTCACTGCGGTTGAAATTCCTGTCTCTCCTCGGTTTTAAAATGTGCATTTTGGCAGGGATCCATTTGCTTTTGTCATAGAGGGAAACAAGACGGGCAGTTAGTCTTCTGCGAATTCAAGCGGGATTGACTGCGCATTTGAAAGATTTGCTGGAAGAGGTTGCCACAAAACATTTTTTTAGTTTTTAGGATGATCTGCGGCATTGACATTTTTGTCAAATTTAGATAACCTGCAATTGCATTGCGGTTATTTTGAGGCACTTTGCTGTTGTCAACCACGATATGATAAATATGTCACATTCTTTTTTTGTGCAACAGCTTGGATATCACGTCGACTTGCAAAATGGCATAAAATCACATTGTAACCACATATTGAAGAAAACCTCCAAACCGAGTCGTGTCATGTTTTCCACGCACTCTTCTGGCCATGAAAATAGTTTTGTGTAGTAAACGCCAACAAACCACAATCTCCACTTTGACGTATGAAGTGTGTGCAGACCATAAATATTTATGGGGTTAAATCTCAGGGTTTTGCAGCCTTTTTGTATCTGTTGTTTCTATTTGGAGTAATTGGATTGTAAAGATAAACCCAGCTCATTCAACAAGGCCAAACATGCCTCACCTTGCCCTGATAAGTGTTGTTTGTTATGGCGGTTTGGCCGGTCAAGAAACTAGATTGGCCTTGACATCAACATCATGTTCTCCTATTCATTGTAAACCTGCTGCTGTGACATTGTCGATTCGAGGAATTGGAAAAGAAAGCGCGTATTTTAGACATCAGACATCAAACTTGGGAACCTGGTGCAAGCAGCAAGAATTTATTTATGTCCTAGCTCTGGTTTAAAATACATTCGTATAGCTGCCCAAAGCTACAGTACATATAGCGTGTAATCCAGCCGTGTCATGACATTTGATGTCTGCCTTGAACAAATGTGGCCGGGATTGCAAAGTTTCCGCTTGTAGATCTGCTGGGCATGTCAAATGTGCCGCTCCTGCGGGGCCTCTGATGTTAGTTCGAGCAGACACCTTATTTAATTTAACATGAGGGAAATTGAAGCTGTGAGGGATAGTACAGGCTGTTCAACTTGTTGTACTGTTGAGACGTGCCTCAGCGGGCCGTGACGTGCTTTGACGTGTTGCACGGTGGCATTTGAGTGCTGGTGACCAAGTTTGAGTCTGGCTCGGGTCGTTTCGTGATCCTGCCTTCCTTGCGGCCCCCCTGAAACTCTTCTATGTGTAATAAGGACATAAATCTGTTGCTCACAAGGAACTCTGCAACACAACGTTATAGAAAAGACGTGTTCGTTTACTAGACAGTTAGGTAGTAAGTGGGATCTAGTTTTATCTTGCATCAGTCTCAGTTTGATTCTGAAACCGATGTTAATGTCTTTCGTTTTTAGAGGGCCAATTTTTGTGCTCATTCAACCATTTCATGGACATGAATAATTGTTGAATATTTAGTCTGCACAAAACAGGAAGTGTATCAGTTTCATCTGTTAACAGTATAAAACAAACATAAGTTTTTTACAATTCTGTCTGCATCTTTATGTATCTTACGTAAGGTTTCTGAGAAAGATGATGATTTGACAACTTAAAGTTTCCTCTGTTTACCACAGTACCTCAGCAAAGTGTGAACACATGGTGTTTTGTCGAGGCTGTTTGTGAGTCTACCTCCAGCCTGTTCTCTCTTCATAGCCTTAAAAGGGACTGAGGCAGAGAGGATTCCTCTCACCACAACAGACACTATTTGAAAAAGCATTTTTTTTTCAGATTTTCCGAGGTGTCTTTAGGGAACAGACTTTGAAGGAAGCCCGGAATATATACGTCTGTATATACCTTATGAAATGTAATGAATAATTTACACAAAATCAAAATTGTCATATTTTATTCATCCTTCATTCAAAACACAAAATATGACATGTTCTTAGGGCTGGGTGATAAAACGTTAATGATATTTATCGACCTTTATCAATAACGATAGAATAAAATTATGCTTCAAACTTAACATGTCCGACATGAAGTTTTGTTGCATAACAACCTGTGCGCAGTCACTGGATTGTAAGCAGCCTTTTATTTTCTTAAGACAGTGTTTTTACAACTAGTCTGCATTTGCAACCTGCAAGTTTGGGTTTTGCTTTTACAGAGAGATCATTAATCTTACAGCGTTCATTCTATGACTGTCCGGGTGCGTCCACGCAGCGCGACTCACATCCACTATTTAACAGCATAACTTTTTATACATCTTTATCACAGATATTACAGTTATTAGTCATCACGAAAGTTTATTATTTGCATGCATTTTAAAGTTGTGCCCGTTTAAACTTTCAAGCGATTCTGTGAGACACACTTTATGCTTTAGGTTATAAAATTCATATACTTATATTTGTCCAAAATCCAAACTTAATGAGCTAAGTATAGGTTATCTTGTTTCATACCATAAGAGGTTGTATTTTTTGGTTTTATCATCATTAACCCAGTTGAGCTGATTTTGTGTAGCAAGATGATTTTGTTCAGATAATTGCCCCCCAATTCTCTGATCATCTTAATTGAGACGCATCAAAAAAGAGGGCAGATCAGTATGTAAAGCCCCTCGAGGACTAGTGTCTGAATATATCCCCCCCTTTGAGTCTGCCACAGGCGGTGCTGCTGACACAGAACTGCTTTGAGAGGAGAACCGATGGTGTGCCCGGGGCATATCTGTGATAATAATAAGCCTGTTTATGAGCCGAATGTTTTCTTACACAATTAGTGTGCAGTTAGCATCCCCGCACTGCCAAACACAGAATTTTCTGTTACATAAACAGGGTGTTGGGGGTTTAGTATTGTGTAAGGGGCAAGTAGTAAGAGCATTGTGTTTGTGGGTGTATGAATTAGACTTACACAATCACACAGACTGAAGAAATCTGTTGTTTGGGAATCTGTGAATGAATCAAGCAGAGTTTCTGTGAAAAAAAAACATGCCACAATGCAATGTTGTTGTGGATGGTTGCTATGTTTGTTTTGAATGATTTTAAGCGCCTTGTTATACGGTTGCGTCAAGAAACTATTGGAGATGTAGACAAACCAAAACATAAGCATAGTCGGTGTCATTGAAGATTTATGAATGACTGTGTTTGAGTCAGCACGGGCTGGAATGAGAATCATGCCATTTTGACTGTCATAACATGATGGATAGATAGAGCTGTTTAGTCTAGCGTGGATCCATGCCGCCTTGCGATAGCTGCAGTTGTTTTCAGAAGCCTCTCATCTGTCACCTGTCTGGCAGTTGAAAGGGTAAATGACACTGAGCTTTGTCTGACAACAGGCCAACAGCAGATGAGGGACTGAGCTTGTCTTCTAACCCTCAGTCGATATACATCAATACTGACATCACACGGCCGGCGCGCTGCGAATGGAGAGTTCGCCTCGAACGCATCCCCAAAATAGACATCTGTTGGCCTATTTCAAGGTTTAGTATTTAAAGATTACGATAGACCCCTGTTGTCAACTGTCTCCGGGCAGTGACACAGGTAAGACTAAGACATAACACGAATATGTCGTCAGACTGAGCCAATCAGAAGCTGGTGGACGCAGCTTGGGTCGGAATGAGATAATGTTGAAACCCAGCTAGGGCTGCACAATAATGAAAAATAATGGGATTATGTGCTATGCAACAAATTGCTAAATAATAATGTGGAACATGTAATACAATAATGATAAAGTTGTTTTTAAATGTTTTTAAAATACACCTGTATTTAGACAGAAATGGTTGCGCTACAATATTGTAACTGTAAACCAGTACTGTGCCGTACCGTACCGTCGATATTTGTATTGTAAAACCCCAAAAACCAAACGACATGTTTCACATTCTTTCCGGGGAAAGAAAGCATTACTCTCTTTTTCTCTCTGCTGTCTGCATTGACCTAAAATCTTGACTATGTAACTTTTTTAAGCATTAAAATCATTCAGTTTTTGCAAACCATTGCATATTTGCGATATTTCAATAATTAGCATGCAATAATCTTGCAACCCTGCTGGTAGCCCACGTTTGTCATAACTGAATGAGAGAATTATGCAAGATTCATTCAGTAGCCGCGTGATGCTATACATATTGCTGTTAGAGGTGTTATATGAACCCTAATTGGGCTTTTCCAGGTCTGCGGCTGCTCAGGTTGTGGTCTATTTGATGTCTGGAAAGTGTTTATCACTGGGCCAGAGGCCTCATTTGTTGACTTTCACACCGTGACTAGGGTTACTCAGCTGACCACCAAAGCAAATGAGCTGGTCAGCAGTGTAATTACGGCGTCAGTGTTTTTGCCTGGATCCAGCAGTGTAGCCACTTCAGGTTGAAGGATACACGCTTAAGCTCTGTCCTGATTAATTGGTGGTTTAACAGACACATTTGTCTTGTTCGGTTTCACGTTGCGTATTTGACATATAATTATGGTACAGAGAAAAAGTTTCTCATCGCTATGCTCTGTATGATGTAATAAGAAATTACATAAAGACATTAGATTTCCTACGATTCCGCTCAAATAAAAATATAAATGTGTATGTTGATGTGTTAATTGACTCTACATTTTTCATTCTTTGTGACTTTCAGTTTCACCTGGGAAAATCTCCGCCTTTGCCAGATTCATAAGGTTCCGGAAGCAGTAGAGCCAAAAACCCATCACATCCCTCTCTGATTCAACCCAATCACACAGACTGGTGTCCCTTTGCTTCCTGTACCGAACTTTGAGATCTTCAATGGAGCAAAGAGACCTTAACCGTACTTCTCGGCCCAAAGGCAACGAGGAGTTCTTCTCCACCGTAACCACCATCAACAGGGCGGACCTCAGTGAGGTCGGTCTTCTCGCCAGTCCGATCAAGAGCCTCCCTTTACCCGCCGAGCAGCAGGACCATGACGAGGATGAAGACCTCGGTCTGGGGAAGGACATGGATGCCAACTCCAACGCAGGCAGCGAGAGATGGGCACAGGGAGACGGGCTGGACGATCAGGAGTTCTCCATCAAGGAGGCTAGTTTCTCAGAAGGCAGTCTGAAGTTAAAGATCCAGACAACCAAGCGGGCCAAGAAGCCTCCCAAGAACCTGGAGAACTACATTTGTCCTCCTGAGATCCGCATTACTATCAAGCAGCCTGGAGAGCAGAAGGCCGCAAAACATGGCAGGGGCAGCAGAGGAGGGAAGGAGGAAGATAAGGGACCTCCCAGAAAGAGGGTTAGTGTCACTGTCCATGCTTTTGGGAATGCTGCTGTTTTCTTGGCCTTTTCTTTGTTGTGTTATTGTCATTTAGTAATTCTTCTGTAGCAAATTCCGACCTTAGACTATATAATCTTTTGTCCTGGTGAAAATGAGGCTGTGAAAGATAAAAGTACAATCTGTTCTGTATTTCTGTTAGGAAAAAGTCTGGGTAGTGTGCAACCTCATTGTGACTTCGGGTCTTATAGGGACAGTCCACCCTAAAAATAAAAGTTCTGATTAACCCTCATGTCATTCCAAACCTGACATCTGCAGAACATAAAAACCAAACAATCATACTTCCATTGTATGATACCACTGAGACATTTCTCACACATAAGGAGTCATATACAGGTTGTGATTGACATGAGGTTGAGTAAATGATGACAAAATATTTATTATTGAGTGAAATATCCCTCAAATATCCTACGTTTGTAAAACCATCGTCACAATAATTGTGTGCATTAGATTAAATATCTTTATGTTTTTATCTCTCTTATGTTTTCAGTAGGGCTGCAACTAACGAATATTTTAATAATCGATTAGTTGGGCGAAAATCTTTTCGATTAATCGGATAAAAGTTTAATTAGTTCTTTTACTTATAATAACTAAATAAATCCCCAAATCAAGGTATTTATTATGTACTTTGCAAAGTGCAAACGCAACAAATTAGGTTTTTCTAATATAATCTTTCATTTTGTCATTTAAAACAAAAAAGTTTAAATAAACAACAGTAAAGCGCATTTAAATGCCTCAAATATAAATAAAGAATCTGATTAATAAACTTTTAATTTTCAATGTTACAGCTTTAGATTATTCCCTTTCCTTCAATTAGAAATTTGCTTATGTTAAACAAAATGTTTTATTAAAAATAGACAGATGAGATATATCCACATTATAGCACAAATAAATTAAAGATTTTTTCCTTACTTGAGTTACTTATTTCATATTTTTATGAAAACAACATCAATAAAACGAAGACAAACGTCTTTAAAACAATGCAACATTGTAAAAAGTGCTATATAAATAACAGTGAATTTAATTCAATTGAACACTGCGCAGCTCGAAGAGATGCATCCAAGACGCATGTAACTTTAAAACTGCGCAGCTAGTGCAGCACGGAGAAGATGCGCTTGATTATAACTGTGCCACTCATAAGTGACGTCACAGACCAACTAATCGATGATGAAATTTGTTGACAACTATTTTCATTATTGATTAAAATCGATTTCATCGATTAGTTGTTGCAGCCCTAGTTTTCAGTCCATGCATGTTTTTCTGACGTGGCCATTATTATTGATATTCTGCCCAGGCTTTGGTGTCTGTGTTCTCCAATGTGACTAAAAAAAACACATTTATGCTGGGCGCTGATGACACGATTGTATTTTCTGGGCTGTCAGTTCTTTGGATGTCTGTCAGATAGTGTGCGCCGTTGAGCAACGTAACAGCTAGTCATTAACCTTTCGTGACATTTAGACTCTGTAAGTTCATTGACTTACATGTGGTCCAGATATCTTACAGAGTGTAAGGAGTCGTTTTTGAGCATTTCAGATAACGTGACATACTGTTTTCATTCTAAAGTACTATAGTATTGTTACAGTGATATTGCCATCTGATATTTTCCTCTGCAGCTAGCTGCATTTTTGCAAGGTGAGCAGCAGAAGTTTCAGGCAAATTAGTCAGCGTCATATGAGGTCATATTTTGTTTAAGCGTACCGCAGCAAGTTTTTTAAAACAAATATGTCACTTTTCTGTCTTCTTTTAGAAGAATGAAGGACTGTGGGAAAGAATGAGACGAGAGGGTGGTGGAACCACAGTGAGTTTGTAATTTGACCATAATTAGGGAGAAAATCTGAGCTCACTGCATCAAAGAGCAACACGCAGCATCAGCATCTTTCAGTAAATGCAGCACAGGCTCAAATTGTCCATGTTTTTTTTGGGGGGGGAGAAATTTCTGCCATTGAAACGTCTTTTAATCTTTACGGTAATCTCTTAGGGTATGAATTATTTGTACTGCAATGGCAGACTGGCTCCCGCCGTTTCGTGTGATGCACTTTTAAAAGCCCGGCTGCTTCTGCCAAATGCATTTGACTTGATCCCAACAATTGATGGTTTGATTATCGGCCTTGAATTTTGTATGTGGCTGCATGTTATCTGATTTCCCCAGGGATTTCTCTTAGCCCGGGGAGGAAGGACACTGTTGCCGCACAGCCACAGCCGAGCGTCTAGAATTTCTCTTATTTTCGGGCTGAGAAATGAAGCTCTCGTCCGGTCCACGGAGACGAGCACTTCTGGAGCAGAAGAAATCAGAGGAAAATAGAAGAAGCCTCAAAGGATGACAGGGAAGTAAGGCGGGAAGCTGAAGTGCAGCTGTCTCCTTCTGGCAATCTCCTCATTGACCACAGACGCGGTGTCAAAAGGGGCAGAAAAAGAGAACAGAAGAGGTGGCCTCACGCCACTGTCTAAAGTGTAGCCGTGTCTATAGAAAACAGCTCCAAAGGGGCAAAGAAAAGCTGCACCCATCCCCCAAACACTCTACAGATGGAATGCCATTCACTTTAAGGAGGGATGGTACCACAAACTCCCCATTTAAGGCACCAAATCCCATTCTGTCCTCTTCGTTTGGTGCTCAGGCGTCAAGCCCAGCACCTCTTGTCATTTCTCGGTTACAAGCGGCGTGGGGTCAGGGGTTAGTGCGTAATTGAAACCAGCCAGGACTCGCTGAGAATAGGGGCTTACATCAACCCTCTCGGACGGCGACAGCTGCTCGCTGCGTCCTCCATTCTTGGCCGCAACCTTTTTTTCCCCCTGCTAATGTAATCAGAATGCCGAGGCCATTGCAGTTTAGACAAACCGGGCACTCGGATGAATTAACTTCTGCTAACTGTTTTGCGCTTCGAGACGGTCTAAGCATCGTCGTGGGTTGCTGAGCTGGAAAATTTGTTTAATGCAGCAACTTTTCCTCACCCACACAATACTGAGAGCATGCAGCCAAAAATAGATGGCAGGCCTCTCGCCGGCGTTGTAAAAGAACGAGTCTGGATGTGCAATTAGGCGGTCTGAATATGCAGAGGTCGGGACACCCCGTGTTTGGCGTTTCCATTAGGACTTTACCAAAAGGTTGTGCAAATGGCATCTATTATTTTAAAAACATATTGCTCAAATGCTCATATGATCGATCTGAACATACTTAAAGGGCTGGTGGAAATGTTTCTAAATGATAGGTGTTAAAGGAACATTTTGTCATGTTTTTTTCACTCTCACATTGCAGATCTTTATGATTTCAAACCTTCAGCACAACAGGAGACTGGTTGCTGGTTTTCATGTAGTTACAGTGAATGGGAGCTAAAGCTTTTAAAGGGATACTTCTGTCAAGATTTTTCCCTATGTTTTACTCACCCTCAAGGCATCTTATGTGAATAAGACTTTCTTGAGTTATAATACCACATATCCTTTTCCTTCCAATTAGAATAGGCAACGATTTTTTGAAGCTCCAAAAAGTGCATCCATCGATCAAAGAACTGCTCAACACAGCTCCGTGGTCTTAGCAAAGGTGTTCTGAAGTGAATTGATGCATTTGTTTAAGAGAAATATCCATTTAATCCATATTAATAACCAAAACATATACACTACTTTTCAAGTTATCTGTCATATAGTAACTGTATAAGGAACCCAAACCTCTCATGATTTACTTACCCTTACACAATCCTATATGTATATGACTGAATAAAGATAATTATACATTTAAGATGGCAAGGGTGAGTAAATTATGAGAGAATTTTCATATTTGGGTGAACTGTTTCTTTAAAATGATAATCAAACTTAAAAGCTTCAATATAGTTACAATTTAGAAGCTCTCCTTTTTTGTTTGGCCATTACAAAATAAAACACGAAACACTTGGCATTAAACTTAAGACTGACGGTGTGTTTTGCATCGTCTCTCCATTTTTTTTCGGGTTGATTCAACATGTTGTCGGGATGTCCTATCATTCAGTGTCATATAGTAGTCTAAGATGCTCGTTCGCTGAAGCTCAGTTGACCTGAAGTCTATAATGTATTTGTATCCAGTATCACCCCTGTGGTTTAACTCAGTAGTGAGTTCATTGTGATGACAAGCCAGATAGAAACCAGATCAATGCGTGAACGGGTGCTCTCTGAGGGGCAAACGACAGCGATCTTTGCCCCGTCACTCTTCCGTGTTTGACGACAACACTTTGATTGTCAGCCATATCCGCCGGAGTGGGCATGCTCATTGGCGCGCGTTTGTCAAGGGAGAGCGAGGGCGAGGCTTGGGCGACTTAAGCCGAGGGGGCCGGGCAAATAATTTTCCGAGCTGAACTCGTAGGCCCGAGTCAACGGCTACACATTTTGCTAAAGAAAACAGCTCTCCAATCACATAAAATGGCAACTTCCTCTTCAAGCGAAGATGTCGGAGAGGATAAGAGGTTTAAAAATGGTGAATTGTGCAGCAGGGTAAATGCAGCTTTTGTGTAGTAATGATCAGGGAGTCTGGCAGGGAGCAGATGGGCTAGCTCTCTGTCTCATTGTGTCTGGCTCTTTCTTTTTTCATTTTGGCTGAACTAATATGCCAGATGGTGGCAAAGAGGAAAGGCCAACAAGTGAGCCGGGGCATATGGGGAGCCTGGTTAAAATGGGACCCTACTGCGGTGGGGGATGGGCTGGAGATGTGTGATACAATAGCAGGTAATTAAGGGAAGGACTTGACTTCGCCGCCGAGCCTTTGTGCGCAGCAAAATATTTTTCGGAAGACCTGCCGTCAGCATCAGACAACACTGCTGTACCTCACATCTTTCTGCCGGTTTTGCTTAATCAGGCGTGCTTATTTTCTCACCGTTCGCATCTGTGTTTGGGCCTTCATTAGGCCTTACGGTCTTCTGAATAATAGTCCGTTCGGAGTTTGAGGAGGTGCTCTGACTGGCATCAGTCGTGTGATGTTCTCATTATTTTTCGAGGGTTGCGTGGTCGGTGCTATTAGGGGTGAGAGTTTGCCTGGTGAGACCTGGAATTGCCTTTTTTTTTATATTTGGGCCAAAATACAATTTTGTTGTGATGCCTTTATTGTTTGATGTGTTTTGATTCAAAGTTGAATCAAAAAGTTTAAATGAACATTTTTTCCAAAAAAAAATCTATAGTGCACTTTTGGTTCTAGTTTCAAATTAAAAACCCATGCAGTTTACCACCCTGTTTTGAAGGGTTAGTTCACCCAAAATGACGCAAAAAAATGTATCATTTACTCAGCCTCGTGTCATTCCAAACCTGTCTGACTTTCTTTCTTCTGCAGAACACAAAAGAAGATATTTTGAAGAACGTTGGTAACCAAACAGCATTGGACCCCATTTGTTGTATGAACACAAAACCAAAGAAGAAAAAGTCATACACATGTTTTCAAATACATGAGGTTGAATAAATTAAGACAAAATGTATTTTTAATTAACCCTCTCGATAACAAAAGTAAAAAATGTCAAGAATAAAAATTTTCTGTGTTGATTTTTATGATGAATCAGTCTAAAGTATGTTTGTGTGTGTTTAGGCTTATATTAAAGCGAGGGTTAAACCTCCTTTGAGACTTCTCAGTCACTTCAGCACCTCAACATACACACCCGGGCTCATCACTCAGGGTTACAGCCCATCAACTCTGTCTCTGTGTACACAAGCTAGCACTCTTCCACCCGCCAAAAGTCTGCCGTTCATTCCCACATGCATAGCTCACTGCAGTGATCTACAGCCATGCTTCACTCCAGCTGACATGTGTGTCATATTTTTTGGCTTGTTTGCAAACCGTAGTTGCCGGTCAACTATAATTACATCAGAAAGAAACACAGACTATCCCATCCCAGCATGATTTTTGTTTGTTTGTTTCTGCTAGCATCACCTTCTCTGTTTGTTTTTCTTAGTTACGCATTTTTCTATCCACAACATCGACAGGAACCACATTTTGGGTTTAAATCGATTTAGGAATCTGTAAGGTGCGATAAGGAAGACCCTTTCAAGTGGGTCCAAACCCCAGCCCTCCCATTGGGCACTCGTTTTTATGTACTAATGGCATTGGCCAATCTCTTATCTGAGTGTCACACAACCTCTGCTCCTAAAGCTTCATTACCCAGTGCCTGTGGAGTCATCCTTTCATACAGGACTGTAATCATTAGGAGCCAGTCCAGTGTATTCACCAGAAAATTAATTCAACATCAAGTCGATAGGAGACTCCCTCGGCCTCTTGATGTGAGGTATTTATAACAAGCTATTTGTCATTGGGGGAGTGTTGGTGGTGACCGGGGAGGAAATTGTGGGCAGTTCAGCAGTCAAATAAAAGTGACCTCTGTGTGTGTGTAGGAGATTGTCAGAGCAAGAACAAGTCCCTGAATGTGGTTTTACTTCCTTTTATTTAACTACTGGTTTTTCGTTTCAGAGGCGTTCATCTCATTCAGTCGTATACCTTATGTTGCACGTTTCAACTAA
This sequence comes from Oreonectes daqikongensis, assembly GCA_026939265.1. NCBI lineage: Eukaryota > Metazoa > Chordata > Actinopteri > Cypriniformes > Nemacheilidae > Oreonectes > Oreonectes daqikongensis. Next base: position 2,151,547 of record JAOTQM010000051.1, read on the forward strand.
TCATCAGTTTATAATTTACTTTTACTATCAAGCAGTACTATAGTTAAGCTTTGTCGTACAATATAAATTGTGCCAACTTGTAATTTCAAATACATTTACAAGCCATTGTAGTCTGCATATATCAACTTGATAGCAACTTTTGATTATTGGTTGAGGTTTAAAAATGTGAATGTCTCTTCAGGATCTATAACGATAACTATAGACCACTTCGAAAGACGCAAACAACGTTGGTCTAGATATTTTTAACATTCAATAAATGTTTGAACAAAATACCACCAACATAACATTTATAACCAAATCAAAATGTTAAACGAATATCTTTAAGGTAAAAAATTACAATTGAATTTTACAAAAATGAAACCGGAAGTGCTTCATACCAGTGTTTACATTTTGCGAAGTGGTCTATATTTTAGATTCTGATTGGCTGTCAGTGTTTTATTTTTATCAGATCAACAAAATCAGCTCTGAAAGTGATTCTGACGATATTGTTCCCCTGTATCGTTACAGTTATGGTTCGGACTTAAAAATTGTAACAGTTATTGTTCTTGGCCTGAATGGGCCTTCTGGGTTGGCCTACAAATCCTACCTAAACATCTTAACAACTGCTTAGCAACCTGCTAAGAAACCACTACCTACTGATGGCTTAGCGACTGCATAGCAACACCCTGGCAACCAACCACGACACCCTAACATCATGATGGCTAGTTTTATTCAGTCACCAATTACATAGTTTTCAGATTTTTGATTTAGCACAATATTTGATAAGAAAATGATTCTGTTTCTGGTGTTTTTACACCTTGAAGGGTTTGCGACTTCTCACTGTGGCGGTTTTGATCTGAAATGACTCTTCTCACCAGCTGCCAGCTAGTGGTCCCTGTCTTTGTTTTTTGGGCCACTGGGCTGGAAGGGCTGTTTTATTCCTTTGGAGAGGTATGGGGGTTGGGTTTAGACTGAGTCGCTATGATTTACTACAGCTGAAAGACCAGCTGCCCCTCTCTGTTCAGGCTAACCCTCCTCCTCAGACTCTCTGCCATTGCATTCGTTTATCCCAGACCTGGTGTACATCTTTGCTGGTTTTAAATAGAAATATCACTATTAGAACTGGTGCTAACACCAATAATATTGATGTATTGTGCAGGCAGTTTAGTTGAAATGATATGTGTGTCTTTGTGAAGATAGATTTAGAATTGAGTAGATGGCCATATTTTAACCTGGTGGGTCGGTAGAGCACGGGGGGATGGGTTGAGTGTATGTTGGGGGAGAGAAAGACCAATTTGAAACCGTGCAAATGATTTGACGGCATGAGTCAGCCAATTGCCTTGTACGGAAGTGAAATTACAGGCCCATTTAGCCAACAAAGCTACATCAATTAGGATCAGCACCAAACTGAACCTTGTACAAACCTACTGCATCATATAAGCTAGAGGATAAAGATTTCCAGTTATAATATCTACATTATCATTTATAATTGTGATATATTGGGATATACGTCTTCCATCTATTTTGAAAGAGATATTTAAAGAGCAGGTTCATTGGGTTTTCCACCATACATGCAGTATGTCTTAGTAACTATTAAGCTTTTTTCTTTCTTTCATACACCTGTATTATGTGAATGCTTTGGCAATACTGAAACTCTGTACAGTCAGACTGGTAGTCTATGTTGACTGTGAGAGGCAGACGCAGGTCATGGTTTACACAACTGGAATCTCCCCCTGGTGAGACCTTTACGTTTTGGTTGGTGGTTTCTATAAACAGACTGTTGCTAGCCACATCTAATCCGTGAATATTTCTGTTATGAGCGCCGCGCCTCACGTACACACAAAGAATATCATTTATTGGAATCTGTACACAGGACTGTGTTTCAAGGCCTCCCATGGCATGCTCACAGTCCTTTGGTTGTGTGTATGCCAGTGCTGTGGGTGAACCGTACACACGTGTTCGTCTTAAAAACACACTTTCCACAACACCATTACACTGCAATATTGTCTGAATGCTGAAGTTTCAAGTTTGTTTTTCATATTCGTGAATGTACATTTGTAGTGGATTGCAAATGATTGACTTAACATTCTTGATGATTTGTCTTTAGATCAGAGGTCTTCTGGTGGGTCATGAAAACAAAAATAGGTTTACAGGTCTGCAGTACAGCAGGAAAATGATTTAAAAAAGTTTTTTTTTGTGGAATAAACTATTTTAATTGTCTGTTTGGTTGCTAATTGTTGTCAATGTAAAGTCTAAGTTGTGAAGCAAAACAAGTTTACATGATTACGAGATATTCAGAACTTTGTTGTGAGGCCCAAGCAAATGGTGTAATACTAATTTTGACATCTCTGCAGTCAATTTGTTTGTCTTTTTGTCTTTAATTGATTAGAAATCTGTTTATCAAGATATAATTTGACCGTTACCAACAGCACAGGACAGGTCAACTTGTGTGAATGTTAGGGATAAGAGGGATAAGAGAAGTATAGTAGTTGATGTTTGTCATGGATTTGTATACCACAGTAGTCAACATTTGAAGTGGATCAAGAAGGTTCATCAAAGTTGTCCTAAGACGAATACCTGTTCCTTTTAGCATCTTTTGTATAAAAATGATTTTAGTGTTAGTCACCCTTTGCATTTTATTAACCAGATTCTTGAGATCTTACCGTATTGAAGGAGTTGGCTGTTTTGCATTTTGGGTAATTTTTCAAAAACATCTTTAAAAATACAGTTTAAATTTTACAATGAAAGAAATTAATATGTTAACTAAGTTATATTGTAGTGACTTAAAGTACTATGTTTGTCTGTGACCAGTGGCTGTCAAGTTCATTTCAGTGAATAGTGACTTAAAATTTTAGTCTATTCTTCACACAAAAAGCCTTATAATTTTTTCTTTTATATGAAACTTGAGAGCATCTGGTCACACACTTTATTTAAAAAAAACTTTATCCAAGCACGTTCCATGGAGGAACAAATGTTTTAAGTTTGGCGCAGCATGGGTGGTAAGTAAATGAGGAGAGATGATCTTTTAAGAAAATATGAAGTATTGAATGATTAAATGAGGCATTTATATAGCGCTTTGTGTATTGCTTTACACCCAAAGCGCTTTACAATCATATGAGGGGATCTCTCCTCAAACCACCACCACTGTGCAGCATCCACTTGGATGATGCGACGGCAGCCACAGTACAACCGCGCCAGTGCGCTCACCACACACCAGCTACAGGTGGAGAGGAGAGAGAGAGATTTAAGGGGTGGGGATTATTAGGAGGCCATGATTGACAAGGGCCGGTGGAGGGAATCTGGCCAGGGCACCGGGGTTACACCACTTCTTTTTACAAGAAGAGCCATGAGATTTTTAATGACCACAGGGAGTCAGGACCTTGGTTTAACGTCTCATCCGAAAGACGGTTAGGGTTAACAATGAAGGACTTGAAAGAGCTAGCATGTCACATCCTACATAATCGACTGTATTTAAGTGTTCATTTAGTCCTCAACTGTTCATTTACAAATAGACAATGAGGGTTAGAAGTAGCCCACACCACAACGCTGTTTATTATTATCACTGCTTCATGGAACAAAAACGTGCGTTTAGCCACAGTTTCCGTTAATATTGCCCAGATGTCAAATTACAGTTTTGGGACCAGAGAAATGCCCAAGGAATGTGGGAGGGCATGAGCTTACGGACTAATGTTATTGGCGTTCTCAGGAGGAGTGGATTTATTTTACACAGAACTGCACGTTTCACTCCGTCTCAACAGGGATTGTTTTCAGTAGGAGGAGCAAAGATGGATATGGCCATAGACAAATGAAATTAGCTGAAAATCCTGTCATATAATGGCAAGTTAACTCACAAACCTGGCATTCTAACCTTTTGGAGAGCTGCAGCAGGCACACATGCATGTGTGATTGTGAATCTAGACTATACAAAGATCCACGTTGACGGTCTATGTGGAGTTTTGCTATCGTAAGTCACCCTTCCAGTCCACGTCATGCTTCTAAACTACCACACTCGAGTGCCCTACGCACACTTGTGTCACTTGAGACTAAGGCCACACCCACACGAAACCAGAGCTTTCCCTATCCAATCTTTTTTTCCTTGTTCTCTGCAAAAACGGCATCGTCTTAAGAAATTTCTGCGTACATGAAATCGAACAAAACAATGTAGTATACATGCCAGACTAGTATGTGCCGCTGTAATTCCGCCACAGAGATACACTAAAAACAGAGAAGAAGGCTTGGAGCATGCGCATAAATCTTGTGCGCTGTATACTAACGTGGGGTGATGACATCATCGTTTCAGAAAATATACAGATCGGCTGGGTGTCGTTTTCAGATTTATCCACTCTAGGTCCCGGTTTCAAAAAAAATTCAGGCTCCCAAAATGCTGGATCCGCCTGGACGAAATGCCAATACGATAAATATTTTTTTCGTATACGGCTAAACGTGTCTCCGTGTGGATGGACTTTAAGTCCCTCTTCATTGATTCTGATCCTGTCCTGAACTCTGTAATCTCCTGAATTCAGACAGCTTATATAGTTTCCTACATCGAACTTTGCTGTTAGAGAACTTTGAGTTTGTTATAAGTGGGCTAAAAATCTGAATGAGTACATTTCAGTAGGGACTGGTGTTTGTAAGCATCTCGCTCAATGATTTGAGCATCAGTTACTCCGTTAATGGTTTTGACGGACCTCATAGCTCAGCACACCGGCCCTGAAATAGATTCTGAAAAACAAAACCGTGTCAGTATTTTGGGTCGTCCCGTGAATGTGACCCTCAGTTTGCTAATGGCTGAATGTGCTGAGTGTGCGACGGGTGTCTCGTGCAGACATACATTTGAAAAAACGTATATTGTAGCTTTCATAAGGCCCACCCTTATGAAAATTAACCATTAGTTGATGTTCACTTGTGATGTATTACAGTTGTGAATGCATGATGGTCACAGTTTTACTGTAGATTTGTATTTTTTACTTTTTAAGCTTGGTTCCGCAGCTCCCAAGGCCTCATGGGATGTAATAGTGTTCATCTAATGCATACTGAGAAAACCTACTACTGACTTTCACATACTGTATCATATGGAAGTGATTCTGGATGCAAGGATGCAAGGATGGAGTTGCTGATGGCATATTCTGACAACTGAACTACAGGAGCTCATTATGTTTAATTAACTTTTATTAGTGTTCATTTTTAAAGCTTTCTAAAGAGCTTTCTACTGTGTTTGTCTTCTAAGCAGGTAAAGGAATTCTCCACAATGAAAAGCTTATTATCGTGGTATATTATGTAATTTTCACAGACACAGTCACACATTATCAGTCATCACCGATCTGAAGAAAGAGCTAAACGTTTGCAGACGAGTATGTAGCGAGTGTCTCTTCAGCGTAACAGCGGTTTGTTAATTGGGTCTTCAGTAAGAAGCAGATCTGTGTGTTGTGAAAGTGTGTTTCCTGCCTGTGCTGATGCCTGGAGGGCAGCTGCCTTTTTGTAACCACAGGTTCTCCTCTGAGAGCCTTTGATTTGGTCAATAAAGTGAGCCTAGTGATTTCAGAGAGCCTCTCTTGTGTGTATTGGTTAGGATTATGAAGGTTTGGGAAACCTCACGTCTGGTGAGCTAGAATGTAATGGTTGACTGTACTCTTTTTGTACCCAATTAAAAGAGCTTTTTGGGCATAATCCCCTTTTTTATTTATCTGCTTTTTTCTCAAGCGTTTACTAGCCGACAGTCTAAGTTTTATTAAGTGTGTGTGTGTTTCTGTCCTTTATTTGTATGTATAGTACAAGTGCATGCACATTTGATCACATTGGGTTGGATCAGCCTAAGAATTTTTGTGCCACGTAAACATACAAATGTACAAATGTTTTGTGATTAATAGAGAATGCACTAAATTTCTACACCAATTAGGGTTGCACAATTAATCGGAAAACTAATCAAGATTACAATTACGTGTGAAACAATTACATAATCGTCAAAAGCTTCAATTACAGCTGTCCATTTGCGCTCATTTCTGTACGGCACAGAATACAGTGGCGAATCAGAGAATTAATATGTTAATGTGTCCTTTAGCTATTAGAATATAACTCCCATAAATATTTGTTATTTGGATGTTTATAGAAAGAATATTGCATGCAGCTGTTTCACAGAAAGTTATAAAACCTTTCAAAGCTTCAAAGTAAAATCTATTAATCGTCAATAATAATCGCAATTACAATATTAAGGTGAATAATCGACAATTGTTTTTTGTCCTAATCATGCTGCCCTAACACCAATACCGTAAGCCGATTTTTCAGAGTGATATCTGCTTATACCGATAGAGTTTTACTCGTATTAACTAAATTCTGAAGATTAAATTAATATTTCTTAACTTTCTGAATGTTATTAATTCAAATAATCAGTATTGAACATCAAACTGGTGATGTTTCTTAACATTTTCTTTGCACACAGTATAATACTCATTGTTTTCATGGACAGTGTTTAATGGATTGTTTCATTACACCTTTCACTGGTTAAATGAAGACTCTGAGCACTGTCACCTGAGAAGGTTTTCACCTGGGAAACCAAAACTCTGCATGGAGGTACAGTTGGAAATATACTGAATAAATGAGTGATATCGGGTCCTGGCGAGCGACTGTATAGCCACGGGGGCCATGTGGCATATTGACTTTCATTAGATCTCACTTGAAGCGCAGTTGAGTTTGTCAGTGAAATGTGATCGGACCCATCAGCTGTCTGCTGGAGATCGTCCCTGCTACCGAGATGTTGGCAGACACAGATACCTTTCACAAAGCATTTCTTAATTTCCCAATCTCTCTCTCTCTCTCCCATCGTAACAGACCTCTGAGATCTTGTAATTAATTGAGCCAGACTGTGTCGTCCCAGGATGTGATATGTAGACTTTATGTTCAAGTGAGGTGCTTATTAAATTTGTCTAATTCATTTGAATTACAAAAGCATTACAAGGCGATACTAGGGTACAGTTCTGCTGTCAGGTGGTAATGCAGTGGTACATTGATACAGTGCCATTGAATTATAACCATATTCATTCATGTTCTGTAGTACTTTTGTGGTACTCTGATATACTTTAGACAAGAGCTCTAGTTTATAGATATTCTTAAGGATATTTTTATTTTTGCATAAATATTCACCATTTAGCACCAACATAATGTCAATTGATAGCAATATGTCTTTAACAAATGAGACATTGTGAACTTGTCTACAAAAAGCAGTGTTTCTTTTGGCCAGAAGAAAGTGAATACTCTCATTGAAGTGCTTAATATGCAGAAGTTGTCCTCAAAGATGAACAATTACTGTGGAGGCCTGAGAAGGGCCAAAAGCATGGTGAACAAATGAAGAGAATAGTGTTTGTGTTGGGTATTTTGTTAGTGTGACACCAGAAGTGACCCTTCTGAGTATTCAGTGTCAGTCTAATTGTGAGGATAAAACAGGGAGAGCAAACCAATGCAGTGGCCCTCTCGACCAGCCCGGAGCCATGAAAGAGCCCCTTTATTCCAAAGGCCGCGCTCCGCTCATGAGAAACTGCAATCGTGCCTGTGAACCTGGACTCGCAGCGATCAAAGTTACTCACGCTGCTGAACCTTGCTGTGAAATAACATTTTGTTGGTAAACAATGCACCCTTTGAAAGGGTTTGTATGCTAGTCCGGAATCGTTATAAGAGGTTTAATTAGTTTAAGAAATGGATTTGGATTTTTACAAAGCAATGTAAAATGTAAATGTAATGTGTAAAGGTCAAAATGATCCAAGACGACACTATGTGGGAGCTGTAAGTGACGGCTAACTGTACCTTTTTGCTGGGAATGGTTTGGGTGTCCTTGCAAATCCTTCAGTCTCGTGTGGGATTAGAGACACTAAACCCTATTTCCCACTCTCCTCTTTTCAAAGTGCTATGTCTCGCTCTCTGTGGAATGCTACTTTAACATGACCTTTAACCCACACGCACAATACAGTCGGGGGGTGGGGGGAAAGCATGGATGTGTGTGTGTGCGGGCGTGTGTAATGGGATGTGGGTGGTTCGTCATGAATGTGTGTTTAGGTGAAAGTACAGTTTATCCGTGACATGAACTTAACCTGATATTTTGATTATTTACATATATTGTATAGCAAATACTTATCAACATAGTAACTGAAATATCAAAGTTGAGCTACTGTAAAATATTATATCTCATATATTTTAGTGGAAAGCAGAATTTACTTGTACGTAAAAATTACGTAAAAATTGCAATTTTATGTTTCAAATGTAGATGGCGATATAGAGTAAAGTTACGAATTGCGCTGTGAATCAAAATCTATGTTAATTACATTTGACAGAGTTTTTAAAGCTGTAGAGTTAAGAACATCTCAAAAATGTTGACTTTAACCATTAAAAGGTTGAGAAGAGGAAAAGTTATTTGCAGCGTTCCTTTCTCGGACAGAAGTGACAACAAACAAGTGAAGATCCTGCTTAACTAATGTTAAGCTTAAAATAGTCTCAGCCTCAGACAGTATGCCCACAGACCACCCACACTCCCTTCACTGACCGCCTGACGCATGTCACACGTGAAACCGGCAAGCGCTGCTCAAGTCACAGTCTGACAGTCGGACTTAACATAGCTCTAGAAATCACTGTTTTATCGGACAATGTGGAGCGAATGAATTTCAAGGATAAACTTATCACTGAAATAGCCAAAATTTGCCTGGTTTGAGGCATCAGATCTATGAAAGTTTTGAGTTTTAGTTGAAGTGCTTAGTAACAAGTAATCAAATAGGGCTGGATGATATTAAAGAAAAGACAATAAATTGTTATATAATGCAATATGTGATACAATGCAGCTTTAAGTTTGTAAAACCAGTGTTAAGTGTATTAAAAGCAGGGCTCTGAAGCGGTTCAAGGAGCAATATCCCGACACGGAAACGAAAACAAAAATGGAATCGAAAGCAAGATTAATTGTATTGTTTGACTCTATAGTATTTTCTTCTTTGTTTTCCGACCTACGTTTTGTAAAATAAATATGTTTACCTATTACTTTATGACAGACAGAAGTGTGTTAGTGTGCGCTCTAACTGGCTAACTGTTTTTTTAATTGTCTATTGCCTGTTATTGTCTATTTTTATTGTGATTTTTTTTTTTTGTGTGTGTCTAGCATGGTGTGCCAGAGTGGGCCAGACTTTATGCTGTTGGTCATAGGTCCGGCTGGGCCAGTGTCATATGCCATAACTGCTATTTCAAGGTTATTTCCACAGCGTGTGTCAACTAGCACTCTGTATTTATTCTCTGAAAACACAGTCGGGTCATCATTTGGAGGCACTTAAACTATGACTGTGCAGGTTTGGCATCGATCAGCTTGTACATTAATGTGCTGAGTTGCTTTTGAGAAGGCGGACTCATTGATTTTATCACCAAGTGACACTTTAACATCCGACACGTTCAGATCATTTGTCCTCGCATAGAATCCGCCGGATCATGTTTTGTGGATACAGATTTCAGCAGTAGCTTAAGACTCGGTTTCTCCTTTTGTCCCGTATTCCAATGCACAGGTGCTTGTGTGCTTCTCTTTTTGGGGGGTTAGATCGATATCGAATGAAAAAACAGCTGCCTGGGAGCCAAGTGTTGCTGTTACAAAGCAGCCATTGTTCGGTAACTCGAGGATTGAAACTAAGCAATCCTTTTTATTGGTTTAAACTGTTGTACCCAAGTTCATAGAGTTTTGAAGGAGTACTGTGAGGGCATCACTGTAAGTGTTATCTGTCTGGATTTGTCATTGAACCCTAATGAGATGTGTCACTGGACGACAGCTTGGGAGTATTGGAAATCAAATTCACCTATTTTCTGCCTTGCCAAAAATTGTCCGGATGTCTTTACCAAAGCCACATGTCAGAATTAAACCTCTTGTTGGAGAGCAGCAGGTGTGTACATTGCGTAAACATTTACAGAACATTCTGTTTTGTATATAGAGGATGTTTTAGAACGTTAGAACATGAAGTTCTTTCATATCACCAACCAAGAACAGCATTGATGGTCAATGACATGCATCTTGTTTTAGCAGGGTATATTGAAAATATGTTGAAATATATAAGTTGAAAATATTCTGTTTTTGTTTACACCGGAACACAATGCAAAGTTTAACAGAATTGTAATTCATGCCCACAGTTGCTCAGAACCATCTACCTACTGTGCGATCAGACACAGTTATCAGACACTGATAGTCTGATCCAGAAATGGAGTGATGCTGTTTTTGATAGAGAGAGAATCTCACCTCCAGAAACTGATGTTCTCATTATTCTCTCACTCTGAGTGAAATGATCCCACAGGAGCAATCCTTGAAAAAAGACTTTAGCTTTAAATGGCTCCCTGTGATACTTCAGCAATCACGTTGTGTTAATTACAGAGTGTTTGGCTTGTGGTGAGGAACACATTCCATCAGGTCTGTGCCTGTGTGGGTTTTATCCTGACATTTTGTGCCTGAAGCATTTCCACAAACTGAAATAACCCAGAATCTCGCAGGCCTCGGATCATTTCCTTTTCTTAAAATGGCTGCCTGGCCTTTTCACTTTTGTAGGGCTTTACGGCTTGTGGTTAAATGACTTTTATGAAATGTATTTCCTGCCGCTTTCGCTGAGTAAAAAAGTTTTTTTGTAGCTGTGCTGCATTTTGGATATTTGTTTACGATGCTCGCAGACAAAAACAACATTTCGACAATTTATATTTTTCCTCACAATAGAATTCGTTACATACAAAACCTGCAATTTGTGACTTTTGCCTTTCTGTCGCCATCTCTGTTTGAAACATGACATTGCAGGTTGCTTCATGTACTTTTCTTTATGTGTGTCATTTGTCATATTTCCTGGGAAATCGTACCTGACACCTTCAGTTATAAATTATTATAAGCTTATTGTCAATCGGACTAGGCTAGAGACACGTTTAAAGGTGCTGTGTGTAACATTAAGGAGGATCTATTGACAGAAATGTAATATAATATACATAACTATGTCTTCAGAGGTGTATGAAGACTTTACACAATGAAGCGTTATGTTTCTATTACCTTAGAATGAGCTATTTCTACATACACCGCAGGTCTCCTTACAAGGAATTCGCCAGGTTGTTTCTACAGTATACCTAAATGGACAAACTGCTCTACAGAGAACGTTTCGTAAATACGTTATCTCCTTCGGTAAAGAAGCGAAAAAGTGACTACATATTTGTCTTGTGTCAGCCACCACTGTGCTTTGAAAACATTGGAGTGAGCCGTTGGTTGCACCGCTAGATGCCACTACATTTCACACACTGGACCTTTAAATGTACTCGCTCAATAATTGATTTTTGTTCATTTATTTATTATGAATAATTTTTTTAAGTTTCCTGCTCAAAATCATATCAAGACTAAAGCGCTATGTATCGAGGTACCATTGCATTATTAGCATTAGCCTGAGGCGTATAGCCTCATTTTTTGTGTAGTCAGCATCGGGAAATATTAATAGAGGTCGTGGTTTGCTTTTTCTATGAAAATCATTGACTTCACAGAGCCCTGTCGCGGTTTTGGCATTGATCATTTCTCTCAGCACATCTGCTGGGTCATTTAAATGCAAAACCAGACCCAGGTGAAATGAGCCAATGACGGCTGAACATATTATTATCTGCATTATTGCTAGAAAATTGAGGCAATTTCACACACACAAGAGAAACGTAACGTTTCATTATATGCATTTCTTCCACCAGTAATGTGTTGTTTTGAGTGCGTTCTTACAGTATGTGATGCTTAATGTGTGGAAAATGCAAGTAAGGTGTTTCTTGCTTCAGAAACAGATGCTTTATATGTTGACAGTGTTTGTAATTTAAGTGACTAGCAATTATTTTTGAGATAAAAATGACAATTTTTAGGGTTTCCCAATTTCTCTCTCGCTTTCACCTCATGCTTCAGAAGACAAGCTTCAAAATAAACGTATCACCCAGCCCAAGCCATGAGCCGTGAAATGTCTTACTGTGACTCCCATTCCTTGAATGAAAGCGCGTCACTCGTGAGGTCATGAATAGGGAGTGCGCTGGTCTTCCCGGTCTGCGATTGGCTCACCACTATGACACCAACCAGGACAGACGCACCTTAGTGTCCCATGGCCCGCGGGTGTGCTATATGGAGCTCCTTATTCCCGCCGTAGGAAGGGGGCTATTTTTGTCCATGTAGTATCAGGGTCCGAAGTTTCTTATTTCCCCCCGCTTTTGTCATCACTCCCGGGGCTGCACTTACCACCGCCACCCCCTTGATGCTTAAGTGCCTCTCGTTGGGAAGCGGACACAAAGGGGTGTTAGTATTCATTTTGTTTGTTTGCTCTGGACCTGTCAGCCTGTCACACAAAGCAGGCCACATCAGAGAGAGCTGCTCCGCTCTCAATGGAACCCGAGGGGGTCTGCCGAGGAGAAGGAGGGGGGACGTCTTTGACCGAACGCTGTTCCCACAGGGTAGGGTGGTCTTCGGCAGAAACGGGGGAAGGGGGGGGCAAGGGCAGGGCCACAGTTTACTGGGGCAGAAGGGGGATGTGGGGTTGTTTCAAAGCCAAGGGGGCTATGTGAAGCTCATATCAATCACAGCAGTTTTTGGAGGGAATAGTTATGAAAGAAAATGGGTGTTTTTTGAGGGAGGGGGGTTCTTCTCAATGTTCCTGTCTCTGTCCTTCCCGCTTAGTTTGTCTCTCTTTCTTTCTCTCTCCCTTGCTCGCCCTTTTTGTGCCAAGGCCTTTCTGGACATCTGCCCAGACCTAAACACGCAAGCCACTAGGCATCTCACCAAATAGAAAGGCTGCAGAGAGTTTTTTTTTAAGGGTAGTCTGCACGTTTTTGCACGCATGAGTGTGCGAGACAGAGAGATGTCAAGGGGGCTTTTATTCTGTAAATTTGGTGGGTTATTTCTTTTTCTTTTTTTCACTTTTGGAGAAGCGACATCTCTTTCTTTCCAAATTGTGGAGGCCAGTTTACAAACCCGAAGGTCAGCTTTGTAAATCATAAAAGAGGTCAACCTAAAAAATATTACTTCTGTTACAACAATTGGGCTGCTACATATTCACCACATGTATATATTTGCATTAGTGCTTTGTGATAGTCAAAGATAAACATTGAAATCTCTGTCTTTATGTGCAGTCAGAGTTGGTGATTTGCCGTCTCTCACTAATGATGTTTAGTCTGGCTGTATCCGATCAGGCAGGTGCAGAGAGCGTCCGTCTCTGTGCTGATCGAGAACCTTTTACCTAACCGCCCTACAAGCTTAAGCCAACTCAAATTAGCACAAAACAATCGCTTACAGTAAACACAGAGGCCTTGCGTTGTGGATGCGACCTCCGCCGTGTGTTCTCTCATTCCTGCAGTGCATTCCACAAACACTAGAAATGTCTAGAAATCTGGATAATGGGATTTCGTGAAGTGATGTATTGTAAACAGTCTGAAGCTGATTGATTTTCTTAACATGCTGGGATGATGACATCATGACCCCTGACCATATGCTGGCAAGACATGATTCTGAAACATGTTTTAAGGAAATGTTAATGTGTCGTGCTTGTGTGGGCTTTTGTTAGTGGTGCTTAAAGGCAAATGTCCCTGACTATTGCTTATATTAAGATTGAAGGGTTTTTAAAATGTTGAAAGGTGTGTTCACAATAATAATTCTGTCATTATTTATTCACCCTCATGTCTCATGTTTATTGTGTCCATACAATGGAAGTTATTGGGATCCAGTGTTGTTTGGTTACAAATGTATGTTCTTCTAAAATCTTTTTGTTCTGCAGAAGAAAGGTTTGAAATAACATGAGAATGAGTAAATGATAAAGAATTTTCTTTATTGAGGGCCAACTATCCCTTTGAAACTTTCTTAAATATAATTGCCTTGTTATTGTGAACCAAATTTCATCAACTTAAGCACCAAACAAACATTGTGTTGTCTGTGTAATATCACAAACGAAAATAGTCATAAACCTTTCCAAGGAGCATTGCAGAGTGAACGCAGCTGTGAGGAAGATATTAGTCACATAGCTGTATGACTTGTGCTAATGACCCCTGCTGACTGGAGCCATTAGTGCAGGTGGAGGATCCTTCATTTCACTGACGTCCCGCTCAACATGTTGCCTCATTTTTTAGGAAAGGACTAGAAAGCTCTTCCTCTCTGTAAATATTTACATTTCAATTAGCAGTTCTGCATTTCTGTAAAGCATTCATACGAGAGCAATGAATCTGTAGTTTTTATAAAAACATACAAGTTCCTCCTGGCCGATGATGGATGTTGGGCAATACCCTCCTGAAAGGGACTGCTTCAGCCGGCCTAAGATGGTTTGCTAGTTTAAGCTGGTCTCCCGGTCTGGCCAATCTGATAGGTTTGGTCTAAAAAAACAGCAATGAACAAAACATCTACAGCATGTTTTATTAAATTTAGTACGTGCTAAGGTAAACGTTTTATATGATATAGGTTCAGTTCACTCAAAAATGACAATTCTGTCATCATTTACTCACCATGAGGTTGTTCCAAACCTGTATAAATGTCTTTGTTCTGCTTAGTTTTTTTTAAAACAAATAGTTCTGGGGTACTATTGACTACCATAGTAGTTCTGTTCTGACAAAACACAAAAGAAGATATTTTGAGAAATGTCTTCGTAGTTTTGTGTCTATACAGTGGAGGTCAATGGGTGAGTAAATAAGGCAAATTTTCATTTTTGGCTAAACTATCCCTTTAAATAAATATGAGCATCTTTGGTTGTCTGGCATGTGGCAGGATGGTATCAGAATGCTGCTATGATTTATTATCTCCTCTATTCAGCCACAAATGTTTTATTATCCATTCACAGTGTCTCTGGTACTCACTGGGTGCCCTATTCTGTTTGTGCCAGATGCATTGTGGGAGCTGTGGCTCGACATATCCGTTTTTTAAATTGGCCCCAGAACGAGCTCGTATTTTCCCCTCGTCCTTGCCCGCGAAGACCGTCATCCAGATGGGTGTTCATTTAAGATGGGTGAACGCACATATTGAGACGAGTGACAAATATCACAGAGTTTTGTCGACCGCTTGAGGAAGGAGGGTGGCAGGGATGCTTTTCAGGATCGTTTATTATCTCTCTGACGACGCCGGCGGTCGACAGTGCGGTTTATCTATTATGCGTTAGCAGTAGATTGAGAGCGCCGTCTCTGCTGCCTACGGTCTGTTAATCAGTCAGTTCAAGCAGGGCGGATGAGTTCAGAGGGCCTGGTGGGACTGCTCATAATGAATTATTCCCCACGCTAACAAACACACAGCGTGACTGGAACTTTAAAGCCAATTGTGGTGATTACGGGGGCTAATAGTATTAAAAGGCAAATTAAGAGATGAGAGAGTGCCACAGCGTAGCCAATGAGAGAGAAGGCCTTGTTTGCGTTTGACCCTCTCCTCCAATCAATCTAATTCGTCATTAAACGCATTAGACTGAGAGAGTGCGAAATTGAAATGGCTGCTAATTGTTTCCATTGTTAAATAGCTAATTTTCATGCAAATTTTAATACGGGTGAAAATAACGAGGATGACTAAGTATTAAGTTGAAGAGAACCATTTCTCATCTGCTAACGCGATGTCACGATTGTAATGCCTGGGTTCAATAATTGAATTATTCACAGCATTTGTGGCAAAATATCTATTACCCCAGAAAAATATTTTAAGGGATAAATTCTGTATTGTTTTAGCTGTAAAGTGGTCTAATTATTAGTTTTGTTTTAACTGGATGTTATTTGTCAATTCTAGTTATTTAACATACTTTGAGTTTGGAAAAGTCCTTTTTTTTAAACAGACGAGGTTAAGTATTCTTCCAAACTGCTCTCGTGAACGTTTGAACTTGTTTTAGGCTGTACTTTTGAAACAATGTGTACTTTAATTTTTATAAATTTGTCCTGTGCACTTCCACTGTAAGTGGCACACTGTAAACACAAAAAAGGGAACAGATCAAGTCGATAGAGCTTAACACGGAACATTTCTTTTCAAGTTAAGGTCATAAGCATTTATTATAGCTCATGTGACTTTTCATTGGTCTATTGAATTGAAGGAATAGATCACCCACCCTCATAACATCACAGATATATCTATATAGGTATATGATTTTGTTTTCATAGTACAACAGCACAAACCAAGTTTTTATATACACTGCTATATAGCTTACAGCAGCACTATATATATGTATACACATATATATATAAATATATGTAATTTAATCTTATAGATTTTAAAGATTTGTTTAATGAATCTTAAAGATTTGTTTAATATTTTGATTTGGTTACGCGCATTGCACCAGCATTGTTTACCTCTGCTGAAGTGGTTTTTATACCTATTTAAGTCCAAAATGTTGAAGATAAAAGATATTAATGAAATAAAATCCAAAATGAGCGACATATCTAATGTATTTGAATGAAACACAATTGAAATTCAAATATGGTGACGAATCTCATTTACATGCATAGGTTTTTTGGGTGAACCATTCCTTTACATCAAATCTGTTTAAATGCATTAAATTTATGACAGAGTAACTTTGTCACAAAGCAAGATTGTTATAGTTTGCTAAAACAAACTATTAAAACATTACTGTTAATTTAAGTAAAATTAAATAATATCCTAATAATTATTTGAGAAATGTTGCAATATTTTATGAGAAATAAACTTTCTCAATTTCAGTAATAAACTGAGGCAAATTATTATTAAACAATAAAAACAAATTTAAAGCCAAAACAAAAATTTATGAAAAGTCAATGCTAATATAAAAATATATACACTACCGATCAAAAGTTTAGGATCACTTGTTCATTATTTATATTTTTTCCACATTGTAGAATAACAGTAAACCTACAGTATCAAAACCATGGAATAACATAACTGTAACTGGGGGAAATATGTTGTGACTAAAAGCATCCGAAATAAATGAACGCTGTTATAATTTTGCATATTCAAAGTTGTCACCCTTTGCCTAGAATTAGCAAAATCGCACACCTGGCATTTCATTATCCAGCATCTTGAGTTTCAACCTGGGAAGCTTTTTAAACCATATTCAAGGAATTTCCATCTGTGCTGGATGCATAGTTGCTGTTTTTTATTTGGTCCAAGTAATCCATTTCAAAAAATATTTTTTTAAATTTAAAATGTAGTTTTCTAATGAAAGAAATTAATATGTTGGCACAATTATATTTTTGTCAACAAAAGTATTTTCAAACTTTTAAACACCTTTAGATTAAAAGATTTTTAAGATCATGAGAAACATTTTGACCGGTAGAGTATATTATTAAATATATATAGATAATAAAATGACAGAAGCACATAATAAATTTTTAAAAATGAAACTATAATTAACATGAATATTAAAAATATTTAAAAAATACATAAAACTGAAATAAAATCTGTCACAAAGATTTACTTTTGTAGTCTGAAGAACCCTTTGTTCATCTACTTTGTTAAATTAATGAATTAATGATCATGTTGTACAAAACTAGGATGCATTTAAAGATGTTTCAAGGCCTGTAACTAGATCTAGATATTCCAGATCAGGTGAATGACACTTTATCCAGGTGTGTGTTGTCCTCAGTCCGGTGTCAGATTGCCCACGGCCATCACAGCATAAGAGCTGTCGAACAAGTCAGCGCTGGCTTTCACTAACCAATTCTCAAAGTGTTACCGAGACCATCTTACAAAGCCTGTAATTCGACCAATTAGCCTGTGGCTAGAACTGTGTAGTTCGGTCAGAAAACAAAGCTGACCTGCTGTCATGTTAATCGATCAATTAAAGCGCGTGTGATTGTAGGAACAACATCAAAAACTAAAGAAAGAGCCCTTGCAGTACTGGTGGTGGTTTGTGGTGTGCTGGTTGCATTTTGGGTACCAACTCTGCTTCTTCAAGCTGTTTAGGTGTTATTGCATCATTTGTCAACGTCCGAACATCAGCGTCATGCCAAGCTATGTTGAATCAACATCAGACTCGTGGACTGCTCATCTGTCAGTCCAAAAACCAAACAGCGAGCTCTTGCACGAGAACAGGCAGAATTTAGTGCAGGGTAGAGCCAGTTTGGCCGGGTATCAGTCGGGCGAAGTTGCATGTTTGGCTCGCTGCGTTTCTGTCTATTTTCGGTGGCTCTGACTCACGGTATCCCATGGTTACAAAACACACAAGAGGCCAATGACGTTTTGGCTGGCCAATTACCACGACGGTGATGGAGGAGAAAAAACTAAGCTAGCAAGAAATGCAAGGGGTCGAAAAAGGGGTATCGAGGACTACGTGAGGATGCCAAACTTGGCTTATTATCATGCATAGGACTCTCGGCTGTCTGTTTATCTGGTCTGAGACTGACTCATCTCCCGCAGCTCTGGGCTTTAGAGCAAAATGGTGTCCACCTGGATTTGGTGCCTACTGCGCCAGGCTGCCCAGTGGCCCTGCCAGAACTGCTTCTCTGTTTACAGCAGATAGGAAGTACTCATTAGAGGACTCATACGTCATTTATGACTGCAGAGATTTTTATTATCTGGTGAGGGACTCGCTGTCAACACATTGACTCAGTATGTTGTGGTGTATTTACACTAACCAATGGGGTGTTTGTTACATAGGACTGCTTGTACTTAAATTTACACCACTCATCAAAACCTGCATTTTTCAATCTGCATTTGTTTTTTTAACAGTACTTTTATATTTGATATTTGTTAAGCAGTTCCTAGACAGAAATTGAGTTAGTGAGTTTGGTGAGTGCCGCTGACATCCTGAATGCCGAGGTTATGCCATATCCCTCAAATATTGTTTTAGAGAGGGGAGGGGGGATTATAACAGCGTTTAGGCAAATTAAAGGGTGACCAAGAGACTTGGCACTCAACAGCGGAGACTGTATCCTGTGGGCCGGGGGAGACCGCAAATTCCTCATAGGATTACAGGATTAGGAATCTGAAAGGTGATGCAGTTTTTCACAGATGAGGGAAATAAAAAGAACAAGCTTGGCAGAGGAGCGATGCCTCATTAATGTCTGCTTCTCTTTAATTAAAAACTACTGATTGAATGATATTGGAGAGGATTAGGCTGAGGGATGATTCCTGAAACGCACATATGCCACAGCAGGATGTTGTAGGTGAGGGCTGTGCACGGCTGATAAAAGTCTGGGTGATTTCAGAAGGTGGTGTGGAGTTAACTGAGGCATTACTCTTGGCTGATTAGAGGGAGAACAAAAAGGCAATTGCAAAATAGTGTGATGTGTAGGCAGGTCACCATTATAAGGTGTGTCAATGGACTGCATAATTGTCTGCAGTTATTTAACCTGTCAGAGGTAGCTCTCAAGGTTTTCAAATTGGTTTTAAGGGTTGTACATTAAAAAGACAACCAAACTGCCATTCTGCTGTCGGATAACTTTGCTATAAGTTTTTCTATAGGTGGTCACAGAACAGCCATGCAGCCATGTTTGAACATTTATTGCCTGCAGGAACATTCAGTGTGTCAAAGCAAGTGTAAGGCCATGGCTCCTACTAAGTGCTTGGTTAGAAAATCAGGTAGTTTTGCTCACACTGATACATTTTGCTTTTCTTATAGCATTAGGTAATCAATTTTTGTAACTCTGGTATGGCATTTTTCAAGGGCATTTGCATTCTTTCCACGTTACTTTGGTCTATTACAGAAATTCTTTAATTTGCTGTGCTTTCACACAAACAAACCAGACCAAATTATCTTTAACTTTAATGTCTTGTCTGTTCTAAATGTGTCCCCGACTCTTTCTTTAAAGCACACTAAGCTTTATCCCTTCATAAAATGTGTGGCAATACAGTATATATCAACATAAATAAATATTAGCAATATAAAATACATATATAGATATTAAACTTACTTTCACACAATTTGAGTACAGTTGGTCTTTTCTGATGGTACATTTTGTGTTTGGTGTTTTGAAAGTCTGATGTGAGCCTGTTGAAAACACTGGAACCCCAGATGTAAACTAATCTAAAACCACAGCATATACTGTCTTAGCCTCAGCTGCAGAGCTCTGAAATGGAAGTTGACCTGCTGAAAAACAAAACTGTGGTTAAACTTCATTACCGCCTGTAGCTGTTGGCTTTGAAAACAGGATGGCTTTACAGAACATATCCTAGTATCAAGTGCTGAACTTGCAATACGTTATTTCTAACAGACCAAACCACAAGTCTCAAAGGCTTGCACAATAGTACACAGTATAATATGCTTTTCTGTGGGTGTGGCCCACTGGCTGAGAAATTGGCAGCAAAACAGTAGTTGTTATCAGTGACAGCATGTAAGTTCCTATTTGTAGTTTTTTATGGGGTGTGAATGTTTTTTTTTTACCTAATGTAATAGGATATATAAGTTGATGTTCCAAATCTACAGGTATTGCTGGGCATTATGAAATGTTGCCTCAGTTTCTAAATTGTATCTTTTCTCTTTCATTTTCAGACCTATGAGAAGCCTAATAAACTTGTGAATAAAACTAACAGTGCGATGATGGATGTCCTTGGGGAGAGCACAAAACCAAAGCGTGAGTCTAAAAGCAACGACATTCACCACCTTGACTGGACAAAGCCATTGGATACTGTTGGAGACAAAGCATCCCAGGAACAACACGGGATAGATACAGAATCAAAAAGAGAATCAGTATGTAACAAGAACCCTTCATCGGAGCCCAACGCCACATTCGCAAAAACACAAGTTAAAAAGGTCACAGAGGGTTCTTCTGGAAGTCTCTTTGCCCCTGCCTTACCTTCTCTAGGCATTGACTCACTAGCATCATCTCCAACTGATGTAACAACTGACTCAAGTCTGTTGACACACTCTTCTTTCAGCAAAGACAGAGGTTTGCAGGAAGTCACAGAGCAAGTGTTTGGGAACATCAAACGGAAATATGGAAGGAAAGACCCAACAAGGGCTATGGTCACGCATAATTTAGACCTTCAGTGGACCAAAAAGATGGACAGAGATACTGAAGGTCAAGATAGTAGTAAGGAAAAACAATCATACAATACTGAAAGTGAATTTCAGAAAGAGCAACCTGAGAAGTCAAGCAGTAGAACAGATGATGAGTGTAGGGTGATATCAGTTGGTGACACCCATCAAACTGATGAATCTAAGAGTAGAAAGAAAAGAAATAGAAGAGTAGCTGAAGAAAACAACTTGTTAGATGATGCACAAATCACACATCATTTTGACAAGACTGATAAAGCTGACCAAGGTAGCACAAGACCTAAAATGACAAAGAAAATAGAATTCAGTGCTCCAAAACAATTTAGTAGGAATTTACGGGAGACAGGAGAAGACAGTACTGGTACAGTGACTGATGATATCGAGATGTTTCAGAATAGACCAAGAAAAAACCCAGCAGGGAGACCGAGATCAATGATTGATGCTGACAAGCAAACAGATGGGAGGCAATCAAAGGTCAAGGACAGGTGGTGTTATTTAAAGTCCCAGAACTCTGCGCTTCGCACAGACATGAATCAATCTCTGTCCATCGAAGAGCCGCCCTCTGCCTTTCCCATTACCCCATCCAGCCCACTCTACACAAACACCAACAGTCTCACAGTCATTACTCCAGTAAAGAAGAAACGTGGCCGGCCCAAAAAGCAGCCATTGCTCACTGTGGAGACAATTCACGAAGGCACAGCTACAAGCCCTGTCAGCCCTATAGCCCTAGATTCATCAAGCACTTCGAAGAGAAGAAAGAAACATGACATGTCAAAATTGGTGCAGTTGGCCTTAAACAGATCCCCTCCTGGACAGCAGTTGAAATTCAAGAAATCAGGTCAAGAAGGTGTCCTTAAAAAGAGGGCCACAAAAAGAATGAAATTGGTAAAGATGCAGAGCATTTTGAATGAACTTTTGTCCACTTCAAGCACTGGAAATCTTGTTTTGAAGTCCAACGTTCCGGTTTCAAATGCCATGTCAACCGTGGCATCGACAATCGAGGCCCGTTTCGGCAAGCAAATCAATGTGAGCAAGCGTGGGACTATTTACATAGGCAAAAAGCGGGGAAGAAAACCCAGAGTGGATACACAGGCCCAACAAAAGGAGCACAAAGCCAGTGATAAGCACCCGTTGCCTAATTCCAGTCCATTCGAGAACCCTCTAGTGCCTTCTAATACATTGTCCGCAACCGGAATGCCTTCTCCCAGGGTCATGCATTCTCTCTCTGCTCACCCTGCCGCCACAGATACCAGCCAGCATGACCTGAAGACAATGCCAAATCTACAGCCTATCAGTGCATTGCCTACAAAAACACACAAGGGCTTGCTCAGTAGTAACTGGAAGCTTTCTCCCCCAAGACTAATGGCCAACTCACCATCTCACCTGTCTGAAGTGGCTTCGATCAAAGAAGTCACCCTGTCTCCAGTTAGTGAGTCCCACAGTGAAGAGACAATCCCCAGTGATAGCGGAATTGGAACGGACAACAACAGCACATCCGACCAGACTGAAAAAGGCCCAGCATCTCGCAGGAGATACTCCTTTGACCTTTGCAGCTTCGATGCCACGGAGGCTGCCGTCATAGAAGCAAAGAGCAAAGCAACTAGGGGACACTACCAGAAGCGTGCCACTTCGGTTGCTGTGGAAAATTTCTTCGCTCAGGAGAGCCTGAAGAAGCAGAAACATCGTAGAAAGCGCAAGGCCCTCCAGAGCCGGGATGGCCTGCAATTTATAGTCGACCTTGAGGAGCTGGTTAGCAAATTTCAGGCCTTCAGGATTTCACACCGCAGTTACAAATTCTACCATGAGAATTCGTATCCCAGCATCTTCCGTCTCAACTTCGACCACTACTGTCCCGTGCCGTACTATCCCTACGACCCTGTGCACTATCTTCGCAGGAGCTCTGAAAAGTTGAAGAGGAGGCGCGGAAGGCCTGCCAAATCAAATGAGCCAATATCTAAGATGCCTTTTATTCAAGGGTTCGGCTGCCCTGTGCCCGGCGGCAATTACTATGCACCCTACGCAATGCCTTACACGTCCATGCCTCTCGCCACAAGTATGATCAACATGGGCTATTACGGACAGTACCCTTCACCGTTGTACTTATCTCATGCACTTGGACCTTCAGGCTCCCCTCTCATGAGGCCACCAGTCCCTCCACCAAAGTTTCACCCCAGCGCGTCTTCTGGTCTTGTCGCTTCTAGCCGGCATAGAGCGAAGAGTATGCTACATGAAATGCCTTCATCTAGAATGGGCGACTCGCATCACTCTTCGAACAGCTGCTTGGCGAGTGTCTTTCTCCACAAACGCAAACATAAGTACAAGCACAAACATAAGGAAGATCAGTACATCCCACCAAGGGAGGACCTCGGTGGACTCTTCAGCGGAACCCAGAGCCCTGCCTTCCACAGCATATTAAATGACAGACTGGAGAAGAGCTCTCTGTCCAAACTGAAGAACAAGCAAAGAGGCAAGCAAAGCGCAGATGCTTTGCCGAAAGCATCCAGAAACTACTTTGAAGTAGACACTCTGTCATCATTATCCTTATCAGACTCTCAGCATTGTAAACGTGCTAGAGGAGAGACACTCGACAACTTCCTGAACATCTGCACTAGACAACCGCATGAGCGCCTGCGAGCCAGCCAGGACCATTCACTGGACTCGTTCAAGGGGCAGCACTTAGGGGACAATGATTCCAGCATCCACAGATGGAGGCGTAGCATGGAGGACTTTGTTACGTACAAAGAGGGAAGCGTGGCGGCCTTCCAAGGAAGTAGAGAGGAGAGGGCAGAGCAGATGTACCAGTGCTCAGACACAGCTGTAGCAGGTAAAATCTGCGTTTAAACTAATAGCAAGATCCAAGTTTTGTTATGTTGCATCAGAGTTGAAAATTATTTTTGGTGTAGTTCATCGAGCTGTAATTAACAAAACATGTAAAATGGCTTTTTGCACACATTTGCTTTTTGCAATGTGCCTTTTTAAACACTTTATATTCTGTTCTCAGTACATCTGGCATGGAGAATGTAGTGCATTGATGGAGACAACTATAATTCACAATTTTCTCTCTCCTCCCTTTTCGGCTTGCCAATGGTTTTTCGTAGAGATATATTATTCACACGTTTTGATTTATATTCTACAGAAATGCAATAAAAAACCTTGCCTCTTGTTAAAAGAGCTGGAGAGAAGCCAGAGGTTTAATGAATCCAGTCGACTCCACTGAAGGGGAATTGCAAGCCCTAGGCACAGTTAGATTACATTTTCACTCCCCTAGGGGAACTATGAGGATGACTCACGTTCTGCCTGCTGCCACCCACATCCATGAATTAACCAGATGCTTTAAAGAGCTAGTTTGTTGTTCTTAAACAGAGAAATATGACATGCAACCTGCCCAAGTGTACATCTTTGTTGATTTCAAAGCATGGTTTTAGAACAGCAACGTGTTTTGCCAACTACGATTTGGCTATCATGCAATAAATTGCAGGAAAGCTGGGCTTTTATGTCACCACATTTGCATTTAAGGTCACATCTCATTTACAATTAATTAGATCTATTTGGTAAAGAGATTTATTGTGCATTGTGTAATAAGGCTATTTGTCATTATGATGGGAACGTCTAGTTTGGGGCAGATGTTTTGACAATATTTTAAACTTAAAGCATTTAAACCTAGGATCATAGTGTTGTGCAGCCTAAGTATGTCCTAACTTCCTTGAAACATAAAAACGCTGTCATGTTATCTTTTTACACAGGACTCAAAACTAGTTTTGTTTGACTAGTTGTCGTATGCCTTTTATCAAGACATACAAAAACCAATGAGATCCATATTTAAATTTACCGCACTGATCTGTATCTTGCCATGGATATGCAGCGTATCGATTGTGAAGCTAAATATGAATTATTAATTAATATATTAACAAATTCAACTATATAATCAAATAATAATCAATAAATATTAATTAATTAACCTGCTGAAAGATTACTTAAATGATGGATGTGTACTGTACTTGCTTTTTGAAACCAGTGTGTTGACCCCCATATAAAAAAAAGATAACATGGCATTTTATATAAAATTATTTTATCTCAAGAAACAAAGTTATCTGCGATGGCATGAGGATGAGTAAATTATGAGAGAATTTTTCTATTCTAACAAAAAAGTGACTAAACGGGAAAATAAAATGATGACCACAGCATGTGCAATACGTGAGTATACATTATATATGATGAGCAAGCAGAAGGTCAAAACTTACAACATTTCATGCTATTACAGCTTTCATAAGTGAATTGAAAAGAGTAAGATGATGTAAATATGCTCATGAGAAATATCACCCTATGACAGGCTCTTGAAAGTAATTCATCATACATTAGGGAGCACATGTGGTATGGATTGAGAATCCGATGGAGCACTCATCGTGCAGGTCTTTCAGCTTTCCAAGCCTTGTTTAAAGTAGGGCTGGCTTTAACCTAACTTAACTTAATGCCACTTATTTGTTAGTGCAGGAATTACACAGAGGATTTCCCCTTTGATCGAGCTTTCCGGTATACAGTTTCATCTTCCTTTACACTGCAAACAAGCAGTCTAGCAAGCAAGGAAACCCCTATTAAAGCTATCAATAATGCTGGCTGCAAGTGAGTCTACACAAACAAGGATTTCATGCAATAAATCACTAGCTTGCCTTGACAATCTACTAGAGAATATATTCGGGGGAAAATTACGCCACAGTATTTTTTGTTTTCTAAATCGTTTACCTTTGAACTGTGGAATTCGGTTGCTATGACAACAGGAAGTAGACCTCCGCTGCAGAGCTGTGGCGACAGCGGCGAGGCGAGTCCATAAATTGCTGCCTCTAATGAAAACATTGTGCGCAGGATGCAGGTAGAGATTTCGGGGAATAAATGAGTTGTGACGCTCCCTTTGAAAATGAGTGTTTCTGTCCGATGATTTGTTGGCGCTTGGGAAGAATCTGCGAGTTTTCCCGTGATAAACTGAGGCCGGAGAGGGAAGGGCTCATGTTTAGTCAAGCACAAGTATTACTTTATTGAAACCAAATGGGCTGAAGGAGCCTATGCACAGCTGGTTAGTGACCCATGCTTGTTTTTTTCTCTTTTTTGTTTAGCTGTAACTCGGATCCAAACCTGCCCTGGTGATTTGTGATATTTTGCAACTGAATCATAATTATTCTCGTTGACACTGATAACTGAGGAAACGCATTGTTTGGAAAGTGTGATTGCTGTTTAATTTAAAAGAGCTTATTAGTGTTCGGGTTAATATGGCAGTTGTTTTTGCCTCTCAACCTGGATGCGGGATGAACGTTTTTAGGAACTTGTTTAATCATATGTATTAATCTATTATTTGACTAGTGAATCGTTTGCTTTGGATAATAATTGTATTAAAATCTGAAATTGGAATGAATCAGTTAAAAAGTGCAAATATTAAATTACACTGTCTTCCAGATTATTGTGCAAGTGACGTATCAATAGTATTTCAGTACAATAAAGAGTCAGGCTTGTTCAATAGTTCGCCAGGTCTCCTTAGGTAAATGGAAACCCTATTTAAGTTGTTCTACATTATTAAGCATGTCACATTTCTTATGCAATATGGTGAGGAAGAAAGATCTTTCTGAACATGAAAAGCATGAAACAATGCAATGTCTCGCAAAAAGCATCAAAACAAATAATATTTTGCGAAAAGCAAATTGAGATTATTGAACTGTCAAAAGATTTGTGAGTGCACAAAATATCTTGGTCAGATAAAGATTTATTAAGGAAAGTTTCTGTCATGCAAATATATTGTATTAAAAGGACAGCTGTTGAAAAAAAAGCCACTGCTTAGCAGCAAACAGGTGTTTGAAGCTCCTGGAGTCTCAAGATCATTTTCATGCAGACCTGCAATTGTGCTTGAAGCTGTGTTTCAGTCACTGCTAACCAAACCTCACAAAGAGAAACCGGCAAATTCAAATTTATTTTCAAAAACATTAAACATTGTCAATAACATTTTGTTAAACAATTTAAAATATTCTAGGTTCAATTTAACCTTCTGTATGTAAAAAATAAAAAAAAGGTTGGTCCATCACTGCAAAATAAAACTGAATCTTAACGCAAAATTAGAAAGCTGAAGCTGTAATGTGCGATTATAGCATGTGCTGGCCCAAAGATAACTTCTGGTCTGTGTTCGGTTGTAATATAACATTTTTTTTAACTTAAATTTATATATATATATATATTTATATATATATATAGTAATTGGATTAAATTGAATTAAAACTATTATTATTTTTTGTGAAAGTTTGGGCCACAAACCTTTGTTTATGTTGTTGCTGCTGAAACCGTCTATATATATTGTCTATATTCTTCTATATATTGTTTTTTACAAATATGCATAAAACAATGTGTAATGACATAAGAACGACTATATCAGCCGTACTATCTTTTTTTTTGTATATCCTTTCCACATTTTTCTTTGGAAACCTTTGTGCACCTTACTACACTTTAATTCCCTAATGATCCGATGAAGAAGATATGAGGATGAATTAGAAAATCATTTATGGCTCTCAATCACCCAGTGTATCCTGTTTTCAAGTTTGCACAGGTGCGCTCTCCGCCGAGCTTTAGGAGAAACCTAGAAATGCGTAAAATGCTCCTGATCTTAATCCAGCTCCAAACATCTTTCACAATTACAGCTCTTGTTTGTTTTCATGGAAACCTACCAGATGGAGGGGCAATCAACGAGAAAAGAGAGAAAAAGAGACCTCTCTAGAGATACGAAGAGAGTGCAGGAGAAATCTTAGATGTGGAACGCACATTTTAGGCAGACTTGGACCGTCTGAACTCATTTCAGAGGCGGCTGCCAGAAAGCCAGCGTTTCCTCTGCTCTGGGCTTCTATCCAGCGCTCCGACGTGAAGTTTAGAGGCAGTAAATTAATCACAAATGTATCTGAGGCCTCGTCGTTTATTACTCGCAATTCCAGACACATCCATTCGCCGTGGATGTGAACACAGACTATATTCACTAATAGTCTGGTAAATGGTACGTTGCCCGACAACGTTCCCCATGTTTCCTTGTTATCCTAAGTGTCAAGAATCCGTTCTTCTCGTGTTGCATGTTTCACATGTCAGTTTATTAATAGTTCACTCTATTACATGGTATCAATTATGATCGGTTCTCTATGGCAGGAATATTTACACGCAAGCTAAAACAAATTAGTGCGACGACACATCGAATTGTCACATCATTAACCACAAGATGAGTGTTTGTCTCTCTTGGTCTGACTGCATGTCTTGTTTGCTTTGGAAATTTTACTGCTGTCAACTAGCAAATCGATTTTGTCAGATGTTTACTGCACTGACTGTTCCACACATTTTTCTCACACTCGACATGCTTTTTCCCTCCAGATTCCTACAAGAGGAGGCACAAGCACCCGGAAGAGCAGTGCGACATGCAGAAAACCTGCACTTATTCCAAGATCCTCACCACCAAGAAGAACCTGGATCACGTCAACAAGATTCTGAAGGTCAAGAGGCTTCAGAGGCAAGCCAAGACGGGGAATAACATGGTGAAGAGACGCCGAGGGAGACCCAGGAAGCGGCCGCTTTCTCTTGAGGACGGATTGATGGCTCAGATGCCAGTTCTGGAAAAGTGCGTGGACCTTCCCGGCAAGAGAAACCTTCACGCCGGGCTGGTACCCGCTCATCTTGAGTTCTCCAATCACGACTCCATCACAGACGCCATTGAGTCAGTGGTGCACATGGCCAGATGCCAAACCAACCCACAGTCCATGCAGGGAGGCAAGTACTGGCACAAAGTTCAGCCGGAGCTCCAAACGGAGCGTCGGCGAGGCAGAGGGAACAGGCGAGATGAAGCTTATAACGCTGCACTGTGAGTTAGTGCTTGGGTCTTTGTTTCTTTGTTCGTTTTAGTCTGGATTCTACTGACGTATTTTAATGGGCATTCGCTGGGCACGATCGTGCTCCGTTTTCAGATGCTTTTGATCACGAACTTTATTCGTCTCGAGGAGACAAATTCAACTTGTTTGTTCCAAAGCCCATAACCAGGAGGATTTCGAAATGGTGGCTTTAGCCATAATCTACCAGCACGTGTAAATGAACTTAAATTACGGTACTGTGCACTTTTTTCTTTGTGTTTTTATTTTTTGTAGTTGTTTTGCTCAAGCACAAAACACAGATTTTCTGGCTGAGGTTGATTTTGAACAACAGGTCACCGGTCAATCGCTAACACACACATTCACTTGCCTGTGCTCAGGTGTGTTTCAGGCATGAACTAATGGCAATACTTTTGAATGAACCCCATTTCGATGGCTAGCATCACTGTACATAGCAACATACTCTACTAACTTTTCAAAGTATTTTAGATCTACCTACAGTATACTGTCAGCATATCATGTCAAAAACCGTATAATGTTTTTGTTTTAACCAAATAGATGCGACATAAGCGAGCTTGTGTCGAAAAGGAGAAACGCATTTAGTAACGTAATCCTAACAAAGTGGATCCACTGCATATTGTTATTCTAGAAACAGGACAGAATATATAAATATCGTCACCTGGAGAAAGTGTCGTTCACATCAGGCCAGATGAAAAATGCTACGGTTGCGTTTTTAAATTTACAAAGCACTTAATTTCTTTTTTGGTGGGATGGGGAGGGTTGGGATTTTACAATGTCATGGTGTTGGTTTATCGCTTTAAATATCAGCGAGCATCTGGACGATATTTTCTCACTTGGTTGCAGAACGGAGAGGCCAGTTTGCCTTCTCTTTTTTTGAGAATGTGCCTGCTCCTATTAACTAAACAATAATATAGTATGTCTATATACCTGTCAGTATTAGATATTCACATGACCAAAGTATCAGTGTAGTCGTGTGTCATAGGGTAGATCGGTTTCAGTTTAGCTGCTTGTGTATATTACTATGAGTGGATAGTAAGTGTGACGGTGTGCTTATTTCTCTATTGCTCTGCTGTTTGGATTGGTTGGAAAAATAGAAACCGGAATGTACACAGAAGACGATTTAGGTCCGATCATAGGACTTTGCAAACTTTTATATGTGTCCTATGCTGTTTTAGAAACAAACTTTGTAGAACAACTAATATATAATTTACAATCTGCATAGAATTTGAATGTGGTCCTAATTTGAATAGCTTTCCATTTGTTATCGGTTTTTCATATATGTGCCTTACGTTTGTCTATGAGTCCATAACATGTTCAGGTACAAGGAAAGCTTAATAGAAAGACGTTAGTCGAGAATGTACATAAACAATAGTAATTGTGTTCGCTGTCCTGGTTGTAATGTGTTCGATGTTCCATTATTTCACCTTTACGGTTTAGAGTTTGCAGGTCAGTTGTTTTACTATAATCTACTTCATTTTACCTATACACACATATACTGTATTTACCAAACCTGAGCTCAGTAAAGAGTCGTTCACATTATGTATGATAACTAGAAAGATTTCACTTTATAAAATGGTCTAAATTTAAGAGAATAGCAATAAACGTACACAGAAACGATATTGTTGGGATCACTTCCAGGGCGATTTTTTTTCTAGCTTATGATTTAATCCCTAATTCAGTGTTATCTGTTTTTTTACTATAATATGTTTGCCCACATGAGAAATAATTTAGTGTACTGTAGTATTTATTTACTCAAATTTGAGTTTTTGAACCTTAAAACTGCAATTTTCATTTGGGTTACTACTAGGCTAATATAATGATTTAACCTATAGTTCTGTTCTGTACTGTACTGTACTATACATTACTATATACACTATATAATTGGAAGAATAATTACTGCAGTTTACTATAGAAAATACTGTAATATACAGTATTTACTACAGTGTACTATTTACTATACTGTAGTATTTATTTACTCAAATTTGAACCTTACAGAAAAAATCGACATAAACAAGGTATTACTATAAATCTGTATCTTACAACACATTATCTGTTTTCTTTAGTTTCTTTAGTCTACTAAAATTATTCTATTGTATACAGTTTACTGGAGTAAATAATATAGTATACTACAGTTTTTTCATGGGAGTGTGTCATAATTCGTTGCTTAGAATTAACGTAACGTTGTTATCGTCCTTTGGTGTGGACGCCAATACAGTTGTTTATAGTTTCCATAATGTGAACGACCCTTAACAATTTTGTGACCAGACAGCAAATATAGCTACAAATTTAAATACTGTAAACACAGTATATGTCTATAAAGAAACCTAAACAAGTTTTTTTTTTTTTTTTAAACGAACACATGCTTATTTTACTATGCATCAGGTTGTCGCTGTGAATCCACAGACGTGCGATTTTTTTTATTTATTTTTTTTTTATTTTTATTTTTTTAGCATCGACTCTTTTGTAAGCTTTGCATTTTGTTTAACCAGTTTAAACAATAAAGTGGTCTTACTGAAATTTTCAATCTAAAAAGTTACAATGACCAATAGTTTGTGCTAAAACTGACTATCACTTCTTTTGAAATTCTAATCATTGTCTAGAGGAGGCAGACCGACCTCTAAGCAGTGCCGCCTTAAATGTTAAATTCAACAAAAAATGTCCCCTGTAAATAGCCGACCATCTTTACATCGCCTATAGGTGCATGGATTATGCCCACGAATCGTGTTGATGCTGTATGTTTAATTCACAGTTGTCCAAAGCGGGGCACACAGTGGCTTAAAGGCATTCTGTCCATGTGATAACTTTCATTGAAAGAAATAATATATGCTGGCAGCTATTTGCCTCTGGCATGGATATTTTGCTGGATGCATTCGATTGGACTGGTTTTATCTAACCACCTGGAAACATTGCCAAAAATGTCGACCTTTTGTCCGTGCTTTAAGCACCAAAAGACAAAACCTATGTTTTAAACAAAGATGTACACCGTAGCAGTTTTCTGAAACGCGATTCTAGATGATTTAGTCAAAAAATGGCAGCTTGGCTTCTGTGGTTTCAAAACGCCAGATATATTTTCTCCACCAGCTAATAAGTGGTGCCTTGTGAAGTTAAGGTGTATTTTTTTATGTTCCTAAATAACGATAGCGATTCAATTACATGCTGTTTGTGTTGAGTATTATCATGGTCACCAAGAGATTGTTATCCACACAAATGTTGTCACCAGTATCATTTTTTTTGTATTGTTCATGATGAAGTTATAATACAAGTGAAGTGTTAATCGAAAAGTAATATTCCTAATAAGGACACAACACACGCTCTTATCGCTCTGAAATTTTTGAAAACTCACGCATATGGTGTTTTTGATAATTTGATTTCTGTATCTGCATGCCCTATTTGATTGTATGCATACCAGTTTTGAAGAAGTATTACATTTCGATTTGGATAAGATCTTATACATTGTTTAATATGTTTTTTGTAATGGATTTTAAATTCATAAAGCGTTTTGTACATTGTATGGATATTAAAAACAGCAAATAATGGACGTATATACAAAAGAATAAATACTGATGTACACAAACATATGCATTGTACATAGAATGTATGTATACACATTGGTGTGTAGTGTAACGGTGTATACAGACATGTTTATAGTACTACACTGTACATATGTACATACATGTAAGCTTGCATGTGTTTGGTCACGTTTGCCGTTCATGATCTTGTAGTTTTATTTTTTATTTCTCTTTCTTACTGTAAAGCTTGCGTCATGCACCGGCTCCGGTGGGCGGCAACGAGTACTTAAAATACAGTTGATCTTGTTCATGTCATTCATTGTGCAAAAAAATAATAAATGAATTTATCGAGAGCTCACTTTAGTTTATTGTTTGTATTTTTGACTACTTGTTCATATTTTAGTCTTTCTGAGCCCTTTACACTGATTTTTTGTAAAATATTTATTTTATATTACCATATGAAAAAATATCGTAGTGCATTCTAGAGTTGACTATAGCTAATCGTATTAACTTAACTATAGTAGATATTAAATTATGCAGTATTTACTACAGTGGATCAATTTAATGTAGTTAGTTCTAAAGAATACTATAGTACACTATAGTTACTATACAGTATTACAGTAGTATACATTATTACATGCACTATATGCTTAAAAGTATAATTACTGAAGTGAACTATATTAAATTGAGACATTAAAGTAAATACTGTATACGGGAGTATTTACTAGAGTGTCTTAATTTAATATACATAATACTATAGTGCACTATAGTAGTTATACTGCACTGCACTATACTGTAATATTAATTATAGTTAAAAAAGCTAATACTGCTGTAAATAATGTAGTATACCACACATTTTTTTATTTAGGTTACTACTATGCTAATGATTTAACCTATAGTTCTGTACTGTACTATATACACTATATAATTGGAAGAATATTTACTGCAGTTTACTGCAATATACGGTATTTACTACAGTGTATCAATTTAATATTGTTTGTTCTACATAATACTTTAGTACACTATAGTATTTGCACTGTACTGTATCACAGTAGTATACATTACTACACATACCATATACTTAAAAAAGCAAATACTGTAGTAAATAACTAAATACCGTAGTATACAAACTCATGTGGTTTACTACTATGCTAATATAACGATTTAACCTACTGTATAGTACTGTACTGTACTGTATTTATTACAGTACTGTGCATTTCTATATGCACTATATACTTGGAAGCAGTTTACTATAGTAAATACTGCAATATTCAGTATCTACTACAGTGTATCAATTTAATATTGTTAGTTTTACATAAATGTAATACTATAGTGCACTATAGTAGTTATACTGTACGTAGTGTACTGAACTGTATTACAGTAGTAATACTACATACACTATATACTTAAAAAGTAATTATTCAGTTAGTATTCAGTTATTCTTTAATTCTGTTGTCTATCTCTGTTTGTCTGTCTATACATTTTCTATAGTAGTATTGTATATGGTGTTAGCTGGTGTGCAACCACTATTCATAAGCATATATTTTGTGCAAATTTACATTGAAAGTGGTGCTTAATAATCATTTTTCGAAGAAGACCTTAAGTGTAAATGTGTGCAGATCTCGTGCACATCATCATTTAGCAGTGCACATCTGTCCTCTGTGCTTGTAATTGGTGTCCGTGTGCAGTTTACTGGAGGGGATCCCCACTCACACAGTCTCACTCACTGCATTACCACAACACTGCAGAGTAGAGATAAACGGATTGGCTTGACTCGCAGCCATTGGTTGGTGAAGGCGAAGTGAAAAGCGTCTAACCATAGGCCTGTGCTTCTGTAAAATTCCTGTTGCCATGGCAGCTGGGGGAACTGCCCAAAATACTCCACTTGGCTCGAATAAAATGTCTCGAGTCAGTCTGCCGAACGCGCACGCGCGTATGACATTGCGGAAAATTCGAGACTGCAATTTCTGCTGACAACCGATCGTTTTGGTTCCGAATGAAGAACAGATGACAAGTGTTTACAGATAATGGGGTGCAGATGATAATGTGGCTTGTTTGTTCCTCTGGGGCACAGTTGCCGTGTGACTCTTGCAGCGCAGCCACATTACAGCTAATTGTGAGAGTTTGGACATGACGTACTTTTGAAAAGATGTTTGTCACCAGCACGTCCGTTCTATAGCTGTATAGACGTCTCAGTGTTGTTGGTGCAACCTGAACTTCACTCCGTATAGAAATCTCTCAGCACTAGAGTCAGAGAGGTTTAGGACATTGGTTTGGTATTAAAGTAATTGTTCATGACCTCCAGCATATTATTATTTTTGACATGGCAGCCAATACCTTCACAGGTGTCGGATGGGTCATTACCGATCTAAACACAGTTTTGTTTTCTGTTTTTATGGTTGTTAAAAAGGGCTGCTGTTAAATGTATATTATTCAAGACTAATAATCGAGTCTTGATTGAAAATCCGTAAATACAGATCGCCTGTAATTACCTCAGTTGTATGCAGCCGCCCACCAAGCCACTGTTATTCCTCAAAGCACCACTTACTATTTGGGATACGCTTGTGTATATACGTCGCAGGACGCGAAGGATGCTGTTCTTAATGATTGGCAACCGGCAGGGCTGCGGTTGCTACGGTGACAGGCCGAGTCGCAGCAATTTGGTTAGCGAATGAAGCTGTTAGTGTTTTGAGGAGTACGTGATGGGGGTTTAAAACGCGCTCGCTCCTGAATCCGTCAACACAAGAGTTTTTGATTTACATGTCGGGACATAGAGAAGATAAGACACGGTCTCTCCGGAGAAATCTTTATTTGTAGGGGTGAATGCTTTGAAAGACTGCTTCTGCAGAAACAGATTCAGATGACAGGTAATGTGTGAAATTGAAGGTTGCAAGTCCATGAGCGAAACAAGATTTAGGGATTGGTATTAGCGTAAAACTTGTTGGTAGAGTTCATGGACGTGTGATTGTAACTAATATGACTAATGCAAGGAAGACCGGGGCTATTTGACACATGGAGAAGTTGTCATTTGGGCTTTATCTTAGTGGCTTATGGGTCAAAATTTAAAGGAGTTTGATTCAAATTAATGCATTTTTACAAATTCTGTATCTTCCACATTAAAATAAAACTATTGTCCATATTGTCATCATTTATTCACCCTCATGTCATTGAAAATCTGTATATGACACAAAAGAAGATATTTTGAGAAATCTATCAGTGGTTTGATGTCCATGTAATGGAGGTAAATGGGGGTCAGTGATGTTTGGTTACCAACATTCTTCCAAATATCTGCTTTTGTGTTCTGCAGAAGAAAAAGATTTCATTCAGATTTGGAATAATGTGAGGTTAGTAAATTTAAATGTATTTGTAAGAATTTTCGGGTGAACTATCCCTTTACTATACATCTCATGAAATAGTTTTGTATGTTACCCTTTAAATTGATTCCTGTTTCAATAATTGTTTTGTGTTTTAGAAACATTTTACATCTTACCCCATATAGTGCGATAACATGCCCACCCAGCTATTGGATAAGAGATCAATGTGTTCAATTAAATGAATGTAATAACTGTGTAAATGTTTAATGCAGAAGTTGACTTTATAAACACCTGAAACCTACAACTAGGAATATTCAGTCGAGGAAATGGTGGGACAACTAGCCCCGGTCTTTCTCAAATGTTTACAGTTTACACACTTATTAAAGACCTACGATAAGAACGTCAGTACGTACGGTAACGGCAGCCTGATTCACGACAACAAACAAGCCTGTGTGTTCACATCTGTCAAAACATTTTGCGTGCGCGTCTACACTAACTGCACTGATAACTATATATAGTTGAAATTTACGACTGTGAAAACATTTGTGTTTGTTGCAACTGCTTAAATGACCCCTGATGGAGAACATCACCTGGTCTGGATTTCCTAGATTTACACATATTTAAACCGCCTAAATGTCATTAACTAATAGCATGAATGGAAAAATATAACTAACAAATAACACACTTGAACTGGTTTATTAAACATGAATTATAAGATCCCCAGGTGCTTTTGTCAGGTGATTTCACTTCCATGATTTAAAAACCACAGAGGTTATTTATTTAATGTAGTTAGCAGCCAAGCTCGACTGTTTTGATGTGGATGTTCGGCGCATCCCTCATCCCTCCCGCTCTGTGCTTATGTAAGGGAACTCATCAATCATACCGTCCCTCTTTTCCCTTGTACTGTTTTTCCTGCATGACATAGTCACTTGAACTTGAGATTTACTTTCTTGTAACTTTTTTCCTGTTCTTTGTTTCTCGGCGGTGACTCCAGGTCTTGGAGCGGCTTACAGGAAAGCTCTCCCAGCAGAGCACTCAGGTTACTGTTTAGTGAAAAGGCGCTTTTATTCCCGGTAATTAGTGAGGCTAACCCGAGGCACGCAAGTCTCCTTCTGCCGCTCTCGCTTTCCAAACATACCAGGAGGATCTGAAAGCTTGTGTAGGTCCTCAGACGCTGAGGTGAGACGTTTTTCCTACGGCGCAGCTCTTAAAACATTAGAACTACACTGTTATGGTAGTGTCGCATGTCTGCTTTGTTTTGGAAACTCTTACCTGTCTTGGCTTTTTGCAGGGGACCTCTAGCCTACTTATTTTTTTGTATGACTTTGCAAAAGTTGCTCAGTGTTATCGCAAATGTCAGCTAATAATAACAATGTTAAACGGATAGATCCCTCAAAAATAAAAATTCTTTACTCAGACCGTGTCGTTCCAAAGCATGCTGCTCTTTTTCCAAGAAATGCACAAGGAGAAATTTCATGCTCCTCTCTTTTACGCAACATTTCATGGCATTCGTGTCAGTCAATTTCCAAAATGACAAAAAAAGTCACATTAAACCATAAAGGTATGATAATTAAGGGCCTGTATGACTTTCATTCTTATCAAGCTATAGAATAACTATAAGAATTTCTCTTTTTGCTGCTGACAGGCATAGACGTAGCCAATGTCGATATTGAGAAAGCAATGTGACCGCTATAACATTAATTTAATTACAGCAAATCATTGCCTGTATCTCCAAATCTTTCCAGTTGACAAAGTTGACAAGTACTTTACAATACTTTGTATTGGATAAATATTTGCAAAACCCATTGACTACAAGAATGGAGATACGAGGTTTCAGTTTGACTAAATGAAACGCATAGCCTACAGACAATTGGTGAAACTAAATGAACATTTGTTGTGCATTACACATTTCTTTAGCATTGTGCTCCAGCTTTAGCATCAAAACATACTTGAACGTGTAAAAAGGTACACTCCATAAATGATATTCTGTTAAAACAACCTATTTGTGGAAGGACCAGTTGTAGGATTTGGGCAGCGAATCTAAATCCTTAAGGTCATGTTAAAAAGTAAATGGTGATCAGTCAATTTATTCATATCTGAGCATTTCCTAAGAAACAAAACACTAATGTGTTGAACGTAAAGGAAGATCGCCTGAACATAAAAATATATTGGCCCTATAAATCAAGTCCCACCTACATTTCTTTTCTCATTTCAGAAGCCGTTTCACTGTGATATAGACGGAGTTTCAAAGAAATAACATAAACAAACGTCCCTGTGCATGCACGCTTTTGTTGCCCAAACCCAATTTCAGTACACAGTCACTGCAGATTATTTCTGATAACAAGCAAAAGAAATAACAAGTCTATGACATTAGCTAGCAAGTTAAAAGTATGTCTAGTCAGTATTATTTTGGGTTGCCAGTAGAAAAATCGTTGGCTTAACTTAAATGCGGCAAAGTTACACGACCCATTCAACAAACTGCTTATTTAATAAAATTAATATGCAATAAAATTCAACAAATTGTTGATTAATTACAACTGTCATACAATAAAAATATGAATCGTTAAATTATTATCCACTAGCCAGACCGATCAATAAACACAGACCGGAAGTTAACTTTAGCCCAGCCGTGTGCGTCCGACTGATCCCTCACAATAGGGACATTTTATTATAATTTTATCATGAAAAGTTGGATTTTTAGATGTACTCAGTGAAGCCTGTGAGGCGCTCTGGAGAATTAATTGAATTTGAAACAGTGGATAGCTGTAACATTATGTAATGCCACTGAAGTCAGAAACGGAGGAAGGTAATATGTTACTGTTTACGTTGCGTATGTTCCATCACAGCGATGAGTGTTGATTTTATTGTATCCTTCCTCTCCACTTCAGGGCACCGCGCTCTTCTCTTTATTGTTTTGGATTGGAGAGCTCATAACCCTCCGGTCTTGTTCATTTACTTTTTATTTACTTGATGCCACACCATCAAGAAGGTTGGATAGAGAAAGTTATACATGCAGGAAATAAAGTGTAACACAGAATCGCACCAAAAAAACAAACATGAAAAGATCCCGAACTGACAATGTTAATGAAAAGCGTCTTCTTTCCACCCGTCAGTACCTCCGATTTTTCATCCGTACCCAAACCGGTTCTGACTCTTCGCAGCTGTTTTCGTTTTCCCTCTCCTTGAGAAACTGCACCCCTGTGCCCCAGCAATAGCACATTATTGTAAACATATAATTTCATAGTGAAAGCATCTCAGGTTGTTGGCTGTTTGCCGCCTTTTCATTTAGAGTAAAACTGGGGATGTTGCCAACATCTGGTCTATGTCAGTGTTAAGGGTTTCTTGCCATGGCCCCTCAAACTGGACTCAGCTGCCAACATGAGGATACAAAGCAGGTTTTTGTGATTAATCGCGAGGGTCCCGTTCTCAGCTCAATCTAAAGAGGGACGATCAAAAGGTGTAATGCTACGTAAGTGTTTATTAATCACTATTAATATACTGTGATATATATATATATATAAACAAATAATTATCGTTGCTAAGGAGTCAGGTGATTTGACATTTTCTTGGGTTAAAAATAAACGAAAAGCTGTGTTCAAAAGCTGTCTCCTGAAAATGAAATGGAAATCCGAAGGCACCAACCTACAGGACATAAAAGTTAGTACCCTGCAATTTTATGTTTCAAACAGAGATGGCGATAGAGAGGCAATAGTTACAGATTCCAGCCTTATTTGGATTGTAAAGACGTAAAGGCATAGTTCATCTAAAAATGAAAATTCTGTCATTTCAAACAAAACATTTGCAAAACACAAAAGAAGATATTTTGAAAACTGTTGGTTACCAAACAATGGTTGTACACATTGACTTCTATTTTGTAGACACAAATCCAGTGCAAGTCAAGCCGTTGTTTGGTTACAAACATTATTTAAAATATTGTCTTTTGTGTTCTGCAGAAGAAAAGTCAAACAGGTCATGGTAATTGGTAATATTTTTGGTAATTATGTAAAAATTTAATTGGTATATAGTGTAAATTGGTGTATATAACAAGATAAGACTGATAGTAGTAGCCTACGTTTATGGACACTGCATCATATAATGAAAGCAGATCCATCTAAAACAAGAAACCAGTGGACCGAAAACCTCACTGACAGTTACATGTTGTTCTTTTCATCGCTTTCGACTCTTGCAACAAAAAAACCAAAAAGTATATCTTGCCATCACGATGCCGTTTTTCCCCACAAGATGGCAAAGCATGTTATTATTATTATTATTGTAAACCTTGCTGTGTGAGTTATGGCACAGAACATTCACTCCCTTTTGAGAATTCACTGGCTAGGTTCCATGGCAGCTGGAAGCCATCACAAACTCCAATTACTGTCTGTCTATGTCAACATCTGGAAACCACTTCTGCTTCTTTGGCTGTCTGCATCTTAGTGTGAGTAAGGCACTTGGCCATATATAGCCAACCTATTGTATATGGAATGTGGGGACAGTGTTGTAGACGGGGGCAAGGAGATGTCTTTCAGCTCGCCCGGATTTGACGGATCCATCAAATATAATGAATGGACTTGATTTTGATAGGGGTCTCGATCGGGACTGTGAAGAACTGCAGGAGTCCGTCCCGGCGGCATGAATATTGCACGCTTTGGGAAACTGGCACCTGTGGTTTATTTCATCTTTAGGACTTGACCTTAGAGTACCTCGTTTAACATTCTGATGACTAAATCTAACACTCCTAGAATGAAAAAAATCCTCAAATTGCTTCTAATAAAAAAAAATTATCCAAATTTTGGTATACGTTCTGCAATGTAAATAAAACATACATGTTTGCGCAGGTGGCCTAACTGCAATGTAGTCGATTATACAAAAGAAGGTCACATTTCGAAAGTTTCAGAATGCATAACAACAACATTTCCTATTTAAAAAGAATAATAATTGGTTATTTTAGGTGGAACCATTCATAATAGTGTAATAATCTCTGTTATTAGAATGAAATGTTTTCTCCATTTCATGATACATAAACTGCCTGTTAGAAATTAGAAAGTAGTTTCACTCCACATGTGTTTTTAATCCAGTTATCTTTGATGGTTTTGTGCACAGAAAATCGGGCGTTTTGTGAATTGATCGCTTAATAAATCCAGTACATGATAAAAAATACAGAGGAGCAAGTCAGTGACTTATGAATCAATCGCAATCACCCATTGTTTGCATAATTGTCTGGGCAGAATATTGCGTTTGCTATTAAAGCTGGACTTCCATATGGAAACCTCATCAAGTTGCCTGCCAAACCCTCTAAAAATTGCATTCCTGTTGAGTGTCACAATGTATCAAATTCAGCTGATTTGGGTTGGATTAAAAAACACATGGAGGGGCATGAATACAGGTCAGTATATATGAAACCAAATAAGCAAATCATTCAAACTCTCCATTAAATAATCTGTAACATCTGTTTTAATACTCCTCTTTTGTCTTCAATACACAAATGCATCTACCAGCTCTCAAGAAGTGTTCTTACATGAAGAAAAGAAGGTAATGAAACCTTTTCGTTGATCATTTGTTTTTTAGTTTTGAAGTGACAACCCAACATTATCAGTGAAGCTCTTCTGACCCCTAGTGTTTTAAAAGGCTAATAGCAAATATATCTTTGATCCTGCCTGTAGGAGACGCTCTGTCTCTTGTTATAATAAATGAATGCAACTCCGTTATTTCAACTAAATATTGGCATTGATCTTTCAGCATACTTGATCAGTAGATGCTTTATGTATGTGTGTGTGTATATATAGCTTTCAGAGCATGGTGCTAGCAACGCCAAGGTCATGGGTTTCATCCCAGGGATTGCACATACTCGGAAACAAATGTATAATGCAATGGATAAAAGCGTCTGCCAAATTCATAAATGTAAATGTAGCCTAGCCTATTTAAAAACACGCACGCACGCACGCACGCACGCACGCACGCATAAACAATAAAAACAGACATAAAAAGCAAATATTCAGGGTCTGCTTCCAACATTACAGTAGGTTACAGAAGTCTATTTAATAATTGTACACTGTGCACACACAGAAAAAAACACCAAAATAAGACATGTGAAAGGAGCTGAGTGACGCTTTGCATGTGTAGTTAAATAAGATTTAATCATAGATGTAATAACAAATACACCGATTCACATATAGGCCTACAATACAAAACCTTTTCTTTTTTTTTTTAAATAAACATCTCTTCAATTAACGGACTGTGAGATTACTTGAGCTGTTTATCTGCGTAGTGGAATACTTGATTCTGAAGGGATAAATTCAGCATCACCTGCGCAGACCGATCTGTTTATGACATCAAAGTGCCGCGAGAACACGGAGTTCGAATCGCTCTCGCGCGTCTTTGATGTCATACGCCGACCAGTCTGCGTAGTACCGCATGACGTCCAACACACGGACCCTTACCACAGTTATCACACCGTGTATTTGGATAATGCTGGTATCGCTCTTGTGGGTCTACTTTTTTGTCTCTTGTATTACACCGACGTCTCGTTTCATACACGCGCTATAACGTTTGGAAAAGGTAAATGTCGACATACCGTTTGATAAAACGACCCCGGTGGACTTTAGCATTGATTTTATGGTGAACATAAAACTTCTCAAAGTGGTTAGACGCACAGAAGGAAAACGACCCCTCTCCGAAGCACCGGTAGGATAAAGAAAACGAGTTGAAATTAGAAAACAGATTCAAAATTAATATTATAAAAGTTTTAGTTATCAAACAAGATTGATAAAATATCGATGCTCTCTCTTTTGTAAATAGATTTACATTTACGAATTTGCCAGACGTATTATACACATTTGTTTCTAAGTATATGTGCAATCCCTGAGATCGAACCCAATGACCTTGGAATTCCTAGCGCCATTCCTAACCACTGAGCTACAGGAAAGCTGTTTAAAGCTTGATCGTAGTATTTGGTTATTTCTATAACAAATATACAATGCTTAAAATTTTATTAGACCCCCTTTCATAATAAAGAGAAAACACAAATAGTTTAGGAATCTGTAAAAAAAAAAAAATTCAAATAAAACTGAAAAGTCTTTATTCACATTTTTTACCCAAATGTGAGCCGGCACATTGAACTTCTCTTAGAAGTCAGATATTAATCTGGCGTAATATTCAACCATTAAAACCATTTTCCTCAAGTAAAGAACTGTAACTGGCACCTGAATAAAAACTGATAAAGTTTGACTATTCTTTGCCTTCTTGTAAAACTCCATGGATAACAATAATGCCTTATGGTCAGGAAGGTTGAGAATGAGATAAGGTTTAATCATCCATTTCCATCAGTTCTGGATGAACAGGGGAGGAGCAGTGCACTAGTGTACAGTGCTATAAACTTCAGAGATGTGCTGTGTGTTGCTTCAGGGTTGCTGGTTTATAGAAGATATTGCTTCCTAATATTCGTCTGATTTATGCCTGGAATAAAGCCCGTCAAGGTAGATATTTTTTTCTCTTTTCAACCACACCATCTCCAAAATTCCTGTTTAATTGAACATTTTATATACATTTAATCATATTCAATAACCAAATATTGAATGCCTAATTCATATTGAAGTGTGTTCAGTGCCAAACATGTACGGTAACATTTACAGGAGCTACAACCACTCATGGCAAATCCAGCCCCTGAAAGCACAGAGCAGGAGCGGGTGAAACAACCACCGTCACATGAGAAGATTAAAGCAAAGATCATCCACTGGATTTCTTACATTGCCGGTGACATGACAGCGTTTGGTGAATGGATGAAAGGTACACGGTCAAGCTAGAATAGTACATGAGTATGAAGCATATCTATGTGCATCGATATTTTTGGTCCACGTCCTGACACTTCCTTTCTCAGACAGTGCACACCCAACTGAAATAACAAAACATGCTTTGAGAGAGGCACATGTATTCATTCTTCATCAGATTTGTATATTTTCTTAGCGTTTTCATGGTGTATCAGAGGCTCTGAGGACAATATTTTTGCTTATTCTAGTTCAGCAGAGTTCTCGATGTTTCCTTTAAAGAGACAGATCACCCAAAAATGACAATTCTTTCATAATTTACTCACCATCATGTCATTCAAAACCTGTATGACTTGCAGAACACAAAAGAAGATTTCTCAGAGAGACGTCTGACGTCAGGTCTTATAACATGAGGGTGAATAAAAGATGACGTCATTTTAGTGTTTCAGATGTTTGTCCCAAAAGTGGTGGATCTGGATTTGGGTAAATGTTCAATAATATAGGCTTTAGATTTCAGACTGCAGAATCTGAGCTCACATTTGTGAGATTTCTGGGTCTGTTCTGTTCTCTGGAAAAATGTCTTTTTAAGATTTAAGCAAAAGTTTCCATTTGCTCTACATTTAATTTAATCTCATTAATGTCAAGAAGATATAATTAAGATGTGATTTCATTTTAAAAGTAGATTTATTTCAATTTGTTATTTATGTTTTTATTTAAAACTGCATTATAATTTCAAAATAGTTTTCATGTAAATATCCATGTAGATAGTCTTGCATTTTTTTGCCCCACACAGGTCAGTTCATCCTGCTGCAGATTTTGGACTGGGTGTTACGCGGGGCGGCTCAGGTGATGTTTGTGAATAATCCTCTCAGTGGACTGATTATCTTTGCTGGACTCATTCTACA
Organism: Oreonectes daqikongensis; assembly: GCA_026939265.1. Classification (NCBI taxonomy): domain Eukaryota; kingdom Metazoa; phylum Chordata; class Actinopteri; order Cypriniformes; family Nemacheilidae; genus Oreonectes; species Oreonectes daqikongensis. Next base: position 2,195,809 of record JAOTQM010000051.1, read on the forward strand.
GAACAGATGGTGGGCGCTGAACGGTTTTGTCGGCACATTTTTTGCAACAATCTCTGCCCTCATCCTCTGTCAGAACAGGTTTTTGATCTTAACTTTTTTTGGCGTGTTTAATGGTACAATGGTGTTCTGAATGAATATATTGTCCTCAGAGGTGCGATCGCAGCGGGTCTTTATGGATATAATGGGATCTTGGTTGGTCTTCTGATGGCAGTTTTTTCGAATGCAGGAGACTGGTACTGGTGGCTTCTTCTTCCCAACATCTTCATGTCAATGGCATGGTAAGTATAAAGTGCTTTAGTTCTTCAAGATTGTATTTGTATTACATATGAAGATCTAGACAAGTCAGATTCTTCTGAATCAGAAAATTGTGACAGCACTTCCTTAAGTTACTTCATATGATTCGAGTGAATGTTCTTTTTCATGGCTTGTGTGATATATTTTTATCAATATATAAAGGCATGTTTTATTTATTTTATTTCGCAAGGGGCACTTTTCACAGTTATATTTTATTACAATATCTAAACTATTTTAATGCATTGCATCTTTTTTAAATTGTATTTTTATTTTCTTTAGCTTAGCATTTTACACAGGGCACGTTTGGCAGTTATATTTTATAAAAATATACAACATATTTTAAGGCAAATGTTTTTTTATTATTATATTCTACAGGTCGATATTTTCCAAGGGGCACATTTCACATGACCTTTGATATATATTGTTACTGCTAATGTAGACAAGTGGCTTTCAGGTGGTTTTGCGTAATGGTACAGATTTTACCCCAGGCGATTCAGTCGCATAGTTTTGTTGAGTACATAATTTGCTTAACAAAACCTTTCCTCTCCTCTGCCTGCTTTTTGAAAATAAGTACACTATAATCTTTTGCCACCTAGGACCTTTTCACATGTACTGCCTGTTATTTTAAAGAAGAACTACTGGACTTAATATTAAATGACCCATCATGACCAATAATTCATGTTTTGTTTCTGTAGCCCTATAGTGTCAAGTGCCTTGGCGTCCATTAACAGCCGGTGGGACCTGCCTGTTTTCACCCTTCCGTTTAACATCCTAGTGTGTCTACACATGGTGGCCACGGGACACTATAACCATCACTTCCCACAAGTTCTCATCCAGCCCCGCACGTCCCTGCCCAATATCACCTGGTCCGAGATGGATTACGCAAAGGTAAGACAATAAAAAAATGACGAAAGTGATCAGCATTTCAGAAGGGAAGCTGTTTTTGAATTAGGCTGTTCTCCAAAACAGTGAAAGCAAGATTTTGCAACAAGTTTTGATGGCATCACAGGTCACACGGCGATAAAAGAGCAGGTTGTGCAGCGAAGATGCAGCTGTCACTACGGAATCCATATAAGCAAGAAATGCCAGAATGTCTTGCATCACCTTCCATGCTACCTAGCTTACAATAATGTCACGCGCCCACACACACAAAATTGACCAAATTTTTCAAATTGTATTTTTTCACACAGCTCTTCCGCTCAATCCCCGTGGGAATCGGACAGGTGTACGGGTGTGACAATCCCTGGACAGGAGGGATATTCATGATTGCCTTGTTTATCTCCTCACCCATAACATGTGCACACGCTACCATTGGATCGGCCGTTGGTATGGTGTCAGGTAAGACTGTACAACTCAAGTGATTTACAAAATGAAAGAGAATTGAAAATCTGATTCGGTTTCTTTGAACATCAGGTCTTGCTCTGGCAGCACCCTTTGAGAACATCTACTTTGGTTTATGGGGTTATAATTGCGTTTTGGCATGCATCGCGATCGGTGGGATGTTCTACGCTCTTACGTGGCAGACCCATCTCCTGGCTGTGGCCTGTGGTACGTTACACATGAGCTATTTCCTGTCCTTTCTGATTATGTAACAGCAATTTCCTCAATCATGGACAAACCAAACTAATTACGCTCGTATTATTTGTTTTCAGCGTTCTTCTGCGCATACTTGGGCTCGGCGATAGGAAATGTGATGTCTACTGTACGTATCATACACCCAATCCTTATCCTTATGCTAAAAATAAGTATACTACTTATCAAAATTACATCTAAATATACTTGTACTGACAAAAAGATCCTAAATAAAATGTGTGGAGCTGAATCTGTCCCTCTTTATACATAGTGCTACAGTGTAGTTTACTTTAAATCTACTTAAAGTACAGTTAAATGTATACAATATACAAAATCAATACTTAAATAGGAACTTAGTTGCATACTGAAAGTGCAAAAATAATTTATAGTAATTGTTAACTCAATAACTTTTAAAAGTACACTTGTAGAATTAAAAATACTGAACTAGTTTACTGAGTGTATACTTCAGAGTGTACTTTCAGAAAAAAAAGGTGCTACAAGTATTAAACTGTCAGTATACCTTTAAGTAGTAATATACGTATATATGTAGTCTAGTTGCAGTACAAATGAAAAGTAGATATAAAGTATTCCTAAAAATATACTTGAACTCTAAATAATAAAGTATAATTCATAAAAACAACGTGCATTGCACAATACATTTTTCGAAAAACCAATTCAAGTGTTGTATTTTAACAGTTCGGACTCCCAGCATGCACCTGGCCCTTCTGCCTGTCTGCCCTCACGTTCCTTTTGATCACTACGGAGACCAAAGCTATTTATAAATTACCTCTTGCTAAGGTGACCTACCCTGAGAAAAACCTGATTTATTTCTGGAAGATGAAGAAAGAGGAGATGGCCAGTGAGGAGAAAAAACAAGAGATGCAACTGAAGGATGCTGAAGAATCACAGCTACAGAAACACGAGGAAATATCGCTCACAGTGGAAAAGTGTGAACATTAGTGGACGACACTAACAGAGAAAATATAACACATAGACCAGACACCAGTAGAAATGTCATGTTTTACACTTTTTCACATTTACAGCATGAACCATTGAAACAAGTGTCAAATAGTTTTCGCTTCCAAATATCCAATATAATGTCAGTTAAATGACTGGTCAGTGTTATAATCATCTGTAATGATGTTTTTGTATTTTTTGAAAACTTTTGTAAACTCCAATACGTATATATTTAATGAAGGCACATTGTAAAAATGTCTTTTTTACATTTAAATGTGCAAAGATGCTATTAACACATACATGCCATGATTGTGGATTTGTGACAATCGTAAAACTCACCTTATGCCCTTTTGTAATGTCATTCATATTTAATACATTTTTAAGGCTTTCTAGTAGCTAGTTAATAATGATTATATTATCAAATGTGCACAAATCTCTTTTCAACTCTAGTAGCTACCAAGAAATAATCCAGCACACGAATGTTCTAAATATCATGTAAAATTTGTTTTAGCGAAACGTGTTTGTTAGTGAAACTTTAGAGCCATCAGGTGTTAAGATTTTAACGTAATTTGCTATAGCATCAGTCTGTCCTGATGGTGAACTTTTAGCTTACATACCAATGGAAATCTTTTCTCAGGTGATGTTCATGTTGGTCACCAACCAGTTTGGCACCAACAGTGGCAAAATCATCAACTATTCAGGGAACGGCTAAAGATGAATATCTGAATCTGATCATGAGAACATTCCATCAGATTATACAAGAACAACCTAGAAATTTCAGTCTGATAACATAAACTTGTAGGTTTGTCATTGTATTTTTTATGTCCCTATTGATGAGGCGGTATGAGATAAAAACATAAGTGAGAAATAACATTACAGTTGCATGTTAGAATTGCTTCTGTATGCTAATGAATAACCAATTTACATAAATGCATTTGACAGAAGCTTTTATCAAAAGTGACTTAACAAGGTTTTATCAAAGGTTTTCACCATACTGATAGCACAGATGTAAACTCATTTTGTGGTTGTAGCAAAAGATTAGAGGAAGGTACACAGTGAATTAAATTCTTTATCACAGATGTGTATGAGAGTTAAGACTCAGATTGATATAATGATAAGATTTAGTTGGTTGCCTTTTTTGTGCGTTAGGTACAGCAGTGACTTTGCATTTTATTCAAATGTGTTATTAAAGATGTATTAAAACTTGTATGTTTGTTGTGTAGTTATGCACAAAAGTTATTGTTTTTCCAAGAACTATATCAGTAGATGAACATTATTTTACTGTATGGCTGCTTTCAGTTAGTGCCTTCACATGACATAACACATAAGTCTGCCTCTATAACAACCACAGCCTAAAATGTGCCACAGCCCTTTTCACATTTACAGCATGAACCATTGAAACAAGTGTCAAATAGTTTTCGCTTCCAAATATCCAATATAATGTCAGTTAAATGACTGGTCAGTGTTATAATCATCTGTAATGATGTTTTTGTATTTTTTGAAAACTTTTGTAAACTCCAATACATATATATTTAATGAAGGCACATTGTAAAAATATCTATTTTACATTTATATGTGCAACGATGCTAATAACACATACACCTTGCCATGTTTGTGGATTTGTGACAATCGTAAAACTCACCTTATGCCCTTTTGCAATGTCATTCATATTTAATACAAATGTGTTTGTTAGTGAAACTTTAGAGCCATCAGGTGTTAAGATTTTAACGTAATTTGCTATAGCATCAGTCTGTCCTGATGGTGAACTTTTAGCTTACATACCAATGGAAATCTTTTCTCAGGTGATGTTCATGTTCGTCACCAACCAATTTGGCACCAACAGTGTCAAAATCATCAACTATTCAGGGAACGGCTAAAGATTAATATCTGAATCTGATCATGAGAACATTCCATTAGATTATACAAGAACAACCTAGAAATTTCAGTCTGATAACATAAACTTGTAGGTTTGTCATTGTATTTTTAATGTCCTTATTGATGAGGCGGTATGAGGTAAAAACATTAGTGAGAAATAACATTACAGTTGCATGTTAGCATTGCTTTTGTATGCTAATGTACAACCAATTTACATAAATGCATTTGACAGAAGCTTTTATCAAAAGTGACTTAACAAGGTTTTATCAAAGGTTTTCACCATACTGATAGCACAGATGTAAACTCATTTTGGGGTTGTAGCAAAAGATTAGAGGAAGGTACACAGTGAATTAAATTCTTTATCACAGATGTGTATGAGAGTTACAGGTTTTCTCCATTGGTTTGGCTCATTTCCTGAAACAGAAATTACATTCTCAAAACAACATGGACAAACCTCCAAACCACTTGGCAATTGTTCACAACAGAATTGATTTTGTCATTCATTTAATCAAATTGCAAATGTTTAAGTACACGTCTCAATGTCTCAGTACATTTTTTGCAAGTGATTACGTACAGGTAGCCTACATTTAGCACAATTTCCAAGTGAATAGATCTTGTTGATCTAAACTGATTGTTGATTTTCAGTCTAATGGTTGTTCGCTCCAAAACGTGTCAGCATCATTTCATTGTATAAGTCATTACATGCACAATAGTCTGTTCAATTGTCAAAATTAGTTAAGAACATAATACCATGAATACCATATATGAATCCTTGGAACATTTGATAAATTTATTACAGCAATTGACAGTCAGGTGAAACTAGAACTTGACTAACGAAGGAGGAGTTTCACATATCTCAGATGACCAATCAAACAGTATGTTTATGTACCTGTCAGGTGCTGTCCATGACTGTGAATGCTGCCATACATGTATGTAAAGAGCTTGACCATGCAGGACCAGTACAATTTCTGAACATGGAGGCACCTGGCCAAGTAAATGAACAAGGGCATTTCCACCGTGGCCCGCTCATCAGGGCCTGGTTCACTACTCATCCAAGGCTGGTCATTGTGTTCCTACCACCTTACTCTCCTTTCCTCAATCCTATTGAGGAGTTTTTCTTCGCTTGGAGGTGGAGAGTGTATGAGCATCGGGCTCAAGTTCAGAGGTCCCTGCTCCATGCAATGGATGCTGCATGTGAGGATATTACAGGAGATCATTGTAGGGGATGGTTGCAACATGCACGTCGTTTCTTCCCTCATTCTCAAGGGAGAATATACACTGTGATCAAAGTCAAAGTCAGCTTTATTGTCAATTCTGCCACATGTACAGTACATACAAATGGAGGATTGAAATTGTGTTACTCTCAGACCCTAAGTGCATACAGATAACATAGAATAAACATATATCAAAAAATATATCAAATTACAGATAAATACAAAATCTATATATATATATATATATATATACACACAAAACAACTTTACAAACAAGGGATATGTAACCGAGATAAATGTGCAAACCAGTGAAATAATCAACTGTGCAGATGAAATAAACAGCAGTGCAGATGAAATAAACAACAGTGCAGATGAAATAAACAGCAGTGCAGATGAAATAAACAGCAGTGCAGATGAAATAAACAGCAGTGCAGATGAAATAAACAACAGTGCAGATGAAATAAACAACAGTGCAGATGAAATAAACAGCAGTGCAGATGAAATAAACAGCAGTGCAGATGAAATAAACAGCAGTGCAGATGAAATAAACAGCAGTGCAGATGAAATAAATAGCAGTGCAGATGAAATAAACAACAGTGCAGATGAAATAAACAACAGTGCAGATGAAATAAACAACAGTGCAGATGAAATAAACAGCAGTGCAGATTAAATAAACAGCAGCGTAGATGAAATAAACAACAGTGCAGATGAAATAAACAGCAGTGCAGATGAAATAAACAGCAGTGCAGATGAAATAAACAGCAGTGCAGATGAAATAAACAGCAGTGCAGATGAAATAAACAGCAGTGCAGATGAAATAAACAGCAGTGCAGATGAAATAAACAGCAGTGCAGATGAAATAAACAGCAGTGCAGATGAAATAAACAGCAGTGCAGATGAAATAAACAGCAGTGCAGATGAAATAAACAGCAGTGCAGATTAAATAAACAACAGTGCAGATGAAATGCACAACAGTGCAGATGAAATGCACAACAGTGCAGATGAAATAACAACAGTACAAATGTAATGTAGTGCAAAGCTTATCAATCTGTTTTAAAGTGTCAAGAGAGCAGGCTTGTTTAACTGACTTAGAGGTAGTTAGTTGAAGAGGCTCAGACCACTACTGAAGAGGTGGTGAGCAGTCCAATGTTCCGTAAAGTGACAAGTGCGGGACAGAGTATGATGTGGGAAGGGATGGATGGGTTCAGAGTTCAGAGGTGCGTGTGGCAAGGGAGGGGAGGAAAGGCAGGGTCGGAAGGGAGTTTAGCTTCCTGACTGCCTGGTGTATGAAGTTCTCCTTCAGTCTGCTGGTCCTGGCCTGGAGACTCTGAAGCCTCCTCCCTGATGGCAGCAGACTGAAGAAGCTGTGTGACGGGTGGGTGGGATCACCTGCAATGCAGAGGGCTTTGCGGGTGAGACGGGTACCAAAAATGTCCTGGAGGAAGGGGAGAGAGACACCAACGATCTTCTCAGCTGCTCTCACTATGCGTTGGAGGGTCTTGCGGCAGGACGCGTTGCAGGCGCCATACCACACAGTGATATGGTCAGGATGCTCTCGATGGTGCCTCTGTAGAAGGTGCACATGATGGGTGTTGGAGCTCTGGCTCTTCTCAGTTTGCGGAGAAAGTAGAGACGCTGTTGTGCTTTCTTCGCCAGTGCTGCAGTGTTGTTAGTCCAGGAGAGGTCCTCAGTGATGTGCACACCCAGGAACTTGGTGCTGCTCACTCTCTCCACAGTCGCACCGTTGACAGTCAGAGGAGCATGCTGAGTGTACGCTCTCCTGAAGACGACAACAATCTCCTTCGTCTTCTCCACGTTCAGAGAGAGATTGTTGTCACTGCACCACCTGGCCAAGTGGCTCACCTCACTCCTGTAGTTTGTCTCATCTCTGTTGCTAATAATGGTTACAATTTCCTTGGCAGTATGAGTGCAACGTGTGATGTCAAACCTTGGAGGCTACTCTTACCCTAAAATCCTATTTCCTTTTTCAGTTTTATACACAATTTAGCTAGACAAAAAACAGTACAGTAACCATTGTCAATAAAGGACTGGGCTAAGACTGAAAGGTGGACATGAGGGATATTTCAATGGTCCTCTGCCATAGTGACAAAACATCTAAACATTTTGACTTGCAGTGCTTACACAATGCCAAAGGGACGAAGCATTTTGGGGGCACTGACTGTTTAAATGAGAAGGAAATTTAGTTTTGACACATGAGTGAACTGTTTTGGGAGAGGTATGAGCTTTTGCAGGTGAACCATGGTGTTGTGCCGAACCATCCACGTTATTTTGGCAAAAGCACCAAGAGTGTTGAGAATGTCCGGTCAGTATCAAGAAATGAGCCAAAGCAATTAAGAAGGATCTTTTCCATTTCCGTGGCACTGACTCTTTATATGGGAAAGGAATTTAGTTTTGAAGCATGAGTGAACAGTTTTGGGAGAGATATGAGCTTTTGCAAGTGAGCTATAGTGTTATGCTGAACTGTAAGACTTTGCCAAATGATCTTAGAGTTTTAAGAATGTAATTTCGGTTTCAGAAAATGAGCCAAACCAATGGAGAAAAACTGTAAGACTCAGATTGATATAATGATAAGATTTAGTTGGTTGACTTTTTTGTGCGTTAGGTACAGCAGTGACTTTGCATTTTATTCAAATGTGTTATTAAAGATGTATTAAAACTTGTATGTTTGTTGTGTAGTTATGCACAAAAGTTATTGTTTTTCCATTAACTACATCAGTAGATGAACATTATTTTACTATGGCTGCTTTCAGTCAGTGCCTTCACATGACATAACACATAAGTCTGCCTCTATAACAACCACAGCCTAAAATGTGTGAACTAAAACTACAGTAGGATCGTACAACCCATTAACAAGCTAGTATAGACGGTTTCAAACGTTACTGCGCATGCTTGCTTTTGTGAAACTTAACATCCGCTATATGAAAAGAATCCCTGATTATTTGTGATAACAGGCAAACGAAATAACAAGTAAATTACATTAACAAGTTATAAGTATGTTTAGCAATTATTCAGCGGTTCTTTTGCTGATCGATTTCACATTTTTATGTGGTGTGATAACTGCCAGTTTTGGTTTACAAAATTGTTTATTACTGGAAAAACTCATCTGGGCTCTTGTTACACATTACTTGTATTAAATATAGTATTTACAATGAATTATACATAGATACATATAACTAACTAAGCCTAAACCCCAACCCTATAGTAAGTGCATGTACTTGTACTCAGTACTTGTAATTACACTGTAACAATGGCCCTGTAAAATAAAGTATAACCTATACTTTTATTCACAGTTGTTCTTACATAGAGCATGTGGAGTACTAACCATACAAATAACTTTTTCCTTTATTTCTATTCAGTCTTTTTAATAATTTTTTGAGAGAGAGAGCGAGAGTGCCATCTACTGAATAATTTGAGGAAATTAAACAAAAGTAAACACAAATACACTTGATATAGGGATATTTGTTCACAATGTTTTTATTTTTTTGTCTTGTGTAAAGATGGGCCACTGGTTACCCATTAAGCAATGTCTTAAAAATGTTTTAATCCAGTGTAAATCTGTTTTACAAAACAAAATACACAGCAGTTTCCACCCGAAAGAAATATATCATTTTTTTCCATTATCCATTTTAAGCCCATTAAGTAATTACACGCGGCAAACTTAAAAAAGTTAGCATATGTATTCTTTAAGCTGTCAACCTCATCCAACAAATAAACAATGAAAGTTTAACCCAATAAAGGTTTTTCTAGGCCTCTTAGAAACAAGAGATCATTTAAGGGAAAGAAAAGTGTTATTATGAAAATAATCTAATTTTGAAAATGACAACGAAAAACATCTGCAGATGAAAACTACAAAAATGCTAAAAAATAACATTAATGAAGTCAAATTGAAAGATATACTGTACTTTTAACTTTTGTCTAACTGATTTCTCTATTTTGTTCATCCAGACAAATGCAGATACAAAGGAATTACAATCATAACGCTCAAACATGAATACCTTCACTGATGAACTGTAACAACCCAACTTAATTTAGAGTGTTAGCAATGTTGCCGTCGTCTTTCGAAACAATAATACATTAATAAAGCCCATGGTTAAGAAGCAAACAATTGTTAAATACAAAATCATTACAATGTACCCGTTGTACTACAACGTACCAGTCATACGTGACATTTTATGAGGTCAGTTTACTAAATGAAAAACACGAAAGCATAATTTTCATACTCATTTGTGATATCTAGTGACCACAGATTCCCAACCAATGTTTGAAGTTAAAACGAAATTAAAACCTCCTACAAACTCATAACATCATAGCACAAAAAAAACAACAGGCCGACTTGACCATAACCTTAAAACTCAAGTTTTGTGTATTAAAATACAGAAATAAAAAAATTACACTGCGTGTGTTTGTGATTTGTGGGAGGTTCTGATATTGTTTTGACCAAATGCAAATAATTTCTAAACAGTAAGAACACATCTGTTGGTTTGTAAAACGCCTTTTACACAAAAACAATCCTCCATCCAATGAAGAATAACAGTCAGTAGCAACTGCTGAATATCTAAAGCATCAAAACTGAGGAGTGATGTGACATTATAGTCCGTTTGCCTTCCGGTGGTACCATTCACTAGAACTTGGTTACAAATATAGATTCATATGGGTCAAATCCAAAAACCACACACTTTAAATATAACGGTTCAACTTTAAAATGTGCATTGCAAAACAAAATATATCTTAAACAAAAACTTATTTACCTGTATCCAAGCCTGCGTGAACTTAAATACATAATATACACACTCACCTCTAAAATAAACATTTTGTGCACATTTTACGCAAAACTCCTAAGGCAAAACCATTTGCACAGTACAGAAAGTCTATGCAAACAATAAAAATCCTCCAAACACATAAATAAAGAGACAAATACACTGACAATCGATTGTCTGCACGTTTTGCTAATATATTCATGTATGCTAGTTTTGTTACCCAATGTTGATTCTTTTAGCAGACATAGGCATTTTTCTCAACTTTTACCCATCAAATAATATTTTTGGCAACGCGATCTAAAGGTCATGTATAAGCGATACCGATGGCAAGTTTTGGGCTGTAGCCACCAACATTAAGGATTCAAATACATCATATTATTCCAAAAACAACCAGATTCACCCTGAGCAAGCTGTAACTTTGAATAGTGCAAATAGTGCTTTGAGACCAGAGCCATACACCCACAGCCGAGAGTCAATGTGATGTAGATCATGTGCCAACCTGAAGAAGCAGTTTATGTTCAAGTTTATGCTGCCTCAACCTAAACATCATCTTTATACCTGATACACAAACCTGTTTATTTACATACAATTAAAGGTCCAACTTTTGCAGGCACACATCTGCTCAAACCTCACTGGAGTAAAATTCCCTACGAAACATTTCTGTACTATCCTTTACGCGGCGGAAAATCTCAAGTTAACTTTGTAAATGTATGGCTCTGGCTGTTGTCACGGCAACATCACTTACACCCGCAGGTGCGAGGTGACATCACCCGAGGGAGTGAGAGGCACGAGGGAGGAGACACTCCTCACACTACAGCCACTTCTGGAGTTCCTCCAGATTCTTCTCCATCCACCTCATGTTCATCCTGATGGTCTCTAAGGCCTCCTGCACGATCCTCATCTGAGATCCTTTGTTCCCCAGAGAGGTGAAGAAGTTTTGGGCCTGGATGAGAAAGAAACAATGTTTACTTAAACAATTTACCTAAATAACACCTCAAACCAAAAGTTATCAAGAGTGTTTTGGGAAACCAGACCTCTATGAGATGTGTTTTTGTGGAGAACTGACTAGTTGTGGATGTGATGAGGCTTTGAATGGCAAAGGATCCAACAGAGAACCTTACATTAAAGGCAAAAGGTACATTGAATTAAACATTGAGCACTCTAACTTAAATATTAGTCAAATTTATTGCATTTTAATGTAAATACATATGTGAACCTGGATCACAAAACCAGTCTTACGTAGCACGAGAACATTTGTAGTAATAGTCAAAAATACAGTGTATGCATCAAAATTAGCCATTTTTCTTTTATGCCTAAAATCATTAAGATATGAAGTAAAGATCATGTTCCATGAAGATATTTTGTAAATTTCCCACCGTAAATATATCAAAACTTTATTTTTGTGAGTAATATGCTATGCTAAGGACTTCATTTGGACAACTTTAAAGGAGATTTTCTCAATATTTAGATTTTTTTACACCCTCAGATTCCTGAGTTTTAAATAGTTGTATCTCGGCCAAACATTGTCCTATCCCAACAAAGCTTATTTATTCAGCTTTCAGATGATGTAAAAATTTCAATAAAAAAAAAAATCGACCCATAAGACCAGGGTCACATATACAAAATAACCATCTCACAGTTTTTCATATGCATTTTACGAGGTGGTTATTTTCCTTGTACAATAAAGGAACCCTAATATAACCCTAACCCTAAAACATAACAATTATTAACAATAAAAATTAAAAATGAAGCCCTACCCTCACGCCTTATGTAAAATGTCTAATGTCATAAAGTCAGTAATACTACATTGTACAAATTCAAATAAATTAAGCACCTTGACAAATTATACTACGGCTAGTTTAGTTAATGGTTCATAATAAGCAATTGTGTTGTTTCATTGCTTTTAATAGAAAACTTACTTTTGAGTGATTTTATCCCAGTTTTCTTTTACAAAATCCCAAGCGTGCAGGTAGCCAGCAAAGTTCTTGCAAATTGCGTTTACCACGAAAGGAAATTCCTGAGTCGGAATCACACTTCCATCAAGACTTTTCTGTAGAATCCTGAAGGTAAAAATGAAATTAAGTTGTGTTGATAGATAGATAATGCCACCAGAATGTTGCCTATAAAATAATCTGACCCATTATGTGAAAACCCAGCAAGTAATTTTTTGTGAAAATCTACAAAATGTAAAGAACAAAAAAAATACATATATATAACCTTGATATCTTTAATGTTCACAGAGTAAAATTTTGATTTTAAGAGATTAGCCTGTTTTTTTGTACAGACTCACCAGATAATTTTCCGCACGTCCTGCGTACTGGCCAATGCTTCCAGTGCCTTACGCTTTTCTGGGTCAGAGATGGAGTATTTATATGTGTTTAATATCACGCCCCATCCTTCTTCTGTTTGGGCAGCAACTTTAAAGACCGTTCTCATGAGGTCACTGGGAATCCTGAAATGACACGAAACTAGTCACTGCTCTGTTCCTCTGCATTCACTGGTCACAGAAACACGAGGACATAGTAGCTTTAAAGTGGAGAAAAATAGACAGTTAATGTTGCGCTCACTCGTTGCTCTAACTTACTGATAAGTCGTGTTAGGAGCCACCCACAGATCGTAGAAATGTTTGGCTTGTTGTGTGCAGTTGGCAATGTCGAGGAAACATGCCATCTCAAGTAGGGCGGACCTAAGCGTCATCTTTGACACAGAGTTTTCCTGATACCATGACTGATTCTCCATCAAAATTCCGAAATGGTCATCAATGTAACTCTGCAAAAAACAACAAAAGCACGTAAGAAATGTTTTTAGATCCAGCTGTGAATGCAGAAAACCATTTTATAAACTGGGTGTTACACCGACCGTCATTCTGGAGGCTAAGTTGAGCTCTGATCTTTTGTCCAGCAATCTATACATTTGGCCGAGCTGGAAGAGAGCTTCAGTCAGGGGAGCGGTCTCGGTCTCATTTCTGATGTACTCCATTAGATTTAAGACCCGTCTGAAGGGTACCTTGCCCAACCTGGAGACAATCCATTAACACAAACATATTACACTATAGCTTTAATGTGATGTTTCCTTTAAAAGTAGATCTACCTTAAGAGAGCAAAGACGTTATTGATGAGGGATGCTCTGTCTTTATGGGTAAGGACCTTGACATCGTTTCTCAATGCCTCGATTAACACCCTCCAGCCTTCCTTATCATAGTGCACTATGTAGAAGCCATCGCTCCTGTAGTTGAATTTCAACCATTTCACCTGATCTGGAAGCTTCAATGTTGCTGTGATTAAAAAAAGCCCACAGGAGTTAAATAGCCTCTCTATTCCAGTACACTGTGATCACTTAACTACATAAAATAACTGAAATATAAACCTGTTTTGTTCTCGAGATGAAAAACTTGCTTGCAGGAACTCAGAGCGCTACAGCTGTCGTTCACATACGTCAAGGGAATGTGCCACAAGTTGCTATGGGTCAAATAAAAGTGTTTTGTGTAGATCAAAAAACATTAGTTAAATTAGTTAAAACATTACAGCAGTAAAGAAAATTAAATAAGAATAATGGAAAAAGATATTCTCATTCTCCGTAACATTTTTAAAGGACTGTTTACTTTATACACATATGGATATTTAAATAAAGTTTGATTTTATGTTAAGAAATGCAACTACCAGTACCTTTCAAATAGCTAACAAGTTAACAGATCACATTATATTTTTCTAGTTAAAAGCTTAAAGAATGACTTTTTTCATTCTTATTACCAATGATTTAATAATTTTAGATTTTCTATTAAAATATCATTTATTATTGTTTTATTATGTATGATTAATAAAAACTTGCTTAGCTTTTTTTTAGCAACGGCTTTGCTTTTTTTGCAAAACATGCTATAGGATTGACAGTTTTAAATGGTTACGGTAATGAGAAAGCCTTTTTTGTAAAAAACGAAATCAAAATTGTGTCAGTAAGTGTCATACTTTGTTTTTAATAAATAAAAAAGAAACATTGTTGATACATGTTTACAAGTTTGTTGAAACAAGTCATGTTTGACATCTTCAAACCAAGATTTCGTGTGAATCACCTAGTTTGATATTAAAAGAGCCTGATTTTAGCATTCACTGAGCCACATACACAATATCTGACCCTCTTAAAACAAAAAGATTATTCTTATCCAGTGACACAAATAAACATTAAATTGATTTGCGGTAGACCTTTAAATGGTCAATTCAAGTAGTAGGGTTCATTTCTAACCTGATGCAGACAGATCTAATCTCAACCATAATATGATAATAAAAGTATTGTAACCTGTCATCGGTGGCATTTTCAGCATTCAGAAGGAATTGTTCCTGGGTCAGTGTCACTTGAGTGCCGTTCCTAGTCACTGTGACTAGAGGAAAGCCCTTCTGAGTGGTCCATGTGTTCATCATCTGGGTCACACTGAAGGGCTGTGTACTCACCTGTGCACAACACAGACATGAATACACATTAATAAGGCCAAAGGCATCTCAATTACAAAATTGTATTGGTTAAAAACAGGTCTGACATTGGTGAGACTGTTCCATAAGTCTTCACTTTTTGTGTTCTGGAATTCATGTGCTTGCAAATATTCAATCACTCCTTTTCGAAACTCCTTCTCTGTAAGCGTTGAATTGAGCATGAGCAGAATTGAAGCCCCCTAGTGTGGAAAAACAACAGAAAAACTCAGCTTATAATCGATGAGAAATACTTCTCAATTCACAGGTATTTTATGATGTACCTTCTCGTAAGAGACCGAGTCAAACATCCCCTCCACCTGCTCTGGAGTTTTCACTGTAGAGGACACCGCACGGGATGAGTTCAGTGCATCGTTGGACATGGCTTTAAAACGAACGCTTAAGAATTCGGTGTCCTGGAATTGCAAAGAAACCAACCAACTTAAGCTTAAGGTGGAAAAAAGGTCTGCGTGATGAACATTTAATGTAAACTTAACTTACCATGTTAAGATCCGGGAAGACGCTTTCGATCGACGTATACTGCATGTAGGTTGCAAATCCCTCATTTAGCCAAAGATCATTCCACCACTTCATCGTCACCAGATTCCCAAACCACTGTATGAAACAAAATCCGTATATCAGTGCAGAAATGATAATGAACAAATCAGTTCAAGTAAAGTAAAGATCATGTTCCATGAATATATTTTCTTACTGTAAATATATAAAAACTTTTTTTTATGAGTGGATGCAGCAAAATCGCTAACAAAAATGGCCTCTGATTAACAACTTTTAATGCCATTTTTGGCATTTTGATTTTTTTGCACACTCAGATTCCAGATTTTCAAATAGTTGTATCTCGGCCAAATATTGTCCGTTCCTAACAAACCATATATTAATAGAAAGCTTTCAGATGATGTATAAATCTCAATTGTCTTATGTGACTGATTTAGCTAAATATATTTATATGTATTGTAGAGCTATGGCAATTTTTATGAAATGACGTGTTTAATCTTGTTGATTGAGGTGTCAACACATGACCTGTGCCAACACTAGGACTTGTCTCTATATCAGATTTTCAATACACAATTGCTGTGGCCAAAAGAATTCCCAATAGCGATATTATGGGGGGCAGGGGAAAATTGTGGCCTAATGGTTAGAGAGTCGGACTCGTAACCAGAAGGTTGCCGGTTCGATTCTCAGTACCGGCAGGTAACAACTGACGTGTCCTTGAGCAAGGCACCTTACCCCCTGCTCCCCGGGCGCTGCAGTGTTAGCTGCCCACTGCCCCGGTGTATGTGTGTTCACGACTTGAAGTGTGTGTGTTCACTATTCACTGGTTGGGTTAAATGCAGAAGTCACATTTCGGGTATGGGTCACCATATCTGACAAAAAATAGGTCACTTTCTTTTCTTTTTTCACAATACTTACAATAACTGACAATAATTAAATGTCTACCAGTCAAATTCATCTCTAATTTTGTGTTTTCTATTTTTTTCCCCAATAAATCACTCAAAATACACATAACCATTGTGGCTCTTAATGCAATTCTTTAAACTGGTGATAAATTATTTACAATATGTGTAGATTTAAGACGATATCGATAACCTAGGGTTTTTATTTTATTTTTCAATATTTGTGTTAAAATTCAGTTTCACTTTTGAATGACAGACCTATGTCATGTTTATAATTTACATAGAGCAGGTATGATTAAACCTTGAATTGTTGTATAACAACTTGTATGTACACTAAAAATATTAGTCAAAATAGTTGATGTTTTTTGCATTTCAGTTTCATTTTTGTTCAGAATATCATGATATGTTTTAGGTTTGTCACAATATACCGGCATTTCAATAAAACCATGATTATCCCTAGAACCCATTAATGTGTTTTGTATCAAATCGTGAGCTAAATGTATTTATACAACCCTTTATATCTTTACATTTTCACGTTTACAAATCACCCGGTTTGTGGATACTATTTAACATGTCCTACATAACAATCTGAAGCTGGTTTCTACACACTGAAATCTGTGGTTAGTGTATACAACACTTAAATACACCCACACTGGTCATCAACATATCATAGGTATGCAGCCACAGAGTCTCTTTCATGTCCTATCGTCTGCATTGAAAACAGTTTAAACGTGACCCTGTCATGTGAATGTTGATCTATTTACAAACTTCATTACCTGGTGGGCAAGTTCATGAGCAATGACGGAGGTCACCAGTTGCTTGTCTATAGGGGAGGAATGATTTCCTACGAGCAGCGTGGTTTCACGGAATGTGATTAGTCCCCAGTTCTCCATGGCTCCAGCGAGGAAGTCAGGAATGGCCACTAAATCTATTTACATGATTCAAGACAACTTAATCACGACAGCAGACAAACATAAACACTTAAAAGCAGTTTTACGAATCTAATAAGCCCGTTTGAAGATTCAGGAAAGGCTTCTCACCCAGCTTGCTCAACGGGTAGTCAATGTCAAAGAAAGCATTGTAGAACTCCAACAATTTGCCTGCCGTGTCCAGAGCGTAATGCATTTGGTCCTTCTTGTCTGGCACTGCATACACAGACACCTGGCACGACAGAAGAAAAAATATAAAAGTGATACAGCAACACACTATTGTTTTTTTAACACAAAAACACTGAGGCGTTTTTTTCAGGAAGACACTTACCTTGGTTTTGGAGACGTTCTTGCTGACACTGTTGAATTCAGCCACGACAAATGCCACCAAATAAGTGCTCATACTAACACTTTTCTCAAACTCGTCTTCTAGAAGACCATTTTTTAAATCAGTGGTTTTGGCCTACAAAATAAAACCAGTTTATTAAGTCTGACATACATCATTTAACCAGACAGCAATAGAAATATGGAGATTCAAAAGCATTTGCTTCTTAAAACTGCAATCTGTAATTTCTTTGTTTAAAACAAACAAAAATCTGTTTGACCTACAAATTTACAATTTAGATTTCATTAGAAATCTAGATTTCATTTCGCGACAGAGAGTCAAAAGTTGCACATTTAAATTACATTTACGCATTTGGCAGACACTTTTATCCAAAGCGACTTACATTGCATTATGCTTTACATTTGTTTCTGTGTACATGAAATCCCTGGGAATCTAACAATGATCATGACGTTGCTAGCGCCATGCTCTAACCACTGAGCTACAGGAAAGCAATTGGGGTACAAAACAAAACACACAAAGATGAATTAATCGATTACCTTAGGCATGTTTGAAAGACTGATGTATTTGGGTTCTCTGATCATCTTAATAAGAAAAGTGGATTTAAAATCTGGCTCATCGAAACAAGGGAAAGCCTTGCGGGCTGCAAGGGGTTCAAACTGAGTTGCAGCTAAAACTCTAGAAGAGAAATTAAACAAAGTACAATGTAAAAGGCATAAAACCCTTGAGAAGTAAGAAATAAGTCAATTCTATATGAGATTAAATATTAAAAAAATAAAACAACACAAATACCTTTTTGTACCATTTGTGTCTACGTAAGAACAGTTGTAAAAGCCGTCATAGCTGGTGGAGAGATTTGCTGTGTAAATAATGTTCAGAACGTATAATCCCTTCTGAAGATCTTCTGGAAATTTAATGGCAATCTGCTTCCAGAGTTTGTACTCCAAGATCTTGACCTCTTTACCTTGAAACGCGACCTTGACTATTTTCATATTAGAGCTGTGCAGGACAATCTTCTTAGTTTCCTCCAAGACCTGCACCGTGATTGACACATTGCCTCGGAAATTCATGGTGGTCAAGTTGGGATGGAGCGAAATATCGTAATGCACGGGGTGTACGCTGCCTGGTAGCCTCAAGTCCGTCCATGGGAAAATCTCTCCATTTGTTGAAATGGGATAGACGACGTCCATGGTGGAGTTGGTTTTCTTACAGCCGTTTCTGGTAAAAGTGCAGCCTGGCAGGAAGTAGATGACTATGGCCATGGAGGCCACCAGCACCAAAATGAGAACACCCACCACCAAAGTCTTAGCGGAGGGCATCGTGCATCTGGAGGGCTGCTGGCGGGTGTAGGACGAGGACGTGCTACGCTGGTTAGAACTGCGGTTCATGAAGGACATGCCAAGCAGCCGAGCGGAAGACTCGTAGTCCTCCTCGTCTTCGTCCGGGTCATTTTCTCCCAGGCCTCGGACTAACAGGCGTGAGCTGCGGGGATCGTAGACCACATCGTCGGAGTCGATAGGATAGGATGGCGATTCATTCGCCAAATCCACCACATCTGGCTCTTCCTCAAACATGCTGTTCTCGATCATGTTCCTGGGCAGTGGAGCTCTCTCTGTAGGTTACAGCAGCAACAGAAAAAGAAAATGTGAGCAAAACAAACAAGCAGTGACTTCCTGTTAAGAATCAGTGTGTCTGATGGCATCTAAAGCTTCGTCAAACTGCGTGCAACGAACACCAACGTTATGTATTAACTACTGGTTTGTGAAGACAATGGTAATAGTGAATGTTCCCAAAATGTGACCTGATTTTGTTGTATTTCTACACAAGTTGTCAGAGTCAGCGTGTAGGAAGTCATATGAAAATGAAACTCGAGATGAAAAGCAACTTTTCATGCATCTTTTAGAGAAGTTCCAGTAAATCTACCCAGCATTACCACAGCCAGACAGTACCACACAGCACAAGCCGTTTTATACCAGCTTTAATGTTTGTTAAAGGCATAGTTCACCCCCAAAATCTTCATTTACTAACTGTATTACTTTCTTTCTTCTGCAGAATACCAAAAAAGATATTTTGAAGAACGTTGACAAGCAAACAACATTGGCTGCTATTGACTTTCATTGTATGGACACAAAACCCAAGTGATTTCTCAAAATATCTTATTTTTCTGTTCCATAGAATAAAGAGGCACTAACAGTTTGAGGGCACAATTTTGTTGTGCTAGCACAATGATAATGAAGTTCCTCTACTCTACTCTATGCTACAAACTTTGTATGTTGTCAGTTCCATATCAAGGTGAACTGTTATTGAAAACACTTCAAGCTTTGGGAAATAAAACCATTTTTACATTTACGCAACTTACATTGCATTATACTACACATTTGTTTCTAAGTGTGTGCAATCCCTGTGATCAAACCCATGACCTTGGCATTGTTAGCGCCATGCTCTAACCACTGAGCTACAGGAAAGCTATTTCAGATGATTTAAATTTCAGTTTCATCTTTAAAATTTTGTTACAGATATCACACACTTTCTATCCTAAACCCATTATTGTGTGTTGCAACAAATCGTGAGCTGAATGCATCATTATACCCCAATACTTTTCTAATTTAAATAGCAATGATTAGATGACTAGGCTGTGGTGTTATTTGTCATGTAAACACTGTTACAAATAATGTAAAAACAAACTTAAAATAGGCCATTAAAACAGGCCAAATCTATTTTTATAAGCACAGTAGCACACACATTTTCTTTTCCTCCATGTGACCTGTTTTGTCAAGTTATCAGTGAAACTTTCATTCAGGAAGTGAACTAGAACAGCAGAACACGACCATGTTCCGTGTTACTGACAGCGAACTAAGAAGACTATTTAGTGGCCGTTAGATGACCGAGACTCCTTGAATAAACTAAACTATTAGATAAATGTGAACCAGTACCACAAGCTGACCAGGGTAACACCTGTCCAAGACCATAAAAAAGCACAACAAAATGTCACCTTGCCAGGATTCTGAGGAGAATTATGTCTGAGATCCTCTGCATGTTTGAAGTTATGTATACACAATGTCATTACTGATATTACCACACAGATCTGTTGACTAAGTCTAAAAGAAATGCTATAGATCCTATTTCCTGCTCTTTTCAGCACTTCAAAACACGGACATATCCATTTAAATCTCAGATGTGCTGTCATGGACTTAAACTGCTAAGTTATTGTTGTGCACTATAAACACATACGTGTCTGTTTATTTTCTATAACTGTTATTTACTATAGCTGTTTATTTACTATAACGCACATCTGTATGTTAGCATAACGGACGTTTGCGTGCGTTTCGAGTATTTAACCAAACCTACTCGATAACTTTGCTATCATTAATACAAAACAAAACATGGTCAAATTCAAACAGATCATTCACACTACGGCAAAACTGTAGTGTGCTTTTATATATGTGTGTTTATATATGTGTATGTATATGAAGCGATGCGGCTAACTGTAGCCTGTTAGCCGATAACTTTTGCTAGTGCACAGAGCAGTCGCCTGACGGACATTAGCATCAACCTTACCGCTTTCAAACGGATCCATGCTTAACTTAGACGTCGGAAAATGAAGTTTGTTGTCTTCTAGCAGAATGAATTGAGTTTGATTCCGAAAAAGTCAGACAGGACAGAAGAGCGCATCGAATCAACTGGTGCTACATTAGCATCGTTAGCATGATGCACAGCGCTCACATCAACGCATTAAAATAATCCATCCGCATTTGCAAAAATGTACAGAGACATTTGCATTGCTATACCAGTGAACACACGTTAAAAGTGTCAATCACTGCCTGTCAATCTAACAAGCTTTACTTCCACGACTTCCCCTTGACTGTCCCTTTAAAGTTACTGTTACTGCTGCTGCTGCTGCGCAACATCACTGAACTGATCGATGTATCATGTTGTCATACTGAGACAACTTCAAATTCACACATACTAAAATTGGAAAGGGTCAATGAATAAAAATGCACAATACAAAAACGTTTAGGATGTAAAATAAATATCAAATAAAAACACCAATATTATAATATAATAGTTTATAATTCATACCAATAGCTCCATACTCGGGTTGATTTAAATGGTTTGCAGGTTCCATGCGCTTAGACCTGGTGCCATGCTCAAGAAAAACTGCAATAGCATCACAGTCAAGCAATTCTAACAATCACATGCACATCATTTTACTGGCAGTGAAAAGCACACTTAGTCTGGTGTATTCTTAAGAGCCTGCAGTGTGCAGCACATTTGGGAATCAACGGAACAGTTATAAGTAATTGGGCCATTGTACTATAACAACAGTACACTGTAGATAGATCTGCTGAGAAAGTCAAAGTAAAAGAAAAAAAACCTAGACAAAAACAAAGAATATAAAACCTAGAAAATACTGAACATTCAAGAATGAATGTTTGTTTATACACGTGTGCTTTTGACAGCTACTGTATAATGAACACTGAGAAGTAAAGCAATACCGCCCCCTAGTGAGTACCAGCAGTACAGGCATACATAAGTTACATTAAACTAAAATATTTTTGGGGGGTTATCTATGATTTATAAAGAGTGTTAACTATCTGCAGCATGTTTCAGTTGAACAGACATAAAATATGGGGCAGTTGTGGCATAATGGTTAGAGAGTCGGACTCGTAACCAGAAGGTTGCCGGTTCGATTCTCAGTACCGGCAGGTAACAACTGATGTGCCCTTGAGCAAGGCACCTTACCCCCGTTTGCTCCCCGGGCGCTGCAGTGTTAGCTGCCCACTGCTCCCGGTGTATGTGTGTTCACGACTTGAAGTGTGTGTGTTCACTATTCACTGGTTGCGTTAAATGCAGAGGTCACATTTCGGGTATGGGTCACCATATCTGACAAAAAATAGGTCACTTTCTATATAATGTTTTTAAATATCTAAATCCTATCATTCTACTTGCTGACATTATTGGTAAGCGACATGTAAAAAGTGGATGTTGGTGGCATGAGAGTCAAACAATATAATTGTTCTTTTAAGTGTGATAAAATATTAACATACTTCATATAGAATGGGATGGGATACACCTCCATAAAACAGTATCAGTGATTGGTAAGGTCTGTGTAGTGGATATGAATAAAATCCAGAGACTTTTTTATTATCCAAACCTCATTTTCATTTCATTCTCGACTTCAAGTATTATTATATGCCACAGATTTACAGACACACTATTCACATTAGTTAAAAAATTGGCACAATAGTCAAGAAAACAAAGAATGCAAACGCAAAGCCGTAAAATCAGAATTAACATGTTTACAAACCCTTTTATCTTACAGAAAAATAAAAAAGCAAAGAAATCATGCATTTTAGAAGCTATTAGCCGAAACAAACTCAAGATACAAAACACAAACAAAAACAATAGGAAGTCACATGGAGTTTGCTTGTGAAACTAAACAACGGAAACAATTGTTCCATCATACAATTCAGTGCTTTTCCGTATTGGATTTTAGTACTTGGCTGAGATTTTGGTCTGTATTTCTGTTTTTAATTGAGTCTTTTCTGTAACCAAGATCTCATCGTCTCTAAGTTCCTTGTGAGCCACAGAATATTCTTCTCCACGTTCTCGGTGGCCACCTGTGTGACACGCAGCTGAGATACCTGCTCTGCGACGGACCTGAAGAAATGCTTGACCTTAAGATAAAAACAAGGACACTGTAAGTAACTATAAAAAAACCATTCTCTCCGAATGATAAATAATATACCCACCTCATTCAACTCCTCTGTGGAAGAGAATTGAGTTACAGTGCCAACAATGATGTTTCTGATTCCGAAAGATCCCAGCGGAAACCTTTGATAAGGAAATAACAAGCACTTTATATTCATTAACATGAAAAAATCACAAGCATCTGTATATATGAATAAAGAAAACCAATGGACTGCACATACTTATCAACTAGTTCATTCCAGTGTTTCTTCACAAAGTCCCAAGCTAGAAAATGACCTACTGGATTTCTGGCTACCATGTATATAAGTGAGGGTAAGTTTTGAGTTTTTATCACAGTTCCATCCAATCCCAGCTCCAATAATCTGCAGAAAAACACACAAAACATGATTGTAAACCTCATCTGAACCATCCCAGCTAACAGGGAACGTTCTAAAAACGTTGGTCACGTTATCTAAAAGCTTCACAAAACATAGATGCAGTAACATCAAAAGAGCATTTTATCAACATGATGTCATTGCTAAAGGTTATCAAAACGTTCTTAGAACATGAAATGTTTGTTAATGAAGCAAATGAAGAAATGACAACCATGTACCTTGACAGTTTTTCAGAATCCCTGCTGTTTGCTAAAGCGGAGAGAAATTTGCTTTTCTCTGTTTCACACATGGAGACTCCGTACTTTCTCAGGAGGTAAGCCCAGCCGCTGTCATCCTGAGCTCCAATCATGTAGACTGTCTCTGACACATCGGTGGGTAAGCTGAAATATTTGTAAAGCAATTTTAGAAATGATTTGATATGATTATAATGTGATTTGTTCTACAGTATAGCCACATTTTTTCATGCACACTGCTGATAATGGTAATGTTTTGATGGTTTTTGATCCTTAAAAATATTCACAGAATTCTAGCAGATTTCCATACATCCCTATTGTAACATGTTTGCAGACACACAAGTCACCTGATTGTGCCGTTAGATTCCACCCAGCTATCATACAGTTGTTTAGCCTTTTCCAAGCAGGGCTGATAACCTAAATCACATGCAAGAGAGAGAACCTCTTCACGCAGTCTCCGGTCTGAGACCATCCCATCATCGCTCCATGACTGCCTGTCAATCACATCTCTGAAATACTGCAAGACGTAGGTCTGACCAGACATAAGATTCCACATGATAAGACATTTTGGTCAGGAAAAAGCACAGATGAGAGTCTTTCATTTATTTCTTCTAGACATCAATTCACTGCAAAAAATGGCTTTCTTACTTAGTATTTTTTTCTTGTTTTTCAGTACAATTGTCTCAAAATTCTTGAATCCAGATGCATTTTCTTGATGAGCCAAATGACCTAAGAAATTAAGTCTTGTTTTTAGGCAAAAACTATGAAATGTAAGTAAATTTGTGCTTAAAACGAGCAAAAAAATCTGGCAATGGGCTAAGAAAAATAATCTTGAATTTAATGACTAAGAAAAAGGTTCAACTTAATTCAAGTTTTTTTTGTTGCTTTTTTTAAGCACAAATTTACTTATACATTTCAGATTTTTTGCCTAAAAACAAGCTTATGAAGAAAATGCATCTTTATTCAAGAATTTTTTGACATTTGTACTGAAAAACAAGACAAAAATACTACGTAAGAAAGCCATTTTTTGCAGTGTTAAGAAACTGAACTCAGGTATTTTAAGTTGATATTTAAATGGAACACAACTCCATCAAATCTCCTGAGCTATGAAAGAGAAAACTCTGAGCAATAACATTATCTGTGGCTCTAATACTGTAATGTTGGGACAGTAAATTAGATTAAAGTTCGATTCCAGCATCATGACATGACACGATCTTGTCATACCTTAAGATTTTCAGTAACATCATCTATGTTTCGTTTCTCAATCAGCTTATAGAATGACTGCAGATATCCAAGCCCTTGCAGCAGAGGCACGTTGTGGGTCTCGGATTTGAGGTATCCGATCAGATCCAAGGCTTTGTCAAGTGACAAACGCCCTGCACTTAATATGACAAGAAAGGAAATCACATTACCAAATGAGCTCATTTGATAACAGTTATGCTCCTTTCGCAAATTGATATGGAATTTCCTGTTTTTCACAGAGAAAATCTGCATGCTTTATCATTTCGATCGCACAGTAACGTACGTGACTATCTGAAATGCATTGTGAATGAGGTTGGCCCTGTCTTTGAAGCTCAGAGCAGTGTGGTTTACATGCAGGAGCTCCGTCAGGGCGTTCCAGCCGTCGTCCTCGTAATGGACAATGTAGTATCCGTTCATATCAGTGTTGAGCTTCACCCATTGTACATCTTCATCCAGGGTCAACACATCTGGGTTTAAGAGATCGACACATCTAAAATGTACAATGCAAAAGCTAAGATGTTCTTTTACTCATTCATAATTTTGCTCCAATCGTACCTGATTTTGTATCCAAGATGTGTTTGATCTCATGATCAGAGTGGCTTGTTTTATATGTCAGAGGGATGTGCCACAGGAAGCTTTTGAAAAGAAAGTTACAGTATATCCGAGTACTTTTCTATGCACTTGAATAATAAACAAAGAAAGATTTTAAAAGTGTTATTACCCGCTTTGCAGCGAAACCCATAAGGGGTCATTGGGCTGGACTATCTTTAAGAAGCGCTCCTGCCCGATATAAAGTTTCCTTCCCCGGCGCTTCACCGTCACCAGCGGTACGCCTTTCTGTAGAGTCCACGTGTACATCATTTGCTTCAGGTCTATGTGTTCCCCTGCAAAAGCATACTAGATACAAAAGATATTCAGAATGTGAATTCAAAACTGCAAGTTGCAATCGTGAGTTTTATACTGTATTAGCTAACATCAGATATTTGATTTATGATATGAGTGACATATTTACTGCATTTTTGGTGGCTTGGGCGCTGCTGTAACAGTATTTCCCCGTGGTGAAATCCTCCTCAGAACACGTCTGTATAGAGAAGATGAGTATGAGTTTTTGTCAGGATGCTGAATTATAAATGTAAGCCAGCGAATGAAGCAGTACTTTAATGAGGCTGTCCCACAGGTCTTCATTTCTGGCATTGCTGTATCTGAATCTCCTGAGGTATCGAATGATGCCACTCTGAAAGCCCTCATCAGTCAGAAAGTTCCTCAGCATATGAAGAATACACGCTCCCTGAAACATCAATGCAGGGTGGTATTACTGTATGCGGAAAACGGCAATGATGATCTCTTGATGATGATTTACTTACCTTGTCGTAGGAGACAGTATCAAACATTTCTTTGATTTGGGTTGGATTCTCAGCTAAACTGGAAATCGGCCTGGAAGAATTTAGAGAATCACGTCCGATGGCTCCAAAGCATGTATCTAGGAAATAGTCCTCCTAACATGCATGCGAAAAATACAGAAATGTACATCTTACAAAAGTATTGCTATATACACAGTTGCTATAAAAATGACATTTTGAAGCATGGACATACAACTTTAAGCTCTGGATATACTGCCTCAACTGAGACAAACTCCATATATCGTGCAAAACCTTCATTTAGCCAAATGTCATTCCACCACTCCATGGTGACCAGGTTTCCAAACCACTGGAGAGAGAAAAAAACAACAGATGCTTAAGAATAATAAGATAAGAATGTAATCTTTTCCCAGACATTGCAGTTTTGCTGTACTAACTTGATGAGCCAGCTCGTGTCCTATCACCATGGTAACCCAGAGCTTATCAGAGGCTGATGAGATGTCAGGGTCGTACAGGAGCGAGGTCTCCCTGTATGTAGTCAAACCCCAGTTCTCCATGGCACCCGACTCGAAATCTGGAATAGCTATCAGGTCTGGCACAGATCATAAAATAAACAACTTGAATATCCACTCAGGAAACGACCTAGAAATTATGCATTAAAGAAAAGAAAGATGCCAGACGCACTCACCCAGTTTTGGAAGCGGATAAAGTATGTTGAAATATTTTTCGTAAAACTCCAAAAGTCTCACGGCGGCCTCAAGAGCGTAATGCGTCTGATGCCATTTCTCTGGAACGGCGTAAATAGAAACCTTTGGGAGAAGACAAAGCAGCTTTTTAAGATTTCTAAACTGAGAGTATGGGAGAACATCTTTCAGACTAGATTAAAACGTATGTTTACAAATATAGATCACATTAGAAAAAGGAGGAGTTGTGAAGTAGTGACGCAAAAGATTTTTTCCTATATTTTCCTACAGTACATATTGACTGCCAATATATTAAATAATTCTTGACAAATATACCGTACATGTGACCTATGGGCTGACAGCAATGAAGATAAATCTCCCTTATGCTAGTTTATATTATAAATATAAATATTAATAATATAAAATAATATATTATTAGCAATTTGTTTCCTATACATTTTTGCTATGTTACACCATATGGTATATTTAATTTTTCTTCTACTGCTTTTGTCTACAAAAAAATTGTAAAACATTTTAGTTTTTGAATGGTACTGCACAAGACGATTGACAGGAGTGAAGGATCAGGCTCCTCCCACCTTGTATTTAGCTTTTTACTTACATTTATTCCGGTTCCAGTTACTCCACTGACGGATTTAAAGTCGCAAACAACGAAGGCCAACAAGTAGGAACTCATCCGCACACTCGCTTCAAAATGATCTTCAAACAAGCCATTTTCAATTTCCACAGTTTTTTCCTGCAACAATAACAACATTGTTATCGTGCCTTTTTATTCTAAAAATGGGTTTGTACATTAATAAAGCAGATTTTCTGTACGTGATGGTCTTACTAATGGCATGTTGGACAGAGATATGTGTGAAGGTCCTCTTCTTATACTGACACTGTAATTGGCTTTGAACATGGGCTCATCAAAACATGGCAGTGCCATTCGGGCAGATGTAGGCTCAAAGTGAGTGGATGCCAGGACCCTGTTGGGAGAAAATGTATATGATTGATATATTTGACTCATAAAATACTGTACATATCAGTAATATTTGCAATACCTTGTTTCTCCTCCTTTTGTCCTATAGGTACTCTTATAAAATCCATAGAAGCCGTCACTCAGCGGCGCACCAAATTCCAAATAAAGGAAGTATTTCTCGCCCGATGTCAGGATCTTTGGAGAGAAGATGGCGATCTGTTCATGCGGAGGATATTCCAACACGGCGAGCACTTTATCTGACAGGTGAGCTTCACCTTCATCCAAAACAGTGGCTGTGAAGATCTTAAGGTTCTTGCTGTGTAGCACAACCCAATTTGTGTTGTTTTTAACATCGATTTCAATCTTCACAGAACCGTTGAACATCAAGGTGGTAAGATTGGGATGGATTTGTAAATGGTAATGGACAGGCACTATGTAGTTCGGCAGCCGGACTTTACTCCATGGAAAAGGCAGACCGTTTGTTGCCAGATTGTCACCGGCAGAATTATTGCTTTCAGACCGGACACAAAACTGCAACTTCAGAAAGAACGAGACAAAAAGCAAGAGATGCATGTTGGAAAGTGACTTGCAGTTATTGGGTTTGGTTGCACATCTGCACTCACTGTGTCCTGTAGAGAGAAAGAAAGTCACTTATAAAGTCGGATTTGATGTCACACAGAATCATCAAACAACACACCAGCATGCCTGATCAAATAAAAGGCACACGAGCAAGCGTTCTTAAAATAACACGCATGGCAACAGAGCGGTGCTGACTGTTCTCCATTGACCTCACTATCACAACACCCTGTTTACGTTAACCCACTCACATACAGTACAAACACCCCTTCTCTTCACACTGTACGTGATCTGTGTAAAGTAGAACGGGCATCCGGCCAAACCAACAGCAAAAAAGACATTGCAAATGAAGTATTACACCAAATGTTGTCTTTACCTGGATTTCAGCTGTATCACTGCGGCAGCTGCTTTCATTTTCTATTTCATTTGTCCTGCCCACAGTTTCCTGCTTCACAGCAGCTACTGGCTCTGTTCTGCCTGACTGTGAAACTAAACTCAAATGACAACAGCCGGGCTTAAGCCAAAGGACAAAAGAATGACCTAGTGACATCACGAACAGACAGACAAGAAGTAAACAAAATTGTGATGGGATAAAAACTACCATGACTTGTTTGCTTTTGCTGCTGATCGGTAGACTTTTTGTTTGTTTATGGCAATAATCACAGTTTATGTAGCACTAAATACATAATACAGAATATTAATATATACAAAATTAGCAGTCTGTGGTGCCACCAAAATAAATGTGAATGAACACAGTAATATTAATCTAAAAAGGTGTAAAATAGTTCTGCTAAATGTTTCACTTGATCAAAAACTAGTAGCATTGAACTTAAAGGTGCAATGTGTAATATTTAGGAGGATCCATTGATAGAAATGCAATATAACATACATAACTATGTCTTCAGAGGTGTCCTTACGTAATGAAGCGTTATGTTTTTAGTATCTTAGAATGAGTTATTTCTATCTATATACACCGCGGGTCACCTTACATGGAATTCGTCATGTAGTTTCTACAGTATCCCTAAACGGACGAACTGCTCTACAGAGCGCATTTTGTAAATGTGTCATCTCCTTCGGGAAAGAAGCGAAAGCGCGATGACATCTTTTTATCTCGAGTCAGCCACCGTGGTGCTTCCAAAGGGAGGGGCGAGCGGTGGAGTGAGCCGTTGGTTGCAATTCGTAACCTCACCACTAGATGTCGCTACAATCTCCACATTGCTCATTTAAGACCGAATTGGATTGAAATGTATTCACCCTCACATTGTTCAAAACCTGTAGTTCAAGCCTCTTTCTTCTGTCAAGCACAGAAGAAGATATTTTGAGTTTTGTTTTTGTTCATACAAGGGAAGTCTATGAGGTTTGATGATGTTTGCTAATCAACATTTTTTCAAAATATCTTCTTTTGTTTTCTGCAGATGTGACATGAAGGTGAATAAATGATTAAATCATTTTTATATGAACTACCCCTTTAAGGGAACTATTATAATAATACAACAATTCTTTGAAAGTGCATCTTCATTTCATCCAGATGTACAGAGGAGCAGGTACAGCCGTTGGTGTTGATATTATCAGTGCTTCACCGCAGAAGAAACCAACACTGAACAGGTGTGACAATGAGACAACATATTCTCACATATACGCCTAGGTTTACTACTGTACATATAACATTCATTATAACAATAACATTAATACATATAGCATTTATTCTGAATGTGTATGTCTAACACACATTTGAAAATTGATTTGTCACACTTTACCATAGCAGTTCTCCAACCTTTTTCCACCCTTTTCAAATGTTGTATTGCAACTACGGAGTTTTTTTTTGCCGTCTGCATGAAACCTGACGCTTATACTGTATGTGTATCAGTGTGTATAAGAGCACACGTCTCTCCGCTCTTATTTAATCTCATATTTTGGCTCGGCTCTCCTGAGACTAACACCATGATGGAAAGATTCCATGGCGGGTGTGAAATCACATGACTGAAACTTGATAATCTCTTTCAATGCTCGGCTGAACTCACAGAGCTAAAGAACACATCAACATGTTTCCCACCCTCCTCATCATCCTGCTTTTTACAAGTAAGTTGAGAATTTTATAAGGAAGCTAGCACAATTCCTAACATATAACACTCTTCAATTAAACTCATTCAATTAAGTTTTGTATTTCTGAAATATCTGGGTTGTTTTTACTGTACTACATGTACTTTAACATGGATCATAATGCATTTAACCAGTATAAATCTTCTCATCTTTAAAGTGGAAACCGGGGCTGTCCCTTACCCCACTTTATCTCCAGTTCATTTTACCACCCACCACAGCGGCTTGACCATCCTGATGTGTGTGGTCCATGACATTCGTCAAGGAGAGATGGAGTTAGCCTGGATGTCTAGTGGTACCAGCGGAACAAGTCCAGCCGCCTATAACTTATTCCAGAGTGTCAATGGCATTCAAAGTGCAATGTCACTAATATCCGTAGCATCCAGTGAATGGACATCTTATACTTGCTTTGTGAGTCACAGAGTGTCCGATCGGCTCACACACAGACACTATGCTGGGTTACCGAAGGAGACTACAGGTAAACTCTACAGTACCTCCTTATATATATATATATACTTATACAAATATTACATTTACAAAGTATACAAATATAGCACCAGATAATGAAAAGATCAGTCCAATTTGGCTAGTATAGCGGCTATTGCAGTCCATCAAACCTCAGGAATGACATAAAGTCACCCAACAGCAATGTGAAAGTCTGAGAGAAAGTTGTGAAAAATCATGTTTGATTAACCTTTCTTAAACTACATATAAAACATTATTTTTGTGTCTAAATATGAATATGAACTTGTTTTATTTATAGTATTCAGAATCTGAAACATTGCATCTCTTTTAGGGCATTTTGACCAGTTTTATCCAGCCAATTCTAAGCAAATGCATTCAAATATTTTTTATTTTATTTGGAATTTTGAAAACATACCAAAAAATAGTAAATTTTGAAAAACTATTTTTTCAGAATTCAGAATTTTTTTTTGGGAGTGGTTTCCCGTGGCTGTATATATAAAATATTTTGTCTTTTTGTAATTGTATTGTATATTTTTAGAAATGTACGACCTAGAAATGTTTGATGATGAAGAAACATCTAAAATGTGTTTGGACCATTATAGCAGTTCTTTGGAAGGTAATACGCAACATTATGTAGGCTATGACAATTTGTCAATTAAAATACATATTATTTATTGATTGTATTTTATTTTTTGCAGAGGTCAGAGCAAACAAAGACCTATTGCTTGTACAAGCCCTCAGAGTTCTCCTTCTAAAAATCACAATTTTCAATGTTTTGATGACAGTTCAAGTCGTCATAAAGTGGTAAGCACTATTTTGCACATGCAAGGTTTAGAAAAACGTGTTTTGTACTAAGACATTTAATTTGTCAAAACTAAGTGATAAACAACTGATACCTGTCCTACTTTTCTTCTAGAGTGCCAACAATGACCTGTCTGCAAACATCAAAATTTGAAAAGACATCTGAATTGGACGCAGTGCTGGAGGTTTACAGCATCAGGGAACGTCAGATAAGGGATGTCAGTGAAAAAGAAGAATGTTGGCGTCTCAATGAGCGGAGCTGGAGACTAACATTGTGCCACACCTGTAGACACAGGTGCTACAATATCTGGGGAGATCAATGTAATATCAGCTCGAAACCACATCATTTACCAAACACAACAAAAGAACTGCACTACTTTTCTACTACTTTAGAGTTCAAATGGTTTTGTAAAGTCACTTGTAATGTACTGTTCATTGTTCATCCCAATCGTATTGTTGTGCATAACACTCATACAATGATTCAGGTAATGATTGTTTATGTCAGGATGTAGTCTGAATGTGACAAGTGCTCAATCAAGCTATAAAAATAATTGTGCGCAGTTGTTTTTGTAATAATTTGTTATTATATTACAAATAACAATATTCCTATTCAACCAGTTGTAATTTGCCATGGTACTGTAGTGCTACTTTCATTGCATTCCCCATTGGGTTAAATGCTTAGTAATATTCTAACTTAAAAACCGAGTTTACGAAATAATAAACAAACCAAAAATTAATAAGGACAGTCAATGTATTTTTCATTTATTGTTTTAAATAACACATTGTTTACTGTTTTTTTTTGTCATTTTTTTTCTCAAACAGCATCCATACAATACTAAAACACTGATGTAACAATGGCAACCCACTAGGTGGCAGTACAATCACATCTCAACAGCAAGAGTATGGAGCTTAACTTCTCTAACAAGACACTATATTTCATAAATAATTTAAGTATAAACATCGAGCAATCACTCTTCACGAAAACAATGTTCACAACAAAAGTAAGAGATCACACGCGGAAAAAAAAACACAGGATGAAGGCTTTCCTTTGCAGTAAATTGCACTCTGTAAAAAATCCACTGTACACGGTTTCGGGGCCATTCGACCAATCAAATAATCCCATTTTAGGATCCGGCCAATCACTGGCTGTGAAACTCCCAGTGTTCCCAATACAATCTATTACACTTGTCACAGTATTGTAGCAGCTCTTCAGCACTGGCAGTAGTTGTAAATAAACAAATAAACTATGACGTCTCTACAGTAGCAAGTCGTGTACTGAAACGTGCGCATTAGGAGTGTCGGTATGGACTTCCAGTCGCCATAAAGGCCCAGAAGGCATCTGATTCAATTTCACCATCGAATGTCACCAGGATGAACGTCCATCATGCCACAACCAAACCTCTTCACTGATGTTAATGCTGATATACATTCACCGTTATTTAAGTAAATGATAAATATCTCCTATTGATGCAGTAATGCTAGAAATTTAATGACACGATATTTCATGGATATTTTTTGGCAAAACAAAATCTATAGGGAACCTTACGTCTGGTAGAACGTTTGATGAGCGTGTCGCTTCTGCTATTCACGCTGCGTCATATATTTGGTCATGGATAAAACGGGATGTAACACTTTTAACAAATAGCCAATATTTGCTTGGAAACGGAACTAAGATCTTGCAAAAAGTCAGTTTGAGACATGGAGCATCTTTACACAATATCCATTTTCCAGTTCATTATGTATAATAAATTACTGGGTGTCTTTAAAATGCACTAGGTAGATTTCATACCAAGCAAAAGAAATTCTGATTGTCAATTGTAAAATTTAAGAGTGAACACAATTTTACTCGCTACTGACAAATTTGAAATCAACTTTTTTCAATTTAAGTGCACTTTGACCTGTCTGCTGTACTGTATACAGTATGGCTGAATTTGTTTTTGCTGATAAACGTTACTCAACAGTTCTGAGAACTTACATATAACCTCAACAGATGAAGTGAATGTCTAATCCACACGGTCCTTTAAACCTCACGATCACTACGCCGGCCACATCATACAAAACATTTGATGTGGTTTTACAGAGTAAAACGGTGAAGTACATATCATTTCGTATCATCGTACAGAGACCTACGGAAATGTATCGAGAAAAGCGCAGCGCATACCGAGAAAGTTCGCCAACGGAGAACATCGAGCACGGGTTTCACGGAACACTGTTTTCGAGTTGCAAAAAAAAGTAACAAAAATAAAGTGCTTCCGTTTAAATTTCCTCCTCCGAGGACCAAAACATGAAATTTCCAAAAATTCACTCACAATATTCAGCTCTCATGAAAACGTAATATACACAAAATTTACAGTCTAACAAAAGATTCTAACATTCATTCTCAGGACAGACAGTATATACAGAACATCCTTATGATTTTTTTACAGTCTTCACCTCCTTAAGTTATTTTTGTTTGTTTGTTTTTTTACGAAACCGCCATCAGAGCGCTGTCCGCACTACAAAAGCGCACCGAGCAGAAAGACGACCAGCAGTGCATGTGAGAGCAACGATAAAGGCCTCAGCCCGGCGGCCGAGTTCGGAAAGATATGCCAGCGCTCCCTCTTGGGGTGCAGAACCTCCATGTCCTTCAGGGCATTGTAGGCGGCCGTTGTGAAGTTCGCATCTCCTGTTGTGAGAAGGTCAAACACGCAGGAGTGGAAATAGATGTCCTTCACCTCCAGCTGTTCTCTGCACTTGCCGGAGGCGCTTTCGAGGGTGAAGGCCCCCCTTTGGGCTTCGGCCCTCGCCTGCTGCTGCATGCCGGCCTGCTGGAGGCCCTGCATGGGCAGATGGAGATGTCCCTCTTGGTCGATGCGCTCTGATGTCGGGCATCCGTTCATGCACAGCTGCAGGTCCTGCGTTTCATCGAAGGCCATGGCAAGCTCCTCTGGCATCCGCACAGCCAGCGTCAGGTATCGGCCCTGCTGCCGTATGATGATGGTGACCCCGATGTAGGCGGCGTGGATCTCGACGTGTCGACCCGCCGTCTTCTCCAGGATCCAGATGCTGCGGGTCTCGCTGTCGCCACCGCTGATGGTGCCGTCCACGAAGGCGGCGGGAAGGTCGTCTGTTATGGCCTGGTAGACCTTCTGGTCTGCGCATTCTTGATATGGTTTGAAGATGATTGTAACCTGAACAGAAGAATAAAGAGATAAAATAGAATTTTTTTAATGATAATCTTGTTTAATTCATAGACATCATTTTGTATCTTCTAAATGTTAATTATCATTTTGGGTGAACTGTTATTCATACTAAAAGCCCCAAAACGTAATAGATTAAAGTAAAGCATGCTGCTAGCAACATAAAGTTTTGGCTTAGAGAAAACACACGAATTGATCAAATCTATTGGACCTGGAATGCACCACAAGTTGCTTTGGACAGGTCGAATGCAACAGGATAAGAGAAAGTGTTTTAACATTAAAGCATGACAAACATCATCCTTAAAAACAATTCACTTTATCCCTGAAGCAACTCAGCAAGAATTGAAATGGTCAATTAGCATCTGGATCCGGATTCGTACCGATGTCGTGAATATTAGGCGTACAGAACCACAAACCTTTGCCCTTGTACGTTGGAACCATAAAATCCAGCAAGCACACAGTCACCACGCAGTGAAACTCTAAGACTTGTGGGAAGCAGAAAGAGAAGTGTGGCATTACATTAGCGCCGCATGAATAGCAGCTTTGTACGCAGGAAGGGATGAAAAACGACGGCTGATGGCCATGAGGTGAGGCGACTGAAAGGCTTCAGTTAAGCAGCGTGTGCTAATAATTACTCGCCAATGTTTAATAACGGCTCCCCACCTTCAAGGTCACGAGGTCAAACTAGAGACCAGACCTGTTTTTACTTGAGAAAACAACAAGAGTTACTCAGGACTTCTAGGATTGTAGAACCTGCAAGCTTCCATTGACGTTAAATATTTCCCATAAAAAAATCTAGCGGACATTATTCTGCAACAGAACGTTGAAAATATGTGAGCGCCTCACATTTGGAAAACTAAAGACAGACGCTTCTTTCAAAGTCAACTTTTTCCAGCTCACAACATCTAGTCATGTCGGTCACAAGTGTTAGTCATGAGACCGAAGCTGTTTGCTTTGTTTAACTTGCACCTGCGAACACTTGGTCAAAGTTGAAAGTTATTGGTCTTTATCGGTCTTATCTTCTGTCTGCGGCTCTTTCTGATAATCTTTTCCATACAGTCATACCAGATATCACATTAAACACTGAGAGCACATAATGAAGATAAAAAGTGGCTGTGTAATGTTGTGAATTAAAAAGGCTGGACAAATGTCATATGTAAAACATAAACTGGCAACTTATTGAAACTGTGGCTATTCAATATTTTGATAAATATGAGTTTTTTTTTTTTATGATCATGCATGCCTTTATTCTAAAGTAAATAAGAAAACACAATGTATTTCAATTTTAGTAGCTCTACATTTTTTAATCTTCAAGCCCTTCCCATTGTCCAATATTTGAAGGTCCCTCCAATCATAAAGTTTCTCTTATTTTGATCCATGTTTTGTGATATTTTTAATACTTTTTGGAATTTTTTTGAGCCCCACCCAGTGTATACACTGGTTTATTTTACAAAGTAGTACAACATGAACTTTTTAATAAAGATATTGGCATAATATACACACAACTAATAACTAATTGTTTAAAAAAATGTATTAAAGTGTAATATTAAGAAATCATGTTCTCACCTTATTAGTAGCAGTGGCACTGGATCCATAAACCACCGGAACATTTGTCACCTGCACCGACAGGTAATTGTTATCAATGAGAGGCCACGCCCCTTCAACCTTACAGGTCTGAAAATGGTCTTTGAAAGTCCTAAGGTGGGGGTCCCCAAACAGGCCGCAGAACAGGTAAGTTGGCCGCGGGTGGTCCGGAACCCCGGGCCGCGACGCGTGGTGATGCCGGCTGTGGTAGTTGCACGGTTCGATGGGGATGACGGGATGGGTGGACGATGTGGGTCCATCCTTAGAGCAGTTCCTCTGGCTCATGAGGTCACTGATGCCCAGCATGGCCGAGTGGAACACCAGGTTGCCCCTGCAGCTTTTGGAGGTCCGCTGGGTGCAGGCGGAATACGCTCGCAGCGCCTTGCAGAACTCGGTATCAAAGCCATCCAGCGAAGGGTTGAGGTGGGATGTGAGCGAGACAAAGTCGGTTGTGCACTTCTGAATCCGGCACTGTGGCGTTTGCACCTGGCCCTCACCTGAGGTAAGACACAGAAGAAGTTTTTAACAGTCTTCATTTCGGAGAACTCTCTCTTTTATGGCCTTACAGAACAGGCGTAATAAAGTAAACAGAACCATATGCATATAAACTCACATTGTACCCTATTCCCTACACATTTTTTTGTTCTGATTTATTTTGTGAATGGCAGAAGTCCTCAAACTCTGTATTATATCAAGGCCTGTATTACATGCATTACTTTCCATTTTAAAGTTACTTACTACATTTTAATGTTTCAAAATTTTTTTGATGGACCACATGCAGTTGGGTGAGAGACCCCTGATGAAGACCCTGGTAAATAGTGTGATTTGGAGTAAAATGGGTCACTTTTAGTCATGTATGTAATTTTGGCCAATTGAGGTCACATATTCAAAACAAAGGAATAGCTCAATGACATTGTGAATGAACCTATGATAATGCAAAGAGTAGGTATGTTACACTTTATAAAATTACTAATTTCTCTGGATGTAAACAGTACACACGTGAACAAAATATATAGCACTATGCTAGTGTTTTTTTGGATATTTTAATGCAAAAATATTGTGCCCTTACATTAATTGAAAAAAGCCCTGGCAGACAAAAAAACCCCCAGAAACTCAATGAAAACCATCACAGATATGATAATGGTTTCCATTGAAATACCAATTATAAACCATTCGAATTTTCCATTAAAACCATTACAAAGTTGCTTCTGTAGTGTGCATTATTCCATCCATTTTAATGGTGTTGTATTGGTTCCCATCTGCCAGGTAACACCCCACCAATTACATACCTATAGACGCCATTATAGTTTCCACTAAAACCAATACAATTCCCATTATAACCATTAAATCCATAACACTTTCTATTGTGTTTTGGGCAGGTTTTTTCCTACTTTACCTCAATTCACCCTAGTTCAGGATAAGAACTACACCAGCTGAACGAATTAACCACCTTAACCTGCTAAAATGTAGAAACACAAATGCTAATATGTGTTCTAAGTCGAGTGTAATAATCCAGTTTCCAAACTTTTAAAGCATAATAAGGTCATGGACTGTGTTGTGGACTCCACAAGTGTTATGGACTTGAAACATTAACCGTCGGGCTCAACAAGCGTGTGAAACCTCTGTTATCTACAAAGCAGAATGCTTATGGTCGCAATAAAATCAAATAAAACGCCACTTCAAATGAGAAAAACACAGGAGGCTGTTCTGGCACCAGAGCTGTTCGTGCAAAGCCAACACGTGTGCTTTTGAGCACAGAAGACTCATGCCCAAGTATTTATCTCCTAGAACTGCCAAGGTTGTGGTCAAATGTTACTGTTTCATATTCAAGCTTTCCTTGATATGTAAATCCGTTGGATACCATTTTAAACATGTTTGTAGTTTCATACACACACTAGATGTCATCATCACTTTAGTTGTCCATGTTTTAACACGACACCAGTGACGAAGCACAAACCAGAACAACATCTCCCAGAAAAGGACAACATCCTTCACGCCGCTTCAATCAGATTCCTAATGCCTCACTTTTGAGTGTGGCCCAATTGCATTAGCTCGGAGAGAGGCCCTGCTAATACGATATCAGATGCAGCCTCTCCATTAACACGCTCGCAATGACTCTATCTCACACCGTCAGGGCCGCCCATTTCTGCCTGCCACACCAATAACTCGGAGTGCTGCGGATCCAAATGCATCTGATTTGATTATCAGATGACGGAGCGCCGCAGCGGGTCCGAGTTGCACTGCAGTTGCCGTTGGAGGGATGACAAAGCACGGGCGAGATAGAGTTACAGTAACATGCTGTAAGACAATACGGCGAAGCGGCGGTGTTGCGCCGTACAGAGACGCTGGCTGGAAGGGGAAGGAAGGAGGCAGCCCCCGTTCGCATCCACCTCCCGTCGTGTTTTATCAGGCAGAGCTCCAGTGACATCTGTACCGGAGCAAAAAACTCAAATAGTTGGCAAGGCGTGTAAGACGAAGCCATCTCCAGCATATTCCCATTTATAGTGCGAGACGGGGCTCGAGCAGATCCGCACGAAGCAAAAATGAAGAAAAAATTCGAAAACAAAGAAACAGTGACCCGAACAGGGGAAATAAGCGCGGGTGTAAAATGACAAAGAGCATGCTGTAAATGTAACCACATTAGGCAGGTATGTCCCACATATCGCCGAGAAACAGAAAGGCTTTTCATGAAGGCCCATCGGCCATATGTGACCTGATCACCCATCAAAATCATGCGCCTCTGTTGTTCCTTGCACCGGCGGGGCGTGAGGTGTGAGCTCGTGATGCGTGTCATGATGTCCTATAGGGGTGGAAAAGCCTTACCTCATCATCTTTTATTACTTTACAATACTGTATCAATATTCTCATCAGAGGAAACTAAACATAGCTAAAACTGTGTCCCAGATATTGATATACTGTACAACCAGAAGGGTGTAATTTTGATAATTTTTTAATAAAAATCCCGGTACACGCCTGCACTGTCAACGTACGTACAAATGGGACAAATCCTGCCCTAATGTAATTCCCAGCAGTCCTGGACAAGTTGTTTATGCTGGTTGGATTCTGAAACTCAATTAGCCGGTCATCTGACAAATCTCTTTTGAGTGACCCAACACAAATGAATTGACAATCATTCCAACATCAACATGCTTGAACAGAGCAAATAAAGAAGAAATGGGGACTGAGCTTTCTTTTATTTGATTGACGATGATCTTTGCAGAA
Organism: Oreonectes daqikongensis; assembly: GCA_026939265.1. Taxonomy (NCBI): domain Eukaryota; kingdom Metazoa; phylum Chordata; class Actinopteri; order Cypriniformes; family Nemacheilidae; genus Oreonectes; species Oreonectes daqikongensis. The sequence goes on from JAOTQM010000051.1 coordinate 2,236,145, forward strand.
CATGAACGCCTTTGGGGACCCCCAGTTGGGGGCAGCAGATCCCAACGTAATGCTTTCAGAGGAGTGAAAAATCAAACCATCACACTTATGGTTGGAATGTCTCAGTTTTTTGACAAATAACAAAGCTAAAGCCTGCAACGTGGTTGGCTCACTGCTTTTGAAGTTCTGGATCACCGGTTCTGAGGACGTGATGTGGCTGAATATACAAATGCCAGAAATCGACTGTAACAATTGAGTTTTTGAAACAAATCCTAAATTGACTACATCTCAAAAAAGAAAGTCATAATGTATCTCAAATATAAACCAACAGCTTTGGGTAAACTCCTGTCGAGATCATAAAACCAGACTCGCAGTAACACACACAGGGGAGAAAACAGGTTTGTTTCAGCAGCTCATTTCTATGTTCCTGCTGTTGGGGCGAAGGGTCTGGTTGAGAGCACACAGCGCACCCTTGTTGCTATTAAGTCGTTGGAAATATTTTCTCAGGGTGGCCAGCCGGCTGAAGCAGGCATTCTCAGCTGTAGAGGGGCCCGCAAAGTGTGTGTGGAGTGAAATTTCAAGATGTGGAATTTGGCCAGGGCAGAGGGGTCAATGGGCCTACGCCTTCTCCAGAAGTCGATGGTAAGATGTGGAGAAAGCACGGGGGAAGGGGGGGATTTTACAAGACTCTATGTCTAAATGACATCTCCAGTCCTAGATTCTGAGCTTAAACTGTGTAATGCAATCGACTTTAAAATCTGGTTTGACGTCAGTCAGTTTGTAGTAGCTGTTATTATTTTTTTTATTGTGAAAAGTCTTATTTTTGGAGCCTTCCAGCATCCAACTCACTGATTTAACATTGTGCAAAATGTGACTCTCAAAAACAGAAAAACAAAAAGGACAAAGAACAATAGTAAAAATGAAACACAGGCACAGCTGCACCTTTCTCCCCTTTATCATGCTTCTCATACATATTTAGGATGAAACCAACTGAGAGACGATACAACCAAATGTATCATACACTGTGAAATCAAAGACCCGATAGCATGATCTTTATTGACGTTTTCATTGCAACAATACATCTAGCTCCCCCAGTTAAAGTTATTACATTCAATGAATGAAAAAATGAATATAAACTGTACAAAATAAATAATTGGCTATTTTTAGCTCATTTCCAGGAAGCAGAAAACCAAGCATTTATGCACAATAAAAAATTATAAATGGGGAAGTCAGATTGTCCCAATAAAGCCATTTCAAATAAATATTAAAACAATGTATAGACTTATGGATTTGTTTTGTTTATTACAAATAACTTTAGTCTTATTAAAGAATAGTGATGTGTACTGCCTTACTGCCCATGTTAAATGAATTATGAAGGTGTGACTACTCAATGGACGCACAGCAGCGTTCCTTATCCTCTTAATTCACAATGGCATAAACACAGTCTATGGTCAGGACACCCAAAGTGGAGCGTTTGACAAGGTGCAAAAGTGAAAACGGGGCACCAAATGTTCAGTAATCACAGTCTGCTACTCAGAAGGCATTCCAATTTTAACCAAATATAAAATACACACAAACACATCAATATAAACATTTATATATATGTATGCATTTAACAGACATGACTTTCATTTGAAAGAAAATGAAAGAATAATGTCTAACACAAAATAAACCGGACCAAACAATCTAAAACCATAAAACCAGAGACACTGCTAATAACGTCCTTAAAAACATATTACTATTTATTAATGTATTGTTTATTAACTAGATTTACTACGGTCACTTTACTCGTATCCTTATTTTTATGCAATTATCATTTGAAACACTGAACAGTAAGAGAGACAGATCTGTGAACAACATCTGTTGTAAATATAGACACTGTTCTGTGCATTGAGATGACACGGACGAAGGGCATTGCCTTATATACACACCATTTCTTTATATGCCATTTTTAAGTGCGTTAAAAATCTTCTGTTGGCTTTACGCATGCATTCAGTCAAATAAGTGTGAAAAAGACTTTTACCTATATGAGTGACACAAGAGATGGTGCACAGCACTAGTAAATAGAGTACAGGAGAGATGAGGCGCTCAGCCCCGGGGTAGTAAGATCCTGCTCTCCCCATACCCATCCATCCATCCAGAGAGACTCAAGAGTACTCCACGGCTCAAGAGATCCACGGGCCCTCCAACTTCACTCCTTTCTGGGACGCGTAACTTTGCTGAGACGTGGTCGCTTTGGGGTAACGCGCACCGTCCGCGCCTATTACGCATAAGAGAAACAAAGTAGGGATTTCGCCAAGTGCGATCCGCAACACTTTCCCAAAGCACCGGAGAGAAATACTACCCAGTTTGCATCCGTATAACTACGCATTTAAAGTCCGAAAGAAATCTGTGAACGTGCTATAAAACGAATCCGCGCTCCGCACTCGTCCGACTCATATCGCCTGCACATCAGATTTCTCCGCCACAAGGAACTCTAGCCCAGTCTTTTCCCAATGATCGATAGCGAATCAACCTAACCCGGAGTTTAGCGGAAACCCCTCCCACGCTGAGATATAAGCCCCGCCCCTTGAACATACATCCCAGATTGACAGCACAGGGCTCTTGCGCTCTCACTTTCAGAGAAAACAAATGTAATGGCTCAGGGGTGTGTTGTTTTATTGTTGTGAGTGAGGTGGTGTTGGTAATGATGTGAGCACACATACAGGACGAACGTGTTATCATTATTTAGGCCTACATTTATGCTTTCCTATAGATTTTTGCACTTTTGGGCAAAGTGCTTTGAATTTGCATTCAAACCCATGACTTTTGCAATGCCATCATTATGATAAACGGATTCTAATACTGTAACTGTTAAAAACAAGTGCGACAGTGTGGGTTATAGGTTAAACTATACGGTGGGCCTGCTTTATTGGCTAGAATGCAGGGCGGTGTATATAAACGGTCATGGAGGTGTAATGTAAAGCTTATTCGTTTATCGGAAAATTCATATTCGGAATAACCCGATGAAACCCGAGCCAATTACAGGGTGATATCATCTGCTCCTTTATAGCAATAACATACGAAGACCACAAGACTTTACAAGACATTAATCCGCTCCTACTTCCTGTGCTGGACAGCTCGAGTGAACGTGGTATTTATAGAGCCACAGACTCCCTCTGGCAGTAGAGAAAGCAGCTCTCTCCCTGTCCAGCAGGGGAGGAGATGTGTTAAAAATGCACTGAAATCCACTGTCAATACAATACAAAATCAATTCGGAGAGAACGCTGCGAATCCGAATATATTTCTTATGAATACACACAATTGGGTTACGCCGCACCGCATGTCTCACTGGGATTCTTTGGAAAGTATTGTAATTCTGGAAATGCTTCTGTGTTTTGTTGTCGGTTTCGTTGTAGAGGGCGAAGCAGCCCATCTGTAAGTTGATTAGAGTATCGGAAGAGCAGTTTAATGGGACAGCAGCCGTTGAATTGTGGTGGTTTAGGGCTTTAACCCAATTCTTTCTATCTCGCTGCTTAAATGGCCTGTGAAAATCAAGCGAGGTGTAAGAACGACTTCAAGGATTAGAAAGATTTGGGTTTTCTTTGGTCATAACACTGACCCCGTTCTCACTTTGGCGTGACACTGCTCGAGAACAAGATTAAAGAATTATCTCAAAGCCACAAAATATTTTGCTCATTCATTTTGGGAGATGAAAACGTCCAAGTTGACCGAAACCATGAGCGTGGCATTGAAGTGCAATGATGATGGTTTATTGATTTGTCATATCCATTTAGATGTTACAGGGCCTCTGCGTGGACCCCTCTGCCACACCAGAATACAGGTCAATGACCAGTTACTATTAAGACTGCTAAGTGCCCATATTAAGCACAAAATAATAATGTCAAGCACACAAATTTATAGAAAACACAAATCACAATTCCTAATTTGGATTACACGAGAAAGTGAAAAAAGGGGAGCACTGGCCAAAAGTGATGTCCGGAAGGGATATTTGCTATAGGTTCAAGTAAAGCATGCGGTACATAATGGAAATCGAGACTAAACTAAGGTATTGATATTAGAAAATTATTTTGCAAAAGGGCAAACTATAGTTCTCATTTTATGGCCAAAAAACAAAATATATACGCTTAAAAAACAAAGACTTTGCAGGAAACAAAGCACACATTGACCTCATCTAGTCATTCTCCAGGCCAAGGTTATTATAGGTTACTAAAAGTAATAAAAAACTGTATCAGCCTAAATATTATTTAAAAAACTTAAACTAAACAAAAATGTAAAATAAGTTTAAGTTGAGGCACAAAAATTATTGGAAATAAAAACTGAAATAAAAAGAACCTCAACTTGTATAGCAATATAAAAATAAACAATTAACACAAAACAAAATGAATGAAAACTAAAACCATAAAAACAAATGTAATAAATTTAAAAGTTAATATATTAATAAGAATAAAAACAAAACTATAATAACTCTGTTCCTAGGTCTCGCCTCTATAAAGTTTGCCAGACCTCTTCTTAAAGCTTAGCTTAGGCTACACAACTACGCAACATGAATACTAAATCTTTAATGCATCTCTAATAATATAATCAGAAAAGAGTACAATAGAGGAGGTGAAAATACACCATATTCTTCATTTGTTCTGGCTTAAACATCGGACTTGTCAGTCTAATGTACTGTTCTTTGTATCTCCAGCTGGCCTATACCCACACTTTTCCCTACAGTTCCGGCTTGTTCATTCCAGCTCCAGACAACGGCCCTCTGCACAGCTGCGGCAGGAAGGGCCGAGACCTGAACCCGACTTCCACAAAGAGCTGACCTCAACGTTACAACTCAGTCACAACATCAAGGCGACGTGGCTGAACTTGCCTCAGACTTTCATGTCAGTCGTAGAAAAAGGCGAACTCTGTGCCGTGCCCTCCACCGTAAGAGGACGACAGGATAGTCTTACAGCCCTTCCACGTCCCTTCCGTCACCTTTGTTCTCCAGCTGTACATGTTTAATGCATAATACGTCTTCATGTCAAAACCTGGAGGCTGACCTAAAAAATCATCCTTGTTGTCTTTGTGTTTCATATATGGTAGTGTTATGGTATAGACTGAACAAAAGCATCTCGCTGATGTTCTCAATTGGAGTCTGTTGTATGCTCATTTTAGTAAAGCGTCTCTTAATGTAAAGCTTTCAAGGCAAGCACACTAAATGAATCACGCTAAATTAACCCTTCTAATGACTTTCCATTATCCCGACCGACATGAATTGAAGCAGTATCACGCCCCACGAATCACCCAATAAGACAGCATTTGATTACGGCGGATAAAACCCGGCGATGAGAGTCTCCGCATGTACCGTGACAACCCGAATAACATAATCGTGGCGGGACCACCCACAGGTCATGTTACCACAAGTTATCACAGCTCCATGCAGATACATGCCATTGAAACACGGGTGTAAGTCTTATCATTGGAACACAGGTTATCTTTGATTGGTCTTGTTCCGAACGGTCAACACAGTGGTTCCTTTCATTCGGCAACCAGACACAAAGCCACTCTGTTATCTATACCTCCCCCCTTAAGCACCTTTGGAGGAAAACAACGAAGCTCCTATTCCGAAGCATCCATTTTAATTAAAAAGAGAGGCAAACATCAGATGATGCTCCATCGTATCGAATGCGGCGAGGAGAAAGGACCAGAGAGAGCGTGTCGGACGTCCTCTGACCTTGTTTCCCCATTCCCAGCCATCTGTTTTGGCCGCTGTCAAAAGCCTCTTTGGTGGCTCCCTGGCACGGCCTCACCTCTCGTCAGACTTCCTCTATGCTTAGGGGACATTTAATATGGTGTCTGATACATACTGCTCTGTGACACCTTCAGACAAGGGGCTCTTTGTGCGGCTGCGAGGTCTCTCCAGAAGGTAGCGGAGGGCCGATGGCAGTCACGCAGGCGAGCACTTGCTAGCACGCCTCCTCCTGGAGGGTTTGGCCACACAGCTGCTCTCCTGACACACAGAACATCAGCAGAAAATTCAGCGGGGAGAAAAGTGTAATGAGGCACATCTCTTGCAGTTCTGTTCGGGTTTTGGCAGCCGGGTTTTTACCGCAGTCACACAAGCGTGCCGTACATGACTTTACAGGTGTTGGCTTAGCGATGGCGCTTGGCAAAAATGGAAGCTAGACGCCAAACTGTTCCATTCGGTGTGGTACTGTACATGGCAAAATCCAAGCAATTACGGAATATATGCAATGCGTCCCGTGCTATTACATTTGGCGAGGCATGTGCTTTTCCAAATGGATTGAATGATCTGAACAAAAAGATTATGTAGAAACAAATTCTGGGCAACAGATTCTGGTCCCCTTGGCTTTAATTTACATCCATGGCACAAAACTATCAAAACATTTCTGTTAATTGACATACAATTAAGTAAGTAAATAAATTAAAAACGAAATATTACTTGTTGCTAAAGACAAAAAAAGTTGAATATAATTGTTTTTTTAAGTTTAAGTCAAGGCACTAAAGTTAACAAAAGCATAAATAGGCTACATTTATCAATCAATAAATAATACATCAAATGACCAAAGCACAACAAATTTTCTTAAAATAAAGTAGAATTAACTTGAAAACGAAAAATATAAAAATATAATCAAAATATTAGTAACCTTTCAATAGATAAACAAACAAACAAATAAATAAAGATAAATCTGGGGAGAACATGCCAGCCAAATATGTTTCAAACTTTAAGAGCATTTGGTAAAACACCTGGATCATCACATTTTCCACTAAAAATGTATCTTAAACCAGCCTAAGGGACTTTATCTGGTTTCAGCTGGTCTTCCAGTCTGGCCAAACCAGTGTTTTGCTGGTATTGCTGGCTGTCCATCTTGGCTCCCAGCCCAACCAGATGACAAACTCCCAAACCCCTGAAACACACCAGTCTAACCAGCATGGCCTTAGGCTGGATTCAGCTGGATTTCCCCCTCAAGGGTTCTCATCTTTTTCTGTTTGCTTCCACGTCGTGCATGCCTATATAAACCTATATAATCCAAACATTCTGTGTATATGTATGTATAACCCAAAAACAGTGGTTTCACATCATATGGCCCTGAGTATAAACACATGAGTATTTATGTTTGTTGGTGCTTATACGTGTAGATTCACAGTCTGAATACAAAACAAACTCCTGACTCTGTAGATATGCAAATACACCACGACTGACACCTTCAATCCCTGTTTTTTTTCCCAGCGCATCAATAGAAAGCGCCTCAGCCCCTCGCGCACCCCCATCCGCTGCGCATCATCCGCGCCGCCTCCTGGGAAAACCGTCTCCACAACCCAACATATGGGTTTCATGTTTAATGCATAAGATGGGTAGTATGAGCCAAGCGTCTATTCCTGAAGCACTGCGTGGAGGTTTGGGATGCGAAGGCGAGTCTCTGTAGTAATTATAATAATAAATGCTTCTTTTAGAGGCAACATTGGATTGCTTTCATTTGGAGTGCAGACGCCAGAATCTGCAGGCATTATAGCAGTCCATCGCCCGGGTAATGACACTGGCATAAAGACAGCTGTCGCGCCTTATGCGGACAGGACCGCGCTCGCTGTTATTTCATTAATGGAGCATAACACTTGAGATGATGCAGATTCTCTCTAGGCTGTGAACAAAATCTTAGTTGGGATCCGTGATAACGGATGACATCTCAATAAGGATATTTCACGATGTCTATATTTTCGCAGAGGTGTGTTAGGTAGCGTTAAGATGATACGCTTCCATAAGATCACCACACCCTCGGGCCCCCGGCGATAATGCCTCTTATAGTTTCATCAGCATGTGGCAGAGAGCCAGAACATTCATAAAACATTTTCATCACTTCTATCACTCGCACGCTCAGTGGATTTCAGCTCAACGCCTACCCACTCTGAAACTTCTGATATCATGTTAACACAATTCAATAGATATTTTGTGAATTCATTGGTTGCTGATTCATATGCCTGATTTGTTCAAGTATTGTTGACACATTCGACATTATTCCGACAAATTGCAATGATAATGTTTCATTTGTGAACTAATCCGATTATAATGTGATTCTCACCATTAAGAAACATTTTACACAAGATACAGATTTTAATGATAAATTCAGTTTTATTTATTGCCGCGGGTATAGTGCAATATTACGCAATAGTTTTATCCACATTCCATAATGCACTGCTCCGACCTGAAAACGCAGACATTGCATCACACGATTTACGCTGTTTCAAAACAAAACCAGTTCAATACTTGAAGAAAAAGTGCCAACAGCCTGAGACTCGTTCACATTTTATGAACGTGTGCCGGGTTTACAACGTCTTTTCCAGAACTCCAATCACAAATGCAAATACCCCCGTTACAGTAAAAGACAGGAAACGTGGGATTTGTTGTTCAGGAGCTCTCCGCACATCTGTGCTCCCATGTGTGCCGGGGCAGATGTCAAAATTCCTCGGACCCTTTGGGAATAGTTTGCACGCCGAAGAAAATAACCAGTCTGCACCGGTTTACTCCGCTCCCATTTCAAAAGTAAGTTTAACTTCACAAATCCCACAGTTCCCTTTCAAGCAATGCTGCCAAAGCTAATTTGGTAAATGTTGCTATATGATGTCATGTGTTAATTAGGATATCTATGACATCATCGTGTTAAACTTGTGGTAAGTGTTGATATAGCCTACCTCGAATCAGTTTTTTCATTTCTTTTACTCTCTGTACTATCACATCTTGTATTACAACACAAGTGAAAGCCCAAAAAGCTGTTCTTATTTACTTATTTTGTTTTGTCGACAACAAAACAACGAAATGATAAAATAGTGAATAAACACGACCCATTAAGACTGCATGGTTTTATTTTCATATTTTTCTCTCACAGCCGACCTCCATCTGGGTACCGAACAATGTGCAAATTTATATGTTCATATGTCCAAATGGTGGGTAGGGGTGTTCTTTAGCACCTGCCCCCTTGCCCAAAGTGCCCCCAGTTTCACCTGGAACTGAGAAATTTACCCACCATCTAGTTAGTGAAGGATTGTAATGGAATTTGTCACGTCTTTGGAATAAATGTGGAAGCAGGTTTGTTTATCTGTGTGTTTGTCAGTTCCAGGAGGATGGTGATAAGACAAGTGTTTTCCTTAAGGATTGCTGAAGCACCCCCCCACATTTCCTTAACAACTGCCACATTGACGCTGAGCTCCATGTTTGATTTTCAGAAATATAAAATTCTCTTTTGATTGTAAAGAAGAGCTCATTTACCCCAAATATTTCATTTTTCATTTGCGTAAGATAAGTTTATGCTATACTAGATTCAGAGAATCTCGTGATTTAATATAACAACTCTTTTATTTATACTGCAGCGAAAATCAAATGTACTATTGAAAATCTATTTTCACATACACGAGCAAATAAACACGGCAGTGTTATTCGTTTGATGCCGTTATTATCTTGACTTGTGGCTTGAAACAAGCTGACATCATCTTTCGAGTTTCTCCGAGATCTGATAGCTGAAATAACATCCTAAATAATTCATAAATGTAAATTTTTAATCAGTCTGTCAATTTAAATCAATTATTCTGGCACAATAACTGAAACTGAAGACATTGCCTTTTGATTCAGCCATACAGCAGTTTTCGCCGTCCAAGATGATATGAACAATTTACATTTTTCTTCTCCCAGGCGACTCGAGAAACATTTATATAACAAAAATCACCGAATTAAAAATGCTGAATCCATGAAGCAATGATAAAATACATTGGAGACGTATAACATTTGTTGCTGAATACTGCTCGAATCAAACCTTTTGAACATTCACATTTCTCAGTTATAGTTTCGGAGCTTGTCATGACTCAAACATGAAAGAGTTAAAATCGGTGTAGAAGATCCAGATTGGCAAAGAGAATGAGGTTGGAAATCTGGCCAGAACTCTGAAATCTAAAGGCAGGTTGATTTATAATGCTTCTGTTCTGACCTGAGGCCTGTGAAATGTGTGTTGGCAGAGACTCGACAAACTCCACAACCCGATCTGAAGTGTTTTTGTTGTTTGTTAGACAGAAGACGCCTTCCAGAGGTGTTTGGACTCCTGTACACTTTTATGAGGACAACAAAACGAATACAAATGCATTAAGGTCACAAACATGCTAATGATGTCTTACTTTGCTATGCTGCAATCAAACATTTGAGGATTCAGAGCAGCTCATGTGATCTTCAGACAGCATCAGTGAGATGTCAGATGCTACGAGAGAGACCCTGCGCTGGCATTTACACTGCCCCTGCGGGCCCGCCTGAAGCTTCACGTGTAAGCCGAGCTTGACACAAACATCAAGCTGTGTTTTATGAGACTCTGTAACCAAACAAAGACTTATGGTGACTGTTGATGAAACTGTGTTCCAGCTGGCCGTTTCAGGAAACTGTTGTTGGCGTTGCTGTAGTCCAAAATGTGCTTGAATTCTTTTCTCTGTGTGGAGGATAGACTCACAAAGGCTGCACGAAGAAATGCACCGATATATCGGCCAATAGTCGTATCAGTGGAGAAATTTAGTATCGGTGCATCTCTAATATCAATTATTTTCAATTATATTAATAGTAAGGGTGTACAACACACTCAGCTGACGATTCAATACAACATACAGGAATTTATACGTATTTTACAAGGTGGCTAATTCAATGTAAAAACAACACATTATGTCAAAATGGCATTACACAAAAAATGCGTAAAAAAAAATCATCCTTTTTGAGAGTGTGTAGAACTGACAGCATTCAAGGTAAAATTGAACCTTCTGTATGTAAATTAATGAAAATTGAACAGGTCTGTCACAGTAAAAACAGAAATTTTAAACTAAAATGGAAATTAAGAACACTACTGTTTGAGGACAAAATAACAAAACAAATAAACAAACAAAAAGATTATATATGTTAATGCAGGTCACATTGCCATATCTCTATTATACATATTGTATGTTTATATCACAATATATCATGACGTACCTAAACAACAGTTTTTCATATTACAAATAATGTATTTATATGTGTTTAATAATTTATTATTTACATAATGAAATAACTCAGAATATAATATAAGAGCAAACAAATAGGTATTTATAATAAGATCATCTGGATATAGTTTGATGCGAGAAAAAACGCAAATTGCAGAACATTTCAGCCAATATTGAATCTCTGTTATTAGTCAAATAATTATTAATGTGATATCACTGCGTTGTCTGTCCAAATCTGCTATCTCCGCTGCTAAGGTTTACCACATATTAATGCACATTTGTCAATTTAAGCACACATAATGGCTCCTTGTACTTCACGGCGTGAATGATGGCCCATTTACATGTATACTCCCTGATGAATTGAAAATTACAGAAGAGCCTTTCCTCTACCTCTCTCTAAATGGAGAGATCGTGGGTGTCTGATTAAACCATAATTGCAGCCATTTGGCTTAAGATTCACTCGTCTGGCTGGGAGAGAAGTCATTAAGGTTGCTATGAAAGCAGTGATTCGCCAGACCGACCACAGAATAATGTTCGGTCCAGAATCTGGCTGGGAGCATCATTCTAGTCTCCAGAGACTGCGTAGACCTCAAAACACGCCAGAGTAAACCTGGAAACACTTAAAAAATGTTTTTGTGACATTATTGGATAACTCCTAGCTGGGTTCTTATGTAAAAGAATAAACCCATTACTTGAGAGCTGCGCTGTATGTAACCAAAACGTGAGGTTTATTAATGTGTTTATATAACAATCGGTTTATTTGTTAGGAATTATAGGTTTGCATGGACGGAAAGCTCTTCTGTGCTACCAGCTTTAAAAGCCCATTCTAGAAGTGTTGAAGTTATCCAAATATTTATTCTGCCTTGACCGCGCTGAACATCTCAGTGTTTCCTACTTCCTTTGCCAAACACTGCGAAGGCCCCTTGCATTTAAAAGGTTAGGCTCTCTCGTTCTTTTTATAATTCCTCGGACACCCATCCGTGACTATGAATAAATCTCTATGGTCTATATAAATCACGCATTAATCAAATAATGGATCGACTGGACAATATTCCAGTAAGCATGTGACCACAAGAAATTGGATTTATTTCTTTCCCGCTGTAAACAACAATATCTTGCGGTCAGAACTTTTATAACAGCGAGCTGTATCACTTTGAACGCGTAATATATCCCTGGAACAATAATATGAGGTTGTTGCACAACAGGCGCAGCGTAAATCAGTTCTGAGAAATTGCCTGGCAAACGTTACGCAACAGGGGTGTAGATATTTCCAAATCATATATTAAAACATTCAAAGGATTGAGATTAAAAGCATAGCATTAAAAACAACAACAAGTGGGACGAGCCTGCCAGCATCGCGCTGCAACGCACCCGAAGGCAAGAGAAGATGAGTTAGAGGTTCTGTCCCATCCCCCTGAAGTGTGAAACTCAAGCTGATGTTCCTCAGGCTCCTGTCACCGCTGTATATTAGATCGTGTCCTGAGGAGGTGCACCTGGGCGCTGCTGATGCTACCGGCAGCCGTGCTGACAATATTTATGGTCACTTCAGGGTGACCGCAGATGTTTGAACATCACCTGTGTTCTGGGACACTTCTGAGCGTCTGTCCTCCCTGCCGTCCTGAATGCAGAACTGGTGGAACATGTTGTTTCCAACACACGATCTCTAACACCCACATTAACCAACGCTTATTACACAGCACACCATCTGTTACATTAGTGTCTGTTATAGGGTTATGGATGATCTGCCTACACCAAAGATAAAGGACGCGACTGTGCCGCTAGATAATAAATAGTAGGCACATATATTTATGTCATTTGTCTAATGTACATCATCCTTCATGACATTTTATGTAAAAGATAGACACACAAGGAAATTTAAATGATGTTTTAGAGAACTTAAATTGTTTTGACATAAACTTTATGACTAATGTTCTAGGTTGCATAACTGAGATTTTTTGCCTTAATAAACCGACACAATCTCAAAGCAGTGTGTAACTATTTTACAAGATGGCTGATTCGTATGAATATGAATCTCATTCATACATTTTTGTGATCTGACAGCCACTGTTAGGTTTGCTTTTTTCTGATAATTGTAAATATTTTTTATGATTCGTATCATAGAAATGTATACAAGTAGCAAATAGCTTCCTCGTAAAATACTTAAGAATTCCTGTGGGATGAGACTAAAACTGCATATTACACAGTGTCCCAACCAGACGTGGTGCAAAATAAAGTTTTTTTGAGTTTTTGTCCAAATTTCTATCCTAATATTAAACACTGGTCCTTTAAATGTAAAAAGCAAAAGGAATTTAAAAACTGCATACTTAAAATACTAAGTCTGCCCCTGGTGGCCATTGTTTAAAGCTACACAATATTTGATTATGACTAAATTTCTACCTTTAGCTTGGTTAAGATCTTGTTGGTATATGAGTATACAAGTCTTCTTCCCTAGGCAATTATATCTCCACATTGTGTTTGTACAGTATGTTGTCTTTGGAAGAGTCAAGACTTGCGGCTGCATGTCTTAACAATTTGCATTTCATATTTAGGTTTTACGAATTAAAGGTAAAGACAGAAATAAACACAAGAAAGTTTTTACCTTCTGGAAAAGTGAAGTTTCTCGTGTTCCTGTCCAAATGAAGCCATGTCTGCTTGATTGAGGTTTACAGTTGAAGGTCGACGGCGGCGGTCCCCGGGCTCAGAGGCCCTCTGGGCATCATAAATCAAGTCAGGGCAATAAACACAGACAGCAGAATATCTCAGCACAGACACAGGTGCCTTCTGCCTGAGGTTCAAGGTCAAGGTGGGTCTTAATAGAGGGGAAAAAAGAAATAGCATGACTTTTGCAATACCTTAAATAGAATAAACAGTGCTTAAAATAGTTTTATTTCAAGCATTTAAAAGTTGAATGTGACATGCTTCAGTTGTTTTTAGTCCACGTGACAACCATATAATTCACATGCCAATGTTCATGCTACCACAAAAAGGAAAAGTTGGTTCAGAAATCCAAAGGAATGCGCAGACAAAACAAAGAAATCGGTCAGACAATTATAAAACTGTAAAGCTCAAATGATGCATGCCATAACTTCTACATATGTTGAACTTCATACAATACAAAGGTAATGTTTATTGACTTTTGTGCACCTTAGTCATCACTTAGAATCCTGAAATAATTTACAGCAAATCATAAAATGATTTTACACTGTGTCTTTGTTATAGTCCAGCACTCTTTTTCAGCACCCTGAAATCAGAGTAAGACATGTTCCATGTTGAGCCTTTACATCTTTGCACACAGATCAAGCACACTCGTGTGATGGTCTGACCGCTCTGGCCTTTGTCCTCGAATTCACCCAGACCAAATTTAATTCATGTCACAAACATAGTCTTTTTTATAGAAAAAGCCCACAGCGTCAAGCCACGCTGAAAAGCACTGCTTCATTATTCACTAGCAAATGAACTCTACAGGACCTCTCCCTCCGTCTGTCCGTGTGTCTGTGTGTGTGTCCGTGTGTGTGTGTGTGTGTGTGTGTGTGCGTGTGTACCTTATGTACTGTGGTAAGCGGCTGAATTATTCACCGCTCTGTGATGATGAAGCAGTTAGACTAGTGCTAGAGTGCTTCTCAGTCTAAAGTGCTTCGCCATACGCTATCTCACTCCAGCACTGCCTGACAAAAGACCCTTACTTAATGTTCTTCAGAGCAACCAACATTTAGAATGACTATTTCCATATGCTCAGGAATACATTACACACTATAATCCACACTATACCACATAGTGAGTATTCATACTATTTAAGCTGTATATTACATTTATGCATATTTACAGTATGAACTTCAATAGAGAACACCAACAGAGAAGTTTAAATAGTATGCAAATGTGCAATTCGTGATATTTGAAACATAAACTGCAGGTTACCTTATACTTATCTTTACATTGGTTGAAGTCAAATTACGTAAAACTGATTTTTGTTTATTTGATCCCAAAACGGGCCTTCACAAAATACATTTCTAAGCTATTCTTATTCAAGGTAAAGCTTTTGACTAGCTGCTACTTTGCCGATACTCCATTTCTGACCTGATAGCATACGCTCTCCGCTAAAGCTGTTTACCCGGAGATTAGCATTCACTTTAGCCTGTGAAAGAGACAGCTTGTCATGAATAAGCCGCATTTAAGCTTTTTTAAGATACCATATATTCTGCTCAGGGTCTTTTGTTGTGCAAACATTACCACATGACCACAGCAGTAAATATGCTGAATACATCTGCATTCATTTCCTAAAGCCAGAAGATCTCTTCCAGAAGCAGAGCTTAAATTGAGGATCAGCTCTGGAGCAGGACGATAATTCCACATCATCCCCTCAGAGCTTTGAAGTTGAATTTCTCTCACTTGTTTGTGCCGTATTAATGCTATTCCAGTGATGCAAAGCTACCTAGAATTACATCCGTGAATGGTCACACCTGGGTGGTACTTCCTCCTTTTGCAGTAATTGGTCCATAGAGTATAACAAAAGCTGTCTGTGACGCCCCCTGAGGTTAACAGCCAATCAGAGCACTGCTCCTGCAAGCTACAAGGGGCAATGACGGAAAATGTTATTTTCCTTTCGGAAACATTTCCAGCAATTACCTCGACACGGCATCACGTGGAGTTAACAAGGTGTGCATCTGAGGGTCATCAACTTGGATTGATGTAATATGTAATATTAGGCTTTAAAAATATTATATTTATACAGTGTTAGTAATGAACTTATTTCACTTTAATCTACTTTATACTTTTTAATATAAAATTAAACTATATCATCTTTTCTCATTACTTAAACACAAATTTAAGTAATAGTTGAGTGAAAATAACTTGTTTTGCTCAGTTAATCTGACTCTGTTTTACAGTATATTGCCCAGAATGCAGTTTGCAATGCAAATGTCTACAGTATTTTGCTGTTTTAATGGAAAACGGTAGTTTACTGTAAAATTTGGCAGTTTTAAACAGCATTTTCTTTTAACAGTGATAACAAAAATTTATCATTTTTATCATTTATCAACTCAACTACACAAAAAGTTTGATCTGATTGATTGATAGATAAAAAAACAGAACAATAAACCTGCAAAAGAATGTTTAGCTGGATAAGAGAACTGTATAGTTTTGAAGGCCTTTTCTATACTTTAACCAGAAATACTGCATTAATAAAAAAAAATTAAGATAAATTTAAGAAATTGAAAAAAAATGAGGAGCAAAAGAGATGTTTATATAAATATTTTACTTTTTCAAAACAAACTTTAAAAGAAATTGGTGTATAAAAAATATTTTAAATTAAACAGTACTGCACTTTCTAAGTATTGCCTGAAATGTTACTATTAAGCGCCTCTCAAAAACAAGTCAAGTTAAATGAGTTAAACAAATGTAAGAAACAAAATAAACAGATTAATAATCATGCTGAAATGAACATAAAGGGATAAACTGTCCTTGCTTGTGAATCAGAAGAGAATCAGTTCTTACACTGAAAATCCATCTGAATGCATATTAAACAAAAGCCTCAGTAAATCTCCTCAAATCCTTTCTCACATTCATGCCAAGCGGTTCCATAGGAATTGCTCAAGCAAAATATTTACTGAGGCAGCTGAACTGGAGAGTCAGATCAGCACATTTGGAGCAGTTACTCAAACTCAGACATGGAAACACAAGAGGAGTTTGAATGGTGGAACTGAGGGGCCATCTGTGGATTCCAGTCCTTAAATGAATCAATTTAGTTAAGGAATAGTTAATCCAAAAATGAAAATGCCGTCCCAGATATATATGACTTCAGTTCACTGTAAACTCAAAACACACAGTAGATGACATGCAAGACGTATGAGAACCAACAAAATGTCAAGTTATCAACATGTTTCATTTTTGCAAAAGCAGCTTAAAATATTAATTGTTTTTATAACTTATTAACTATCGTTTCACCTCTATAGACATGAATTAATTTAACTGGAGTCATTTGAATAACTTTTATGATGAATGCTTTTTAAAGCATCAATATTTTGAATACCACATAAGAACAGGACACGACTGCATTTTAACATAAAATAATTTGTTTTCACCTGAAGAAAGGAAGTCATCTACAGTACATCTGAGATGCCATGAGGATAAGTAAATTATGAGAATTTTCATTTTGGGGCAATATTTCTTTAATTAATGCAAGTCATAAGAGTCTTTAAAACTAGGACGTGGCACCATTTTCCGTTTTTTCATCTTCTATTAAACTTTCAGTGTCATTTTGAAAAGTAGAGATTTTCCAAATTCACTTGTCACTCAACTGTGTGTATGTATCTTTTCCAATTATATCTAATAACTATTTCAATGTATTATCAATTTCTTATTAATATTTTTAAATACCTTTTAAACATTTCTGTTTCTGGTTGTTCTTGTTTTAATGTGTGTTGACAGCACTATTGAAATTTCTTGTACTCGGTTTCTGCTGAATCAAGGTTCTATCGTCTAACAGCCGTGTCTGGCCACACCTGACCTTATATATGCTCTTTTGGCACAGACTAAGCAAAAGAGCAGAAGGCTTATGAATCACAGCAATACACCATATATTCCTTACGGTGCACTTTTCACAGTACATAAAGCAAACTTTTCCACAGGACATGCACTTAAATACAAATATAGCACCTTTACTACAGCGACCAACTTCCTCTCTTTCTTTCTAGTGGACATTAAATGTCAGGAAAGCCCACCTAATCTAAATCGAAATAAAATGCAAATGCACCATAAAAACACTGAATTAACCGCATGTGATTAATAATGCAAATTTCTTTTGTTCATCCATCTCTCCCCAACAAGGTACCACCATAGTGGTAATTAAAAAACGCCGTAGCCTCGGTTCCATGTGTGGTAATTAAACAACACAAACTGCTCAGTTAAGCGCCATCTCATCTGGAGAGAAACCCCCTGCAGTCCGTTCCTTTTGTTGGAGGATTTGATGATGGAGAAAGCCCAGATTAGCATATCTCAGTCATTACAGGATTGGAACGAGGATTTTTCGTCTGGATGATATCTTTGATGAGCCGCTGGGCTGCTAGCAGAGAGATGCTTTGCATATTAACCAAGATTTCGACCCAGCTGAGCCGTTCTCACATTAATTCTCACGTCGAACAGCAAAGACTGACAAGCAAACAGAGTTTTTCCATACCTCACATGGAGGCAATACATCAGCCATCAGCATTTTCTCCTCTCGCTGTGTAAAGAGCGACGGCTCCGGTCTGTCATCGCGCTCTGCAAGTGAGCCGGCGACGAGACAATGATGGCTATACTGTGTCCACATCAATATTTACCCTTCTCAAATCTGTTTGCTCTCATATTCCTTTCACTCTTCCAGAAACCAATTAACATCAAACATCATTTTGTGGATGAGGGATTTTCCATCAAACCGATCTCTGCTTCATATTTAAATGAATCTAACACTCAGGACCTTTTTAACAGGGCCAGCTGTCCACTCGGGTCTTTTAAACACCCGGTGCTCGACAAAAACACCACCACTTCACATGTTGAGGACAGAAGCGGGCGCTACATATTCATTGTGAATGGGGAATTTAAATATGGGCTACTTTACTCAGCTGACACCTTCAATTCATTAAGTATGCTAATAAAGTCAAGCCATTCTGTCTGGCGTGATGGGTCACAGTGTAGAACGTATTGTATGTAATTAAATGAGAGACGGGTTAACAAAGGATCATTTTGCTGAAAATGGCTGCCACATTCAGTCCCTGAATTTCAATTATAGATTTAACAAAAGAGCCAGTTTTCGGTGGATGTTAAATGTTGCCAAATAAACTGATGGACGGGAAGTGTTTGACATCACTTTAAACTACAAGAAAAATGGGAAGGAACAATATAAAAAATGGCTTTTCAAATGGCCTTATAGTAGCGTGTAATTTTGTGCCATCAGCGTCATCGAAATGAATTTCAAAGAGCTCCATAACTGTGTTTCTGTACCTCAGGCTCACTGTTTTATTTAGTGCTAAAAGTGGTTTCACGATCAATTTTCAAGTACACCAACTTCATGCAAAGTATTTCCAAAGCAAAACATTCGATACCCCAATAAAGGACATAACTCGCAGTTGACCGAACCGGTCAAGGTCAAAAAACACCTCAGCATTTTTTAATAACTGCACGCGGATGAGCGCGTCTTCTGGAATATAAGCGATGACAAGTTAATCCAGGCCCCACCGGGATAAAAGTGCCGGTATGACAGCAGTTCACACTCTACAAGCCAATAACAGGATGAAACTAAGTCTGCTTTCTCTCCGAGCGATCAGTTTATCTTTACTAATGCTCTGGAATGTTCCGACACAAACACTACGGTGCTTTGGATAACACATACTGACTCACTGCGTTAAAACAAGACTGAGATTTCAATGTTCTGTGCTCATAAAGAGTCGTGATTGAAAAACGCTTACAAATGGAGATAATCATTTCTAAATTAAATGAAATGTTAAATTTTTGTCTAAATTTGCTTTTCTTAGCTGTGCACCGGTGCAAAGAAGCTTTACAGTGGCTGATAATAGAACTATTTGTATTTTATTTAATTTATTTTAATTTGAACTAATATTTTATTCTATAATAATTTTATTAAATAAACAATTTGTTGAATGGGTTGAATACTGACTAGACATTCTTTTAATTTGCTAGCTAATGTAATTTACTTGTTATTTCTTTTGCTTGTTATAAGATATAATCTATTCTTTGCGGATGTGTACCGGAAGTTAAGTTTGGGCCACAAAAGCATGCAAGCGCAGTAACATTTGATTTTGTTATAGCTTTGAAACCGTCTATAGGGAAATTACTTTGAGAATATATATAAGCGTACACAAAGACAGTCTGGGACGAACAGAAGGGATTTCAGAAATAAAAGCATGTTCACACTCAGAACAATAAAGACAACATAACTATAACAATATTAGGGTCAACCCCAATGTGCGATCATTTTATGTTTCACACCGCAGTAAATGCTTTAAATTCAAATGTTGAATGTTGTTCAGCAACTGGACAAAAAAAATCACTCGAAAAATAATCCTGACAATATTGTGCCTCTATGTTTATTATTACGTTTGTGGCGTTGACTTTGTCATTCTCTTATATATTTAGAACTTATAGTTATTGGTACCCTTCATGGTCCTTGGTGTCAACAGGCCTTAAGGGATTTTCTCTCTTTTGTTTTATTACGGAACCCAGTGAGCTACACCAGCCCCACCAAGACCTTTTAAAAATCCCCCCACCTTCTTGGACAGCAACGAAGAATTCAATAAAGATTTCAATCCATGCTGCGAGAAATAAATAAATCCACTTTGCGCCACGTGCGCTACATATCAGCTAGCATGCTAGTATGTCATTGTGGGGGTCAAAGCAGTCATTTAAACAGGTTAAGAATGATTCCAGTGACCTAATTATGGGATAGCTGCTGCTATATGACTGCTGACCTTCCAATTAAATCAAAGACTGTGTCTTTCTCACTTAATTTTGAAGGATGTCCTGTGTTGGCATCTCTGTGACCTTACAGTCTCATGCAGGAGATGCTCAGTTGCACTGTATGTGTAAGTCATTCCAAATGCAGACTCGGTTGCCAGTCAGTGGGATGATATCCGGAATAGTCTTAGGAAATATGATGAGACCAGAGGAGCCCTCACGCGTGCATTATAAATCCTGACAAGTTCACCGCAGCATATCTGCAGATATAATACTCCCATAATGACATCCTCACCTTGACTCTTTCTTTATTCCTGGCAGTGCTGCCGAGGTTTCCGTGCAGCTAAAGTACCTTCAGCTGGATGAAATGAGTAATGACACATGTGTCAAGTGGAGACGCCGACGACAGGGCTGTGTGTTGGTTGTTTTTATAGATGGATTTTAGAATGCTGGTGTGGTTCTGCAGAACACTTGAAATAGATCTTGTAAAAAAAAATGTGATTTCACAATATATATAAAAGTGTGATTCATTGTTGCTGAAGTATTGTAGCACCTCCCAACCTTCAAGAAGTAACTTGTCAACAATTGCTCAGCTTCACCACGGATTCCTGTGTGAAGTTATTGTTGCAAAACATTTATCATTGCAGTACTGATTCAGTTTTTTGTATCAGATTTGTGTGAGGTTAAAGTTTTTGAAGTATCATTTTGTTTAATACATTCATCCCGATACATCTATGCATGTGGGATCACATAAAATAACAACAAAAATGGTAATGTGAAAATGGATTGAAATGTGTTAAAAACATCCAGACATTTACAGCAATTTACAATTTTGGTTAAAAACATGGCATTTTACTTCACAAAACATGTTATTTAAGGCATTTTTCTGGTGCCCCAGTTGCCGGAATATTATCGTTTTTTACAGTGAACTTTGATTTAATTATTTTTTAATAGTCAAACTGAATTCATGAGATAAACCAATAAAAGTAATTTTAGGGATCAGATCAATCAGAAATGAAAATGCAATCTTTTTCTTAATCCTTTTAAATTTAAGAGAATAGCAGAGTCCACACCACAACTATCAGTAAAGATAAAGAGAGAAACATTTCAGAGCGTTTTATTCCTTAGCTTATGAACAATAAAACAGCCAATCAGAATCCATTTGGCTTTAAAGGGCTAAAAATATGAAACTGCAGTGTGTAGGCTTAGAATAAACAATGTTATCGTACATTGTTGTATATGCTAATATACTTATCTTTATAGTTATCGTTCTTCGTAAAAACGGGGCCTAATTCAGTAAATGTTGATACGATTGTGATTTCAAACCATTCACCAGTATGAAATGTCCTCATTGAGATACAGTGAAACAATTGGAAAAGGAGGGCTTAGACAGACGTGAGCTTAAATGTGTACAAACAAAAGGATGCTCTTCACCCGTGCCCTTTGACCAAAAGGAATAAATTGCCCCGGGCTTTCCGACCTCTCCACAGCCCTGAGCCTTTTTCAACTGAACCACAGCCAATTTCCCCATGTGATGTAGATCAATACATCTCCACTACAATAAAATGGTAGAGGAAGGTCCTTGAAATGGCCAGTTAGGTCAAAAGTCATTCTGTCTGTTTGGAAACGAAGGAAATCCGTTGAGCGTGAGGTGTATAATAGTCTCTGAGATTAGGGTGTTCTGCTGCACCGCCGTTCCTTCCCTATTATTCTGTATAAACACTGCAGCCATCAGAAACCTCATTTATCTTTAGGGTTTAGAAGCGAAGTGCGGTAAGAGATAAAGCCTTCCGAAAAATTGTAATTTAACCGTGAACCAGACATGTTCACCTGATTCAAGGCCCAGACGTATTCTTTTCATCAGACCGTGAATCTGAGCCAACAAAGAAGCGAATCTGTAAAAGAAGCCGAAAGTCACCGTTATTGTGCGTGGAGTCTTTGGAAACATTGACAGCGCAGGAGGGGGGTATGCAGAGGGCTGAATATGACAGAAGTCGACGTGAAGAACAGCCAGAGCCGCCTACAGTATCGCTCATCTAAAGGGCGAGGCACAAGGTCAAACTAGAAATAAATGAACCTGACGGACGCTGGCTGTGCCATCATTTAATTCAAACCTGGATTTTAATTGAACCCCTGTACTGACAGGATGACAGATCCGCTGTGAGGCTGATGCCTCCGGTTGGCAGGTGGGGGATAAACATCTGAGGGAAGAGGAGGGAGCCAATAGGCAGAGGGAGACACAAGAGAGAGAAAGCACATAGCGCTCTGCTATCATCAGCATTCGCTTTAGTTAAAAATTCATCCCGAGCTCATTACGACAACATGCTCCTTTATCTCATTTACACTTCAATGCATCAATAGAGACCTGAATCGAAACGCTATGCGATGTTAGTTTTTGTTCCTTCTTTGCAAGAATTCAATGTATATTTTGCTGAAAATTCTGTCATCATTTATTTACCCTCATGCATGTTTTTTATTTACCCTGTCAGAAATGTTTCAGTGGTTTTGTGTCCATACTATGGAAGTCAATGGGGGTCAATGTTGTTTGGTTACCAAAAATCTTCAAAATATCTTCTTTTGTTTTCTGCAGAAGAAAGTCATACAGGTTTGGAATGACACGAGTGTTAATCTTTTGGTTAACTATCCATTTAATTTGACTCTTCTAAAGTTTTGGTCACTTATGCTAACTCTCAGGCCTTACTTTGTACCCTACCCTGTTCACTAAGACCTTCACTAAGCAGAACTTGCTCTTCTGTACAAACACTAGGCCTTTGATTAATGACCTACAGGCATCCAGAAATCAAATTGTGGGTTTTTGAATAATCTGGGAGATAATTGGTAAGGATGGTGAAGGAGAATGATCAATAGTTTGTCCATAAAGTGCTGGAGGATATTGATTTTCTTTGACTTTAATTTGGAAGGGCTGCCCGAGAGGCTAAGCAGAGGGAGGAAAAACAACGCAAGGGCCGTAAAATCTGTGATGAAGAACTTTTGAAGATGAAGAGTTACACATCAAAACCCACACAAACATGAAATGTTTTCTTGCACACATCCAAATTCATTTAGTTTAGAAGGGGCTATTAGACAAGAGTAAGATTAACAGTAATTGCCCTGTATGACTGCTGTACGGTGTCTCACCTTAAGATTTTTGTTATGGCAGAACGAGATGAAAAAGGAAGCCCCCCCTTCACTGTCAGAAAAGAGGGTGCAGCCTGAGATGAAGGCCAGCATGATAAGCCATGCTGCCAGTCTGTGACCAGCCTGTCTTACGCATCACCAGCCAGCCCACGCTTACATATACCTGCAAGAGGGTACAGAGAGATGTTTGACAGCAATATACTCCAGAGTTACCTGAATAACTGCTGTCATGGCACTAGGGGAATGACCTCACACCTGCTCCAAATCAGTGATGCACCAACCTGATCTCACAGAAAAACACTACATCATGAGGTGGTTAATTCGTATTAATTTGTATGACGTGAACCATACAAAAACATACCAGTATTAGAAAATATGCAGCTCTCTGCTGCATTCGACACCGTGAACCTGTCCACTCTCTCAAAACTGGGCAACTCTGGAATTGCACTCAACTGGTTTGACTCTTATCTCACAGGCAGATCATTTAATGTATCCTGGAGTGGCGAGACATCCAGATCTCACCAGCTGACAACTGGAGTTCTTCAGGGATCAGTTCTTGGTCCTCTCCTCTTTTCTATATATACCATCTCCCTGGGACCAATTATTAAGGCACATGGGTTCTCATACCACTTTTATGCAGATGACACGCAGCTTTACCTGTCTTTTAAGCCAGATGATCCCAACATCTCTACCCGTATCTCTGCCTGCCTTCTGGACATCTCATCTTGGATGAAAGAGCATCACCTCCAACTGAACCTTTCCAAGACAGAACTCCTTGTTATACCGGCCCACTTATCAATTGAACACCACTTCACCATTCAGCTTAGATCCTCAACTATAACACCCAAAAAGTCTGCGAGGAACCTGATGTTCGATGACCAGCTAAAATTCTCCTCTCACATTGCAGCAACCACACGAACATGCACGTATGTGCTTTACAAGATCAGGAAAATCCAGACCATTCCTGTCAGAGCATGCCTATTAGTCCAAGCTCTGGTCATATCAAGACTGAACTACTGCAATTCTCTTCTGGCCAGCCTTCCAACCAATGTAGTCAAGCCCCTGCAAATGATCCAGAATGCAGCAGCATGTCTGGTGTTCAATCAGCCTAAAATAACCCATATAACACTCTTCCTGATTTCACTTCATTGGCTGCCAGTCAAGTTCAAATGGCTAACACTGGCCTTCAGAACGGTAATGGCAAATTTGCCACTTTATCTTAACTCACTGCTCCAGGTCTACATCTCTTCCCGTCACCTTTTGTCTGAAAATGAGCAACGCCTTGTTGTTCCATCACAATGAGGCACCAAATCGCTTGCAAAAACCTTCACACATTCGGTTCCTCTGTGGTGGAGCCACCAGCCTCCACCCGAACTGCAGCATCCTTCACAACCTTCAAGAAACAACTCAAAACATTCCTGTTTTGACTAACCAATAACTGTCTATGTTCTGTCTAATAAAAAAAAATTCATGTTGTTCATTCTCTCCCTTGCTTACTCCAGCTTTACCCCCTTGTAACATAGCCTTGTAAACTATCGGTACTGTTGACAAAATGTTTTATGCTCTCCTACTTGTAAGTCACTTTGGATAAAACCGTCTGCCAAATGAATAAATGTAAATGTAAAATGTAGAAAAAAGCTTTTGTGTTCTGAAGAAGAAAGAAAGCCACATACATTTGAAATGAACATGTGTCATCATGAAAGAATTTTAAGTTTTTGGGGTAAACTATGGTTTCATAATGTTAACTAATACCCAATCATGCAAAACCATTGTAAGTATGATTTGACATTATTTATTGAACAGACCGCAGTATCACAGTTTAATAATATGCCGTAGAACGACGATGCAGTAGTGTTAAGAGCAGGAACCTGATTTAAGAGCAAACTTGTTTAACAGCTTCTTTCCATCACATATAACTGAGGAAATCCCCTGAAGGATGTTCTCATTTCAACCCGCGCTAACGGCTGTTGGCTTTCTGTCTTTCACACACACATACACAAACACACGCTGCAGCTGCAGAGGACTGCAGGCCATGCCAGATCTTTTTCCCAGAAGAACATGGGTCTGGAGAATCCAGGTCAGGGCCAGTCCATTAGACCGAGCAGGACTGGACCAGCAGGGCATCACTCAGAGCTCAGCACTCATTATTGACTGCAGCTGAAACATGGGCGTTGGCGGAGGATGGCTATTTATCCTGATCCGAGGCCAGTTGTGTAGCTTACTTTACAAAGCTACAAACTTGAAGAGCTGTTCTGAGATCAGCATGTCATTTCTTTTGTCTTTGTTCACTGCATTGCACTTCTAAATCGAGAGTCACCTAGCCTCCATTTGCTTTAAAGGAATAGTTTAAAACTAGTAATTAGTTAAAAAAAATGTTTATTTGGTGTCTACGTTTAGAATGGTGAACATGCATGCTATGAATTGGGATCTTTGCATCTCTATCACCATCTCTGTTTGAAACATACAATTTCAGGATAGTTTACATCTTCGTTTACGTGGGTTACAGTCAAATGACATAACTGACATTTTCAACTGTGTAGTCGTGTTTCCATTTCAGATTTGAACGAAATGACGGCTTTTCCAATAACCAAATGGTATGCGACTAAAACTCATCCTCTCGCGATAATTCATTCCAAAAATCATGGTGCACTTTTTACGTACGCGTCGTGACATGTAAATGCATTTTTCTTTTGCGATAAATGGGAGTTTTATCATTGAGCGTATTTTCAATTCGCAATTACAATTTGCGCAATTTAAAGGGTAATGGAAACGGACCTTTGCGTTATTATAAGCTTTCCGCTGTATATCGGGGTAGAGAGATGGTTTACAATACCGTATAATACCGTATATAACTAATATTTGTTTATTCTTAACCAAAAAAGCTACAGTTTGGTACTCACACAAGCATACACCATTAAAAGACATTTCATTTTTGGATGAAGTTTTTGTTTTTAAGTTAACATCTCAACACCATTACGCAAGTTCCAAAACTCTACATGCCTCTATTGCAATAAAAACATAAACATTTCCCAATAACATTTACAACACACTCAGTTTCTTTGCACATTTTTTACATTTTGACTAATGACACAACAGACGTTCTGTGCCGTACACCGTGTACAAAACAACAGCAGGGATGACAGCTGTTGCCGGCTACTGTACTTTCCTAACAAACCCACAGTTGTTTGCACACTCTCGCTAAAATTCTGAAGAATTACAACAGCACATCAATATTTCAGACGTCATACGCTGAAGCAAAAACAGGGGAATTAAGAAAACGCCACACATGTGTGGTACCCGAAAGTTTTTGAGAAGTTCCCCAGACGTGGCTAAGAATAGTCCAGACAGACTCCAAACCAAACAAACCATTAAACATTTCAATCTCACTCATGGGACGCATTGCAGTTAAACACCTGCAAGGTGTTGAAAGTTCAATATTTTATTTGCGTGGCTCGTAACGTGAGATATAAAACTGTTCCCCTAAAAATACCCACCTATTGCCAACATGTTATTTATTTATTCACACAATTACCAACTGGCTCATGTGGTCATATAGTACATGAAATTGACAATATTTTGGAGAAAAGTACAGTTGAAGGACAGCAGTATATTGAAAGCAAATTTCTGATAGTCGCGTCCTTGATGAATGATGAATCTGTTGTATTGATCATTAGACAAAGGAAATGACCAATGATGTCATAGGAGTTCTAGTGATATCGCAATGACAACATCTGTTTGTCTTTCACTCTTTCCTCATCATCTATCTTTTAGCGGTTCTATCGCACTGGAGCTGCCGGAATAAACTGGAATAATTCCAGATCTGCTAATGCCCATACGAAGCGAATTAAACCTCAGCGCTTCCAGTGAACAGGAAATGGTTCATTTAGTGCAACTCAAATTACAAGTGATGAAACAGCTGGAGGTGGACTGTGCCGGGACAGCTGGAGGCACACACACACACACACACACACACACACGCACACACAGACACGAGCATACACGCATACATGCAAACACACAGGTAGTGAGGACATTTTGTTTATTTAACTGTCAAAATATGCCAAGTCATATTTTACATTTCGTCCAGTGATGGGCTGATGTAACCTATAAAAATACAGTATAGCATCAAAATATCTTAATTTAGGCTGGTTAAATACAAATTAATATAAATAAAAATAGTGTGTTGAAATGGCTTGTAAAATACAGCCGCGGAAAAAATAAAGAGACCATTGTAAAGAAAACTTTCAGTTTTTTTTTAATTTACTGTGTTAAAATGATTATTCTTGCTTCATTCTGTGAACTACTAACACGATTTCTCCCAAATGTCAAACAAAAATATTGTTTCTATTTGCATTCATTTGCAAAAAAATATACAGTTTGTGATCCTTTAAAAGAGTGGTTTATTTAGAGCAACATAAATAACTGTAAATATGTAAATAAGCCAACATAATGACTATGGCAAAGAGCCGAATGTGGACAGCTACATTACTGTAACCGCTGAATGATGACACAGATCAGCACTTACTGTCCATTAAAACATATTTAAAATGGCAGTTTGTGAAACACACCTTCAAAGATTAAGTTTTATTATCACACGCTTGATATAAAAACCTGACGGGGCTTGTTTGTGCTGCTTGCTAGGGCACTGTTATTACTACTCATACTCGTGCTGTGGACATTTTCATAGAAAATTTCTATGACTTTTCTAAGCAATTAGTTTTAATCTGGAAGAAGATTAAAAACATATCTTGGCACCTGCTCCCGTTTTTATTGGAAACTCTAAAAACCTAGATGGTAATGTAATCCTTTTTGCAGAAATGATGCATTCGTTTCTGTGTTGAGTAATTCAGTATTTGGCAGTTTTGACTCTGATGTTAACAGGATTACCTGCTTTATGCATCTTCAATGTATCTGATGTTATCTGCAAAGCATATTGTTAAGGGTCTCTGGGGCATAACCTCTGTGAATAACACACGCATGCACGCACACACCTAACCTTCTTTATACAGTCTCACTGCACCTCCACCTCTCAGTTCACTTCATTCAAGTGTAAATCCATACAGGTCTGAAAATTCAGCCGGATGAGACAGAAAGCTAGCTCTCTATTCAGTCTATTCTATGAGAAATATTACTGTAGGGCTCATTAATAAAGCTTATTCACATTCAGCTTCAATAACAGTAAATGACAAAGGATGCATATCATGCGTTTCAAAATATATTGCATTATTACAATACTACTTTTTTCATCCTGCACAGCATTACTTACATGCAAGCATATATATCATCATATATATCATCCATTGTGTGTAAACAGACATTTGTTGATCTATCTAAATGAGGACATTCTTATTATAGACAGCTAAACACTGTAACCTAACCCATAACCCAACCCTAAAAAACTCTGTACTTATAAGATTTTGAAAAACTAATCGATTTTGCTCAAATTTGTCAGGTTTGCTCACTTTCGGGTACAAATCACAAATCTGTCCCCAAAATATAGTTAAGTGGGTGTACACACAATTGTTTTGGTATCTCTTTGGGGACATACCATAGACTGCTATTCATTTTAGACCACACCCTCAAAGCTACAGTAACCCTCACAAAAACCTTTTTGCATTTTCAAAAAGCATAGTTTTATGTTTAATAATAATTTTCCATTGACTATTCCAACAATGGATCTGATCCTTCTGCTTAAAAACACATTTAGATTCCCACTTGGTGACCCCACAAGGTCAAAAACTCACTTTCATGTTTGCTCTCCATAACATAGTTTGCCCTTAACACACATACACACTCATTTATTTGTCTCATTCATAGAATTATCTTTCATTAAACACTCAAAAAATGATACGTTGGACTTAATTTACTTTTTTATGTCAAGTGGTTCCACATTGAATTTAAGTAACATTATCTATTTCAGTAAACTTAAGATACTGTTAATGCAATGTTGTTTGCTTGAATCAAATTAATAGTCTTGTTTTTGTTTTAAATCATTAACATGATTAAGTTTAATTATGCTTAAATGTATATTTTACATTAAACCAAAATAATAAACCAATTTGATCAATTAGTTTATTCAATGAATGCATTCAAGAACATTTTTAATGTAATATATTTTTAACAAAAATAATCAGAACTCAACAGAAATTCAAAATTAATAAAATATAACCACCCACTATACCTAACCAAAGGCAACGCTTTTCTGAACAATGGAAACCGCAAAACTCAAAAATATAAAAAACACTTAAAAATCTTAAAGATAAATGAAAATTAAACACCAACAAGTGTTTCTTTATACCTAAATATGCATAAAATAACACTTATTTAAAAAACTATCTCTAAAAACGCAGTCAAACACAAAGCATGCTGGGAAATATAAGTCCTCATCCCAATAATAACAATTTTATGTTAACACAACACAACTCCTTTATGTTGTCCCAACATGAATGGATTAAGTTATATGACTAAACATAAAAAATCATGTTGTGACCAAATTTTCCAAAAAGTTGTGTTGATTTAACTTAAGTAAGTTGAGTAAATTGGACAAGTAGCAAAAGTCTTTCTTTTTGAGTGTACATTTATAACAGCTACAAGAAAAGTGAGAAATTAATTTACAAATACATCCCATTTTCTTTCCCACAATATTCATTCTTGAGTAAACTATTCCTTTAAGGTTACCAACTTGGATACTAAATGTCTAAATACTTCAGGTCATCTAAAGGACTGATTGATAATGGTTCCAGTAACTTTAAGTGTGTTGGAGAAATGTGCACCCATCGGTTCACTTAGTCAAGCAACAGAAGCTGCAACAAAGAACATTTTGTGTAACATTATCTTTCAGACTTTAAAGTTCACTTCAGACAGCTCTGAATATTAAGTATGCTTTTAAGAAGGCAATAGTCATTTTAAATCCATTACTCTGTTTTCAGCTTCTGCTTGAGCATGTTCCGCATCATCAGTGTCCACATCAGCGGTTTAATATTCAGCTCCACTCGCGTTCACGTCCGTATGAGGCACATTAGTCGAGGACGACGTGCATAATGTTCAAAGCCTTTTGACTATAGCTGTGTAATTAAAGAGATTGACTTTTGTTGCAAGTGGCTTGATGCTCGGAGGCTTTTTGTGCTGCCGGCCCGTTCGCCGGGGTCATGTGATGTTTGTTTCTGTTTGACAAATTTGTTTATGGGAAGAAAAGGCGTAAGAGAAAAAAAACTGTACAAAAATAGCGTAATCACGTTAGGACTCGGAAAGGAAATGACTTGTACTGAGCCATTAGTGTTTCAACAAGGCAACACATGAGGGGAGGGGTAGATGGAGAGAGAGAGAGAGAGAGAGAGAGAGAGAGAGAGAGAGAGAGAGAGAGAGAGAGAGAGAGAGAGAGAGAGAGAGAGAGAGAGAGAGAGAGAGAGAGAAAATGTATTGAAAGAGGGAAAAGAGTGAGAGACGACGGTAGATACAGAGGGCTAGAAAGAGCAACAGTATATACAGAAAAAGTGAAAGGGGGCAGAAAGCATCTGTACGTGAGCGGTGCTCCGCTCATGAATAATGCAAGCCTGCAGAATTTGGGGAATAAAGGCTTTTCTAACTAAAAGCAGCAGGCACAAAGAACAGAATGACTTCACTTGCTTTTTGGCTTGTCTTATCTCATCTCCTCTTTCATTCTTTCTTTTGTTTTCACTCCTGAGCTGTCGGAGGAAGACAGATGCAGAGAGGGGACTAATGCGTCCCGAAACCACTTTCGTCTGCGGAGAGAACACGCGAAACACAATAAAAGAGAAGCAAACGAAATCGTGTGCCAGTTTTGCACATGCTGCAGTTTCACCCAGAAAAAAACATGGATGTGGGATTTGGAAGAAAAAAAAATTCTCCTAAGGAGATACGCCAGTGGTGTCGATTATAAACATTTAAGCAGCATAAATATTCAATGAGCCTGATGTCCTACTTTAAGACACTGAGCAAACAGACAGGCAGACATGCAAATTGAACATGATACATGCATCCTTACGAATTATTGTGAATTTATTCATTTCTCTTCGTGGCACAAGTATTATCAGAACTGAAAAAGGAAAACAGATGCTTGTTTACTTAGCCTACATTGCACAAAGAAATGTGCTTTTGAGGAGAAAGAGTGAATTTAACAGTCAAATATACATATTTGATAGAACTGATTACATCAGGTACACCTATTTTTTTATTTCTATATTAATAAGTTAGATTGTTAGATTAAAAAATAATAATTAACTTGCACTTTTTTTCTTGGAGTTAGATTGTTAGATTAAAAAATAATAATTAACTTGCACTTTTTTTCTTGGAGCAGATAATAATTTGGACAGATATTTTTATGAAATAAAAGGTGAATTTTTGAATTTTTCAGTGAACTATTCTTCTTTTTATATTGGGTAGCTGACAAAGATATAGTGCATGTTTACATGAGGTATGGTAATATTATAATATTTATAAATATAAAACAGCATAAGAAGTTTTTGCTGTCACACCATTGGACAGATTTATGTTTGTTTTGTCAACTACCCATATATTTAATGTCAATGTGTACTACTCAACAATACACAACATTGCATTCTAAAAGGACAAAGCAATAACCAAAGTGAAAGTCTGTGCAGATCAACATGTCACCCTGAAAGTCTGAGCTAGCAGCGTTTAAAATAGACATATACTTTGCCTGACATCGACAAAACTATCCCATTTAAGTGCTTTTATATCCTACAGGTCCCACTCGCACCCAAAGAGTTTTCCATGAGCTATTACCTCTCTCTCTCTCTCTCTCTCTCTCTCTCTCTCTCTCTCTCTCTCTCTCGCTCTCTCTCCCTCAGCATGACCCAGTTCTTAAGGGGTAGTTTAAAGGATGTGAGAGGACTCCAAAGACAAGCAACATCATTATAGTCTGCACTCTCCTGCTTTCCAGCGTCTAGCCCTGTATTGGGGCCTGATCTTACTTTATGCGCACCGTTGACGATTCTTCACCCCCCGCTGTCTCTCTGACCATTTTCTGACCCCCATACCGACTGTAATAGGCCATGCAGGGAGACAGAGTGAGTGACAAGCACACTCCGGGCACTATAGACGCCCTCTCTCTGCTTTGAGAATTTGACCGCGGGTCGCTCGACTGGAGCTCCACCGAGAGCTTTCAACACTCCAAGGCGAATCATATCCAAGCTCCAGCTGAGCAGCCCCCAGGACGTGCAGTCTGGTCCTGAATATCTTCGAAATGCTAGGTTCTCCGCTGGGCTCGAAGTCTGGAGGTGCATTAGAGCAGGTGGAAAGTGCGGTCTTCAACTTCTGTGCCGTTTTTTAGACAGCCTGCAGAAAATCTAAATCTAAGTTGCTAGAAAAACTCATTCTTCTGAAGCAAACGTCTGAACCAGTTCCATTACTTTCAGTATTTTAACATCTTATGTGATGGTGGTCTTAGCTGTGTAAACCGAACACATTCGCACATATATGTTCAGTCAGTAAATGTGAGTCATGAGCTGGTTCTCACAGTTTTATTGGGCAAAGTTAAACATTCGATTTCAAGAACAGCTTGTAAATCACACAGGGGCATTAACCGCCATAATGGGAGAGTATAAACATTCACGGTCAGGCTGGTTTTCCAGCACGCTGCACGTGCGTGCGAGTCTCCCGCGTGTTTACGTTTCTCTGACAGATAACTGAAGCACTGTCGCTGAATGTACACTGTTCTGCTGGAGTGCTGGTGGGGAGAGATGGGCCTCTGAAGATGGGAAAGCAAAATGAGGGTGTGATAAATGAAGAGTGTTCTGATGTGCAATGCCATGTGTTTGGAATACTGAAAACACCAGATTTGGGGCTCATTCTGATCATCTAAATGGAGGACGGGTATGGGGGAGGGTCTGAGATCGCATAATTACACAAAAAAGAACATATCGCTGATTTTTTTTAGAAATCATTATTATTAGTCATCTTTATGTTTGTCACTGGGTTTTGCAAATATCTAAACAATAAAAGGTATCAAAAAGTGATTGATAAGAAGTGATCTTAGATCCTTCACATCTGATGTTTCGGAAGCACAGCGACAATATTTATTTTGTATCTTTCAGTTATCTTTACTTGTTTATTTGTTTGACATGTGCTGGCATTCAGTAAGACAATATCTTACGGTTAAGTATTTTACATTTTAATCTGGACTAAAAAATATTAAATACATTTCTAAAAAATATGACAAATATTTTAATACAGTTTAGAAAATATTTGTTGCAAATGCTCTGATTCTTAATTACTATTCTTTACAGTTGCGTAGTTATGTTTCTTTGCATTTAAATATTATTTAAATATTCAAGGTTTTTTTTAAAGGTTGTCAACTCTTGTTTTTTTAACCTGTGTTTGTAATTCAAATAAATTCAATTATATCTGTGTCAAAGGTTTTATCACTTAACCCAATATGAAAATGAAAATTGTGTGTGTGTGCTTTGCACCTGTTTACAGCATTGTTTATTTGCATGCACCATGTGTTTCTGTTGCATTCACCAAAAATGCAAATAAGGTAACAGCACAACCACACCTGAACCTCACACCTGTTGAGTTGCAATAGTGCATTTGCTATTTGCATTTGTGGCAAATGATGAAATCTTATTTGAGCTGAATTTACATATAAAAGCAACTTGACCAGACATGACTCAATATAAATATGTTAGCACCTGGTTAAACTGGATTACCAGTCGTGAATAAGACATAAGCACGTTTCCTAAAATACCCTTCACAAATTCTGCAAGACCAGCACAAACCCATGCTTTACCAATCTAGACTCATCTATTCAAAAACGTGCTGATAGACAGCGATGCTTCTTTTCCCAACAGGGGAGTCCTTATTGTTGGCCTACCAAACAAACCATAGTGTAAAACCAATATTAGAAAGGACATGGGGTCAAGTCTCACGTGTCAGGTATTCTGTGGAACCTATCTGAGATTTGGTTTGGGGCAAGTCCCCTGACAGACGCACCAACACAGAGATACGGAGAGAGCCGGCAAAGACAAAGAAATAACAGGAGGCTGATAACAAAGGTCACCACCATCACCTGCAGGAGAAGAGACCGAGACACAAAGCATTGTGCAGGAATATAACCAACACATGACGCCTGATAAAGAGACATTATCTTGTTAAAAGGTTAATTGTATTTCACAGAGGCGCTTTTGTATGTTACCCCATAAAGCAGATAAGAAAAAATAGGATCAGCCAACATAGAGAATCACCTGAAAGGTCTTTCAAACAAAGTAGACAAATTCTGTCTCTTATACACGATTCTAATGACAAATTTCAAACTCGGCAAAGTTGCAAGCGGCTAGTCACCACTTTTAAACAAATCGAACGAGAGGAACGTTACACGGCTGATTTAACAAAACGAATTCGCGGCCACATCAAAAGGCACCGCACAGCTCCTCCGATGAGTCAAAACACCCCCGGCTATTATTTCAGCAGGGTTTTGAACTGCGTACAGTTACAACAGACCTGCATTCCAGCAGTCCTTATGTAAATATTTGGTGTCGCTGTGAAGGGAGGGGCGGCCTGGCAGCGTCCGAGAGCGGGCCGCGGCGAGTCCCACAGGCAGCACGCGGGCCGGCACGGAGGACGGCTTCAAGCCGTGCGGTTACCTCCTCGGCAGGGACCACACACACAAAGAACCCAAAGAAGCCGGGCCACCTAGGCGAAGCAGACGTGTTTGACTTGGAAAGCTTGTCTGAGGAATGTTCGAGGAGTTTGGGATTGAATGAGGTGTTCGTGCAGGTGTGATGAGGACTGTATTTCTGACAGATGTGAGCTTCTAATGTCACTCCAAATGTCTCCGGAAAAGCATTTTATTAATCAATAAAAAATTAAGCACATTTTATTGTACAAACTGTGCGTCATCGGATGGCCTGACAAGCATATAGGAATGAATTCGAGTTTTGCCGGTTTTGCATTTGGAATGCATCTGGCGATCCGGCTAAAGTGAAGGTTCATGACAGGTGTCGCCCTATCAGGCGTACTCCGCTCCGGGGTGTCACGTTTATTATCCCAGGGCATACGCGGTAATGATCGGCAGGAAGCATGTGTGCGCGTGGGCGGTGTGTGTCTGAACAGTGAAGGAGTTATTAAGGGGATGATGTCAACACTCAGCCTGCCTCATGTTGCCTAATCAGGCCTGGGCTGCCCAAAACCTCCTACACAGGGAGGTCTGGGCTACAATCCATGCCTGTCAGCTCCACATCACCACACACCACCGCCGACATTGACACGCACACACACAGGCCTGTCTTACACTCTCTGAACACCACACCGGCTCACTGAAATATAGCATCGGTTTATATGCAAAACACGCTTGTTAAATTTCTGCTGAGTCACCAAATAAATCAGACTCTTCAGGATGAGCTCATGAACACACCTCGATCCCCCTCCAAACAAGACTAGTAACATCACGCTTTATTTCTGGTGTGTGTGGAGAGCTTTGATCCGACCTGTATCAATTTGAGGGTGGTAGGACTGTGTATTTGGGGGATATGATGACATCTTGTGAACCAGACATCAGACGACAACAGCGCCATCATTAATTTCACCGCTGACGGTCAGACGGCCAAGACCTTGACAGATCCAGTCCAAACCCTCCGTCACTCTGAGCGTTTTAGAGCGAGAGCCTGTGGTGAGAGAAACAGGAAGAGGCTGAACTACACTTTGGTCTATCTGGACTCTTTGATGGTCAGTTCTTCACAGAACCTGACAGGAGAGCCGATACTCACACTGTGCATTTCTGATACATCAGACTTAAAAGCAACATGCGGAAAGAGAGGAAAAAGCCCCATGGAGCGGTCTGACGTGAGCTGTTTTTAATCTTTTCAGAGGAGAAAGACATCCAGTTTAATAAACGAATACTTCTGGGATTCATTTAATATTCAATGTGAAGACTGAGAATGATAATAAAAAAGATATTTTTTACTATTCTGGTTACCAGAGCAGCATGGTGGGTATGCAGCTATATGTTCGTGGTTATGCTACAGTTTACTCGAATGAAATATTTGTCATGATTTTAAAAACCTTTGGATAGATACAGTTTTTCTGATATAATCCCATAATTACATTTGTGTTATTCTAGTTTTCATGCATTTTGTGTTATTGTAAAATGTGGAAAAATATAATAATAAAGAATAAGTAAGTGACTGTAAAGTTTTTATTTATATTTTCTTTATATTTTAGAAAAATAGTAAATTCATAAAAACTTCGGAATAACACAAGTGTGACTAAATGTTGGAATTATGTTGTAAGTAAACAAATACAACAACTTATAGATGTCAATTTCCCAATGTTGGAAATCACTTTTGGCCATTACTGTATACATTCACATAAATACAGTATAGCTAAGTAAAATTTAAAGTTAAATGTTATGAATGTAATACTTATCTTTATATATGTTTTGGTATCTTTCTTTCAATCAGTTCTGTCTCTTTTAGAAAAAAATCTCTTTTAGCTAAAGACCGATGAGAACAGGTGCTTCCATCTGGCACTGAGAAACACACTGACATTATATCCACAGCACATGCTGTAACTGTTGTAATACAACATTCCAAAATACATTACGTGAAAGGAGAATTGTTCCTTCACCATTAAATATATTATATTTATTTTGAACATACATTTGAAATAACTTTATTTATAGTAGAGCTACCTTGCAATCCAGTTCATAACCTGTCAGAGGATCTTTCTGGAAGGTCTAGTTCTGTATATGTCTGCCAAATGCCCTGAGCCGTGTACTTAATGATTCTCATCTGAATGCTCTGCAGGTATTTGCAAAGCTGCAGTTGTGCCTGTATCCTCCATCTGGACAAGAACTAGAGAAATAGACCACAACTATGCGGTAAAAAGTAGTGTGTAAGTAAAAAGGATAGTTAGCTAGTTTTTCAGCTGGTAAGTAATGATATAAGGGAAAGTTTATTTTGGCATAAGAAAGATTTGACTGTCAGTACTGGTTTTTAAAATGGATGCATCATGCAAACCTATTCAGCACAAATGTGGTATAGAATGCAAAAATAGATCGGACAGACATACAGACAGGCAGGAAGATGAATAGACAGATGGACAGACAGAGAGACAGACAGACAGACAGGTAGAAGATTAGACAGACAGACAGACAGACAGATAGTCAGACCAATAGGTGAATATATATTTAGATAGACTGACAGACCTGGAGATAAACAAACATACAGATAATAGATAGACTGATAGTTGAATAGACAGACATTTACATTTACGCATTTGGCAGACGCTTTTATCCAAAGCGACTTACATTATATTGTACTATACATTTGTACATTTTGTATAGTAAGCAAGTGGGGGTTAGGTGTCTTGCTCAAGGGCACCTCAGCCGTTACCCACCAGCCCTGGGAATCGAACCAGCAACCTTCTGGTCATGAGTTCAACTCTCTAACCACTGGGCCACGACTGCCAGACAGGGAGATGAATAGACAGATGGACAGACAGACAAAGACAGACAGGCAGAAAAATAGACAGACAGACAGACAGGCAGATGAATAGAAAGATGAGAGACAGACAGACAAACAAACAAACAAATTAATAGATGGATTGACAGACACAGATGAACAGAGAGAGATAAATAGAAAACTGAAAATAGGACAGACAGACAGACAGACAAAATAGACAGATGGAGAATAGGCAAACTAAACAAAATGCCCTTAGAACACATCCAGAACTACACATATCTCGGTAAAAACATAAGTAACACCGGGAACTTAAACAAGGCTGTGAACGACCTGAGAGACAAAGCACGAAGAGCTTTTTACGCAATCAAAAAGAATATAAAAATTGACATCCCAGCAGGAATCTGGCTAAAAATAATCCAATCAATTATAGAACCAATCGCACTGTATGGATGTGAGGTTTGGGAGTTCACCAAATGGGACAAACACCCAATAGAGACTCTGCAGACAGATATTTGCAAAAACATTCTACGGGTTCGGCGAAAAACTCCAAACAACGCTTGCAGAGCAGAACTAGGACTATACCCTCTAAATACAAAAAAAGAGCAATTAAATACAGAGACCCTCCATAATAAAGCCTTAAGCCATCAAGAGCTGAACCCAGAGAGAAGCCCACTCATCCAACTCATATTAGAACTAACTCTACAACCCAAAACATGCCAAACTGAACCCCAAACCCCAGCCAGACTAAACCAAATCATAAAAACACAAAAAGAAAAATATCTGAAACACTGGACAGAAGCAACAGCTCAGCAGAGCAAACTGGAATGCTATCTGTCATTAAACAGTGAATATAAACTGGCAGAATACCTCAAAACCGTATCAGACTCTAAACAAAGAAAAGTGTTGACCATGTACAGACTCAGTGATCACAAGCTCACAGACGGGCAGACACAGACAGACATGGACACCAAGAGAAGAGCGACTGTGTCCACACTGCACACAGAATAAAGTGGAAACAGAGCTGCACTTTTTAACCTCATGTCCAAACTATACACACATCAGAGAAACATTCTTCCTCCAGTTTACAAACTTCCACAAAGACTTCAACCAGTTTCAACAAAACACACACAAATTGACACAACACACACAAACTGACACAACACAACACAACACAACACAACACAACACACACAAACTGACACTATATGACAGGATCCTGTCACTCTCACTGAGAATTTTAATCAATACTTTGCTCTTTTTCTACTTGTATTGATATGTATATATAGATACTTATATACGCAGATAAATATAAAGATGAACAGAGAGACAGACAGAAAAACACAACATTAAACAGACAGACAGACGGACAGACAGAAAGACGATTAGACACAAAGACAGACAGACAGAAGATTAGACAGACAGACCAACAGGTGAATATATATTTAGATAGACTGACAGACCTGGAGATAAACAAACATACAGATAATAGATAGACTGATAGTTCTATAGAACATGACAGAAAGATAAATGCATAGATAGACAATCTGACAGAAGACTTTATTATTTCAAAAACAGTCATGTTACATCTATGTAACATTTACAAGTAGTGCGTTTGAGCAGAGTATCATGCGTCATAACTAAAGGAAAGAGGTCTCAAATGAACATCTGATCCCAGTCAAAGCCCAACATCAGATGTGTTTAAAACCGGCTTGTTGCTCCATCATTGCAAAACACGAAGCATCGCAGCGCAACAGCCCGACTGTACCCAGGCGTCATAACAAGTGTTGCATAAATCATTGTGTTTCTCCTGGCAGGCAGCGGTGTATCATGAATGATTGATGCCTGGCCCTTCTCCTCCACATCCTAATGCACACTCAGGGCTCTTTTTCCTGAAATAACAGTTTTGATGACCCCAAGGCTGGGGGGAGGGAGGTTTCGACAAGAACACTCCAGTTGGGTTATTTCTGTATGAAATATTGATCGCCACTGATGGACCATTACCATGTAGAACAGGATGGATTACCAGGGAGAAGAGAAACTATCTGAGGTCTAGCAACGGAGAGAAAGAAAACAAAAGATGTAGAGAGATGAAAGGAATTAAACGGGAGATCTGACAGGAGGAGAGTCACCACGCTGACAGAAATAAAGAGAACGGGTGATTTAAGGAGATGTTAACTGAGGGATGTGGGAAAGGCCTTAAGTCTCTCGGTTTGTCTTATTTCCGGTAAACGCACCTGCCGCTGGGCTATCAGCGCTGAATAATTGCCAGCTGAGTTAGGGGTCTGTGTTTCTCTCTGTCCGCTGTTGATGAACCCCATGGGTGAATATTCTCCAGCACCTGATCCCGGATCACCTACTGCTCTGGAAATCAAGTCATACAATACACACTGAGTATAGGTTTGGTCACGATAAACCTTGCTTGCTAAATCATCATGAATATATAGTTTTATATTTAAAACAAGCTAAACTCTGCCAATAACGTAAGAATTTAGTTTCACCTTTTCTTAAGTACCAAGTTTAAGATAATTTTTCTTACCCCATTGGCAGATAAACTTACATAATCTTTATACTTTCTTTAATAGAACAAGACTAAATATCTTAGGTTACTTTCCTTGTATCAAGTATCTTGATTTTAAAAAATGTTAGATATTTGTACTAGAAAACAAGACAAAATCGTTGGTAAGAAATTCATTTTTTGCTGTGATAATAATTTATAGATATTTACTTTTTTCTCAATTACGAACATTGACAGCATAAAATAATTTGTATATATATGGGTGATATTTATCATTTACCTCTCTTAAATCACTTGTAAGAAAAAAGTATTATATGGATGAAAAAAACTAACATAAATAAATCTATAAAGGCTTAAACATGAAAAAAATGATTGCAGCTAATAAATGTAACTATTTATATTTTATTTATTTGATTTTAATATTTTATTGTATAATCATTGTATTAAATAAAAAATAATGTTATGAAATATGCAATTTGTTGAATGGGTTGTGTAACTTAAGTTTAGCCAAGTAGGCTAACGGTTCTTCTACTGGTAACCCAAAATAATACATACTTTTAACTTGCTAGCTAATATTTCTTTTGCTTGTTATCAGAAATAATCTGCAGACGCTCTATTCTTGTCGAATGTGTAACGGAAATTATGTTTGGGCCACAAAAGTGAGCATGCACAATAACGTTTGTTTATGTTGTCTATATACAATATATAAGCCATCTATATACAAAAATGCTAAAAAATGAAATGAAAAACACTGGCCATGCTTTAACTGAAGATGATTATTTTGGGAAGCAGAAATCACACGTACACAGGTCATGTGGTTACGGTCACATGATGTTCCGCAGGGTAAGAGAGGACCACCCTGTCTGTTCAACTCTCTCTCTTAAAGCGAACCACATTTGAAAGCACTTGCAAGGTCAAAGCTAGGTGTAAAACGCAACCGTGATGGCCGTGATGTGTGAGGCCCAGTTTAAAAGCCGAACACCTATAGAGCTCTAATCCTTCTTTTCAAGTGCTGGGTTAAGAGAGACAGCTGGTACAAACCGGCGGGGTCCAAATGCTTTACAACCCTTTAAAGCTTTAGATTTATCCTCCATCTCAAGCATATCAATGCGACTGGAAATCAATAAAACATATATATATATATATATATATATATATACTACCAAACTACCGAAGACAAACTTCAGAATTAGGGTTAGATTAA
This sequence comes from Oreonectes daqikongensis, assembly GCA_026939265.1. Classification (NCBI taxonomy): domain Eukaryota; kingdom Metazoa; phylum Chordata; class Actinopteri; order Cypriniformes; family Nemacheilidae; genus Oreonectes; species Oreonectes daqikongensis. The sequence goes on from JAOTQM010000051.1 coordinate 2,277,861, forward strand.
TCAATAATAGAGTTAGTTTTTGTAGATGTTTAGTTGCAAACAGACATTTGAAATATGAAATCAAAACCCTAGAGAACCAATAACAGCAAAAGAGCAGATCTTTAGGCAAGCGAAGTGAATCTGCTTGCTATCTGGAAAAATAATACGCTTGTCTAGTCAAGGTGCTTATCTGACACATTTACAATAAATTATTCAATGACGAACGCCGGTGTGTTGCGAATAAACTCATTAGCTCATGATATTTCAGACTGCTGTGCCACCTCAGAGACAAGCTTTCATATAAATGAATGTGTTGACTGAGCAGGAAGAGATGGAAATCCCTCAGGGAACAGAGTTTCAGACTTCCTTTAGTACACTGTCACACTGTGATTTCAGACAGGGGAGGAAACGTATAATTGAACAATATTGTACTGTACTAGTACTACAACCCGAACAGTTCATGTAGGGGAAGTGTTGTAACATGTTTCGTTTCAGCGTATGTGTTTTTTAAGCTGCGTCTCTAATGTTCACTACACTGTAAAAAATGATGTTATTAATAAGTCATGGCAACATATGCTTTTACCATAAGTCATCAAAAAATGCAAGCAAATTCATTTTCAAGTTATATCAGATTCAACTTGTTTTTTTAGTGGAAAAAATATTGAATCTTGAAATAGGTTTTTAATAGGACATTGTTTACAGTATATATTTTATAATATATATATATATATTATATCTACAACTTATAGATCCCTAATATGGTAACAGAAAATATTGGCTTTACAAGTTATCAACTTTAAGTTCAACATCATATTTTAAATTTTGACCAGTGGTGAGTTGCTGTAACTTATAAAATTAAGTTTAAATCACTAATAACATGTTTTGAGTTAATGTAACAAAAACCGAGTAAATAAATGAATAAAAGTTGACTTTTTAAGCCAATTTGTACTTAAGGCAGCAAAAATGTAAGCAACTGATTTTATTTTTACAAAGTTACGCAAAAACAAATAATCAGTTATACTTTCTTTCCTCAAAATTAGATTACTTTTCATAATATTATTTTTAGGCTTTTACTCTCACCTCAAGAGGTTGTTGAACATCAAAGTGAGTGTTCAACCTCACCCCCATTACACTCCTCCCTACGTATCACTGTGCTGTAACGCAAGATAAACACATTTCACGTAAATTACAAGCGCGCGATGAAATATGTCAGCTCATTACCGCGTATATGCTCCGCTCTGCCTGGATTAGCACAAATCTGTCATACTCATTAATCCTAAATATTCAAAATGATCACTGAAATGTTTCATTTGTTGAAAAGTCAGGCAGCCATTCACGGGTCACCGTGTAAATCAGTTTTTATGAGCCGATCCGTGCGTCGTACCGTAACCGGCCGTTTTAGCGGTTTGATCATGATTCTGAAATAATCCAACCGAGGTGAGAGGTTAAAAGCTCTCTCCCTTTCTGTTTACAGCTAACGGCATAATACAAGACCGTGATCTATTTGGAGGGCGTGAATAAACACCATCCGTTGTCCAGACAGGGCTTAATGTAGACCAATCTCGTACCTCCATCTCTGGCACCGAGCACAGGAACACTTTGAAGGCGTACTCTGTATTGCGGTTTGAAATGGAAATATTACTTCCATGAAGGATGAGCCAATGCATTACTCCGCAAAAGCGGACAAAAGAAATTTGGATTTGGATTAGGCCCGGTCATTTATTAGCCTTGTGTTTAGGTAGAACTTTGGCTTGGTTTCAGTGACACTCTCCGGGTTGTCTCGAGAAAATGAACAGCAGGCCAGAGTTGTGTTCTTTCATTAAAAGAGGGGTAAAAACACCACAAGGGGCAGGTTTAGAAGGGAATTTTTGACTACCATTAATAATGGATTAAACAGCCACATGTCCACATTTCAATAATACATCCTGCCTAAAATTTTAATTCACAGAATGGACAGCGTTACAGGCCTTTGAGAAAGTGTCAGAATAGTACAAAAATCATCATTAAAGGATCAAATATACGTTTCTATTGACTTACAGATCATTATAAATATAAAACTTTAAACAGCTTTATATTTATCTGTCATTACTGTAATTTCATCAGCCCGGTTTACCATACTACGATATGTCCAATCTGTCCGGAACCAACTAGACGATTTTCCCTGGAGATTTCCCTACTGCCTCATGGATGGTATTCCAGCTTGTTTACACCTGCTCAGTCGGTGTGTTTAGTCGTGAGCCAATTAGAGTGTAATTAAATGCTGAATCCTTGAGTCGAGTTCACTTTTGAACCTGGATGCTCCTTTGATGTTCTTTGACAGATAAGGTGTGTGCTCCGGACTCTAAACCACCAGCTAGAGGAAATCCAGATCATTAGAAAAAGGGTTTTGGGGGATGGGATGGGATATTTATGGGTAAAAAAGCAGGAGTGTTTGGGATCTATAACGATCCTCTCATGTGAGTTTGGGGTTTCCAGCATGTGAGCAGGGATGACAGAAGGAGGATACAGCTGCTGGCGGATTACAAATCCATATCAATCCACCCTTTGTTTGACCGAGCGCCAATGGATTCCATGAATTAAAGGGATAGTTCGCCCGGTCATAATTTACTTCCTTTCTTTGTTTTGCTGGACACAAAGAAAGCTTTTTGAAAGAATGTGTGTAACCAAACAGTACTGGGGCACTATTGGCTATTTATAGCATTCTCCTCAACGCTATGGTAGTCAATGGTGCCCCAGAACGTTTGGTTTCACACATTCTTCAAAATATCATCTTTTGTGTTCAGTAGCTCAAAGAAAGTTACACAGGTTTGGAACAACGTGAGGGTGAATAAATGACGACAGAATTTTCATTTTTGGGAAAAACAGAATGCCAGTATTTCAGGGCTATTTCGGCTAGCTTTCTCTTTTGCAATGAAACTCTTTGGGAAGTTCTCCCAACTTGAAAACTGTCCCGAAACACCAGACATCATTAACCAAACTTTCGAAAACTGTAGAGTAAACACGCAAACAAAGCAGACAGCTGCAGGATGCAACTTCACATTCAAAGAAGAAGAAATAATTGGAAGTGTTGCTTCTGACAATAAACGCAACAGCGGCTTTTTTTCGCCGACATATTTACTCTAAATCGCAAAGAAAACTACAGTAAATCAATAACATTCGCTTCTCCCCCCACCGGTTTCTTGTCAGGGCTCACCGGCAACTCCCTGAACAATATAGACAAACTGGCACAGCGGTTCAAACTGATGTGAACGACAAACGGCGATGACACACGTCGTTCGTTTGCTCTGCCCCTCGCCAAGACTTCCCGCCGCTTCAACAGAGAGAAAGAAAGCTCATTTATATGCCATAGAGAGGGAGCAGGTGCCTGGGCTTCAGGCTAGCTTAACATCAGTTAATGCCCCTCGAAACCCCCGCAGGCAAAATCATACGCATGGTCTCTTAATATATATAAATAAAATAAATATTCTCACTGTGAGCAAGGCGAATTAGCTTGAAATTAAAGCAGTTGTTGCTATGGTGTGACATTGACAAAGAATATTGAAATGTATATGATTTTGGGGGATAATGAGGTTATTCGAATGCAGCTGGGCACACGACGGGCCATTGTGATTCAAGTCCCAAGGGAGAAAAAAATTGTGCGATTGGTCAGAGCTTCGCCGTCCATTTGAGAGATTAGTAAAGCGTTGCTGTTTTTGAAAAACCTACAGTCACATTTGCGCACATCAGCCTTTTTCTTAAACCTTTTTTCTCTGCGGTTTCTCTTCAAGTATTAATGAGGTCTAAAGAGCAGGGCAGGTGAATAAAACATCAAAGCCACGCTTACACGGCCCTTGAAATTAAAATCTGGCCGCGAGAGCGCTGTTGTGATATCTCTGAACATCAAACGTGATTTGGAGGATTGAGATGGTGTATGTGTTGAGGTTATAACAGACCCCCTTAAAAATAAAAACCGGAGTCCTGAAAGCAATCTCTTAAACTGGAAACCAGTTTACACTTTTAACATACATAATCTGCGATAGGTCCCTTATAACAGTGCTAGCTGTTTTTCAAACACTTGTTTTAATTTTATCTACCTCATATTTCTTATCTGCATTCTGACACCTGTCTAGAGACACACATACATTTTATGAACTGTACCAAATGTATTTTTGCGCAGCACGCCATATGGAGAACACCATCCCTTTAAATCAATATGCCACACCCTCCGTTTTCAATGTGGGTTCTAACGCCCGCTGTCTTTACTTTGAGGGTGGCTACGCGCAAAGTGACACACCGTGTGTGTAAATATGTTTTTTAATGAGAATTGATTGTAGTAAAGTATTATAGAGCAAACAACACATGCTCGTGTACGAGAGCATGTGTTGTTCGCTTCATAAAATCCCAGAAGAAAAAACAAGACAGACAAAAAAAGAAAGAAAAAAATCTCTCTCCAATATTTCAATAATTTATCCTAGACATCAATTAAATATAGTTCTCAGTGATATTTCTCACAAATGTCTCAAATTGAGTTTCAAAAAAGATCAGATTTGTCTGCTATTAAAAGTCAATATTATTAAAGATTTCAATATGAACTTGAATCAAACATCTCTTCTTCTTCACTTGTACCTACTGATAGTTTAAGTAATTGAAATCCAGCAAAAGTAATTATGTAAATCCAACAACCCCTGTTGCAACCAAACGCCGCCGCATATGGTCGCATGTTAAACGCGTTTAATTGCGATTATTTAGCAACAGGAAGGCTGTTTGCTTCAGCGCTGGGAAATCTTTCATTATACACGGCCATTTATTGCAATTACTTACAGTGCCAGTGGGGCACGCCCTCCAAATGGCTAATAACGCTTTGTGTACGCACATCTAAATATTAAAATAAATCACGTCGTCTTGTCTTAATCCGCCAGCAGATGGGACGTTTTGTCTGCACTTCGCCAAATGCCCGTTCCAAGAAGCGGGAACATCGATCTTGTCAGAGCAGAGGTGGTACACCGTCTGGGCTTCTCCATGGCTGGGTCTGGGGTTGTTTATAATGGTGCTGGGCCGAATGATGGATGTCTTCCACTGTTGATGAAGTTCCTGGTATGTGCATCTCCTCTCAGGCAGAAAGGGGCGCCCCATGTGAGGACACCGGACCACCATCCCCCTCCTTATAGCTTGTTGTTGTGAGGGTGTGGGCTTTTTCTGCAAATCTCTGGAGGTTTTCATGAAGCGCTGCATGACTTTTACCAGTCCTGGTTCTTCAAGATAGGATGCGCTAAACATGTGTGACAAAAATGATATATAACTTCCTTTAATTGGATTTGCTCTCTCTGTCTGCTCTTAAGATACGTAATGCATATCCAATGTGAGAATCTCAGTTTGAACGGGTAAGTTCATTGATGTAAACAAAACCTACGAAATAAACACAATTACATTCTACATGAACTAATGGATGACCATTCTCCCAAAAAATGTACTTTCAACACTCATTGTGAGAGAGAGAAGATGAGGGGCGTGATCTTTCATCTTTCCTCAGGGTTACTACTGAGGCTTGTTAGAATTCTAAACAGTGTCAGAATTTATTAGGTTTGGTCACAGGTAGATGGCATATCGCTTCTGTAGGACATGAATAATGTAGGACACGCTGCAGCCCCCGGCCGCACGACGGAGATGAGAGTTACAAGGGGTTAATGTAGGTCTGGCTTTTCCATCCTTAGGGGTGCAGCTGAGGAGATCCACAGGGAGATCGCGGCTCAGCGTCCTCCAATTTTCACCACATCATCAAGACAACAGTCGACTGGGGTGGGAGCGGATGCGTGGGGAGGCCTATAAGTCTCAGCGTGACTCATATGGTGAGTCAGGGGTATGAGAAGTAATGGTTTCTTCCATTCTGATATTAATGCATTTATAGGGCCAATTGTTTATATTTGTTACATTTTGACTTGGCCTTTAAACATAGCACAATAAAACCGTCTGTCATAATGCCAAATGTAAACCGTATATAGCAAATTTGCAATACCAAAATGAGAACAAAATGTACTGTATTGTAGCCCTGGCAGTCTGTTTTTGCATTCCTCATCGAGTATAGATTCCTTCCCCGCATAACAGAAGCCCTCATGCAGGCTCGCTGTCAGAACAAATGTATCCGTTTCCACAACATGCAAAGCCTCTGAACCACTACAGTCGAATCCCACAGATGCCCAACGAGAGAATGATGGATGTTTTTGTTTTACTGACACTGCATAGACCCGTGAACCGGCGAGGGAAGTGAGAGCGCTGAGGGCACGAGGGTCAGCAGATCAAAACATATCACTCTTCAGAACGCAGGAGCAACGGCCGCCTGATTCAACAGCTGAGCGGGGACCGGTCATGGGATTCTTGGCTCTCTGGATCTCAATCAAGGACTAAGAGGTTGGAGGTCTACTTCATCCTATGCAGGTGTGTAAACAGCTGGCTGGGTCTGGAGCCTTGGGCGCTCTACAGGAAGCCGGAGAAGAAGTAAACAGCGGCGGTCGGCAGAGAAGCGGAACGCAGGTGATGGACGGAAGAGGGCCATGGGGGTCCTCGTACTTGCTTGTACAGAAAGGTTTCGCTGGTGTAAGCGGAACATCGTGGGGGTCTGTTTCTGGAAGGCCGCAGAGCAGCTTGAGGTGAACAGAATAATAATAATAATATCTCTTGGTTTGGAAGGACACCCATCAGAGCAAGACCACAGAGTACCCGAGATCTGAATTTAGCTTTGTGCTATGAAATCGTTACTAAAGCGGTAACAGGCCTTTATGTGGTGGTGAGGTCAGTATGGTCCACTGGATATCCAAAACTAAAATACATCTAAAAACTTCAAATCGCTTATTTCGTAGAACCTCAAATTAGCAATTGTGACACCCAGACAAACATTCTAGCTTACAGGTTGCTGTTTCTTAGCTTTGATGGAGTTCTCAGATGTTTCTCCAAAAATTGCTTAGGAGAAATAAAGGGATAACAAACGAGATATTGTTAATTAACGGTATGGAAGTGTATAAGTAATCTGGATTTGTGTCAATTTGATGAGAAATGTTTGAGTTCATATTGAGACCTTCAATAATATGAACTTTTGCTTGCAGACTTGGCAAATCCGGGCTCAGTCTGTGACATTTTTGAGATCTCTTCTAAAACTCCAAAGGAGACATTCTGGGTGTGTTCCTCAGAAGAAATATTTAAGATGCACAAAAATTACACAAACGTTTCTATTGGCTCTTCTTTTAATCTCATTAGTCACACAGTTAAACCAGTTTGCATTCATCTCTTATTGTAACCAACTACAGTGTCAATGTATTCTGCCATTTTCCTCCTACTATTCGACTTGGCAAGCTCACAGAAGGGGCAGTTTAAAAATGCCATGGGACTCCAGGCCTCACATGGTCTCCATTACAGTGGACTTATGACCAATTTGTAGCGTGGGCAGCCAAAGACTTGATTTAGTGGGCACACATGGCACTCTGGGATACGTTTAAGTGTGAAATTATTCCAGATGACATACCTCACCTCCACCGTATCTAACTGCTTTATAAGTGCTTGCAGCCTGGAGCATGAGAAAGGTGGACCGAGTATGCTAGCTCACGGTCCACTAGGCCTGTTAGAGAAGGATCCAGAAGGATATAGATGAGCAAATGTTATCATGTCCTTATCCTACAGCTGAACTGGACTTTCTCAGTAGGCTCAAAGCAATTTCCCGTCTGGTTTCGTTCATCGAACACAGATGTTAATTTCATATAATACTTTAAAAGAAGCTTTACTGTTGATGACTACAGCAATGTTGACATATTATGTGACTGAATTATAACATATAATGTTAGAATTACTTGACAAGCTATATGACACAAATAGTTTGAATTAATGGAAATTATTTGTAGACAGTACCAGTCAAAACTTTGGAAACACTTCCTGAGATCTTAAGAATTGTGTCATTTTAAACATTAAAGCATTGAAGAATTTGAAACATTTCAGTCAAGCTTTTCCAACATTTTGACTGGGAGTATATTTCAAAATATGCTAAATGTTTTGTCAACATTTTAATACATCTTAAATCAGGCAAGAAGCCTGGTTTAAGATGTATTAAAATGTTGATAAAATAAAACATTGTTTGGACATCACAAAAAGTGGCTTTAGTCCCAATATATTGCTTGTATTGGCAGAGGCATTCTTTATGCAAAAGTTGTTGTGTATTTTTTGTATTTTATTTGTTTGTATTTTTAGCTGACCATGCTAATAGTACGTGTACATGTTTTAAAAATGTGTCACGTACAAACGACAGTGTTGTCAAAGCGATCTGCATTTACATGGATCCCGAACAACAAATAAAAATGCTGTAGCATACATGCCAGGCCGGCGGATGGCGATGTTGCTTTGTAAAGAAACACAGGGTGCATGCGCACATACAAAATTAAAACCCAAAAGTGCTTTGTAATACCTTTGGTAAACGTATGTGTGTTAAAAGTCTGTGTGTTTAAAGTCTGTCGAATGTAAATAATATGTAGGTGTACTTGCACAACGTAATACGCATGCGCGTGACGCCATAGTTTTTTAGAAAACTCCGTCTTGCAGTTCACATGGAGACGATATTGACGCCGTTTTCAAAAGTTTGTGTTTTCAGTCCCCGAAAAAAGGTTTTGTGTAAGCGAATGGCCAAAACTCAGTTTTAAGTTTTCTGTTGAAAATGGCGTTGTGTAAACACCTCTAATAAATAGTTATGAATACATGACCGTGAATACATGACTGGAGTCACAGGTCTGAAAAGGGGAATAAGGGGGTGGAGCCTAAAGACAAAACACATCCACAACTTCAGTCTGCTCTCACCACAGCATGTACAATAGTAAACACGACATAGCATTACGGCCTGAGGTACAGAGAAAAGGAGAAGACCATGTGCATGGATGGAAAGACCATCAGGCAAGCCTGTCCATCCACATGTGTTTCCCATCTGTCTTGCCATGCAGGAAAATCGACGTCTTCTTTTAACTCTAGCAAAGAGGATGCACCTGGAAATCACTAGGCCCTTTGCCTATTCAATAACGCTAAAAACTACTATAAAACAAAGACTTCAGACTTTACAATCATTGCAGCTTTGCATGTCTACATTTTTGCCGAGGTACCAGCTACTATTTCCATTTATATTAAAATTAGTCCAAACCATTTAATATTAATCGATAATTTCCATATTTAAAGCTAAAACTAAACAAAGAGAGATTTAGGGTGCATGATAGCGTTAAAGTTTTAATGAAAGGCTGTAGGCTGCAGAATTAGGAAAACATTTGTTGTAACATTGATCTCAAAAGAAAGAGGAAAACACAAGGCTATAGGTGATAAAAATGATGATGTGAATAAAAAATGCTCTAAATATGCCCCAGACGGTAATCTAGCCAGTGCTCATTTGAAATAAATATCCCAGAAAGAAGACACATCTTGGTGAAGGTTAAAGACTTTTGCTCCGTTAGATCAGGAATTCAATGAATTCGTCTGTAAGGTGCCCAGTCCCCCTTCATTCAATACCAGCCATGACTCTCCAGGGAGACAACTGAGGGAAAATCCACTTTAAATTCAAATTGGTTCACGGGATTCCCTGTTGTTATTGTGGCCACGGTGGAGGATGAAGTTGAAATAGCTTGAAAATGGGAAATGAACTGGAGACTTGCAATGAAATGTTTTGTCGACCCCCAGCAAGGCATAAGAAATGGGGAACAACCCACTTGACAAACAATTATCCTGAGACCAATAGAAACGCTCGCACCTACATGCACAGCAACATAAAAAAAACTCAGGTTGGTTTAATGTCACAGCTACACGTGAGACAAAGCCTCATAAACTGAAAATGGATGTATAAATAATGTATATGTGATTCTACATTGAATCTTTGTTTTTGAATGTGTATAATAATAACAACAACAACAACATCTTTTGTATCAAATAATAAATGTAAAAGTTGGATACATTTTATTCACAAATTATTCATTTGTGAATGTATTAATATTATTTATGTAACAGACGTATGTAATTGATCAATATCACAATATTATTCACCATTGTTTTAGAATAGAGATGCATCCTCATGACAAACTAAGTCAGATGACACATCGATTTGAAAAGATTTAAGTACATGTACAGCAGTAGCTACTGAGTGCATGTGAAACTGACAGCCTTTTGTTTATATTTATTCTTGATTCAATTTTACTTTTAAGAACTGTTGATGTTGGTTTAGCAAACCACAAAATAATGAAAGATAAATGTGGATCGATGGTGGTGATCAAAGCCAGTGTTTATCATCAATGCCTACAAGCTTGCAAACTTGTTTTTAAACTGTACTTCAACTAAATAAGGTCATATTTTTTCATATTTCTACCAAACAAGGGCAATTTGTCTTCATATTGAGACACAAAAGTCCACCATACTGTGTCTAATTTCTTCACAATGGAGGTTATTACAGCACTGATATTCTATCACTTTAAAACAGCATTGCCTCATAAATGTTTCATACTTTATATCAGGAATGGTTTGCCAAGCAATGACTATTCAGTGTTTCTACACACATTTCGTTAGTGTTCCAGACTGTAAACTGCATGTAGTGGATAGCAATGGAAAGTATAGAGGATGCCCAGGCCTCCTAAATTAACTCTTCACCTTAGAAGCCTCCATATTCCCCTGAAAATCTGGCAGGCCTACAGATTGTCTCAAGATGATTCAAGTTAACTGACTGCCTGAAGCCTTTTAACCATCAGTGGAGAGCTTTGAGGTGGGCCTCAAGAGATCCAAAGAGAAAGCGCTTCTTGAATATGCCATTACAGTTCAGGAGGAATATGTTTCATACTGTGAGGAGCACAGCTGGAAGTATTTTCTCAGTTCAACATACCATATGTAAAATTCTCTAATTGCTGCAAAGTAAATTACAACACAATTGAATCTGCACAACACGACCAAATCTGGACACATTACCGAAACATGAATAAATCTGCACAACAAAATTACCAAAGCGTGATTGAATCTGTACAACATATTACCAAAACATGACTGAATCTGCACAACATATTACTAAAACACAATTGAATCTGCACAACATATTACTAAAACACAATTGAATCAGCACAACATATTACTAAAACACAATTAAATCTGCACAACTGCACAACATATTACCAAAACACAATTAAATCTGCACATCATATTACTAAAACACAATTGAATCTGCACATCATATTACTAAAACACAATTGAATCTGCACAACATATTACTGAATCTGTGCAGCATATTATCAAAACATCACTGAATCTGCACATCATATCACTACTATTTGTGCCCAACATATCACCAAAACACAAGTGAATCTGACCAACATATTACCTAAACATTAATGAATGTGCACAACATATTACCAAAACACAATTCAATCTGCACAAAATATTTTAAAACAGGATTGAATCTGCACACCATATTACTGAAACATGACTGAATCTGCAGAACATATTAACAAAACTCAACTAAATGACTGGACATGAACCTTAAATCTGCACAGTATATTACCAAAAACATGATTAGATCTACACTGCACAGCATATTAACAAACCACGATTAATTCTCCATACTGTAGTATTACAAAAACATAATATAATCTGCAGAGCATGTTAACATATATTTACGCATTTGTCTGATGCTTTTATGCAAAGTGAGTTTGAGTGTATTGCACTGCAAATGCAAATGCATTTATTGAAGATATGTATACAAACTCCACAGAATCTTATACTCTTTGTAATTAAAACAAAAAGGCAGACAATCCTCACAATTCAGCCATTCTCCAATAAACTGACTGTCAACGTTCACAGACGAAGACAGATGTGGGCCAAACTGCTGATAACTCCCTGCCAAAAGAAAAATATTACTCTAGAGGCTCTGAACTAATGGACTTAGCCCTTGCTGAAGGTTCGAGTTATTTGTCTTGCCACAGCTCAGATCTAGAGATGCTTGACTACATTTGACCGAGTCAGCAGCAGACGGGCCTGCAGATCCTTTCATTTACTGTCACCTATAGATTCGCTTTTTTCTCCCTTTCTGGCACTTTCATGTTTAAGGATCTTAGAGCCCCACTTTCATACAGTCCAATTACTGGTACAATGTCTAAAGATGAAAGCTGTTTTACCTTCACAATAGAAGAGGACTTCAAAGGATGAGCAGGACGTTTGAATATAGAGCTGCGGCTTGGAACAGGATGTGTCGATGAAAAAGCCATTGCGGACCATAAGTTGAGTATAATCAGACAGTCCACCAATATGTTAAAGGAGTAGTTCATCTGAAATTGAAAATTGACTCACCTTCATGCCATCACAGATGTTTATGACTTCCATTCTTCAAGTGAACACAAGATTTTTAAAAATAAAACATCCATCACTTTATGTTCATATAGGTTCCAAAGTGTTGATGCTTCAAAAACATATTAAAGTTGACATATTTGAATTACGGGTTTGTTTTGGTTGAAATTTTCCTAAATAAGCTCAAAATATTGTTTTTGCTATCATCATTTCCTTAACATCATTGAGGAAATACACATTATATATTCTGTATTATTAAGACTACTTGATTCTTGTCATTATTTGGGTATATAAAATATTTAATTTATGGGATATATTTAATAATACTTATAATTTATATTGTATCACATGATATGTACATTAAAATAATAATTGATATTAAAATGTAAACAATATATATTAATTTAAATATGAACATTGTGAAGATTCTGTAATATGCATGTAAACTAATGACCATAACTGTTTATATAAATAATAAATAGCCAAGGAAAATATTCTTCCACTGTGCCACTGTAGCTTTGAGAAAAAAACAGCACCCGAGAGAAACCTTGTGATGTATTTCCTCTACCTGATGTATCTAATGGTTTCAGATCATGTTGTGCCGCATGATGATACACAATTCACAATTCCAGCCCTTCTTCCGACAGTTCTTGTTCTTGCAGTTCCTCACCGCCGTGTTGTTTTTGAGATCTCCAATATAATGAGGAGAAAAATATTCGTAGTGCAATATGCACGGATGACGCCTGGGGCTAGTACATTCTTTGCAGAAATCCAGCTGAGGCAGCGATCACCAGCCTCTGGTATTGTATTGACAATAACGCATCTACGATTCGGCAATGAATACAGACACCTATGAAACTCGTTTAAAACACTGTAAATTGTTTTTACAATTTTATTAAATTTATGCGAACACAAATACTGACGAATACAATAAAACGTCTAAACACTAATGACATGCTGTCAAATTGGGGCATAGTGGTCATGTCTTATAAAGACCTTATAAAGGCTTGTTTTGGTCATTTTGGCTCTGAATCAATATTCTCTGAATGCAGCTTTCTAGTTATACTTGCAAAGCAGGAGTTGTTGCCAGCAGGCAAAAAAACAACCTGTAAAAACGTACATAAATCTCATAGCGCTTGCTGCCTTGTGGAGGTCGGTTGGTGTCTGTAAGCTCTCCACGTGCAAAAGGTCAGAATTCATAGCAAACAACTTCTAGCGGGACTCACGGCCAACGGTCCGCATACCGAGAATATTTACATGCAAGCCACACAAACAGCCCATTCTCACCGGTAAACACGCAACTTACGCTCGAGGTGAAAGACCTCAGTGTTCTGCCTTGAGAGTGGGAGGCTTGTCAATGTCATTCAAAACAACAAATTATTTCCAGGTGCTAATATTAAAGATGGACTGAGTTTTAGTCAGTATAAGTCTGTATGTTTTTTTGTTGTCTCTCACATGTAATGTCCAGGACAGGAGTATGACAGCTCTGCAGATGAACCTCCAAAAAACACGATGGGCAACAGACCATTCCCCTACACCCCAGTCGCAGTGCCAAGTGTGCCATCTGGTGCGTTCCTGTGATCCATACAGGATCACTCATGGCCGGGGAGAGAGCCCTCTGCGGGCTCCAGGCAACCATCGAGCTTTCAATCAGCCGTCAGAGGGATGGCTGCTCCGCTGGCCGCCTCTGAGACCACCTGGCAGCAAACATCACTGGTGCGCTGGATTTGCATGAAGCTCGAAAGATCAGTCAAGGCCTCAAAAGGAAATGTGTATCCTAACAAAGAAAAGAGCTTGTGAAGCCGAGGTGATTTAGTTTTAGGCCTCGTACTGGTCAAGTGAAACATCACTAGAATTACAGGATTAAAGGCTGTAAGAAATTAAAACTGGACGACTGGGGTTTAATTTGTGTCTGTTAGTTCTGTCTGTCTGTTAACTGTCACAAAATGTATGGAGAATATACATAAAATATTCACTTTCCAAGCTTTAATGGTTTGAATAAATTCATAATTTGGAATGCAGTCCTAGAGTTGCCTTTTTTTGTCACTTTATTGCTGACATTATTTTAGATCAATTACTGTTTCTGCATAATTCATCTTGTAATAAACTGGACAGGTGTGTATTTTAGAGGCTTAGAACTTTATAGTGATGTAGTTTGTCATGATTCAATTAGAATTTAATTGTAAAATGTTCAAGTAAACTTAAGTGCTCCACTGATGTTGAACTGTAAAAGATGTATAGACCACTTTAGAAAACAAACAATGCTGGTCCAGGTTTAACTAATCCTTCTGTTTGGAAATGAATTAAAATATTAAATATTAAAAGGAATTAAGAAAGCTAATCGTGATATGGAATATATCAATACTTGTGACCCTGTCTGTAAAAACCCTTTCACCAAACCATATAACCAAATATTTAGATTATGAGACTTTAGCCTTGATTTCACAAGGTCACATATCGTTCCACCCCTACAAAAACGAATTCAGATACTTTAATAAAAGGGATTTTAGCACTGGATCAACACACACAAGGTATTCAAAATGGATTACAGCAAACCATTATGGCAAAAAAGAATCGCAACCAGAAAGAGAAACAGCTCGGCCGTTGCAATACAGCCTTCGAGGCAACGAGAGAGAGCGGAAGATGGGTGACCTCTCAAGCCAGGGAGCAAATTGGGTTTGATGTACGCTCCTGACATTCCCTAAACTAATAACCGGCCATGCCCGGCCCAGTAATTACAGTGATGCATGTGCCGGGGACGAGCTCGAGTCCAGCTACTGCAGCAAACAGAAACCACGGCAGGTCAATAGCGAACCTCATGCACGAAAGGCCGCGTTTCCTGCCAGCGATTCATGAAGATGGCCGGTACCCAACACGCTCTGCATCTTATCACGGGAAATTACATTTGCTTCGAAAAGCCGTCCTGCTCTCTGTAGATATAAAGGGATTAATGAATGAATCTGTGTTTTCTCAATTTGTCTTGTGGTGATGTTTTCGTAAAGTGAAACAGATAATTCAATCAAGGGTCATCGCCGAACAAGGGTTAATATTGGTGCCTTGGGCATGTTAGCATATCGAGGCATTTTATTATCGGTGCTTTTGAACAGAACGCTATCAAAGATCTCTTTTCACTCTCTATCCTTTTGAAACGCAGCTGCGCTGCACTTCCAAGTAACACAGTCATAAATGTGTCACGATCAAACGCAAAATCCCAAAGATGATCATCCGCGCTGATCTGCGGCGTTTCCTCCGATATCAATGCAGGCTATTGTGCGTTTCAATTTACCGAAGGCACAAATGAAGCGCCTCTGCGTCAGATAAGTGTCCTTGGCCCACCAGTATGAGGATCACGCCACAGAGCGTTTCAACTTCAGATTTCACCCCTCTGATATAAATATACGATTATAACATCAGGCTTTGGGATGTAAGAAAGTTCTTTGTCCCAGTTTCCCTTCGAAGTCTGCAATCTGGCGGAGGCAGTGTGTGACTTTAACAAGCCGTAACATTAATCTGATGGAATCCAGATGCAAAAGAGACGAGAGACAAGGAGAAAGCCACACGCCAAATATGGGCCTGTACACAGCAACATGAAACACATTTACTTTAAATCACCATGGTAAGTTTAACAAACTGCTCTCATTTGGTGGCACAACTAATTTCCCCGGCAGATAAGGCCAGAGTCATCGGAAAACAACAGCGAATAATGCTGATTCGCATCTTAAATGGAGAAAAATACCTATACCTATACACCTATACAAAAAGCTTATGACAGTATGGCAATAACGTGACCAAGGACAAGCGAGTTTTAAAACACAAGTTAATACGAGAATATAAAGTTTAAAGTAAACAAAACAATACCGAATACTGCATTTGCCTTTTTTTGTAGAAACGAATCACTTTGAAAACGCATCATAATCAGTTTTACTTTAGAAAAACTCATACAAAATAGCTAACTCTTTTGGCAAATTGCAGATCGCTTGAGACCAGTTTAGTCTATTCAAACTATAGAAGCAAAGCACTTTTCATATGCACATTTCCCCTCTCAGTCAAGCTCGTAGAGCTGCAAATGAGCGCACTTTTATCACATCGCAATTGTCCATCAACAATGGCAAAAATGCAGGTAAATGTGAGCGCCATAAATCAGAATTTGCAAACCATATGGCAATTACGTTTTTCTCATATGCTTCAGACAGCTTGAAAACACTAGTGGCAGGCACTTGATCTCATGCTTGTCTGTCATCATTTTACCTGTGACAGTGTTTACAGAGCATTGTTCCACATTGAGCAGACGGAACCAATAATTACTTCAATTACAGTGATTGTGAAAGCCTCTCTCAACAGCAATTCAACCTGTCCCGCATCAGTCGCTCAGCAAATGACTCTAAAATCAAACTGGGAGGTGCAGGGGGACACCAGTTCTTTATGGACCGAATGAAACAAATTGAACAATTAAGCTAATAACAAGCACAAAAACATAGGACTGCACAATATATCTACAATATCGCAATGGTTTGCAAGAACAATGATTTTAACACTTCGAAAAGTTATGCATAGTCAAAGTTTTAAGTCAATGACTTTCTTTCTTCTGCAGAACACAAAAGAGATATTTTAAAGTAAAAAACGTTGGTACTGCACCCATTGACTTGTCATTGGGTTTATGACCATACAATAGAAGTCATGGGTACAAATGTTGTTTAGTTACCAACACTCTTTAAAATATCTTCTTTTGTGTTCTACAGAAGACAGAAAGTCATACAGGTTTGAAATGACACGAGGGTTAATAAATGATGACAGAATGTTTATTTTTGGGAGAACTCTCCCTAAATTATCATTTTGCATATCGCATTTACCAAGGTATTGCATATCACATTTTTCTTAAATACGGTTCAGCCCTAATATTAACAAACATGTCATTTGTTACGAAACATTTCTGTTTGGTGTCTATTATACAGTAGAACAACATATTTTAATCACACAGATGCAACAACCCATCTGTAAATCTCATATATGCTTTACATTATACAAAAAAGGCAATTTCATGCCAATTTTAACCTTACAATGAAACAAAATCATGTTTTTACCAAAGGTTTTTACGATATTGATAGCACAGATGTCAACGTTTGGTGGTTCAAACTCCCATGTGAGGTCTTGTTAAAGCAACCTATTTTTTAGTACATGATTTTCTACAGTTAAGTGCCATTTTCAGGCTTGTCATATCCATAAAGATACATATTCCTTATAAATGAGCACATGAAACGCAAAATAAAGTATATTTATGTTCTATGAAGAGCCATCCTTTCTCCATTTGTTGGTTATTATCATCTTTGGCTTGTGCATTTTAATTCACAGAAATCCAAAGTATGTTGTCCTTCAAACATTTTGTCTTTTTTCATCACATCCATAACGCGTGTTTATTTCCCATTTTTTAAATAAAAACGCATGCATAGACTGTAAACAGATGATTCAGTATATTGGTTCTCTGAGCATTTATATGTCACATCCATAACGCTGCAATTGCCCGATGCATTTTTTCCTTACCTGATCTACAAACATTATAAACTAACTCATGTACGTGTGAAGACAAACAGCGAACAATACCAAACCAGCCTGAAAACACAACATGGCATCGATCTTTACAGAGAAAACCACACGGTGAGCCATATGTGCTTGTCAGAGACACGTGTAGTGAAGATTCTCTCCTCTGTACGGAGAAGAAAGACAAAAGCAGATGTTCTTTAGATGAAGCTAACAGCTGTTACACACGTGTGAGTCAGTCTCATCGAAGCGCCAGAATGATTGCTTAAAAGCTCGCGCTCTCCTTTCTTTTTGATTTCAAAGTGCTCTTCTGCCGAGTCCCGTTGGAGTGGAAAATGGAAGAAAGGGAATCAAAGACCGGACAGGGAGCCAAAATGAGCCCTGCGTGAGACAACTCCTCTTCCCTGGCACAGACCTACACCTGCGCAGGGAAACATCGTCTCTCCAAACAATCCCATTACTTCATCCTGACAGGTATACAAAATCCCCTCCGATGATCGAGAACGTAATAACATCTCGCCTATTATTTAACCGAACCTTCTATCATAGTGGCGTGTTATTATCTGGGGGCAGAGGTGGCCTTTACATCATTCCTGTTTTAACAAAGCAATGACGGCGATGCTGAAATACACGGCGAGATGATAGATAAACAATGACAAACTGATCCTAGATCAGTCAAAGGAGGACAAATCTTCCACTGCGGACTACACACTATTACGGCTTGTAGGAGATCCATCTAGTGAATTACAGAAGGTGATGATCTTTTGTTCCCTGACCGTCGATCAGTACAATGGCCACCTGAAGAGCGAGCGTGCGCAAAGAGACCCTGATTGTGTTTCGTTGCGTTCGAGCTGTAATTTGTCAGAATTGTTTACGTGCTGAAACGTGATGAGGTGCTGCTATTAGCCATGATTGTAGCCCCTTCAGCTACATCAGCTGGAATAATGGCTCACCTTGTTATTCCTGTGTAGATCCTGCGTCGTATCATCAGCTCTTTATCGACAGAGCCGTCCGAGCCGAGGGGGATGGGAAGACCTCAACAGCGGAGGCCTCAAAGCAACAGAGTTAACAAGAAAGAAAAAAACAGCCGGTGAAAGAAGGTTAACTTGTTGTTTTGGCAACCCGGTTACCAAAATGTGGGACATGTAAATACGGATTAAAATCACAAATTCCTGTGTTCTTGTAAGGTTCTAAAAAGATCAAATTTGGCAGATGTTTTCAAAGTGACTGAAAGCATTTAATCTAAAGAGCCAATGAGTCTACAAAGCTGTTTTTAAAGGTATTAATAAAGTTAAAACGTGTTAAGATCAAATATTAAAAGATTGCTGTTGTTTGTCTTCCTTCCATTAGAAAGTCCAAATATGTCCAAATTTAAATGTTCAATGGAAACTTCGATTTTCTTTAACAGGAGAAAATACAAACGCAGTGTAAAAGGGTTGAAACCAAATTACAGGACAAATTCATCAACTTTTTTCATTGACAGCTCAATAAATGACATTTGTAATGGCTTTTTTCCAAGATTTTTTATATAAATAAAACATTTTTGCCTGAGGAGCCAAGATGGTCCACGTAATGATAACCAAAATACAGGACACTGATTATAAAGGGAGAACTGGAGTCAGATCTATTTAATGGCATTTGTGAAAATAAATTCAATTTAATATCAGAGATAGTCATTGTAATTTGCTCACTATTGAAGCAGAGACACTATAACAGGCACTTATGATGGAGAGACACAGATCGGATGTGATTGCGAGGATTACCTGCATGTTATCACCTCTGCTCATTATATTGATTTAGGACCTGACACGACCTGGAGATGATGGTGGGTTGCTTCGGGCCTGTATGATGTCATGGCTCCGTCCTCTGTCACCACGGATACTGAGCAGGTGCTTCTGTCTCTGTTTGTAAAGTAAAAAATCTCATTTAAATGGTAAGCCCAAAGTATAAAGTAATCCTGGAGACTTATAGGCAGGTATTAACTTTCCTCAAACTGTGTGACTGATAATTGAACATAATTGAATCCACTTGTAAAATAATGTTTCTTTATTATTCTTTTCTGTCGCTTTCTGTAAGGAAACTGGTGTATGCTTTCCTTGTGGTTACTAAAACTTTAACTGAGATCAAAGAGCTGCATTCAGCACGCTGAACTGCACAAGTGGACAACATTTCTCCACATCCTGACAGTATCAAAGCAACAAACTCAAGCCCTCAAACGGCACAACAACCCAGTAGAAACAATACCCATCTTTAATAAGCGTAGGTGAATGTGTTGGATTGAGAATAAGCAAAAGTACTCACAAATTTCGGTCCTATGTACTGAATTGAGGGATTATTAGCAATTTGCACATTTCGAAAATGTTTCTAAACAATGCAATACAAATACAAATACAATGCAAAGCAAAAACAAAGCAATACTGACATGCTTATTGTGAACTTGATCTCTCTGTGTAATTTCACTGAATTATTTCAGTATGTCTAAGTGTAAAACTTTCTTACGACTTCACACATTTGAGTTCTGAACTTCACCTGTATGCATTAATGTCTTTTTGGAGAGCTATCTCTCAGGTTTTCTCAGGGCTCTCAAGAAGACTTCTGTCTGTCTGACAGGACCCTCATTCAGCCAAGACCCACCTGAAGGGACAGCACATATTTCGTGACTGAAAAGGATCAGTTATTCACAGACATGTCTGTGCACTCGGCACAACCCTGGAGAAAGACGGATGAATCCTAATAACACACGCAGCACAGCAAATTCAGAGCAAACTCTTCGAAATCCAGAGAGGCCTTTAAGATTAATGCTGAAGGAGGAATTTAGTTTTTTTTTTGCAGTTTAGGTCCTACTGCAAAATTAAAATCCTCATTAAAACTCAGTTCAACTATAAGGAGGGGTTCCGGCATAACAGACAATCTCATATTGGTTACAATATTACCAACCTGTTGCAGTTTAATAATTCATTTGGGGCTCGAAAATGCATCTGATAAATGTTAAATAAAAGCCAAGAGCTCGAACACTCGACTATTTAATTTGTTTGTATAGCATACTGCATTAGCATTTCTACAGACAAACAGCCTGAGATGAGAGAGGAAGACATTAGGGGCGGAGTAAGCAGGAGATAGAGATTAATGATAATTTATGAACTGAACATCCTGCGATGACTTCAGCCTTCTGCCCTCATCTGCTCCTCACCCATCCCCCAAACGCAAACCTCGTTCCCATTTTCCAATGGATCTGTTCCACACAGATTAACTTTTTCAACGTGGGCGCCAAAAACCAATAAATTAAAGAAAAGCAACCAATTCTTTCCTTATTGAATTCTCTCCAAACACAAAGATGAAACGACTTTAGGCGCAAAGTGTGATGAATGATTCCAAGCGGCACATCTGGCCCGGGCTGCACGCAGTGAGCTGTGGGAAAGAGCGTTCCGGTTAATCCGTGCAAAGTCACGCTGCTGTCAGATATGAGTGTGGGAGGCAGACGCAGCTGCCTTGGTCAACAACTGCTTTCTTGGAGTTTCTTGAACTACACCTGACTTCATGCTAAGAGTGAAAGGCCCATTAAGATCTAAGAGACTAACAAAAAACATTGAAAGAATATTGAGACAGAGGTGGAAAAGGCATCTTTTAGAAGCAAACTTGGAATCAAAATGGGAGACTATATCGCCATCTCTGTTTAATTTTATTTAATTTTATTATCGTTACCTGTGAATGACGTCAAACTGATGTTTCTCAAGAAATCCGACCCGACAGCTATTATAAGCTTAATGTCCAATGTAAGGTAAGGTTACTTGCTCAATAACTCATTTTTGTTCATTTTAAGCAAAAAAGTGACAGACTTGAGGTTTAAATTGAAAACTACTGTTAGATCTACGTACATAAATAAATTCTTGATCTATGCAGATACATTGGGAAGTCGATGCAACATGATCGCTGTTTACATAATGAGAGGAATGGGAATATAAAACCATGAGAACACAAGGGCAGGAGTAAGACGGCCTCTAGCCTTAACCTTGCTAGAAATAGATATTATTGGATAACATCTCTAGGGACAGTCTCTAAACTTTTCAAAAAATTGAAAACAAATTACATGATGGTTTTTCTATCAAAAGCTCATTGTTGGAGAAGAAGATTACACCAGAGATCTGTAAAAGACACCAGGAGTACCTGTCTGCCTTTCACGAAAAGAGGTCATGTCTGGCGTTCTGCACGTGATACCAAACTGACCTCGGTTCGGTTCAGACTTGACCTAAATCAGAAAATACACTAGAAAACTGGACAATCTAAAGGAAGAGTGCCATCTAGACACCACATGACACATTACATCACGCAACAAACACTCCTCTGAATGTTTCCATTAACATGATTTCATTTCAGCAACAAATGGAGCATGTCAAACACCACAGCCAATTTTGTCAGTCTTTTTGCCATTGTGGAAAGTTCTTCAGATACAGTAAATAGAAAAACCACAAGGTATGTCTCAGCTTTTGGGTGATCGTTTTTGTCTTGTGTTATGTAGTTATTTATTTAAAAAGAATCACAATTTATTAGCGGTAAACCTCAGCATCACAGAAAATCTACATTGGTTGCTTTGGTGAGGTTTAACCATAACTTACAGTATACCATCTCTCTCTTTTGTCATCAGTCTGAAGCCCAGGATCTGTCTTCATTTGAGGCCACATCACTAAGGAGGAATGCGCAGCTCAACAGACCGGCAGATGAAATTAAGGGTGGCTTTTGTGGGTTGTTGGCTCTGAAAGGCTTTTTAAAAAGTCATGAAAAAAAAGCTTCAGTTTAGATGCAGGATGTTCACCGCTGCATACTAGTATTCTGTAGTAAACTGATTTACTGTACTACACTGAATATTTACTTTTTACTCACTAAATGGGAAAACCTGAGCAAAGTGACAAAATCACACCCAGTAATTTGTTAATACTCAGCTATGTGGATTGGCCATTTGATCCATGAGATTACATTGGTTCTTTCTTTATTTCAAACAAATGGCATTATGTGCTACATAAACAACAAACTTGTAGTCTGGTAGCAGTTTACTGTTTTTGGTAGCCGATCAGTTGAACAGCAAGCCTTTAATATTACAATAGTTCTTCTTCCAATGTGTCTAATAAGCATCTGCACAAATATAATATAGTTTGATAATTGATGAAATGAATGTAATATAGACAAATGGAGACACTCATGTAACACATTGTAGGAAACAATATCCCTGTAACTGCCCAAAACATTTTAAAAATCAATTCTTTAGTGGAACTGTGCGAATGCAAAAACTCTGTAGCCTGTACTGTACTAAATAGTCTAAGCCTGTAGGCCTAGAGAGAGAGAGAGAGAGAGAGAGAGAGAGAGAGAGAGAGAGAGAGAGAGAGAGAGAGAGAGAGAGAGAGAGAGAGAGAGAGAGAGAGAGAGAGAGAGAGAGAGAGAGAGAGAGAGAGAGAGAGAGAGAGAGAGAGAGAGAGAGAGAGAGAGAGAGAGAGAGAGAGAATCAATAAAAGGATACATTTTCAGATGTCAGGGGAGGTGCATCACACCAGACACTGTGCGTCTCCTACAAGAGAAGCATCTCTTCAACCTTCTGTTTCTCCATGCGTGTGCAAAGCATCAACACACGAGTGTTTTCAGGATAGCAGTGTTTACTAACACCAGGATCTGGTCTATCCTAAATTCAAAAGGCTTGACGTGGAGATTGGAGAAAGCGGTCTAAATCTGCTCCGTTGCCCACTTATGAGAACCCAACACGAGCGGCCTTAATCCCAATAAAAAGTCCCACAGGCATGACACATACAGTGCCAAAACAGCATGCTTAATTAGTGGGCAAGTTCCGGTCTGATGGGCCGGGCCGTGACCTTCCTACGGGAATAATGAGCCAGGCAATGTTTGGGGCCTCTGGACGTGGCATCCACACAGGAGCGGGTGCTGAGTGCTGCTTTACGAGTGCTAAACTGACAGATTCATGTGACCGGACAGTGAACTGTACACTTGGCACAGATGAGCTGAAATATTTGCCGCCGTGTTGGGGTTGGTGAAATCTCTTGTTTTGTGTCCTTTTGTTTCCGATTTGTAAAGCTAGATGGGATTGGTCAGCTTTTTCTTTGTTCTCTGGCAAGAAGGGAGCGCAGAATGGGGCAGAAATCCAGGGGTTGTTTGTCAAGTTAAAGGGACACTCCACTCAAAAATGAAAATTCTGTCATCATTTCATGTAAGTGTCTTTGTTCTGCTGAACACAAAGGGAGATATTTGGAAGAATGTCAGTAACCAAACGGATCTCATCCATTGACTCTTGTATTAATTTTTACTACTATGGCAGTAAATGGGAGATGAGATCTGTTTGGTTACTGATATTCTTCCAAATATCTTCCTTTGTGTTCAGCAGAACAAAGACATTTATAGATTTGGAACAATCCAAGTGTGAGTAAGTGATGACAGAATTGTCATTATTTGGTTAACTATCCCTTTAAAACTGTGTTCACAGAGTATAATATTATTATTATAACAAACACAAGGGGGAAAAATCTAACTTTTCTTCCATTGCAGCCACCAAAACACTGACGCATGTCTTGGCTTTACACATAACATTGAAACAACTAATCTGTCCAAACAACTTAACTGTCTCCAAAATCAAATGTAATGTAATTTAATAATTTAAAAAATCAATGCATAGTCATGCTTTTGTGCCCTTTTGAAGCTTGACACAATCCACCCTGAAAATGTAAAAATGTATAGCACAATGTAATGTAAGTCGCTTTGGATAAAAGCGTCTGCCAAATGCATGAATGTTAAGTAAAATCCAAAACAACACTTAGCTGTGTTTTGGTACTAAAGATCAAATAAAGGCATTGGGTTTGAATGATATGAAAGTAAATAATGACAACATTTTAATTTGGGTGAACTACACTTCTTCAAACCTTCAAACCTAAAAATCCATAAAATCTTAGTCGTGACATCTTTTGGTTTCGCTGAACCAAGTAGACAACACAAAAGAACACCAACAAAAGTCAGTTATTATTACTGTAGGTATAATCTGCAGTGAACAAACAAGACAATAATCTAAGAAGGTTGGAGAATCACATAATCTACACTGGAATGTGTTGATGTGACAGAAGTGCCATCTGCTGGTAGAAAAATTAAATGACACCTTTTTGCGATTGTCGAGCTGAAAAAAAACAATAAACTGAACGGGTATTGGTTTTAATCGTAGGTGTTCATGGAAGAATATAAAAGTCTCAACTTGTAATGTGTTAGGTTTTCTTAAACGGATCTTTTCTGGCAATAGATCACCATTAAATCTTACTGAAAATGGACTTCTGTAATGGTTTTAATAATAAACAGGTAATGGCTCATAATGGCAATTGTGATATCGTTTGGAATGTTTTTTACGAGGGCCTAACCGTAACACGTAAAAATATCTACACAAAAGTATCTGTCAACTATATAAGCAACTGATGTAATCTTACCAACAATCCAGATTAGCGGTCATGCATCCATGACACCATGTATCAAAATGGCTTTATGAAATCCGTTTAGTTTTTACTGGATTACATTTTTAATGGTCGCAATGAGTGTAATGAAACGGACTTTTATTTTGGCGGGTGTCTTTGTCGTGTTTTAGCTGCTCAGCAAGTAGGCGCAGCGGGTGTAATGCTGCTTTCACGTGCTCTAGGAAATTTGGTAATTCCCACTTCTGATGTCAATGTCATGAGGTGCTTTGTTGTCGGAAAGAATGGAGGGCGCCAGTTTTATACTTGCGTGTGGTTTGGGAATACATATATGTATGTATACATATATGTATATATTCCCACTGTTTACCGCAATATCTAGTCAGCTTGCTGTAATATTGGTGAAATACATGATTTTTCATTGTGTATAAAACATACAAACTGCTTCAAATGACGAGAGCACGCGAAGGCAACATAAAGCCATTGGTGTACTTTATAATTTAGGTTGTGAAAACTGTTATTAGCTTACCCTGACGAGGAGAATATTTGGTACGGAGTGGCTCGTTGGTCTAGGGGTATGATTCTCGCTTCGGGTGCGAGAGGTCCCGGGTTCAAATCCCGGACGAGCCCATCTTTAAGATTGCGGCCCGCGAGTACTTTGTGTGTATTCCCTGGAAACCAATAACACTTGAACAATCTAGAGCAGCTATATTTCTAGATGTGTGGTCTCAATACACACTATACAAGCAGTCCACTCCGCCGAAATAGCTCAGTTGGGAGAGCGTTAGACTGAAGATCTAAAGGTCCCTGGTTCGATCCCGGGTTTCGGCAGTCAATTTATTGAAGGAACTTGTTTGTTCAAACCCAGTGGAGAAACGCCACTATATCAGTTAACGTTCGTTCACAAAGCAGTTTTGCAACAAACAATTATTTAATTTCAGGAATATTAGTATTTATTACTTTTTATACTGATAAAAGGCCAACATAACATGGCAAATAAAAAAAATCCAAGGTAAAAGAAAATACAACTGCACGTGGCTAAAACCGCAATTAAAAAACATGAATATTTAAGCAAAAAATGACTTTTTTGCAAAAAGCAAATAATATAATGCAGCCTTAAATTTAGTGGCAAATTCTTGTCTTTTTTTATTAACTTTTTGCACTACTGAAAGCACAGTTGTTGTTTTCTTATTTATACAATGTTTTAAACAACGTTTTACACATATGTAATTTATTATCAGTCATTAAAAACCCAAATTGGGTGACCACAAATAAAATAAAGATTGATCAAAAATAAAATACATGCCAAAACACAAATCCTAGTATAACCTATGCAAATTCAAGAGGGACTATCTTCAAGAAAGCTTCATAACCGTTCCTTTATAAAAATAAAGTAAAACTACAAAATAAACATCACTAATGCTAGTCATATTTAAATAATTAATAATAACTTAGACATATTAATTAGGGCAGTCAAACGATTAATTGTGATTAATCGCATCCAGAATAAAAGTTTGTGTTTACATAATATATGTCTGTGTACTGTGCATATTAATTTTGTATTTATAAACAGAAACACATATATATTTAGAAAATATTTAGATGTATTTATTTATATTTACCAATAACTGAAATTATATATAAATGTTTATTAATTTTGTATTTGATATTTTTCTTAAATATATGCATATGTGTATGTTTTTTTAAATAAAAGATTAATAGGCACAGTACACAGACATATATTATGCACACAAACTTTTATTCTAGAAGCGATTAATCACGATTAATCATTTGACAACCCTAGTATTAATATAACAGAGTACAGTGTGGCTACATCAACTTCTCAATTTCAGAGTCTTTGTATTTTGTTTTGAAAAATCATTTCACAACTTATTCACAATTATCCTGACCACACGAAGTAAGCAACCTCATCCAAGTCCACTGGATAGTCAGTAAGTTGTATAGGGCCTTTGTCAAAATACTCTCCCTTGTAACTTCTCCATCTGCCGGCAGGAAGGTATATATCTCTTTCCTGCTTGCCTGGTTCAAGTACAGGAGCTACTAGAAGGTCATCTCCTATAAGGAACTGAGAGTCAATCTTGTAAGCCGCTTCATCGTCCGTAGCAATCCACCAAAGAGGACGTATGATAGGATCACCAGTGTACAGCACTTGCCCTGCAAGTTCAAGAACTCTAGGGGCCACTAGAGACTCGTGAAGGGCTGTGAATTTTTTGGCGATGTTCACCACCTCGTCGTCATAGAGCCATGGTGGCAGCGAGAACTGCATAGCTGGCATGAAAGCTGAGAGTTCCAGCCAACGGATGTACAGCTCGCGATCTGGAAGCCCACCGGTTCTAGTGTGGTTTGAATGTGTATTTCCGCCTATTATGTCCGGTAGAATAAACTGGTAGCCGAGAATGCTTATAGTGAGTACGGTTGGGATGATAGATTTGATGCCTAGGTCATATCCCCATACAGAGCCACGGTCCATCATTCTGAAGAAGCAGGAGATGTTTTGAGACTGATAGCCCGAGCGCAGTTCTGCTCGGTCGCTGAATGGTATTGCCATCTCAGTGTAGCGGCGGGTAAAGGTGCTGGGATCATGTAGAGAAACGAAGGTGCTGTACTCTGGCGGTAAGTAGCTCGTTTCCCCAGCATCAAATTTAAAAGAAGCCACTCTGTACTTGTTCTTAAGGGTGCGGAGATTAGAGGTGTACCATTCGCGAGTTTCCGGGTTTGTGAAATCCAAAATCCCAGCGATACCGTTCCACCAACGCACCAAGGCAGGAAGCTGGCCACCAGGCGCTCTTACAAAAAGACCTCGTTCTACTCCAACACCAAAACTGACAGAATTATAGTTGACAAAAGGATGCGTCCACAAGGTTACCTGAAAACCATCCGAGTGTAGTTTTTGAAACATAGCTGAAGCATTCGGGAACTTCATGGTGTCGAACTCAAAGCCTCCATAGTCACTCGTGTATCCATCATACAGTTCCAGGTGACTGCAGTTGAAGTCATGTTTTTGGATATCAGATGCATATTTTAAAATCCCTTCCTGACTGACTTCTGCTAGAGCCCGTGTGGACCACATTGGGTGTCTGAAAACAACCTCCGAAGGAACTTTACTGGGCTTGTTGAAATATCGGCGTACCATGTATTTGTGTATGGAGGTGACGTCGGGGCCAACACAGACTCGATAACTTAGTGTAACACAATGGGACTGACCAGGGTCTGGCCTATAGGGGCTGTTGTCATATCGAGCTTGGAACCGCAAAGTTTTGTTGGTTTCATCCCAGCCGAGGTGAAAAGGAACAGAGTCGTTAATTTTTATGGCTGTAGCGTTGGAAGAAAGCCAGTAGCGCTCCAAGATGCCACCAAAAGCTTGATGATTCAAATAGATGTCGCCTGTAATAAAAGGCTCTGGAGATCGATGTCCTTCCACTGCGATTGGCCAATGTTGCGACCAGGTCTCCGCACCTCCGTACCAATGTGAACCGCCGCGGGACATGACGTGCTCCACCAACCGACGCGCCTCCAGCTCGTCCCAACGCACGCGATAACATGTAACCGTGTCTTTAGGTTTTACAGTTTCTATGAAGAAATTGATATTCCTGGAACTGGATTTGTCACAGCTTATCCTCTTACCTTCTTTTGAACAGGAATCCAAGTCTAGGATTCCAGACCTAAGATAATACAAATGCACAGTAAACACATGATCATCTCTTCTCACCATCATCTTGTAAAAAGCCTTAGGCAGATAAGATAAAGTACCTGAATTGCATTCTGAAAATGACAACCCCAGCTTGATTCCGGATAACATAACCATGTTTGTCAAGCTCCAGTTGTTCAGTCGTCAGAAGATCGGCTTTGTGGAGAGAAGCATAGTAGTAGCACCACGCTACAATGGCTGCAAGAACTAGTATGAATCCAAAAGCAATTGCGATTAATGGACGGCTACGTCTCCCCACTCTCTTCCGCTTAGGTGGAGAATAAGGGCTCATGGCACAAATGCCAATATCTCCAACCGTTGCTGATACGATCTGGTACATTGTCATAACTCTAAACAGCTTGTTAATAAAAAAACGTTTATAACCTCATAAGCAGGAAGTGGGCTGTTTTAGGTCTACTGCACATGGATGAGGCAGTTGCTTTATACTTCATTTTGATTATATTCCACATTGGGCAGCCATTGTGTCTCTGGAAGACAAATGAAAAGCCTGTTAAAAACATTTGAAAAAACCTACAGTGCTCACAGAAGCAAATGTAGGGTTTTGTTGTTGTTACAGCACATCCTATTGATTTGATCAACACTGTCACAGTATGCAGGCTACTGAAGCTAGAAATTAGGACAGAACATAGGGCATCCTTTAGGAAAATTAACTATAATTTTATTATAGTAAAAGTGTAGTAACCATGTTTTTTGTATCATTTTATTCTTATAGCTTAAATACAAACACCATGGTCAAAGACTATTTGTGTGGTCACTGTGGTTTTACTACAAATAAAACCAAAACTATGGCTATAGTTAAACCATGGTTACTCTTTGTATACTTGAATTTCACACTTTTTTATTTCAATGTTCAGTAATAGTCTCGTTTTAAAATAAAGCTGACACTCTTTACAATAGGCCTAGCTCCAGAATATTTACACAACACACAAAGACAAGACTGACAAGCTGGCTAAAGAATTTCGAATGTTATCCTTTTCTCAACCGAGATTAAAAACCGACTATTAATGTCTATATTTTAGTGACATTTATTTGACGCCTTCTTTAAAATATGTATATTAACAAATTACAATCATCATCTCTTACGGCGCTGTGCAGACCGATCGACTCATGACATCAAACCACCGCGAGAGTGTTTCGAAAGCATAGCTCTCGCGGTAGTTTGATGTCATACGTCTTTGCTGAGCCGCAAGTCGAACGCTTCTGCATTTTACGTCAGTGTGTCGTACACCAATGAAAATATAATATATATGTTTCATTTTTCTTTAATTTACATCCAGAGATACTACTACACTAAAAGGTACAAAGCACACGTTCACAACACATCTTCAATACTTACTTAACAATTGTAGCGTGTCCATATTCGTGTACATCTCCAGTTGTCCTGTTATGACCACGAACTTATGAAATGACTTACATACAACTACCGAATTAAAGCTGAATTAAAACCTACTGGCATTAAGGTTTAAAGGAACAGATGTCGACTGCATGCTGGTCAACACTGGTGTGCGTTGTTGAACAGTCCAGTTCGACCTGTTTGTATGAATCATGGGTAATGTAGTACTGCTTTTAGACACCAAAGGTATTTTATTAGATATTAACATAAAATATTACAAAAAAGATATTTTTCTTTTTTTAAGGAATTACATGTGGTACATTTAGCTTTTAAAGAACAGCATTTTACATAGTAACGCTGCACACAGGGTTTGTGTGTCATAACATATAAAGTCCACTAGATGACAGTATATTATATCAGGACTGCCATAAACAGCCTATGTATTTTTTTACTTCAATAAATACATAATATTGTATGCATACGGCAGAAAATACTCATGATTTCATCTAAATAAAACAGTAAAAGAAGGACAGCTGCTGGGAGTCATCATGAAAGCATCCATCTTAAGAGTTTTGTATGCAAAACCCGACAAAAACCTTTTAATTAAAAACAAAAGTTGTTTAATAAATGTAACACTGTGAGTGAAAATGTATACAACTCATGACCCGAACCTTGCCGTGGTTTATTCCTCTGGGCAAGAAACTTTCACATCGGCAAAGAGATTGTCAAACATTAATGCTCCCTAGCAGCACGCTGCAAGGCAATGTCAACAATTTTTTTTTTTAATTCTGCTTTTTCTAAACATAATACACAAAAACAAGACAACAGTTTCCAAGCCGTTCCAACGAATTCCAAAAATCATCAGGCTATATATGACCTATACACATTGTACCACATACAGTATAAAACAAAATAAGTGCATATTCATGCATGACCAGAAAATGTCGGAAACACACTGTTTGATCTAGAAAACAAATGTTTTCACCTTCAGTAATAAACTATAAGTCAAACATGACATAAAAACAAACAGATGGCTCAATAATCAATCTCATTAAAGTTTTCAGAGAATCCTGAATATGGAATGATGTCTATAGGATCTAAAGAAAAAGACACGGAAGGATAAAGGAAAGTTAGAAAGCACATCAAAATATGTACATAGTATATACTTATTCTTATTATTGCCTTTAATAGACAGAGCGGTAACAGTATGTGATTCCTCTACTAAATTATTCTCTTATATGAGGATGCTGCAGTTAAAATCAAGTAAAAGAAGCCTTGGTGAGTTTTGAGAAGATGCTGTGATTTATGAACTGCTGAGATGTTATGTTTAACTTTTAGCTCATGTACTTGAATTTATAGAACATCAGTGCATATTCATTTACAATTCATATAAAAATTAAAGCTGTTTACCAGATTTGTTTGTTTACTCACCTTTGCAAGGTCCTTTTTTAAACATAATATCATCAATAGCGATGTCGCTTCTTACTGATGATCCTCTGATAGCTTCAAATATAATCTGCAAAAAATGAAAACATTAAACCTTTCAGAAGCTGAAAGTCACACACAGTGATTTTAACAGTATCCTGCCATCAATCTGTCTAATAAATCACTTTAATGTGGACACCATCAAAGACATTTTTCCAACAAGAAAGATATTGCATATGAGTCTAACCCAATGTCTTGTGTAACAGTCATAATCTACTGTGGCTTTCATCCAGGACACGCTTTGCTCTCCCTGTCTCATCCAGAGCGACCGCTCCTTGCCCCCCTTATGCAGCAGCACCCTCAGGGTCCCTGTGCCCGAGCCATACATGTGGTAGAAGAAGATCAGACACTGCGGTCCGGATGAACCCCTGAGCTCAGTCGACATCAATCGGGCTGACTGACCGGCCAACATGTGAGATGCTTCAATGTACATGAAGTAGCCTTGAAATCAGAGAACAAGACAAGTGTGCAAAGTCTTATAAAGTCAGGAAAAAATGATTTTAAGATTAAATATAGCGTTTACACTGATATGTAGAGTTGACTTACCTACCCCTAAGGTATGGTCCCCTTTGGGTCCTGTATATGATGTAGGTGTCTGTCCCCTAATTGGTAACCAAGGTCCCTTTTTATTTTTTGTTTTCTGGGTGTAGCCACAGTCCCCAGTTTCAAAGTTACAATGTCCGGGAGGTGGCTTCAGTGGACCTACACAGAGCAAAAATCATACAAACTAAGATTAATATATATTAATATATATAAAAAAATATAGCAATCGTTTAAAACTAAATGTTTTGTAAGGATATTAAGCCATTTCATGTCTGAACCATAGTACGTGAGTAAACCGGTTGAAACCCTGTCTATTTCTGTTCACCAAAACCTAGCACAGCCCATTTAATTTCTATGTTTGCGAGTGCAGATGTTCTTCATTGCTGTGGAATATAGGTCTATAAACAGAGAACATTTAGGAATCTTAGACAAGGGACTTGCCCATTTTTATTTTCAAAAAGTAAGGTCTGCTGAGCAACATTATATGGTATTTTAAGTAATTCATCCTTTAACAGGACTCAAAACAGGCAGCCTAAAGCTTTCAATTTAATGTAAAATTAAAGATTGAACACCAGATTGAACACCATGTTATAGTTAGGACATTTCTAAATACAGTTTAGACAAACCCATATACTTAATAAATCAGTGCTTGTTCTTATGTACTGCATGAACGATTTATATTCAGTTCATGCTCTCCATTAACATGAATACATGGATATATGCATAAAAAATTTTCATATATTCATCAGTCACAATGTTCCACCAATAGAGGATGTTTCTCTGCATACCTGTGGCAACCCGACAGTCTCCGAGGGTCACCGAGATATCATCCAGAGATAGAAGTCCACAGTCCCAGAAGTTTCTGCAGATGCTGACAAATGCTACCTTCAAAAGGTACCAAAAGGTAAAAATATGAAATAATAAGACTAAATGGGTCTTGATAATCAAAACCAATAAAAAAATATTCAAATAAGATTTAGTTATGATGGGCATCTATAGACCATTTTGCAAGATGTAAACAACACTGGTTCTTATTTCATTTACATGTATAATTAAGTTAAATACAATAGACGTGCTTGTAGACCAGTGTTGTGTACGTCTGGTCCATAATGGTTAAAATAGATGTCATAGTTAAAATAAGGTCTAGTAGTTTTGAGCATTTCCAAGTTATAACTTTATAACTGATACTGTTTAAGTAATCTTGTATAACTTGACTCTAAACTTTACACTTGATTTAAAACCTGTTGTTAAATTGTGAACTCATCCCAGACAAACACAAGAAGGGTACCACTAACAAACATTCAACAGGGAAAATAATATGTGAAATATCAAATTAGCGCAAGTGGCAAACAGGGATGGCTTTAAACCATGTGTAAAATGTAAAGTTTTCTGTGGTACTTCGATTTTTAATTTATTCCAATAAAGGGGAAGAGTTATTATTGCTTAAAATCACAATCTCTGAGATTACTACAAGAATTCCATTTTAAGTCCTTTTATATTCGTTCTCGGGGTGACCCAAAGTGCACCGAATGATTTGTGGCGGCTTATCTTTTACCAAAACAAAAAAGCATTAAAACTGTATTTGTACTTCTCATCATGTTCGATGATATAATACTTATCACAATGTCCTTCCATTACCCCTAATCTAAAGAACACCAAAACCTTACTGTTGTTTATCATCAGACGAATTTATTACATGCAGCTTATGAACATCGAAACACTGACATAAATTAAACGCAGGTATGATTATGAAAATGATAAAAGTTACATATTTCTCACATTTACTGGACATAAATCCATCCATTTTACACTTACCTTTGTAGGCATTGGCTTCATGTGTGTGACTTCCACTTCTGTCCAAACATCTCTAGACCTCTCAGACACGGTCCAGATTTTCTCCTGAGCAACGTCATTTTCGTCATAGATGTAGAGAGCAAGAGCATTGTCTATTTTAATGAAGCCATGCAGGGCATAGTAGAACCTGAGGCAGTATTTGTGGTTCCCCGGTAGGGTGGGTCCGAATAGGCGACCCACGTACCCTGGACGAGACCTGAAGCGAGTGTTGGCCAGGAGGAAGGACCCTGTAGATGATAGATTAGAGATTACAGGACGCAAGTGATCGCTTTCATCTCTTTTGCTTTTAGACCTTGGTATTTGACATCAGAGAGAATTTTGTAGGATATTTTAAAGTTTTTCTCTTTGGTCTTTAATGGGTATTTATTACCATAAATTACCATCATTTGGTACTTTGAAGTGATACGACTTTACATAGTCGGTTTGTAACTATACTCCAGATAAACAGCACCACCTCACTATGTGAGGATTAAGATGCAGTTTGAGTTTTTTGATGTCATACTCACTCTACACATTTTAAGAAATAATGGAAGGAATAGCCTCACATCCGCACCAGTGCCTGTGGTGTGATCCCCCATGCGGTAAACATTTGGTTTTACGGAGACCCTGTTCCACACCGAACCTCCAGTTTGCGCCTGGTAATACTGACACAGGCTCTCTTCAAAATCACAGTTTGCAATCGAGGGGTCAAAGGCCGGCTCTGAAACACGAATCACACAAAACAAACTCGCCAAATGAAAATCTCCCACAGATCTATTGAAACTGCTGACTAGAAGGTGTTATAGTGTGGTTGCTTAATAACAAGAAAAATTCCTTATATGCAGCACTTTTGGGCTGTTTGTAGGCTGCAAGGCACTGCGAGGTTAAAGTCTTCTTTTGAGTTACATGACGATATTCATTTTTCAATATAAAAAGCTACAAAAAGCCCCAGGTTGGCTATAGTTATGTAGACATTGTGAGAAACAGTGATGTGAGCAACATTTCGAAGGCAAATTATGGACATTTTGTTCATGTTATTTAGAGAGAAAAAATCTAAAGGGCTGTAGAGGCTTTTATCCACGTAAATATAAACTACAATTAACAACAGACATTTGATTTGCATGAGCAGATAAGCATAACGGCAATATAATAGAATTTGGGAGAATCCTGACCAAAAAGACATGTCTAAAAAATATTTACCAGATGGCTAGGATTTAAAGCTCTAAACACAAGCGGGTTGCGTCGTGATACTTTAAATATGCACAGCTGTATATGGCATGTTATTTCTTATTATAAGTGTTTGTTCTGTTCCTAAAATCTGATTGGGTGCACTTTTTCAATTTTTTCAATGTATGAACAATAAATGTTATTAATATGTAAAACTCATCCAAAATTATGACTTTTGATTCTTCTGCAGAAAAATAAAAGAAGATATTTTTAAGAAGGTTGGTAACCAAACAACATTAGACCTTTTTGACTTCTATTGTATGAACACAAAACCAGAGACATTTCTCCAAATATCTTCTTTTGTTTTCCACAGACATGAGGGTGAATAAACGATGACAGTATTTTTATTTTTGGGTGAACTATCCCAAATATTATCCCCATACTGGAACTGATTCTGAATCCATGGAATGTAGCACACGTGCCAGTATGATATTGCTTTTATCATCAGTGTACTGACCCGTCTCTGTGTGGCAGAACTCCGAGGAAAACGAGATGTCATCCAGAGCAACGTAGCCACCGCGAGCGCTGTTGAAGGCCACCTCGAAAACCACCTAATAAATCAAATAGAACAATCACAAAATATGTAATTTCACATTTATTACTGCTCAAAGAAGCCTTCGTTCACTGTGTAATTCAGATTAATATATGCACTACGAGGTCGTGTGTGTGGTGTTATGATTTTGTGAGGAGCACTTGAGACAGAGAAGATCTCCAGACTCACTCACACACTCAGTATTTACACTGTCTCCCCGAGCTGGCGGCTCACACTCAAACATGGCAGCCGCAGCACTTCGTGTTTATATTATTCCTACAGATGAAAAACAAACACTTTTTTCTCCTCGGAAAAGAGATTATGTTATGCCGGGCTGAAATAGACCACACTGTGGACTGTGGATTTGGAAGTCTCAGTTATGATCAAGTTTATATTAATGTGCCAAGCTTATTCAGGATTTAGTAGAAATATTTATACTGCATACTGATTCTCAAGGAGAATTTTGCTACATGATTTTACACATGCATATTAGACTTAATCAGTAATACCTTTTTTCTTACTAAATGACTATATAATATTATACGTTTACTAATGGGATAAATGGAAGTGATTGTAAATAGTAAATGTATATTAAATATACATATTAAATGTTTAATCAGCTGGAGTTGCAAGTATATACATATACTGTATATATTATATAGGCTACATATGATGTAAAGAACTGCTCTAAGTACAATAATTTACATTTGTTTGACTACAACTTTAAAATATATTTAGTATAAATATGTAACTTAAGATGTTTCTTTATTGGTAGTATTGTAGGTTTGCGCTCTAGTGGGTGACTCTAAAATCAGAAAGTATATTTTAAATAGGCTTAAATATATTAGGGGTCATTAAAACCTGAATGATATCCAAACTGAAAATACCATCTGTTCTAAACAAAACATTACTTATAGACAGCAACATGTGAATGTCTGTTGCATGTGATGGCAGAGAAAATATGTGTTGAAATCTGATTTAAAAATCAGTTAATTATTTTACAGTAAGTCAATGAATACAAGCAGATTTAAATAAATTTACTTGATACACTGTAATAGAAAATTGCTGTAGTTATGCAGCAGTTTGCAAGTAACTTACTGTAGATTTATATTTATCTAATTTATTGGCAACAGTTTGTTCAAAGATAAATGAACATTGAACATTAATAAGTCTTTATCTTTACAGAAAAAAACTATAAAATAACAGCCTCGTGCAAAGCATTCTGGGAACCAGAAATCCTCATCAACCTTTTTCCGGGTTTTTTTTTCCAGATTTTTGGTTCCCAGAATTATAGTTAGTCTTTTTTTCTGTAAAGATAAAGACTTGTTGATGTTTAATGTTTATTTGTCATTGAACAAACTGTTGCCAATAAATTGATACATATAAATCTACAGTAAGTAAACTGCTGTCAGTAATACTGTAATTTCGAAAACAATTTAGTCTTTATTCCTTCATTTTCTACTGCTACTTATTTT
Organism: Oreonectes daqikongensis; assembly: GCA_026939265.1. NCBI lineage: Eukaryota > Metazoa > Chordata > Actinopteri > Cypriniformes > Nemacheilidae > Oreonectes > Oreonectes daqikongensis. Next base: position 2,315,284 of record JAOTQM010000051.1, read on the forward strand.
GCGGTATAGTTATTACTGTATAGTCTGACATGTTAAATAATTTCTTTTGGTGGTGTTAGGGGTTAATGTTGTTTTATCCAATAGCCTTACTGCTGGTGCGCTGCTTTTTTTAATATCCCAATTAACATCGCTGATCGAAACAATGGCAAGACACTATGCCTTACTACAGCACTACAAAATAACATTGATGTAATCTAAAGACAGATAAATAAATATCTATCTATTGCACAGATATTATGTAACGGCCCAGTATCTGTTCTTTCTCACTAAGTGTGTGTTTCCATGTGTTTCAGTCCTGAAGTAAGTTCTGTGGCTGTCCTGCATTCCAGTGCCTACTAAGGCGAGATTTACTCATTACATTAATTTAGATAAAAGATCAAGTGGCAACAATTGGACAACATGTTTCATCTTCTTCAACCACATGAATTTAATTGAGCTCAACTGGCAAACTTGATTCCCATGGATCACACATACCGATAAAAACGGATTGTATGAATGTACTGTATATCGCTTGGATAAAAGCGTCTGCCAAATGTGTACGTAAATGTAAAATGTTGGGAGATATAGAACGTCACTGACCTCTAAGGGATGAGGCGCGTTAATGTCCACTTGCACTAACTTCCACCTTGATGTTGCGTACACATCCGGCCTCCAGATCTCCTCATAGTGGCCCAGCTGGTCCTTAGTGAAGACGGAGAAGAAATTCCCAATGGCTTGATCCCTTTGATAGTAAAATGACAAGCATCCCGCCATTGGAGCGGTTGTCATTGGCGACACCAGCTTGGCCACCTCTTGGAACCTTTTAGCGTAAACCGAGTCCACATACATGTAATGACCTAGTTCAGGGTGGAAAAATGAAAACAAAGAATAAATTCACCAAACGCAGGGCAGGAGAAAATGTTGGTGTGTTTGAGTGATTCCAGATGCGGAGTTATTGAACAGAAGCTAGTCGATGAGTTGAGTGTTTTACCTCTCTCATTGTTCATGGTATGATCATCAGGAAGGTTTGACTGAGGGTCCCGGACTAAGCTCCCCCCCACGTACCAGTTCACATTGGGATTCCATTGGTTACTGTAGCCACACAAGTGATGTTCCTCAAAGTTACACTCTGTAACACAATGAGCAACGTTAAACATTCTCATTATCCATTTATTTTCTATAATGCTTTTCCTATGCTTGGTCACAGCATCTCGGCATATCTCAGGTTGACTATTCTTATAAACAACTTAAAATGATGAATTATTATATCTTTTGGAGGACAGTATCATGGCATTAGCATAACATGTCAAAGCACAGTTGCAGTTACTGCATATAGGCTACTGTATGTAAATAGATACAGACTTTGTTAAATTTGACAAATTACATTAAAGGACCTACCTATACAGTATCCAGGAATGATGTGAATTTCATAAATAGCAATGCTGTTTCCTATTCCTCTGCTGGGCTTGCCCTCAAATAATAGCTGAATATCAAAAATAAATGAAAGCAATTAAAGTGAAATACATTAAAAGGCTGTACTGAAACATTGTTCTGACTCTATATCGCCCCCTCTGTTTGAAACGTAAAATTGCAGGGTTTTTATACTTATCTTTGGTCAAGTCTCATGACAGCAAACTGACATTTCAACAAAAGAAATTGGACCCAGCAGTTATATATCATTATACAGCAACTTATGAATAATTATTATATGCGAATCAGGGTAATGCAAGAAGACTTTTTTTCATTGATCTATTTTTATTTATTTATTTATATCAACCCTTACAAAAAGATATATACTTCAAGGTCTTTTTATTTAGTATTTTTAAGCATAAGTATATTTATGTAGTATGTACTGTGTCAATACTACTTGGGACTAAATTGACTCTGAGAAGTACATGAAGTATATTTTTTGGGAAAAAAAGTATACTAATAGCCCACTTAAACGTATTTTTGTAAGGGGAGTCAATATGGAAGTACACAACCTTTTCAGAAGCTGGCACATATTTTGAACAATACATCAATATACAAAATAAAAAATAGATCAACTATAAAGCCTTTTGCATTTTTCCACCTAAAATAAAAACAAGCGGAATTTATCCATTTTCTTTTCTGTAAACACATATTGCTTTTAAGAAAACAAAGGAAATTGCTTTTACTTTGTTTTACACCTACTCAATGTTCTCAAATGTAAGAAACATATCATTAGTGTTGTAACGTACAGCAATTCAAGTGGCTTATCTGATCAAAGCAGAGGCGTATGTATTCACTGTAGTATTCACAAAGCGTTCTTTTCTTCCCTCAGTACTCTGGGAGACTATGAATAGTGGGACTACATTACATCATACAAACAAACCCTTTTGTTGTTTTTCTTTCAAATGCACTGAAAGGAACCGTAACATTTTAGGCTGATACCTGGTAAGCCCCAGTCATATTGCGAAGGTCCACGCTGGCAATGAGCCAACTGTCTGAGGGTTTTTTGGCTGTCCACAGCATATAGTCGAAGTTCTCGCCCTCGGGACGCAAGTGAAGCTCAAGGAACCCCGAGCCGGTGATCTGATAGACCATCCGCACACAGCTCCACTCGTGAAGATCCAGCTCCGGACTGATCAGCACATACTTTTCTTTCTCACCAACAGAGGAGTCTGCTGTGATGAAGCGACCTGCCAGACGAATGAAACACGTTTGTCATCTGCGTGTGTTTTCAACTGAATCCTTTATGCAGAAGAAATGAACATCATGTATTTAGTTGAAGAATGAAATAAAAACGTGTTTGCGATTGTTTGAAACGCTGTCTTCATTGTTTTTGTCATTGGAAGCTTGACAAGTATAACAATGGAGTCAGGGTTTCTAAAGACAAATCAATCATATGATCACACAGATTTTACAGTAATGAGCAGATACATCTTAACAGAGAAAGTAAACGAAATGAACGGGTGGTCTCTGCTGCGCGCACCACATTGAGCTAAAAAACACGTGTGGTTCACGGAAATGGACAAAGACTCATGGGAGACCCTGAGATTCATTGAACTTGTTCAACTTTAGCAGACCACGGACCAAGTCTAGACCTAAGATCCATTCTGTCTGGACCAGAAATGATTTTACATAAATACTCTACACCTATTTTGTTCAATCTAAAAATGCTGGGTTATTTCTTATTGTCAAAAAGGGACGAACCCAGTCATTGGGTTAAATTAACCCAACAATGGATTAACCCAACAGATGGGTTTGCTTCATTTTTACCAAACCAATAGACATCACAAAAGATTGTTGTATATTGTTGTTATGTGGCATAAATGCATTTACAAACAATTAACATTGTCCAATGAACATAAATGAAATGAACAATGAAATGAACGTTCCTGAAATGTAATTACCAAAGAATATATTATTCAGAAACAAATGTATAATGTAATGTAAGTCGCTTTGGATAAAAAGCGTCTGCCAAATGCATAAATGTAAATGTAACAACTTACGAAATCATGAAGCATTGCTGGAAAGACATTTTTAGAATCTAAACTTCTTAAAACTGGCAATATTAGAAGATTGAGAAGAAAAAACAGTTGCCAGGAATAAAGTAATCAGAAATGTTATGAATTGATCTGCTTGTTTAACATCAAACTTCATTATGATGTAAGAGTGTTTGGACCCAAGTGATCTTTTCTCAGACCTCCAGATGTTCTCATGGTGTAAATGATTCATTACAGGTGTCTGATGAATCCTGTAACATGTCTCCTCTTGTATTCTCTTTCCACGCCCTCCTGCAACCAGACACTTATTTCCTACACTTTAGTTTGGCTATTGTTTCAGGATCTTTCTCCTTTGTTTAGTCCACAATCACATACCAATCCTTAATATCTCACTTCTCAGGCCAAGACTCATAACAGCTTGGGCTACATTATGTGTTTCCAACGGTGAGGTCACGTCTTCGTAAGGTCCAACGACATTAATCCTCATTTTTTTTAAAGTGTTGATCGTTCATGTGGCACAGTGTTGAAAATGTGTCTTTCCTAAATAAAAAGGTATTAAGGTAAAGCATTATGGAAATAAATGTGACATAGGACCATTACACAGTATAACAGACTGCACTGTCTATAAGGTCAAAGGTCAACCCACAGTTTACAGTATCTTAAGGACTAGCACAGAGACCTCAAACAACACATAAAGTATGCCTTTGTATAAATGTGTTAAATATGCACCAGGGTTCCCCAGCTGAGACTGGTTCCTTGCAAAAGTTGAACAACATTAGGCACAATGTATTGTAAAAGCACAGTACAAATCAATAATATGAAATTAAATGAAAAGAACTGATGTCATCGACCACCAACAGACACAAACAAATATTTGCTGATTCGGTTTAGCGCATGTAATCCAGACCTTGTAAACGTATTCTTCTGACACATTTTATTAAAGTGAAATTTAACTAAAAGGCGGGTTTCCATTCACACATATTGCATATATTGTACATTTATGCATTTGGCAGACACCTTTATTCACAGTGCATTCAATGTATAGATTATATCAGTATGTGTGTTCCCTGAGGATGAAACCAATGACCTCTACACAGAACACAACAATATGTCTCGGTGTACATGCTTAGGCTTAGATAGAGAATAAGTGTCTATCTGCACATTTAAGGCCCTGCAGAATCTGTTATTTCACATTGCAGGAGACCATGAATGGTTTGATGTATTCCCATCATATTTGTGTCTCTACAGTAAAGGTTGGATATTAAGCTAAAATCTGTGAGCTGTGCATGTCCAAATGTCTGAAATGATTTCCACAGACGTCTGAAAAAGCAACTTGAAAAGATGAACAGATCCTTCTCTGTACTTTACGGTAACATTGGGCAAACGAATGCATAATTTTTTCACAAAAGTAGCAAAATTTACTATGGTAAAATGATCAAATCAACATGAAATTCTGAATGAATCATTAAAATAAATTAGGAAAGAGCTCGACTTCTTTAAACTAGAAAGTCTGTTGTGTTTCCACTACAATGTCAGTGTTGTCCAGGAAACCAAACAGAGACACACATTAGTAGCCCGGTCTTGTTTTATAGTTCTATTTATTGACCTGTGGGGAAAAACTCGGCACACACCATCCACATGCACAGACATCTTACATGTCATCAAGCAGACAAATGCCCAGCGTACAGTATGTTCATAAGACCATACTTCCTTAAATGCACCTCAGTTCACAGTCAGTCAAAATCATCTCTTCTATTATGCACACAACAGCTGAGGCCACCCAGTAGTTCTCCAGTTAGTTTTTAGTAAAGCAATGGTAGCGATACTATTTTTAGAGCACAATTATATGATGTTTTGTTCTATTGATTTTAACATTAAAGAGAATTCACAAGACAAGGAGGCCGTCCAATCTGCAAAACACAAACCAATAAAACAATCTATGGCAACTCTTAGCAGCTGTTTTGTGTCAGAATGAAACCAACAGAGATCAGATAGCTGTGTCATGTACAGCACAGCACACAAAGAAGTGCAGATGTGCAACCAGTATAAACACTGAGGAAAACAGAGCAACGTGTCCTATGATGGCTGTATATGCAATGCATAACAAAGATATTAATACAATGCAATGTTTTTTAAATATGTTTTAATAAATTGCATTCATTTTTTTATTCTACTAAAGTTGTAGAAAGGTGTCTCATTATTATGCATTGCAATGCATTATTCATTACGGATTACATAGCTTCATTGAGTGTTATGCAACTCTTTCAAAACGAGTTGTCTTCCTGCCAAAATAAAACTGCAAATGTTCCACAGTGGGCAGCCTACTGAAATTCATGCAGCTTTTTGCAAGGAAAGAACTCAGTGCACTCGCAACAGAGCAAACTATTTGGGAAAACGGGTTTCTCATACCTTCCTCGTTTATGGTCCAGGCAGCATGAGAAGGATCGGACCTGTAGCCGCAGCTGTCCGACTCGAAACTGCAGGAGCCGGGCAGGAGCTGCGACTCGGCGATCTTTACCACTGCGACCACTGACATTACAAAGAGCAAAAAAAAACCATAACTATATACTGCTTTAGAACACTTTAAATGTGACTCAAACATGCAAACAGCTCCATTCGGTAGCAACAACAAATTGCACGTGAATAACCGCAACTTTCAATGCATAAAAGCATGCAAAGCACAATATTTTTCTAGAAAGCCTGTGCTTATTTATAAATGTCTTAAAGGGTTCAAACGTGTTCAAACTTACCCAGTAGTACTGAGAGGTGAAGCAGACTCATGGCAGAGGCTGCGGAGAGATGCTGAATGGAAGAGTGGCGCTTCACTAACGCAGTTTACGTACGACAGCGCGCTGTTGTATAAACTTTTCATGCCGCTTTGACTTTGGCAGCGGTGAATAGACACAGACAGTGGGAGGAGGGAGAGGTTGTTGAGGTCTCTTTTTTAAGAGCAGGCAAGAATGATTCCTCTTAGGTAAGGAGTTTGCAGTATGCCATTTATTTTGTATTCGTTGCAGACAGACGGATTAATAACTGAAACACTCCCAGGTGAGGCTCGAGGTCATTGAATAAGAAATATTGAACTCTTTATATAAAAAAATCTAAAAATGTGTTATTTTTATGAACTGCGGCCAGTAATTTTATAATTCATACTTTTTACACTGCATTAAATTCATTTCAGTGTCTTGAAATCCGACAGAAGCAAGTGACGTAAAGTCATAAGAAAGTGAGTCATAAGGAAGGTGAAATGGAGTCAAAAGTTAAAGAAAAAGAGCCAAAACACATAAAAGACTGTAATAAAAACATTTGTCTTAACTCTTAAATAGGCTACATGCAAGGTTGTGTTGCTTAATATTAGCCTATATATGAACTTGATTTCTTTGCGGTATGCAAGATTTTTGATCTGAAAACACTGAATAGTAGGCTATATTGACCAGTTAGGCCGGTTTTAATTTTCTTAAAATAACAAGATTTTTTTTATGTCAGTATTTCACAAAATGAAAGAAAAATTATTATTTTACCTAAAACCTGCATAAACACTAAAAAACAAAATGTGCTCTGATATGCCACTGTTATTGAATATAGGCCTAATTGTGGTTTTCTGCACATATTTGCATGTATATTTTCTGCTGCGATTCATAGACTTGTCTTTTCTCAATGACAATGACCCTGAAGATCCAGGCTGCTACCCTGTTCATTCTCCCAGAATAAGGAACAATTAGGGTGAGGTCATGGAACAAAATAGACTTTTTATTAGTGTAACCCAAACCAATCTGCACCACTGGCATGGTCAAGGCGATCCAGCAGGGTAGAGTCAAACCCCGTAAGTGCTTTCATGAAGAGCTCTAGTGGAAGTAAAAAGCAACAAAGTGTCATTTTGTTTAAAAAATGTGCACTAGGCACTGATGGAATGGGATTTGCTGATATAGGAATACTCTCTTGTAATCTGCCCAATAAATCTGCCCAGACCAGCTGATGGCTTTAAACAAGGCTGTTGTTTCAGAGGCTGTTGCTTCATTTGCAAGCCCAAATCAACTTATGCACAAAGTTTGTGGTAATTCTGATGTCAGGGTCATATCTCATCGGGGTGGCCCCCACCTACACTCTTAAAAATAAAGGTGCTTCAAAAGGTTCTTTTATGCCATAGAAGAACCTTTTGGTTCTATAAAGAACCTTTAACATCTGAAGAACCTTTCTGTTTCACAAGAGGTTCTTTGTGATGAAAAAAGGTTCTTCAGATTATAAAAAAGTAAGAAAGAGATGGTTCTTTAAAGAACCTTAGGCTGAATGGTTCTTTGTGGAACCAAAAAAGGTTCTTCTATGGCATCGCTGTGAAGAACCTTTTAAGCACCTTTATTTTTAAGAGTGTAGTGTGGAAGCAGAGGTTTTGTACTGCTAATAACACAGTGTCTAAAAACATTCCCTTGGAAGAGAGAGAGCAAGAGCTTACAAATCGTGGAAAATGTGTTCCAGTCCGACATGTACGCTTGTTTGTATATAGATGCATGGTGATACAGATTTGTGTTGTTTGAAGATCTGATTTCCCAATGTTTGAGTGTGTGTTTTAAGATATCCTGTTGTTTCAGGCTAAACAATCTTGCACTTGCTCTATAACCGTTGACTTCCTAGAATCTGTTCAGAAAGGCGGAATTGTTTGTGTTTAGTTTGCTCTTCAAGTGTAAATATTAGTCTAGGTCACAGTTTGGACTGATGGTCTTAATAAACATGAGACATATATGAACTTTTGTATTTCGAAAGTGTTGACACATGTATTTCAGCTTTAGTTTACAAATGCTTACACATAGAATGTGATTATAAAGATGCTACTGTACATACTGTATTAAGGTGATTTTATAGTTGCTGAGCTTCTATAACAAAAGATTTCTGCACCTGCATGAATCTTGTTCATTCTGAAGAATACTGACATGCTTATGATGATAAATTACTGTGCACACTGGAAACTCATTTTTTAGACTGCAGTGAGATAAAGAAGAAAGTGTCACTTCTCTCCCTTTATTTCTCTTCACTTGATCCCTGCCACGCAGAAAGTGAGCTTGGCAAGTGTCCTCTAAATTTCCCCTCATTCAGGAAGCCCTCTCTCAGGCAGTCCTGTGTGAATTTTTTGGGTTTTTACTAACCATGTGTTTAGCTTGGAGAACTGAACTTTTCCGCACACATCGCAGAGAATAGGAATGATGGGACTGGTGGAGGATTGATTTTGTACTAGCCATAAAAACACGCAGAGCCTGGTTTCAAAAACACTACTAAACAGGATATGGCAAATGGTAACACTTTACAATAAGGTTGGTACAGCTAACACGAGCAATGAGCAATATAATTGTCCAGCATTAATGCCAATACAGTTGTTAATGTTAGTTCATTGGGCATTATCTATTATAAATTGTTGTTTGAAACTTTAGTTCACAACAGTTAGAGACTGACAATGTCCTGTTGACATTCTTTATCAACTCCATTTTCACAGTTGGCCCATCAACTGTCAACAACCCATAGACACAAAGGCGTACAAGAAGACTTTTTGTTTTCCTTTACTGGGATTTCTGCTTAGATTCTGCAGATGGACTTCGTGTTAGACAAAATAACAAATTAAACCTTCAAGGACATGGCATAGCTTACACAACCACATAATGCTTACACTATCATGGTCATCCTCTTTTCTTGTTTGTCCAGTGTCGAGAAGAGCAGAACAGTAGCACAATAGTTTGATTCCTGGTCACTTTTTGTTACATTATTACTCTTAGTCCATTGGGTGTGTTTGATGCAGCTGCTTACAGTAACCATAGTAACATTCCTTTTCCAAAACCATGACATCATTTGGCTTTTTTAAATGATGAAAAAGTGACACATTAATAATTTATGCTTGCTGATCACATTCTACAGAGTGTGTGGCACCTGAAACCCCCAAAAACCAATAAATATGTGCATGTTAACCATTAAATAAGTGTTTATAGTTTATTTGATGTGCTCCAGAAACACAACATTTGCATTTCTTGAGCTGAAGTCAGACTTTTTAAGACAAGATTTCAGCTTTTATGCCTGCTACCCTGAAACAAAAAAAAACCCTCATGCACATGTACTTATGCTCCATAACTTAAAAATAACTGATCTATATCAACACTTCTGCAGCAGGTCAGAGGCATGTTTAACACGGTAGTGTTTCAACTGGGCCGACCACAAAAAACATGGTTGTGCAGTAACGTCGCAGATGATTAATGCAACCACAGCAAGAAAATGATATACACTGAAAATTCTTTTGTTAAGTCATCACTAATATCGTACATTCAGCACTGCTTCATTTTCTAACTCTGGATGCTAGACGTTCAGTTTTCACCCTTTTATGTCAAATTCACAATATTCTAGTGAATTTCAGCATGTGAATATGTCAGTATAGCTCAAATAAAATGTTCCTCTTCCAAGAAAAAAAATTGCTTTGACAAAGTCAGTCATAAGTGACTTTTGAGCACTTAGGTTTATATTGATCTTAAAATACACTAACCATCATTATTTTCTCAAGCAAACTACTTTCTGTTATATTGCTTAGCACTGTCTTTCAACGCCATTCCTCAGGTGATATGACTTAAAGACATTGATTTATACAGGAGGACTGTTTACTTCATAAAGTTATGCAGCTTGAAACAGTTATAGCACATGATGCTTCCAAAACACCAGACACACTTGCCTGTATGTGGGTCACTCACAGGGAGTCAGGATACTGTGGTTGTCTCCACTGTAATATTGTGTATTTCTCTTAAAAAAGACGTATGAAATGCGGTGGAAAATGATGTCATGCATGGCTCCCGATGAGTTGCAACACAACAAATCAGCCATAGCAACAAAAGGCCTGTACAAGAAAAGACACAAAGCCTTTAGCTAAAGGAAATATGTAGTAGATGTCTGTAGATTTGTCTGGCAAGAAAACAAGATCCATTTTTACTGTAAGCCATTAATGTGTAGACAATAAATAACAGCCTAATGCAGGTTACTTGTTAATTTTGTTTTACAGTAAACATTATGCTGCAAATATATGCAAAAATATGCTGCTATAATCTATGAATGCTTGTTTTTGTGAATAGCCTACAAATGGACACAGGAAATTCCCAGTCCAGTTCTCCGTATCTCAGCTTCCTGTTCAAAATGAGAAGGGGCTTTTGGAGAAACAGTTTGAAGCAGATATTGTCCCTTGAGGCTTCAAGGTAAGCTCCACATTTAAGGCACTATTCTATTACAAGAATAAAACATCATGTTCCACATTTTTTGTTAAGGATGGGTAATAAACCTTAATAGTAATGAGCAAATCGTCCGACCTGTAAAACAACAAAACAGGGAAGGAATTTGTGAACAAGTAGAATTTATACTCAGATCACCTATTTGTTTGGAAGATAAATGCATGACGTGTGAATTAATATGGATTTTATTGGGTTAACTGAAAGAGACATTTTTACTGCTAAAGAAATCTCAATGGACACATTTAGTCCTCCTCTGCACCACCTGACTTACTTACTGCTATTGGTACAAATATTTGGGGGGAAATAATTCAACACATATGCATCCATTCTCCGGAATTAGATTGCACCCAATGCAACACATTAATTTAGGACTCCCATAGGAGATGATCCAAAAGAGTAAAATCTATTAAAAGATAAAAGCAAATGCTTCCAGATGAATTTGTCCTTTTATTGGGATGATTCACTACTGCTGAGTTAGGGTGCCAGATTTCTAAATCCCAAATGACGAATTGGTCTTAAAGGGATGTTTCACCAAAAATGTTAATTATTTCATCATTTATTCAGCCTTATTTATTTCGGACTTTCTTTTCTCTGTGAAACACAAAAGAAGATATTGAGACATTTCTCAGAATTTTTTTTTTTTTAGTTCCACAGAAGAGTCATATTCTGGTTTTGAATAAATTATTTAATTGTTTTATTTTTGTAACAACTCCATGCCTCCCGCATCACCGTGTCACGCTCCCCAGACTATGTTTGTTGAATGTTCTGTTTGTTCCCCCTCTGCACTTATTAAAACCTGTTAACCGGAACTATGTGGTGTGTGTGTTCATATCTGACCTAAAGCGTGACAATTTTGGGGTGAACTTTCCCTTTAACTAATAAATCTTACTGAGTTCTTGAATTGTGTGATTATGTTCTTGAATTTGTCAGGAAACAACTGTGAACTGTGACTTTTGCAATAAGTAAAACATGTTTATAAAAAAACGTATGCATTTAATAGAAATGAGATGATGAATGTTTCATTGTATTTGTCCAACATCAGGAAGTGTTCACTCTTTCCAAAATCAAGAAAAAAAACCTAAATACTAATATGAAGTAAATACCTCAATGTTACCATTTTAAATGGTTCTTTTGTTTATAACATGAGTAATACATATGAATTTAGAGGTATATGTAATCTTTATTATTGTCATATTAATTATTTATCAGGATAAAATTTGATGGCTTTAAGACTTCTGTTCCAGATTACCATCTCAACACACCAGAACCAGACCAAAAAACCACAGGCCTCCCTCTACTGGTATAAATGTGAAACCAATCAGGATCCAACATAATGCCATATATCCACCTCTTAAGTGTGTTGGGATACGTCAACATGCAGGATATCAGGGATGAGCCCACTTAGGTGAAAATACTTTAGTATTGTAAATGGAAGAATGATGGCAGAGTTTGAAAAAAGTGTGAAAAATTGAATAATAATACAATCTAATAAATAATAATAAAATAATAAAACACAAAAGAGTGTACTCCTTTTACAATTATGTTTGACTGCCACAAAAATAATTATTCATTATTATTTATGAAGTTATTCTTTTTCATTATTAACTCATTTAAAACTGCAAAAATATGACTGTTGCTTTAAAAAACGTTTCAGCAACTCAAATAGTCTTCCTTTAACAAGACACACTTCTGATGTAATGAGAAAGAATTCACATCTGTTTTTATGTGGTCGTGTAAACTATGGTTCTGGCATAGACACGCGTAAACTACACACCTTTTGCCTTTGATTCTCCTTCTTGTTTTCTGTGGCATGCAGAAAGGATGGATCAGGTGGATCTGTGTCAGATTTTACCCCATCCGCTTATAATCCCTGTAAAACAGGCCATTGTAAATTATTTCAAAGGGAGAATTACTTCAGAATGATGGCTGATTCATGATGTTTATTTTATGATTAAAAAATAAAAACAATACACTTACAAAAACAAACCCCATTTTCCTAAAAATTTTGATTGCATGACGTTTGTTTCGGCATTGGGGGTGGGACTGTAATGATTGTCCAATGGCTAGGCTTCCCCCTTTCGACGCTCCAATCAATTCCGACAGGACGAAAATAAGCCCCGCCCTACATTTTTACTTTTTTTACTTTATTTTTACTTCACCACAACAACTTCCATTTCATGCCGACTTTAGCAAAAAAGCTAACAGCTTCTATAATCGAAAAAAAAGCTTTTACATCTCAATAATGCGTCAGACGACGCCGTATGGTTACCAGGCAACGGGCGCCAGTGAAGATCCCGGATAAGGTTGAGTCACCCGGGCTGACGTCACTCGCGCTCTGAAAATGGCCGAGTCGGAAGAGGAGGTGGATGTGTTGGTCCAGAGAGTTGTGAAAGACATCAATAACGCTTTCAAAAGGAACCCCAACATGTACGTATGCTATTTCTCCTCACTGTCTGTAACCACTTTGTCTAGTAACGCGTTACAGCAATTAACCTATTTGCGTTCGAAGGGCTAGATAATAAAATCCGCTTAACTCGCGCAGGCGGAGGTTGACTGACTGACTGACTGTGACTGACTGGCTACTTTATATGAGCTAACCAGCACTAACCAGCTGTCCTACAGCTTAGCAGCATCGCTTTTAGGTCAGATGATATGGCCCTGGGCTGCTTAACTGTTTCTGTGCTGCCTGTTAAAGTTGAAACTGATTTCTGCTCAAAGTTTCTCGGAGTGGCAAGGTATGCTATGATTAGCTTGTAAGTTAGTGTTATTGCAAATTGTTATAAATCGCCTGACTGTAATGGAAGAGCGTGTTATGTACCGATCGCATAATCATTCTAGTCATTAACGTTATATTTTCAATCACAATTCAATAGCAATATTTTGTTTTAACTTGTTTTATTGCTGTAAGCATATCGGTGAAAGGTTCAGATGTTGCAATATTGTAGGTCTGTATCCAAATTTATCACTACAGTGGATTGTTTACTTCACAAATGAACATGCTTTAAAGACGGTGACCTACAGGGGCAATGCATGCATGAATTTACAATTTTTGTTCATGAAGGTCAGTGCCCTGTCCCAAAGGTATCATCTGGCCATTCTCTTATGACAGTGTTGTGTCTCTGCCAAAAAGGTACCAGCACCTCTGTAATGAAAAATTTGAGCTGTTCGGATCATTAAATGTTGCCATTTACTGGATGCGACACAATGTATTGACTTTATGACTTTTACTAATTCTCTGTGCTTTTGCAATGTTATGACAGCGACGAGATCGGACTCATTCTCTGCCCGGAGGCGAGATACAACAGAAGCCCCATCGTCCTGGTGGAGAATAAGCTGGGAGTGGAGAGCTGGTGTGTCAAGTTTCTCTTGCCCTATGTGCATAATAAACTCCTGCTCTACCGGCAGAGAAAGCAATGGTTGGACCGGGAAGGTAGGACAACATTTTATTGGGTTATCTCTTTCAGGCAGCTCACATTGTTATGACCTCAGTCTATTGAAAGATGACTGTTCTTAGAACAGTGGCAAACAATTTCTCTCTTTCTCTCTCTCCTCCAGCACTGGTAGATATAACCTGCACATTGCTTCTCTTAAATCCAGACTTTACCACTGCTTGGAATGTCAGGTACAGATCTTTTTGTTTTACTTGCATCACCTGAGCAAGCAAACATTGTAGCTGACTAACCCTTCACATTCTTTCTGATTTTTTATGCACATCTAATTTTAAATTGATGTTCATTGTGTATTTTTAGAAACGTGTTGTTTTTGATGTGTCATTTTATTGCTCTGAATGTGTCACTGTTGCCATTTTTAGAAAGTTTATTCAGGAAAAGGACATCAGAATACTGGTGCCACATTACACTGTTGTTTTTGTAATTCCAAAAATATATAATATTCATTGCCTTCTTAGAAAAATTGTTCATATAGAAAACCCATATGGAATTTTGTAATTATTGCCTACTGTTTACTCTTCTTACATAATGATTTGTTTGAATGATACAAAATATCACAAAAATCCTAGTTTAATGGTTTTATGCTATTTTGTGGAGAAAACATATTCTCCAGGAGGTGGTGCTGTGCATATTGTTATGGTGATATTTATTTTTGTCCACTGGAGTAAATTTGTCTTGATATTGATAGACATTTATGTTGTGTAGGAAAGAGCTCCTGCAGTGTGGTGTTTTAAACCCTGAGAAAGACCTTTACCTGGGCAAACTAGCCCTAACTAAGCACCCAAAAAGCCCAGAGACATGGATCCACAGGTGAAGAAGAGTCATTTCATTCATTTCACATATATCTGAATAGTGCTTTTCACAATATATAGTTTTACAGCTGCTTTACAGAAATGGCATCTTTTTTTTACATTTCAAAACCATTGTAAGAGGCTGAATAAAGTAGATAAAGAAACTGAAAAATGGATTAGAAAATGCATTATTTAGTCTTATAACTCGAGAATGTTTCATAACTGTGGTTTTATGACATTTATATGAAAGCCAATACACGTAACAGCTTGTCTAACTGTACGTTAATACCACTGCCGTCGAGAGCGTCAGAAATCGCTGTGGCCGCCCTGCCAACAACACTGTAGAAAGATTTGTGGGCGCTCTGACGTAGGTCGAAGTTAACAGGGCTGCGTTCTCTGGAATCCTCTCTAGTGGTGGTCTTCTACGTTTTCGATTGGTTGCTGCCGAACCGCGTCATAGCTCATTACCATAAAGTTGACCTGATTTTAACTCTCATCGACACCA
This sequence comes from Oreonectes daqikongensis, assembly GCA_026939265.1. Lineage (NCBI taxonomy): Eukaryota > Metazoa > Chordata > Actinopteri > Cypriniformes > Nemacheilidae > Oreonectes > Oreonectes daqikongensis. Next base: position 2,330,719 of record JAOTQM010000051.1, read on the forward strand.
TCAACGGCCAAGACTTGTCGCGCCACTGCTCACCGCCAGCTCACATTGACAATGACTTTCCGCCACTTTGACGCTCTTGACAGCGGCGGTATGAATGTACTGTAATATTGTTTCTGTTTTAAGGCGATTTTGTTTTTACGCCCTGTGAGTGGTTCTAGTTTTGAGAGCGTTGTTCACCCTTAGATTATGTAAGGCTGCATATTCATTAGTGATCTTAAGATGAAAAACTAATAAAGTAGGCTTTAAAATATTAATCATAGAATGCTTAAACTCTCAGTACAGATGAAAGCATTTGCTCTGCTTTTAAGTTGAAGTAGCTGTGATGGTCTGAAAACTTACAGAAACAATAGAAGCAGTGGCCAGGAGACCATGAAATGACACAGTCTGCAGTTGCAGTCCTCTTGCAATATGTGAACATGCAAGCCGAAGCAGAATTTCATCACCGCTGTGAGGACAAAGGCTAGAACAAGAACTTGCATGTGTATGCAACCTCGGTGCTATCAGAGAGAACTCATTAGAGACATCAGTATTTGAATCCATAATGGTGATTGTAACAAAGAGACTAAAGAATATATTTAGACAAAATAAACAGGACCGGATAAATGGTACAAGGCTATTGCAGACCTGTTAGGATATTGCTATTTTAATACATGTTGATATTTCATAATACAAGATTTAGTTTTTAGTTTTGTTAGTCTAAACTGTCAGCAGCAGGTGAATTGTCCATTGAGTGTTTGTGTTGTGGATGCAGGCGATGGGTGTTGCAGTGGATACAGAAGGAATGTTCCCCCTCTGGATCGGAAGCGACGGAGCCGGCTGAACCCAGGGGAGACGCTGAGAGGAGGAGGCAATGCGAGAGGCTGCAGAGAACCTTGCAGGAGGAGATGAGGGTCTGCGGAGATGCAGCTGGCCGTTACCCCAGCAACTACAATGCCTGGTCCCATCGCATCTGGGTGCTGCAGCATATGGCTAAAGGCAATCTGAAGGTAGAGAGTGACCTTCACTGTAATTTATCATAATGACTAAAAGCTTGTGTCTGCGCTTTGCGTGCATCTCAGATCGGTCAATGTGATTATTGTGAACGATGTCTCCACCACTGTGTTCAATTGAAAGCAACACAACATGGTTATTTATGATGATGACTTTGAATATCTTAGATTCATTCCGTTTTTTCCCACTGTTCACTTTATTTTAGTTGAAGACCTGTTAGCAGACTCTACAGTTTTTGGTGAGCTACGGACAGCTGGATCGGAGCGCTCCTATTCAGGAGAGCTTATTAGGGGGTCACAAAGAGCCAAACCTTTGATGTGCGCTTATCCTTTCTTAATTGGATGCGAAATAAAGCAAATGTTGCATGGCTCAATCCGAGCTAAAGGCCCTCATAAAAAAACATAAGCCTGTAGATTTAATGATCCAAAACAAACTTAAGCCAAATCTGAGGCATTCATAGGCTCTTTTAGGTAATTGGTTTACAGTAAAGGGCACTAATGTGGCTGTTGGGTTAAATCGTATAAGTCGTATTTGGAGGTATATTTGCCTCTGTGTATATAAAGGGATAGTTCACCCCGAAATGAAAATTCTGTCATCATTTACTCAAGCTTTTAAATATTAATCTGTATGACTAGGGCTGTCACGATTATGATATTTGGATCACCTTTCTAAGGATTCACAATAATTGCTGTTATCTGAATTGCGAAAAGACAATTATTTAATAATTGTAACAGCCTTATTTATGACTTATGCAAAACTCAAAAGGAAATATTTTGATGAATGTTGGTAAACAAAAACCGTTGGTCCCCATTCACTTCTATTGTATAGACACTAAACCAATGAAGGTCAAAGGCTACCGCTGTTGTTCGATTACCAACATTTTTCACTTTTGCAGAAGAAAGTCACACAGGTTTAAAATTACATGAGACGAACCATCCCTTTAAATCACTTTAATGTGAAGTATTTTTTTTAATCAGTATTAATAATACCCACAGTGCATTCTGCCTGTAGGCAAATTATGGATTCCTGAAAGTCTGGGTATTTTTAAGGCATTGCATTTGTATGAGCAGTCTTGTCATGTCAACGCAGTTTTCAAACCAAGTTAACAGTGTTAAAATGCTAGTTCACAAATGCATAATTTTGTATTCACATGGGGTAATGCACGTAACATTGAAACCGTGCAAATGATAACTTGAGAGCCATGTTTCAGTAAAGTATCAAGTTGGTATGAAATGCTTGTCATAGGAAAAGGTCATTCAGTGTCTGAATAATTAATGAGACCCTGCTGATCTAAACTATAGTGCATTTGGACTGTTTTCACAACCAGATATTTCTCAGAAATCCTACATTAACAATTTCTTTCTTAAATTATTAAATACTGGATGCTAACATTGTCTTCCATCATGTGCAACATGTTCATATGTTAACTTTTTAACAAAAAACATTTTTATTCACATAAAATGTTTTGTTTTTTTTCGCTCCAGATTTTGCACGATGAGCTGTCCTCCACAAGGCTCTGGGTGTCCATGCACGTCTCCGATCACAGCGGCTTCCACTACCGTCAGCACCTGCTAAAGTCCCTGGCCGGGGTGCTAAGCCAGGTTGCAGAGAGGGACCAGCAGGCCAACAGAGAGGGAAAGGCAAGCGCGTCCGACGATCGGCACCATAGCGATGTCATCCCCCAGCTCTTCCATGAAGAGATGGAGCTCTGCACAGACCTCATCGAGTCGTATCCGGGGCACGAGGCACTGTGGTGCCACAGGTGAGATGAATAAAGGAGCACTTAAAGCTTTCCATCTGCATTGGTCAACATCAGCGCTTCCAGATCTCAGTGCAGTGAATTGGTCTGCCAAAAGTCTGTCCTTGGCCTTCAGCTGGATGCTCTGATGTGTTTATAGCTCAGTGTTATGAAATGATGGATGGTCTTATTCTGCAGTGTTTTGAGAGGGAGAGCAGAACGGTTCTCTGGTTGTCTTTTTTAGCTCCTTCACTCCCCCTCACCAGCCCTGTCCCTTGTGGATGTGGCAAGGAGCAGCTGTTCCCTGAATAGTGTTTATGTTATTAGATTGTGTTTCTCTCGTGAAGTGTGTCATGGCAGCAGATCGGTTTCATTGACAGTTGTGTTGTTAGTTTGAAGAGATGCGAAATTTGTGCAATGTACTTAATGCTAATCATTAGGAAACAGGAACATGAGGTGTTAAATCTTGGGGGCCCGTGAGATACGTTTATTGTTGTAATCTGTGTTTTATAAATTCCGTTGTTCTTTGTTTGTTTGTGTTACTTCAGTGTGCATTAACTAATGTTAACTGTGATTTAACTGTTTTCTACATAAAACACAAACATCTGCATTTCTAATTCGTCAGGCGTCATGTCTTCTACTTGTGGCATCAGTGGAGGAAGGCTCTGGGGGTGCACTCACTGTCCCCACCTCTTACCCACACCGACGTTCTCCTCAGCGAGGAGACCTGTGTCGATGGCAGCGCCTCACAGACCATGGACATTGACTGCCTTCTAGACGGAGGCAAACACGGAAGCTACATGCAGGACATCAAAAGACTAAAGCGGGGTCCCCTCTTTCCCCACTCCGGACTTCCCTCTGAGCACACGTTTGTCTCTAGAATCCTCACAGGCTGCCGAAGCCCCGAGCAAAGCCGCTTTGCAGTTGCCTACAGAAAGTGGCTGGACTCTGTTATAGGTCAGTAGCGTGAGGAACACTCCGGCCCACCATGAGGTGGGAGAGCTGTGATAGGTCAATTTATTTCTGGCTTCAACCACCCACGTCCTGGTCTCTGAAATGGCTGGACTCCATGGCTGGTTTGTTAGAGGCGCTCTGCTCTGCTGGAGCAAATTCCACCCTGTGATGAAAACCCATGACCGGTCTTAGAAGTGTTTTGGCTGATTTAGTTCAGGTACGGGATATCTCAGGTCTGTGTATTATCTTACAGTCCTTTTTTTATCAAAACATTTTTTTGATGGTTTTATATGATTTAAAGTCTTCCACCACAAATCAATTACAGTGTGTGCTCATTATGCTGTCTGCAGTTTTATGATTCCTGTCGGGAGTCTTAAATGCACGCTGTGGTGTGCACTAAAGAGAGCACTTTGAGCCCAAAGTGATTCTGACCCAGTTTCCTCTTTTGTTTAATTGAGGCCAGACTGGCTCTGAATCATGCAAACCGCTCCTCTCTGAACTTTTATACTGAAGCATGAACGTTTTACTACAAATATCGTGATGTTTTGGTACAATTGGTAATGTGAGCACAATCACTGAATTAAAGATTCTTAGAGCCATTTGAACATTTTAGAGATGAACACAGATCTTTTCATAAGACAGATCTTTTTTTAATTAAACCAATTACTGCACATTAAAATAACATGCAAAATTTGTAGGTGAATAGGTTTTTTGTATCATGATCAAATAGTATGACGCCCGTGGCGAAATCAGTCTTTCATCCATTCATGCAAATTATAATAAAGTAAATGTTTAGGAATAAATACTCAATCACATTCATTCATCGCTCATCACGGTAATGAAGGGCAAACGACCATAAATAAAGCGCCACGTTACATTAAGCATATCTCAGCTTTTAAGCACAACTTTGGGTTACAGTTCATCCAGGTGGTCTCGCAGATGCATGGGTTTTCATGATGAAAGGGAATTTCCAAAGCAAGAGTCGTTTTTTCTCAGCTTGGCCCAAACGTGGCTGAAGAAACAACAAGCTGCCGTGTTCATAGCCATCTGGTGCAGAATGGTGCTTATTCTCTGCACTGGGGAACTGGGTTTACAAATGCTGCTTTTTGTTGAACACTATTTTGAACTTCTATTTATGCAAATATGGACAGTGACATTTTGTTAGCTTCACTTAAGACATGATTTATTATAGCTATTAAGCTATTAAGACAGTTATGGTTGACTCACTGTTACTCATAATTATACAATTGTAATAAACGGTAAAGTTTCACAGGCTTCATCTGGAATTGACCAATTAATTCATTCACGGCATAATATTTATAGAAGGCTGCAATGTTACATAGATTATATTTTGCTCTTGAATCAGGAACGTTCCTGTTTTATATATGCAACTATTTTGGTTAGATACATTTTAACAGTGTAGCAGAACTACAAATCTAAGACTTGTAGAATTCAATCTTGAGTTTCACTTTATAAGTGTATTACTGTTCATCATTTTTGGCGCAAGCACTAGATTTATGAAACCGTTTCAGTAATAGAATTTCTAGAGCAACTGATAGACTCTTCAGTACAGTTTCAGAGTGGATCTCTCTACGTGTCTCGGACGTGATGCTTAGGTTTTTGAGGATAGAATGTATTTTGTTAGAATTCTTTCAACAAGTCATTCCTCCACCATTCCTCTGACAGCTTTTAAACAATTATCACTCCATACGTGTGTGCTGGTACTTGTTTCAGATGATATCATTGTAAAGTTTTAGTTCCTTCTCCCACCATCTGTTGTTAAACTGATCCTCATAGGGGACTGTGCAGAAAAAGTCTCCGGTCATAAAACTGGAATTGTTGTTAAGAAAGTCTTTTGAGGCTCACTTTTAAAATTGTGTGCACACATAATATAAAAACATTTGCTGATATTATTCCATAATCCATGATATGCCACCTTGATCTATGATTATCTCTTTTGCATGTGTATTACATGTGTACTGTTTAATATGGATCAAGCTCATATTGTTATTGTATTTGATTCGTTTTTTCATGACCAATACATATGCAGAGAGTGGAGAACTTTTCTGACTCGCAAGCAATTCGCTATTTGTAGCAATGCTTGTAATAAAGCTTATTCAGAATCAGTTTATACAAGGTATTTGGATTAATAGTTACAAGATTATGTCTAGCCTGTTCAGGACATCTCTTTATCATGTTCTAAGCATTTCAACATAGGTGGTGTCATTGGCCTAAATGTGTCATTGGATCAAATATAGGAAGCAGTGTTTCTGTCATTTTAGTTTTGAAACCAAGTTTCACAGTAAAGCAAAAACGAGGAACTTACATTACTGTATTGACTGATAAGGTACAACCACAATATCTAATATTAGCAGGATTTCATCTATTCTGTATTTTATATTTATTTGTATTAAAATAAATACTGTATTGACCCTAGCACACCACATTAAATAAAGCATCTGTGAAAACGGTCCATCTCATTTTTATTTCCTGTCATTTTGCACTCATGACCCCTTGTTCTGTTGATGTCTCAACCATGTCATATGTTTTAAGTAGACTACAAAGGGGATTTAGGAGGGATTCTCATGAGGCAGACATCTTCAGCAATGGTGTCAGAACACCTAAACTAAGATTGTACACAATAAGTTAACAGCCCATTTTAGTAGTATGACTGTTACTTGCTTCCTCTTTTTGTTCTCTTTCTCGTGTGAGAAAGGCTGGACAGTCATTTTGTGACCGGCATACTTGTTTTATCTCATGACATTTTGCTTTTGATTTGTTAAAAGGGCTTTGACAATTTTACACTACTCAACTAGATAGCATCAACACTACTAGTTTCCATTATTTATATCATTTGAATCATTTGCTGTTTACCAATAAAACCATTACAAAATTCCTTTGTGTTGTGTTCTTAGCCTTATTTCAGTAGGATTTAATAATTGTTGGTTCCCATCCACCACATAACAACCATTACCAGTAGATTTACAAAGACCATTATAGTAGGCTATCCATTAAACCCAATGCAACTCCCATATAACTATTAAAAAAAGAATTTTCGCGTGTTTTTTGTGTGTTGTTTTTCAGCAGGGTACTTGCTTCATTTTGCAATTGTTGTCATTGAGAAATCATCCAGGGTTTGGTGTGGTCTGGTTGTTTGGATATGTGATGGGAGGAGTCGCGTTTGCTCTCGGGCTGAAAGGCAGGAGCTGAAGATGGTGGATCAGACACACGTCGGGCGGACCGTTAGATCGCTGGAAACTGCAGTCAACACAGGTGGGATATAAGAGATTTTACTGAGTGAACCGTTGTCTCGAATTGACACCTGTTGAGAAAAACATTGTGGGTTTGGGTGCATTTAATGCGTTTAAGCTGACTGTTGTGCTCAGGGTGCGAATAGACGATGCGTTGTTTGTGCTGTATCACACCCCGATACCGGATGCGATACAGACGAGACGGCGTAAAGTTCAGCAACAGTGCCTGAACGCAAAATCAATGCGATGCACAATGCTATTCTCTTCAGAGGAGGTGACACGGGATTAACTAAATAACTTTATATCTGTACGTGTTCAGTATGATCGAAATGTCTGTGTAGGGAGGGTGTGCAACTGTACCACAGATTTCAGTGCGCATCTCTATTGCAACATCCGATGACTCACGGTGCTCGCTCTCTCTCTTTCTCTATATATAGGACTATATATATATATATATATATATGATTGTAAACGCATTTTTGCAAAATAGCGCTCTGTTGAATGGCGTCCTGTGAATACGCTTGCGCTGTAGGCATCACGGAGCCAAATACATGCCCTGGATGCAGACTCACTGATGGGTGCTGCGCAGGTGGGAGAGACGAGCTGACTGGAAACCAGGCGAAAGGACAAGTCTCGTAGATTGTTGATATTTAGAAAAAAAACTCGTTCATACACGCTACAGAGAGATGCGCAGGTTAGATGCCTCATCCATCCGCAGTATCACACCTTTACTTCCCGAGTGATGCTGATGCTGCCGTCTATGCAGGTAGGGCTGCGAAAACGCGCCGTTTACGCATCGCTTTGATGTTTTGATGAGTACCGAGCATTTGTTTTAGCTGCAAACTTTGAAAATGCATGCGCTTTAAGTTTTGGGAATGACTGGTTTCTTTTGTTTTCGGTGTATTTAGGTAAAAATGTCGTGGTTTGTGTCGCAGTATACGCTGTTGTGAGGACGTCAGAGGGATGCAGGGAATAAGATCTTAATAGTAACGACCCCACCTTGACTATTAAATAATAGAGCAGCAGAAAGTCTTTAAGTGTTGCTTAATGCTTGATGCAGAAAATACTGTCATTTCAATATGTTGAGAAGCCGGGGAAATGGGAGTGTTCTCAACAAGACTCTCAAGCCATGACTCTGCAAATAACAAAGATGGATTTGACATCTGTGCATTAGCTCTCGGGCACCATCAGCCATGAATCATGTGTAATGCGCAGGTGAAGATGGACTATACCTCTTCATAAAAATAAGGAGAAAACGTGTTACAATGTAATGTATTTATGTGATTGCATCCTGCACAAAGTTCCTAAGCATCTCTGTCCTGGAGCATTTAATGTGCATTTGATATTTACTACCTGTCAGGTGATGTCAGATCCAGATTTGTGCCTGTTTTGACAAGACATTGTCAAGGGCTGGTCAATTTTGCCAATCTGATCTTCATTAAATATGTAATGAAGAGGTTATTTCCAATATAGATTATTTATCCTGCTAAAGGTGTTGCTTATGGTATAGATTCTATAGATCTAACGTTTAAAGGTATATTTCAATAAGATACTGCTTTGTATTGTGTTTCATTTGTCTACATGGCCAAACTTATATCAATGAATTGATATAGAGAATGGATAAATGGATCTAAAGGGCAGTTATCATTTATCCCACCTAAAGACGGCACAGACATTTTGTTTGTCTGTTTGTTTTCATCCTGATGGTGTCAAATGCAAGTATAAAGATTGAAGAATATTTTGATTTTAAGGACGAAGGTGGGTAGGTGACAATTCATGTAAGGTTTAAATGTTTGACTCTCTTTAGTCAATGTTTTTTGGTAAAAATATTTTTAGCTATTCCACAGCGAATGGGAAAAGCAAACCTTCTCCTGGACATGTTTGCCTTCAGATGTCAATTACTTTTGCTTATCTGGCATGCCGACCTGCAGTGAGATGTTTAGCGGCTAGGTTGTTTTAAAAGAGATATTTTAGAGGTTATTTGCTGTAGACACTTTCAAGCATGTGTGGTTATATTGCACATGGAGAAAGGGGATCAAAGGTGATCCTAAACTGAATTTCCCTGGAGATGCTCTGTGATTTTTATCTCGCTGTTGCTGGCCATGTTTTTAAATAAGCTCTTGTTTGTGAGTGGAATGAATCTGGTGATAGGTTTTTCCTAAGATTCTCTGGAATGGGAAATGTATCTCCCAGAAGGGCTCTTTTTGAGTATTATGGGTTTACTCTGATACTGCTCTCTCGGATATGGGCATCAGGGTTTTCGAGGAAGATTCTCCAAACTCTTAAAATTCTTCACAGTGATTTTTTTGTTCCCCAGAGAACAGTTCACTCAAAAGTTCCTTTAGTTCCATTTATTTTTAACTTTTTGAAGTTGTGGAACAGAAAGGTTACTTAATGGAACCATTCAGCCAAACAAACTGTGCTTCTATGGCAGCGTAAAGTACATTTTTTAAGAGTCCAGAAGTTTCCTGTGTGTTTATATATATTAAAACCTATAAACACACATACGTTTGTTTTCTGTGTTGATCAATTTCTGTGTTGGTGATATATTAATAGTCTTAGGAAGAAGACAGCATACTGAACCATGATTTTCTACAATATGTTATTTATAAGGAAGGAACTATGTCATAGTATGTTGAAGTACATCATAAATATTTTCAGTCCATAGATTATAGCTTTTAGAATTAAAGTTGCCTATATTTATGGATATTTAGAGTTTAGAGGGAATTTCAATTTGTTATGTGTCTGTCAAAAAGAGCAAGTTATTATTTGTATTATCCATGCATATATGCATTTATATATTCATAATTGTCACCTGCTCTCAAACACAGAGCAACCCTTTAGGTCTAAATTCACCCTATACACAGGTAAAATCTTGATAAAATTGCATGTTTTTTGAACATTCTCATTTTCAAAATGACTATATATAACTTTCTTATGAAGCAGCTGGTATCAGGGTTTTTGACAGGTATTTATTTTAAAGCAGTGTGTCTGTTGAGTTTTGTCTAATGGCCTCGTATGAAATGTTGAAAACGAAACAGCTGCATTTCACCAGTATCGGCAGCCCGGTGGCCTTGGGCCGGTTTTCCTCATGCATTATTTGTCTTGTGTGGCCTTTCAAGTCAGCAACATTTTGTCACCAGAGTGAGAGAAATTCTTAAACTGCTTTCAGAGTCGTTTTCTTGACTTTTTCCATCAGGGCCAAAACTTTGCACCAAGATAGTGTCCAAAAAGTTTTAAACAAATAGGATTTGCAATTGACAGAGAATGAATAAAGGTGTTGGGTGATATAGACCCAGACATGGACAGAACAGTGTTCGTTTCCCAAAAAAGGTCTTTTAATAGCAGTTTTACATTGGAACCATGAACACGTTCATGTGTCAACACGGCGTCTGTTTTCTCACACTTTTATCAATAGTCATATTCAGACCATCACTAAGTGAAGCTTAATAAAGGCTATTCATTACAGCGAAGCATTTTAGTGAATTATAGGTGTAAAGAAACTGCGTTTAAACTAATGAAGTGCTTTGACGTGATATAAATGTCAGTGTGAATTAGCTGATAGCTGATATTGCAATGGGCGTGTGGGGTGGACAGCACAGTTCACATGCTTTCATAATGGAGATGCATTTGTCCTCTCTACTGATGTGAGATGAGTTCTATATTTTTTTTATTTGAAAGGTTTATTCGCAATGTGTTTGGTGCTTTAAACAAATGTAAAAAATGTTAAGAACCAGTGGCGTTGACGTCATGCAAACGATGATAGATGATAGAAATGATTTCAATAGAAAATCTAAGTCTATTACATAATAATCTTAACTTATATTAAACAAGTATTCTGAATACGTCTATGGATCTAAAACTGTAGGCTGTCCAGTATCTGTAGAATGAAAGACCTGGATAGAAATCTTCAGAGATAAAAGGTTTCTTTTATCAAAAGCCAAAACCTCCTTTACACTTGTTTTGCGCCTTGTGGCAGTAGTTTGTTTGTTCCTATTCTTGTTTATCAGGGAGTCATTAAATTATGGAGGCTTCAGTAAAAAGAGCTTTGGCCATAATTAGATTCGCATTTACTTGCATAGAATTATAATGAATGAATTATTAGGGGGAAAATGCACTGCAGCAAAATTAATAGATGAAATCAGGCTAGAGGAGGAGGTTTAAAAGTGTAGACTTCTATCTTTTGTGGCTTTTCAGTATGAATATGTTAGCCTTAAAGGAACAGTTCAATTCTGTCACCATTTACTCGCCCTCATGTTGTTCCAAATCTGTATCAATGTCTTTATTTTGATAAACACAGAGAAAGATATTTGGAAGAATACTTGTAACCAAACAGTTCTTTGCTTTATACATTTCTATGTTCTGTTGAAGAATGTATAAAAGCAAACAGGGCCACTTTTGACTACCATTGTAATTTTTCCTACTATGGTAGTCGGTGGTGGTCGAGGACTGTTTGGTTACAAGCATTCTTTCAAATATTGGTTGTCTTTTTACTGTAAAATATAACTCTATACTGTAGTCAAAGGCAAGTACATTAAAGTCTTAATGGATGCTGTGTGTAATTTTTAGCAGGATCTATTGAAAGAAATGCAATATAATATACATAACTATGTCTTCAAAGGTGTATAAAGACCTTACATAATGAAGCGTTGTGTTTTTATCACCTTAGAATGAGCTATTTCATACACTGCGGGTCTACAAAGCGGGTTTCATTAATATTTGGTCTCCTTCGGAAAAGAAGCGAAAACGTGATGACATCTTTGTCCGGTGTCAGCCACCGTAGTGGGCAAGCGATAGAGTGAGCCGTTGGTTGCAATTCACAACCTCACCTCTAGATGCCGCTATAATGTCCACTATACTATAATGTATAGTGTTGCAATTCAACCTCATGCTATTCAAAACCTGTATATGACACTTTTATTTTCTACTAAAAAAATTTTCGCTGATGTTTTCAAGGAACAAAATACTGCTAGTGCATAGCAAAGATACAAATGAAAAACAGAAAGAATTAATGATCATAAAGCGTCTGACAGCGGCATTATTAGACAGTGCAGCGATCCGACAACAGATTATAAAGCTACGAGCCCTTCGGGAGGACAGGTGTCCTGGCTTATTCTAGAACAAAATATCACCGTCTCTGCTTTACTGTCGCTGTTTCTTTATGTCTCACTGTCAGCTCATGGCTAATGGGAAGACAGCAGTCATTGACAATCGCCATGTGACCGCTCAATTTACTCAATTTCATTTCCATTATACATTTGGCACATTTTCTGGTTGTCATTCTTATCTCATGAGAGACTAATTCTGATGTTTGGCAAACTGATCTCGGTTTAGACCGTCTGACAGTCACATTGTTGTATGTGTTTTGTCCATGACACATACAAGACTGGAGATTAACAGTGTTGGATTGTATGAATGACACAAAAGACGGGTTTTCTCTTTGTTGCCTCTCCAAGTTCTCACGGCTGGCGAGTCATTGTCTCAGTGAAGCTATAGCGTGTGTGTCCGGGTTTGTGTTTATAACACGCTGTGTTAATTCACAAGCACTTGAAGGTCGCTCCACATGAGATCCAAAGATGCCCAGTAGATTTTAGGGATGTTTGGTGGCTCAGTCAGCCCCTAGGAGAGATTAGCCCAGCTTAATACTTGGAGCCCTGAGACGATACAAAACAAACATGTTATGTGACTCAATTGCCGAAAATTTGGCAAAAAATTGATTTTTTGTTTAGTTAGTCAATGTGTGTTAAATACAGTGGATTTCATAATTACATAGTCAGTGAATACTTTACAAAATCTGTAGAAACACACATTATTAATGTAAAATTAGGCCTCGCTAGCTGGGTTTCCATCTAAACGTGAAGCTAATCATTTGCAGAAAAAGCCTGTTAGTCACATAAATTCAATATATTCAATACGTCAGACTTTATTCAGCAAAATGTTTCCATCCATAAATATATATACACTGTAAGAAAGACACGTTGGTTCAATTTAAACAAATAAGTAACCTGGCTGTCTTAAAATTTTGAATTAACTCAACTTAAAAATATTAGTTAACATAACGAGTTTGCATGAAATTCATTAGTTAACTAATATTTTTCAAGTTGAATGAACTCAAAATTTGTAGGCAGCCAGGTTACTTGGTTTTTTTACAGTGCTAACTAGATGCCTCATTCAAGTGCTCCAGGGACGTAGACGTGACGTCACACACCGCTAGAATGCCTTAACACTGCGCTGCCATTGCTGTCAAAATCATTGGGATTTAAAATCTTGAAAAATGGGATAACCTTACATTGTTGTCATGTGTTACTAGTGTAACAGATAATGTTTGAATAAATATGTTTTCATAGTCATACACAGTCAGTTTGCTAACGGATCGGCTCGCACCGTTCCAATATGGCGAACGACCTACGTAGAAACAGCGGCCCATAGAAACAGAGGCTAATGTGGCAATTCCATCTCCCAACTCTTTTGCACAAGAAACCACCTCAAGCGGGCGTAAAGTGTTTTTTTTCCTTAAAAAAATCAACACAATCTCAATTCGCAATTTGTAACTATTTTACAAGGTATTTCATATGATTTGTACAATCTCCTTTGTACCTTTTAGTAAGATTTGCTTTCGCACCAGTGACGGATAAGCTTAGGGGTGGAGTTTCTGTATTGTATTTCCTATTAATCATACGTTTTGTATGATTCACATTGTACGAAATCGTATGAAATACCAGCCTCGTACAAAATGAATTCCCAGGCTGATAAAAACTGACTGAAGAGTAAATTCACACAATGATGTGAATTGTTCATGCTGTAATATCACTTAGTAAAGCTTTGCATCAGGGGTTCGATCCCAGAGAACATGCATACTTCATAAAATAAAATATATAGAATGAATGCAGTCACTTTGGGTAAAAGCATCTGCCAAATACATAAATCTAAATGTATCACCTGATTCAGAAAATATGTGCATGCATGTATGCTTGTGTGTGTGGAAAGGTCATCGCTCTTCACCTGCAGATCCAGGGGGAGCAATTAGAGACCGGTGTGACCACCCACGCCTCTCGCCCCCACACTGAACACCCTTAGCTGCATGGGGACACATGGGCTTTTTCTCTATTTTATGATTTTATTCTGACTGTTTTTTAATTGTACCAGTAATTTCTTTTAATTTAAATATACAGTTAAACCTTTATGGGTGATGACCTTTGTTTCTTACCCATGAATCTATACAACTGTCGTATTGACATTGTGTTTTAAATAATTTGTCAAAAGTGATGATGCACAAGGTATCTCTGAAATATTTACTATTGCTGCTATCGTTTATTACAACAGACAGATATGTATTTTTACCCAAAAATGAAAAATTCTTTCATCAGTTTTGCAACCAAACAACATTGGACCCATACTCCAGTGTATGGACATAAAACCTGAAAGACATTTACATTTTGCAGACGCTTTTATCCAAAGTGACTTACATTGCATGATACATTATATACACTGTAAAAATACTGGCAGAAAATTACCAGTACATTTTCCGTTTATTTTACGGACATTTCCGTTAATGCTAAAATGTAATTTAATGCAGAGCAAAATGTTCTTTTGTGTTAAATGACACGAGGGTGAGTAAATGATGACTTTATTAGGTGCAGAGCTATTGGTGATTTTATAACTCATTGGTGTCAAATTATGTTACAAAAGAGTTTAGTAAAGCTACTGTGTGGCCTCAAATCTTAGACACTGGACAAGATAATGCAGACAACACGCAGGCTTGTCTTAAAAACACACACAGGCATTGATTCCGTCGGCTTGTGTTGTTGGAAAGAGCTGGGAAAGAAAAATGAGATAAGTCAAAGGCCGTTCCAGATACTGTATAATATCGTTCTACATTGAGCTTTCTCCGCCTCTCATGTTAGACCAATCTGACACGCTTGAATAAGCGAAAGAAAAGATGTCTAATAGCATCCCTCCCTCTCTTCAGACTGCAGGACGTGTTCATAGATCACCAGCGACTACACTGTCTTTCATTGAGTTACTGCTTTTTCTTGACAGTTTTGACACATTGCTGGCACGTATGCAACACTGATACACATGAATGTTTCAATTACAGAGCCAGAATTGTAACAATGATGATTTTGTGGAATAAATACTCAAGACGATTACATGCAAATACATAGAAGTGATCTCTTCTCAGTCGCAGCTTATTTAAAATATTCACATTTATATACATCGAGAGGGGCTTTTTATTGTCAGCACATGTGGGATGGAACTCCCTTCAGTCGATTACTGCTCCCTTGTTCAGCACATAAGTGATAAAATGAGGAGATAACCCAATTTCCATCCCGCTTATTTGGAATCCTTTTTTTCCGGTTAGCTCAGCGGTGGGACGGGGCAGAATCCACAGAAAACCAGCGCTGGACAAGAACGG
Organism: Oreonectes daqikongensis; assembly: GCA_026939265.1. Taxonomy (NCBI): domain Eukaryota; kingdom Metazoa; phylum Chordata; class Actinopteri; order Cypriniformes; family Nemacheilidae; genus Oreonectes; species Oreonectes daqikongensis. Next base: position 2,346,068 of record JAOTQM010000051.1, read on the forward strand.
ATAGTGAAGGGAAGCATGACTCCATCCGTCACTCGCACGTACACGCGTGTGCACACAAACAAGCGCACACCCTGAGGTAGCAGTGCTGTTAACTGGTGAATGAAAAATGCCTGGGAGAGGCTTTTACATCACACAAATTGAACTGCTAATGTCAGCTAAGGACAGATATGATGGAGCTTCTGGCCTAGATACTGACAGTGGTCTAGAGAGACTGTAGCGTACACCGATGTGACATTAGGGGTGCTCTTTATACTGTCAATTATTGAATATTGGAGAATGTGTTTTATTTATCTTATAAGTAAAGAGTCATTTAGGACAGAAATGTCATGAATCACAGGACCACGGTGATACATATTTTACATGTATGAACTGACACAAACCTAAAACTAAAGTACTCTAAAAGTAAAAGTAAGGAGACCACTCCAAAATAATGTTCAGTTTTTTCTGAACTTACTATTTATAGGTGCGTGTTTAAGTTTCATTCAGTTCATGGGTATCTGATGGTGTAAGCCTACTTTTTTTTTACAACTTTCATGTGTTTTTGCATTCTCACAGGCTTTTACAAAATGAAAATATCATTCCTGAGGTTTGTTTCGGTTGACATTCAACAAACACTGGACTGGAATTGCCACAATACAGCTACACTGTAAAAAACCTGAACATTTCTGGCAGAAATACATCATAAAATAACAGTTTTCATGTTTTCCATGGTTCTTCAAAATTTTCAAAAATAAACTGTAAAAATTGTAAAAAACTGAAATTTTCCGGCAGCTGGGGCGGCAGAAATAAACCGTCAACAGTTTTTTTGCCTGTTTTTGTAGTAAATCCTAATTTTGTTTTACCTATTTTAAAAATTACATGAAAAATCTGTCTGTGAAAAAAAACTGGAGTGCTCTCTTAATTTTTCTCATGGATGTATATCTTACATAAATACTTTAATTCACATTATACTTCTGTTTGTTGCAGTTTACTGTAGTAAACAGTTTTGTCATGTAGACAAAAATGAGAAATCTAATTTTCCGTTCGTGAAACGGAGCATAGACATGAGCAGCCTTTATATTTCTGTTTCAAATAATATATCAAATGGGTAAAACAGGGACCTCAAACCAAAAACGTAAGTACACAAGCTGAAACCTGACGTGAGATTTGATCATAGAAACTGTTCACTTCAATGTTGATAAATGTCAAGTTTGCCCAGTTTTCTGTCTTACATTTGTTTGAGGATCAGTGTGAACAGAAGTGGGCATCCCAAATGCCCTGCTCACTCAGAAGGGCAGAGCTGCCCAAATGGGAATTCTGTAGTGGGAAGGGGGGTTTGACATGCCAGTTTGGAACACCCTTGGCAAGGAAATAATAAAAAACAACACAGTTTCTCTGTATCTAAAATGAGCTTTTGTGTGGCGTCCCTTTCAAGGACACAAAAATGATGTCTGGACTATAGACTGTGTGTAGAAAACATATCTGACTCTCCATTGCCAAGTTATGCAAGTCACTTGTACACCCTTGTGTTTTTACTGAAATAATATAGTTTGGTATAAGTGTACTGCCTTGTATAAAGTTTAATGTGTTGAATGATTTTAATATTAATATGCTATGTATTATAGATTTTTATTGTTTGTAGGGTATGCTATTATAAAGTTAGGAAAACACTGATTTATCCAAGCAAAGTGACTTGGATACAGGAACTACCCCCCTGGTGCCTCACTCGAGGGCTCAATTGTAATGACTTGTTCCTTGGGTGCTAGATCCAGAAACGTTACAATTTTATGCTATGAGGTTTGAGCCTCACCACTCACAGTGAAAGGACAACATATATAAAATCTACATAACGTATATTATTATATATTATTGATAAAATAACTGAGCAGCAAAATTATCCCAAAAAAAACATCAGCAAGAGAATGCGTTTGTCTGATGATTTCTCAAATGTGAAGCCATTTCAAGCTATCTGTTTGATAATTTAGGGATTTAACTTCAAAGTATCGTGAGCAAAGTCAGCTTCTAGGATTAGCATCTGAAAAATTCCTCGTCTGTCTCCTGCATTCTTGATTGCTTTGACAGTTTGGTGTGACTGTGGGTTCGAATGTAGATGCAGCCGGTCCTTACCGCTTTTCATTCTGCATGAGTGAAACTCATTTTAGGTGCTTCAGGCGCACGCTGAAGTTTAACATGCTTTTCAATTGAACTGTGTTACTACATTGCGCATCATTAATTGAGGAGGATGCAGTTTTAGTGGGGATGTGTTGTGTCTGAGTGCTATTTTTAGAGCTGCGTCTTACTATTTGCATTATTCCCTCTAACCATATCTGTTTTTGAAAGATTGTATGAAACTCTTAAAGAAATAGTTCATCTTAAAATGCAAACTATCAATCTTCTCATTGTTTGTAACCCATATGGTGCAAAGCAACATATTTTGCACATTTTGGCACTTTTTTCAACGTAAAGAAAATAGAAAATTGTTTATTGTTAATGACTATCGATGACAAGATATGCAGGAACAAATTCTTTTTGACATCAACAGAGTAAATCGGACTTTTCTGACAAATTATGCTTGTATTTTCCTTGGTCTCTTCCATTCATGTAGCATCAGTCAGATTGGATTTACTTTTAATGACAATTTCAGAAGTATTCCTTTGAAAAGATGAGTTATTTATGTATTACATAAAAGTGCATATTTTCTGTGTTCACAGTAAAATGTTTGGCTCCGTTTGACCCTGCACCAACTTGGAGCTGAGCTGCTTTGTCCCTCTTCTCCATCCTCCAGATCTTCAGCCCTTATTTTAATATTTGGGAGCAACCGCAAGCACGTCTACCTCCACCTTCACATCCCTCTTTACCCTGGTACTGCCACCCATACTTCATCCCTGAAGATAGATGAGCCTGGGAGGTGAGCACATGTCACACTGTATCTGACAGATCAAATATCTCAAGTCCTCCGATTCTCTGTAGACGTTCTCGTATCTCACTCTTACCTTACTCAAGGGCTTAAAAGTGCAAAGTGAACAGATGGACTGTAAAGGGAGTTTGTGTGTGTGTGTGTGCGTGCGTGCGTGCGTGCGCGCGCGTGTATGAGAAAGAGTGTGATTTTCAGCGTTATGGAAGAAGCTTCAAAGAAAGCTTTCTCCTCCACTGCTCAAATAAAATCTGTGCTTAAATATGTGCTTGAAATTTGAACACCACTTTGAGTGAAAATATCTTCTAATGGGAAATTTTTCACAGATCTAAAAATCTGATGTGCAAGCTGCAAGACGCGTTTTCTTAAAGGAGCAATGTGGAGGTTTTAGCGGCATCTAGCGGTGAGGTTATGAAGTGCAACCAACGGCTCACTCTACCGCATCAAACGCGTCTTCCACGCTAGTTCAAAAATTTCAACTGGAGCGACAAATTCGCGCGAAAGAGCTCATTGACACCTATACTGTTTGACACGTCCAGACGCGTGAAGACACTCTGTCATGCGATGTTTTCGCCTCACTCGCACGAAAATAACAAACTATTCAAGCGAGTAATCAAGAGCGATGGACACGATCCTTCGCGTTGAGTGTGAACTCAGCATAATGGTCTGGAAATAAGAAGATATATATATATAATAAGTATATATAATAATGATATATACAAAAAAATGCTTATTGCCTTTTTGCTGAAGTCATTATTTTTCAAGCAATGTACAAAATCTTTGAAACATAAACTTGATGAGATTTTGATTTCATTCGGTTAATACAGGGCAAAGTTATGGTCGTTAACATATGATTCAAATATTAATACAAAGATACTGCACATAAATGTTATGGAATACCGCACATAAATGATATGAGATATAGCACATACATGTAATGGAACGCCTTACATAAATGCTATGGAATACCGCACATAAATGTTATGGAATACGGGCATAAATGTTATGGAATACTGCGCATAAATGTTATGGAATACCGCACATAAATGTAATGGAACGCCATACATAAATGTTATGGAATACCATGCATAAGGCACATAGATGTTATGGAATACAGCACATAAATGTTAAGGAATACCTCACATAAATGTTTTGGCATACTGTACATAAATGTTATGGAATACCATACGTAAATGTTATGGAATACCGCACATAAATGTTATGGAATATTGTGCATACCGTACATATATGTGATGGAATACAGCACATAAATGTCATGGAACGCTGAACATAAATGCTTTGGAATACCGCACATAAATGTTATGGAATACGCGCATAAATGTTATGGAATATCATGCACAAGGAACATAGATGTTATGGAATACAGCACATACATTTTATAGAATACCGCACACAAATGCTACAGAATACCGTGCATAAATGTAATGGAATATCGCACATAAATGCTATGGCATACCTTACATAAATGTTATGGAATGCCGTGCATAAATGCTACGGAATACCGTACATAAATGTAATGGAATACCGTGCATACAGCACACATATGTTATGGAATACAGCACATAAATGTTATGGCATACTGTACATAAATGTTATGTAATACCGTACATAAATGTTATGGAATATCACACATAAATGCTACGGAATACCGTACATAAATGTCATGGAATACCATGCACACAGCACATATATGTTATAGAATACCGCACATAAATGCTATGGCATACTGTACATAAATGTTATGTAATACCGCACATAAATGGCAGTCGTGGCCCAGTGGTTAGAGAGTTGGACTCATGACCAGAAGGTTGCTGGTTCGATTCTCAGGGCTGGTGGGTAACGGCTGAGGTGCCCTTGAGAAAGGCACCTAACCCCCATTTGCTTACTATACAAAATGTATAAATGTATAGTACAATGTAATGTAAGTCGCTTTGGATAAAAGTGTCTGCCAAATGTAAATGTTATGGAATACCGTACATAAATGTTATGGAATACCGTACATAAATGTTATGGAATACCGTACATAAATGCAGTTTTACATCTTTTTAACCATAAAATATAGATCAAGTAAAACAGATACAAACACTTCTTCTGTCCACCTTATGCGTACTGTTCTTAGTCTGATGTACATGATATATGCAGTTGTTCCTCTTGCTGTCCTAAATGAATCTGCTCTATCAGATTTCTTCTGGATTTGATTCTTATCCTTCTGATTTCCTCTCCGCTTAGAGAGGAGATCTGTTGTCTGCAAGATTGTGTCATTTTGTCTTTCTTTCTTTGTCATTGCAACAGCTGTGGATTGTGGTGTGGTATAAATAGTGAGTATACAAAAAACAAGGAACATACCATTTTCATAAGAGGGGTATAGTCACTCTATTACTCCATTATGAGAATCTCACTGGAGGGTTTGTGTTGTTTATTTTTATCTTTTACACTTGCCTGAATTCTTACTGGGCAAACCTTTAATGTGTGGAGCATTGATAGATCCGAATAGAAACGTGCATTCATTATTTTATTTTACATACATACTTATCCCATTTATTACATTGTTCAATGAATGATTAATTTCATTATATATTTAATAACCATTTATTATTATAATTATTCATTTATTTTATAATTTTATTATCCACTTTTAATCTTATTTTTTTTTACATTTTGTCCTTATTTTTCATATTGTTTAATCGTGTGTTTGGTGCTGTATTGTCCTTATAAGTCTCCAATGGTCTCCATCTCAAGGTCCATCTCAACATCACGAGACAATGTTTCGCAGTTTTCCACTATCTTGCGTGGTTTAATAATGCTTATTGAATCCGTTCAAAGTAAGATGAAGCTAGACTGAGCATTAAGGCACAACTAGGGACAATAACAAGGGATTGCACGGATGAAAATGCATTCTCGTCGCAGCTTTCTTCAAATCGCAGTTGAAGTTTTGCAGAAACCATCGTGTCCTTGACCTACTGAGTCACCGTAACATCGTTCCTCATTATTCTGCCAAATCTAATTATTTCAGATGCTGTGAGGGTTTTTATTGGCTGGTCCGGTTACAGTGAGTCGCAGGTCATATTTGATTTGCCGGAGGCAGACGCGAGTGGGTGGGGGAGGACAGATCCATACCATTGATTGGCCGTGTTAGAGATGTATGCTAATGCATCTTTATTTGTGTCTTTTCTTAAAGTCTCCCAAGACACCAGTTGAAATGAAGGAGATCCACGTCATTTTAATAGATCGCCCTTCCGGGAAATCTGCGTGGAATGCAATTTACTATCATAACTGTGCCTATTAAAATGTATTAGCGGAGAAATTACATGTGACGTTGTAGCTTCATGGCAGCACCAATATGACAGTGGGTTCTGTTCATTCATTTGGCTTGCTAAATACAGCACATTTTAAATCAGCTGACATCGGTTTGTATCGTAGCGTGATGCCATCTGTCAGTGTAAACTTGGTACGCTATAATAAGTCTGAATCTGTAAATCAATACTGACTGGTTTGAATGGTCTTGTATGACCAGATACAAACCTTTAATGCAGGGGTTTTCAAACTGGTGTCCGGGGACCCACAGGGGGCCTCCAGAATGGTCTAAGGGGTCCCCAGAAAAGTTTGGAGAAACAAGATTATTACAGTTTCATTTCTACAAACAATATGTTGATAGTCATGTTGTAATATCACACCTAAATGCTTCTTTATAAAAAAAATGGCTCGCCATATTTGGGGTCCTTGGCATTAAAAAGTTTGAAAGCCCTTGCTTTAATGGCACATCGCACCCAAACACAGTCTGCCATTGATAGAGTACTGAGAGTGCTATTGTGCATTATTGTGCATTATGCATTCTCTCTGCCAACGCCCACCCCTCCCTCTCCTCCACCAACCCCGTCTGCCAATACTATCAGTTAAATCTGGCAGTGGTAATCCGGTTAGAGGAATGATTCATTGCTGGCTGTGTATTTGCCTGTTTTTTTAGTGCATGCTTGTGTAATAAGGAAATCTGAGTAAAAAGAGTGTACAGGTGTACAGAAGTGCGCTCGTAAAGTGTTGTTTTTGATAAGCTTATTTCGAGTCACACTGGTTTCACATTGGTTGAAATTACAACGCTAATTTACTTCCAGCTATGAGAGAGCCTATTGAGCAAGACTGTTTGGACTGTTCGCATTGAGATGCTAATATTGATCATTCAGTCATTGTGTCTGTAGAGAAGCTGTGACTAATTGTATGTCTGAAATTATCATGTTTTTATAATAGAAAATAAAAAAAATACTATTATATACAGGGAAATCATCAGATTCATCATGCACACACTAGTATTCTACTTAAATTCAACTGTTTATTACCAATTAAAAGACAGTAGAGGTGTGGAACGCATCAAGGCATGTTGAACGTTTGTTGGATTAAGATGCCTCTATCTGATATTAAAATGCATTGTGGATGTATCCCTCTGTGCCTATGATATCCCACAATTCTGTGCATGTGGCAAAATCTGCCAGAGCAGTTAAAAAAAGGTACATTCATTATATTGTTTTATAAGTCAGTTAGTCATTAAATATTCACTGGTGATGATTCAATGGTTATTTTTAAAGCACGCTTGGATTTGTTTTAGATCATTAGATGTGATGTTATGTTGTCTCTGAAGTCTGTTTGACTCTAAAACTAGTTTACCTGCCTATGAAACCCAGCTAAAGTCATTTTTGGTTTGTTTTGCTGTTTTCTTTACATAAAATCATTCTACATAATGTAAAGAACATTCTGTGAGAATATAATCTTGATATCTTTAATGCTGAATGAGTAAGACCATGTCAAAGATTAATATAGCTGCAAGCAGCAATTACGGGGTCAAGCCCTACAAGGGCACAAAGGGAACCATATGTGGAGATTTATGATGATAAGTTTTTGAAAAAGCAACCCATAAGCAACTTAAAACCATAGCTAAAAGCATTTAAAACATCATAAAATTGCTTATAATGTTTGACCAATAGGTGGCGACAGCAGAATAACAGACCCTGTAGTGCAAACCCTAATGTTTTTTTTTTTGCAACAGAGCAGACGTGTGTCTTTATCAGCATGTCTTCCTGACCTCACACTCCCTGCCAGCACTGCCGACCGTATCCGCTCAGATGTGGGTGTCTATAAGTGAGCATGTCTGCTGAGTTTGTCTAACCGCCTGCATGCGTACAGGACCTGAACCTATAAATCTTCTCAAAGCAGAGGGTGGTAAAGGGCCCAACTCATCTGTTTTCTCTTTTTTTGCTACTATATATTTTAAGACAAAAGCAAAACACAGCATGCAGGATGTTTGCTGATGACAAAGCGACAAGTTGCAATAGTGTAGAAATCAGTATCATCATTGATATTGTATATTACTGTGTGTGTGTTAAAAGGATCATTTGCCCAAGAATATTTTTTTTTACATTATTTACCCACCATCTTGTCATTCCAAACCTATATGAATGTCTTTCTTCTGCAGAACACGAAAGAAGTTATTTTGAACAACATTGGCCCCCATTGACTTCCATTGTATAGAAATAAAACCACTGGGACATTTCTCAAAATATCTCGTGTTCGACAGAAGAAAGAGTCATATACACTTTTTGAATGTCATCAGAGAGAATAAATGATGACCATCCAACTATCCTTTAAAACAATATTACACCATTGGGTTATTTTTGAGTCTTTTTGCGTCTCCAGAAAAACTTTGCCATTGTACAGACAAACAGGTACTGGAACAAGACAAAGACAGTAATTAAGAATAAGAATGGTCCCAGATCTCCACACATGCAGTAGACGTCATGCTGACTTGTGGGTGGGCCACCGAGTGAGACCTCCACTGGTTTCTGTGTGGGAGCTCGAGCTGTGAACAGCCTCTGATTAAACCTGCTCTTCACACGCTGAAGACTCGATGTGTGAGAACCTCGATGTTTGCAAGAACGAACCAGACAGATGGAAAATGACACAATGTTCCTCCGTATTAGCACCATTTTTGTAAAGGGCCCTGGGTGTTGCCAGCTATTCCACCTTCATCGGTGACCTTCATCATCTTTATCAGGCCTGTTTTGTTTCTCCTCATCTCTTTGCAGCTCAGGTGAGGTTTCACAGTTGTGCTGGTTTGAGCCCACGATGCACATAGAGCTGATATTACCTTTTCATGGAGCTATTTTAGAAACTCATTTGCATAGTGTCTGCAGGTGTTGGCACAGCACACCTTAGCCCTCTACAGCATGAGTACATTCTGTGTTGAAAATACGTTGATAATATGTTTTTCCTCTGATTTACGTATTAGCAACATTGAAAACCTCAGAAAGCTGTATTTTCTTGCCATGTGTGGGATGTTCATTTGTTTAATATCTTTTAAATGCTGGCATACTCCGACAGAGACGTGTTTATAAGGGAGGGAGGAGTTACCCTGTGGCTCTGAGATGATGTGCGTGCAGAATCAATAATGGTAAACAGTCATCCCCCTGAGATCACATTGTTAGGTCTGTCACTCCAGTGTTGATTGATTCGCCTGACTCACCAATGCCAATAATACTCTCTCTCATCTCCTTGGGATGTCTCCAGGAAGGAGCCCGGGTGAGTCAGTTGCTAGAGATGGAAGGAGTTGGACGTTTTCCCGAGTAGATATTTTTGCAGATTTTTAATTTTCTAATCAAGCTGAGGGAAGGGTTTTTTCCAAACACTTGTCATCAAATTTAGCCAAATCAAAACGATTTTACTTAGGCTACATTTATTTTACAGTTCCATACTACTGTCTTATTATTGCTTTTATGTATATTTCTCTAAAGCAATTTTAGGAAAAGGATTAATACTTAGAATATAAATGAACAACAAAAACGTCCTCTGGGTGGAGGCTGGCCATTTTAACATCCTCTGGCGTTCCACCACTTTTTCCACCACCAATTACTGCTGCCTTCTGATGCGTCTATATGTACACTGTTACTTTTAATCCCACTTTACCAGAACAAAACAAGCGTGACTTTTTCCTGACATGATATCTCTAACAACATGCCATATATCGTCATGCATGGAAACACATATCAGGTTTGCCGTGGTGACTCGTGTTGTTAGTGTGCTTTGCACTGCTGTGTGCTTCCATCTCCTCTCTGCTCTTCTCTTCGGTTGAGATGTGAGGCTCAGACACACTGTTGTTCACCCGGGCGAGCTGTCACACAGTGAATGAAAGAGCGGCTAAATCTTTGTGCTGATTAAAATAAGATCAGCGCTTTTTCTCAAGCGTCTGCCGCGAAATGTCAACCATCACAAGATGAGATGCTCCAGAAATGTCAAAAGTTTGGTATTTATTAATGACATTTAGGCCGTCAATTATTTAAAGGCGTAAGTGTGTCTTTGTCAGTTTGCATACTGTATGTGTAGATGTGGCTGTATATGAATGTGTATGTGGGCATTGTTTATGAGTTGGGATGCACAAAATTATGTACTTTCATAATTGAATAGTTGGTGGATTATATCAACATCTGAAAATATTCTGAATCATTGCTGAATCTGAATATATTTACCTTTAATAAATGTGCAGTTTGCATGCTAAAAAAATCATTGTTCATGATGGTGCTGTGCTCTGGCGAGGATGGAAGTAGGTCACATCTAGTAGGTCTAGTCTAGATTATAGTGCTGTCATTTGCCTGTACCAAATGCACAGGAATCCCCTCAGGAGCTCATGATGTGAAGACATTAATGTGTGCTTGTAGCAATTCTTCGACAAGGTTTTGAAGACGAGTTTTATTATTGAAATGATTGTGTTATCTACCCAACTCACACAACCTGTCAATATTATACACTACAATACCCTTCTCTAGCTGGCTAAAGTTACCAAAGGTTACTGAAAATTACTAAAAGAGTACGTTTTATTTTTAGATTTTGTATGGTAAGGCATCATAAGCTCTCACTAAAGACAGATACTTGAGAATGAGATACAATAAAGATAAAATACAATAGAAATGACTTAATACTTTAAATGCAGTTTTTTGCCTTTGTAACAAACCTCCTACATTTGTTGCTGTTTTAATATTGATTTCTGTTTTTGTTCATATTTACTGCAGGTTTTACTTGAGCTGAACCAAGTGGAGCCCAGTCTGGGTGAAGGAATGCTCTGTGTGTAGACCCTCCCCAGTCCCAACCATGAGCCACCAGGAGGCACCACATGGCCAGGAATTGAGAGAGGCGGCTGAGGCTGACCTAGAGCGCAGGGGCCCCGAGGGCCAGCAGCCTCCCTCATCCCACCGTAGACGCCATGACAACGGAGACGGTACCTCTCGATCCGGTCGAACCCGCAACCACCACGGCAACCACGGTACGGAGAATAACCACTACCAGTCCCAACAGCAGGGGGCTCAGCGCTACCGTAGGTACGAGGGATCTAATGGAGGAACGAACCGCACACGTGGTGCGAGGAGGCAGACAGAAGAAGGCAATGCGGAGCAGCAGCCCATACCGAGACCCGCAGTGACGCGCTACCGCAGACAAGGGGACAACGAGGCCCGGATCCGGGCCCAGCAGCAGAGACAGAGGCAGCGAGAGAGGCAACAGAGAGATGCGGAAAGAGCCGAACAGCACAGGCAACAGGATCTCAGCTCCCCTACCCAGCCATTGCCGTCGCCCCGAGAGCCGGAGGATGCTGAGGAGGACGATGGGGAAGGAGGCAGCGCACTGGCCCGATCTGCCAGCACTGAGAGTGGCTTCCACAACCACACGGACCGAGCAGAAGGGGATGCGGTCATGGCCATGGAAGCCGAGCCGGAGGACGAAAGCACGTACGGCATCCCGCTTCGCCCTGAAGCGGAGGAGTACACAGAAAGCGCCGAATCGGAGCAACAGCATGGTGGTCCCGCTTACCCCCAGCCCCAGTACCCACCTCAGCCTCCGCCGCTACCTCGAGAGCCCCTGCCCAATGCAGAGAGACCACAGAGCCGCGATGCAGAGACGTTAAACCCCAACTACTCCAATTATGTTTACACTCAACCCGTGTACCGCAACCCCGCCGGGGCAGGAGAGGCTTGCGAGGGTGTAGCAACAGAAGACGAGCCCTACTCTGAACCCTACGCTGAATACTCCCTCCAGGAGCACGTTTATGAAGAGATATCGGACGCCCCTTCGACCAAAGCCGAGGGTCAGACGCCTCAGCAACGAAAGGCGGAATTTAGACTCTTCGAGCGTGACTTGTACCAGCAACAGGAGGCGGTCGGTTCTAGGCTCCACCACTACGACGAGCGTTCCGATGGGGAGTCGGACAGCCCGGAGAAGGAAGCGGAGTTCGCCCCCTACCCCCGCGTCGACAGCTGCGAGCAGGACGAGGACATTGACCAGATCGTGGCAGAAGTGAAGGAAAGTCTGAGCTCGCAGAGCCTGGAGCGTGTTGCCATGGGTCTAGACAAGGACGGGGAGGAGGAAGAACACTGGCCCGAGTCTGAGCACCAGTCCCAGGGTCAATCGGAGGAGATTAAACCCCCAGAGCCAGAGGGTGAAGGAGAGGGCAGGGAGCAGCCCCTCAAAAGCCCCTCGGAGGAGTCGGCTCCGATAAAGAGCAGTCGTGACAAGAGAGACGCGATCTCGCTGGCTATTAAGGACATCAAAGAGGCAATAGAGGAGGTGAAGACAAGGACGGTTCGCTCGCCCTACACGCCCGACGAGCCCAAGGAACCCATTTGGGTAATGAGGCAAGACCTGAGTCCCACAGCAGAATCTGATCTGCAGCCGTCTTTAGGGGCAGATGTGAGTATGAGCTGTTATGTGTAGAATGTCACTTTTGCTTTCGTGCATCAGTTTATGTTTTTTATCCACTGCTTCTTCTGTGCTTTTTTACTAATATTTTGCTAACTGACATAAGTGCTTCTCCTTTTGTAATTTCCAATGTCTAGATGTCTCATCTTGTCTAACTGATATTTTTAATTTTTAGTTTCTTTTGACATCGCAAGTGAAAACCTGTAACCAGGGCCTAAAAACCAAAGAAAAAAATGTGTTCTTGTGTTTCTTCTAAAAGAGTACCGTTCCGAAAATGTTAATTTGTAAAATTAACATTAACATTAACCGAAAATGTAAAAATTATTAATGTTATTTTAGTTTAGCCTATACCTTAAACAAATGTATATACAAACTTTTAACTCGATAATGACATAAAACAAGGCTTTAATATTTAATACCATAAAACCAAAACGGAATTGCTTGCATTGATTTTAAGTACACAACCGGTCAAAAGTTTAGGATCACTTACTCATTCTTTATGTTTATTTCCACATTTTAGAATAATAGTAAACCCATTAAAGCCATAGAATAACACAATTGTAACTGTGGGAAATATACATGTATTGTGACTAAAAGCATCCAAAAAAATGAACTCTCAGCATCTTCAGAATAGTGACTCTTTTCCTAGAATCATCATTTTTTTTTACATTTATCATCCAGTTTCTAGAGTATTGAAGGAATGTCCATCTATGTTGCTTTTTATTCATTATTTGCTCCATTTTAAAAATATTTGTTAGTTTTGCCACAATTATATTTTTGTCTACAAGTAATTTCAAACACTGAAATGTACACCTTTATATAAAAAGATTTTTAAGATCATGAGTAACATTTTTGTCAAGTGATCCTAAACTTTTGACCAGTACTGTATTTTGCAGGCAGACTGTTTTTTACTTATTTGTCTTTTTTAACCCCCAAAAGATTAAAGTAATATTTGTTGTGTATACATACTATATATGGTTTCATTGGACGCGTGTTTGTGTTTGGTTATCGGTCTGGCTAGTGGCTACTGGCTAATAATAGAACTATTTATATTTGACTTAATTTATATTAATTTGAATTATTTATACATTGTTATTGTATAATAAACAATTAGTTGAATGGGTTGTGTAACTTTGTCGCATTTAAGTTTAGCCAAGTAACAGTTCTTCTACTCGTAACCCGAAATAATACTGACTAGACATACGTTTAACTTGCTAGCTAATGTCATATACTTGTTATTTATTTTGCTTGTTATCAGTAATAATCTGCAAGGGCTCTATTCTTTGCGGATGTGTACCGGAAGTTAAGTTTGGGCCGTGCAAGCGCAGTAGCGTTTATGTTGTTGCTTTGAAACCGTCCATATTGCTTAAAAGTTGCCTTGTTTTGTAATTATATTTTTGCTCATTGAAAAAAGTTGACCACTAATAGTTCAACAGTTTAAAACGGTATTCAGAATTTACATTCAATTAAAAATATATTTATATCCGCTGTAACACTGCAGTGCATTGTTAAATCTGTGTAGCAGGTGCAACAAATTACTCACAGGAATCTCTTATTGAAAGGACGCACAATTGCTTTGTTGTTTTCCTCACATGGCCAATCGCATCATTCCTCCGCTTGTGACTTCACTCTATCACTGTTCTTGTCTGGAGAGGACCATGGCACACGCCAGCCTCTCTCTCATGAGTGGTGCCTGTCACCGCGACCGACCAATAGCGTGTCGACGGCTCGCACTCATAGAGCGGCTCTCCTTATCCTGAAGGCCTCATCTGTATTCCGTGAAAGCTGCACGCGAGCGTGTAAATTGAGCTGTCCTCAGCCACAACACACCCTGTCTGAAGAGAAGTAGATGAGCACTTCATGAGTAAAATAAAGACCGTGTTTTCTACTTCTTTATTTTTTTAGATATCCTCTTCCTCCCTCCATTAGCCCAGATAAGTATTAGCTTGGCTTTTATTAAAATAATGACTAGATGTCATTCAAGTCCGCCCACGGTTGGTATTAACTTAATGCTATCATCTCACACTGTGGGGTGCGATATCTTTTCTTTTGTTCATTTACATAATTAATAGATTCCGTGCTGTATAATTGTACTCGATCAATCACGGCTGAATCAGTCACGTTATCTATTACCGACAAATTATAAAAACACACACGCTCTGTTTCGCTGAACAAACAACAACTTTTTCCACGGTACGCATTAAAAGCCAGACTCCTCCGTCGCCTATTTCAGCAATGTTAATTAATCACCATTGCAAGCATTCGTGAGCACAGGGCTTCATTTACAGGCTGTTCTTTGGGAACGGGGGCTTTTCCCTCTCTGATGAGACGAAACTTCTCTGTGCCATTTAGAGAGAAAGAGAAACAATTGCACTTGAGTTGAAAACACCCAATGGCTTTTAAATGAGACTCAAACCACCACGTGCTGCAATTACACATACGTTTGCAAATGATTTTGCTGATGATGCTTATATCCCAGATTAGGTTAGAAGTTGCTTTTGTATTTATTAAAACGGATTTACTGTTTAAATGAAGAATAAAGAAACGAAACCCACAAGTTACTATGATTTTTCCTAAAGGGATATTCACCCAAAAATGACAATTCTGTCATTTATATACCCTCGTGTCATTTAAAGGACTCTTTCTTCTGTGTAACACAAAGGAAGATATTTTGAGAAATGTCTTAGTGGTTGTTCAACGTTCTTGAAAATATCTGTTTTCTGCTGAAGAAAGAAAGTCAAACAACATGAAATTGAAATAACATGAGGGTGAATAAATGATGCAAGAATTTTTTTGGGGGGTGAACTATCCCTTTAATCATTCACGACTCAGCTTTTCCGAAGGCCGCAAACCTTCTCAATTCTGCCCTCCGAGATAGATTTCAACTTTGAGTTTTAAACAATTTTTCATCTCCAAAAGCCTCTGTAGACTTCTCGCCATACCGGAATTCCCATTTAAGATCTGCTGAACTTGAATCAGTGGTGTCATGCCGGCTGTCATTCGCTGTTGTTTTGAGAACCTGACGTTTTGTTGGAAGCCTGTTATTTTTCCCCTCCACAATATGATTTATTTAGTGCAGTCGGGAGACACAGAAAGAAACTGCGTGTAAATAATTCAGTAAGGCTCATATAACACCAGAGAAGAAGAAACTGGTCTGCATTAATGCTTAAGGCACTTATTTACAATAAGTGTCATGTTTTATACTTCACGTTTACAAAAAGTCAAAAATGAATCACTAATAGTCACTCAAGTCTTATGATCGACTTTATTGGTGCTGAAGGTGATCTTGGACCAGGTCACAGTGACGTTTAAGGGCAGCTGTTCCAGGAACAGTTTTCCCAGGTAGGGGTAACCGGAGCTTGTTGTCTGGGGCCATTTGTGAACATATCTGCGTTTGACAAGAGAAGTGACTCTTCTGTGAGACTTGTACCCTGTTCAAGAGAACAACATCTGCTCTTTTGGATCTTTTGGAAGTGCGCATTGACATGGAAAATTTTTGGATGTATCAGGTGGATCATCGACATGGTGATGAGGTGAGGAGTTGAGATAAGGGTTAAATTTGGATGTTTGATCAATTTATTGTTAAAACATGGTAAACATATCAAGAGCAATGTCTTTTAATATAATTCTGTCCTGCTTCCTACTAGATTTTGTATGAGTCACTTGTTTTATGACTCATACGTGGACACGAGTCTTACTTTAGAGCCAGTTATGCATCTACGCTGAAATGAGCAAATCTGTCGTGCTGAAGAATCTTTTTTTGTTCTTCTCCGTGGAGATTTCTTGGCTTTTCTTGACGTGCCTTCAAAACCAACGACAGTAATTTAAATCCCTCTGACAATATTTGGTGCTTTCATGAAGTATAAAATGCATGCATGGTGTCTTTTCATTTTACAACTCTCTTTTGTTTCAGTTTACCCTATTGCTTTACTTTCATCTTCAAATGTTGTTCTTTTATTCATTTTTTATTGATTCATTTCATTTTATTGATTTTTTATTCATGATTTCTGTCTCTCGCTACTCTCAGCGTCACCAAATATATGCATACATTCATACATCTAATTGCAGGTACTCAAACGAAAGACGCATGAAATATGAATGTTCCTCTTTTCTCTAGTCTCCAGGTTCGGGCTCCACCTCCCCGCAGGGGGCAGAGTCCTCCAGCCGTCACCTGCCGTCACATGAGGGGAGTGACAGCTTTGAGTCTCCGTCTCCAGCCAGTAAAGAGGTAGGGGGTTGTCAATAAAACCTTTGAAATGTGATCAGCTGAAATTGGATGGTACTTCATTAGTGTCGGGAATACTATAGATGCTTAGTTACACGTACAGTAATGGCCACAGAATTAAACTCCCGGCTCAGTGTGATTTGAAAGCTGATGTTATAAATGATCTAACATACCGTTCGAGTAGATTCATTGGAACAGAAACGGTGAATTTCTTCCTGGCAGTACTATTTGTTTAACATGGATTTAGCCATATGGCCGTAATTATTCTTTTAATGTGATGAAAAATAAATTGGAGCTATTACTAAAATGTATTACTCAATTTGTTATTTTCCTTTAAAGTTCGACCATGAGTGACTTTAACTTGATTACCCTATGATAAACAAAAAACAATAATATATACAAAATAAAATATACAACTTTTAAATTATTTTCAAAGAATTTTATTTTTTTGCTGAAAAATGAAATGATGAAATAAAAATAATACTTTTGCATTTTTCCTAAAAGCAAAAATCAATAAAATATTCTGATTAAACAGCATTTACTGATGATTTCTCACTTGTAGGGAGGTCAAGAAGCATAGAAAATGTGCACAGTTTAATATGTAAGAATAAAATATATTCTTACATAATAAATAAAAACATACATATTATGTTAATAAAAACATAGTATTATGCAATTTTCACATACATTTGAAATGCAAAAAAGGTAAAATTACATAAACTGCAAATTTACATGTTGGCTATAAAATAACATGAAAACATGTACATTTTATTATGCCTAAATGATATTTTACGTATTTTTTTCTGGAACAGCTACCGAAATATTATCCTACCGTTTATTTATTTAATTTTTTATGTAAATGTTTTTACAGTGTAATAGTAACTGTTAGATTTTTTTTGTATGTGCAGTCAAGGAAAAGTCTTGCTTCATTTCCAACATATGTGGAAGGTGAGATTTTCATTCAAGTTCATTTAAATCACTACTAAATCCTAAACTTGTTTTTAAATGATGTGGGATGTTCCTCTCTCGTCTCTCAGTACCAGGACCGTGTGATCCAGAGGATCTTATAGATGGTATTATTTTTGCTGCTAATTACCTGGGATCCACCCAGCTGCTCTCAGACAAGACGCCCTCCAAAAATGTGCGCATGATGCAGGCCCAGGAGGCTGTGAGTCGCATTAAGGTGAGGTGAAACCGTCCCGTAAAGCCTGGCTTCTTTAAACCTAACCTACGGCAATTTCTTCAGAATATAGATAACTGATTTAAGAAACCCATTTTTAGGACAGAAGAATGATATTCACTTGTCATGTGTATATGTGTGTATATACACGCCTTGTATTTATTGCACAAGCATTTTATTCCATGGATACAAACAGAAAGTCTTTTTGTCATTCAGTTTTGAAATGTCGGTCGAGGTGAACAGATAAAGACGGATGCTTAAGAGCGTGTGGTCCTCCTGCAACGATAAAACACTTCTTTTTTGCCAGCTATCCTGTGATTCTAGTTCGTAAAGGAACATTCACCACCTCCTGTTCATCCACCTGCAGCATAAATCAGCCATTCTCCGTGTCAGATGCATTACTCAGCATTTTTTACCTGCACCTTTAAAAAATGCCGTGCACTTGGTGTCCTTCAGCATATTACTGTGTCATCAGAGAACACATTTGGTCTAAATAGTACCTCAAATGGCAATTTTAATAACAGAATATGATATGACAGGAAACAATACAGCAAACTGTACATAACCAATACTCATTTTTTATTCACATTTTTTGGTGGTGAAACTGGTTGCTTGTTATAGGGATAGTTCACTCAAAAATAAACCATTTGTCATCATGTATTCACCCTCATGTTGTTCTAAATCTACATTTGACTCTCTCTTCTGTGAAACACGAAAGTAGATATTTTAAGAAATGGTTTTGTGTCCATGCAATGAAAGTCAATGGAGGCCAGTGTTGTTTGGTTACCAACATTCTTCAAAAGATCTTCTTTTGTGTTCTGCAGAAGAAAGTCTTACAGGTTTGTTATGTCACAAGAAATTTTCATTTTTGGGTGAACTATACCTTTAAGCTAGAGAAAAACCCAAGGACATGCGCTCAAAATACAACATATTCTGGTTTACAACATGGGAGCAGTTCAAGCAGGTCAAATTCCTAAAACTAGATTCAAACGAATGTACAATATTACAAATGTAATTGAACCGTATAGCTTAAAAAGTCCATTAGTGCTCTCAGTCAAGGACAAATAGCACTACTATAGATCTTTTAGAGCTGCATTATGGTGATGAACCCTGCAAAATCTCGCTTATGTAGCTTCTCTACCTCTCCTGTAATGGAGAGCAAGCCTCTTTAGATTTAATATATTTATAAAAGTTCAATGTGGGACAAATAAATAAAGACATTATTTATTACTGTATGTATACACTTGATCTTCAGATGTCACTTTGCATATACAGTACATCAATTTTATATATATACCTTCTTCCTCCCTGAAGTGGCCATACATTATTAAACATATTAAATTATATACTTCATTCACTGGATTTTTTTAAAGGAACATCCCCTTCAAAGCAGCATAGAAATCAAAGTACACATGTGAGTGAATCCACCCTGCTTTAGCGTGACGTGGGTCTTCCTTTGATGGACAGTTTGATCCATTTTCATAGCACGTTGGCAAGTCTAAACTTGCTCTTAATCTAATTTTCAGCAGAGCCACGTTCTGCTTTTTATAGTTGACATTTTATGAACACTATTGTGTAATATAAAACAGATATTCAATAGATGACATTAAAAGAACAAATGTGCCACCTGGTGGACTACAGTGCAAATTACAATGAAAAACAGCTCCCCATGTATCAGGTTGACATATTGTAGTGGGGGGGGGTGTCCTCTGAAGTCATTCCCTGGATCACACACATGCAGCTTCTTGAGCCAGAAGAGATCTTAAAAGGTCTCGTAAAAGATGTGATTCGTGTCCAGCGTGCTTAGCTCTGCTTTATCTAACAATGTTCCTGTCTCTGTTTGTTCCATGCTGAGCAGACGGCCCAGAAATTAGCCAAAAACAGGAAGAAGGTGCAGTAGCCGTTCATGGGTTTGGTGTTTTTTTTGTTCTTCGTATTTTTCTTTTTGCTTGGTTTCAGCACTTCAGTGTTTTCATATTTCTTGTCGGTCTCCTCTTTGCCATTTTTCTGAATCCAGCAACGAGTCACGTGCCAGTGTTTGTCTGCACAGTCTGTTAGCCATCGCTCATTCCACACCGAACATTACCTTTTGGTTTTATCACCAAAAACGTACGCATACACCGGGAAGTTTAGGACTGAGGTCATTTCAGTAAAGTGTGATTTGCTGGATACAGAAAATGCAAATGTTTCTTTCTTATTCTTTATATATATATATATATATATATCTGTATCTTTTTGGTTCTGAGGTTCGTGTTTGTGGTTGTCTGTAAAGGTCTATCTCTGGCACGGCATGTTTGACAATTTTAATTCAGCACTTAAAAATGGTCTCTGTTCTTCTTTCTCTCTCTCTCTCGCTCGCTACTAAAGTCTTTTTAAATGAAGAACAAAACTAACCAGACTAACCGCGTGCCGACTTGACATTTTACAGATTTTACAGAACAAAAAAACAGAACAGAGTTCTCAATGAAGGAGATCATATAAAACTCAATTGTTGCCATCTTTAACATTTGACCTTGATGGAGACAAAGATGTTTCACCTTAAAGTGGCACGATCCTTCATGGTATCTCTGGGCCTAGTCAGCTCTCTTTCTTTATAGTTATTTCTGTCTGTGTTTGACGTTTGGTTGATCTTTGTGTCTTCAGGCTCCTGAAGGAGAAGCTCAGCCCATGACAGAAGTGGATCTCTTCATCTCCACTCAAAGGATCAAAGTTCTCAACGCAGACTCCCAGGTGCCTCACCAACACATCTATAGCATTCAATTCATTTTTACTACAAACTAAAGTTGCTCTAGTTGTGGTCAGTAGTCTCATCTCCTCCTGATCGACAGGAGACCATGATGGACCACCCTTTAAGGACCATCTCCTACATAGCCGACATCGGGAACATCGTGGTGCTGATGGCGAGGAGGAGAATGGCCCGTTCTGACTCGCAGGAGAACATGGAGGCCTCTGATCCCGCCCAGGATGAGAAGCGTCAATACAAGATGATCTGCCACGTGTTTGAGTCTGAAGATGTGAGTTCTTTTTCATCCTTACCTTAAATCAGTCAGGGTGACCTTCTCAAGCATCGAGAGAGGCTGGCATTTGTACAAGTCTCAGCTCAGCAGGAAAAGCCAGATACACTGAAATGAGAAAATACAGCACTGCTTTTTGATCTTGCTTGATTTGCAAGCCTTTTCAGTAACCTCAATTCAATTTATTGCATCAACACTGAAATTTTGTAAAATCGCATGAGCTAAACAATAAATGCATTCAAAGCCAATGTACAATACTAATATGATTAAGTACCCTCACGCCATACAGGTTTAAAATGACAAGAGGGTGAGTAGATAATAACAGAATCTTCATTTTTGGGTGAACTATCCCTTTAAATGGAAAGTGTATATTTTATAATGGTGTCGTTGTCACTATTATAAACTGCACTTTAGGTACAATGCAAATCACTGTTCCATTTTTATTGCCTTAATATTCAATCTTCTTCTCGTCTAATTCTCCATCTATCCCATAAATCATTTTCAGGTCACTTCACGCTGTGTTTTAAGTATGAGTTTTGCTGTCATTGTGGCGACCTCTAATAGCATATTTAGCAGATGGTGTTCTTGGGTACAGTAGATGGAGGGGTGACCTTCTCTCTGTTTAGCTGCAGTGGGGGGGGGGGAATTTAAAGAGGCTGTGTATGTCACAGCATTCAACCCAGCAACGCGTGTTTGTAAAGTCTTGTGGGACCCCACTCGGGTGTAGTTGTCACCTTCTTTGTTTTGTCATTAAAAACGATCCACCCCAGATTACAATGAGATAAAAAGTTGGTTATATAAATGGATATTTATATGATGTTTATATTGTGTTTATATCAGCATTGGTTTACAAAATTGACCCTGGACAACAAAACCAGTTTTATTTGTCAATTTTTCAAATATTTGATTTTACCTCATCTGAAAGCTGAATTAATAAGATTTCTATTGATATATGGTTTGTTGGAATAGGACCATATTTATATGGGTAATTCCCAAAGAGCGGCAGCAGCGAGTGAAGTTTGTAGACGTGTTTCCGGCCATTTTTGTTTGCGATTTTGCTGCATCCACTCACAAAAATAAAGTTTTGATATATTTACGGTAGAAAATTTACAAAACATCTTCATGAAACATGATCTTTACTTAATATTCTAATGATTTTGGTTTAAAAGAACAATTGATCATTTTGACCCATACAATGTATTTTTGGCTATTGCTACAAAAATGTTCTCATGCTTTTATGATCCAGGGTCACATATGAGGATTTCTGCATTGGTTGGATCGATATTGATTTACACAGACACCCTGTTTTATTACGTACGAGTTGCGCTATGTTTGCACAAACTTATTTTAAAGAATAATATAATATTTTTTTAGTTATTCCATCCAATTTGTTTATCAGGCTCAGCTCATAGCACAATCCATCGGCCAGGCCTTCAGTGTGGCATACCAAGAGTTCCTGCGTGCCAACGGCATCAATCCAGAAGATCTGAGCCAGAAGGAGTACAGCGACCTACTCAACACGCAGGACATGTACAACGATGACCTCATTCACTTCTCAAAGTCTGAAAACTGCAAAGATGTAAGTAGACAATCCACGCTTCGAGGAACCAAGAGGCCAATCACAAAAAGTGAAGCTTTTGCCATTCGTTTAAGTGATGTTCTTATGCTTTAATATAGCAACTGTAGAGTTTGAAGAGGTGTAAAGATGGTGTTTGTGTGCTTTTAGGTTTACATAGAGAAGCAGAAGGGAGAGATTCTCGGCCTGGTGATCGTGGAGTCGGGTTGGGGCTCCATCCTGCCCACTGTTATCATAGCCAACATGATGCACGGCGGCCCGGCGGAGAAGTCCGGAAGGCTGAACATTGGGGATCAGATTATGTCTATCAACGGCACCAGCCTGGTGGGATTACCCCTCTCCACATGTCAGAGCATTATCAAGGTACAGTCGGTCCAAGTGGACCTTGAGTTGAAATTTGTTTCAAAGACACCGACCACATTTTATATTCAAGATGTCGTTCTTTTTTTTTCTTAGGGATTGAAGAACCAATCTAGAATAAAGTTGAACATTGTCAGATGCCCACCTGTGACCACTGTTCTCATCAGAAGACCCGACCTGAGATATCAGCTGGGCTTCAGTGTGCAGAATGGCATTGTGGGTATTTTGAGTGGACAACCTAAATGTTTGAGATTGTTGTGAGATTGCAATGAATTGTTTGAATGTATTTGGTGCTCTCCAGATCTGTAGTCTCATGAGAGGAGGTATAGCGGAGCGCGGCGGGGTGCGTGTCGGACACCGGATCATTGAAATCAATAGTCAGAGTGTTGTGGCCACCCCTCATGAGAAGATTGTACACATTCTGTCAAATGCGGTCGGCGAGGTAAGTCTTCGCCGTACTTTTACATCACTGTTTCACAGAATTAAATTATAAGACTGTATTTCACCTCACTCCACACAGATCCACATGAAGACTATGCCGGCTGCCATGTACCGCTTGTTAACGGCCCAGGAGCAACCAGTTTACATCTAAACGCTTTCTCAAGTCTCCTGCCCTGCTGTCACCAGATATAACCTTAATCTTGATGTGAATCTCTGAGTTCTGTGGACTGGTGACCGTGTGATGGAATCACAGCTAATCGCGGATCTCCATGACGCTTCGGTTTCTCCTCACTGCCTCCCGTCATCTCCTCATCTCATCTTTTTCTGTTACTGTGAGTGAGTGTGCCGTGTCATATCTCCTTCTGTGTGCGCTCTGCTCGGTCATGAACGTAAAGGACAGGAGCGAACAAATGTAGAGACCCATTGCAGGGGATCTTTATTACTATTAAACTATTAAAACCAAATTTGTACTCGCAATATATTTACAGCAGCACAGCAGCTTGCAGTTGACAAAATGTGTGACGTGATGGTCAAATGACAAAGGAGTTTGCCTTACTGTACTTATCGCTGTTATTTATTTGAGTGTTTCGATTCGACACGGTCTGAGGAATACAGAGAAGCACGAATGTTTATAGAGATTTCTCTAGCGTGGACATGTTTTTCTGGAGCATCTGTTTGTCACCCATCCAAATGCTATCCTTACTTGTGGGAGGGTGGAGGTTTCTTGGCATGTGACATGATAACACATTGTGGGTCTGATGGGGTTTATCTTAAATAAAACTCAACAAAAAACATTCAATCACATTTCAAAACATGCTTATAGTTTTAATATTGAGATATCTCCAGCAT
Organism: Oreonectes daqikongensis; assembly: GCA_026939265.1. NCBI lineage: Eukaryota > Metazoa > Chordata > Actinopteri > Cypriniformes > Nemacheilidae > Oreonectes > Oreonectes daqikongensis. Next base: position 2,370,353 of record JAOTQM010000051.1, read on the forward strand.
CCTCCAAGTGAGAAAGCAACTGGATGACTAGCAAAAATGTTTGGATGTAAAACATGTCTACAAGTTTATGAATGAAATTCAGAAGTACAGGTGTAAGGAAAGGGTTCAGCGCAAATACACATAATTACAATATTAATAGTGTCTCTAATAGTATGTTGTAGGTATGTATTAGAACACATTTAGATAGAGATAATGCCTTACAGAGTGAAGATGCCATATTGTGAAAGCATTTTGGATTTTTCAGACTTCATGGGCTGAATTGAAATTACATTTAAAGTGAATGATGTTTTTTAGAAATGTATATGGGGGTAATTTGGAGATGACGCAATAATTGACTTATTGTGTATGGACGTTTGGGCTTGAACATATTATAACACAAATATTCTGACTCCCAAGTCAGTTAATAAGGAGAAAACATAACAATTAAGCATCATCATGTTTTATGTGTTTTTCTTTTTTCTAATTTTATTTGACATTAATGTGCAATATATTATTTGTTGTAAGGCTGCATTCTGCATTTTTATGCACTGGAAACTTATTTCTTTTTGATTCTTCATAATGATTTTGCAAATTAAATATTCTCACACTGGTAGCATTTTATTTTGAACGATTCATAGTTGAAAAAAATGTGAAACGTAATACGTCTCGTGTTGATATAAGTTTCAGGAGTTTTATGAATTGAATTCCATTCTGAGATCAACTTTGTGTTTACCTCACCTCATTATGAAGTCATTACAGTTTTGATCAACTACATGTTTAATTCATGTGTGCTACTTTTTCATTGTTACTTAAGAACAGAATGTGTCTTAAAACCGTATTCACTCTCACTAAGCGTCAGTATGCCGTCAGGTGGACATCTTGTGTGATTTAGTGTACAAATACACAATACTATAAAAAAATTGCTCAGTTCTTACCATGAACTGATGCAACTTTTAATCAGAAAAGTATCATTTTTCTCCATTACTACCTTCTGAAATATTACATTACAAATGTGTTTTTCTTATGTGAAACATGCCTGTTTATCCGGGAATCTGTAAATGGCTTACGAGAAGAAGCTTTCCTAATGCTTATTGACCAAATTCCCCTATTTTACCATCTTGTGTGCGAGTGTGTGTTGCCTGGAATTTGTCTATTTTTAAACACACACACACACAATGTTGAAACACTCTTTTGCAAAGCTTGCCATCAAATGAGTGATACAGCAATATAGATGATGTCAACACATTGACATCACCACAGTGTTAAATCTATATTGAAACAGAAATTGATGGGATTATAAATCTGAGATGTTACTCCTATAGTTGGAAAAGGTACTTCTTGTTGTGCCCAAATCACATTCTGACCTCATTTGTACTGTATTTACTGACTGAACACACATGAAGGTCCTCACGTTTTGTTGTTTTGTTTGTTGTTTTAGATGAAGCATGGTATTTTTGTCAATGGTCTGCATTGCTATTTATTCTGGTGAGAGGGTGACACTTGGTTACAAATGAATTCATACAGCCAGTTTTCATACAGTAAATACATACAAATATATATATATATATAAATATATATTTATTTATTTGTATATAGCATCATATATACGGTATATCTGATGAAAATATGTGCATAATGAGGGAGGCAAATTGTCTTTGACAACTGCGGCAAAACATTCAATTGGCTAAATAAAATGCCTACTTTTGCCATGGGGTATCCGGTACGCTATTGCCATTCTGGTTTCTGTAATATTTTTTACGACATCAAAATCTGGCTTAAGTGGTTTCATTAAACTATAAACTATAACACAAATGTCAAGAGACGTAAACTCTGTTGACTTCTGCAAGCTTTACTGCGTGACGGATTGAAATATCATTTAATATTTTGCATCGGAAAAGCAAAACAAGTGGCTTACTGTGTTATCGAAATGACACCACGTACAAAATATCAATGTACATATGTAAAACAAGATGGGTATGACAGATTCACACCTCAAGACTGTAGAACGCAAGGCCTCAGCAATGTTGTGGTTCGTTTTGAAATAGCAGAGAAATTGTGGGTTTGACTAGTATTTATAATGCACTTGCTCTGAATGTAATTACAAATATGTTTGTCAATGTCTACAGTAAAAACACACTTTCTGTAAAGCAATAGCTTTGTTTTATTTCTTTTCAAGCTTTTCTGTAATTCAACTATATTTAGACACATTCCCTCACCATAGCAGGAATGTTTGTAACAGTATTTACAACATTAAATGCACTACTGAGAGCGCACAAACCTAGAATGTCTCTTTAATCTTACACCAAGCAATTATGAATCTCTTTACATTTCTTTTTACAGCGGTTCATCACATCCAAATTTGTCTACTTGTGCTGACACGTCATTAAAAGAAACACAACTTGTAATATTTTGTTAGAAAGCCATTTATTAAGCATGTTAAAGGAGCAGATCCCCCAAAATGAAATGAAAACCCATCATTTAGGTAGTATCATGTTATTCTGAATCTGTGTGTTGTCATTTTTTCTTTAAAAACAAAAGGAGAAATTCCACAAGTGTCATATAAAGTCCATATGTATTTATTTGAATAATTAGTGTTTTATTAATAATTTATCATCTATTTCCTGTTACGCTTTCACATGCAGGTTTAAAACATGATAAGGAAGAATAAACGATGACATGATTTTTCTTTTTGATTGAAGATTTTCTATTCATGATTGTCAGATGAAATATTAATGAAGGATCCAGAAGAAAAGCCATGAGCTGTACAGACTGTATTTAATCTTCTGTGATTTAAGATTGTCAGTTTATAATGGACAGGAACATCTCATTTACTAATAATGCACATTTGGGCAACGTAAAATCAGCTTAAATGGTGAAATAAAAAACGAAAATGTTTCCTTTCCCTTACAACATGCCGATTTAATCAGCGGCCATTAGTTCCTTACAGCACACCAACCTAAATAAGGCTTAAAAATTTTTTTTTACAACAGTTATTTATTTTGTATTTCATATAAGTAAATTGTATAGTTTTAAATATGTAACATATGGTAAATAAAACTGTTTTCCAGTGTTTTATAAGAATGCAAAATTAATAAAAACGTTTTAATAATCAAAGTCAATTCAACTAAAAATGTAAAAACTGAAAACCACAACCAGGCACGGTACAATCGAAAGGCAGAGCTGTTGTGCATCCATGGTGTTGTGGTGCTGTACCATCATCCAACAGGGGCGGAGTCTATTTCCTCCCCCCTCACTGTAACAGTATGTTTAAGTCCCTCAGAGGACGGTTTCCCTGAAGACTCCTATAAGGCTGTGTGGACGTTCCTGTTCCAGGCGGCGGGATCCTGCCCGAGAGCCCATCCTGGAGTTTGTTCGGGAATGGGAGGCCGGCCTTCTTTCGTGAAGCTCTGCCCAGGTGAAGGAGCTGAGGTCGCCACAGCTGCGCAGGTGGAGGATGCCCGGGCGCTTACGCAGAGGCAGCGTGTTGGAGGTGGGCTCTAGCTGCACCTGTCTGCTGCGGGTGGGTTGCGCCGGTGCGGTCTCTGAAACGGTGATGACCTGCAGATATTAAAACAAAACTTAGCTTGTGTTTTAGGCATTACTACTTTGTCTTGCTATGTCTGTCTCGATGGGAAGAAATGTAATACAATGATTGTGAATGGGAACTAGGGCATGAAAGTCACCTGCCTGGTCAATGAAGCTGGCACATCGGACAGCCTCCTCCATGTGTTCCTCATCGGAGCGCAGCACAGTTTTAATGCTGTTGACCAGCTCCTGTACCTCAGGAGTTAAGCTGCAGGCAGACTGCTCCAAAAACCGTGCCACCAGCAGTTTTGTGTCTCTATAGCTCTGGTAGTCCACCATGGAGTTAGGGCGGGGCTTTCGCTTGCCACGCCCCCGTCGAAGCGTAACCGTTCCTTGTTCTGTTCCTGTCGCTGATCCAGGAGCAGGAGCAGGACCTGGGCCTAACTCTGTCTGTGTAGCTGCCTCACAACTTATTACTGTAATGGAGAAGAAAACCAAAATTACAATACAGCATATGTCACAGATATTTAAAGGGATAGCTCACCCTATAAATGAAATATTTGTCATCACTTATTCACCTTCATATCAATCAAAACCTATATATGACTCTTTCTTCTGTGGAACACAAAAGATGATATTTTGAGAAATGTGTCCATACAATGGAAGTCAATGGGGGCCAATGATGTTCTTCAAAATATATCCTTTTATGTAAATTGGTGAAACTATCATTTAAAAAAAACAATTTGCTATATTTTCCAAACTTTGAAATCCAAAGAAATTAAAAGTTTTGGAAAATAATTTTTTTTTGCTTATGTATTTAAGATCTCTCTCTGCAGATCTCTGAAGTGAACCTCGGGCCGCCCATCAGTGATTATGAGAGAGGAAGCCCTATATTTAAAAAGCTCTTAAATTAGCTGCTGACATACACGGCCTGTCTAGATTTACTGCTAGAAGTGTCAAACCAAGAAATTTCATCTGAAGCGAGAGGCAACCTGCCTCCTGTCTCCAGAGAAGCTAAAATTATAATTATAAAGGAATCAGGTCAGTGTTCACTCCTTGTCCTTTCCATGTGGACTATATAGTATACTTAATCTGTATGAAACTCAGAATGTCTTGGCCTACCCTTGGCAGTGATGTCCAGCAGGACAGGGTCGCTGTTGGACCTGCGGAGGCGAGTTCTTTGGGGTCTTCTGGGTGGGGAGACTGCAGTATGAGGTTGTCTGGACTGTGATGGTGAGGTGGGGCTCAGCATGGCTGTCTGACAACACCTGTCTAAATAAAACACGCAGGCAAATTAAATCAAGCACATACTAAGCCAAGACATGCGGTTTTTACAATTTTAGTTACGGCTACAATTTGTAACTTTTGCCTCTCTATCGCCATCTCTGTTAGAAACATAAAATTGCAGGTTATTTTATGCACTTTTCGTTACACGAGTTAGTCAAATGACATCAAACAGACATTTTGCATAAAAGTGCACCCGACCGCTTATTATAAGCTTATTGTTGTGAATTGGAGTAAGATAAGTTGCAAATTGCAGCATTAAAGGGACAGTCCACCCAAAAATGTCATCATTTACATTACCCTTCAAACCTGTATACATTTCTTTGTTCTGCTAAACACAAAGGAAGATATTTGTAACCGAACAGATTTCACCCCCCCACTTACCGCCATAGTAGGGAAAATAAATATTATGGGAGTCAATGAGGGATGAAATCTGTTTGGCATACTGACATTCTTAAAAATATCTTCTTTGTGTTCAGCAGAACAAAGACATTCATACAGATTTGGAGGGTGAGTAAATGATGACAGAATTTGTGGGTGTACTGTCCCTTTAAGTCACCACTTGATGTCTAATTTAAAGCTCACTGATAAATAAAAATTCTGTCATCATTCAATGTCATGTCATTTCAAACCTGTATGACTTCTTTCTTCTGCAGAACACAAAAGACATTTTGAAAAATGTCGCCATTAAAAAAAAACGTTTGTACACGTTGACTTGTCATTGGTGCTAAATTAATGGGTACCAACGGTGAGTAAATGAGAAAAGATTTTCATTTTTGAATAAACTATCCCTTTACCGATCAATTGTGCGTAATCCAGTTGTGTACCGTTTGTTTACATATATCATTTAGCTTTGAGAATCATTTTGTCAGCTACCAAGCTGAAACGGCTATGAACAGATGTGGAAAAGATTGTTATTTGTAAGACTCGTCTTTCTTTCAAATGTATTGAAGTATACAGACAGCTATAAAAAGACAAATCCCTCACTGGTGAACACAAGAGACGTTGAACCCTCGAACCTATGCCACCAAAAATACACTTCTTTTAATAAACGGATGACATAACTATGAATGGATACTGTGACACGCCTGTAAGGGGCTTGATTATCAGAGTATATAGACGCCAGCCAGTCAGAGTTTTTTTTATTCATACAACAGATTACAATGACGTTTTCCCCACAACCGTAATATATTTTGGTTTGGATTTGACAGGTTATGTAAACTAATCTTGTACACAAGTTTTAAAGTAAGAATACAGCCTGTTCATACCATCAGTGGGCGTATCTGTTTCTGTGGCCTCTGTGAGAACCTCCGTCAGGTCAGACATTTGCACCTCAGCATGCTGGGCCTGATGGAAATACAGAGAGTCAGTTGGCAGGCAGAGACTTTATCTGACTGAGCTGCAGGCAATGTAAGCCACAGAACGTCATGCTTGTTAGAGCGGGACACAGTCCAGCATGTCAACTGACGTGAGGTCAAATACAAAATCAATCTAAAGTGACATTGAGAAGTCAGTGAGCAGTCAATGAGTTGATTTTTTAGTGCCTAGAGCGTCAACAACCAATGACACAGAGTTGAGAAAATGCTTCATTTACGCAAATGAGCGGCAACTACCAACTGAAGAGAAGACGTCATAAAAATCTGAGCTAGTTTGATTATTTTGTTTATAATAAAAAACGCTTTTCCCTGCTGAATGTCAGTAGTCAAAACACACAAGTGGCCAAAAGTGATGTCCAGGAGGGCATATTTGTACAATATTTGCTTTTAGTGCCTCGATTAAACCATAAAAATATAATTTCGTATGGGTACAAAAGGGACGAAACACTACAGCTTTCAATTATTTGTAAGTTATTGGACAAAACATATTAAGAAATATGTGTTTTGTTCTCATAGAAAAAAATATAGAATAAAACAAAGCTTACAGCAAATAGAGCAAACATTGACTACATTTAATTTGATATTAATATTTGTAGAACCTCTCATGCAGTAATATTTCATAGTCGTCATTCTGTGTCTTATGGAGATACATTTTGTGCTTGTGTATCTTTTTTGCCAAGCCTCCTTAAATTCTTCTCAAAGATGAGCACCAAAGCAACATGCATACTCATTTTGAATGAATTTCAATACAGATCAAAAACGTCAATTGTCGAACGTTAGACATCACTTTTGGTCACTATTAAACATTTCCAAAAGTTATGATATGTTGTGAGGCCCACCAGTAATGTTAGGGCAACTAACAGAAACACTTATACAAGTGAGACCAACAGTACAGAAACCTAGTGACCTCCACAATGATTACATATGGGATGTAAATGGAATCTTGAATGTCATCTTCATACCTTCATGATCGAGATAAAAGCATCATAAAAGCAGATTAAACAAGATCACGTACTATTTCTCATACCTGTGTTGCTGGCTGTGATGCAACAGCTTCATAAGGTGGAGGAGGTTCGAGTGGACAGAACACCTCCACACCTTTAATCCTGGCTCCATATATATGAGGAAGAGGAATCATACCGTCACCAAACATCCTGCCAAAACACATGTTACACTGATTCTAGTTAAATCCATAAAAGCAAAATTAGAACACCTCATTAAAAATTTTCTAAATCATTAAAAGATATTTACGGTGAGTTCTCACACGCTTTGGTTGCCAAAACATTTTTTATTGTCTGCCAAACCCGAACCCGCCACCCACATACCGCAACTGATAAATGCTACCGCCTCTTTAATAGAGTTCCAGGCCAAATCGCGTGCGTTTCAGCGTACATATACTGTAAGCACAATGTCATGGAACGTTTTTTTTTATTGTTAGAAAGATTACTTGAAATGACGGATGGAGAGGTCTGGTATGTTTGATACCTGCGGGCCAGGCGTGGGGTGTACGAGTAAAAAGTGGAGAAGTAAGAGGGTGGGGGTGCAGGGGCAACAAACTCATCCGGGTCTGGAAGATGAGCGTGCTCCTCCACTTCCTCTGGAACCGGCCTGGCCTCTTCCTGCCAAACACGACCAATCACAGCAATGTTAGCACTCCACCAGAGCAGATGCCATCTTAAAACGACTGTTGTCAGTACATCAAGCGCCAAGGTTTAAGAAAACCTAGATTCCCCCGGATGCGACCAAGACAGCGCACACTGTGTGATATAAATTCTTACCATGCAGGGTCGTCTGGTTGAGAAGATCTGGAGATATCGGAGCGCCGCAGCGACCAAACACACAGCTGTAGCCAGAGCATTGAGCGCACACAACGCAAAGAGGACTTTCTGAAAGAGAAAAAACTTTGTGATCTCTGTGTGACTGATACTTTCAGCCTTAATTCAGTTTTTACATAAGCTATAGATGTATTAGATGTACAGACCCATACCTTGAGCAAGATTCTCATTGTGCCACATGCATGGCCTGCATAGATCTTTACCAACTTCTCCTCTTGGCACTCGGTGCTTGGGGTCTCCGAACAGCAATAACAAAGGTCACCCTGCTCACTCTGAAACACAGACAGTATTTTATTTCATGCTTTTCACCATTTGCTCACCACCACGTTACTTTCTTCTGCAGAACACAAAAGAAGGATGCTTGAAGAACGTTGGACCCCACTGATATTATCTTTTGTGTTCTCACCAGCTGGCAGTTAATGGTACTGGAAACCAGCTGAGCTCCCTGACAGCAGAGGATGAACCCCGCCAGGTTTAGCAGGATACAAACCACTGACAGCAATACAAACAGGTTCACCTGTGTGAGGAATACGGAGAAACCTTAATATCACCCAGTGAACATAATAGCTACGTTTTACTTATTGGAAATGTCAAAATGGCTTTTATTTGAATGCCAAAAGGGAGAACTAAAGACCAAAGTTAGCCTGAGACCACCAAGACCCATAATGAACGTCTGGTGCGCACAAGATCCTATTTAAAGGGTCATATAAGGGCCTGCAGAACCTAATGATGCTCCATCCATCATAGACATGAGCAGGATAAAGATTAAGCTTTACGTTTAAAGCACAATTTTGAGACAACATATTGCTTTAGTATTAATATAAAAAGAGTTTTAAATCCAAATGTACCACCAAAGAAACTGCTGGAATGCTTTTCAAAATATAAACTCGTATTATGTACAAGAATGATCTTGGCAAGAAGACACACATACCAGCAGAAGCATCGGCCGTTTCCATGTGGTCAACCCTATGATGCCAGAGAGAATAACCTGCAGACATCCAGCAAAGAGAGAAACAGATTAACAGATAGTGAGCTTATTATTATTACCCATAAGATGCTAAACAATATCACAAATGCTTTAGTACTTTTAAATCCAGTAATCTAGCTGACTGACTCATTCAAATACCACTGTCCATACTAGGCTATCTTGGATTTCCTGTAACTCTGCCACTTCCTGTCCATTACACCGAAAGCTGTGGGAGAGCCCTTGCAATACAAGATTTTATGTTTAGCTCATTTTTTCAGAGGTAGCAAACAAAAGGCTGTAAGTGTGTTAAAACAGATTATTACCAACAGCTCCTAAACATAGTAACTATATTGTTAACTGCATCCTATTGTCCTCATGAAAACCAGTTCTGGCATAGAGACCAGATCTTGGCAACTGTTGAGTGGATTGTAGATAATATGGCATCTTAAGACAAATTATAATTATCATGCCCTTTAGTCATAAACAATAACTAACAAAAGATAAACAGTTGAAGGGATTTATTGTACGGCTGTTCAACCTGTTTTTCTGTACAGCTGCTTTGATACCATGCAAATTGCAACGTGTGCTATAGAAATACATTTTAATTGAATTGACACATTTAACTTCTACATAGACTTAAAATTTCTCACTCAAGTTTATCCCAAATTCAAACTGTTCTTAAATCATTTGAAAGCATCCTATCCATGTATCCTTATCCACATATCCATAGCAACTTACAATGCATTCAAGTTTTATCAGTATGACCTTTGCGCTCTTGACCCGAAATGTAACATGAACCTAAACCCTAATCAATATAATATGGAATATTAAATAGTTAAAAAAGTTTGACCTAAAAGTGTAAATTGTTGGTGACCATTTACTAGCTGTTGATCAAACATTCGCAACTTATTAACAGACCTGATCTTTAATCATGTTGCAGTTTTGGTCATCTGCATCTACAATGTCTGATGGACTCACGCTTTCAAATAGAGATTACAGTAAAATTACATCAGGACAAATCCAAGCCACAGAATCTTCTGTTAAAAACATGCAGACCATAATAAACTTCTCTACTGTACATGTAAATTCAGAGCGGGTCCAGGCAATAAATAACCATTCACTTCGCACGGTGACATATTAAGTTACGCTTTGATGCAATCTGACTATTTCTGTACACGCGTGTAATGTGTGGTTTAAGGCGTAAAATTATAAATGTTCCGACTTATCAAGTAATACTCACAGAAGATCCGGCCCAGAACGGACAGGAGTTTCTGATCGGGGGTGAATTGCTAAGGGACAGAGCCCCGAAAGAGAGCGCCACCATGGAGCAGCCGAGCACCAGCTGCACCAAGCCGAGGGAGAGCAGCGGGCGAGCGGGCAGCAGCGCCGGGATGAGCCGCGTCTGAGATCCAGACATGCGGGACGGAAGAACGGACGCGCACCGGCTGCGACTTCTGTTTGTGAAATGATGGGCCAAAGCGGCCCCCGACAAACGACAACAAGATCCGGGCAACACTACGGGCAGAGACATTGGAGCCAAACAACAACACGCGTTAAACACAGCGACGTTCCCTCATTTTACTCTGGTATCTTTGAACGCGACGATTACGTCTTTAAACACTATGTTCGCTGCTGCATCTTCCATGTTCGCGAGGTAGTTGAGCATTGGTTTTAAAATAACTAATCTCGGTGACCTGCTGCTCGGATTTGGTTTCACATGTTTTTCTTTTTTTATTTTGACTGAGCAAATGCCGGGGGAGGGGTGCGTGGGACTAGGCCTCACACGCCTGTGTTTCTGCTCCTGTGAAACTGTAACGCTATCTAGTGAATTTATAGCACATTTTCTTATTTATTCATTTGTTCCATGAATAAACATCATTATTGAATAACTGTATACTATATTAAATAATGCCGAATGGCGCATACATATCCGTTTTGGCCACATATATAAGTCGGCATACCGCAAAAAATACTATTATAAGCTCACGTCTCTGTCTCGATTTCATTGGTTAACTAACGTTACATTACAGCGATTATTGGCCATACCATGTTGAAACACAAATAAATAAATAGGCTGCAATTTAATTGTCTATTTCAAATTTGCAGATAATGTTACAAGTCATTGAAGCTTATTATTATTTTATTTATTTTTTACAAAGTCCTTGATTTGATGTCTAAACTTGTAACAGAGTTGACCAATTAAATCGAGCAAGATACGTGAGTCATTGATGAGGGGCGTGGTTTGCGTATAACTTGTTTGGGGAGCACTTGGAAAAAATCACGCCTTTCTCTCCGAAAGGGGTGGAGCTACGTCGCGAGAAAAGGAAATGAGGATGCACAAATAGGACCCCTAAGAAAATTTTGATATATCTGTAGTTTATCTGTCTAAAAGCCGATCGACGCGTCTAAACATGTTATGTGAGTTTGTTTAATAATCTTAAATATTATGAGGTAATGTCTTTTATATTTTAATTACTGTTTTATGAATAACAAATTGTGTCATTCATTCTACACTGCACACACTTTTTGTTTAACAACAAATCACACACGATCACAGTTTGTTTAAAACATTTCTTCTTGGCTCTTTGAGTAAGTATATCTAAGGTTAAACTCGTGCAGGTAGTAGGTAAAGTTATGGAAACTACACAGGGAAGATAGGTGCAGGTAGGTTCATGTTAACAATACCAGACATGATGTCAAAAGATATTCCCCAGACAATGAATGACGTAAATGTGAATGTTCCATGTAGTTCTTCTGTGTCTTACTCTGATGCATTTGATGTTTTGATTGCAAAGCAGTTTTGCAATGACGGATTTCTTCTACTGTCACTAAGTGTATCTTCAAGATGCACAGAGAGCATCTCCGAGAATGCATTAGTGGAGAATATCAGCAGGGTCAGTTGTTAGACACGATTTTTCATCCCATGTGTTTTCAGATTGTCTCTAGATAAAAGGGTATGATGCTGCACTATAGTGTCCACTGTAGAGGATAATTTGCATCTATGCCATCAAAACTCATCCATACGCAAGAGTTTGCTCTTTGAACTGTTGGATCATAAAACACATGTACACATGTTCAGGTCATGGTAACATTATTTTTTATATGTTGCAAATTTATGTTTGTCAAACGACCCATGATTTGTATATATATATTTATATAAAACTTTCAGATTTCGATCTAAACTATTTTTCATTAATGTGTAAGATGTAAGAAATGTATCTTAAACACTAATAAGTTATTATCTTTACTAAAAAAACATAATATAAAATAACAATTAATTAAAAAAATGTACGCCCCTAATGCAGTCTCGCACAAAGCATTCCGGCAACTGGAAATCTTCTGCCCAGTTTCCACAATTCTTTTTATTACCACATATCAGTTATGAAGATTAAACATGAAAAAAAACATTTGACAATTTTAAGGTAGCTAATAGTATGTGAGTCACTGTAAAACAAAAGAGAATAAACACATAATGGCTGTTAAGGTAATGTACACTAAACGTGTGGATTGGCTTTGTCCAAGTTATGAAAGATTTTTCTCAATGTGTTTGTCTCTCTGGGTTAAGTTGAATTGCATGGTCATTGAGAATAAGCACTTACTGGTCATGACCAGGAGGGGGTGATATTGCCTGATAAACATTCTGGTCAGTGTTGTGGAGGTTGGCTCGGTCCCAGGATAAGGCCATGAGAGGGAGACCTCTTAGGCCAAAAATGTTGGATTTTATACACATCCATAGCCAATTTATAGCAGCATATGCTTTAAGGCTTGGTGTTTATTTTACATAAGTAACATTCTGGGCTTATTTGTAAGACAACTCAAATATTATTAATAACAGTCATCATCAGAAATATTTTGACTCAAAGAGAGCACTCACTTTTCCATAAACAGTTTACTTTACAATTCTTGTAAACTTGGTAAACCTCTCTTGGTGTGAGCATTATCTGTATCCATGTTGTTTACAGTATGTCTTTTGATAAACATGAATTCAGGAGTGTTTTGTGATTCAGGAGGAGAATGCTGGGGAGTTAAGACTAAGGATGCACAGGGTCTGTCTAAGGCTGTGAAGGCAGGTGACCAAAAGATGAACGCAGGCCTCAGTGTGGACGTGCTACGAGATGAAAACTGCTTGATCAAACAGATTGACTGGCTCAGTGTGGAGAATCAACAACTGAAGGTCAAATAACATTTCCAAAGCTCAAAATTGACATTCACAGATTTCCTATATATTTTCCTACATGTTAGCGATGTGTTGTGAGCTCAGATTAAATCACCCCATTTATGATCTTTGTAGTGAGACATGGAAAATAACACCTGTGATATGTTATTACACAGTGATTCTTTGCTTTAAGCTTAGGGTTTTGTATTGCACATCTACTCATGAAAGTGCCTTTGTTTGTTTTCTGTAAACGGTTTGTGTTAATAGGCTGCACTGAGACAAGCAGAGCTCAGACTCAGCACAATGGAGAGAGAGCGGGCCTGTCAGCAGGTCTCGCTCTCAGAGAAGATCTGTACAGTTCATGAGCTCACAGCAGCGAAACAGCAGATGAGCACCGAGCTGGCGGTGCAACAAATGCAGCTTATCAAGCTGAAAGGTGCAGAGATGCAGATCTACATTCAGATCTAGATCTGTTAAATTCAGGATATCCTGGAACGGAGGCCCTAAAAATTATTTAGACAATAAATGACTTTTTAATTGCAATAGAAATAAAATAGCTGGCCTCATTGTCATCAATATCATTCACAAGTCAAATACACGTGTAGTTTATCATTTATCAAAAATGAAAATTCTGTCATCATTTACTCACCCTCATTTCAAACTTCCTTTCTTCTGCAGAACAGAAAAGAAGATATTTTTAAAACCGGTTTGGTAACCGAACAACAGTGGTACCCGTTCACTTCAATTGTATGGACACAAAACCAATGCAAGTCAATGGGGACCAACGTTGTTTGGTTACCAACATTTTACAAAATATCTTATTTTGTGATGTCATTCAAATAATGACAGAATTTTCATTTTTGGGTGAACTATCTCTTTACTGTAAGTATCTGTACAACACCATCTGCTAAAGAAGCAAATTAAGGATGTTCAACAGATAGCTGGTGTGTCTTTGGTTTCATGGGTTATTATCTTTCTTCTGTTTTTAATCAGAGGAGCGTGATGCTTTAACTGAGCTGCTGAGCTGTAAGACCGGAGACCTGGAACAGCAGAACCTTAAACTGAAGACTCAGCTGCAGGCCGTACGGGCTGAGCTCACCCAGACCAAGAGTTCTTTGAGAACACTGGAGGGGGCTGACGGACATGGTACCGACACACACAAAAATCACAGGTTTTCCGTTCAGTGATATTTTAAGACCGCACGTGAAACGAAACGAGACAAAAGAATTATTCTCCTGGCTTAGCACCCGCCTTTGCACTCGGTTACCTCTGCTTTCCAGATATCAAAGCTTTGAAAAAGTTTCAGGAAAGTTCTAATTACGCTCAAATACAAATATAGACATCCGTGTCCATTCCTAGCACAACTGATGTATTAGTGATAAAAGAGGACTTTTTTACATCCTTCACAGTGTTACAGTAGGAAAAAAACGTATATAAAATAAAAGCCGGAAGACTGCGCACTATGTTGCTGAATTGGTTTACTTTCTTTAAGGACAGCCAGCGTGTGGCCGTCTTTTACTTGTTTGGCATTGTGGATAATAGCAGGAAGACAACATACTGAGATTATAGATCTGAACCATGTTAGTTCATAGACCTCCTGCCATTATGCCACTATGTACTTTTCCATCACATGACTTGCACAAATTATTTCTTTTACGTTTCTGTATGCGCTCAGCTGTTTGAGATCAGTGTATGACGATATTGTTAAAGAACATTTGTTTTCACTGCGTGCTGGTAGATAATGTGGCTATTTCTCAGGTCAGACTTCTGTAAACCTCTATTGTTTGGTTTGGTCCCATTCAATTGTGAGAAGGGCAGAATGGGAACATGGTCTCATATGACGCAAGCCTCAGTTCATTGGTTCACCAGACAACGTGCCTTTTGAATAGCAGACAATTCATTGACAGTATAGTGCAAGTTATTTTCTGGTGGCTTTGTGATGAAGTTATAGACATCATAACAGGTTTCTTTTAAGTGAATTCTATTTAAAATGTCAAATACTTCACAGAAACCATATAATTTTTTAAGGAATAGTTCTCTCATAATTTACTCACTGGTCAATATATTACTTATAAATATAAACAGACAGCCCAGCAAGGTGAGATCAGATATGGCGGTATGTCAATAACGTTGAATTTCATGCATTTTGTGTGATGATACACAGCACACATATGACAGCTTGTCAAAAAACAAGCAAGAACCAATGAGATTCAACATTATCACTGTGTTGCCATATTTCAATTGACCTTTTTTGGACTGTGTTTGTATTAATATTTAAAGTATTAATTGAAAATAATGATACAAGCATATCATTTTGCTTTATTTATTAAATTATTGGAGTTCTAGGATTACTTTTATCATGGGTAGATGTGCTTTTTGGAGCTTCGAAATCATAGCCTCAATGAAAGTCATCAAAAAGTTAGGAAGAATCAGAATTTTATTTAATATAACTCTGTTTGTGTTTAACAAAAAAAACAAAAAAAACATGGTAAGTAAGTTATGAGAGAATTTTCGTATTTCATAAACTTCCTTTAAAAAATCCATCTTTTAGCCAAAACAGTGTATAGACCGTTTCATCGGGGACGCGCGCACCTGTCCCCAGTTAACTTCCGGTTTGTGTTTGGCTAGTGTCTAATAATATAACTATTTATATTTTATTTCATTTATGTTAATATTAATTTATATTATTATTTTATTGTATAATAATTGATTAAATAAACGATTTGTAAAATAACCATCAATGCTTGTGACTAGAAAAACAATTTCAATTCTGGAATCGGATTCTTCAATTCTGGAAGTTAGGAAAACATTCAGTTCTTCTTAAAAATTCCTGAGTGTACATTTTCAGACAGAATTGTGCATGTGTTAACTTGTGATCTGCTAGCTGAAATCTTATTAAAATCCCTTTTCTTATTAAAATTAACCATATCTTTACTACAGTAACAATTTAACTATGGTATTTGTAGCAAAAGAGAGTAACCACAAATTTACTGTAGTTTTATTATAGTAACATGATATTTGTAGTTAAACTATTGGAAGTATAAAGGGTAATAAATCCAACAAAACATTTACTAAATTTAAATGATACTGAAGTATTTATCCTTCTAATGTTAACCAGTTAAATAATAATCTATATCATTATAATAAATATACTAATCTATATAATCAAATATATTTATACAGTTTAAACATTGGTATTTAGTCTGTTATGAGTAATTAAAGTGTGTTTTATATTTTAGGTCTTAATGTTGCACTGGGGATGCAGAGACAGATCACTGCTAAAAGGAAGCAGATTGATTTTCTGCAGGTCCAGATTCAGCTGCTGGAGGAGACTGTAGAAAAGCTCAAGCTGGTGAAGTTTATTACTAATAACCTGAAATCTATGTGCACAAATATGTGACTAGTGGGGAACTATATTTGTCTTAACAATTCAGTAATAAATGTGCACCACGGTAAACATGGCTAATGGAAGATGGGCAGAGCTGTCTTGTTTCTGAGTGCATGCGTGTGTAAGTGTGTGTTCTCTGTGCGTCACAGGACAAGCATCAGCAAGCATTAGAGGTTCAGAGGCAGACACAAGAGTTGATGTCAGAGAGGGAGATCAGAAGAACACGGGAGGCTGAAGTAAAGGCATCTCACTCACAAGAACGAGATCTGAAAGGCAGGACAGAGAAACTGGAAGCGGCATTATACAAGGTGTCTTACTAGAATCACTTTATGCCTCTTTAAGATGTCGATCATGTAAAAAATGCAATGTTATATTTTATTATATCTTACACAGATGTCTGACAGTTTTGCTGAATGCCAAGATTTTATTCAGAAACAGGAACAGGACATTATGAGGTTAAAACTGCAGCACGCTTTAGATTTGAAGGTTAGATTTAAAATGTTTATTTAAAGGGATAGTTCACCCCAAAATGAATATTCTGTCATCATTTACTCCTTGTCATTTTTAACCTGAATTGCTTTCATTCTTCAGCAGAACACAAAAGATATTTTGAAAAATGTTGGTAACAGAAAACCGTTGGTCCCCATTAACTTGCATCGATTTTGAGTCTGTACAATAGAAGTGAATGGGGGCCAACGGTATTCTGTTAAAAACATTCTTTAAAATATCTTCTTCCGTTTTTTTTCTGAAAAAATAAAGTCATACAGGTTTAAAATGACAAAAGTGTGAGTTAATAATAACAGAAATTTTCATTTTTGGGTGAACCTTTAATAGTTTAACTTTTGATGTGTTTTAATAAGGAGCAGCAAAGCCAGAACCGGCGTAATGTCTCCAGATCTCCAGCCGGTCTCCATCAGCGCAATGTTAATGGCCTAATGGAGGCAAGAAAACAGTCCCGTTTCCACCCACACACTGAATTGACAGGATGTGCTGGAATGGATTTCTCTCTGGAATCGCTCCAGCTCAGAGTCCATGACCCCATTGTGGAGCTGAAGGGTTTTATAAGACAGCAGCATGGTGGGGCTGATGACGTACAAGGACCACACGCTGACAATGGCTTAGGGAAATCAGAGGAACACTGCAAATCTAAACTGTTAGAACCTTGTTTAAAAGATTATGAAGCAAAAATGTTTTTTGAGCCATGCTGTCACACAAATGTTATTGTTTATTGTATGCAGATGGCAGGAAACCAAAGATGCTGAAGGTACCACAAGGCTGACCAGGAAAATGACCAGTTACAGGTAAGAGAAAAGTAAACTTTCATGCATGGATACATCTCAGATTTGCTCTTTTATAATGCTTGGTACATGAAGCTTCAGGAAAGTTGTTTTGTAACAGTGCTTGCCTGCAGTGATTAATGCTGCCTTGCCTACGTCAGCGCTTTGAGATGCATTTGTGATGCTTGTCTTGCATGTGTGCTGATGCAGTGAGCCGATCTCCCTCAGAAACCCTTCACCTGATCAGCAGAATCCCAACAGCAGTCAAGACTGTGAGTTTCATACAGATCCATGATGGGAGAACAACAAACCTGAACTTGTATAGATATGATGGTATGGTGTCTTTAAGAGATTGTAAGATGTTCTCTTGCTTTACAGTTAACGCAGCTGATCTTGGAGTGGGCCGCATGTTCTGTGGACGCAGGTCTCCCGTGCATGCTCTCCTCACCTCTGATACTACCAGATGAAGGAAAAGGACAGACAAAGAGCTTTCCGCCAACACCAAACACATGTGACCTTAACTCACTTCATTTTAATAATGACTTACAGCTGCTATGAGAATTAAAGGGACAGTCCACCCAAAAATTCTGTCATTATTTATCCACCTTTAAGTTGTTCCAAACCTGTATACATTTCTTTGTTCTGCTAAACACAAAAGACGACATTTATAAGAATGTCAGTAACCAAACAGATCTCATCCCCCATTTACTGCCATTGTAGGAAAAATTTATACAAGAGAGTCAATGATGGATAAGATTTGGTTTGGTTACTGACATTCTTACAAATATCTTCTTTTTACATAAAATGCTCCGAAAGCCCTTAAAATTTCCATCTGAAGATTTTATGAATGAATTAAAGATGCTGAAGATTTTATGAATGAATTAAAGATGCTGAAGATTTTATAATGAATAAAAAAACATGCTAAATATTCCATTAGCTAAAAGATGATAAAAGTTGTGTGATTGGTGGACAAAAAGATTACAGGTGGTTTCTATTATTGATGGAAAATGTCTTTTAATCTTTTAAATGGCAGACTGTGGATTTACACCCAGCATGATACATTCACTTATGTCGATTATTTAAGGTGTTTTACTGGCGAGCTCTGCCTGTAGATGTTGTTGTGGAACCAGCAGAGTTTGAATCTCTGATCCTGTCTTTTAGTTCCTCTTCAGAAAACAGAACACTGAGAAACTGTGCATGAGAACATACACAAGATAATTATACAAACCATTCTGTACATTCAAACATTCTGTGGATCATAACAAAATATTACTGTAAGTTACCCTCGGCATTTCCAATCTCTTGTCGATAATGTACTGACGGAACGCTTGAATGGCATAACTTTCCTTTAGTTCATTGTCCTAGAAGACAAGAACACGAGAATGAAACTTAAGCAACTAAATCTGTCACATTATCTGCTCTTTTTATTACCAGTATCCACGGCTGTTGCTGGGTGGGATTGTACTCCATGTTCTTTAGGGCCATAGAGGGCCATATGTATTTAGATCTGCTAGTAGCTATATGTGTGTTCATACTCGCCTCCTCGCTCAACTGTCCTTCAAAGTCTAGATCTGTGATATCTGACGGGTCGCTGGCAGCCCTTTTCATGCACGTTTTGGACGTCTGAGGTCTGCTGGGATCATAGGCCTATTAGACAGTTGTGGACAAAATTTGAGACAATACTGTAAAAACAATCTGAGATTAAGAAAACCTAGAACTTCAATGAAACGTTTTTTTACGTTTACTTTTGTGCTCAATTTGCTGAGTATTGCCTCTTTTAACTTAATTACAATAAATAAATAAAATATTTTAAAGTTACTTAATTAATCATCTTAAAAAGTAGATTTCTAAGTTTGCTAAACATATAAAAGTCCTCTAAGAAAAAAATTGGTTATATGACTTTATTCATAGATGATATATTTTACATTATAGATTATTTTACATGCTTCAATGCATGCTGGGAACTTTCAAACCCTTGTTTCAAGTATCTAAGTGCAGTCAACAAAATAATCTTCATTCTTAGAAACATGTTGAAGACTAATCTTATTCAAGAAACACAAAAGAATACATTTATTCTTCCTACTAAAACATCTTCAAGGTTACAGACTTTATGTAATAAAGTTACTTTGTTACAGACACATTCCCAGTCACACAGTTTTGAATAAACAAAGCAAAAAGTGTTTGTGTCTTTATACATAAAATATTTATATTTCCAGCTAGAAAAAAAGTGTATATCTAGTTAGGTCTAAATTTTTTCTGCAATGAGATGAGACTGTAGATGTTTAAAGCAATAACATGACCAACCTTGCTCATCTTGAATACATCAGGAGGAAGGTTCACAGCAGGGCTGTAGAGTTTTGCTGGAGTTTTGTTTTTAATAGGGGTCAATAGTGGTTTCTTCTCACAGTCACTTTTAAATAGATCCAAGATGGTTGACTCTGTCAGATCACTGGTGTCTCCACCCTGAGATAACATTTCAAATGATCTCACAAACAGTCTAAAGCTTTTGATCTATATTTTTATCTGCATATTAAAATATTACCAGTGAATTTATCCATTCACAGAAAAGCTCAGTAATCTTCAGCTTGTCATCATCTTGTAGATGTTTGACATTGGTCATCTGATCTTTCAGACGAGCCTCTTTCAGCCATTTATAGGAATTTGTTGGCCTGCTGTCTTTACATATCTCGTTTTGAGGTCTTGGAAAATGTAGGAAAAGATATTTCAGGAGGAATGGAATTATAGTATTTACATGACATGTACTTGTCTGAAAAACATACTATATTTAACTGGAACACACATGGAACTAACCAGCTCGGATGAGACCACCAAATCCGGAAGATTTAGAAAAATAAAAATTACTTGATGCTGATAAGGGACACTGAAGGTGATAATTCACGTTGTGGTCCGCTGTCTTCTAGGTGCATTTCATTTTTCGGAGAGGTTGTGGCCAAATCGCCCTTCACACACATATCAGGGTCCAGGACTGACAACACCTCATCAAATAACTGATGGAGAATTTGCATCAAAACCTAATTAACATTCCTCATTCTCCCAAATAAATATGTGAACTGAAAGTTGTTTACCTCTGGTGTCATACCGCTCTCCAGGTGAGGATAGAGGGCCAGAGGGTGTTGTTTTAGTCTGTGCTCTACAGCATCGATGAACTCATGTTGGGTTTGACTCTGTGGATTCTGCTTTGAGTAACATGCCTGATCTTTACTTAACGTCTTCTGCTGTAACTTCACTGCACACAGGTGCCTCGGCATCCCAAAGACTGCGGGTGTCGTTCCACAGTCACACCGAGTGAGTAGTTCTTTATGGACAGTAGGGTACCCATCTCTAAAATCATCCAGCCCAGGGGACAGAAAACGCCACCGTCGACCATCAAATGCACCAGATAGTTGTTGTGTTTTGCTTAGATCCCTAAGATATTTGGTCTGCAGTCTTTCTTTATACCTGAGGAGGACAATGAGAACTATTATTACAGTGGATTAGGAATGTTTCATGCCACATCATATGCTGTGCTTACATACTACTCCAAGGTTAAAACATGAATATTCTACTATAGGAAATTTATATTATGATTTTATTATAGTAAAAGTGTATTAACAATGTTTTTATTACAGTTTGTACTCCCATAGTTTTACTACAAATACTATAGTTAAACTTTGACTATTGTGGTCATATTAGTAATTTGTGGTAACCCCTTACAAAGTTCAAATTTATTTTTAAGTATACTTCAAGTACTACTCGTACTTGTAAAAGACTACTTTCTGTTAATGTAAACTGACTCTGTAATGAAAGGAAATGAAAGATGTAGGCTATAGGTTGTAAAATTAAAACGTAAAATAATTAAAGTTAAGAACTTACCACGGGAACTTGGCGTTTTCCACCGGTTCAGTTTTCAAAGACATTTTTTCTCGTCTGTATTGATAGTTTAAAATCAGAAATGTTTACGTTTTATGGACGTAACGTTATTGTGTTTATTGTGTCTGGGCTCCGAGTGAGTACCGCGAGTGGCTCGTTGCTATAGCAACACGACAGCGTTCTGGTGCTTGTAGTTTTTCTACGTTGTAGTTCTTGTGCGTTTTCACCACAAGGGGTCGCGTTGTGATTATATAAGACCTGCAACAGTGTCATGAAAAAAAAGTCAAATGTGATCTTTATAGTCAGTGCTAAATATTGTTAAATATAACATTATTTGTTTATTATATTTTTTACATTACTGCATTTATTTAAAACGATCTGGATTATTATGCTCTTTTTTTAACAGTGGGTCTATGTGCGTTCCTTACCTGAACGGTTGAACCCACAACCTTACACACAATGGGTTACCAAGCGAGTTACATTAACAGTATTGTAATAGTTTTATAGTATAACCTCAGCCTTTCCATTTTAAATTCCCTTTTATATTTTCTTATTTCTCTCTTATTTTGCATTTTTATTTTTAAACATTAAAAAATATATATGTATATATATATACACAATAAATAATAATCTTAGACTAAACAAAAAATATTTGAAGAAAGCACTGAAATTCATTCCATATATAGGCTACATATTGTTGCTCTTGTACTACATCCTGGAAATGTTCTCCTCTGTTTAGGTAAGGGACAGGACAGGAAGAGAAGACAATGGTATTTACATGCAAAGAGAATGTTTTGCCTTATAGATTTGTGTAGAATGAGAATAGCTTTGCATTCATTAGGTGGCGTGACTTGCTCTATGCATGAACGATTTGCCCGAAACAGGACGTGGTAACAACAACACTGAAATTCTGTCAAGGAACTTTCTGTCTGCATCGTTGCCTATTCTTGTAACAAGCTGACAAAATGTAATTAAACCAATGACCCATCGGCACAGTCGAGCTGGACAAGCTGGCTGGAGCTGAGAATAATTCAGTAGTATGTATAAGCTGTGCACATGATCATGGTCTGAGTTTACACATGATCAGAGAGGAATGAGGAGGCACAGAGTGAGCTCTGTTCCTTAGGCAACTCACTGCATGCGGTTTATGAAAAGCTAAAGAGTTAAAGTGGAAAAATACTGTCAATGTGTTCCAAACATGACAAAAAAGATCCTCCGACTGCAGTTCTGAACTTTCCTCCGAGAACACCCTTTTAGAATAATTAAAGCTGAATAAATCAACTCCACATTTTGTACAAGAAATCCTTGAAAAGTACAGTAATGCTGTTAAAAATCATAAAAGTCTGGCAACGAGCCAGCATATATTTTAAAATGAGAAATATAAGCCTGAGCTCTTCGGAGCCAAGAAACCAATGTGTTTTATAACATCCAGGATAATAAAACTGTAGTCAGCACAATGAATATTCATATTTTATAAATGAACAAACGCAGTGTTGACTTATTACCTGTTTTAACAGGAGGTCTATAGGTGGGACATATCAAAGGCTGTGCCTTCTTTTTACAAAATACCCAATGAGCTTACGTTACATAGCAATAAACAATTTAGTAATAATTTGGTATTTGCTGATAGCTTTTTGCTTGATATTTGGGAGATATTGAAAGTATTTTATTGGATGAAAATCTGTGTAGTAAAGGATGAGTCATTAATATGTGAGAGAAAGATTACACTTTTAAAATTTTTAAAAGTTAAAAGTTAATTTAGTCAATGTTTAAGAGTAGCATACAGATGCACACACATGGACAAAAAGTCTAATTTTAAGCATTTGTTTTCAAAAGATCAATGTTAAGTACAGTATATATTTAAGTTACTGTATACATTACTACTTTATATAGAAGTACAGTCATCTACAGTAACAGTCAGAGCACAGCCATGTGATATTAATCAAGCTTCTTTTCTTAACCACAATGAGTGTGTAACTATAATTTCGCCTTGCTTTCCACAATAATGTCACACTTGGGTGTTATATCCGCAATGGCAACATTTGTGAGAGTAAACACAAATTTAAATGTGCTGTATTTGCTCTGAACACACTGAAGACAAACTTCAGAAGTAACATATACAGACTGTTCAGAAGTAACGTGATGGCGTGACTCTTGTCGGGAATCTGTGTGTGTTCAGGGTGTAGCCTGTTGACTCCTTTATAGGAGTTGAACATTACATCAATCTTTCTTAATAAATAGTTTATTCATTTGTTTGAACTCTTACACACCTTTAACTATTAACCATCTTTTGGCGAGTTTGTGTGACTCCAAATAATGTTTGATAACAGCAAATCTTCCCTTTGGGATTAATTAAGTTTTGTATTGTGTAAAATGTCTTTGAAACAGAAATGCTTGCGCAGAAAGAGCAAGTATTTAATTTGATGTGAGAATTGTCCCCTGAGTGGGAAGTTTCTTCCATTAGCATAGACTCGGGAGAAATGAAGAAACAGAGGGCATTGTGCAAAGCTGGAAATTGTTTGTAAGATCATTTCCCCAGGGACACTACAGTCGCTGAGGCAGGTAAGAAATAGGCCTCCTACTCGAAGGAATTTCCTCAGAACCAAACCCTATGAGAAGCATTTATCGGAGCATGTGATGTGTCAGAAACTGGGGAGCTCCAGTTTCCCACAAAGACAAATGCGTTATGTAAGTTTTGAGACAAAGCGGAGGAATGCTCCCTCGTGTTAAAAGGTCAGCAGGTGTATAGAGACCATTTAGAGCAGCAAAAGTACATTTAGAGGATTCATCAGAAGTACATTCATCAGGCCTGATGGAGAAGAAGCCTGCCCGTAAATAGCCAAACTTAGCCTTGGGAGTCTTAGAGATGGCCTTGATATCTTTTGAACGTGGGCCGTCGTCTCATTTATGAATAAGCCTTGGTATTTCGAGACACAGAGGTACAAAATAACAGGATAACACAAATCTTCAGAGAGGATTGTCTGTCAGTGTACACAAAGAAAGGAAACATTAAATGTCAGAACAAACAAAACAAATTTTTGTTTAAACTCCTTTCAGAAATATACTTGTCGCTTTTCCAAACATTCAAGGTGGTGGACTTTCTTTATTGACCCTTAACTTCCGATAACATGCACCTCTCCCCAGGGGAGCGACTTTTTGTTCAAATAAAGCTTTAAACTAGACAAGTGTGCTACTTTCTCACTAAAAGAAACAAGTAGATCTTTGGTCAGCCCACATTCAAACTCTGGGACTCTTGGGAAACTCATTCACCCCAATGCAAAAACAATGGCTTGTGGTTTTCTTTTAAAAGAAAAAAGTTACTATTGTAACTTTTATACATTTATATTTGTTTTTATGCAGAAGTATATGAGTATATTTTGATTACCCTCAGTTTTCCAGTCATATCTGTGATGCGTTTAAATCATCTCCAATGCTTTCTCAAACTGCACTCTGTGTCCTTGGTGAGCATCACAATAGAATCTCACAAATACAAATGAAGTACTTTTCCTCACATTGTACTAAACGGCCCGAGGTGACATCAATCACATCTCCTGAAAAGGTCTGGCGTTTCTCAGTACTCCCACTATCATTCCTTAACAGAAGCTTGCACCGGCCCATCCTGGATGCTGCCAAGAGCCTGTCTGGAGATGAAACAAACACACTGTACCCTGCAGTATACAGAGCTGCCTTGCCCCACTCCTTCCTAATGCCTGCGATGTAATTGATGTGTCCTCAGGGTTTCATGTATTGTTTTTCCTAGTACATACTAGAACAATAGGACATTAAACACTTAGAGTGACAAAAATAGACAATATATGCACATCAGGTATGTGATTTTGAAAGAATGAATGACACAATTCTTACATTTGCATGATACCTGCTTTGCTTCTTTATCATTTACAAACCAAATGATTTGAATAGAGGGACCGGTTTTCCCAGCCCTCTCCAAGACTTTCCAGCTGTCAGATGCCCAAACTGTCTGTTTTCACCTCTTTCTATAAATAATTGAAAAGAGATCAAGTGCACAGTTTGTTATGAAACAAAAACAGGACGTTCGGCACACTAACTAGATTCTCTAACGCTGTTATACGTTAAGCTAAAACAACACTATTCTCCATGAACCGGGGTAAACGCTGGTTTCAGTTCAATCTTTAAAATGACACATGCGTGCCATAAGCCCTCCGAGAAAAGTACTGACTTTAGTGCAAAAGTCATGATGCATATTTAACAGCTGTGGTTTCCTGGATCATCAAACGTATCTTGACTGTCTCAGAGGTGTAGCACAAAGGGAAATAATGAATTTTTCTAAAGGGAGGAGCGGTGGAGAACGTTATGTCTTGACTGTTGTGCCAGAGGTCACAGATCATCAGAACATCAATTTCAAGCGTTGTTTTTTCGTCAAAGAACATACGCAAGACAAACTATGTTCTCTCACAAATTATAACCACACTTCATAGCGGGAAACTGATTTCATAAAAGACCTTTGTATTTGATGAATAGCTGTATTATTCTCATTCTGCATTTAGAAAAACTCTCTGCGATTCTCCTGCACAAGTGGGGTTAAAAATAAAGTAGCAACAAAATATTTGTGAAATGGCATCCAAAATATGTTGGTTAATAAATTGCAATGAATGTCAAAGAATAGTACTCCACACGGTACAAACATAGAGTTCACATGACTTCTCTGACAGACTGATTTATGAAACGAATAAACATGGGTCAAAGTTTTATTAAATCGCTTTGGGTTTTTTTGCAGGTAAATAATGATTAATTCATATATTTCAATTAAAAAGATGGTAAAAACAACGTTTCTTTCTTTTGCTTGGTAAACAATGCAAGAATACGCTAATGTGTATTGGGTAGTGTGTACACTCAATGTGTACACACACACACACACACACACACACACACACACACACACACACACACACACACACACACACACACACATTCTTCCACTTTTATTAGATTGAAATATAGAACATAGCAAACTAAAACACAAAGCAAAACAAAAATAAGTCAATACGTATCGTTTTGTGTTTAATTAGGAAATGTTTATCAAAAGCTGCCCAAACACTTAAGAGAGTTCCTTTTCCTGCACTCAACAGGATGCAACTAAATTGTATTTGCATCACATTGTCACACAATATGCACATCAGTATTCACATTTTGTTAAAAAAATGTTTTCTTTGTTTTTTAAAAGAATTTGTTTTCATGCCATGAAACATGTCATGTAATCTTTTGTTTTGTGGCAGGCAAATAATGCTAAATGCAATGATGATAAATGTAATTGACAAAACTGCACACTAATGAAATTGATTGTAGCATTTTTATTTTTCACACATTCATAAAATATATGAAAAGAAACTCAACTAGGTTTTTGTTGATATATATTAATAATGTTTGAGAGTTGTTTGCCCTTCACCTCCTGGTGCTTTTAATAGTTTGTTTTCACTTCTTTTATTTACACAGATGCTTACTGGCCCGAGCATCCCTAAAATACCCCTGAAAGAACTCTACTAAATGTCTGATTGTTCACCCCAGCATCGGTTTTCATTAATCATTACATATTGTTAACTTTAAAGTTCTCAATGGTCATAAAACTTTAGGATTTTACTTATCTGTCAAAACGTATAGACCCTTCAAACATTTTTCTTCTGAGAAGTGTAGCCTATTTTAAATAAAACTGGGGAAGTTAGGACAAGTGAGGACAAGTTATGACAGTTTTCTTGAATAATTATATTAGTAAACATTTGAAGAAGGTTAAAAGTGAGCAGAGCTGTCAAAGACGGCCATTTTGACACATTTGTTAAATAGCCTAAACGTTTGTGTAAAATAATAACATTTTATCACTTTGGATTATTTGTCAAACTACACCTGTCTTCCTGATATATATTGATGACTCAAAAAATTACAAGAGGACTAAATATTTGTTTCCTAAGAAGTATGCGAATCGTTTTTATTTGCTTTTGTTAATTAGTATCCATTAAAACAAAGTGTGACGGCATTGAGGGGAGTTAAAAGACTAATTAAAGTGTCAAATATATAAACAGATTCGACACAAACTGTTCCTATACTAACATATGACAATATTAAAATGTTTCCCAGAGTTTAGACATGGATGCGATTGTAAATTCTCAACTCTTGTCTTTCATGCTGTGCAAGACGAACACGAGATTTGCAGCGCGTCAAGCTGCCTTTAAATAAACTCCGCCCCGAAATCAGTCGATCAAATTCAGCATCACACTCTCCGGCTGTCGACCAATCACGCTCTTCAAGGGGTGGTCTCAGAACGGTGGTCCGGGAAGACGTCATCCAATAGAATCCGGAGTTCCTCGAACAAAAGGCTTGCGACAATCATCGTGCACCTTATGCTCCGCCCATTATTCATCTCCATTTAAGTGTTATTTAAGGAGACACTAAAGGAGATAGCGGATCGCACAATAAGACTTAACGGTTTTGCGTGTCAAAGCCTTTTAAACACAGACGCCCGCTGTGTTGTGATGTTCGTCCAGTGTGTTGATGCAGGGCAATTTTAATCGTTATACACTTTTAAAGTCCACGTGTTTCAACCGCACTCATAATCAAATGAATGATAAAAACTTGTAACACAGAATGTAACATAAGACAAAGCTGAACTTTACTTCCAGTTAGCAATGAAACATCATGAAATATAACCAGGTCTTGGATTTCTTCTGGTAATAATGAATCGCCTGCCTTGTAGTCTTCTTTTTATTCTGTTTATAAATCGACAACTCTACTCTATAGAGTATATAAGAGTACTCATACAATAAGTGTATATTTAATTCGGGCATTTGGATATGTAAACCCGCCCTAAACCCCCCTTTAAACAATGAGCTCAGCTCGAAGGGAGGTTGGATACGCCCCTCGGACCAAAAAGTGTGTTTCTCATGCATGACTGGCTCATTTGAATCCAGTCAGGGAGAAGGACAAGTGCCTCGGTTTCTCTGTATTGGAGCTGATAGTCTATCTCAGCATCCGAGAAATACTCCCGCTAACCGGCACATCATTAGAATCCGTGATATAGGGGGGAACGAGGCTATAGTTGAAAGACTATCAGAGAAACGGAGACGTACCGAACGCTTCTCGAGTAGCGATTGAAGTTCAGAACAAGTGGCTTCTAGCTTCCTTTCAGGGGAGAAAGACAGACCGGGTGGTTAACGGCTCCAGCAGTTGCCACGGGAGTATTACAGTATTTTTGTATACATCTGCCAATTTGAAACCGCCAATAATGACCAGAAGGTCTTGTGCCATTTACGCCACCGGCATCGTGTGCGCGCATCTGCTCATTGTGGGAATCGCCCTGCTCGTGGCTCAAGTCTTCCAAACAGTGATTCAAGAACGAATTAAAAAGGTAAGATTTATATCAAGTAAGTCTTACACTAACCTCCTTACACACAAAGCTGACATTAAAAAGCGTAACCGGCTTTCAAAAGTGTCATGAACGAGATTTCCTGTGGAGCATCATGCGGAGCTGCTCGTGGCAGTTGATAACAACGGTTGCGAAATCTTCTCACTAGTAAACAAAATTATAACCACACAAAAGTCCTTTCAGACATATTGTTGTCCGAAAAATGGCATTTTATAAGGGGGAAGTTGTTAAGATCCGAGCCGGGCTAACGTTAACAGTTACATGTTTTCCTGTCAGGTAACGTTACGCTGTATTCGCGTTGTTTTGTTGGTGTATGCACTCCGTGTTTTACGCAAAAAGCTTAATGTTTTGCGGGGAATTTTATGTTTCCCTTTAGATTTGTTGGTGGTACAAAAACATGATATCACATTACCGTGATGCAAATGTGGTTTTCTTAGTAAAAGTGGGTTGGTCACAGACCACCAAGCCACACATCGGATCATATTGCGGAAAATACTTTTCTTTTCCTCCGTAACCCACCCTTGTAAGTTAGGTAGTATGATCGGGAAAATGAAATTCAGAAGTTACAGTGAATTAAGTTATTGACCGTGAATCCCTC